>CM043002.1:19703388-20973686 GCA_023678885.1 Pogostemon cablin
TACTTTTTTTAGCAACAGAATAATTTATGTTGTTATTTATTGACGAATTATCAATAAAATCATTATATAAATTATTAATTGATTTATTAACAATGAATTACCAACGGAAATATTTACAATGTAATTAAATTTTTGTTGGTAAAAATTTACCAATTGCCACTTTATCAATAAAAGATTATCAATAGATTTTATTAATAATCAGTTGATAAATTAATTTAACAGTGAAATTAAGATTTTTATAAATAGAATATAAAAACAGTATTTTTTAGCGTCTAATATACTAATACACAATCGTTATTAATTTTCATACTTCTATATAATTTTGGGCAATTTAAAATATAGTATTTTTCAGTTCATTCATATTTTACTTTAATTAATTAGATTCATGCTTTAAGAATCACATGTATAATTTTTATACGTCTATATGTTTTCATGATTTAAGATTTCAATTAACATTCATGGAAACATGGTTTATGATTTCACATGTCATGCTTTGAAATATTCAGCGATATTTTAGATGGAGTAGTTATTTTATACTTTAACTAATGTTAGTTGTGTTGGAATGGTTAGGTAAAGAGAGTGGGTCAAGCTTGAGCAATGTTCTTATAATTTTCGTTTGTTTGAAAATGAAAATAAATTGTATATTTGGAAAACAATTTGAATATTCAGAAACTACGTTTTGAGTAGATGAATTTATAATGTATAAGTTTGTTCAAATTCAATTTCGGTTGAATGAGTAATTAATACAAGAAGTTTGCAATTTAATTATAAGAAAAAAGGAAGAAAAGTGAAGAGAAAATGTTGAAGTGGAAAGTTGTCCCACATAGGAAAGTCATGGAAGAATTAAACTCTTTATTATTGACTACACATGTTATTGAATTAAATTAAATTTGAGTTCAACCAAGCCACTAGCCACGTTATGCTTGCACATAGTGCGGCCCATCCTTTGTAAAGATGGTTGGGGGCTTAATTACTTGGCTCCAAAATTTGAATTCAAGGGTGCAATCATAGCCGTCAGTCTTGATCTTGATCAAGAGGCGCGATTGGATAGTTTAGAACGATTTGAGACATCTTTCTTAAAAGGGGCACCATAACTCTTCAACTCTTATAAATAGGCTAGAACTATTCTACCCAATATTAGCTCGTTTGTCGATAATTTTGGACTCGTTGTGCTACTAGTTCAAAATTCAAAGTCGTATTTTGGAGGCGATTGTTGTAGTCCGTAAGCACTTGAAGTACGGAATAATTTCATCTTAAGAATAAATAATGTAACTCTTGATTCGACTTTACCAAAAGTAATTCATAAGCCGTTTTAAATGCTACCTCATATACACATCAAGGTAAAATTTTAAAGATTTAAAAAAAAAAACCATTTATCTCTCAATTTAGTTAACTTGAAAACATATTTTAATGTATTACATAGCATATTTAAATTAACTATACATATGTTATTTCACTCATATCATACTTTAATTAACATAAAGTTATATTTTAAGATGTAACATTACATACTTTAATAATACATATATGGCTACACTTTAACGATCAAATAGGCATACTTTTGGATTCATACTCTAGTTAACTTAAGAGCATGCTTTAACGTATCATATCGAGTATATTAGTAATTTTCTGAGAGATACAGTATATACTCCCACTCATATCGAGTATACAAGCAATTTAATGAGAGATATATACTCCCACTATCCTGCAACGTTTGCTTTTTCTTATGGTGATTAAATAATAGTATAATATTTTATTTGTATTGAGATGAAAGAAAAAATATTTTAATGTATAGTGAGTAGTTATATCAATGTTGTATGTGTGCTCTATATAAATTTAGTAGTAATTATTTTGTGTATGTCTTATTTATTAAAAAAATATATGTAACTATTAAAGTGGACACCCCAAATTGAAAATATGTAACTATTATTATGGAATGAAGGGAGTATATAATTTGTGTTTTAAAATAAATAAATTAAATAATATTAATCTATGTTTGTTTTGAGTTTTTTAGAATAGATTTTAATTTAATTTATAACTAATTACTACATCCGTCCGGATTTAAGAGTGTCATTTGCTTTTGGACACGGATATTAAGAAGTATTTTTATTTAATGTGTAGTGGGTAATTGTATTAGTGGAGGTGTGGGTCACAATTTTTAGTTGTATTAGTGAGTGTGTGTGGATAAAAAATGAAATGAGACCCTTGGAGGCCCCGGACGCCCAAAATGAAAAAATGATAACCTTGAGAGCGGACATAGGAAATAATGTGTAAGATGTGTACGTTGATCTATGTAAGAGGATATTAATTTGTGTGAGAAGAAATTAGAGAGGGTATAATTAATAGGTGGAAAATTGAATGAATCGAGGATTAATAAGGTTTGTATAATGTATCATGTACGTGGGGTGTTCTTTTAGAGTTGGTCTCATGTGCATCCGGGTGCACAAGATGCTTAATAATATAATATTTTATTCTAAAAAGTATACAATTTAATTCATAAGAGTATTATTTTTTTAATGAAAGAGTTAGTTGAGATATGAGTGGGATTTTTTTTCCTCGAAAAATTATGGATATAAACTTTTATATAAAAAAAACAAATATTTATTTGAGACTACCACACGTAAGAGTTTACGTGAAACGGACAAAAAGTAATAACTTTTATAATAAAAAATGACATTAAATCAATGAAAAGTGATAATGTTATTTCATGAACAATTTGTAGTATAAATGAAAAGTAATAACATTTTATAGTAAAAATAATAAAGTTTTATAAAAAAAGTAATAATTATTTTTAAAAATATAAAATTATTTTGAGACCTCCGTATAGATAGTTAGCAGGCTGAGTTCTCGTTCATTAACGGAATTAATCAGATCCACCCTAAAAAATATGACATTGGTTCATTAAAGGAAACAACTTTTTGAGGTAGTTATGAACCGTGCTCCCGCTAGTGCAAGTTTTTTTTTTCTTTTTTTAACCCTTAGCCCTTAGTCTGAAAAATGGAAACTAGAATATATATATATATATATATATATATATATATATATATATATATATATATATATATATATATATATATATATATATATATATAAGTTTCGTTTCACTGTAAAAGAATAAATAGTTAAATAAAATAAATTGATTTTCACCAACTGATTTCACCAATAGTTTTTCATTGGTAAAATGGAGTAAATATAATCAACTACAAATAAAAATTAAATTAGCAGCAACGCAAAGCCAATAATTTAAAATATGGGTTAATTGCATAAAAAATCATGAACTTTCAATTTATTATAAATTAATTCCGACTTTTATGAAATTACAAAAAAAAACCATGACCTTTCATTTAGGTGCAATTCGCACCCGTCGGGCAGGTGAAGCCTGCCCGACTGCTGACATGACTTTTCAAAGATATGTTGGGCAAACATGTTGGCAAAGGAAACAACGTCATTTCATTTTCTTCATCGTCCCCAAATTAAAACCAAGCCTAACAAATGACTGCTCACATTCATTTTCTTCCTCGAATTTCGAATCGTGGGTGGAATTTGGGGTTGAATTTGAGCAGTCGTCGTGTGGCGTCAGGATGGAATTCTCTCCCTATTAAACGACACCAATGGCGTCATCGTGTGGTCGTCGAAGTCGACGACAACCACCGTCGGAAATCAAATTGCACGAATACTAGACTCAGGGAATCTGGTGGTGAAGAGAGATCATGATTCTGATGAGAATTACTTTTGGCAGATCGAGTTTTGATTACCCATCGGATACTTACCTACCCTGGATGAGCATTGGATGGAATTACGAAACAGGGGTTGAAACCTACCCGGCGTCATGGACCAGCAATGAGGATCCGGATTCGGGTCAGTTCACGGCCCTCTTGGATCCCACCGGATACCCGCAGATCTTCAATAGACGAGCCGGGGCAGACCTGTACAGAATCGAGCCATGGGATGGGGTCCGAATGAATGGAGCATCTCAAATCAACACCAACGATGGGATTTACAAATCAACGGTGGTGATGAATGAGCAGTCATTTGTTAGGGCTTAGTTTTAATTTGGGGAAGATGAAGAAAATGAAACGATGTCGTTTCCTTTGCTAACGTGTCTGCCCAACATATCTTTGAAAAGTCATATCAGCAGTCGGGCAGGTGAAACCTGCCCGACGGGTGCGAATTGCACATAAAAGAAAGGTCATGATTTTTTTTGCAATTTCATAAAAGTTGGGATTAATTTGCAATAGGTTGAAAGTTCAGGGTTTTTTACGCAATTAACTCTTAAAACATTTACTCTATATTAATAGAATAATATACTATATTGTTATTATTTTAACTTACTCATTATATTAAACTATTAGCAATACATTACTAATAAAAATAATCATTATTGAATCCTAATTTGTATCAATAAAAAAAGATTATTTGTTAATTATCCATTAGATAAATTAAAGTACTAATGAAATTTAGATCTTTATTAATAAAATGTTCTGATTTTATATAATAATGACATAAAAAAAAAAGATGGAGTATCTTTTTAAAAAAGAAAAGGCATAATTAGCATGTGTGAAAATATGTCAAAGTAAAGGTACGCCAAGCAATGATTCGAGTAGACAGATTAAAACAGATTTCATGAATTTCAGTATTTATAATTATTAAACCAAAAAGTAAGTTGTTGTATCATGGATTTGAATTGGAAAGAAGAATTTGGAATTAATTATTTAATATTAATAGCATAATTGTTTAACGTGGATGGGTTGTTATTGGACCTGTTTAAGGCTGGCCACGGGACTCCAAATATTGTGGTCCATTACATACACATTCCAAAATATTATGTGGTCCTATTTCTATTTATTTAATTAAAATTTCATACCCATTATGTTTTTTTTTTAATTTACTAATCTTTTAACATAGCATCTAAGGGGTATTCAAGTTTATACAAGACTTTTGCTAATTTTAATTTATATTGAATGTCATTTTATCAATAAAATTTACTTTATTTTAATCCCAATTAATATATTTATATTTAAAATAAATATAATAATAAAAATTGGATTTAATGACACTTTAAGGAAAAAAAACTAGTATGAGTATGAAATAGTACTATTTAAAGTGTAATTGCAAAACTGCAAAACTTAGTAGTACATAATAGGGGATATTTTGGGGTGTAACTAGTTAGTGCATCAATGCATCCAATACATTTTTAAGGGAAAATTTAGGATACATGAATTTATTTTTAATTATTTTATTTTACTGTGCGGTGAAAATTAAATAAAAATTAACCAATTAGATTATTAAAGATGAATCAATGATACAATTCCAGTATTATAGTTTCACTCTTAAATTTTGTTATGGGAGATAGTTATATAGATAGTTGAGGAACGTATAGCAAAACTATATATGTCTGTTTATGTTTTCAATGACATTAAAGTCATTAAAAAAGAGGGAAAAAAAAGCATACATATGTCATTATAATTTGTAAATATTGGACATTTGATTTTTTTTTCTATGAATATATAGATATAGAAGTAATTTGTTCAGAAAGCATAAAGGAATTAGATTTTCTACAGATTTGACAAATTGTGACCTATATATAAAGTTAAGATATAGCCACTCAATTAAATATGTGTGTACCACATCAAGTTCATGCAATCGTTTTATAATTTTTAATTTAATGAAATGTTACTTTATTATATAAATCTTTATAATATCACTTCTATGTATGATACTTAAAGGAAAAAAAATAACTCTCGACATTTTAGAGTATTCCCTCTTTTATTTAATGATAATGATAGTATATTTTTTATTTTGCATACCACTTCAATAATTGTATTTTTTGTTTTTTAAGAAATGACAGAATCTATAAAAATTATCCAGCAGGCTCTGGAAGTAATTCTAGGGGGACCCTATGAGAATTTAAAAAGCCGCCACTTAGGTAGAATAAAAGACCTTGAATGGAATAATTTTCGAACCGATGACCATCGCATTACAAATGCGATGCTCTAACCTCTGAGCTAAGCGGGCCCACATAATAGATGTTCGAACAGGAGGAGTACGCCATGCTAATGTGTCTTGGATGATCCACATCTCAGGGTCAGTCACCGATGGCTCGCTCCCTCTTTTTCCAAGAATTCATGCACTTCTTAAGGACTCCTTCACTAGGCTTTCGGGTCAGTCTGGTTTTCTACATCTTAGAATTCGTATTCCATGCGGTTTGAACTATTGATTTACGTAATAGGAAGTAACCAATTAGGTTTACGACGCAGCTATGTGATCACACAACGATCAGTGCTACAGCTCAGCCCCCAACTAACGAAGAGATCTTGGCGAAATTGCCACGTATGAAATTGAGCACAATTTTGCAAAGAAATAGCCTACTTGTCACCCCTAAAATTACGTTCCTAAACGAGTGCTCAAATCACTTCTGAAAAGGTACAATCGTCTAGATTCGGGTATTCAATCCCGCCGCTGAGATGCTCAATTGACTCCTTAATCTCGATAAGAAGTAGCTCAAGTTCGACTAGCGTGATTGATGAACATGGGCAACAATTAGTGAGAGTCGGTTGCTGTTCCTATTTCTGCTCTGGTATTTGAATTGTCTCCCTTCCTCTTTCAATTGAAAGACTCGATGCAGATAGCTCTGGTGGCCCCCGCTTCTGCCTCTATCAGGCGGCGACAGAACCCACCTCCGATTGCGATACACAATACAAGTCATTAGCGATAGTCGACTACGTTGGCTCTTAGAGAGGGGAAGAGCAGTCGAAGCCAATTATAAAGGTTCGGAGGAGGATGAGAAGCCGAGGAGCTAACGATGGCCGCTAAGGATGCTAATGCACGGTAGAAGTTATTCACGTAAAACAATGAATATATATTTAATTTATGAGACGACACACAATACTTGTACAACTATCTACTATATAATATTTTTCAATACACTACAAATTAAAATACTCCCTTCGTCCGCCCAAATTGCACTATTTTACTATATTGCGCGTCCCGTTCAAATTGCACTATTTTTCTCTTTTAGCAAAAAGGGTCCACCACTACCCATCACATCTCTCTAATGCGCCTACCCACTTTACATAAAATAATAGTAATACTCCTTAATTTAAGGAAAAAGCAAATGACATACTTTGACCGGAACGAAACGAAGGGAGTACTATTTTCCTTAATCTATATGAAAAGCCAGAAATGATAGATATAACACTTCATTTCCATAAATTACAAGCACTCAATTTCGTGCTACCCTATCTCATTAATATATTCTTGGATTACAAATTAGATTCCCTTAAATAAATTCTTGAATAAATACAAGCACAAAAAAAAGTTTATTTTAAATAAAATCTTCTGCTTTATTTCATTTTTTCTGGAGCTATGCACATGGCTACATATTTTAGCCTAATTAATAAACTAGGGTTAAATGTGGATCTACTGTCCCTAAAAGCTGCTACAACTAACTCCTCACCCTAAACCACTTTTATTTGTTTATAATAAGTTTTCAAAAAATAATAATAATAATAATAATAATAATAATAATAAAATTTCTTTTTTTTTAAATATAATAAAACGCGTAACTGATCGTATTTTTCTGCAGTGCCCAGTACCCACGAACACATTTAGCGCTTGGTTAATTAATAGTGCTCTTAAACTTCATAGATATAAACTTAATATTAGAAAATCCAAATTATTTAATCAGAAAAAAAAAATCATCAACATAAAGTATTTGAGAATATGAAAATATAAATACATGCATAATCTAGCTAACTACAAAATTACATAAGATTTTACTGAATGAACTTTGAGATTAATATATCCGATTCATTTACACCCCCTCCGTTCCGTTCTAATAGTTTATACTCCCTTCATCCCGTCCAAATAATTATGTTTGCTTTTTGTATATGAATGAATTAAAGAATACTCCCTCCGTCTCATTTCAATCTTTACATATTTCCATTTTAGGCGTCACATTTCAATCTTTAAATTTCACTTTTTAGTAAATGGGGCCCACATAAATTAATTATTTATCTCTCCATGGACCCACACATCATACTAATACAACTATCCACTTTACATTAAACTATTACTCTCACCTCACTACACATTAAAATACTACATTATCTAATCTATGTGCAAAAAGCAAACGTAAATTTTGAAATGGAACGGAGGAAGTATATATTTTAATGTGTAGTGATGTAAGAGAAATAATGTTTTAATATATGATGGATAATTGTATTAGTGTTGTGGGTGAATTTCATTGAAATATTTTAATTGATTCATGTGTGTCTCATATACTAAAAATGAAATGTAACTATTATATGAAACGCCCAAATTAAGATAAATAATTGTGGGAGACTATTTCATAAAATGAGCTATGTGAGATTAATAAAAAATATAATAAAATTTTACATACTTATATTCTTAATTTAAAAATATTTACAAATAAGGACAATTAATATAATTAAAAAAATTATTATCATCTTTTTAATCATTTGCTGTTTTTTAATATTTATTTATTTAAGACCACTAACCAAGGTATCCTATTTGAACTACGTGTATAGCGTAAAATCATTTACAATAATGACAACTTGCCGACTTACAATTAGGATCATTCTTTAGCAAATAACGAATACCAATTGAATTTTATTTCAATCAATTGTAATTGCATGCCAAATATTTCCGTCATAATTTTTTTTCTGACACCATCATAATTTATAAGTATTATTAATCTTATTCATCAATTCTTTTGAATCATTCTATTTCTGTCGGTATTTATAAGTATGGAGTATTAATCTTATTGCAAAGCCGCAATACATGATTATATGATGATAAAAACTTGTTCAATACAGTCTTACATAAACACTCTCTTAGATGTAATATTTAAAATAATAAAAAGAACTCCTATTGTAAGAGAAGTTCTCGGTTACTGTAATACGAAGTTTAAGAAAAAAATACTTTTATTTTACTTTTAGTAGTAGTTTGATATTTTTAGATAATAAATAAATTATAAAGTGAGTTATGTGAGTTGTAAGGAGAGGTAATTTTAAAACTTAAGTATGTTGTGGGGTTATTTATTTATGTGTATTTGTTTATTTAGATGTGTGAATTTGTTTATGTGACGAATAAAAATAGAAAGTGTGAATTTATTTATGGGACGGAAGAAGTAATAATAGTGCGATTAATTATTTCATTCAAATAATTTTAAATAAATAATGTATATTCGAATTAGACTGATATTCTATTAATCTTTTGCATGAATTTGGAAGTACATTATGAACTATCATTCTTTCAAATAATAAATTACTCAATAGGGTTTCATTTTACCGTTTTCACTAAAAAAAACACTTTTTTAGTAATGGAATTTATCAACAAAATTCAGTTCGTTGTTAAATAGCAATAGATTGACAACAAAAATTACATTTTTTTTTTTGTAACGGAATGCCAACGGATTTATTATCTATTTTATCAACGGAATTAATTCCGTAGAATTACCAACGAAATCATTAGATATATATTATCAACGGATTATCAACGAAATTGAATTTTCATTGCTAAAAATTTATCAATCACCACTTTAACAACGGAAAATTATCAATGGATTCCGTTGTTAATCCATTGGTAAACCAATTTAACAATGGAATTGAGGCTTTTACCAACAGAATATTCCATTGGTAAAAAATAATTTTTTTTAGTATTTGGGCATCCACCTCAAAAGATCTTATTTTCCTTTTTATACGAGACAGACACACATTATTAATACAATAAAAATATGAGACTCACTGTACAATAAATATTCATATTTCTTAATCTACATAAAAAACAAATTACATGCTCTTGGGTGGATTGAGTGATTATTATAGAAAAAATTATGAAAAAAAAAAAGATAAAACTAATTAATTTATTAAAAATGTAATAGTTTATCATGCAAGATGCTGATATTTTTGAGATTCGATTCCGCATAATATTAACCATAATTTATTTGGAAAACTAAACTCGTTGCATTGATCAAAATATAAAATTAATGAGGATTACAAGTTTAAAATTCTATAATAGTAGTGAAATTATATTTTGACCATATGATACATAATGCAAGGCCAATGCCATGCAAGATCTACGTGATTTACTATAAAGATCATAACCTAGATTCGTGATATTAAATAAATATCATTACAATATTATCTAAAAGAAAAGGTGTATATATAGCATGGTCCCCAAATTAATTGCATAATTAAGAATTATGAAATTAAATAGCATGGTCCTAAAAACTAAGATAGCTAGTAGTTTAGGCTAGAATCTTAGCTTAATTAATCAATAATTTTAACAATTAATCGAACTTTAATTTCAGGGGATTCACATGCATGAAGGATAACGATTTGATCGCGATTATTATATGATGATAAATTTATCAAATTACGTGCAAATTAATGCACAAATTTTATGTTTCATGAAGATCTTACGTTGTAATAAAATTACGTAAGAAGCTAGAACAACTTAATTAATTAATTAAATATTGATGATTGGGATTAATAACATAAGCTTACTACCACCCTACCATACAACAACATACTCCTGCTTTTTATTTGAATTTCATTAAGTCCCATCAAAATCAATTAATCAAACATATAAATGTCACTTATTTTAGGCAAAATTAGTTTTACCTTTTAGGGGAAAGGATATGATGTGTTGCGATGATTTGAAAGTGTTGTTTTTATTTTATTTTTTAAAAAAATATCTTTATAATACTCCATAAATTATTTTTTACTAAAATATTTATTTATTTATTTATTTTACTATTGTTTCTTTTAGAGTTCTTAATTAGTTTTGACATGATCTTCAAGAGCTAGCCGATCGGTACTACTCTTTTATTAAAGCGTAAATAGTGCTCCATTCATATCATGATAGATACTCAATTTAAAAAAAGTTATTTTTCTGAATTTGATTTTATAGACTTTTGAAGTTTAAACTACTCCCTCCCTCCGTCAATTGTAAAGATATTTATTTGCCTTTTTCACATGAATTAAGAATTATTATTATTTTATATAAAATGGATAATTGTATTAGTGGTGAGTTTTTTACTATGTGTGGGCCTTTTTTGTTAAAAATGGAAAATGAATACTTCAACCGTAGATGAATTAAAATGACAAAATAAAAATCTTAATAATAGATGGAGTGAGCAATAGTTTTAGGTAACATGGAATAAATTATAACTTATGTTATATGTATAAGGTAAAAATATCCTTTTAATGTTTCATTATATGATTTCTTATTTGTCTTTCTATTAAGAGTACTCTATTTACTCTTTTATTGAATTAGTACACTTCTTACTGGACTAATTTTTTCTCTTGAAATGGTACAACGAAGTGAATTTCTCTCATTGTAATTTACTTAGATACTCCATCCATCTGCTTGAAAGATACTCACTCCATCCCATCGAAATGTCCCAATTTTATTATATTGGGTGTCACATTCCTTAATTTCCTTCTTTAGTAAAAGGATTCCACGTTTGGCCCACCACTCACTACTAATACAACTACCCACAACACATAAAATAATAATATTTCTTAATTCACGTGCAAAAAGCAATCGATGATATTTGGCCGGGACGGAGAGAGTAGTTTTTTCTATTTTGGTCGTCCGCGGATAATCATGTCATTTTTTACACAAATGGACTCAAATACACTTATTAATACAATTAAAATATGAGCACACACCCATTAGTACAACTACCCACTACATATTAAATAATAATATTCAATAATTTGAGTGCACAAAAGTAGAATACATATTTTGAGTGGACAGAGGGAGTATAATGGGAGAAGACTCAAACTTTTGTTTATAATTATCTCGAGAAATTTTTATTTTACCATAAGAATCTACTACTTAATTAATTTGAAAAATTAATTTACATTGAATAATTTTTTATTTTTTTTAAATATAGTTCGAGTCTTGTATCAAAACATTGTATTTGAGATTCAAACATAAAAATTGACTGATTTATCTATTTTCTGAAACATTCTGTTGTAGGTTCTGTTCAACAAGCACATTACTCAATGTTGCAGAAACGAGCTAAAAGTCCTTAAAAGGCCTCTTCCCTCTATATCTATGGAATCTCACTCCAAACCCCCATACCCCCTGATTCCACCCACCCCACCTCACCCCCACCATCGGACAGACACTCTTTAACACTCTTCACCTGGTTTGTCCGCCGGTTCTTGTAATAGTTCTACACCCCTCTCTCTCTCTCTCTCTGAAGTGCATTCATATAAAGAAAGATTATTCTTCAATATGCAGAATATGAAAAACCCCACCAAATGTGCAGCCATATAAGTAAACCCAGAGCAAGAAATGACGTTATTTCTGGTTTCTTGAGGTGGGTTTCTAGAGAGAGACGATAAAGCTAGAATCTTTTCTCTTTCCTCTTTCCTCAAATTCAAGAATCGAAAATGGCGGAACCAGCTGATGCGAAAGCAATGCCGGATTCGGAGAAGAAGAAAGAGCAGAGCCTTCCGTTTTACCAGCTGTTTTCCTTCGCAGATAAATATGATTACATGTTGATGATTTCTGGCAGCATTGGTGCCATCATTCATGGCTCCTCAATGCCTGTTTTTTTCTTGCTTTTTGGACAAATGGTCAATGGATTTGGTCAAAACCAAATGGATTTACACAAGATGACTCATGAAGTTGCTAAGGTTTTCTAATTTCTTACATTCTTGCCTTTTTTTATACTGTGTTGTTATTATTCAGATCTAACTGTTGAATTTTGTCATTTGGTGCAGTATGCTCTGTATTTTGTGTATATTGGCTTGGTAGTCTGCATTTCTTCCTACGCAGGTGGGATTGGATTATTAGTCTCTTTCATATCGTATTTGAATCTGTTTCTTCTTGTTCTTATTACCAGTTGTTTTAGTCACACGTGGTCCATCCACTGTTCTATCTCTCACCATCTGTCGGTTTCTTTAACATTTCCTTGTTTTTTCAGTAGTTTTTTATTCTTTAAAGCACATTTCCCTCAAAACAGCACGAGGTGAGTTGATTGGTTTGTTGTTTATTTAAAAAAAAACAGAGATTGCATGTTGGATGTTCAGTGGGGAGAGGCAAGCTGGTGCTGTAAGAAGAAGATATTTGGAGGCAGTGTTGAAACAGGACGTAGGATTTTTCGACACAGATGCAAGAACAGGGGATATTGTGTTCAGTGTCTCCACTGATACTCTCCTTGTGCAAGATGCTATCAGTGAGAAGGTTCTCTCTCTCTCTCTCACATACATTCTTTGATGTTAGCTCTCACTGTGTTTTCTGTAGCAATCTAGTGTGGTCATATTTTGCAGTAAAATGGGGTGTCAATTTGAGGCTTGTTGAGGGCCATTATGATGTGAAATCTCACTTATGAATCTACGGTGCACGTTAGCAGAATTTATTCAACTTGCCAAGTTTGGTTAACCTTCTTGCTACTTTATGCCACTAGAGCATCTTTAAATGCTATAGTAGTTTGAATAGACTCTTCATATTAATGGTTTTTAAAATAATATTCGAAAATGAGTAATTAATCAGGCAAAATGACAGTATCTTGATCTAGTATTTTCTTTCTTTTTTTGGGGTACAGTTTAGTAGTATTACTCTTGCCAAGTTTTTTTTTTTTCTCACTGTGAAGACTTACTCAATTAAGTGGAGATTAAGTTTATTGTGTGTGTAATCCTAGGTTGGAAACTTCATCCATTATCTGTCTACATTTTTGGCTGGTTTGGTTGTTGGTTTTGTATCTGCGTGGAAGTTAGCTCTACTGAGTGTGGCTGTGATTCCCGGAATTGCCTTTGCCGGAGGTCTCTACGCGTATACTCTCATCGGACTTACCTCCAAAAGCCGCGAGTCCTATGCTAGTGCTGGTGTTGTAGCCGAGCAGGTGAGCTTCCATTAAAAGATCGAATCTGTTCTTGTGCATTATACTTTGGCATGTGAATTGTGAAGAAGTGTAGCTACTACTTGTATTATTGGAATGCTTGCATATAGACTCTAGTGAATACTCAATAGAGTCCTTCTGTGATTTAATTCTTAGTCGGTCACTGCAGTCGATTGCTCAAGTTAGGACAGTTTATTCCTACGTTGGAGAGACGAAAGCTCTCAACGCGTATTCAGATTTGATACAAAACACATTGAAGCTGGGATACAAGGCTGGAATGGCTAAAGGGCTTGGATTAGGATGTACTTATAGTATTGCTTGCATGTCGTGGGCGCTCGTTTTCTGGTACGCTGGTGTTTTTATTAGAAGTGGTCAGACTGATGGAGGCAAGGCATTCACTGCTATCTTCTCTGCCATTGTTGGTGGAATGTAAGGCCATATGATATGATCAAATCTTGTTTTTCTTCATTCTTGAGATGAGATGCTCATATCCTGACTCTGTTTGGTCTGTGCAGGAGTTTGGGTCAGTCGTTTTCGAATCTCGGCACGTTCAGCAAAGGAAAGGCTGCTGGATACAAGTTGATGGAGATAATCAAGCAAAACCCGACTATAGTCGAAGATGCATCGCGTGGGAAGTGCCCTAGTGAGGTCATTGGGAACATTGAGTTCAAAAATGTGACTTTCAGCTATCCATCAAGGCCGGATGTAGTTATTTTCAGAGATTTTTCGATCTTCTTCCCTGCCGGAAAGACGGTTGCTGTTGTTGGTGGAAGTGGTTCGGGCAAGAGCACTGTTGTCTCCTTGATAGAGAGGTTCTATGATCCTAATGATGGTAATTAGAACATCCCACTCCCACGCCCCATCTCTTATGTTCTGACCAACATTCAAGAACAATTATATGAACTTATGGTGTGGTATTAACAGGAGAAGTCTTACTGGACAATGTGGATATCAAGACTTTGCAGCTGAAATGGTTGAGGAATCAGATCGGTTTAGTGAACCAAGAACCTGCACTCTTCGCCACCACGATACTCGACAACATTCTCTATGGAAAGCCTGATGCGACCATGGCAGAAGTCGAGGCTGCTGCTTCTTCTGCTAATGCACATAGCTTCATCACATTGCTTCCAAATGGCTACAACACTCAGGTTAACTCCCATCACCTATCATCATCAGTGTCTTTTCTTAGGTGTATATATACACACACATTTATAAGGTACTCATGTTGTTACAATCATTGTTTTGATAGGTAGGCGAGCGTGGAGTTCAACTCTCAGGTTGTCAGAAGCAAAGGATAGCGATTGCCAGAGCAATGGTGAAGGATCCGAAGATACTCTTGCTCGACGAAGCCACCAGTGCACTTGATGCAGGATCAGAAAGCATTATCCAAGAGGCTCTTGATCGTCTCATGGTTGGAAGGACTACCATAGTTGTAGCTCATCGTCTCTCAACAATAAGAAACGTCAGCTGTATTGCATTCCTACAGCAAGGCCAAGTCGTCGAAACTGGCACGCATGATGAACTGATTGCCAAAGCAGGGGCATATGCTTCCCTTATCAGATTCCAGGAAATGGCAGGCAGTAGAGATCTCTCTAATCCTTCAACACGTTGCACGCGTTCATCACGACTTAGCCATTCATTGTCGACTAAATCTCTCAGCCTACGTTCCGGGAGTTTAAGAAACTTGAGCTATTCGTACAGCATTGGGGCTGATGGTCGCATAGAGATGGTGTCGAATGCTGAAACGGATAGGAAGAATCGAGCCCCACCAGGATACTACTTCTTTCGGCTTCTCAAACTAAACGCTCCCGAGTGGCCTTACTCGATCATGGGAGCTGTAGGATCTGTTCTGTCAGGGTTCATTGGTCCAACCTTTGCTTTGGTGATGAGCAACATGATTGAAGTATTCTATTACACAAATCCAGTGGCTATGGAAAGAAAAACAAAGGAATATGTTTTCATTTATATTGGAGCTGGTCTTTATGCTGTCATTGCTTACTTAGTTCAGCACTATTTCTTCAGTATAATGGGCGAAAACCTTACTACAAGAGTTCGAAGAATGATGCTCGCAGGTTTGTGTAGGAAAAACATGCATTCTGTCTCTGTCAAACACTTCATTCATCATTGTTACATGATCCTAATACATTCTTTTGATTGTTACAGCAATTTTGAGGAATGAAGTTGCTTGGTTCGACGAGGAAGAGAACACTTCGAGCCTCCTTGCAGCGCGGTTAGGTACGGATGCAGCGGACGTGAAATCTGCCATTGCCGAGAGAATATCTGTTATACTACAGAACATGACTTCTCTTCTTGCTTCTTTCATTGTTGCTTTCGTAGTAGAATGGAGGGTTTCACTTCTCATTTTGGCGACGTTCCCTCTACTCGTTCTAGCAAACTTTGCTCAGGTATGATCATATAGCTTTGCGTTTTTAGAGTTTTCGACTAGAGGTGGACTTAAGGAACTATGTTTGCTTGCAGCAACTATCCCTTAAAGGGTTCTCAGGAGACACAGCAAATGCACATGCTAAAACTACCATGATTGCTGGTGAAGGAGTGAGCAACATACGAACCGTTGCAGCGTTTAACGCTCAAGAAAAGATCCTATCATTGTTCAGCCACGAGCTTCGTATCCCACAGCGTCGTAGTCTGAGGCGAAGCCAATGCTCGGGGCTGCTATTTGGCCTATCTCAGCTCACTCTCTACGCTTCCGAGGCTTTGATCCTATGGTATGGCGCCCACCTCGTTAGCCAAGGCATCTCCACATTTTCAAAGGTCATCAAGGTGTTTGTAGTTTTGGTCATCACAGCCAATTCTGTGGCTGAAACCGTGAGCCTCGCCCCTGAAATCATACGGGGCGGGGAAGCTGTCGCCTCCGTGTTTTCAGTCCTAGACCGGTGCACACGGATAGAGCCGGATGATCCGGAAGCTGAGCCTGTTGAAACGGTCCGTGGTGAGATTGAGCTAAGACATGTCGACTTTGCCTACCCGTCTCGCCCGGATGTCTCCGTTTTTAAGGACTTCAGCCTCCGGATCAGAGCCGGACAGAGCCAAGCTCTAGTTGGTGCCAGTGGATCAGGAAAGAGTACTATCATAGCATTGATAGAAAGATTTTATGATCCATCAGCTGGAAAAGTAATGATTGATGGCAAAGACATCAGAAGATTGAACTTGAAGTCTCTTCGTCTCAAAATCGGGTTGGTTCAGCAAGAGCCAGCTCTTTTCGCAACATCGATCTTCGACAACATAGCTTATGGAAAAGACAACGCCACCGAAACCGAGGTGATTGAAGCAGCGCGTGCAGCCAACGTGCATGCCTTTGTAAGTGGCCTACCCGAGGGCTACAAGACGCATGTAGGTGAGAGGGGCGTCCAGCTCTCGGGCGGGCAAAAACAACGGATCGCCATAGCGCGAGCCGTTGTCAAAAACCCCTCGATCCTTCTACTGGACGAGGCAACTAGTGCTCTAGACTTAGAGTCGGAATGTGTTTTGCAAGACGCTCTGGAGAGGCTAATGAGGGGTCGAACCACCGTTGTTGTAGCTCACCGGCTGTCCACCGTACGAGGGGTGGACAACATTGGTGTCGTCCAAGACGGACGGATAATCGAGCAGGGCAGCCACCGAGAGCTCGTCGGCCGGCCCGACGGTTCGTATTCGAGGCTCTTGCAACTGCAGCGCCATCGAATATGAACCATCTACTTTGTATGATCAATGATAGTTGTAGATAAGGTGATGTAAAAGGCCATCTTTTTTCTGCAGTTTCATGTTTATTTTGGTGTTTTATTTGTAATTTATTATTATTAATACTCTCGACTTACATATAGTATTGATTATCGTGATCGATCAACACCAACTAATACCGCATAACGTATACACCAATTTTAATTTCTTTATTATTAATTAAGGGTAATATTAGACGATCATAAAATAAATATATGATTCTTGGATTCTTAAAAAATTAAATAATTTGAAATAAATACATTTTGTTAAAATATCATATAGAGTGTGGTGTAGTACTAGAGGGAGTATTGATTAATTAAAGTAATCAAATAATACTCCATATGAAACTGTTGTTGTAGGAATGTCAATTTGAGGAATATTATGTATCTTATAATAACCTAAATAGATCAATTTAATTTAATAAATTAAAATCAAAACATAGCAATAAATTATGTATTGGTACCACTAGCTAGAAGTCTAGTACCACGACACTGTTCCTTTTCACGTGAATACACAACTTATGATTATATGTTGAGTTTTCATTTTTCAATTATAATATTTAATTTAATTTAATTCCCCAATCTCTTAACTTTCAGAAATGTCATTTTCTATTTATTGCTAATTAAAAGATCTTGCACATGGATATTTATTGCCAAGAGAACTAATTCTTCAGTAATCCACGAATTCTATTTCTAAATATATACTTCTCTGTCCATTATAGCTGTGAAAATGAATTAGTGTATTTGAATCTAGTGCAATTGTGTAAATGGGTAGGGTCGAATCTTAGAAATGATTAAACTTGTTTAAAATATTAGAAGTGCTTAAACTTAGTTTAAAATATTAGGAGTTAGATGAATTTAAGATTTAAAAAAAAATGTAAATTATCGATTAGAAATTTGAAATATTTTTTCTGCTAATTTAGGAATTTAAAAATATAGAACTATCAATATAGAACCAAAATTTATTATATAACATGTTAATTAATAAAAAAATTATATAGTTTGAGTGATTTTTTTAATATTATATCTTGAATAAATAATTTTATATCTTTTGAGTACTGAATAAAAAAATCCTTAATTTATAATTAACTTATCTATTGAATTCTACATTGTAAAAACTCCTAAATAGAATTTAAAGAGTAAAAATTTGTGTCTAAACATATTTATGTGTACGTAAACCCGATTTGTGTTTGTGTAGAGGAATTTGTATGAGTTAAATGAATGGTATCTTTTATAAAATATTGAAAGATTATTATTATTATTATTATTATTTTCTGAAGGTTGAATAAATAAATACTTCATAAATAAGAAAATGGATTAGAGTAATCAGTAATGTGAGAGAGTGAGTATTTATTTATTTAGTTTCTTACGTATGAAGTCTTTATCTTCTCGTATGTCGTATTTTCTGCCATTGTTTCACAAAGTTCCAAATTCTTTTTTCTTTTAATAATAATAAACCACCGTAGTATCGTACACGTGCATATTATGATAATTTTAATATTATTTTTCATTAATATATTGAAGAAGTCGATACAAATATAATTGTTTTGTCACACAAAGTCATATTCATCAATTCATTGAGCATTCCCAATTCAATGGTCTTGCAACATCCTGCATACCGATTAGAGATGAAATATTATCTCAATCCAAGATATTCAAAATATATTATAGTTTTAAATTTATTAATTCAACAATACAAAATACACACTAGTTTTGATTTTAATATTCTCATCTACGCACATAATATACTTTTCTATTTATTTATTTTATTTTATTAGTACTTAATAATGTCAAATCAGCCCAAAATTAATTAAGATAATAAAAAGAAATACTTATAGTAACTTTAAATGTGAAGAGTGTTTCGAAACTCAGAGAGTGAAATGTGTGTAGTATTCTCTCCGCACATGATAAAGTATTCATTTATATTTTACATGTGAATTAAAAAGTATTATTGTTCTTTTATATTTAAAGTAATAGTAATATTAGTGGTGAATGATGGATTATGTGTAAATTTATTTATTACTTCCACTCTCCCAAAGAAATTGACATACTCTATTTTTTGGATGGGTAGGTCTTGCGTGAGACTATCTCACGTGAGACTATTTTACACATTTTTAAATATTTATCACTTTCGCTATAAAATGTTATCACTTTTCATTTATATTATAAATTATTCATAAAATAACATTATCGTTTTTCATTAATTTAGTATCACTTTTTATAGTAAAAGTTATCACTTTCTGACCGTCTCACGTAAGACTTACATGAGATGGTCTCACACAAGTCTTTGCCTTCTTGGATTATCCCACTGAAATTGACATATTTTCTATTTAAGTACATGATATCTACACAAAACAATTAACATATTCATGTGGGACCCCCACACACTAAACACACAACTAATACAACTACCCACTGCACATTAAAATGAGTATATCTTTAACTCACTATACATTAAAATATTATAGTACTCCTTAATATCTATGTGCCAAAATAATTTTTTTTCACACTCCCAATTCAACTCAAGGAAGAATTACAGATTTAGAAGAAGATGAAGAAAGGGTTCAATGCTAATGGATTCAAATTTAATTAATTCTTGAACAAGTAGAGAATGGCAAAAGAATTTCATCTTGCTTTATAATTTAAAAAGAGATGTATATACAGTCCAATCTCCCTCAAATACTATAGAAGAAGATTGCTGATGAAGATGAAACTAGTGTGGATAAATGTACAAGTTTCAATTGGGTGTCTTTATATTGGTTGGAGGTAAGAATTAAGATTGCTTGTAATAGTTCTTCTCATTTTATAATTTTTTAATAATCAACTATCCTTAACAAAAATTCGGCGGTAATAGCGTCATACTTAAATAAATACTTTTATGGCTAGAATACACTATAATTTTAACTTTTCGAATTTAGGGAAGAATCACACTCCTACAAGATACTGAATCCTAATACATTTATTAATTAATTTCACTCAATATTCATTATTACTAAAAACACTGGCAAGCATTCGATCGATGTGAAATAGTAATATCACTTCGAATCAAACTAACTTGGATAAATTGAGCGACTACATTTTACTCCAAACTAACAACTCAAAATCTATTTTTTTTTTCTTTTTTCTCTTAATCATCATTAAACAAAAACATGTTAATTAAAGTAACACTAACTTAACATTAATTTTTAGATTAAGGTGGAAAGTAACGACGGAGATGGAACATCCGCCGCCGTAGAGTCACGGCCGAGATGGACCAGCCGCCGCACTCTCCCTCTGAGAATCTCTCGCCGCTCCGAGCGCCCTCGCTCGGAGCTGAAACCTCGCCAACGCCGCCAGAAACTTAACTCCCTGCACCGGATTCATCGCCGCCACCACTTCCGCAACCGTCCACCCCTGCAGAATATCCGCATTCCTCACGATCACCACCATCGCCGCCTTGAACTCCTCCATCGTGTTGTCCAATCCCGGCCTCTCGCCGTCCACCGTCCTCCTCCCAAACCTCCGATACAGCCGGCACAGAGGCTGCTCCGCCACCCTCTCTTGAAGCCTCGCCATTGCATCACCAATCTCCTTCTCCATCCGCCGCGTCTCACCCTTCACATCCTCGATCCTACCCCTCTGCTCCTCCGTCAGCTCCTCCGGCGCCACCGCGCGGTTGGCGATCACGAAGAACAACGACGGCCGGAACCCAGAAATCCAGAGCAGAGTCCGCTCGTAGCTGCTGAGCCACGGCGGAGACATCACCTGAAAGACGTCGCGGGCGGCGGCGGCGGCCTTTTCGCTGTAGAATTCATGGTAATGCGCGAAAACCCTGGGGATTATTTCGCTGCATTCGCGAATTCTATTACCGCCGTCGACCGGCGACGAGAGGGATTCCAGCTGTCGGAGAAATTCCTGTTGTCGGGTGAGCCAGCCATTGTAGAAGGACTCGAAGCTGGCCGCCATTGGTGAACATAATCGAGAAACAGAGGGGTTTAAATAGGCGAAGATGATCACGCAGATTCAGGGAATCTAACCGGAATAATTTTGTCTTTTAGCATTTAAGGATGTTTCTGGTTTTAGGGTTTGGATCAAAATTCAATTTCTTAGGATTTAAGGAATTTAGGGTTCATTGGATTTGAGGATAAGCGGTGCTGTGGTTTTTGATTCGACCAATTTGGGGAGGGAGAGTAATCATATATACCCAGTCCACTATGTAACAATCCAAAAATGCCCACTTTATATAAAAACATCAAAGATGCCCACTTTTTATCATAAAAGACTAAATAACCCTCATGTCACTTAAGAAGCAATGTTAACTTAAAAAAAATAAAATAAACTCGCTCAAAAGATTATACAATTTAATAGAATGGGTTGTTTAATAAATTATCCCAATTAAATATTAAATTAATAAAAATAATTATTTGATGATAAAATTAATTTAAGTTTATTAATTATATAATGTTTTACACTATTTGTTTCCGTCCGTCATATATATTTACCACTAAAAAAAATCACGTTCTCAAAAATTAATTTAAAAAATATTACTCCTATCTAGCAAAAAAACATATTTTGTATATTATTTTCTTTATTACCTAAAAATATCATAATATACTTAAAAAGTTAATAAAATTTATCAAAAACCTAAACTTTATAAATTATATATTTTTAATGCCGGTAAAGATAACTAAAAAACGAAAGGTATTTAATAATTAATAAATTATCCGAATATTCAATAAATTTATGTTATTTATAATAAAAAAATCATACAAAAAGTAATTTTTTTCTTTAGAAAAAATATAAAATCATACTCACAATAATTTAATAATAAAAGTAATTAATAAGTATAATTATTATTAATATTTAAAGCATGCAGCCGGTGGAATTATGTACAAGGCACCTCAGATTTATATTTTTCTTTTACTGGGTGTATTTTGATAAAGTTATCATAAAAGTGTCCATTTTTTATGAAAATTTGTCAAGTGTGCATTTCTGATTGTTGCAAAACAGCCCAAAAAACCTCTTTGGGAAAAACTCCAGAAATACCAGGATGACGACACGTGTCCAAATTTTGTTTTTTTCTCTTAAAAAAGAGCAATTCAATTCCCTGTGTGTGAAATGAGACACTTGTCACATATTCCACCCGTAACATGAGATATAACATGAGGTGGAATAGGGAATCCCACTTGAAGAAAAAGCGCTACTCCACTTGTAACATTTTCCCATTATTCATGCACATTGTTTTTTCTTATTTTTAGACATCTTTATCGCTTAAAAACTTGCACTTGTAACGTAAGTAATTAAGTTTATTTTGTTTTATAATTTCTACCCATGATTCATAATTCCTTTCAATTCTAGAGTACACTGTTTTGTTTTTATTTTATGGTATTTTTCTAATTTCTTTTTCTTAATCCATATAGTATTCCTTAATATTTTTAAGTTTATTATTGATGGTGTACCCCACCATTAGGTGGGCATGCAAATGAGCCCAGCAACATTGGGCTGATCGTTGGTAAAATAATTCTGGGCCAAAACATTGCCACGGAGCAGCTAGCCCATTATCTTTTATCATTATCTTTTATCATTATGTTGGAGCATTCTAAGAGTTGGTCAAGTTAGATTAAATATGACATTAAGTTTAGTCAAGTTTCATTATTAGTTGTTGATTCTCAAGTATTCATTTCTATCCTTGAAGGGTTGTTCCAAGCTTAAATAGTAGTGTCTTGCATCGGCTTCATGCATCCTAGGCTGCCTTTTTTGCTCTTGGATATTAAAATTTTCATCATCCGATTCTTCCTCTTCAGCAAATGGATTTTGGTACTGCTCATCATCATGCATCGGCTGCTGATTCATCCTCGATTGGTTCATATTTTACTGCTGCTGTTGTCCTTGTAGAAGTTCAACCGTTCTTCTTAATTCATCCAACTCGATGTCACTCAAATCTCTTTGACGAGCGGTAGGATTATTAACATCAGGAGCTTTCCTTCTATTGCCAGCCATTTCAAACCTGAAGTTCTAGATACCAAATGATACTGATTCTCAACGCAAATCAGTATGTGATTGGAAATTCACCACCTCAAGGATAAGACGAACACCACCTCAAGGATAAGAATTGAAACACAAGCTCACAACTCTAAGGAATCCACCAAAGAGAAAGAAACTTGAAGATAAAAATTCACTAAGAATTATTTTCAAAGACAATAATATTGATCACTCATTTTTAGATGCAAGACACGACTATTTAAGCTTGGAACAACCCTCCAAGGATAGGAATGGATACTTGAGAATCAACAACTAATAATGAAACTTGACTAAACTTAATGCCATATTTAATCTAACTTGACCAACTCTTAGAATAATCCAACATAATGATAAAAGATAATGGGCTAGTTGCTCCATTGCAATGTTTTGGCCCACAATTATTTCACCAACGATCAGCCCAATGTTGTTGGGCTCGTTTGCATGCCCGCATTAAGAGTTCTACATATTTAGTAATAATGCTAGAGAACATATATGGGACATGTAAGAACATTTATGTTATTAAAAATAAGTAGGCATACTATAGGTTTAATTAATAAATATAAAACATTAAATAAAACAAAAAAAAATTATTTATTATATAAATAATTATGGAATAAAAATATTAAATATAAAAGATAAATAATTATAATATAATTTATTCCGTGAAACGTATTACATATAAAACGTGAATAGTTAAATTTTGTGCTAAATTACATTTCAAGCCTTCCATATATGCTTCAACGGAAGATCCATTGTTAGTGAAGAAGGAGATGGTCTCATTGCAGGTCAAGCCCAAAAGATAACGGCCCAATTTTGGGCCCACCAATAAAGGCCCATACTTAATATTTATATTCTTCATTTTTGGGTCCTTGATAAGTCAACATATAATAATCCTGTAATAGAAATTGAAACTTCCTATATAATATAAAGAGAATAATTATTTATTTATTTTAAAGATTTGTTGTAAGTGAGCTCGACAATGATTTCATAAAATGTACTGAAAAAAACCATAAAGCGTTGTAACCATCTTTCTAATCTTATAGAATAAACCATATTACATGATTTAGGTAAGGTTGTATGTGTGACCAAATTTAATTTTATATTTATACAGTTTAGTATTAAAAATTATCTTCCCGACTTTTCAAGAAAGAAAAAAAAATCAAATTTTAATACTCTTCATACATATTTTAATGACTTCATCATTGAAAACAAATATTATACCTTTAAACACTTTATGCAACTACGTGAACAAGAAACCAATTCGTAGTAATTTTGATATCATCCTCAATACTTCGTTCCGCAAATAAAGTTCGATTTACTATTTGCACGAAAATTAAGAAAATAATATTTTAATGTATAGTAGGTTGAGAGATAGTGTTATGTGAGTATCATAAAGATATATTTAGTGTTTTTGTTGGACTTATCTGTTTATCAAAAAAGAAAATATAACTCATTTTGTGGAACACCCTCATTAGTAAAAAATAACTCTTTTTTGCAATGGAGTAATTTTAAAGGCAGACTTGTGTAAGACTATCCTACGTTAAAACTATAATTTTTACGTTTTCATATTTAGTTTTCACTTTTTAATAAAAATGTTATAACTTTTTTTTAAAATGTTATCACTTTTCTTTTATACTACTCCCATAAATTGTTTATAAAATAGTTCAAAATACTACTCCCTCCGTCAGCTTCTAAGGTAACCATTTGTTTTTTGCACGTGGACAGTTCTAAGGTCTTTATTTGCTTTTTGCACGTGGATTAAGGAGTATTATTATTATAGATAAAGTGGATAGTTGTATTAGAGGGAATTGATGGGTCATATTGTGTATTTTTTTACTAAATAGAGGAAATTAATATCTTTGAAGCGGATGCCAGAAATAATGAAATTGATACCTTAGAAGCGGACGGAGGGAGTATTATCATTTTTCATCAATTAAATATCATTTTTCATTATAAAATGATCACTTCTTATTTCTTTTGAAAAAAAGTCATTAGTCATTTTTAAAAAGAGTTTGTCTATTGTGTTCGGATGCACAAGATGTATAAGGGTATAATATTTTGTTTTAGAGAGTATACACTTTAATTAATAAAAGTATAATTTTTTTAATGAAAAATCGGTTGAAATATTAATAGTATAAATATTTAATTAAAATTTTAAAGGGTATACGTTCTTATATTAAAGGGTATAACTTCTAAAAAATACAGATTTTGGAGGCACGATGTCTCGAGCACACGCAACTTTTAGTCTTTTAAAAAATCTTATTTTCAATTATTTGTATTTTACTATTATATAATGACTTCTAAACATACGATTAATTTAAGCTCTTTCCATATCAAATGTGTTTGATATATCTAAAATTGGCATCTTATTAATAAAATGAGATTTCGTCGCCACAAGAAGAGCAGTTTCCCGACCAAAGTACGACAACAAATGTGTAATTAAATTATAGTACTATTAATTATAGAAATAATCAATACCAAAATTAATACTCCCTTCTCCAGCTTATTAATTATTGCACACAATTTATTTTGACTAATCCTATGTATTTATATATGTTATATTAATAAAAATATATATACATATTCATTAATTCCAATAATTTTATTTACTTTTTTATATTTTATTCATTATTTTTAACAGTTTTATTTTTTATTTTCTTTAAATTATCAATGTATCATATTTTTTCATACATTATATATTAAAAATAAAATATTTCTTAATTTTTGTATGTATACAAATTGACATAAATAAAGGGAGAAATATCTTTCCATGTGACAATGGTTACATGCATAATTTATTATGGAGAGAAATGATCACATTTGGTCCATTAACAATACCATAATCCACAAGTGGTCATTTAACTATTTAAAATTTTGATTTTAGTCCAATTTTAATCCTTCAGTTTCAGATTTAGTCCAATTGATCTGAAACTTTACACAGATCACCTTACCAGGTTGGATTGCCATCAACTAAATTTTAAAATAAATTAACTATCCAACAAAACATGCCATATCATCCTGATTAAAGATGAGTAACAGAAATAAGTAACAAATAAAATCTTAATTTATATGCAAATATTGCTACAGTACGTTTGATCCACTCCGGCAGTGCGCTTCCCACCGCCATCACCAGTGCCATCAATTACTCAATCTTCTTTGAGTTATCCTTACCAATTTTTTAAGACCTAAAATTAAAGGATTTTGGGTCTTGTTTCTTCGACGGGATTATATTTCTCTCCCCCACTTTTGGAGGAGGCTTGTGGGTCGTAGAGGGTAGGCGGTGTGGTGGTTTGCAGGGGCGGTGGTGGAGGTGGTGGTGTTAATGAAGAATTGCCAAAAATTTTCAGCATGAATGAAGAAACTATAGTTGCCCAGAAATATTACAACCAGAAATGTCGAGAATTGAAAATCATAATGCGAAAGATTGAGAAACCCCAAATTCAGAAACAGAATTAAAGAAAGATTAATCTTTCGAAGCTGTGAGGACTAAAAGAGGCCCGATTGCCCCACCGAGGCGGGAGAAACAGATCCCGACATGGAATTGTTGGAGTGATCTAAGCCTTGGAGAGAAGAGCTTGGTTGTAGGTGTTGCAGGTTGAGGAGGAGGATTGAGTGAAAGAGAGAAGTGAGATGAGAAGCATAAATTTGAAGAATTGCCATTTACCCTGTTCGCCGGAGCCTGGAGCCGGACACGGCGCTGGCGATGGTGATGTGGAGGAGGATTAGCAAGATGCAACTGGTGGTAGTGGCGGTGGCGGTGGCGGTGGCGGCGCGGAGATCTAACAGGACGGTGACGTGGCATATGAATGAGAAAAAAATGTAATTGTGTTGCCACATCAGCCTGATGACCGGAAAACTAAACTCAAATGCAAATTCCGGGAAGAACTAAACGTTTCAGACTAATTTGAAACGAAATTGGATTGAAATGGACTAAAATTGAAAATTTAATTAGTTAGAGGACCAATCGTGGATTGTGGTATAGTTAATAGACCAAATGTGATAATCTCGATCTTCAAACTAAGGCTTCACTTAACACGTGGCATGTGGTGGGTGGTTTGGACAGCCACGTGACATTGTTTGAGTCAAGGAAACTCACAGCGCTCTCGTGGTTATGTCTCTCATGGAGGAACCCAATTAATTCTCACTCCATTCTCAACCAATTAACCCTCACTTGGAAAATTTTGGTGAATGGAAAATTTACATTAAAATATCTAAAAGTAAAAGTTAAAAGTTAAACTATTTTTAAACATTAATTTAGAAAAAAAAAAAAACTCTTTTCTCCATTAACATAAGAGCTCATAAAATACTCCCTCCGCTATTATATAAGGTTTTGCTGTTTGTACGTGGATAATTCTAAGGTCTTTATTTACTTTTTGCACGTGGATTAAGGAATATTATTATTATAGGTAAAGTGGGTAGTTGTATTAGAGGGAAGTGATTGGTCATATTGTGTACTTTCTTTACTAAATAGAGAAAATTGATATCTTTGAAGTGGACGTCAGGAATAGTGAAATGAATACTTGTAAGTGGCCGGAAAAAATATAAAATATGAAACTTTATACCTATGCGTTATTATTTTTTTTATATACAGTATATTATAATGACTTATGTACGTAATTAATAAAACAATTAACAAGAAATTAAAATTAATTAAAGGGTGATGCTAAATGTCAATAATATGGACATCCATATACCATATAAAATGTAAGTTTACTAATTTACATTTTATTAAAAAAATTCTAAACCCCAAAATATAAACCCTAACATTTAAAATTATAAACCCTAAACCATTATACCATAAACCACAGAGTATCGCTTAAATAGATTAGTACACTATTTTTATAAAATTCTGAAGGTCAAAATATGGATAAAAATCTTTGTCGTTAATTAAAAAGGAGCATTTTTTTAGAAAGAGACGAGAGGTGTCGATATCAGGTCCGACAAAGATAATGACTAGAGTCATGTGCCCTTCATGTGATCATCACTTGCCCATAATTAATGTCACAAGACATAACTTATTATTAATTAAATTAAATTGCAAAATTGCAAAATTAATTTTTAGTCCTACTACTTAAACTATATACCAAATCTTCAACTATTATTTTATTTAGATATGCCACTGCTCTGTGTAATTCAATAATTAGAAGTTGCCTCATTTATGTCTCCTAATGTTGTAAGTATTTACTAATTTTTATTACCACGTTGTTTAAGAATTATCGACATGATTAGGGTAATTTATTATTATTATTATTATTATTATTATTATTATTATTATTATTATATTTAATAATATATAATAATAATAATAAAACACACTTTAAACGCCAAAATTAGATCAAAATTTTTCTTACTATTTTAATCTACCTAATTTAGCTTAGTAATATTAAATCTTGGTTCTTCATTAGTTATTGTAACATTTAATCCCTTTATTGTAATTACCAATTTTTAACAATATCTCATCCATTAATTTTATTTTTTATTTTATCTCATGTACACTCATTTTCTTGGCCTCCCATAATATATGAGTATATGTTTAAGTAATTTTTTTTATGTGAATGTGAATTCATAATGTAATTTGGACAATTTTTATCTTCCAATGTTTTATTTATTTTATATATTTTTCTTTTATTTTTTTATTTTATCTCATCCATTCATTTTTTGGCCTCCCATTATATATATATATATATATATATATATATATATATATATATATATATATATATATATATATATATATATATATATATATATATATATATATATATATCAATTAATTATTTATATATCTAAGTTATTTTATTTATATGAATTCATAGTATCATTTGTACAATTTTTTATCTTTTATTTATATTTTTTATTTTATTATCTTTTTATATATCTAAATTATTTTTTAAATTTCTTTTTAAAGGTAAATTATTTTTTATTATATGAACTCATATATTTAAATTATTAATTAAAATTTATTGTCAAAAGTAATATTTTTTGTTTTGTTTTTAACGTGAATACATAACATTATTTATACAATCTTTATCTTTATTGTTATAATATTTTATTTATTTTGTATATTATTAATTTCATTGACCAAAATATTTTCTTATGTTAAAAACTTATTTTAATTTTAAACTTTGTCTAAAATATAATTAATTCAATATTAAAAGAGAATTTATATATATTTAATTAATAATAAAATATTTTTAATAAAATATTAATTTAAACAATTATTTTGTTTTTTATTTTATCTCATCCATTTATTTTCTTGGCCTCCCATAGTATATATATATATATATATATATATATATATATATATATATATATATATATATATATATATATATATATATATATATATATATATATATATATATATATATATATATATATCAATTGATTATTTATTTATCTAAGTAATTTTTTTTACAATAATACATAATATCATTTGGACAATCTTTATCTTTATTGTTGTAATATATATATATTTTTTTTATTATCTTTTTATATATCTAAATTATTTTTTAATTTTCTTTTTAAAGGTAGATTATTTTTTATTATATGAACTCATATATTTAAATTATTAATTCAAATTTATTGTCAAAAGTAATATTAAACTTATTTTAATTTTAAACTTTTTTTAAAATATAATTAATTCAATATTAAAAGAGAATTTGTATAATATTTGATTAATAATAAAATATTTTTAATAAAATATTAATTTAAATAATAAATAAATAAATATGGATAAAATAAATGAATATTAAATAAGTACGGGTAACCCGCGAATTTTGATAAATGGGTATGAGACGGGTATGAGTATGATAAAAAAAATTTTAACGGGGCGCTTACATATATGAGTATTTAATAAACGAATACAAGTATAAATACCCGATTAAAAGAAGAAAATTGATATATTTGGAGTGAACATCCAAAATAGTAAAATAAGGACCTTTAGGATGGGTGGAAGGGTTATATGCAAAAATAAAATAAAAATAAATTAATTAATTAAATATCAACAATGTACGTACAACGCACGGATTATTATTGCTAGTTTAATCTAAAATTGTAGGGAATAAATGAGCAGTATATAAAGGGAATATTATCACCTTTTGTCCCATAATTTTGGTAAAATTCAATTTTAATAGAGAATTTTGCACTTTTGGTCCCGTTGGACACATCATCTCTTCAAAATGGTTTCAATAGTTCCATTTTAGTCCCAAATAATTATTTCTTTGTAGTTTTGGTCTCATAAAACTTCACCTTTGCATATTAGTTCCATAGAGCTCCATTATTAGTTCCAAAAATTTAGATTCATATTTTATTTTATTTTATTATTATTTTTTTCTTTTTAATGTTACCAAATTATTAGTAAATTCAAAAAAGACATGCTGAAAAAAAAATAAAACATGAATATATACTTACAATTCTTTTATTTTATTTATTTATTTATTTAGTTATTTATTATTATTTTATTTTTTATTTGACAATTAAATTTTTGCAAACTTGGTTCGATAAAATTTCAACCTTACATATTTGTCTTATACAGATGTATTATTGATCCAAAAAATTTAGATTCATATTTTATTTTACTTATTCACTTACTTTTTTTTAATATAACCAAATTTTTATTATTTTCAAAAAAGACATGTTCAAAAAAAAAAATAATAATAATAAATAAATATGATATAAAGTAACAATATTGGTTATAAGAATTTAGATTCATATTTTATTTTATTTGTTTATTTACTCATTTATTATTTTATTTAATGTTACATTTTTATTACTTTTTAAAACATGCTCAAAATAATAATAATAATAATTATTATTATTATTATTATAAGTATTAAATAAATAAATAAACATAAAATAAAATAAACATAAAAAATGAATTTAATTTATTAGGACCAATGGTGTAATTGAATAAGACTAAATATGCTAGGTTAAAGTTTTATGAGACCAAATCTGCAAAGAAATAATCGTTTGAGACTAAAAGTGAAAGTATTGAGACTACTTTGAAGAGGTTATGTGTCCTATGGAACCAAAAGTGAAAATTTCTCAATTTTAATACTATAATTTTTTATTTTTTATTTTTTATGTTAATTTAAGTCCTACAACTTTTTCAATTTTTTGGTTTGGTCTTTTGTTTTTTTTTTTTTAATTTTTTTACAGGTGACATGGATAAAAAAGCAACACGTTAGTGACTGGGCAAACCTCCAACTGCTCGATCGCTTGATTTGAAAAACAGGTTTAAGATCGAGTACTTATTTGTAAATATTAAAAAGTTTGGTCTAATGTACCATCGACGAAAAAGTTAGGACTTTTAATGTAATTAACTCATTTTTTAATCAAACTTTTATGCTCTTCATATTTCAACTGACCTTTACAATTTTTTTAAATTAAAATATATGTCCTTTAAAATAAAATAGGGTTGATTGTAAAAAAACCACGAACTTTACTCCTATTGCAAATTAATTCTCACTTTTGAGAAATTGCAAAAAAAAAAAACCACAACCTTTAAGTATTGTTGCAAAAAAATCCCAAAAAACCCATACTTTTAATTAGAAATTGGGTGTGTTTTGCAACAATACTTAAATGTTGTGGTTTTTTTTTCAATTTCTCAAAAGTAAGAATTAATTTGCAATAAAAGTAAAGTTCGTGGTTTATTTTGTAATTAACCTAATAAAATATTATACATATGCAGAGAAATGTCAAACGCTATTTAAAATATTAAGATTACACCTTTACATTACAATTAATTTTAATTTTAATGTTAAATGCTCATGTGCACTCAATTCAAAACACATACTTTCATTTATGAATGAATCATGATAAATGCATTTCTAATTACACCCTTATATGAATTTGTAGCGAATTCCTGTTAATTTTTTTAAAATACTGAATATAAGCAATTATATTTTAATTAAAAAACACATACACTCTTGAATAAGAATTAATATACATATAAATACACAATATATTAACTCATTTTGATGACGTCACATGTAAAAGTATTATTTAAATCACACGCTATGTCACTATTGTAATCAATGTGAGAACTATTTATATATATATATATATATATATATATATATATATATATATATATATATATATATATATATATATATATATATATATATTAGCTCAAATTAATTAAAGTAACACTTTCTAATTGCAAGTACAATTTGATGATGATGTTTGTTAGAGTTAGCATCACCTAAGCTTGCTTAGCTAATAAGTTACCTTTATTAGTTAGGTAATTAAAATTGTTAATACTCAATTAGAAAGTTAGTTTTTTACTCTATGTTTTCAGATTGTATAAATAATGTACAACCAATCTATTTTCATTAAGTTCAATAATATCATTTTTCAATCTCTGCTATTCTTTCTCCCTCTCTAAAATTTCAACAATGTTGTTGTTCATCAAACGGATTTAATAACAAACCATGTTAATGCGTGCACATGCATGGCAAATTGTATTAATTTATTTATAAAAGAAATTATTATTGTTAATAAATCACATGTTGAATTATATATATTTTAAATTAGAGTTTTGCGCTATGTATGAATTGATCTCACGGTTGTTGATCTTCACCCACGAGTTTCGAACAAAGTTGATCCTACGTAGTTAATCTTCATCTACTGATTTCGAATAGAACTGGTCCCTCAGTTATTAATCTTTATCCACAAATTTCGAATCTCAAATCTAAGGGAATTTCACTCTAAAACACCTCAAGCCATAAATGCTAATTCAATCTCCGGAGTTTATGTAAGAATAAGATTAGTACAATAAAAAAAACACACACACTTTAAATTTAATGAAATAAAGTTTACCGCAAATTGTCATGTTTCATAAATAACCTAATATTGAACTCCATATAATATACATTGCAAATACTTTATAATGTACATGTTTACCTACATTCATATTTTATTACTATTTTATTCTTGTGAATTACTTGCTGTACTCCACCTTAAAATTTATTGTGTTTATTTTTTTAGAGTTTTAACTTTTAATTAATCCAACTTACTATTTTATATCCTGGTTCATGTTATATTATTTCGATGTAATTACTATTTTATATTTATTGTTAATGGTGTATTACTTTCCCTTATAATTTAGAGTACATTCTTTCATTATTATCTCTATTTTACTCTTGTCATAGTGTAGGACTATATGATATATTCTTTTGTTGTCATTACTATTCTAGTATGGATATATTCTTTATTATCCTTGAAGCATACTGCATTTTTTTTTATTTTAATAATTTCAATATCAATTAAATGTGTACCTACATTTGAATGAAAAAAATAAATCACCCTACATATATGGGTAGGGTTAGCCAGATATGTTGGCAAGTGTTTAGTGATATATCACATGGTGGTGCATATTGAGACATACTCATAAAGGCCCACTTCATTAGGATAATAAATAAACACATACTCCCTCCATTCGCCTCGAGATATTTTTCATTTTGATCATTTATTATAAATTATAAATGTAATAATTTTTCTTTTTAATAAAAAAGTTCACATATGTTTTATCACGCGTTACTAATATCATTACTCACTTTATATATAAAATAACATTGCTTAATTTATATGTTAAAAAGTAAATTGATATTTAACCGATGAATGGAGAAAATATTAACAATTTGGCTTAATAACAATCTGTATAGACACAAATTCGTGATTTATCTGTATTATTTAATAGGTAACATTTTTGTGAGACAACTTTTACGTTTTTAAATAATTATGAATATTAATCATAATTATTATCACATTTTATAAAAGTATTGTTCCCTCCATCAATCAGTAAGCTATCTATTTGCTTTTTACATGTGGATTATGAAGTATTATTATTTTATGTAAAATATGTAGTAATATTAGTGGTAACTAGTTGACAATTTGTGGGCCTTTTTGATAAAAAGAGAAAATGGATATCTTTAAATTGTGGACGACCAAAATGATAAAATGAATATCTTAACGGACGGAGGGATATCACTTTTTATTTATACTACGAATTGTTCATGAAATGAATATTCACTGCATCACTATCACTTTTCATTAATTTGAGTATCACTTTTTATTAAAATATTATTACTTTTTATTCGTCTCACGAAAACCTTTACGTAAGAAGATTTACAAAAATCTTCACGTGAGACGGTCTCACGTAAGTTTTAACATGAATTTTAAATAAGAAAAGTACTTGGGGTGAAATGTCCCAGGGAAAGATTTTGTGAGATGATTAAGAAGTGATAATATTATTTTATAAAAAATTCAGTTTAAATTAAAGTAATAGTATTTTTAGTTAAAAGGGATAATATTTTTAATAAAACATTATAACTATTTAAATAAACACATAAACAGTTTAATGAAGTGTTCTTAATTTCATGAGACACTCTCTAACAATACTAATATAGGTATGATGGATCAATCTATAATTATTCACAATAATCTTTAAATACCACATAAATCTCAAATAAATGTGCCTTTATTTTAGTTAAAAAATATATTTTTTTTAGAAAATTGTAAAAAGTAACACATTCCAAGAATATCATTAATTAAAAATAATAATATTAAATGAAAATTGATGATGCTTAAAAAGAGAAGTGTAATAATTATCTTTAAAAAAATAATTCATCGATCTTACAAAAATTTCATATTATTATCTAAATTGAATTTTTTACTTTATTAAAAACATCAAAACATATGAGGCAAAAACTTGGGTGCGGGTGTGCGGAGCACTTTCCGTGTGTCTTTAGAATTTTGTGTTAAATTGTATAGTCTTTAGTATAAAGATGTGTACCTTTTATTTTCTGAAGACAAATAAAAAAATATTAATGAAAAGTGTATACCCTTTATAACAAAATGATGTACCCTTATTAATTAAAGTGTATACCCTTTACAATAAAATAATGTACCCGATTAGTCATTTTGTAGTAGGGATGACCAATTAAAATAATTTATCGAACCACAGGGAGGTCGGCGCTAGAGCTTAAGCGAGATCATGTTTATCGTAATTTTATAGAGATGAATCATCAATGAATAGTTTGATCAAACAAGAAATTAAATCAATCAAAGTAAGCAAGCAAGCAATGATTAACGAACAAGATAGATGGATGAAAAGTGGTTTTCCAAATTAAGTAAGGGTGAGATTAACAACAATTAAAAAGTGAAAAATCGTAGGATAAATGCATCGAATTCACATGAATCATGGATTGAAGACTAAGGGTCAACACTGAGATCACCTAAACTCTCTCTCAAGATGGATATGATATTGTTCTAAACATAGCTCAATAAGTTGGTTCACACTCAAACAATTCCAACTAGGTACTAAGCTTGAAATGAGAGTCTCTTCGCACGATTAATCAACCTCTCTATCAAACCAATCATATGTTCTATCAAAGGGTTCTAAACTCTAAAGGATTTCTCAATCTCTTTACAATTTATAATGCACATGAAGTGTTTGATGAAATGATTCACTCAATTATCCTAAGCACATAATTGATTTCTCAATCTAATCACATATTTAGAATAGCTAAACACACAAATCATCAGTACAAATCAAGCAATTAATAATCAATGATAGAAAGCCATAGATCAATCAACATATGGATTCAAATACACAAATTCCAAAATTATCCAACAACTCTCATGTTGATAATCTCACAAGGGAGATCAGCCTACCATATTCAAAAAGAAATTAACATAGACAATAAATCCTTACAAATCATGATAAAACTATGAGGTTTAATACAAATTGAATGGAAACTCCCTTGATCTATCTTCAATGGTAATCTCCTTCCCTTTTTTGCACTTTCCTCTCTTCCTTGATCATTTTCCTTCACCTGGATGTAGAAATTGATAGTAGAATGATGGTAGATGGTGTAGATGAAGAATTGATGAAAATGATGGTGTAAAATGATAGAAATGGTGTGTGAGGTGTGTGAAACAGTAAAATCCTAGTCTAATCTCATCAAATGTTGAATTATTGGGTATTTATACCCCTTGGGAAGCTTCTAAAAAGTTCTGGAAATTATAGCAGCTTTTTACACAATACGAGTCGTACTCTGCAATACTGCCACAAAGTGGCCGTGTTGGGTGAATTGATGTCGCCGCACGACCAAGACTTACAGGGCCGTGTTACGCAACACGGCTCGTGTTTTGTAACACGGGCACAGGGTGATTGTGTTGGATGAATTGATGACGGCACACGGTCACTTCTTACAGGGCCGTATTCCGTACACGGCCCGTGTTGGTCCATGTCCCTGTTTCCTTCACTGTTTTAGCTCGTTCTCCCTCGTTTCAACTCCGAATTGAGATCCGTCTTTTCCTACGTCTTCCTTATCATGTCTAGCATCCATTAAAAACTGAAAATCATATGTTTAACTCATTCACACACATTTCAATAAAAATACAAAATACAAACAAATAACACATAAATACGGATAAAATATAAAAATGCACTAAAATTTAGGTGAAAATATCACTTATCAATACCATTATCCATAATACTAAATTCTAAAGGCGCATGGTGTGCATCCTGGCGCACGCAAGCCTCACCCAACATCTGATATACTTATATGAAACAGATTGTGGATATATATATATATATATATATATGTTCTTTATAGTTAAAGTATTTAACTATTCATAAATAAACTTTACGTATATAATAATCATACTTTAGCAATAGATTGACTCATCTAACAACTCGTATCACATATATCCGTTTTTTTTAAGAAGGTATTCCTTTTTAAATACTATATATAGTATATATATACTCCACCTCATTTTAATTTTTACATATTTCTAATTTAAACGCTCTATTTTAATGAATATAATTTTTTTTGTTAGATGAGATCCACACAAAATAATTAATGAATATATGTTTATTTTCTCAATCTTCCCCACCCTCTCGAACACATACAAACACACAACAACATTTAATATTTACCAATCAATGTAATATAATAACACCAACATTGGGTCCAACTTACTGTTTTTAATGTAACGTAACTCATGTTACTGATCACTAACTTTCACGACATGGTTTGACTATCTACATTAATAAAATTCAATTTCTTTAATTCGCCTAAATAAATAAAAAGATAAAAAAAATTATTAGAAAGTCTCTCGTGAATTTATTGATCGTTTTTGGCTGGCAATTATAAGACATTGTATTTTAATTTTTGCAATTAAAAGACAACTTAGATTCAAATTGAAATTCTCGGGCCTAATTTGTTTTTTAATCAAAAAAAAAATTAAGACATAATATTCTATAATTGCCAGTGTGACAACATAATATTTTAATAATGCAAACCTGACTATATTATTGTCCTGAAATTGCAATTCCAGAATAGTAACTTAGGGTGTTTGCATTTCTAAAACACTATATTGTCGGACTTGAAATCATAACATTATGTCTTAATTTTCTTTATTATTTATTATTTGATTAAAGGATATTATATAGATTTGACTTGTTTTACATGTCATGTAAATTACTTTTCGCAAAAGACTTTGTACATGATATAATATGTGAGACAAATTAAAATCCTTGAAAGAAAAAAAAGAAGAAATAATGTAGGTGATAATGGGAACACAAAAAAATCTAAATGATAAAAGAAAATAAGTATGTCCCATATTTTGAACTCCTACACATCATAATAAAATAAGAAGAGCCACACACCACACCACTGCTTCTCCATTGCACTTGTCTACTTCATGTCCAACATCACCCAATTGCAACTCTTAATTCCTCTCTCTCTCTCTCTTGTTTCATTGATGAGAAATCATCACAACACCTACTCCTCAGCCTCTCTATATATATCTTGAAGAAATTAGCCACATGACACAAACATTTTGTGATCACTTTCTCTCTCATAATTAGTTTAGTGAGTGAGTGAGAGATTTAAGGATGTCTGGAAGAAGGTCAAGACAGCAGAGCAGTAGTTCAAGAATAAGTGATGATCAGATCATCGAACTTGTGTCCAAATTGCATCAACTCTTACCTGAGATTCGCAACTCTACTCGCCCCAATAAGGTATATATATACCTACGTCTTATACATTTCCATACGTTTGTATAAGCGCCAATATACGAATATTGCAGGATAAAATGTTTTGGGCTGCTAATATTTTGACACATTTATGTGTACATATAGAGTTAGAATGTCCTGTTACATTTTATGTAATATTTTTAGTGTTGAGACTTGAAAAGAACTTGTGTCTTAATATAAGAGTTTAATTTTTTATTTTTTTTCACTTAATCTCGTTCAAAAAGTGGCACACCATATGTCACATTCACGCCACCTGTCTACATTTGATAACTAAGCATTCTACCATAGTATTTTAAGAAGGTCAAATTTTACACGATAACTTCAATCTAATATACATATAAATAATAAATAATTAAAATATAGGTCACACTAAATGTAAATAGCTCCCATTTTAAATTTATACTTCAAAGTTTTACGTATAGTGTCTTTAACAAATGTGTTTACGTAGAATTAAATCTTGCATGCAACATTTATTCTGAAAAAAAAAACCATATGAAGAAAAAATAAATAATAAATAATAATGCATGAATTTAGGATAATTAATTAATTAGAATTAATGTTAAATGGCAGGCATCAGCAAGCAAAGTGCTACAAGAAACATGCAATTATATCAGAAAGTTGCAAAGAGAGATAGATGATTTGAGTGAGAGGCTATCACACCTTCTCTCTACTATTGATGCTGACACCCCTCAAGCTGCAATTATTAGACAATTAATCTAATTAATCATGTAATCAAATATTACTCCAATTTATGTATGGAGTTTTAATAATTATTTAGTTTTTATATTACTACATAATATAGGAATTATGCATGTATGTTAAGTATCCATCTTGTAGCTGCTTTTGAGCAAGATTTAAATCATCTTCTATTTACTTGCAACTATGTAACTAAGCATGGAATGTGGTGGTGTGTAAATCAGTAAATGAGTCAGGAGCTTATTAAACTCTTTTTGATTAAGTATCGGATGGAAATTATACCTAAAACATTAATATTAAATTAAATTCCATGAACGAAGAATAAATTCTGCGGACAAGATATAATATATAAAACCCTAGATAAAAATATAATTATATCTTAAAAACTAACACAAAACCCCATAGGCTTCAAAATGCAACTAGGTGTATAATGTATCCTTTCGAGAAGGATTACTCTTTAAAATATATAAAATTACTCTAGTCGAAAGAGTTCAGTAACAATGAACTTTTTCGTGCAAAAAAATATCCATCTCTTTTATACTGTAGAGTAATCTTTCATTATATTAAAGAGTAATTCTAGTTATACCATAAAATAGATTCTATACTAATTTTTGCGTTTTTTAAATGCTAAGTTAGGGCTTTCTTGGCAACTCATAATATGAGCTACCAGCATATTTATACTTATTTTTTTAAATAGTGTGGTATGAAATATAATTCATATTAGAAATACGAGTCAGTAAATAAAATCTTGACATGTGCGAAAAATTCTATAGCCTTTACATAAGCAATAGTCAGTAAAACTTATTTTTTTTGAGTTTGGCCTTTTGTATGCCCGTTAGCATGAAGGATATAACATTTTGTTTTAAAATGATAATTTTAATTCAAAAGTATAAAGAATAATATTTGAGTAAGATTTTTTTTTTCAAAAAATGGAAAGTACAATTTTTTATACAATAGAGTACAACTCTATGAGATAGTAGGATGTGATCAAATTACGAATACTTTCACTAATAATTTTATCAACATAATTACATGTTAGATCACAAGCATACAATGAAAAATCCAGATTTCTTGTATCATTTCAATCTATCATATTAAATAGGGTTAATAGAAAAAAAATCAGGAAATTTATCCTTATTATAAATTAATCCACACTTTTAATACTCACTTTTAAGAAATTACAAATAAAACAATTACCTTTAAATATTGTTTTAAAAAAAAACCAATTTGTTACTAAAAGTAGGATATTTTGGATTTTTTTTTGCAATAATATTTAGGTTGTGATTTTTTTTTCAATTTCTCAAAAGTAATGATTAATTTGCAATATGAGTAAAGTTCGTGATTTTTTTTGCAATTTAATAGAGATTAATTTGCGATAAAGTTCGTAATTTTTTTTGCAATTAACCCTATTAAATACCACATAGTTAGATGAATAACCGCTTGAGATAGAACTATATAGCATACTGTTATACCAATACACGAGCATGAAATACGAGATGAAACACGACAAGAAATTACGTATGCCAATCGACCCTCCGCGTACAAATCAGATTTCCTACAATATGCTAAGAATGTCCTTCCAAACATAATCTACAGAATAAACCACAGTAAATAAAACGTTTCTAAAGCACACGATTCTAAACTGCTCAACAACTCTTTCATCTATCACTATACATCCTCAGTGACACACAAATGATATACGACAGACTAAAGATTAATCGAGCCCACTTCACCTCTTACATAAGCTGCATCATGCGCGGCTTATAGCAGATACACTCTCATGCTCGCGTAATGCGTGCTTTCCGAGTGATTCAAGCTGTAAAGAGAGGTAGACTACCATTTCCTCCACCCTGGCTGAAGTACCTTGTCTAACACCGTGAAGCATTCACGTGAGAAGTTGTTCATATTCGATTGGAAAAGAATTATATGTACAAATCTTGTAAAACAAACAATAAATTTTACCCTATTTAAAGCAAGGAAAAAATACATAGCTTGCAAGTTAGTTATTAACCCTTATAACTGTCACTCCATAATTTTGCCTTCTCTCTCTCTCTTTGAACTTTAGCCCCCTAAAGTTTTCACCTTATTTACCATAGCAAAGGGGCTAAATTTAAAAAAAAAAAAATAGTATATGAGGCAAAAGTGTAGAAATTAAACCATAGAGGCGAAATAAGCATTTTCTTTCACCATGTGAAATTACTAAACTGACAAGCAAGATCATACGAGGACATTATAATGAAAATCAATAATCACATAGCAGACAGAAATATGAGACTGGCTAAAACAAGTCAAACACGAAATTGTGTAGGTAGAGAAGTACTAAAAGTTTTAAATGCTCACCATCTCTAGAGGACGTGATTGATCTGTTAGTTTTATTGCTTCCCTTGCTGTTAGCTTGCACTGGCTTCTGTATCCTAGGCGACAATGAACTCAATTTGCCATTGGTAGAGGCTGGTAGTGAATGGCGGCGAACATAACCAACTTCTGTCCCGTCTTCGCTAAATTTAGGAGATCCCTGAAGTCTAAGCTTTGCCTTTGCAGACTGAGTAGCAGCCATATAACTCGGCAAGCTTGGGGTATTCAGTGAAATATTTTCGTGATACTCTTGTTTGGATGGAAGGGATCTTCTCTTCCTGATTTTATGATTCACCTTCCCACTCTTGTCTTCCTTTGGGCTCACTTCGTCATGCAAATGAGTTTTCTGCATCGAGTCGCCATTCTCGGAGAAATGAGACTCAACAAGAAGAGGGTCATCATGTAGCATGTCAACTCGGTCAACCTTTGCCTCTGTTTTCAAAAGTGCCTCTGGCAGAGCTATCTTATTGTCTACAATGTAGGAATCAGCAGCAGAAACCACTATTTCCTTCCCAAGAACATCAGGTGCGGCAGACTTTGACTCTGTTTTAGAACTTAACAGTTGCTGCGGCTTCACAGTTTCTGTTTCCAAATTTTCAGGAGCCATCGTAGCAGAGGCAGAAACTTTTTTCATATTGCGTTTGACCCTCTCAAGTTCACTCTGGGGGTGTTCTTGAACTAACTCTGTTTGGTGACTTGTCACTTTCCTCGGATTTCGTTTAACTTTATCTGTTTCAAAAACTAAAGCACCATAATCCACACTAGGTGAAGTACCTCGCCGGACACTTCTTTTTGACTTCCCAAATTCATGCTCATTGAGTAGGGACCCACCCTGCTTCCTCTGGGGCTTTGAGTTGGAAATCTTTCTAGGGCGAGCATGTGGTTCCCAGAAGCGTAATACAGACCAACGCACAAGCCAGTTCCAAGAAGAATTTGGTTCGGCTTCATCATATTGAAGTCGGAGGGGCTTAGCAGTTGGCAGTGATGGAAGAAGCTACAAAAAGCAGCAAAGTGCATGATAAGAACCTTATTAGCAGAAATATAAATTGGAAAACAATGACTACAGTCTTCAGTAAAGAATGCATGAACATACACTACAATGTAATCAGTTTGGATCTATACATACTTCTATAGCCAATAAATGCAAGTGAATATGAAACATTTCAGAACAAATGTATACTTCTTTCCACTCCGGAAAATAGTACAGAAATTTAGGAAATTGGCAATCCTCCGATCAAAGCTGAGCATATACATACTCTAAAATACTGCTGGAAAATCTCATTATTTTTTAGCTCTATAGCTATCCATAAACTGTAAGGAAATAATAACTTTGTAATGTCACCTATGGGTAAAATCACATATACATTAGACATCTGTACGATAAGAATGTAATATGCACAAAAGTCTAAGTTTGATTAAACAGCTTTAATGTGAGTGACAAGGATTTGATCAAATTATAAAAAGAATTAATGGGTATTTTTCTTTTAGTAATACTAGATCGCAATAAATTTTGGTAATAAAATTATAAGACCAATTCAAAATAACAATATTTCTAGTCGAGATAAGATAACTGTATCTCTGTTCACAGACAAAAGTGACAATTACATCTTGTGCACATAGAAGATGCTGAGACAGCATAGACTATATAGAACAACAATGCATACAAAAAGAAAAATGTAACCTTGGTCAACAAATAAGATTAACTTAAACAGGAAGGATGACATTATAGTAGATGTTGAAAGTGAAATGCAACCTTACAAACATATGCATTTGTTGCTAGCTTCTCCGACCCATAACTTGAGTGTGCTCCAGTATCAACCTGTTATAGCATCATAATAGTGCAAGCATTTTTATCAAGTAGAACAAAGCAGCCAGTACACGAACATAGTCACACGATGCATGCAAATACATGTTTCATCAGTACCATAACGCAAAATAATTGTTTGGCATCAGAATTTTTCTATTATGTTTAGAGAAAGTTTTTTTTTTTTTTTTTTTTGACAAGTATGTTTAGGGAAAGTTACAAGCTTAAAGAAAAGGGAAATTTTTACAAAGGCATGAGAAGCCAAAGAAACTGTAGTAAAACTTGAGACAAAAGATATTAAAATCATAGAATTAGGTGCTAAAGCAGATCACTTCGGACAAGTACTAGAAGTATCATTAGCTTCTGAAAATAAACTTGTAAAATGTAGCCAAAAAATGAAATAGGGAAGACCATAAGGAAAGGAAGATCAATCAATAAGGAGTCCAATTGAAGGAGTTACCTCATGATGCATTTTCATATTGTACTTTTTACCCACTTTAGGAATAATATTTGACAATCTAATCCTACTTCCACGAGCCAGAGCCTGGAATCTGACAATTGCGCACATACAACGTAGAGTAGCAACAGCTTGTCTTCTAACCAAATGACCACGAATAAGAGCTTGGAGCCTTATGATACGCTTGAGAGCTCTAAAAGCCCGAAGAGCCTGTTATAAAGGGAGGAAGATACAATTAAATATCCTATAAATTATTAATAGAACACCTAGATCAGGAGATTATAGTAAAGCCAAAAGGAACTACACAAGGTCTAAATATGTTGACCCACATACACAGAATCAGGTGAGGGAATAATCAGCAAGAAAATTTGCAATTAGTAATTCATGCATTCCCCGTCAGTAAAAATGGATTGTTACATGAGTACATGATAAAAGATATAAAATGCGTAAAAATTAGCCAACTAATCCACTAGAGCACTTTTTTGATCAACAGAAGTACAAAAATCACCTAAGTATCAAAGTTATATGCAACACAAGAAAATATTACCAAGAAGCCCTTAAAGACTGCTTGAGCTTTAGTGGCAGCTTGATGTTTTCTCCTCATCTCATCATCACCAACTGGAACTGGTACATTATTTTCTTCTGATTGCAACCCTTGATCCAGAGGCAATGAAGCAATGGTACCACTTGGAGTAGCACATGTGCCTTTCTTAAGCTCCACATTATCTGCACCTTTGTCAGTAAGCTGACAAGGGTTTGATATGACAGGGTCAACCGGATCCTCGATTGGTGGCTTTGCAGCAGCCTTTCTATCAAATGTAGCATTCTGCAGACCCAATGCATATATGATCAGCAATGCATAATAAACTCCGTGAACTTTTTAATGAAGCAACGCATTCCCACAATCTTTCTAGTTTATGAAATATGGCCAACAGTTTGCAATCAATTTTGGGTTCCATAGATCATAAATTTCAGAGTAACATGAACACTTAATAGTTGGATACTAAATGTTAAAAACAAAGAGTTATTAACTTTTTTAAGTGTTTACTACCAAGCCGCTCATCTAATAGCATAATATGATGCAGTCCAACAGAAACAACAGAATAAAGAAAGTAGAAACTGAAAGTTTTTTAAAACCAAATTATGATTATGCTTCAGGAATATTGTAATCCAAGTAATGGGAGCAGTTCTGCATGCAAGCAAGCATGATGAACAACCTACTCACAGAGAATCGAGATTCATTGAGTGCAAGAATTCATTGGTGAAAAGAAGTAACATAGTAAAGAGAGGCCCTAGCTTCATCACATGATCAGAGTTAGTCTGAAATCCAGAACTATTTTTCATAGAAGTTTAAGGATTGAAGAGAAATTACTAGAGAAACCAAGTGCAAACGCAGGAATTGAAAGCAACAATTGTTTAAATAGGCAAACTGCAAAACTAAATATGTTACAGTTCAGTAGTATAAATTGGAACTAGACCAACGCATAGTGTCAAGAGCACTCAAGAAAAAACAGCATAAATTTCTTACTTTGGATACATTAGATTTAGAATGCTTCTTTCCAAAGAGTACAGTCTTGATCCATTTTCCAGGAGACTTCCCCATAGTAGGAAGGCTAGACAATCAGAACGTACGATTCAATCTGCATTAAAGTATAAAATGTTGTATTACACAATGATTAAACCACAAAGTACTCACATACACAATTAAAAACTTAAAAACATATAAAAAAGAATAATGGTATAGGCGGATTCAACAGTCTTCTTTGGTCTACTCCAACAAAAGAGGAACACTTATGGCATGCTTAATAAAACTGAAATTCACAACTGTTGATTACAAGAATAGGCATGTAAGCAAAAACATCATGAAATTCATGGATAACAAGAAAGGGGACATTTGCTTAAAATAACTAAAAAGGCCAGTCTCCCCTGAATTCATTCAACTAAACATGTTCACTTCCAGGCATACCAAAACAAAAACTAAAAATGGAAAGAAAGTGAAAAAAAAATTGTAGGCTCGAACATTCAAGAAATATGCAGGATCTAATAACAGAAGCCCAGAAAATACGCATAAATGCAGAATCAAGGAAATCAAAGAAGGTTTACCCCCACCAAAAAAAAAACGCAAATAAATTGGATTCCATTGCAATGTAGCTCAGATCTGAGAACTTGCATACCTCAGCAACCAAACACACAAATTCTTTCTAACTCATCATTCGTCAGCCTCGCCTTTTCTTCAGAAAAAGAAAAAGGAATAGCCCACAAAATCAGGAGCTGTCATTTATACATGAAACAGAAAATGAAAAGAAAAAAATATGCCAGCAGAATTAAATGCAGGAAGAATGATTCAGATGGAAGCACATATCGTAAGCTGAAAGACACTCGGTGAAACTGGTTTCGTACATGCACTCATGGCTACAGAAATGGACAGCGCTCTCTGTGTTCTCAGAGCATTCCTTCTCTTCACTCCAAAGCGCGGAATAGAGTGAGGAGGTGAGTAAAGATACAGTAGAGTGTGTATGAATGTGATGAATGAGACGATGCAGTGGGGGGTAGGGTGGGGTGGGGTGGGGTGGTAGCTACACAGTCGCTTTTAGTAAAGTTGTTGTGTGTTTCCGTCTGCCATTGCAGATTTTCTTGGAGGGATTCTCGTACGACGACGTTTTGTTATTGCTAATTCTGATCAAATCATGTTCTTTTTGGAGTGTATCACACTATATTTATATGTTTGAAACCGATACCATTTTTTCACTTATTTAAATAAATTTCATCATGAGATTCTTTTTTTTTTCATTTCAAATTTAATTATTCAATAATTATATTTTCTAAAAATTATTATTTATTTTTGTTAAATGCTTTTTAGAGTAGTGAAATGCTTGCATCTATGATCTATCAAGCAGCTGTTTTGCTTTGGATTACTTAGATTTTAAAAATTATTGAATAATGGAATTGGTTGTTTTGACTTTGTAGCATGATAGATTTTAACTTTATAAAAAAAAAAATCGTATGTTTATACGTATAAAAGTATAAGCAATTTTGTCTTTTATTTAATTAAGAGTAATTTTAAAATATTCTTAAAATATAAGCAATATAATGACATACACACAATTAGATATCTAGTCAAGATTCAGATAAATAGTTCATCATGGCATGTCAAGAAAAATGTCATAGAAATCTTTTTTTTTTTTTTTTGGATTCAGACAAAAAAACAGAAAAAATAAATCATAATTATATACATAAACCAACAATACATTCTACACTGCAAAGCTCTGTTCATTTGAACAATTATTTGAATCGCATAAATACTCCACTGCAAGCTCTCAATCATGTCCATTAGAACATTTATTTGAATCAGTGACAATGAAAACATTATTAAATAAATGCATCAATCACATGTTCAAATTTACAAATCCAGGACCACACCTCCAATGAATCTACCGAAGTGAATTCAATGCAACACCAATGCTACCTTATTTCAAATATGAAAATTCTTGCACATTCATTACCAATTTCTCTGCAACAAGTCCGTGACTACATTAACTTTTGAACGATTGATGGATAAAATGTCATTAAATCCGATCGAATATCGAGTGGGTGGGTGCATGATTTGGTTTTGTACATATTGCTCTAGGGCCAACAACATCACAATATTTCAACAATAGTGCATAGTCCAAGTAAATAAGCATGTAGAACAAACAATGTTTATCCAACTAGAGTCACTTACACAACAGGAATTATATAGTAAGACTTGGACATTTCATTGAAATAGAAACCGTCTACCAGGAGAATAAAGGCTCTTGCTTGTTAATCAATCTCCATTTATGTGTAGAGGCTAGTCAGCTGTCCAACTCTGCTCGACAATTTCACGAACTTTCCTGTTGTATTCACGTTTGTTCTCACTAAACAACCTTGCTGCTTCAGAGTTTGCCGGTGAATTTGGATTTGGGTCGCACAGTAGTGACTGTCAATAAATGGAGGTGAATCATCAATGGAAACGAGGTATCACAAGATCCAAATATAATTGACTAATTAATTCAACTACACATACATTTTCTGATAACATATTTCCATCAAATTTGAACATGCAACAACAAAAACCTCAATCAATAAACAAATAAAACTAAAAGATCGAACACAAATTGAATAATAATTTTTTAAAAAAACTCCACCAGCCAAATTTTTTTCCATTTTACTAAATAAAGCAACTCAGCCTAAGCAGCAGCTGCTATATCTGAACAGCATATCTTGAAGGATTCTGACACGCATAATAACTAGTAATCATGGTCAACAATATATCCGCATTATGCGTGCTTGTTCATCTTTCAAAGATCAACTTAGTGCCTCCTCGAGAAATCCATTATTTTCTTTTCAACTATATCAGTTCATTCTTTCCTTAAATAACCAAAAACTTTGGCTTCAATTGATAATTAGAAGAAATAATACAGTACCAATAGCCCTAGAGTACCTGGATAGATGTAAGTATAGCAGCTACATCATATATTGGGCTCCACTGATTTTGCAATATATCCAAACAAATGCTTCCATCTGCATAAACTGATTAGACAAAAGTACATCAGAAAGGCATTTACAACTCTATTCCACCATGCTGGATTTGGGAGTACACAAGTGACTAATCTCTTCTACAAGTGGATGATTTGATTAATGCCAAAAAAAGTGCACATCAACATACAACAGGACCAGCGATGTGCGTCATGGTTATATATATTCATATTTACTTTGAAAAAAAAATACTAAAGTTACATAGAGAAATACTGAAAAGTTATGCATAAGCTGTTCTCATGAAATGTCATCAAGCTCCAATTTTTCTCATGAGAAGTTGGAAAATCAAATATAGGAGACTCACACTCAAATGCAGACAACTAAGCATGTGAATGAAAATATGGAAACCATAAAAACTTTTCAAAAAAATTCCTATAGAAATACCCTTCGGCTCAAACAGTTTGCTGTCATGAATCGCCATTGATTCATATTGGTACAATGTTACATAATTTGAGCAGAGCAGAGTACCAAAGTAGTATGAGAATGTTATGGTAATTAATTTATTTATTAGTGGAAGAACTAAAGATAAACATTCATATTTAGATATAGAAGGGACACCCAACCCATGTCCATTACTAGCATTTACATTAGGCATGATATAGTTTTCTCAGTGGTAATGCACAAGCATAATGAAAATAGAGGTTTAATGAAAAACTTTGAGACAAATGATCCTAAGAAACAACAAAAAGGCTCTAAATTGTAACTTGCAAGCAATTAAGCACCCAATAGCTAATTTTTCTGATGAGATTCTTCAACATTTTTTTTAAAATTTAATCATAGAAATTGAAAGTTGCATAGAGATATCCACGGTCAAAAATTAGAGGTTTACAGCCTTTGCAGTTAAATTTTGACTTTGCCAACAATTTATAGACAACTTGCTAAAAGTAGGAAACAATAACATGCTGCATAAATAAAACAGATGATAAAATAACAAAAAACTGTCTCAATTAACTTACTGTTGGGATGGAACATCCTGGATATAAATCGAACGGATGGGGGCTTATTTGGGTAATCCTCAGTGAATTGAAGTGTTAGCTTGAACGTGCCTAGTAAGAAAAAGCAATAAGATCAGTCATATAACAATCAGAAACCACAGATAAATATTGACAGAAACAAACACAAATTCCCTTACGCAAAACATTTTGGTGGACAAAAGACTGGTGAAAACAATAGCTTACATGAAGTTTTACATAAGAAATGAAAAGGTGCCAATGTTATAGTAATATTAAGATACACGTGAATGTACACATATTATAACCCATTTGGAACATTCAATCAAGTCCAGAATCTTCTTTGTACTAAGGACTTATGATATCCAAAAAGAAAATGAGACTACATGAGCAAACACCAAAGATGAGATCCGCATTGAATTAACTTTTCCTAGCTGAACATTAGCAACAACGGAAAAATGCAAAACAAATTTTTGATGGAAGAATCTGCTCACCTCCATCCCAAGGAGTGTCATCTGGGCTGCAGATTGCGGATAAAAAAAAGTTAAAAAATATCAGCAAGAATACATCAATCCAATATTCTACCATAACCAAAACAATCAATTTCACGTTACATTTACATACCCGAATATAACTGCATTCCACAGCATTATATTATTGTCATACGGCGCACCACTGATGCCAGCTGGAGGATCATGCTGTAACCGCTTGAAATCCCTCATCAGTCGCTTCCTTGACGGCGTAGACATCTTCGACGCCTAAAATCAACACAAAAATACTCAGTTTTCTCTTATATGAACATAGAACGTTAACTATTCACATTTAACACAGCATTTCAAAATCAAATTCCACGAATTCAATTCCTCCTACCAAACAAAAACAGTAAGCTGTCGTTCATCGGAAATGTGAAAATTTATAATAATAACAACGCGCGCCACGACCCACACACAAAAACACCAAATAAACCGTCTTCGGCACCCAAATCCCTAGATCCACGAACTATAAGCACAATTACACACACATATTCAAGTCAACGCCAAAAAAAATTAGGGTTCTTGAACAATGATAGAAATTTATCACAGAGAACGGAAAAATTACCTCAACTTGAAACGACAAGGGTTGTCTGGTCCCTCGATTAAATTTATCAGATATTAATTTAAATGCGTGAATATATAAAAACAATTTGAGAAATTTTGCGCCCTAGAGATTTGATTTGCGAAGATGGAAAAAATAGGATGGACGCTCTGATGGCGTAATATGTAAGCGACGAATCTGTCTGGAAATGTGTATACATGCTTAGATCCAGCTCATATTTGACGTGGCATTTCTTGACTATTTTTTGGAATTTTTTTTAAGTAAATTACGAATACAAAAGACTTGTATGAGACTGTCTCACATAAGCTCTTACATAACACGATTAGAAAGATATAACTTTTATTAAAAAAAGTGATGATAAATTAATAAAAAGTGTCCGTGCTATTTCATGAACAATTTATAGTATAAATAAAAAGTGATAATATTTTATAGTCAAAGTAATGACATTTTATAACGAAAATGAAAACTATTTTAAAAAATGTAAATTGTATCACGTGAGACGGTCTCACGCAAAACCTATTCATTATCAAAGAGTCCCTTGCTTTTACGAAGATTAGAAATGTACTCCCTCCGTCCCGTTAATACGTACGCGTTTGCTTTTTGCACGTTGATTAAGGGATATAATATTTTAAGGTGTAGTGAGGTGAGATAAATAATATTTTAATGTAAAGTGGCTATGTGTATTAGTATGACATGTGGGCCCATGGGGAGAGAAGTAATTAATATGTGTGGGTCCCCTTTACCAAAAAGGGAAATGCGCACCTTGTATTGGGACGGACCAAACGTTTCAATGGGACGGAGGAAGTACATCTTAATTGATTCATTTCATTTTAATTGTATTGATATCACTAATTTTAGCAATATAACTATAGTAATTAATAATCTAGAAAAATAGTGTGAAAAATCTTGAATAAATAATAAGTCATGATTCAGTGAGTAGAATTATAATACACATATTTTATATATTCAAAATAATTAATTTAATTGTAAATAAATTGAAGATAAATTATTAAAAATAAAATGCAATAGGTATAAAGGATTATATTTTAAATTATAAAAATAAAATAAGTAATTGTAGTGTGCATAGATCAGTACATTCGATATGCATGAAATTTTGTACTCAATTATTATACATAAATTTTGTTGAAAATACCTACTTACATTATTTGTTTTTAAAAGAATATCAATTCATTATATTTTCTTTTATTTAATTTTAAAAAAAAGTGTATCCCTTAATTATGTATGAATGAATAATCTTGTATATGGCTGCACACACACATATACACATATTCGTAGTTGTGAGTATAATTGCATGAATATGAGTGTCGATGTGGTGGGTGTGAAACAAGTTTGACATGTTGAATTAATTTTTGAGTAATATTTGTATGAGGTAATATTTTATTTTATTTTTTTAATAAAAAATTAACAACCACTTTATCAAAGATATTTTCAATGTTTATTTACAGAAACATTTGAATGAAAAAGGTTCATATATATAGTTAGCAAATGATTTATGTCATATTTTAATTTAATGTTTAGGCTTTGTTTATTTTTGAATTTTTCAAATTCAAAATTATGTAACTCATTCATTATATTATTTTAATTGAGGTTTAATAAAATCAAATTACATAAATCTCACTAATCTCATACACATATTATATCTTACCCTATCACACACATCATCTCTAATTTGATATAAAATAAAAATTTATCTTATTTAAATAACACTATTTATTGAATTTACTAAATGAGTTGATCTCTTGTATCTCCAGAAGCACAATGTGCATAAAGGTACAACATTTTGTTTTAAAATGTATACTACTTTAATTTTATAAGAGTACAATATTTTGTTTTAAATGCTATAAACTTTTATTAATTTTTTTAAAAAAAATAAAGGATACACATCCTTATACTAAAAGTTTTAAGGTTACTTAATTCACTAATTAACTCCTGAATTTATGTTAATTCTTCCAGCATAAACTCAAAACAATCATCATTTTTAGAATTAAGTATATTTAAGGTTATAATTATCTTTATAATTATCCTTATAATTAGCCTTACACCAAACTCACCCTTCATTTATTGTTTACATAATGATTACTCATAACTTTTCATCAATTTTAGAGTTCGACTCGGTGTACATGTGGTACCGGTGCACCTGGACGATTTCAACCGTTAGATTAAACTATAATTGAATCTCTATCATTAATTAATTTAAATAATTAAAAATTAAAATAGGATAACCACCCACTACCCATACTTTTACTCAATTAATTCTAAAGTGCACCGGTGCACCAGGTGCAACCTAGAATATCCCTAAATTTTAATATTCAATTTTAATTGTATTAATATTATTATTATCTCACGCAAGTGCTTCACTAGGTTTAATATTTTTTTAAAAATTTAAAATATTCTAGATTATAATTTGAGTGATGCTCTTGTGCTCCGGGAATACCGTGCCCCTTTGCAATTTAAACTCCTAACAATAAATAGATTTAAATAAAATATGGAAGGGAAGAGTTCACATGAGCGCAAGAGCTTTAGGCTTGTAATATATTCCAATTCATAAATAAATAATCCATAAAAAGTGAGGATTTGGTTAGTTCCAATTATATCCAAATTACTAACAATATCCACATAAATTCTTCCATAACAATTAACAAGTACCTTCTTCTCCAAGGCGTCACTCATCCATCAGTATTCCTCCATTGTTCCTCCAAACCCAAGCAAAATCTTCTCTTTCCACGGTTTAATTAAACTATGGCGAATACATTGGGTGGATTGAAGACTACAGTTTTCATTACTAGGGCAAAGCTCTTCCAGCGGTGGCAGCAGATCCGGCGGCTGACGTACCACGAAATGCTGGCGGAGATTAACAGGGAAGCTCTGGCCGAGAAGAACGGCTTCGAATTAGGGCAATTTCCGCCGGAATTGATTCGCAATTTCTCCATTGTTGCCCACATTGATCATGGCAAATCCACGCTTGCCGATCGTCTGCTAGAGCACACCGGAACCATTCAGCGGGGCCTCAATATCCCACAGTATCTCGATAAATTGCAAGTAAGTTTTCCCCTTTTTGATTTTCTTTACAAATTCAGTGTTTATTGTCAAATTATAAGTATTAACTTGGTCATACTTCTCTTCTAGTGTTTTATTGATCAATTTGAACTATAAACGAAATACTCCATATTGATGAAGATTGAGAGCATGGCAAGCAACATCATCTCAAAAGGAGCCTACATTACCTGATTAAACTTTCACTAAAATACTGTAGAATTAACAATATAGTGATATTTTCACAAATTTGTACTTTGAAAATATGCATTTGGTCATGTAACTATACTCAAATTTTAGTATTTACTTTATCAATTTTAGACATTTTTTATTTGAAAAATTGGACTAAAAATGGATGAAATGCCAAAAATGGACAAAAAAGTGATTAAAATTGGATAAAAAGTAAGTAAAATAAAGAGTACAAAACAAGGTTGGAATCGATCATAATATTAACCTTTGTACCCCTTCCTCTGTATACATATAAGATAAGAGTTAGATGAAAATATTAGTATAATAAAATATAGAATACATGAGCTATATATATAAGCAAAATTGGTGTGAATGATTCTTGCAAAAGTTATCCCTTCATTTTGCGATGAAAAATGGGTGTGTTATGTGGTCTCCTAGGTGGAGAGGCAGAGAGGGATCACTGTGAAGGCTCAGACAACCAGCATGCTTTACAGACAGAGCAACAAACAGGATTCACCAACGTTGTTACTCAATCTAATCGACACACCTGGCCATGTGGATTTCAGCTATGAAGTTTCAAGATCTTTAGCTGCTTGCCAAGGTGTGCTCCTAGTCATCGACGCTGCTCAAGGCATTCAAGCTCAAACAGTTGCGAATTTCTACCTTGCTTCTGAGTGCAATCTCACCATTATTCCTGTAATAAACAAGATCGACTTGCCTACTGCTGATCCTGATGCTGTAAGAAGGCAGCTACAGGACACGTTGGATATTGACCCGAGTGAAGCTATTCTTACATCAGCTAAGACAGGTGAAGGTCTTGAGCAGGTGATCGAAGCCATAGTGGAACGGATACCTCCGCCGAATGGGAAGCCTGAGTCGGCTCTGCGGATGCTTCTGTTCGACTCGTTCTTCCATCAGTACAAGAAGGTTATCTGCTTTGTGGCGGTGGTTGATGGGGTTCTTCGTAAGGGAGACAGGATAAAGTCTGCTGCTACTTGTCGAGGTTATGAAGTGTCGGATGTTGGAATCATGCATCCTGAGATGAAACCTACTGCGGTTCTTTTGACCGGGCAAGTGGGGTATATAGTTTGTGGCATGCACTCGACTGAGGAGGCACGCGTTGGCGACACTTTGTATAATAAGAAATGCACTGTTGAGGGTCTCCCTGGTAATGCTGACAGTTGATGTTTGTTTCTAGCATGCTTTTGTTGTGTTGTGTTGTGTTGCTTGTCGTGATGTTTGTTTTTGTCCAGGTTTTAAACCGGCAAAACGCATGGTTTTCTCTGGCCTTTATCCGGCTAAGGGGACTAGTTTGAGCGAGCTTGAGCATGCTATAGAGAAACTTACTTGCAATGACTCCAGCGTCTCTGTTGAAATCGAGAGCAATGCAGCACTTGGTCGTGGTTTCAGGTTATTTCATGTTCCTACATTGTCAATTTAAGACACTGCTTTACATGTTGCTCCAAATACAGGTGTGGTTTTCTTGGCCTACTTCACATGGACGTGTTTCATCAGCGGCTCGCGCAGGTATTCCAACGCATCACACACTGCATAATCATCGACTTTTTTTACTAACGACGTATCAAATTAATGTTTCAGGAATACGGAGTCCATGTGCACAACACGATCCCAACTGTTCCTTACATTTTCCAATTCGTCGATGGAAGGTAATATACACGCATGTACGATGCTCTGTTGGAGCTCTAATCGAGACGTTTTCGATCCGTTTCTTACATGAATTTACCGTTGCAATTCAGCAAAGTAGATATGCATATGTGTACTGATCGATACAAGGATAAGAAACTTAAAGCCATATGGGAACCAACAGTAATTGCTAAAATCATACTTCCCAGTGAGTAAGTTTCTAACCTTAATCAGTTGTTCTTCCATCCATGTTCTTGTCTGTTTAATCTTATCTTCATCTGCCTTAAGATATGTGGGGGCTGTCATTAGCCTTTGTGTGGAGAGAGAAGGAGAACAACTGGACTTTTCATTCATCACCAGGTACTTCTCTGCTTTGAAAAGAGAGAATTTTGTTATGATATTCCGTTGGTTTCACACGCAAGTGTGGAAGGGCATATAACCTTCAGCCATGGTGTTGGGTGAAGTTAGGGCTCCCTAGCTTATGTCCCTAACAATTGGGTCCGACCTACCGGATCTGGATGGGCCACGGGAAGGGATACCCAATGGTGGGCCCAGGGGTTGCCACCCCGGGTGTGGGCTTGAGGGGGGTTGACACCCGGAATTGTGGGCCTTGGTGTGTGGGTTGCCACTCAGAATGTGCCGACATCCAATTTGAAGGGGGATGGATTGTTATGATATCCCATGTCGGTTCCACATACAAGTGTGGAAGGGCATATAAGCGGGGATCAACCCTTCACCTTCGGCCATGGCTTTGGGTGAAGTTAGGCTCCGTAGCTTATGTACCTAACAATTTGAATCCGGCTTGAATCTTTACTATGTTTTCTTGTTTGTTCCACAGTAAGCAGGCAGTTCTGAAATACAGATTGCCTCTTAGACAAATCATTGTCGACTTCTACGACGAACTAAAAAGCACAACATCAGGATACGCAATATTCATCTACGAGGAATCTGAGCAAGTCTACTAAACTTTAATCATCTTTTTTCCTAGAAATTTACAGATCATTCTTACATCATTACTTCTCCTTTCATGTGATCATCAGACATCGAATGTCTAATCTGATAAAACTGGATGCATTCCTGAATAATGAGAAGATAGATGCTATGGCCACCATAGTTCACAAGTCAAGAGCAGAAAGCACTGCTAATTGTATGTTGGACTTGCTGAAGAACTTCCTCGACAGGTACTTAATTAATTACTTACATATATTCATCGCATTATTACAACATTAACCGTTTCATTATCAACAGGAAGCAGGATAATTCGATTATGGTATCGGATGCTTTCTCGAATCGAGCTGTTGCAACGCAGAGGTATTTTACTCTCTTCAAATACCAGTGAAGAGAGCATGTAGATTGCGATTGATAAGTGATAGTAATATCGATAGTGTATGTTATGCAGGATTCCAGCTGCAAATCTGGATCGAAAAGGTTGTAAGAAGCAAGTGAAGCCTCAGCACAAAGTCAATATTCCTAAAGAGGCTTTTCTTGATCGAATGAAGCTACCAACAACCCCAACTAACTGAATTTCATACACCTGATGGGTGTTAAATGTATAGACTAGTTAATGTATGATTCATGATGCATGTTTATAAAGTAGTATGATTTTAAGGTAGTTATGTATTGATTCACAAAAGTATGATTTGAAAGGTGGTTAAAATATGATTAACAAAGAATTCATAAATTTATTTGCGTAGATCTATCTTACATAAACACTGTCTCAAAAGAAATTTTGTGTTTAACAAATGGTTTTATTAGTAGAGTATTGTTTTTTTAATTACTATAAAGAGTAGTAGTTTATTGTAAGTTAAAGAATTTATGCGTTAAATGAGTTTCTTTGTGAAAACATGAGAAAAAACGGACTAAAACAGAAACAAGAGTAATTCACATTTTTCTGCTTGGGCCCACTTCCATTCTCCATTATAATTCTAGCCTATAAGCTTTCGGCCCATTTAAGATATTGTCAGCCCATTTTCCCATTGACCCATTTTGGGTTAACAAATCCAGCAACTGACACATGTGTGTGGGCCGTGTGGCATAGTACTAGCCCATAAAATTAAAGAGAGGTGGTGGCCCATAACAGTTATAGTGGCAGCGGGCGTCCCAACGGTCAACAATTTTCTCACTTTAAAAAACCCCTTTACCTCTCCATTTGGGATTTGGGATGAGTTTTATTTCAATTATAACCATTTTATTATTATCTTAGACTGATGCACGGATTATTATTTTTTTTAAAGTATTATTAATTTTAATTTAAAAGTAGTACTTTGTGTAATGATTAACATAATTTTAAAATATGATGTTGATGATAATTAAAATATAATTTACTTGTGTGATCGATACGAAAAATCGAGCAATTTGTTAAACTAATTGAGACTAACGATTGAATTTAAATTGTACTGTGAAGTCATTAGTTAGATTTTAAAAAAAATAGATTATAGATTAGATTGTGTTTTTAATTTTTAGAAGTTGTATCCATATTTCATTGATTCTTGGATTCTTAATTAATTACGTGATGATGTTTTAATTGCATTCCAACTGCACTTGATTTTATTTTTGGACATTGATGTTTGGCTTGCGATTGGTTGGTGTGGATGCACAAATGAGATCACATATTTCACAATGGTGTTTCATCTGCTATTCTACAAATTAAATGCTTTATATGCGTCATAATCAATGCCTAAAATTCAATATATGCATCAAAGGTTTAATAGTCATTTATAGGGTATAATTTTTTTTAATATTGTGAAATACTAATGAAACACGGAATGTGGAATAGAGAATTCAACTTGGATGATGCATACGATATTAATGCACATGTAGCAATTACGACGACACGATACAGGTAGCAAAGGATATGAGCACATGATAATTGCATGTTAGTGTTTGGTCTTTTTATGTTCGTGTTGTAATCATATCAATCCAATAAAAATACGAAAGTTTTGTGTCATGTTCGTGTCAACCCATTAAACATAATTAATATTAAGAGATGACTCATTAACATGTTAGTAATTCGTTAATCTATTAACAACCGAATATAAAGGTATATTTGATAAATTTTGATAATTATATGATAAAAATACTTATTAATAATTTTAAATATATTTTGTAATTCTTTTTAATCATTTTTTTTATCGTTTTGTTATTGTATCTGTCAATAAAATTTTTCTTATGTCGTATTGAAATGAATTCTTATTATATCGTATTCAATTTATTTTTGGTGTGTCGTGTCACTATTATATCGAGACACAACCCAACTCGTTAATACAAATGGCCACCCGAGGTAGTAATAGGAGAGTTGCCTTCTAGATTTGTGTAAGAGCCAATGTTAATAATGATCTCTTATGTATATTATATTATAATATTAAATTGTTTAAAATTAAATTAATATTCATGGTAGATAGTATTACAATTAGTTTCATTTAAAAACTGCTTGTACAATTTCGTTTAAATGTTTTAGCGAATAATGATAATGGATTAAGGATGCTTTTGGTATTAATGGTTGCTAGTACTATTTACCTCTCTTACTGGTATTTTCCTACATTTTTATTTTTTAGCCACTAACGTTCTATTATTAATAATAAAATACACTATATATTTGACTTATTTTTTATATTTTATTTATCAATCATAATAATTTTATTTATTTTTTTCTCTTTAATTTAACATTTTATCCCTCTTTTTTTCTATTACATTTTATATTTAAAAAATAATATTTCTTAGTCTCTACTTGCCCGTCGGTATAAATAGGCATAAGAGTTGATATAATGCACACCGATTGCACACTAAAAACAGAATCCATATTATATAATCCTAAATGGGTTATTCACGCTCGTTGATTATCTCCTCTCTCTTCACTCATTGACTCTCTTATCTCTTCACTCGCAATCAATCTCCCGCTCCCAACTCTCATCTCTTCACTCTCACTCTCAAATCTGCCACTAGTCTTATCTCTAACTCAGCGCCTCGCTCCGTCCGCCGCCGCCTCTCTCTTCTCTCCAATCCGTCTGCTCCGCCTCCATCCGCCGCATCATTCCGTTCACCCGCTCCCTCTCCGCGGCCTAGTTCTGTCCTCTTGTTTTCTTTTTCTTCTCTCCCTGTATCTCCTTTTTTCTCTGCGCATCCCCTCCCTCCGTTGATTATAGATGTTGATTGGTCCAAACTTGATGTATTAGAATTAGGGCAGAATTGAAAATTAAATTCTCAAGTTGATTTGGATTAGATTCAATTGAGGAATCAATGGCTGCTGTTGGGGGAGGAAACTGATGTTTGTTAGGTGGAGGAAACTGATGTTTGGATGGACACCATGAAACGTAATTCCTTCCTATTTGGATGAAGTTACCGATTGGAATATGGAATACAATACTTTCACATAAGTTAGTTTATTGTGTATAAGTTTTAATTAAGTAATGTACATATTTATTTTAATAAATGTATTCTTTAAAAATTAAATGTAAGTTAATATACATATGAATGTATTCTTTATACATTAATGCGTTACAACATATACATTAATAAGTTACAACTTATACACTTGCATATTAAAATATATACACATTTATGTATTACATCTTATACTAAAATGTATAGTATTTTATATTGATTTGTATAGCAAAAATTAATAAACACGTTGATGAAAATATTGATAAAAATAATATCAATATTAATTTTTTTATAAAATATAATACATTTATTGAGAAAAACATATACACTATTAAATTAAATTACAATTAATACATTATGAATATGCATATTAAAAATTAATAAGATTTAACATAGTTTTTTTTATATAAAATTAAGTATACAATTAAGCTTAAAAGTTAATACATTTATGTTATTAAAAATATACACTGCACGAAATTAAAACAATACACAATAAATTAAATTACAATTAATACATTATGAATATGCATGTTAAAAATTAATAAGATTTAACATAGTTTTTTTTTATATAAAATTAAGTATACAATTAAGCTTAAAAGGTAATACATTTATGTTATTAAAAATATACACTTCACGAAATTAAAATAATACACAATATCCCAATTCAAGAGTACCCACCTCATTCAAGAGTTTCATTCATCAATCACCCAATTCTCACATTACATTCATCCAATAGACATTTTAGCCTAGCCTAAAAAATAAGTTAATACTTGTCGTGATAAATACTAAAAAAATAAAATAAAAAAATAAAGTATTAAAAGCATAGATCCATGACGCCACCGGAAGCATAGATCCACGATGCTGGAGACAACCATCAGCGTTTTGAAGAATCAGATCTACAACCTTCATAACCTCTGTCGTAAGATCTCAATTAGATCTACCATCGTCATAACCACCGTTATAAGATCTTGAAGAATCGGATACCCAATTTGAACTCGATCTTTATACAATATTCTTCTGCGGTTCTGTCTTCGGAGGGAGGAAGAAGGGTAGATCTATCTGATGAAAAATAAAAGAAACGGCGGGGGAGATGAAGGTATATATGACGAAGAATTAAAGATCCAGCATGAAGAAAGATTTGGATGGCCGATGGAAAGGAGAGAGACCGGGGAGTGAAGAAAGAGAAAATGAGAGTCCAATGGGTTAACATTTATTTAAATAAGTCGGGTTACTTGTATTTGAATTACTTAGTGCACCTTAAAAGTATTTGCCTAGGCATAAATACTCGAAACCGAGTGAGCATATAATATAAATTAAATAATAAACTATACGATGAATAAGTCGTATAACAATTTTTGTTCAAAAGATTTTGTGGATGAATTATTTATTGATGATGACGATATTTTGGCCTGCAAAAATTTGAATATTTATTAACAAATTGTAAACACTGACAATATTGTAAATTGATGCAGAAGGATGCAATAGAAATAAAAGTGATTAATTTGTAATTGATATTTTTCATATTCTGAGTTGATAATTTGCACATCAGATCACTTTACGAACTAGTTTATACGTATGTAGTGATTTTGAGGATATTGAGACAATGAGTATTAATAGATTAATTTCATAAAATAATTGCAGATATTGGTAAAAAATTTTGTTCTTAATTACTCCATTTTATTAGACATTAGACATACTATATATCAACATAACCCATATATTAAACTGCATTCTGCTTTTCATTTTATATTAGAAATATATATTTACGTAGCCTATGTAATACGCGACATCTTTAATTTTTATTTATTAGAAATATTAACATAGACCTCACATATTTGGTTTTCTTTTTAAATAATAATTATTTAAATTATTCATACATAGTACATTTTGCTTTTCATTTTTTAGACACATAAACATAATAACACCTCTTGCCTTTTATTTTATTAAAACTGAAAAAATAGTCAACATAGTAGTACTCTTTATTTTATTATAAAAATTAATATGCTTATTATATTATTACAAATAATAACATAACACCTGTACCAATGTTTATTAAAAGACATTTACTAATTTTTTTTTGTTTATTAAAGTGGCATTTGTACCAATGTTTATCAAAAGACATGTATAAGCATTCGTTATCTAAAAGTAACCCAGGTGCTACACTATATCTATACTAATATTTATTTTTAAGAAATTGTATTTATTTATTTAAAGAAAAAAAAGTAACTTTTTGGCCATCATCAGTATTAATGTTTATTAAAAGAAATTAACCTTAAACATTAAAAAAAAAACTTAAACATTAAAAGAAGCAAACTTTGAGATGTGTTTACATATTCTTCAATAATTTAATAAGAAGAATCCATACAACTTTAATGGATTTGAATTTGATGAGCACGTTAATAGAATACACATAGTTGATTCGTGTGATTTTTAACAAGAATGCAATAATATATATATATATATATATATATATATATATATATATATATATATATATATAATAAAACATTTTACACTATATTGATAGTCTTTTACCACTTTTTTTTCTTTATTTCTTTAAAGAAAACTAATTACATGGCTTTAATCTAAAAGGCCAAGAGGGCAAACTACATTTACTCTAAATTTTAAGTTTCTAGTCCACTGTTTAATGTCACAAATGATTTATATGTACAAGGATTTGACATATTTTTTATATTCTTTTTACTAATTTATTATGTACATATAAAAAGAGTAATAGGGTCCTCCATGAGTCCATGCTACGTACAAAAAAAGAAATAAAACTCAAAATGAATTTATTTTGAAAAGAAAAAAAATGGAGTAATTAAAGAAAATAGTGACAAAAGTTCCTATACTAGCGTGCAAGAGGTGTGAACATTTTTGGAAGAGTTAAGGTTGTTTTTTCAGGTCACTTTTTTGCAATTCTTGGTCCATTGTAGGATGCTCCCACCACTGAAAACCCTTCTAGGTCTTCTCTCTCCTTAAGCCATGCGTAACCTTCCCTCTCTTCATCCGCCTCCATCTCCGACGAAGGGGCCTCCAACGAACCATCGACTGTCATTGGAACAAAAGCCTAGTGAGATCAGATGAAGCAAGAAAATGTGTATGACTGCAGGAAGCTCAAAGGGCCACTATCGTAGCGTGTTTCGTCTCATTTTTGACATCTCAAAATATACATAGCTGTGGTTCGTAAGTTCAATCACAACTTAACGATGATGGCATGATAGAGAGAAACAAGAGAAGGTTTCCTTAAAGAATCTAAACAATTGGCACACAGTGAATTAGACAATGAATCCATCAATTAGGAAACTGTACTCCAAATAGAAGTATGATAACTCAAATTGAGGACAAAGACCTGGGTGAGACTGCCTCACGAAATGCTTTCTGTGAGACGCTTTCTGTGAGACGGATAAAAAGTAATAATCTTTCAATGGAAAGTAATACTGAATTGGAGAAAAGAGATAATTGTGTAGTAAACTATTTCATGAATAATTTATAGTATAAATAAAAGGTGACAACATTTTTATAGAAAATTGGTAACATTTTTAATAAAAAGTGACAACTAATTAAAAAAAATGTAAAATGGTATGGAGTAGCCTCTGGGAATATATATATAGATATAGATACAAACTATATGCAGGTTCTCCTTATACTACTGGATAAACCCTAACTTGCTGGATAAACCCTAGACCAAGTAGAATCTCCTAGTCTTATTTGACAAACCCTAGTAAACACAAGACTCTGCAGGTTTTTGACACTGTAAAAGACAATGAATTATGTCCATATAACGTATATACATGTACCTGGAAAATTGGCAAATGGGAAGTCATAATAGTACTGACAATGGCGACCATCGGGGTCGGAGTATGGAGGGCCGAGCACATCAAGCACTGCACAGGCCGTCCTGGCAGTGAAGCAGTGCATATTGCCACCGTCGTTCGGATAGAGAATTGAAGTTCTACACGGGGCTGTGAACTCCGAGTCAACCTTAACCTTCGCTCGTCGTAGTATATCAGGCTGGCCTGCATATTCATGAAAATGGAACAAAATGAAGTTATGTTCCTGTTTTCTTGGATACTATTTGATGACCTTATAACATTAACATACAAAACTACGTACTATTCGTCTTATCTACTTCGCTCGACCAGTCGTAAGCCTTGATGTGCATGGTTCCGAAGAGTAGCTTGCTGAACACTGTCATCCCGGGATGGTTATGAAGAGGGATGACACTCGTTGGGGGCATACAGAAGATACCAATCTGTAATGATCCAATAAATAAATATATTAATCACATCTAAAATAAAACTGTTTGGGGAATTTCGGAGTTTCTTTACTATTATTAGAGGAGCCTAGGTCCGATGTGTACTGAGAATTTGTCACACTCGTGCAGATGTAGATATGTTATGACCGGAGCTCGTTCGTTGCTGAAAAACGGCATCGTTGGCGACAAACCTACATCGGCTCCAGTCATGCTATCTGCAGCAATTACATTTGCTTCAAAAACAAAGAAAATAGGCCAGCATTTCCCTATCTTAATCTAGCACATAAGAATTGAAATATTTTTTGTTACTTCTACATGAAATACTAGGATTTAACAATGGAATTAGACTTATGGAGTATGATGAGTTAATACATGAAGAATTCATGTTGTGACTAACCTTGTGTTGACTGATGAATTCTAGGATTGATAAGTCAATTTGATTGTCAAGTTAAATTTAGTAATTAATAATTAATTAGCATATGAATCTTGCATTCAAGAAATTCAGCAGATGAATAAATGAACAAAGTCCTAATCCCTAAAGGTTAAAATGAATTAAACAGAGATATCTTATAATTAAGATCATCATACATCAATTCATGGCAGCTAGAAATCTCTTGATTTATTTAATTAATTATGCTCTCTCTCTCCCCCCCCTAAAACACTCTTTCTTGTCTTTCTTGTCTCATTTAAGATTGCACCTCTCCTTTGTGCAAAGGATGAGGTGCAATCTTAAATGAGACCAGACGAAGGGAGTACTTACAAACTTTAAAACCCAACAAGTGGCACAGATCCACGTAGAGAAAGGAGAAAGCAAAACAAATCATCACCCTTAATTCATACACAAAAACTACTGCATGGAGGTGTAGTACCTCACGCAACAAAACTAATACATTGAAAAGAAACCTCTACTGATGAATACAGAGAAGTCCTTGCAGCATGGATTGAAGTGTTTGTTGGTAATCTCTCTACATACAGGATGTTAAAAAGTGCAACCAATAATCAAACAATAACAAGAAATTAGAAGATCAGAATTTTTGTACCCAAAAGAGCTGCAATCCTGTCAACCTTTTCAGGAGGTGGAACAATGTCGGTTTGAGAATCGGCAAACACCTCCTTACAACAATCATAAAGCCTCTGAACCCTAGATAATTTCTTCTGCCTTTTCTTACCCTTCTTCGATACATCACTTATCTCCCCTTTTCCACCACCCCCACCCCCTTTCTGCTGAATCCCCATTTGCATCCAGATATTTTTCAATTAATTTAGGGATAAAACAGAGCACCCTAATTGGAACAGAACCAGATAAGGGGAATATGATTTGGGCACTTCACAAAAGCCAAAATTGATCCAGAAAACCCCCCAAAAATGGGAAAACAGGGGAGTCGTATTCTCTGTGTATGATTGGATAGGTCACATAATTTTTGTGATACGACGTAGTTCGCTGTTCAATATGAATTTCTACTCTTTGTGGTTTGTACATGGAGGATAAAAGTATTGAGAGGTGGAAGTTTATAAATTGCAGGGTGGATGGGGTAGGGGGTGGGGTGGGGGTAGTTGCCATGTAAATGGTTTTCAGAAGAGCGGCAAAGGAAAAACCAGGGGCCTCACGAAACCGGTGGGCTGTTGGAATAGGCGGATTCGTTTTATTTATTTTATTTTTTTTGAATTTCTGTTTTCTGTTTTTCTGTTTTCTCCTCCTTAAAATCATTATATTTATTTATTTATTCATTTATTTATTATTTAGGACAGATGACAGGTGTTGTATTAAAGAGTTGATTATTCCAAATTATGATAAATGATGAATTAAACTGTGATTTTAGAGTATTATAATAAGATTTATTATTGACATATTTTACTTTACTTAATAAGCATACTTTAATAATGAATTAAACCATCTCACAACCGTCTCACAACAAATCCGTCTCACAAGAGAGTTTCTCTTTTTTATTAAAGAACTTTATTTAAGCATAATTATGTCTTTTGCGATAAAAAAAAATTCAAGAATACGAATTTCTATGTTCCGTTTCTGAGTAAAATTTCTTTGGATTATTAAAAATATTTTATACAGATAAAATATACTCTATTTATTGGTAATTAAAGTGCTATATTTTTTTAAAAATATAATAAATGATATTTTAAAATATAATAAATAATGCATTAAAATGGATTAATTAAAGAATATTATACTATAATTTATTAAAAATATACTTCAACTACAATAATTATCTTTTATCTCTATGAAGTAATAAATATATTTTAATAATGGGTTTATCTGACCATGCTTCTTCTAATACTCTCTTTGTACCAAGTAAATGATTGCTTTTGGTTGTTGTACATGAATTGATGAGTATTAATATTATTTAATGTATGGATGTGTGAGTTTCATATTTTAATTGTATTAATGAATGTGTGTGGATCTATATATGTGTAAAAAAAATGAAAATGAATTCTTTTGGTGGGACATCCAAAATGAAAAAAAATAAACTCTCTTGTTGGGAGGGAGAGTATATATTCATATTTTCGTCTCATGAAGAGTGACTATTTGCTTTTAATTTGTTGAGTTTTTAGGGCTAGTTTTCTTTTTATTTATTTAAATCCTATAATTTAGATTTGAGTTTTCAATTTTTAGATTTTAAACAATTTAATACATTTAATTTTATACCTAACCTACTTATTTCACACTTCTTTGATTTGATATATATATATATATATATATATATATATATATATATATATATATATATATATATATATATATATATATATATATATATATATATATATATATATAAATCTTAACCTATACAAAATCTAAAAATAGACACTCTTTCACTATCCATAGAATTTCTTTATGCATATATATTTTAGAAAAATAAAATTCTTTCAAAAAGACCAATAAAATTTCAAGATAAACATTTATTTAAACTTTAATATAAACAATAAGTGACAGGGACACTTTAATTAGTACACGAGTATTATATTAAACTTTAATTCATTTTTCATATAAACAAGAAGCATTGTATTTTCAAACTAATAGTACTATATACATTTATATTTTATTACAAAAACCAATTGAATATTATATAAAATACTTCATCCCTCCCACGTATTTTTACCCACTTTCTATTTTGAGTTGTCCCACATATTTTTATATATTCCATTAATGATAAAAATACATGATATTTCATTATCTACTTTTTACAATCTCAACAACTTTAATTATTTTTTTACACTTTATTCATCGTTCCAAACAACTTTATTTACTTTTTATTTTTAAATTACTAATTTATCTCTACTTTTTCTTATATTATACTCCATTAAAAAAATAACACGTCTTAATTTTGTGTCCATACAAATGAGTAAAAATACTCGGGACGGAGGGATTAATATATTTTGTAATCACAAAACATGTATATATTTTTTTGGTAAATATAATTGGATAGTTCCATAGAACATTAAAGAGAAATATAGTATAAAAAGATATTTTTATACACATTTAAGGAAAGTTAACTTGAGCAGAAAATGAAAGGAAAGAATAAAAAAAGAAAACTAAAATTCTTGGGAATTGGGTCTTTCCAAAATTAGCAACTTCGAGGTTTTCTTATTTATTTATTTTGAATATTATTTGAGATTTTAATTTGGTTTATATCTCCCCTAAGTTCCAACTCCTCCTCCTCCTCCTCCTCCTCCTCCTCCTCCTTTCTTTCTTTCTTTTATTATTATTATTATTATTGATTTTGTTTCATTCCTAAAAGTTTTCAACATTTATAAATGGTATTAAAGTAAATATAACTAATTTCTTCATATACTTTATTTATAAAAAATACTCCCTTCATCCAAAGTAAATTTAAATTTTTTCATTATAGTTTATCCTAATGTAATATTTACATTCTCCAATTTGTAATGTGGGATTATATAAAATAATTAATATATCTTCACATACACAAACAACATTAATACAATTATTCATTACATATTAAAATATTATACTTCATTCGTCCCGCGTTAAAGTTTACATTTTTTTATTTCGGGTTGTTTCAAGTTAAGGTTAACGTTTCATTTTTTGTCATGTTGGGCTCACACAAAATAATTAATTATTTCATGTAGGGTCCACACACAACACAAATACAACTACACACTCTACATTAAATATTATTTCCCTCACCTTACTATACATTAAAATATTACTATCTCTTAATTTCGTGCAAAATGCAAACGTCAACGTTAACACGAGACGAAAGAAATATCTATTAATCCACTATACATTTTATATCTATTAATTTTAGTGCAAAAGACAAACATAAATGTTTGGTAGGGACGAATAGAGTAATACTTTCACCTTATACAAATAATTATATTTTATTATTTATTTATTATCAAATTAAAATCTCAAAATTACCCCAAAAGTCAAAATTTTCTTATTTATATGCAAAGTAAACGTGGGAAATTTTAAGAGTCCTAGTATGAGACAAATCATTTCAAAACACTTCGAATAATACAAGAATTTGTGTTACGAATTTACTTTCGTAAAATGAATAAAAAATGATAATATTTCAATGATGAAGTGGCATTCAATTAATGAATAATGGTATAATGATCAATTACATGAATAATTTATAATACAATAAAAAATAATAATATTTTAAAATAAAAGTGATGATATTTTTAATATAAAAAAATAGAAATAATAACTAATTACGTATGAATAGCGTATTTCGTAATCACATGGTAAAGTAATTGATGTGGCTTTTAATGATGATTAACCCGACTAATCTAGACTTATACAGACAATGAAATAAGGGGAAATGGATTAGAAAACACTCAAGATTTCCTCTCAGCCCCGTTTTTTGGGAGGGTAATTTTTCTTAATATTACCTCAAAGATGTTGTAGTGATGTTCTCTTTGTATTAGAGTTGAGGCCCTGAGGGCACTACAATTTATACATTTCTTTTTTCTTTCTCATCATTAATGCATGTAGCGCATTAATAGATGTCTATTCGGGGCATTAAATGCCTCTTCATCGTCGGAAGAACATTTAATGTCCTGATAATTATTTTCTCAAAATGCTGATGTCATAAGTCAGCGAGCCATCATTTTCCATAGGGACCATTGAAATTGGGTCTATCACATTACCAAAGCTGTATAATGATTTTATCGTGACTCAAATAATTATTTTATTATATTTTCTTGCCATTAAAGCTGATTGGAAAACAATTTAATTTAAAAGTAATTATGTGAGTATTGAAGGAGCATATGGTAATTAGGCCACTTAAATATCTAGATCATACCTATATTAATTAGGTATAGTCAAAATTAGATTAGATTAAACAATATAGGGATAGTTACGTGTAAAAAGAATTGGGATTTGTAGGTATGTAATAATGTAATTAATTATGGTTGATTCATGGTACTGAAACATTATTATTGTAAACAATGTGCAATTTTCCATGGGAGATACGAATTAATTAATAATATACGTATTTAATTACTAATCTCGTGGTTTTGTTCTATGTAACGTGGCACTTTTAAGATTTTTATGATCGTGTTCTTGATTTGGACAGATTCTGCGGATGCATTACATTGATATATTTGATTAAATATTTGTGATCACATGATTCAACATAAAAAATTATTGTTATTTAAGAATATAGCATCAAAACTAATTAAGTAATAGTTTATGTAAGAATACATTTTGTATTTGTTATAAATAAATACAATGAATAGTTCCAAATGAGTTTATATTTTAAGAAATCGGTTTAACTAGAATTGAATCGGACTACTAGTTAATTAATTTTGGAAAGTTAGTAATTTTTTTGTTTTGAAAAATGCCACTTCTTTACATTTTTTTGTCTTTATTATCATATTAATTAATATATAGTCGCATGTATAATCGAAAATATAGTGGTGTATTACGTCGCAGATATATTAGTAAATAAAAAATGTGAATGATCGCACATATAGTCACGTGTAGAGTCGCATAAAATTATGTATAGAACCGTAGACATACTTGCAGGCATGGTTACAAGAGACATAGCATAAAAAAATTGTGTATAGAGTTGCAAAAGTAGTTACAGACGTAGTCGTGTAAAATGTCATATTAAAATTGAGTATAAAGTCGCAGATATTGCAAGCGTAGCTCAGAAGAGATCACAGACTAAAGATAATAATATCCAAAATTTTAAAAATATGACCATTTTCATATATGGAGTATATGGTTTTGGTTTTATATATTTAAAAAGGAAATGTAGCCCTTTTAAAATTAACAATTTAAATGATAAAATGAGATTGTTGCTACGGATAGAGAGGGTATTAGTTTTACTTGTTGACACGTTTATGTAATAATTAAATTATGGAGTAAATTATAAGAGTTGAAAAAAAGTGATTATTATTTTTCATGGAAGATTATTATTTTTCCATAAAAATATTATCTAATCTTATCTGTCACACAAAACTTAGCAACATAGTTTAATCTGCCATTGGGCAGTCTTTGGTCCAAAAATAGACTCGTCATATGAGATTATGGAATTATTTTTTCAATTTATCATTTAGTATTTAAATTGATATAATGTTTTTCTTTTTCAATTCATTAATCAAAAAATGACGTTCTTATCCTTCCCACCTTGGAAGTTCCACTGTACTACTACCAGCAGCCCCAAATATAGCTCGGCTCAAAATTACGTTAAACACTGTTTTGATTTTTTTTTTATTTAATTTTATTAATGAAAGGAATACAAAGGATAGAAAATAATTCTCACCATCCTTCATAGTTTTACACACGAATGTGGTTTTTTTATTTATTTACTTTTAAGGTCCGTAATATATATATATATATATATATATATATATATATATATATATATATATATATATATATATATATATATATAAAGATGATTTGAATAATTAAAAAAAAAAGAGCTGGTGAATAAAATTATTGTGTTTAATAAATGTAAAAGAAGTTGATACATTTTTATAATACCATAACATTGTGAGCATGCAAATATTGTGTATATAAAAAAAGTAATAAGGTTAAATTAAATATAAAAACGACATTATCATGCACTCCCAACCTCATATACATGTTGCCGTTGGGATAATCATATCTCCATTTATTTATAAGGATAAATAAAATATAACCGAGAAAAATGAAAAAAAAAAGAATAATACAAGAATTTACGTAGAAACTCCAAAATCCGAGAAAAAATCACAGGCGAAGAGTACAATATAATGGAACTGCAATTCCAAATTATTAGGGAGAGGGACGATCCTAGGATTATCATATCGTTTAGGAGTCCATTTACTTAGTAATGAAATATTTTGTTTGTTTGCTTTAGGGTACTCATCTTATTATTTTGAACATTTATCTGAAAAGTACCTATTTTTTCTTTTTAAAAAAACTTACCCATACAAACGAGTATAATTGTACACTATATATTAAATAATACTTTCTTTTAACTCGTGTGGAAAAAAAATGGTATCTTTGAAATTGACAGACTAATATCATAGTATTAATTAAAATATTATATACATATATTTATTTGCATATCATTTAATTTTAATACTATTAGAAAATATGTCTAACATATCTTATATTCAATATTAATTTAATTAATTTAATGAGAAGAATGAGGAATGATATTAAGAAATTATAAATATTGACAATAATTAAAGGAAAATGATATAAATAGAAGAAATAAGAAGAGAGAAAAAGCAATGAATAAGAAAAGCCCATGATAGAACCAAATATGTTAAAAGCCCATATCTTACTAAAATAATTTTAAGGTTAAAAATAGACCCATTATTCTCCTCTCTTTTAAATTTCTTAAAAAAAAGTAGTTAACGGCAAATAAAATAACTTTTCTCGGCACCTAAACACAAAATTAAGCCATTAATTTTTTTTAAGTAGGATGTTAAAAAGAAAAAAAAATCATGAAATTTTTCTTAGAAAACAAGTTGATATTTATTTTTTAAAAAATATTTTGAAGTATATGTAGAGAATGGAGGAGTTAACTATAAATAACTCCATTTTATAGAAAGTAAAAATAAGCTTTGTCATTTTCTCATAGATCTCAACCTTTTATATTCTCCAAAGTCTAGTTTGGCATAAATTGACTGAAAAGACAATGAAGTATGAACCACCATTTTTAATTTCTTTTATTTTATATAATAAGTCAATTGGAACTTAATAAGTCAATAGAAATTTTAGTTCACATTGTTCATTTTCATTATTTGTATCACGAGGGAATAAGGTGGCTAGCTTGCCCTCCTTGGGTGACCCGGTCAATTCGTTTTTTTTTTTTTAAATAATGAAGATTAACAAAATAAATAAATAAACAAAAAAATTATAGATTAAAAAATGACAAAGTCTCTTGTGAGACGAGTTATTTGTGAGAGGGATCGATCCATCACTAAAGCATGCTTATTGAATAGATAAAGTATGTTTAATGATTGTTAAAGTACGTTTTCTAAAGTATGCTGAATTATGCATTAAAGTATGATTTTAGAGTGTTATAAAATATTTATTATTAACATACTATACTTTAACTACAAATAAACATACTTTATCTATACAATAAACATACTTTAGTGATGGATCAACCCGTCTCACACTCGCCTCACAAATAACCCGTTACACAAGAGAGTCTCTCTTCAAAAATTTGGTGAACTGCAAGGAATTACAAGAAGTTAATAATTTCTCTTGCCCACCAAAAAGAAAAAAAAAGTCCATTTAGAGAATTCCTAAACCTACACTATTATAATGAGTGTAGGAAAATAATTTTAGAAGATGGGTGTACTAACCACTAATAAACTACCTTGTCCGATATAAAAATAAAAAATTGTATCACGAGGAAAAAAAGTATTCTGAAACGGATAGACAAGAAAAAATAATAATGATAACTATAATTAATATTTTCGGTATATTTTCTTTATCAAAGATTGTGAAGGGTTTTGTACGATAAACAAATAAAGAAAGTGTGAAACCACGTGAAATGGAGGGTGTATTTTCTTAAGGCTCCTTTTATTTTTTTCATATAACACACAAGTTTGTCACCTGTTATGTCCTTCCGTGCGGATTCGTTTAGTCCGAAAAAGATGGAGTCCAAATTCCGGTGTTCCATAAGGTGTTTCAGCAAGGGTCCACATTTTAAATTTTCAAAATATGAACATATTGAGAAAGAGTAACTCTCTTAATTAGCAATATTTACACAAACTCATATATTCCATCCATGCATTGCATGCTATATATATATATATATATATTATTCTGAATTTGCAACATGCCATGTTAGTGATCACTCTTCAGGCCATGCTTATTGTGTCAACTGTCAACCCCAAGACAGCGGAGTTGTAACACAGTTGTTCTTGCAACATATTTCCATGGCTATTGGAACACAACACAAATGGGATATTACTGCACAAGGAACCATTACTACTCTCAATCTGTTTCATCATACTCTTGTTGTTAATCTCATCATCACTCATGCTCTCTTCAGCTTCCAACACATTCGAGTTCCTCTCAACCAGTTCTCTGAAAACCGAAGATCTTAGGAGCGATCCTAGTGCCGACTTTCTGCAAGAACTAAAAGGGGTCCTTATTTCCTGCATTTCTTGCTTGATCATCTGATAATGATCTGCAATAAAAGATCTTGTTGGCGATTCTTTTAGGACAAGAAAAGGTGACAATGCTTCTTGTGAACCAATGCATGGTTTTATATCTTGATCAGGCCAGATTGAAGAGTTGGATGAAGGAGGAGTCAACCATTGGATGCAGCTACTCATGTCGAAGTTTGTAACTGCGTTCATCCCTCGGTGTGCGATAGCTGCAACGTCGTATGCACGAGCCGCCTCTTCTTGAGTACCTATGAATGGAGTTATATGGATTAACTAGAGTTTTCTTGCAAGAAGTTCCTTTTCTTTTCTTTTTTTTAATGCTAAATATTACTATGTGTTTTGTGGAGTCTGTTTATAAGCTTACTGTATGTACCAAGGTAGAGGTACTTGTTACCATAAACTCTTCCTATTCTTGCTTCCCATCTTCCATTATGGTGGTGTCTGCATTTGTACACATTGTTAACTCCAAGAATACACATGTATAGATCCTTAAACTAAACAAAAAGATTTATACTCCCTCCCTCTGTCCCACACTTATATGCGCCAACACATTAGATACGTAGTTTAATAAAAAAAATTTTTACCAATTTTAGTGACTGTTTAGATATTGTGTTATTTTTAGATAATAAATAAAATATAAAGTGTATTGTGTGTGTGTTTGGTAAGAGTGATATTTTTTAAATTAAGATGAATTTTGAGGTTATAGGTTGATGTAATTTTTTTTTTTTTGTGGTGAAGATAAGTGCGGGACAGACGAAATGGAAAGGGTGAAGAAGATAAGCACGGGACGAACGGAGCACATACCTAGCAACTCCCCTGTACTTCGAAACTTCTCTTGAGAAACCACTGCTCTTTCTGCAGAGTGCAAGATTTGGCCTATTAATTAATTGAGTTAGCTTCTCTGAATCAATTATCAACATATTAATTTGAAGAAGTGATCATGATGATCTTCTTACCTTCTTAATGAGGCTAGGTACTCTTCTTTTGTAAGAGTTTGCATAATTTCTATCTCCCTCTCATAATCAGATATCTGCATACAGAGAAAATCATGAATGATCGTAACAAAACACAAAACAAGACGTCATATGGTCAGCAAAGCCTACAGGGAAATTGGTAAAAGTGGAGGTCCCCCAATACTTAATTGCAGCTAAATCATAGGCTCTCGCTGCAGCTTCTTCTTCGTCATAAGCTCCTGATAATTTTATCAGGACAACAAGTGTTATCTATGTTCTTTATGTTCTGTTTGATCGGAATGTCTTTTAAATAGTACTCACCGAGATAGACTGTCGATTATTGCGAATATATCCCATCAAAATCCAAAGAGGGAGCATGAAGAAACAGATCAGATTCCATGTTAGAAACTCATGTATCACAGTATGATTCCAAAGATTGTAAGAAAATGTAGATGATTGAAGGTGATAAACTTTCGAATCTCCTGTTGCATTTTAGTGGTATATCTCCTGTTACGAAGTTGTATGATTGACATGTAGGATATAATAGAATTATATTTATACCCTAAAAGGAAAATATCAACCATAAGGGCAAAACTTGAGATTTTCCTTTCCGTCGTGTGCAAGTAACACCAAAATATAACAGGACATTTAGGATCAATAAACATTACCTTGTTTCCCTTTCTTCTTCTGAGTGACATTCCACGACAGTTTATCCCACAAATGTGCCTCGTACCGACCAGTCCATCTATGTCTACTCACACCCCTAAACCTTGAACTCCTCTTCACAGTAGTTGGAGCTAAATTCAACCCATTCTGCTGCACATTAGCACTCGACTCCCGTCTTCTACGCTTCACGGGCGCCCCGTTTTCGACTCCCACACACCGCCTTCGTCTCCCCGGAATATTGATCACTTCATGATTCTTCATCACCAACACTTCCATCCTAGCTACCTCTGCTTCCCACTGACACACCACTATTGAACACGTTTATATAGATTTTTTTCGAGTTATTCGGACTAGTTAAGGCGACAGAGAAAGACAAAAGTTCGATAGGATCAATGTTGGAGTTGATTAGGTGAAGAAGATCTAACTTTGAATGTGATATTCCCATAATTAGGAATCCATATTTGGAGGTGTATATGTTCAAAAAATCAAGACTTCCTTGATTATGGCCAACTTCTTTTGTAAGTTAGTTGGGGGCATCTTGGGGTTAGTTTGTCTGCATGCGCTTCCACCATAGGAATCCACGAAGGGTTGCTGTAATAGTTACTAGGGAATATTTATCATGTTTGAAGATTTTTCTGTGGAAATGGCTAAGGTTTCTTAGTTTAGCACGTTGGACATTGTTTGAAAAGATTCTTTTACATCAATTAATATTATTTTAGCTTGTCGTTTTGGATCAAGATTAAATTACTCCATTAATTAATGTTTGAAAAGAAAATAAATAATTCAAGTAATGAGGGCCGTACACCTGGGGATAATTGAGGTGTTGATACCACAATTAATATAAACTTAATTTTTATCTTTAGTCAACTAAGTAAAATGTAGAATATCTCTAACATCGGTTGCCAAATTCTACTCGAGTTGTCGCAATTTACTTTTTCATTAAAAAATCCAACTCCTCATCACAATTCTTCTTACAATGCAAATCTGATATTTAATGTACAATCAACCTCGTTAATAGTGATGTAAAAACGGACTTGCCGACTATATTGGTGTACCCCACCATTAGGGCCCCCACCGCTCTGCCCTGGGGATTGGTGTAGGAGGTAAATCGCATGATGTGCCTCAAGTGACTTATAGAGAGGACTCACTGTTAAACTTGTGCTTGCAAGGGGCCAAATCCATGCCAAAGACAGGATTCGAACCCCCACCCTGCAGCAACCAAGCTCAGCTGGAAGACCTTTTCACCCTCCCCTTTATCACTTGAGCTATGCCCTGGGGGCGGACTTGCCGACTATAGCCCGCGTCAACTCACGTTTTAGAAGACTTAGGCAAACGGGCTCCGCTGGTCGTGGGTTAAATCATTTCATGGGTTGCGGGTCATGACGGATCAACTCATCTTTTTAATTATACTTTTATTTTATTGTAATTATCATTTAATTTTATTATTACGATGGTCATTAAGACTAAAATAGTGACGAATTACTATTGAAGAGTGAAAGTTACATTTTTCATCTCTGATGCTAGGTGAAAAAATAGAGAAAAATGTATCGCTATTGCCGTACGAGAGAGATAGATGCATGATTTATTTGTTTAATAATCTCAAATATTAAAATTAATTATGATTTATTTGAGATTAAATAAAGGTAGTCATTTTGTCATTTTACTGTTTTATACTCTCTCTGTCCCACAACAAGGGAGGCGAAACTTTTTGTACGTAAATTAAAGGATATACTAATATTTAATGGGTACTTGAGGTGGGAGAAATAATATTTTAATATAAAGTGGATATGTATATTAGTATGGTGTGTTGGTCTCATTTAATAAAAAGAAAAATGCACCTCTTGTGTTGGGACAGACGAAAATGGCAAAATGCACTCCTTGTATACTCCCTCCGTTCCATTTCAGATAACACACTTTCCATTTTGGGTAGTCCCACAAAATTCTGCACATTTTTAAAAAATCAAAAAGTCAAACACAATCACTCTTCCCATATATTTTATTTTAAAAAAAATAACTCTTACCTAACACGTCTAACATACTTTATCATTATACCCTTAAAAGTTATCACTTTTCTTAATCTCCGTGCCAGAAGGGACATGCAAATTTTTTGTGGGAGAGAGAGAGTATAAATTAAGGGAGTGTTTGACATTTTGAGTGGAATGGGAAAAGGAATTGGAATAAAAGTTGGATGGAATCAAAGTGATTCCTCCCAAAAATGGGAGGAATGGATGATTCCCAATTTTTTGGGAATCAAAATATTGTTCATGGAATGACAGTAGAGAAACAAATATCCCCTCTACTATCATTTCAATTCCTTACATTCCATACCCTCCAACTAAACACTCCCTAAAATTTTACCCAATCCCAAAGTCACGATTTATTTAGGCTAAGCCCATATAAATCCATCTTTAAACATGCTCATAAATTTTAAGCTAAATTCTTTTTTTTCCCAATAACATAGCAAAACGGGTGTAGTCCATTTTAACGGCTTTATAGTCATTGATTTATGATGCGCGTTTTCTTTGCACGCAAAATTAACTCCCCAAGTATTAAGGATATTAGTTGCAGCTTAAGCAAGCGACCAAGTGAAATATCAAACCCAAAGAACGACGTATTATCAATTTAATTATTTACTAAATTAATTAAGACAAGATGTCAATAAGATTGAGGATTTAATTATATCTACTTAAATAATTAATTAAATAACAAATAAAATAAATAAGGAACTATGAAAATACTAAAGTGAATCAAGTTGGAGAATAGGTAGCTCTAGAATAATCCAGTTTCACTCTTTAATTTCTCTTTCGTGTATCAATGTCCGACTCTGCCTTATGAAATATGAACACATCACTAAGTCATGCATATTTACTCTATAGACACAATCAAACATGCGTATAACACGTGTGAATAACCTTGGAGCAAGAAATATAACTTCACCTCCCTTTCTAAGTACTATCAGTATCAATTATTTCCCCCTAGAATTAGTACTCTAACCCGACACGATCTCCCTTTGTAGGTACTATAAAAATATCCTCTTTATCTTACTTAATAACTCGAATTCAATTCAATTAATAAGTATATATATAAGATAGTTATGATGAAGCTTCGGAGTCCCCTCACTTAGAATCATAACATGGAATCCTGCTCAGCAGTGAATGATTGGTCGTAATATAGTCGAGATGACCAATTAAAGAATTTATCGAACCACATGGAGGAAGGTACTAGAGTTAACCAGTTATCCTTATAACCATAGATTCATTATATTTGAGACCAACCTAAATTTGAAACATTCAAGAGTTGCAGTTATAACACATCAAATAGTTGCGCTAGACCGTATATGGCTGAATTTGGGTTGGTTGGCGACGGTCCAAATAGTTATCAGGTAAATTTGTGTCTCTTATGATACTAATGAAGTAACTTAAATTCTTTTTATATTAACTCTATGTCCGAATGCATGTGTGTATGATCCAGATTTGGCTTGGAGGAACACCGAACCAAACTGTACTAGCAAAAGTGTTCAGGGACAAGGTTAAAATCCAAGATCTTGAAAAAGTTATGGAATCTTTGTTTTATCACTGGAAACGCAAGCGCCAGTCGAAAGAATCATTTGGCGACTTCACAAACCGTATGGTAGGCTATTCGCATCAAGATCTTTAAATTAAATGCGACTGATCATTATAAACAATTGAGTGAGCTCTCACCGCAGCTAAAATTGAGTGAGTGAATAAGTTCATTTGTTCCGACTGAGATTCGCCTCCTGCTTCGCTCTTACTGCTCGGTGAGACGAGAGCTCTCGATGATGATCTGCTGTTCTTCTGTTTATTTTTTCTTGAGGTCTTTCTGAAACTCTATCAGCTCTACAGTGTGACAGTTAGTTCTCTTGCATGAAAGATTCAGCTCATGTGATTTCTCGAGAAAGTGAAAAATAAATATTATTTTGACAAATTAACAATAACACAGTTTATGGTGATATATATGTCTACAGGGGAAGATGTTGTGATGTGATACTGATCAAAGTAAGAAATTCGATAGGAATTTTCTTCAGCTTTCTTAACTTCTGAAATTTTTGGTATGAATGCCAATATAACCTCTGTAATTATAAATGTTGAGGTGATAATATTTTTACATGGAGTTATTTTTACCGCAAAATATCTTGGCCTTTTTTCTCACATTCAAAATATATTTATATACACTAATGGAAAAAAAAAATTATACAGCTTGTTAGTGAATTTCCAACGATTTTCATGTTAGTTTTTTAATAAACATTTGAATATTAAAAAATAATATAATCATTAAAAATCTCACAAAGGATATATTATTTCCAAAATGTTAGTTTTTTAATAAACATTTGAATATTAAAAAAATAATATAATCATTAAAAATAACACAAAGGATATATTACTGTATAAAATTAATACTAATTGAATGCATTTAAATTAACTCCTGCACTTAGATTCACGGTATATCAACTTTGTTTTTAATTTTTGGGATGTTTTTGAAAGATATAAAAATATAGGCCTGAAATTATTATAAAATGGATAGATAGGATAGAATATGCATGATATGTTCATTCATTCAATTCATTCTAAAGTTCATAGACAAGTGAGTATGAATATTCAATTTATTAGAACAATAAATTCATATAACAATGAGATTTTACACAACTTTCAGTTTAAGCGTAAGCATATAGATACTTCATATAACCAAGTGGGATCCATTGTGCTATCACAAAGATGAGTGATTGGAGTTCGATTACTAACTTCTAATCACTAACAAACTAACTTTGCCCAATAAAAAAAACTTCATATACTTATTCCGTTTTATGTACTGATATTAATAAAAGTTATTTATTACGCTCTCCGTCATATAGTTATGTTCATCGTTACCGTAGATACGTAGTTTAAGAAAAATTAATTTTTGATCAACTTTATTGACATTTAGGGTATTGTTCTATTTTTAGGTAATAAATAAATTATAAAATATGTTATGTGTGTTAGGTAAGAGTTGTATTTTTGAAATTAAGATAACTTTTGATGTTGTTGGTTAATGTGAAGTTTCCTTTTTTAAATGGTGAACATAAATGTGGGACGAACGAAAACGGAAAGTGTAAACATAAGTGTGGAAAGGAGGGAGTATTTATTATGTTTTAGTAATTTAATCTTGTGTAATAAATAAATTGTATATTAAGGTATACTATATGTATTATGAATGAATTATACATATAATTTTAAAATTAAAATATGTTGTAATGTTTTTATTTAAGTGATTTTTTTTTTTGTTTTATGAAGGTGTCAATTTAATTGAGAAAGAATTAAAAAGTGAAATTAAATGCAACAAGGGAATTAAAAAAGTAATAATAATGTATTAATATATAATATGGTACTCCATTTAAATAATGTAAAATTTAGAAACATAAATATACTACTCATCTTTTTAGCTCTAACAAATACTCCCTCCGTCCCAAATTCATTTTTTAGTTACTGTAAATACGGAGTTTAAGAAAAGTTGATTGTTGACTAATTTATTGACTTTTTAGGGGTATTGTGGTATTTTTAAGTAATAAATAAAATATAAAGTATGTTATGTGTATTAGGTGATAGTGATATTTTTGAAATTAAGATAAATTGGATGATGTGAAGTTTCTTTTTTTTTAATAAGACAATTAGTTTGGGACGGATGAAAACGGAATGTAAGACAACGAGTTTGGGACGGACGGAGGGAGTAATAACAAGTACTTCCTCCGTCCCACAGAAGTTGTGACATTTTCCTTTTTGGGTTGTCCCACAGAAATTGTTACATTCCATTTAAAGCCTATGGGACCCACACAAAAAATATTAACATATTCACATGGACCCACACACACTCCACACACACAGCTAATACATCTACCCACCACATATTAAATATTATTTCTCTCACTTCACTTTATATTAAAATATTATACTCCTTAATTTCCGTGAAAAAAAATGTAACATCTTTAGTGGTAGTGGGACGAGGGAGTAATAACTAAAAACAACTCGTCGATCCTTTATTCGCGCCAGGTTGGCGCATTGCGCACCCATATATATACGTACACTAAAACAGAGGGCTTTTCAGCATGAATTCTATCTTCCAATGGCGGAACTTCAATTCAACAGTATCTCTCTCAATGGTCGTGGAGGAATTGTAAGCATAACACACCTTCACATACTCCAATCTTACCGATTAATTCCTCTTAAATTTACCTACATATGCTGCATTTGCTACAAAACTCCCAAATCTAATCTCGTTTTCTGATCAACTTCTTTTTAGGTCTGTTTATTAATGTGTTTAGTGATGCGCTCTCTCTTTTGATCGTGTGAGTTTCCGCCATTTAGTGGTTCCAAGGGTTCTGCGTGCAATTTTGACGGATCACCAATTTCGTGCATAATCTTCTTTGACACTTGTTAAATGATTGACATGTAGGAGGAGAGAAATCTAATGTCGCACTAGGGTTTATACTTCCCTTTTTTAGGAGATGTTATAAGAGAGGTTACACCAAAATGACACAGGAATCCAACCGGTTTCTTGGAATTCATTTTATGGAAATTATCTGAATTTTTAATTTTCTTCAACATCAGCATTTCAACGTTGGATTACAGGTGCTACAAATAGACTGTTTAGTGAAGAAATCAACATGATTGTCTTACCTGATAACTCTTGAAAAAATTCATGTGTGGATTGACATGGGATGGAAATTGGTTTAATGAGAAAGATATAAAAGAAAGGGAATACTAATATTGATTCCACAGATGATTTCTTCTTTACCTTGTGTGATACAAGAGCTATTACATGCATCCAAGAATAGTATGCAGATTTGCTCGACTGTTATTGTGTATGAAATTTTTGAGTTTTTCTATCCTAATTGTTGGTTCTTTGAGTAAGAAAGCAGTCTTCTGTTACAAACTGCAGAATCCAGGGCACCTTAAAGTGCATTCAGGTGGGATAGTGTGGAAAAAACAAGGAGGCGGTAAGGCAGTCCAAGTTGATAAAACTGATTTGCTGGGGCTTACCTGGACCAAGATTCCTCGGTCTAATCAACTTGGAGTTCGGACTAAAGATGGTCTTTATTATAAGTTCACTGGTTTCCGGGATCAAGTAGCCTGTCCTTATCTCTTTGCTGGATATCTTATATTTGGTGCATTCTTTAATCTAATTAGTTAGTACATTTATAGTTCTCTGAGTAGAGGATTTGAAAAGATGCTGATTTTGATTATAATTCTATACTATATTAGACTTCCTGCAGGTGAAAAAGTAGATAAAAAAAAAAGTACAGTATATGATATAAATGCAGCAACTTAAATTATGATTGTAATTAGTTCACTTTCCCTTCTCATTGATTTGTGTCACTTCCTTATAATGCATCCAAGTGCAATAATCTACTTAGGACATAACTTGTTTGAACTTTGAAGTACATAGATATCCACAAAGATATCTTTCTTTATGTTTCAGCTTCTTATGCGTGATTGTGTTTTATCTGATGAGAACCTGTGAATCTTATATTTTCATGGATGCTTGTCATCAGGATGTTGCCAGTCTGACTACATTTTTCCAATCCAACTTTGAGAAAACACCAGAGGTTAAGCAGCTCTCTGTTAGTGGAAAAAACTGGGGGGAAGTTGATTTAAATGGTGCTTTATTTCTTATCCAAATTATTCATCATTTTAAAACAGTTTGAATTTTTTGAGTATGTTGCAATGTACAGCAATTTGATTATAGAACAAGTGTTATATTTCTAAGATGCACTTAGTTTCACATTGGTGTCTATCTCTTTTTCTGTTTCTCAGGAAATACGCTTACATTTCTTGTGGGTGCTAAGCAAGCATTTGAGATATCATTGGCAGATGTTGCACAGACACAACTTCAAGGAAAAAATGAGGTCACGTTGGAATTCCATGTAGATGACACGACTGGGGCTAATGAGGTATTTACTTTAAGCCAATGATGAAACAACTTGATTATTTGTCAATGCTATATTCTTTTTGCAGAAAGACTCCCTAATGGAAATAAGTTTTCACATCCCCAACTCAAACACTCAATTTGTTGGAGATGAAAGTTGTCCTCCAGCTCAGGTAATTTTTTTTTTTTTTCTCATGAAGCTTGATATTGATATATTTGGTGGTATCATACATCATGAAGGGTAATTTTAGTAGGTGTTCCTAGACAAGATTGTGTCGATGGCAGATGTTGGTGCAGGAGGTGAAGAAGCTGTTGTTACTTTTGATGGAATTGCTGTACTCACTCCTAGGTAGGTAGTGAAACTATCTAATAGTTAACAGCTCTACGATTTGGTCGGTTACAGGATTTCTGACATTAAAATTTCTTCTACGTAGGGGCCGATATAATATTGAACTTCATCTCTCTTTTTTGCGCCTACAAGGACAAGCGAATGACTTCAAAATTCAATACAGTAGTGTCATGCGTGTCTTCTGGCTGCCTAAGGTTCAGCATATCGCTTTTCTTGAAGTCTAAATGAATAATTTTACGAGCATAAATTTTACCTATTTGATTGGATGGTAATTCTTTAAATCATTTTCTTGCAGTCGAACCAACCACATACCTTTGTTGTTGTCACTCTAGACCCACCAATTCGGAAAGGACAAACTTTATATCCACATATTGTGATGCAGGTTGTGATTATTGTAGGATCTTTACGTTAACACTAAAAGTATGAGGATGCAATGTTACTTATATCAACGGAGTGTTATCCTTTTGTGTTTTGTCTCTATCTATGCATAGTTTGAGACGGATGTTGTGATAGACGCCACTTTGTCAATGAGTGAAGATCTTTTTAATGCGAAGTACAAGGACAAGCTTGGTCTAGCAAATAAGGTGACCATATCATTTCTCATTAAATGTGGCTATTTTCAGTCGAAATTTGCGTTGAAACTATTTTCAATCTATGCATGTTTTTGCTATTTCACATGCTGGCTCTCTTTATAAATTAGAGAAAAAAGCGTGATTGCCACTTCACTGATTTAAGCTCAAATGAATTTTATCAATTACTAGGGGCTTGCACATGAGGTTTTTATTGAAATTCTCTGTGGTCTATCTGGTGCAAAAGTAACTAAACCTGGAAAGTTCCGTAGTGATCAGCATGGTTATGCTGTGAAGTCATCCCTCAAAGCTGAAGATGGAGTTCTTTATCCTCTTGAAAAGAGTTTTTTCTTTTTACCCAAACCACCCACTCTAATTCTCCACGAGGAGGTATATTTTCCATATAGGTTTTTGAAGATCTTTGAAATCACTTTTATGTGTACAAGAGCCAAATGCTTGCAACAACAGCTGAGAAAATCTTTGTATCTGCTTGCGGTTTAGATTGACTACGTGGAATTTGAAAGGCATACTGCTGGAGGTTCAAACATGCATTATTTTGATCTACTTATTCGACTTAAGTCTGAGCAAGAGCACCTTTTCCGGAATATTCAGAGAACTGAGTATCATAAACTCTTTGCATACATCAAGTCTGTATTCTTTCTTGCCTGATATAGTGATTTTTTATCATACTTGTGAGTAGTTGGGGGTAAAATTGTGAAATTCATGGTATCTCCTACAGGAATAAAGGTATGAAAATGACGAATTTGGGAAGTGCCCCGGCAACAGATGGAGTTGCATCTGTTCTTCAGGATGCAGCTGATGATGTCGTTGACCCACATCTTGAGCGGATTAAGAATGCAGTTATAGAAGATAGTGATGAGGAGGTAATTCTACTTTTTTGCTGTTTGATTGTCATTATTTCGAAAGATTTAAATATGCAAGTGTTAGACTAAGGATCAGAGCTAAACTTGGGCTAGAACAAAAAATAAGATTAGCAGATATGAGAATGTGAGATGAATTTGTGGACACTGTTATGATAAAATAAACACTAAATGCATAGTAAAGAAAGCTGGGTACCCCAAATAGATGATAAAAACAGAAAAACACACTTAAGATTGTTTAAATGTGTGTGCATGGGATACTTGAATGCCCTTGTGCGACTGGTAATAAGTAGAAAATCATTCTCTCAAATTAGAAGGGGAAAAGGGAGACATGAAAAAGATTTGGAAGATATTACCGTAAAAGAACGATTATGCTGGATTACTTGAGCAATGTACTTGCAGGACGAAGACTTCGTCGCTGACAAAGATGATGGAGGCTCACCAACTGATGATTCAGGAGAAGGAGAATCTGATGCCAGTAAAAGTGGAGATGAGAAAGAGGTAAGAATTTTCTAGTTTACCTTTCTCATATTTTGTTTAAACTATTAAGGGATCCCATGTCAATATATGTTGATTTAGGCACCAATGAAGATGAAATCCAAGAAAGAGCCTTCCGCTCCCCTGGCATCATCAAGTAAGAAAAAAACTAGAGATGTTGAAGATGATGGAACAAAGAAAAAGAAACAGAAAAAGAAAAAAGATCCTAATGCACCAAAGAGAGCAATCAGTGCTTTCATGTTCTTCTGCCAAACAGAAAGAGAGGTTTGCATTCTAATGAAATAAATAACAGGTTCACCATTACACGTTTTTATGATCATAAGTTTATGATCACCCAAATTTCTCTTAAATGCAGGATGTCAAGAAGAGTAATCCCGGGATATCCTTCACAGATGTAGGGAAAGTTCTTGGTGAGAGATGGAATAAGATGACAGGTAATAGATCGTCTTATAGTGTTTCGTGCATAGTTTATATAAATAAGAAACTGGAACATGATATAAAACGGAAAATCGAATACATTAAATAACTCCCCTTCTAGGCAGTCATCTTAAAAGTTAAAATCACAAACATTGTCCCTAGTAATTGCTGGTTGATGTTGGTACTGCAGCTGAAGAAAAAGCTCCTTATGAAGCAAAAGCTCGAGCAGACAAGAAACGTTACAATGAGGAGATCAGTGGCTACAAAAATCCACAGACCAGTATTGTAGGATCAGCTGATGTCCCCCGCAACACTTAGGTATTTTTAGGATTTTATTGTTTAAAATAACTCGATTCTGCCAATTACTGAATCTCATGTCTGTTTTGAAAGATAGAAGATGCATGATTTATTTAATGATTCTTATTTCTTACTTCCCCCTTTTTTGTATGAGTGGGAGTGGCTTAGAGTGTACGCAAAACCACAGGGTTTACACCGTGAACCCGATTTAGACAAGTGTTTGTGCTTCAATTAATCGCTTGCAAATTGATCATGTTCTCGTGTATGTTGACATATTCCATTAATCTTAAAATTCAATTAAAAATCCATCTTCTAAAATTAGTAAACAAATTTAAAAAAAAAAAGAGAAGAAAAAGAAGGAAGGAGACATTAGAGAAAGGGACATTTTATTAATAAAGTAATTGTTGGCTACAAAAGATCAGTTAATCTTAATTTTCACAAATTTGAAAATCGTTACAAAATCGATACCCATTATAATGGACTAAACTCAAAAATGGCCCAAAATATCAAACCACACAAAAAGATTGCTGATTAACAGGACGATAGATCGACGTCGTTTTAATTTCTAACACGGCAATCCTACCCTGCAACCAAGAACACCGGCATACCTCGTCATCTCTTCGACACGTGTCGCCGGAGCTGCCCTAATCTGATCATAAAACTGTGGATGTTTCCTAGTCCAATCTTTATCTCCAGATGAGATAAAATATGCTCCTCTCAGGAACAGATCTCCCTCCGTCACCCATGTCCATTTCATCCACTCTGATTCCGGCGTCCGTTCCCTTTTCGTCACCTGAAAAACACGAAACAAACATGTCGGTTTTCATTTCATCTTTCATGTATCATCTCCTATGTCACACGTTAGTACGTACCTGTTTAGCGAAAGGGTGGTCCGCTATGTATCTGTTACCCTGGCTAATAATGGTGGGGTGGCTGCTTCCTCCAATGGCATACATCTTCCAGTGTGTGTAATCATTGTTGACTACATGGACATAACCAAAACGACACCGTGGCATCCTTTGCACCAGTCTCTTACCAAAATGGTTGAATGCCACCGTCACCTGCATCTTCATGTCCTCGGTGAAGGTATCACTCGCACCGAAAAGCATCACCTGCAGCGGAGCAAACGAAATAGCGTTTCGTCTCTTATTCTTTTAAACATTGACACCCCAGAGTAACTGGACACGGGATTTTCTGTGTTATTTTCATGTATCATCTATTCTCATAGAGGGGAAAAAATCCAACAATTGTTCATATGGTTTATAGTTTCGTAGATATAGGGATAAAAATATATTCAGTCTCATAACTACTCTTATGTTCATTTTTCATCCAAAAAAAGGATCAAAATTTTGATCTAGTACTACTAGTTTTGAAATAGGGCAAAAATGCATCATTTTCGTCGGAAAATGCTGAAATCACCACCGATTTTTGTTGTCACGTGCCGTTTTCTAGTGATTTCAACAATTTTCGGCAAAAATATGACACTTTCTGCCTTATTTCAGAAGCAGTAGTAGTAAATTGAAAATTTTATCTTGAACATTATCAAAGTTATGTACTGAATTGATTTTTATCCCTAGTTTTCTCCTCTCCTCTATGTTTCGTTCATCCACTAATGTAGTACAGGAGATGTTACATCAAAATGACATATGAAATTTAGACTGAAATGATAAACTCACATCATTGTGATCGGTGAAGTGACCGTTGGAGATGGTGACAGCGGTGGAGCCCTGGATGACGTCGATGAGGCCATCGGCGCAGTTCGTCATGGACACGTGGTCGATCCAGACGTTCTGAGAGCCGAATATGGAGATCCCATCTCCGTCGCTCATCGTCCGGGTTCCGACGTGATCGACGGAGTCCCTGATCTGGCCACCACTCTTGGGGATGGTATTGTGGATCCTCAAACCATGGATTATGACATTGCTGACATACTGGATGGTTATACCCGCGCCGTAGGCGATCTCAACCCTAACTCCACGTCCATCAATAGTCTTGTCACCTTGCATGATGAGTTCTTCTGTAAGAATGATTAGCATGCTACGTTGGAAGATGATCCATAATGGCTCCTTTTGGATCACCGCGTAGCGTAGGGTTCCCGGTCTAGGGTTTACGACGTCGTTGTCGGACGGGTCGGTGACGACGTAGAACCGGCCGTTTTTGCCGCCCTTGGCCTTGTAGCCGAACCCTAGACCGCAGTCGGCTAACCTGAACCGGTCTCCGGCCCAATTAGGGTTACATCTCCAGCAACGGTCGATCGGGTTGGTCACCATGCATGGACCGGCACTGAACCGGCCTCTTAGAAGTTGCCTTCTCGTGCTATTCAATTTGACATCCTCTTCCATCTCTCTCAAACTCCTGCAAATAATTTTAATTTATACGAGGAGACGAACAATCATCGTGTATTGAATGACATCATCGAGAATTAAAAAGATAAAATATCAACATATTCCAACTTTAGTCTTTTTCATTTGCAATTCTCAATTTTGATCATTTTTTTTTCAATTTTTAGTCTTTTTTGTCCAAATTTAGTTCTTTTCTAAATTTTTTTTTCAAATTTAGTCCTTTATATTAAAAAATGTCCAAAATTGGTTCGAAAGTGTATAAATTTTCAATAAAAATAGACAAAAAATGACCGAATTTTGAAAAAATGATCAAAATTGGACCAAAATGATTAAAACTGAACAAAATATGACCAAAATTGAGAATTACTGGAAAAATAATACTAAAATTGGAATCCGTCGTACTTATGGGACTAATTTTGATATTTTCCCACCTTGAATTAAAAATTCCCAACCATGCATGCACTTACATTTTGGCATTTGCATTCAAATGATCTACCACTTTTTCAGGATTAGGTTCGAAGGCTTCGAGCGTGCGGTTCCAAGCCTCGTCGGCTCGTCTCCGCCACACTTCGTCCCATTCCGCGATGTTAGCGTTAAGTGCTGGAAAAATCCAAGCAAAAGAAAAGAACAAGACGAACAAGTTCTTGTTAAGTCCTTGCATCTTGCTCGAGTCGAGTGGGTGCGGTTTGAGACGGATCGAGTCGAACACTAATACTTGTTGTGTTCGGACTGAACAGACCGAACTGACTCACATTTATTCAACAACAATTTTAAGGTGGTTGAAAAGAGGGAGAAGGTGTGTGAATTTGTATTTATATTCATTTTTATGGTATGATGATGATAGCCACTGGTTTGGTTCTCATAGTGTGTTTATGAGTGTTTTACGGCGTCGTTTTCGGCGGTTTAATTGTTAGGGTAGAGATTCTTGGCTTCTCAAATTTTCAATTTCTGCACTCTTCTCTTAATTACTTTGAATCATACGTATAAGGAATTTATCATTTTTTCTTTCAGTTCAGAATTTAATTTCCACATCGTTTTTTTCTTTATTGATAAGGAATAATAATAGCACCATGTTTTGCAATTTGTAAAGTACTCATATTTAATTGGGAAATTTGTACAGTGCATCCACCCTCCTAAACTTATACATTTATGTATAAAAAAGGAAAAATATATTAATAAATAAAAATATATGCATTTTGTGAATTTTCTGTTAATTATTTTAATAAAAATTAATGTAAAAAAATATAAAATTATTAAAAAACATATATAGAGTATTTAACAAAAATGTATACAGTATATATACTCGAGTTAAAAGTTTATTTTGTCTCATAACTATTTAAAACTTTAGATTTTGTTCCAAAAAAGATATTTGTATCGATTTTGTCCCATAACTATGAGTTTTCTTTCAATTTTGCCCAATTTTCGCGGGATATTGGTCACGTGCGTTGCATGTGACTGATGAATTTGGGGTTTCCAGCGAAAATCTAGGGTTCCGGCGAAAATTGGGCAAAATTGAAATAAAATTCATAGTTATGGGACAAAATCGATACACATATCTTTTTTGGGACAAAATTTAAAGTTTAAAAAGTTATGGGACAAAAAAAACTTTTAACTCTTGGGTTAATTCCTAAAAAATTCACTACCTTATTGAGAATTTTAAAATCTATTACGACCTTTTATTTTTGTCAATTCAATACACAATCTATTTAATATTTTCAATTTTATCACGACCTTTTATTTTTGTCAATTCAATATGCGATCTATTTAATATTTTTAATTTTATCACAACTTTTATTTTTGCAATTTCGTAACCCACTTATTTTATATTTTCAATTCAATTCAATTAATTATTATTATTATCATTATTATTATAATAGTGTTATTATTTTTAATAATAAAAGTAATTTAAAAATTAATTAAAACACACAAGTCGATCATTTATTTCATAAGATTTTTTTCTGTATCGTTGTTATAGTAAATTAACATTCGATTAAAAAATTATCTTAGTTAGTCAACCTTTATGTAAAATAATTTTTAACCATAACAAATAAAATTCTATTATTATTATTATTATTAGTATTATTATTACTTTTCTTCGAACTTATCACTATTATTATATAGTAAATCCACAACTCTAATAAAAATATAATATAAATAAAATTATTTATTGAAAATTAAAATTTTATGGCAAAGGAAATTAATTAGTAACTAATTTAAATTTAAAAATAAAAATAAAAAAATTGGATGGAATATTAATTCCATTAATTAATAACTACATAGTTCCACTTTTATCATAATAATAATAATAATAATAATAATAATAATAATAATAATAATAATAATAATAATAATAATAATAATAATAATAATGAATTTAATTGAATTGTAAAATAAAATAAGTGGTGTATCAAATAGCAAAAAATAAAAGTTGTGATAGAATTAAAAATAATAAATAGATCGCATATTAAATTGACAAAAATAAAAGTTCGTGAAAGAATTGAAAATATTAAATAGATCGTGTATTAAATTGATAAAAATAAAAGGTTGTGATATATTTGAAAACCCCAAGGTGGTGAATTTTTTTAGCAATTAACCCAAGAATTAAAAGGTTTTTTTTGTCCCATAACTTTTTAAACTTTAAATTTTGTCCCAAAAAAGATATTTGTATTGATTTTGTCCCATAACTATGAGTTTTCTTTCAATTTTACCCAATTTTCGCCGGAACCCTAGATTTCCGCCGGAACCCCAAATTCACCAATCACGTGCAATGCACGTGACCAATATCCGGCAAAAATTGGGGGTTCCGACGAATATTGGACAAAATTGAAAGAAAACTCATAGTTATGGGACAAAATCGATACAAATATATTTTTTGGGACAAAATCTAAAGTTTTAAATAGTTATGAGACAAAATAAATTTTTAACTCATATATACTCCATATAATGCACACGTAAACTGAAGTACACAGAATATCAACTCTATTTAATTGGTTTAAAACACGTTATGAATTTTGAAATAATTTTCATTATTCTATTTTTTTAGTAAAATAAATAAATAAACCATAACTGTTTAATATGAGAAATTCTTCCAATCGGCTGTAGGTGTCCTTACAAAAAAATATTTTTCTACTCGAAAAAGTTAATAATTTATCAACATACTTACTATGTATCCATGAACATGCATAAACTACATATAAATTTATGTGAATTACAATATGTGAGTATTATTTTAACAAATAAATAAATAAATGTAAACTTGCAATATTAACTAGCTATTAAGTACTGTATGATATTTATTTATTTATTTATTATTTTATTTACCTTTATTTATTTTGGAGAGCTGGTAGCAAGATATTGTATGCAAGGGTGTGGCTGAAATGGAATATTTGTATGGACCCATATTTGATGTAAAGAATTAAATGTTATTGCAAATTTATCAATTCACTCAAATGGGATGATGCTTGGATGGTGGAAAAGATTTTGAGCTTGAAAAAAATAAAAAATAAAAAAACCAATTTGTTTGTTGAAGATCAATTAAAAATACATTCTATATAGAAATATAGGAGTATATTTTAGTGTGGGTAGAGGTTATATATACTTGAATCATTCTCCATAGCTACACTCATGAATAATTTAGTTATAATAACTTTTTAATACAGAGGAGTATAGTGGAACTGGTATCATTTATAATTAACTTAAAGAAATACAAGTTGTGAGACGTTATATATGTGAAATAATTCGTAAAACGTGTTAAAGTATATCTATTATATATAAATAAAGTATGCTTAATGATTGTTAAAGTATGTTTTCTAAAATATGATAAATAATAAATTAAAGTATGATTTTAGGGTATTATAATATGATTCATTATTGATACACTTTAATTATAAATAAGTATACTTTACCTATATAAAACATACTTTAGTAATTGATCGACCCGTCTTATGACCGTCTCACAAAAAACCCGTATCACAAGAAAGTTTTTCAAAAAAAATAGTTAAATTAATATAAAAGATATTTATGTCTTTTAGATTAATACTATATATTAACTCTTAGATGTAAAGATTAAACTTTAATATGGGTAAAACAATATCAGTATATTTTATTTATTTTTATGGAACTTACATACAACAATAATACAATTATTAACTATACATCATAATATTATATTATATATATATATATATATATATATATATATATATATATATATATATATATATATATATATATATATATATATATATATATATATATATTTCAGAATATAAACATAAACGTTTTGATAAAAGAGGTGTATGACATAGTAAATTCAATTTCCAATCTACAAAATTCAAAACTTTTTCCTTTTTTCACATTCAAATCCAAATATTAAAAGACTCTTTCACCACCCAAATACGCCTAAACCCTTTTCACAATGGAGAATTAAAACCAAAAAATCATCTGAATCCTCGTATTCTTACTCTTGATCATTTTGAAGTTATAAAAATCCTTAAAAAATTGAGATAGACCATGATCAGGAAGACAACGTGATACATATGTGTGATCAAAATTACATAATTGTCCAACCACAATACTCGACCAAAGCCTGGTAAAACTGTACAAATAATTTTAGGAATTATTACTGATAGGTACGTGTATATATATAACCTAATTACTAATAAATATATTTATCAAATATAATTATTGATAAATACATAATATAATTTAATTATGTATTTCTGTTTCTCTCTCAAGAATGAACATTAATGTACATTAATATGATTCTTTAATTTAATTGCGTATTTTCAGTTTCTTTCTCAATAGAATGTACGCTAATGTACATTCGTATAATAACGTATTTTTATTTTCATCTTAACAGTGTACACTAATGTACAGATAGATATAGGTATTGTAAGAAAAACAAAATATAATTTTATATTTATCAGTAATTTTTTGTAGCGAATAATTCCTAAATATGTTTTGTATCTACCATTTATTGATCATAATACAGCTCACTCACCAACTACCACCCTAGAATATCACAAACCCTCCACCCTAATTATAGCCGTCAACTCACAGACGCCACGTGTATTAAATCCCCAAAATACCCTTCTCAATTATCTTATTCCCCAATACATCCTTAACCCAGATACAATCGCTCCGCTCGCCCAACCCCATCAACGGCTCCAGCTCTCTAAAAAATACTCCCTTAAAAAAAAATGTATATATATATATATATATATATATATATATATATATATTTATAAATAAAGGAAAAAAAACTACAGTATATATTAGCCTGGCCAGTCGCCACACTGTTGATTATCTTTTCGTCTAAAAAAAAGTGATTTTGCAAATTCTCCTTTTGATTTTCCATCTTAGTTGAAGAGCATCATGGGCAAGGGTCCGGGACTATACTCCGACATTGGCAAAAAAGCTCGAGGTTTGATTTGCAGTTGTTTTTACTGATAATGGTGGATTTATTGTTTTATTAATTCAACTCCGTTTCGATTTCGGTTTAATAGCAATGATAACAATTATTTTTTTTCTTTTTTGGTGGAATTAGATCTCCTCTACAGGGATTACAACAGTGACCAGAAGTTTACACTCACCACCTACTCGCCCACTGGAGTTGTAAGTTTTTTTTCAATGAATCTAGGCGGTGCCTTTTTGCGGATCTGATTTTATTCGATGCTATTAATGTTATTGGAGCTGTGTTTTTATTATTATGGAGTATTATTTATTAATTCTTTTTTAGGGTCTGAGCTCATGAACTCATTTTCCTGGATATAACATGATATTGCGTTATTCTAACTCTTTTTTTTTTTTTTCTGTTATAGTTTTGTTTTTGTTTGATTCAATAGGCATATTCTTGTAATTTGACAATTGGGTAAATGTTATGGTTTTTCTATGTGCAATTCAGATTTGTGCTTATTGTAATAGGTTTAAATTTTAATGAGGTTGGTTTGGTAAGTGATGAGTTTGAATATTTCAGGCTTGTAGTATATAATTGGGCATTTTCTCTTAGGGAGAAATTTGTGAGATTATGTATTCTCAATCCATCTGTTGCGAAAACCTCGATCCATCTGTAACTCGATCAGTGTTTTCTTTATTGAACTGCTGAAGTTTGAAGGGCTTGCTATCGATAAGTAAACTAGGCACAATCCTCTCTAGGTGAGTGTGTGCTGCAGGGGTTGGGGGTAATTTCTGATTCTTAATGAATGGAAAATAAAATCTGTAGCTCGGATGTTGGTGAGAGAATACTTTTTCTGGTATTCAATATCATTAAATGCTTATTGATTTTCAAATTTGATTAATCTCATTATAATAGCAGTAACAATACTCTGTGGAGATGTGTATTAGTTATACATCTATTTTATCTCACTTATCACAGTAGCACACATTTTCTGTGAGATGCTTTGGATTGAAAAATGTCGAAAATGACTACACACGTGAAGCATAACTAGGTCTTATGTTCACCCAGTGTGTCCTTTAATTTTGTGCTCTGAATCTTGGCCCAAAATGGGTATCATTGAATGGAAAAGAACATGTGTGGATGCAATTATTTTGTTCGCGTAGTTACATAGTTTTATGAATCTAAGTCAGCACGTCTAGCACTAGTTCAACTCATGGGTTTTATTTCTTCCATATGCATCTGGTATATCTATGTTCGCTTTGGGCTTCTAATTGATGTATGTGTTTCTTGATGAAGATTTTGATGATCACAACTTCTCTTTGTAACTATTTTGTTCTCTTTCTCTCTTTTTTTCTTTTTCTTTTTCTTTCTGATTATTACACAAATGAGCAGAGGATATATCTGTTGATACTAATGTTGAGTCTTGATATCTTATATATGGCAGACTCTCACTTCAACGGGAACAAAGAAAGGTGACCTATTTCTGGCTGATGTTAACACTCAGTTGAAGAACAAGAACATCACCACTGATATTAAAGTGGACACAAACTCAAACGTATGCCTTATCAATTTTATGCTCCTCATTTTGTACCTTTTTATGTGCTCACGTTTCAAGTTTCCTTTTAAATCGTCAGTAATCTATTCACACTTATAGCCGTCAATGAAATTATGCTGCATATTGTTGAATGATGTTTAATAGTTTTGCCTACTTATTTATTCAACATACTTATGGACCCAATTACAGCTCTTTACCACTGTAACAATTGACGATGCTTGCCCTGGAGTGAAGACTATATTGAGCTTTAGAGTTCCTGATCAAAGGTCTGGAAAGGTAAGCTGCACTTTACTTCCTTACTCTTGTTAAGTATAGGCCTCCTGTTTAATTCTTTGTTTCGTATTTGACTGTTGCAGTTGGAACTTCAATACCTGCATGACTATGCGGGGATTAGCTCAAGTGTTGGGTTGACTGCTAACCCCGTCGTGAGCTTTTCTGGTGTTCTGGGAAATAATAACGTTGCTGTGGGAAGTGATGTTTCGTTCGACACTAAGGAAGGAGTATTTACAAAATGCAACTTTGGAGCAAGCTTCACAAATTCTGATCTTATTGCTGCTTTGACAGTGTAGGTGGCTTCTATTTCTGGAGATTAATTCCTATCTTTTAATTTCGTTGGATTATTCTAGTGTGAGCATGATTACACACTATATGCCAGTGAAATTTCTAAAACCAAATGTTAAACTATTAAATTGCTCTAGGAATGACAAGGGAGATGCGTTGAATGCATCGTACTACCACACCGTGAACCCTTTGACCAACACAGCAGTTGGTGCTGAAGTGACCCACAGCTTCTCAACTAATGAGAACACCATAACCCTGGGTACTCAGCATTCCTTGGACCCATTGACTACCGTTAAAGCACGAGTGAACAATTACGGCAAGTCTAGTGCTCTGATTCAACACGAATGGCGTCCAAAGTCACTCATCACCATCTCAGGTGAAGTGGACACAAAGTCAGTCGACAAGAGTGCCAAATTCGGTTTAGCTTTGGCCCTTAAGCCATGAGTTTACTTCTTCCCGTCGACATCCTCACAACTAGTTATTTTGTTGCCTATTTCGGTGGTCGTTGAAAATAATATGGTAGTTCATTGAACTTGATTTCTAAGGTTTGAGCCTGAAGTTTTCTGCAATCGGGATTTCAGCTATTTCTATTTTGAGGTATTTTGAATTTTCCAAAAGAAAATGTTAATTTGCAAAATTATTGATCAGTGACAAGTTAACTGGAATAAATTGAATCATTTTAATGAACCCTTTTAGCTTATCCTCTGTTTTTTTGCTCGGTAATTTTTATCTCTACTTACTAGCATCTACAAAATATTCACTGTAATTTTTTTTTTCAAAAATGTGAGATGTCAATTATGAGGGAGTATTATGTGTTACTTGTGTGTTTTTATTTCTTTAGAGTTGAATTTGTTTATATTAAATATTGAATTCCCAAATTAGGTTATCTATTCAGTGAGATAGATAAATAGATTTGCGTTTTAAAAGGCAAAGTGATGTACTTAAATATAAGAATTAAAGTCTTTCAGGATAAAAATAAATTGCAGAATATCACTTATTTTTCTTGTATGGTATCTGGTATTCTTGTGCAATGTGCAGTGAAGAGTGAGGAAGGTTCCAACATCTTTTTGCAGTAAGATTTCCAATTAATGAGAAAATAAACACCAACCATATTACAAAGACCCATTTGTTGTTTTAAATTTAAGTTTAGAACTTAGTTATATAGAACTGTTTCAAAGTGAGATATGTATATAATTTTTAACTTAGAGCAAACTGTTGATTTTCTTTAGGTTCAAGACTTGGCTTAAAAAAATTTAAACTTCCACTTTGCAGCTATCAGGTATAGTGTCTTCTTTTTAATTTTTTTGAACAGCAACTATGGGGTCTTTCTATCCTCTTCTTTAATATTTGAGCTATCATTAAATGTAATACTATGATTTTATTTTGAAAACTTCCCATCAAATGGTCGAAGATGTCTCAACCATTATTGTTCAATTTCATGTAGGAATAAATTTCAGCTCTCCTTTATTAATCACCTCTGTGAATGTGGGTTCAACCAATTTAGCTAATAATGGTGTCAAACACTGGGTCTCACGCACATTTTAAAAGAAATATTCCAATCATTTCCATTCTTAGTTTCAGATTTACTTTAATAAATGTATTAGAAAAAGTGATTATTTATTTACTTTTACTCATTTCAAAATTTTAATAGGTATTTGGTATTTTTAAATAGTGAATTAATAAAAAATAAGAAATGTGTAATAAGTGATGATAATATTTCTAAAATTAAAATATAATATGAGATTATACTGTCGATTAATGGAGTATTTTTTTCTTCTTCTTTTGTTTTTAACGTGAATGAAAGACAAGTAATTTACAAATAAAAATGAAAAATATAAAAAGGAAGTAAACTACACGTCTGCTTCCTAGAACTTTCCATGCATTTGCCAAAGAATTTCCAACAATACTCTAATTTCAAATGTCATTTTCATCATTGTTGTTCTATAAAATACAGATTGCAGTTCACCAATTCTCACATCATCAATCAAATTAAACATACAAAAAAAAAAAATGTACTCACAAACCTGCTGGAATTTCCACAAATTGAAACACGCTTTCCCGATCGCTGCCTCCTTAATCGCGATTGGCTACTGCGTTTTCTCAACGATTCAGCAGCATTACTCGCTCTACAACATAACCCTCTTCTTCTACGCCGATCTGATCTTAGCGCACTACTGTAAACGCGCCTTTCAGAAGCTGCCGCCGCGTGAGAAATCGCTGAACAAATCGCTACTCAGATTCGCGTTTTTTCTGTTGAGCTCCGGCAATTTGTTCGCAATCGCCACCCAGAGCGCGCCGCACTACGGCCCCCTCACGGCGGCGTGGTTCTACGGTTTGGCGGTTGCCGGCACCGCTTTTTTCTTCTACGCTTTCGTCATCCATGAAAGTGAGGAAGGGTTGACGAATTGCAGCGCTGGCGGGTTTTCATTGGTGGAATCCAATTCCTATCTTTCTCAACAAGTGTAATCGTGTCTTCTTGTGTGAATATGATAACTCTCTCTATATTAATATTAATTTAATTAATTAATAAATTCTCCCTCTGTCCCCTTAAAAAGTATCGTTCACTTTTTACACGTGGATTAAGGAGTATAATAATTTAATGTATAGTAAGGTGAGAGAAATAATATTTTAATGTGTAGTGGGCAGTTGTATTAGTGTTGAACGTAGGATCATGTGTAGTAGTTATAGGTCACATCAATCCAAAATGAAAAAATAGATACGTATCAAGGGATATCATGGGAACGGAGTAACTCACAATTAACTTAAATTAAATTAAGGGTGGGTTCTTACTCGAATTTATATATTTTTTCTTATCAAATTATCTTTAAAAATTCACATGCCTTGTATATCTAAAAATTAATTAATTTTAATATAAAAATAAGTTTCAACACATTTTCTATTTTAACATTTAAATTTATATAATGATTTTAACTTTTCAAATTTAAAGAGTAAAATTTAGACTTAAATTGCATTAATTGTTATTTATTTTATTATATGTTTTTGTTCAAATTAAAAGAAAAAATATATTATAAATGTATATTGAAAATGAAATATAAAAAGTTTGTTAAATTGTTGGAGTATAAAAAATAATAATTCTTTAAAATTAAAAATCTCTTTTTATTTTATGAAAATTATCGTTAAATTAAAATTTAAAGAGTCTCTTAGGACGCTCTTAAGAGTAATAAATGGGAGGAGTATCAATATATTTGAAAAATGAAATCATCAAACACTTTGCTATTTATACTCCAGGCATGAAAAAATATATACATATATATATATATATATATATACAAATGAAGTTTCAACTCAAATAATTAATTATTAAGTTTTTTTTTAATAAAAAATTGTCATTTTGATATGTGTAAATACTGAATTCACTTTATTATTTATGTATTAACCCAAAAAAATAAAAATAAAAATTATACATAGGAGTATATGTTTACTTTTCTTAAATGAAAGTGATACAGCAAGGAAAGCTTTATTAAAATGGTGGGAGAATTATAGTATATTGATGATCATTTCAAATAATTATCCAATTTTTACTTCAAATAAATAAATAAATAAATGATCCAACAAAAAATTATCATGGATTATGGTATGGATACATCTTGCAACAGGGCAAATCTGCCATAGTTAAATTAGAATCGTCCTACAAATTAAATAACTCAACTTGAATCCGGATCTATCCACACCGACCCGGATTTCCTGATTTAGACCACTATAAATTCATCTGCATCAGTCGATTCAGTCCTGCAATTCTTCGTTGTTGACTGACACACGATCTCACGGACTCTCTCGTCAAAAAGTAAACCCTTAAGAGAAACTATGGGTTCCTTAGTATCCAGCTTTTTTTACGGAGGAGAAGCGGCGGCGGCGGCGGCGGCGGCGGCGGAATCAGACGCTGCGGCGTCATCCGGAGACTCTCGTGTTATGGCCTTCCACTCATCTCAGCGCTGGCAGCTCCACTACAATTCAACCAAGCAATTAAATAAACTGGTACCCGATCGTTTACAATTTTAGTCTGAATTAGGGTTAAATTGAATTTAATTATGAAAATTTTGGGCGAAATCTCAATTTTGAGTTCGAAGTTCTCTCGGGTGAACTCCGATTTAGGTTTTCCCCGATCTGAAAGATCTACTATTTAATTAAAAAATTGAATTGTTTGATTAATAGATGGTGGTGGATTTTTCTGCTTCCTGGTGTGGACCCTGCAAATTCATGGAGCCCGTTTTCAACGGTTTGTCCGGCAAATACACCGACGTCGACTTCATCAAAATTGATGTTGATGAGCTCTCTGTAAGTAAATCTTCATCTCAAATTCAAATCCAACCGAATGATGATCATACCTTTTTTGCATTCTCTCTCTCTCTTTAAGTTTTGATTACTGAATGAAAAATGTGAACTTATTTGGATGGTTTTGAAGGACGTGGCTCGAGATTTTGGAGTGCAGTCAATGCCGACATTCTTGTTTTTGAAGCAAGGGAAGAAAGTGGATAGGCTTGTTGGAGCTCAGAAAGATGAACTCGAGAAGAAAATCTGCAAGCACAGGGAAGCTCCTAAATTTGCTGCTTAATTTTTTACTTAAAAAGAAATAAGAAAGCATTATCCCCTGCAATTTGGGATTGTGCATCAATATGAAAACTAAATGCTGATAATTGCTTTCTCGATAATAATTTCAAGTTATTTATTATCAATACACATAATGATGATGATGATTTATGATCCTGGTGAATGTTCTTGGTTTTGATATGTTTATCACCAACTCCATTCAAGAATGGTTAAGTCATAATTAGGCCACTGGAATTCTGGGGGTTGGTTTACTATAAGTGAGATGATCTCTCTGTTGATGTGTGTTTGAGAATTAATGTTATAGATATGCGAATGTTTTTTGAGGGAAATGTATGCTAGATTTGTTTGGGTAGGTTTTTGAAGAATAAATTTGTGATGAGATTATTATTATGATAGCATCAAACTGAGATACCTTACTTTGTTAGGAGATGTCTTAGAGATTAAGCATAATTTGCTATGCAGGTTGGTTGCCAATTGCCAGTGTGCCTCAAGCAAAAATTTTGGAATGACTTGCTTATCCCTTTTGATTATGTGAGAAAAATTAGTTCGACTTGATTGTTGTGTTTGGATGAGATGATAAAAGACATTCAAAGTTGTTTGAGTTGAATAATTTATAAGTGGTGTAATTATATGAATCTTAAGCTTTATCAAGATAATTCGCTTAGGCCATCTCCAGGAGTTTGCACAATTTTGCAGCACATTTAACACAAAAATGGTGCACGAACAGTAAGTCATCTCCAACAGTTTGCGCTATTTTTAACACTAAAAAAATAAAAAGTCATTTAATCCTTTTTTTTTTATATGTATATAATTAAAATTGTTTTACTTTTTTTATTTTGATATTTATTTTTAATTTAATACAAACTTAATATAATTAAATATTTAGAAAAGTTTATATTAATTTAATAAAACACTTGAAAATTAAATTACAATATAATTAGTAATTAAATATTTGAAATATATATTAATAAAAATATTTATTTTAATACCAATTAAAAAAATTGAAATGTTGCACAAAAGAATAAAAAATTACACGCCCAGTTGTTATTAATTTAAAAAAAATATTACATTAAACTTTTTCACTTGTTATAAACTTAAATAATATAATTAAAATAAAAAAGGATAGTGTGGCACGGCAAACCCATCGAATTTTGGTGTTGGTTTATGAATCCACACAAAAATGCTGTGAAAATAGAACCACTGCTGGAGATGAATTCCACACCAAAAAAGCACTTTTGCACCATTTTAGTGTGTTGCTGGAGATGGCGTTGGGTTTTGGGTGGAAAGATATAGAGAATGAATTTGAAATTAGTCATTTCCCCATTTTCTAAGCTTCCTTTTAGGACATAAAACTTTTTCTTGGAGGTTTTGAACAAAATATTCTTGTGAAATTCAGTTCCTTAATTCCACACCAAAAAAGCACTCTTGCACCATTTTAGTGTGTTGCTGGAGATGGCCTTAGATTGGGTTTTGGGTGGAAAGATATAGAGAATGAATTTGAAATTAGTCATTTCCCCATTTTCTAAGCTTCCTTTTAGGACATAAAGCTTTTTCTTGGAGGTTTTGAACAAAATATTCTTGTGAAATTCAGTTCAAAGGAACGGGTCATCCTCATCGAGGAAAAATGATGTCTGTGATTTTAGAGTCGTTTTCTGGCTCAAATATTTTTATGTAATTTGGAAATAAAAAGAGCAAAAAAAGTGGATATTGATTATTGAGGTTTTAAAGAAATCTTTGACATTTTTACAAATAAATTGGTTGTGTGGTATTTAACTTAACTATGCATGTGTTAATTTAATACTCCGCTGTCCAAAGGTCCCAATTTTATTAGTTTGGGCGTTCACTCTGAAGATATTCTTTTTCCATTTTTAGTAAAATGATTCAATATATGGCTCACTAGTTATCACTCACTACTAATATAATTGTCCACTACACATAAAATAATAATGTTTCTTAATTCAAGTGAAAAAGCAAATATTATCTTTGGAGTGGATGGAGGGTGTAGTATTAGTAATTTCACTTAAAAAAAAGTTAGTGGAATTATGCTCCCTTTTCCTAAGATAAAATTTGTATTTTGTCATTTTAATTTGTCTTTTAAGTAAGGTTTACATTTTTCCTTTAACAATTAAGACTCAAACAAAATAATTAGCAATATTTTTATATGAGTCCACGTATAATACTAATATAACTACATATAACTACATACTGTACAATAAAATATTATATCCTTTAACTCATTACATATTAATATTATATATCTTCTAGTTTATATGCAAAAAATAAATATAAATATTGATTCGGGATGGAAGAAGTATTAAACAAGTATTAATATTTTTAAGTTAAATATACAAATATGAGGAGAATGATGTCTATGAGCTCTTGTGATTTTGAAATGATTCAATCTTTGCAAAAAGAAACTGTCTATAACTTGTGAGATCCTTATTTAGTGTTCGATATCAAAGAAAAAATTTATCACACAATAGCCTTATAAATATTATAACGCGATGATATCTTAGGGGCACCCGAACAATGCTTATAATGTGTGGCATTTATAGTTACTAGTATTTTCCGTTCGTGCGTTGCACGGAAAACATTTTATTATAGGATTGTTGGTTAAATTTTATTTTTGTTTTTTTAATAATATTATGTATCTGTATGAATATGTTTGAGCTTTTCTCATTCAATTTTGGTCTGGTTTGAATTTTGTTGTAGCATTATTTTTTTATGGGTTAATTGTGTCAAAAGTCCTGACCTTTTCGTGAATTTTAAATTAGTCCAAACTTTTCAATATTTACAAATAAGTTCTCGACCTTAAGCAAACTTTGCAAATCAAGGCAGCTGGAGGACTGCCCGGTAGCTGATGTGTCAAACTTTCTTCCAAAAAATTCCACATCATCACCTTCATCCTTCCTCAATTGTCATCAATTTATCCTTCGCTCCACCCTTGAAAATTCTACGTCATCATCTTCATCCTTCTCTCCAAATGTCCAACCTGAAGAATTCCACCACTTCTGCAACTATACGAAAAACTTAACCTTCAACCACGTCATCACTTCTTCCTTCCTACAACGGAGGCGAATTGATGGCATTGCTTGATTTCTGGTGACAACACAGTGTGGGTTGCACGGATGATGGCGAGATACTTGCAGTGGTTGACGATGGTTCGCGAAGCAGGCGGTGCAACGGGATTGGGAGAAGGCTGGCAACTCCAATTTCGGAATGAATGATGAGATCTGGAGAAGGAAGGGCCGCTTAGGTTGGCTCGGCCACGTAGACATCGACGATTTCGTTAGGTCCACTGCCAATGCGAGAGGGGCGCCAGCTTGAGTTCGGCCAGGTAGACAGCCAATATCGCCGGTGCCAAGACGATCGAGGAAACGAAGGTCGATAAGGGAGAGAGAAGGGAAGCGGCAGATGGCGGTGAAGTGACGGTGAGGGAGAGAGAAGGAAAGCGGCAGATGGCGTCGTTGAGCAGAAAACCCATGGAGGCGGCAGTTTCAGGCTTCGAAGAAAAGAGAAAGAGACGGAGACGAGAGGATTTAACGGCGAAGTGGTTGTGGTCCGATTGTACTCCACCGCCGTACGTCGTCGATGCCACCCCATATCAGCTGAAAAATACAAATACTTCCACCCTCAATCACGAAAGGATAACATTAATTCTAAGAAACAACAACACCAACATCAAAATATGAATCTATTAACTTGTTAATAACTACCTACCATCAGAAAAATGGGGTTAACATTGACAGAGGAAAGAAACGAAAACAAAAAGGAAATATATTTCAAAAGAATTAAAAAAAATATTATTTGAGGTAGGACAGACTACAAGTCAATTTCTCTTATCCAAGCAGACACGTGGAGACTAATATGCAAACAAAATGCCATGTCAGCATCCGGGCAGCGGGATGGTTGCCTGATGGCTTAATTTGAAAAATGAGCCTAAAGTTGAGTACTTATTTGTAAATATTGAAAAGTTTAGACTAATTCGCAATTGGCGAAAAGATTGGAATTTTTTACGTAATTAACCATTTTTTTATTATGTTTATAACTGTCCCATATGTGTTTTGTACGGAAATAATTATATTTTGTGAATAATTTTTAAACATTTTATTATAGGATTATTGTTAATTATAATTTATTTTTAATATTTTTATCTCTACAAATATGTTTGAGCTTGTCTCGTTCGGTTTTATTTATATTTATAATTATCCCATATGTGTTTTGCATGGAAATAATTATAAATATTTTTATATATAATTGGTTTTCTTTATATCCTCCCGGCCTTTTAGTTACATATTTCCAATTTGGTGATCAGTTCCTAATGGTTTCATTATCATTTTTATTATATGGGACCCACACAAAACGATTAAACATCTCCATGTGACCCACCTACTATTTTAATACAATTATCCACTATACATTAAAACACTATATTTTTAATCACCGTGCAAGAAACAAATGTAATCATTAGGACGGGACAGAGAGAGTACTATTTGTTTTTCCTCCCAAAATACAGCCCTCCGGAAGAGTTTGGTTGAATCTTCTCCATTTTCAAGCTGCATGATGTCATTCATGATTTTGTCAAGGGCCTCAATGCAAGATTTATTGACCATTGGCGCTTCATCCCAAATGATCAATTTGCGAATAGAAAGGAGTTAAGCAAGATCACTTCCATGTCTTAAATTACACGTTGAATCCTTGCACATAGAAAATGGAATACAAAATTTCGAGTGTGATGTTCGGCCTCCTGGCAAAAGTAAGGATGCAATTCCACTTGATACCACGTTCAACACTATACCCCCCTTTAATCTAATATAAGCCAATATCGTCTTCCATCGGAATGTCTTTTCGATGCCTCCATATCCATATACGAAGAAAACTCTATCACTTTCAGAGACAACGCTTTCTATTACCCGGTGATACACCTTCTTCTGATCTTCATTTAGTTTCTTCATCAAATTCAGACATTCTTTATGTAGTGATAATCTGTTATACCTCAATTCTGATATTAGTCTGTTATTATGCTGAAGATTCTTTTCAGGATCTGGAATTGACACCCCTTCAAAATCTCTTAGATTTTTATTCATAGATATCAATGCATGATTAATCTCACACAAACACGTATTCATTGTATCCGCCTTAAACATCACCAAACCTGCAATTTGAAATAATCTTAGAACTTAATGAAAATATGTATTTTAATAATAAATACGAAAAATATGTTTATTTCATTTGTTAATGTGCCATACCTAGGTGTCTAAATCTTTTCCTCTTGTTGTATTATATATCCGCTGATAATTCTTTCCAACATGCATCCCACACAGTTTTTGGCATGTTTATACTTTCAGAAATTAATAGATTTACAAACATATTTCTCAATAGCTTACTGGAAGCCCATGATGCACATTTCTTAATTGCATCTATATATTTCTTGTCTTCTTCGAGCAATCCACTTGCATAGCATGCTTCTTGAAAAATATTATGCCTCTTTCCCAAATTTATGGAAATCTTCATAACATGTTGGTCCCCGCACTACATTTAGCAGAATTCTCAAATCATAAGATTCTCTGGCACCAGGAGAAACATAGATGATCCTACCAACGTCCAATTATCAAATTTTCTTTTCACTCATTTCTCGTGTTGCTTTTCCAGACAAAGTGCTATGAGAATTCTGTACATGTTAGTTTTCTTGCCTCAAGGTATTTTTTATTTGCTTCAAATCAAACTAAGAACATACTCTCCCTTATAAACTGTTAAATATTTATATAAATATAAATGTATATATTTTAACATAATTTAATTTTATATTTATCAATTAAATAGTATTATATATACACTTAGTTTTTCATAACATTAATTTTTACTTATATTTAAGAATGACAACGTATAAGTTACACACTTATGTATAATTAAATTTTACGTATATTTGATACTAAATTGAAATTAAGTATATATTAATAAAAAATTAATCAAATTTATATTGTTAAATTAAATCAATAAAAAAGTAAAATTTAAATAATTAAAAAATCCATTATTAGTATAATTAAATTTTATGATTGATTGAAATCAAAGGAAAATCATATGTCCTATGTATATTAAATTAAATTATAATATATGAATATTGATTGATATATTAATTTAATTAAGCATATATTGATTAAAAATTAGTTAAATATATCAAAAATATCTCTTATATTTATCAAATTTATATAGTTAAATAAAAAGGTAAAATTTAAATAACAAATCCATTATTATTAATATAATTAGATTATATTTTATTATTGAAATAAAAAAAAATTAATTGGACGGTCAAGATTAAAATTGAATTATTCTTAAATAGAATAAAATTGAAAAGAAATTGAAAACAAAAGTAGAAGTTTAGATTTACTTTTTATATATATATATATATATATATATATATATATATATATATATATATATATATATATATATATATATAGATGTTGTACTTCTATTTCGTAGTAATAACTTTATGATGTATTTCGTGATATTTTTTAGTATTTGAACTTCTATCATCAGACAAAATAGAGATGTATTTGACACATTTCTTGCCAGTGTAATATATTTTATTCATGTTATAATTGATACTCTTTTACTTAATTGCACAAATTTAAAATGTCCAAGCAAAGCGATGACATTAGCCCAACTCGAAAAGTTTTGGACTACCAATTCAGACTTGATCGTTATTATTTTATGATTTTGTCCTCCATTTCTACTATTTGCATCTTTTCTTTACTCTTTTTCCCCTCTTTGTTATTCTCTCTTTTGCCTCCTTTATGAGAGAGCACAAACTTCCCTCGCCTTTCTTCCATGGGAATAAATCAAACTGTCGTGTACTTGTATGGAAACTTACCCATATACTTCCTTCGTCCCACGTTAAAAATTACATTTTTCATTTTGAGTTGTCCAAGTAAAGATTTACATTTTTTTTATCATGTTGGATCCACACAAAACAATTAATTATTTCATGTAGCGTCCACACAAAACACTAATATAACTACTCACTTTACATTAAATATTATTTCTCTCACCTCTTTACTAATATTTTTTTCTTATCACTTTCACACAACTATGTGCCCAACCTTTTTACTAATATTTGTGTGATATTATTACGACGGTGCATGCGACTATGTATAACGAAAATTAAGAAGAAAAAAAAAATAGAAGTCGTGGAATTTTTCAAAAATAGAAATAAAAATATTTTGTGATACTTTTCAAAATTAAGTATTAATTCGAGCATTCTTATTTATTAGTACAATTATATTCCACTACAAAAGATTAGGATATATACTCCACTCCACATAGGAAGAATTAATTCTAATTGTTTTATGCTGTTCACTTGCTAATTCTAATTAACCACTAAATAATTATGATGACACTATGGAATTCAAAATTCATGTTTATATACAAAATCTATCCAAATGAAATTATTAAACTTCACATCAACCAACAACCTTAAAAGTTCTCTTAATTTTAAAAATACCACTCTCACATAACACACATAACATACTTTATAATTTATTTATTACCTAAAAATACCACAATACCCCTAAAAAGTCAATAAAGTTGGTCAAAAAGCAATTTTTCTTAAACTCTGTATTTACAGTACCGGTGAACATAAGTCCGGAACGAAGGGAGGAATTTTTTATTTTGAAAGTAAAAAAATTGCATTGATCAATTTAATGACGGATAGGTGATAACATCGTTCACAATTGATAAAGAAATTAAGTAATTAACCAAAATAAAATGAATCAATTGAAAAGGCATATAAGACAAGTTTAAGTGCCATCGAATTGGAATTCGACGAACCCAACAAAGGAGACACATTCAAATTTGAAGTCAAGAGATGATTTTTTAAACAATATCACCAAAATAATATAGGTCCGAACTTGACTTTGTGAAGGCTAAGAATAGGATTTGAGAATCCACTTTAAGGATGGATGACATTTTTTCATTTATGTTTTTAAGCTCTCTCTCTAAGACTTTTCACCGACTTCAAAAATTACATTAATTATATATCACTTTTTTATTAAAAATATTATATTTTTTACACCGACTTCAAAGATTACATTAATTGTATATCACTTTTTATTAAAAATATTATATTTTTTTTATCTATCTCACGGAATGATTTCCATAGGATAGCCAAATTGTTCCTGTAAAGTGATCTCCACCCACGGCAATGCATCTTGAATCTTGGTGTTGTTGCTGTCTGGGAAAGAAGGTCGCGAAAGAAAAGGATTTTGCAGAGGAGTATCGTGATGCCAAAAGGGAAGACCTCAATGCTGCCATCTTTAACCTCAGGGAGATAGACAGTAAGTTGAAAAAAAGAATGGATCATCCAATAAGAAATTAATCTTTAAAATGTGATTACAGGTTATGATGAGCATGATGCCATTAAGACCTCAAAAATAAAATCACCAACTACATTGCATATGCTTAATCTTTACTTAAAACAAAATATCACGATTGTTCCTGTAAGTGTGGCCGATTCCAAATTTAGTCCTTTATGTTAAAAAATTTCCAAAATTGGTCCTAGATGTATAAATTTTGGACCAAAAGTGGACTAAAAATGATTAAAGTTTGAAAAAATGATCAAGAGTGGACAAAAATGATCAAAATTTGAGAATTGTTGAAAAAATGACTAAAGTTGGAATCGATCATACTTACGGGACTAATTTTAATATTTACCCAACAAAACAATAACCCTCTTTTAGTTTAGGACGGAAGTAACAGTGTGGTGAATATGTAATTATGATTTGTAAACTTTTGTAATTGATGGAAGGTGCCCTTAATTAGGGTTATGTTAGTTATGTATGAGTGTTGTGTTTTGTGTGATGTGTATATGTGTTCTCAGTGTGAATTATATTGTATAAATCATAAAAAAGTTGAGAGGTATGAATGTTTGGATTTGTTTTGTAAGGAAAATTTTGTAAATGCCGCCGTCTTAATCCTCTTATTATCTCAACAATCGTTTATCCAAAAATTATTTGTGGTTTTGTAAACTAATTTTGGATTTTTTAATAGGGGATTTTAAAAATCCATCATACTAATCTTCAATTCATCTACATTCCATCATATTTTAGTACTGTAGTATTAAATTACTATTTATTCTACACAAATCATGAGGAAAGAATTCAAACTCTTTTCTCTCCGACATGCAACACGAAACAAACGGGCCCAAGTCGGATAAAACAGTCAAAGATGGTGGGGAGACCTCTGATTTGTAATAAAACACTTGTTAGTATGAATACACATGACATGAGCAAAACATGGTCGGTGCACCTGGGATTCCCTATTTCAAGAAGAGTGCCATCTCCTATTATGATGGTTTGGATGATTGATATGTTGTCACCTTCTTTCTTTTTATCCAGATTTGAAGATATGTAATGTGTCAATCATCTAAACCCTCGGAATAGGAGATGAATCGTCTCCTGAAATAAAAAATCCTAATCGTGGTCGGCTATACAAAAACATTGAACTGATCTTAATTTCTTGGCTACCAAGAAAACTGTCACACTCTTCGGTAAATGAACCAAAACATCATTATCTCCATCATTTCTAAACTTAATTTCTTGGCAGCCAAGGAAAGGAATTGCCACAATCTTCCACCATTTCTATAGTCAAATTTTAGGATCATTATAGGAGTTTGCCTGTTGCATTTAACTTTAGGTGTAGTTGTATTTTTAATTTTTAAATAATTAATTTAATCCAATAAGAGTGTTGTTCATAATTTAATCTAACAATTAAAATCATTTAATGCATTGAATTACACCCAGACTCAAAATATAAATATGAAAGAAATGCTATTGAGTGTCACACACACTCCCCTCTCTCTGTCCTTGTCTTTCATTCAGAGAATAATATGGGTTCCACCCTATCTGGGTTGCGGGTCATGGGTTCCATACTATCCAGATTGATGGGCAATGGAGACCCGGATCCGATGAACCGCCCACCAACTCCCGCATGCTTCTCATCAACTCCTCAGAAAACTAGTCAACTGGTTTTTCCTTCTACTCCTAATTTACGCACAAAATTAATAAATAATCCTGTAACTATTTTACTTATAATTCTGTTGGTATTCATCTGGAGATGGTGGTGTGGTTTGTGGGGAAATGATGTACCCATAGCAAGTTGGCGGAAACGGCCGTCGTGGAATTATCCAATAACTACAGCCATGTCGACTTCATCAAAGTTGATGTCGATGAGCTCCCTGTAAGCTAACCTAATCTATCTATCTACCTTGCATAAACTTGCAATAGTTTACATTTTTCATTTCCATCTTAGTGCTAGCTAATCAAGCTCTATTGCATGTCATTTGATGAAAGTATAATATGCATGTTTATTAGAGAAGGCATTGAATGTGGATGATTGGGTTTTGTGAAGCATGTTGTTAAGAAAAAGTGCACGGAAATCCAACCTTTGTGCTGTTCAAGAAAGGGAACCACGTGGATAGGATATGGCCGTTGGAGTTAGTGATGAACTCAAAAATAAAATCATCAGGCAAAGTAAGCACAAAGTCGAACACTTCTTTAATTGGTTTACTGCACAATCTTCACTTCTAGACAATATTAACCTCCTCGTAGAGGAGGATGATTAATGTAATATTTTACAATGATTTTTTTTAATTACTGAAGTTTAATATTCACACTTGGGATTTAAAATTAATTCTTAGAATACAGTTATAATTTCACCCGAATAATGTAATATTTATCCTTATGATTCATATTACTTTTTTACCTGATTTATTCATGTCCTATTTTATAATATAATTAACTTTTCAACACAGTGATTGAGTGAGAATGGTTGGTGTGAATCCTATTTCACATGAGTACGTTTTTATAATTCATTAACAATCAAAAGGGAGGGCCGTCAGTTGGCAATGTGAATCCTGTTTCAACACAATTCATTCCCTCAGAAAATGATTTACTAGGCCCGACCAAAACGGGCCTCAGCCCGAGTGAAAAAAACATTGAGACCCCCCGATTTTAACTAAAGGAACTAGTAAATACTACTCCAGCATATAAAGAAAGCATTGTAGGCGTTGCAAAAGGGTTAGCTCAAACTCAATTTCCTTTCCTTCTTACTTTCGAGTAAAATGCCCAAAGCTTGTTTTTTGGACGAAGAAGTTGATTGAAACCAAGGAAAGCAAAATGTAACAATTTTCACTTACCATTAGTGTTGCCATGCTTGTGAAATGGCCACAGATTGACGAGGCGTTCTAAAACGGCCGCACTTTTGGAGAAGTAGCCGGAGAACCCTTGAGGAATTGAGGGTGGAGGGAAATCTTCAGCTGGCATCGCGAATGGACGAAGCATCATCTCCATCATCTCTAAAGTCAAATATGATCCGACTTCCTGCAGCCTCTCGGGACCCATTATTGGCAATGTGTGTTCTTGATGCAATGATGCTGCCTCACTATCATTTCTCTGTCAAGAAATAAAATAAAATACGAAGCTGAAAATTCAATCAAGAAGCTAAAAAACGGAGTGTTTGATTACCATTCACATCCCACAATAAGAGATATTTTGGTCAGGTGGTTTAAAGGATATCAATAATTCCATGCGTCCCACTCCATACTTGAACATTTATAAGATGGGGAGAGAGAGCAGCATGATGGAAAATGTAGTTTCTAATTTCGCGTCTGATTCGGATCTTACCTCCAACGGAGACAAATCTGCTCCTCGGCTAAAAGTCATCTCCATGCGATATCTCTTTGGATCCTCCAAAGCCACCTGCAATTAATTTGGATATTATGATAGTGCTAACCAAATATTAAAGTACAAGAACTTCAGGAATCAATAAAAATAGTTCAAAAGAACAAAAGACGGATTCTAGAAATTTAAATTAAGATCCTTTCAGTTTTTCAATTGAAATAATTTCCTATTTCAAATTCATTAAAGTGAAAGCAATTCAATTTCATGCCTAAAATAAAGTCATGGATAAAGTTCAACCTGGGAAGGACTTTTCAAGAGATATTCCATGAAAGAATTAATGGAAAATCAATCAAATGTCATACTGTTGTATGTAGTATGCATAAGATAGATGGAAAAGATTAAATTTAGAATACCAACCTCTGTGTTCTCAAACAGCCTCAAGACAATGTAACTCATGTAGTCAAGCTCCTTTGTCTTATACAAGCGCTCCAAGGCATTATCACAAACAAGGCTAGGTTCTCCTTGAAGAGATTCATCCAGGTTGCAATAACGAAGAACATTCATCAATGAATGTATATGGGATTCCTGTTGTTTCACAATTTCAGGAGAGTTTATTTAAGATGCGAATTTTATGAAAACATAATTTTATATCCAACAAATAGTCAAAGACAACTTGCAACAGGATAAACAGAATTCCAGAAGAAGAAGAAAAAAAAAAGGAGTCTCTGATGTTTTAAAATGATTGGTTGGCAGAAGACAAATGAGAGAGTAACAGAAGTTGAAGAGGAGAGACGGAGAAAAAAAAAAAAAAAAAGAGACACAATTGAACAGTTTTTCTAAATTAAAATAATGAAACAAAGAAAAGCTAAAAATATCATTATTACATCTCACTCCTGAACTTTGCACATGAAATATCTCAATGCAGAGCAATTGTTCCAGGTATTTTATGTCTGTTCAGGGTGTGTATCAGCACCAACTTTAGTCTTTATCCCAGAAATATAAACATACATCAACTACAGAAAACGTTCTTATAACATAAATAATCTGATTCACAGAAAACCCTAAAAATATTAAATAAATTGGTACCAGTTGTACACACCCTTGGTATTTTTAATTGCTCAATGAGACGAACCATGCATTCTTTTAATTAGATTTAACAATTAAAGGACTTCTCGAGGACCTAGGGCTGAATAAAATGCAGTAAGATAGATGTCACTACAAACAAAATACTGTTACAAGTCATGCTTCTTATAGACATGCTTAATTGTAGATCCCAATAAGTCTTGAGTAATGATTATTCAGATGCAATGCCCATGCTCCATACAAAATTAAATGAAAAAACACAGATCATGAAGCAATGGGTATGACCCATATCTCAAAATTAATGTAGCAAACAAAAACAATATTAATGATGCTACTCACTGAAGTAAAGTATAGTCGTGTCCGAACATGGCGCTCAGGTGTTTTCACATTTGCATATCTGATGAAATAAAAACATGATCATTATAGAAAGATTTATATGTCTACAAAAATCTTAAAATAATTATCATGACCAGAAAAAGCCATCAATGGTCAGTACTATGTACATGCAAGCAAAGAAGATATTTAGGAATATTTACTTTGGGTCCAAACGGTATTTAGTTTCTTTTTCATCATCGTCATCTTGATCCATTGAGATTTCACTGGTAAAACTAGCTCTTCTCGAAACTTCAGCCTTACTGTGAGATCTTGAATAGTAATCTGTATCTTCCTTTCCAGAGCTAGGAACAGCTGGATTGTTGTCTTGGTTACTCTTCAATTCTGCAACGCTGATTGCTTCTTCACGTGTATTTCTTAGATCAATCAAGATTTTTCCCAACAGGCGGCGGGCAATCTGAGATTACATAAAACAAGGTTTTGTACAATAAAATGTGATAAAGAAACTGGGTAGTGCCTGGTTCTCTAGCTGTTAGACCATATAAAGAACATACAAATATTAATTTCAGAAGTAACTGCACTTAAGACTTTGACAACTTGATAGTGCATAACAAAATTGTAATGGTAGTATAACATCACTTCAAACCTATCTTAAGCTTCTGTAGAGGCATCTAAATATGTATCATACAACAAGGCATTCTCACACTTACCAGTACCATAATTAATATTGAATTTGTTGAAGACCATCTCGTTTCCTGTAATCTGTCTTTCTACCTATCTAAGTTCATCTATCAAACTAAAAAATTTCCCCAGCTTATCGAAGTTTCATATAGTTGGAGGAAACTACAGTAAATTCGATGAGAATCTGACTTAAATTGGAGATATGTTGCATGAACTGTTAATTACCTTTGAACCTATTTTTAGTTTTTGCATCGGGTTGATCCCATACTCATTTGGTATAACACCATCTGCAAGTAACTGAAGGGGAAAAAAAGGCATAGAAGACAAAGCATGAGCAACCAACCAAGTCCCATGTAACAAGCTTCTACGTTTCAAAAAATATAGAAAAGCTTCTTGCACTTGCATTAGTCTGAAAGGGTGCAAAAGAGAACTTTTTTTTAAGACTAGAGAAGTAAGATTACTCTCATTTATTTTTGCAATTATTTCTTTTGTGAGGTGCAGGAGTGGATTTAAAACCTGAACATAACAGGGGCATCCCAAAATTGGCTCACCTGAGCAACTTTAAAGAGTTCATCTAAGCCATTTAGATTTAGATGAGCATTGTGCAAGAGATCATATCTGTAAAAAAGGAAATTAGTAATAGACATATATCAGAACCACCGCAAAGTTGCGTTAAACTCTCTCTAGCAGTATTCACAGGTCAAACTTTTTAGTGTAATGTGTGTGCTTCCTAGCATGTAGTTTATAATTAACACACCAAATGGAAGTCCAAGTGAATTTTCACAGGCCATACATTATGTAATATTTGTATTGCCTAACATGTGTGGTTTATACAAATGCACCAAATGGAAGTCAACGTGTATTTAAAAAACCAATATAAAATATCCCTTCACCTCACCTTCGAGGTTCTCTACACTCATTAAATCCTGCTCAAAGCAAACACATATATAATGATAACAAGAGATGAAGGTTTTCTCTTTTGGGACTACTTGTCCCTGTTGAAGTTATAAATAAAATTTCTGTTTCCTTTCACACACACACAAAAAAAAAAAAGGTGCCCCCAGCGATTGATTGTAGTATGGAAAACTGAATGAAATTTCAGCACACTTCACAACCACCATACTTCATTATTGCAAGTGAATGTATATAATGGGGATGAAAAAACTCTCACATGCAAAATATTATAGCAACATGAATTTACAAAAAATGACATACTAAATCCTTACTTGCAAGAATCATAAACATCAGGAATTTGTGTAATGTCGAAACGCCTGCAATTGTGTTAAGTAAAAGGTAGTGAAAAATCTTGAAGATGAAATAAGCCAAACCTAAGAAAATTGAATTGCAGCACGCAATGTAAATCACAAAAATAATCAGATATGACTTGCCCTTTGCGTTCATTATACAAATCCCTCTCCAATTTTCTCCATCGAGCAAACATGAGAAGAAATCCCTCACTACCACATGGTAAACCAGCAGCAATCCGGTCAACATCTATATTCGTTTTACCAAGAGCCTTAGCTTGATCATATGGAGGAATTACATCATATGAACTTGTCTCTAAAAGCTCCTCATCTTCGTCCTTAGCTAGAAGTCTAACTTGTTCAGTGACCGTCTTTGTTAATTTGACCTGTGAGAGCATTCAAGGTAAACATATAAAACCGTTAATCATATAAGAAGCACTCTCACTACAAAGGAGTACATGTTGGTAAGCCTAATTGAAAGAACATACTCAATAGAGGAAAACCCATGTAGTAATAGCAAAAGCCAAAAACATTTAACCAGGAATTAGCATATAGTTACCAGTTTGGGTAAAAGTTCAGAGGCATTTGGAGGAAGTCCAGCTCCATCAACCATCCACGGTTCCGCTGGCAAGTTACTGCTATGAACAGCTTTTGTACCAGAAGTTATAATCTCATTTAACCTGGCCTGGGGAAAAGGAACCAATATTCTCAGACATGAAGCTAAGCTTCTTCATCACTAATAGATATGAAAGAGAAGAAAATGAAATGAAATTCTTTTATTGACTATTAACAACTAGCATCAGGTAACAACATAAAAATGTAGTCCCTCATGAGCTCAGACATTATCGACTCATAATATATTCATAGAGAAGGTTAGTCTTCAAATTTTCTTCACTTCTTTAAATGATCAATACAAATATCAATAGTAAATGTATCTGAGAAATTTTTAAAAGTTCATATGAAATAGTCATATTAGATATAACATGATTTCATGGCACAATTTTTCATATAAGCAGACCTCAAACCGGTCCGGATTTCCTGTGTAATTTTGGTATAATATCATCTATGTCACATCATTGAATGGATGACACGTAGGAGAGAATGGATGACACCTAGGAGAGAATGGATGACATGTAGGAGAGAGGAGAAAATTATACCCTAAAAGAAAAGTATAAATCCTAGGGTAATTATTGGATTTTCTTATCTCTTATGTATCAATCATATAACTAGTGGTCACGAAAATAGCACTGGAAATTCCGTGCCACCTCATGCTCCTCCTTAAATAAAATTATACAATACTGGCACTATGCACAAACCCTTGCCTAGGCCCCAAGTACAATGAATTGTAATTAAAAATTAATTATACCAGATGTAATAATTTGACTGCATGCAACTTATATTGAGATATGCGATTATTATGGTTTCAACTGTATAGCTAACTAAACATCTAATTCATCTGTTTCCTCAACCATGTTTCTGAACTTCCCATAGCATGGCTCAAATAATCAATTGAGGCTCATGAGACAAACCTTTGCTTCTTTAATCTCAATACTGGCATTATCAAGGCCATCCAGCATTGACGAGTCCTTGCTGACAAGTGAAACCTTTAAAAGAGAAAAAAAAAATTGAACGACTGAAATCACCTGAAGTAAGAAGGGAACAATAAGAAATATTAAGGCACCAACCAATATAGGAGTCAATTGTCCTTCCAAGTCAAGAAGACCTTTAGCAAAAGCAGCTGCTGACATCTGCCAATAGTAAGAGTATAACTTAAGAGAAAAACCCTAAAGTCACAAGTTACCAGAGAGCCAACATATAATTGGCTACACCAATAAATTATCCCAAACATATCTACTGATAAGGTTCATTACAGTTACAGCAAAGAGATAGTAGAGTTGTTAATAATTAATACACCAACTATACATGGATTTTGGAAGCACAACCTGCACACGGCCTTCATCTGAACTGTATATTTTTAGGTCATGACGATAAGTACTGTGGAGCCGAAGCAAGCCTGTACCTTCACCTGAGACAGAGGCATGAAGAAATATAAAATGATTAAATAAAACCAATAGCATATATAGAGTAAATAACTAAGAGTTCAAGAAGGGAGAAAAAACATATGCTACCAGGTTCAAGAATAAAATGAATGTAATGTGAAGGAAAACATAAAAAGATGTCAACAGACAAATGAACCATTGAGAAGAGAATCAGAGGTAACCTTTAACTGCACATAAATGAGATTGAAATCAATATTTAGATTAGGAATCTTGGTCTCATTTGATGTATTCAAACACTCTACGTAGAAGGAACATTATTGCATAAAATGAACCCCAAAATGATATGCAGAGGTTTAGAAAGACAAGTTTGAATCAAAGGACAGATTAGGCCACAAGCATACAGCTAGAGATCTTGATAGCTAACTGCTAACCTGGATACATGTTATTCCTGAAGTACCTGCCCAATTCTTCTGCCTAAAAATAAATAAAAATAAATAAATAAACAAATCAAGTGCGGATTTAAATAATTTGATAAGATAAGCTAATTAGACAATGCAATAACATCATATAAAAATGAATATCCAGATAATCATAAAATTGTTTCACATAGTGACCAAAGTATTTGGAGATCAACATGCATGATATGACCTAATTATAACCTGCTTTCTCCCAGCATGAGTAAGAACACCACCATATTTAAGAACCATCAGGGCCTCAGTAGGGCGTTCTTCTTCTCCTTCACCATTAGCTTTTGGAACCTTGACCCATTTTAGTGGCTTCAATTGAACCTTTCTGTATATGCCAGAGAAATGTCCCCCCTGGACACCAGAAAAGCAGAAACATAAATAATCATATAAACCAAACTAACCATTTGCGAAAATCTAAAAGAATAAGCAACTGTACAATCTGACATGAGATAAAGATCATCATTAAATGAAAGAAACACAAGGACCAACATTAGAAACTCAGTTTTGGAATATATGCAACATGCTTTACTTGACAAGGAAAAATAGGATCTAGACACTTGTAGAGATCAACTTTAAATGAGTCAGCTTACTCCCTCCGTCAGGGGTATTTACAAACATTTTGCATTCCAGTATTTATGCACATACCTAAATTGGTGACACTACACAATGTTTAACACCTTAACAATACCACAAGAGTACAAAAAATGTCATTTACTGTTTACACTTTATTAACTCTGATCCAACAATATCATACACTTTATCCCTTTGAATCACCCAAAATAGCCCCACTTTATCAAACATTGTAGACACAAAACACAACTTTTCTAAATCTGTGTGCCCATTTACATATGCTGCATAAAAACCCAGGATAGAGAGAGTATTATTTGTTGATCTTTTTCTGGTACACTACTAGGATGGAGATCTTCCATATTTTCCAGATCCCCCAACTTTCATTAAGGAAGCGCATGATCAGTAACTACCTAATTCACACCTAAAAATATCAAACGAAATTCAGAGGTTTCTGAACATTATATGCTGCAGGAGAGCAACATTGAGGAACAGAGGGAGTCTGGCACTCTGATACAAAATAAAAAGGATGCTTACATTGTTTCAAGCTTTTATCTGGAATCTTAGAAATAATACATGCAACCAAACTTGTGGCAGCGGATTGTAAATGACACAGAAGCATTCAAAACAAACAGACAAAAAAATTAAAATTTTGGTAATTATATCATATTGACATGTTTCTTAAAATTTTAGACTATAGATGCATAAGAGTAACAAGTTCATAGACATTCAGAATTGAACTTACTTAAATGACCCAAAATTTCAACTTATCAACCAAAAAAGCAGACAAAGAGAGCATCATCTTCAAAACGTAGAAATATTATATAATTGACCTCCTCTAGCACAGCTTTCACTTGGCGAAGCTTTTCAGCATGTTCAATATCTTCAGCTTCACTGTCACTTTCTCGACCAGGTCTGGATGGCAATTTAACCATCATTACAAAATGATCATACGAAAATCTAACATGCAGATTAATTGCAGTACTTAAATTCTTCAGTTCCCTTAAAATTATAGTGGCAAATTTATGCTGGTTGAGAAGGACAAGAATATGCACTAGTAAATTAGATACTGTATAAGGAATTGAATGGAGAAACATTTCACACCTAGTACGTGGTACTAAAATTCGTGTAGCATCCAAAAGATCTTGCAACTGAACCGCACTTTTCAGCTTTGTCTGCACAGTGATAGAGGTTACATTATGTTGAGTGAATACAACGAAGCAAAGAGAAAATCAAAGAATTTAACTTACCTCTGCTCTAGGTCTTCCCCCATTATATTTTAACATCAAATTTAAAAGTTTTTCTTCAGTAACTTTCAATTTCACTTTTTGCTTTGGAGTTCTGTCACCACTGCAAGCACAAAATGATATCTCAAGAGAGAACCAAAACATTGATAAAGTTATAGAAAAAAGAGTAACAAAAGTAATTTATCTTACTGACGAATAACAACAATCACACAACGAAGCTCTTCAGATTGCCCAAATGTTCCAATAATCCCACTTCCTTGTCGTGTTAGTCCTTCAGACTGCTGAACAGGCTCGTTGACTTTCCAGGGCAGAGTTGGAGGAATTGTTGAAGAAAGATGCGGGGCTTTTGCATCAAGAAACATCTTCCTCAAAACACAAGCAGCGTCATCATAATACCTGTGATTAAAAAAAAAATTAAAAAGAAAGGCTCAGGGTAAAAAAAAAGAAAATTTATAAAAAGGTAGTATAGAAAATGGAAACGAAGTAAAAAAAACAAGTGAAAGAAAGTATTTGTAAAGAAGGGCAAGAAGAGTGTAGAATTACTTGATTGACTAATGCAAAATGCCAAATTAAATCACTGCATATAAACTTATTATCAAAAGAGCTATAGCCTATACACAAGTATATCCAAGTCAATATCCATTAATTAACCCAGATAAATAAATAAATGGTGGAAAATAAAATTACTTGTAAGAGTTCTTAACAAAGCTCCATCCATTGACATCACAGACATATGACCTTCCCTCACAACGAAGAAGATCAAAACCACAAACCTGTACATAAATGTAAACAAGTCGTTAACTACTACATAGTCACAGGTGCTCTAAATTGAAATCACATTTGAAGTTTCGTGTGTACTTACAGCTTGCCCGAATGCAACACACACCTCTCTTGCCATTTGCTTCTCAGTCGGAGTAAGCAGGACAGGATATCTGACCTGTAGAGAAAAAAATTTAAGGCAATATAAATATATATGTGGGGAAAATCAAATAGATAAGCAGGACTAAGCAATGTTGATTGGAATTCTACTTGCAGAAAGATGCTCCTACAACTACTACAGCAGACAATGCACTCAACACAATTCATCAAATGTCTAAAATTTAACTAAAATATATATATATATATATATATTTTACAAGCCTCTCTTTGATGTTTGATTACTTGAGAGTCCGCAATGCTTGGAATCATCATTAAAGTTACAAGCTGAAGATGCAAGAATTACTTACTTCTTTACCATCAGGATTTCTCATTACTACACCATCAACTACAGGAGACTTCCTTGCCTCTGCATGAGCATATTCAGGGCCCACTGTGTACACCTAAGATGCAATAAGGAATCAAAATTGCCTTTAAATCAAATAAAATGTAAATATCTCAGCAGAATTCAAATGACATCAACAAAATAATATTATAACTGTACTAGTAAGAAAACGCCAACATTCTCACAAAGGGGGCATGACCAGCAAAAGTTCACAGGAATCAGAAGTCCATAAATAAAAAACTTTAATTTCTGTTGATAGTTGATACATTTCAGAGTACTAAGAAAAAGACAATAGATTCACAAGAATTTACACATCAGACAACCTTCACATCTGTTCCCCCAGTAGGCATGAATTCCTCGTATATGTATGACCCTTCCCGCCTCACCCTTCTGACATCAGGATAAAATTCACTTGAGCGGTTACCAATCTGAGAGAAATGTAAAATGTATTTAATTAAAAGCAGAGTACAACAGAAAATTATGTTAACTAACAAGGGAGAATTAAAAGAATAGCACTCATCAGCACATTATCAAAGCAGTGCTTTGTTTTAAAAATCCAATAGACTTTATAAGTTACAAATAATTCAATTTACCAGTAAATGACCACACATAGTAAAATTATTAATTATTAATATGTTAAAAACAAAACATTATAGCATATAACCATTGTTTCTAATTAAAATTTATCTAGACTGAGCTTCAAGAAATTGATTTAACAAATGATAATCAAATAACACTGATTTAGAACTGAACTTTTCAATTAAACCACTGGAAGCAACCCAACAAGATGTTCATTACAACCAAATAAACATGCTGTAATATTGCTGCTCAATGAGAATCTATTACACTAATGCAGTCGAGCTACGCAGAAGAGAAGACTAGCAACCTTAACACCAACTCAAATACACTAGAATATAGAATCAATATCGGAAGGGAGATTAAAAGTCAGAGTCTGGTAAGCTAGAATATGTCAAAAACAGAATGTACAACTTAACATCATGTTACAGGATGAATTGAAAGATGTCGCCAAAAAAAAAGGAATAATAGATTTATGCATGAAAGCTTCATAAGACATTTTCACTTAAACTCCCAAGGTGTTAAGAGTGACATAATAGTGTTATCGATAAACATACTAGTGCTATAAAGTTTTGAAACTGAAAATTTACTAAAAACCTTACCTTTCGGAACAGTGACTTCATCCCCCCACCAGCCGAACTAGGGTAATATATCATTATACTGTGATCATCACCTTCAAAACACAGAAAATCAAACTTGGCATGCCTTTATAGTTTAAATTTTAAGAAGAGAAACATGTAGCCACTTATGCAAACAAATTCAGATTATCAACCACTTCAGGAAGGCAATGAATAAAAGAACTGGGAACTAGGTTTCAATAAAAGGAAAGCAGATTCACTCGTTTATAATTTCTTTAAAAATCAAGCACTTTTATTAGCATTAAGCATGGGTATAAATTTTATATGTAGATCACTAAGTAGATAAAAAAAAGGTCCACTAATTACATGATAAATTAAAATTCCTCCGCAAACAATGTAAAGTCAAAATTGTTCTGAAGTTCTTATAGGGAGCAAAATCTTAATAGTATATATAAGAAAAGTGAAGAACTCAGTCCAAAATAAAAATAAAGAGCAGTTCTATAAATTCCCAGATCAGCTAGATAACCAAATATTATGAGCTCACATTTTCTATTTCATCTAAACCTCGAATAGGCCACACTAAAATTTCTAAGATGCATCTGCAACTCCCACCTTAACTGACATTAGGTGGAAGTTTGGGCTAAATTATTACATGTTGAAATTTTGGATTATTTAGAGAAATTCATGTTTAGATCTTTTAAGTTGTTATACAGAAGGCAGAGCATGTACTCTGTGAAATAAACAGCAAATTTAGAAGTTCACAAAACCTAGGCCAAAACCAACACAACCAATAGGCTCCAGATATACAAAAAAAAAAACATTTAAAATATGTGCTTTATAGATAGTTTACCGTCAATGGGTTTTTCCACAAATGGCTTCCAAAATCGGTTCCCATGGACCTCAACAAAATCTTCCTCCTCGATAAAATAATCCACGTCTTGGTTTGGATAATCCCGATTAACTAGCGCGTATCTCGGAACAGGAATTCCATACAGTTCAAGCCTCTGAATAACCATCAAAAAAACCACCAACAACCGACATAAGGAACCGCAAAACAGATGGACATTGAGTAAGAAAATTCTTTTTTCATACAAAAAAAAAATATGTACACTGTTGTCTCTAAGCAAGCAAATTTACAACTATTAATATATAAAAAATATATTTCCTTTATAATTCATTTCATTGGATATGCATCTTATATTCGATGCATAAAATAACAATATATAAACCATAATTTTCGATTTTTAACTGAAAGTCAAATCTAAGATTAAAAAAAGAGAAACCTGATGGGAAGATGGAATAAGAGAATTAGAAAGAAACTAAATATAAGATCATAGTCATACAAGTACAATTTGAGAATATTAAGAACTTGAAAATGTAGGTTCCATTAACACACGTTGTAGTATGGGCTGCGTGGTTACTATGTGCAAGTATATATATATAACTAAGAAAAATTAAAACCAAGCTCCTTGAATACTCCTTACATACAAGTTTCTATTGTGTATTGTTAATATTATTTTTTAAAGCTTAAGGATGCAAACCTCGTACACTTTCCTTCGATCATGAAGAAGGCGTTGTTGTTCCAAATCATTTACGAGGAAAGGCCTGACAAATAGAGTGATAAATCAGCATCAGAGATAATTTATGGCAAAAACAGAATAGACAAGATCATGTGTTCAAATAATTGCATTTCATGTCAAACATAAGTGTAAAAAGAGATTCATGTCAAATTTGAAAGATGTTAACTTACTTTCTTAGTGCAGCATATGCTTCAGCTCTCTCCAGAGGATAGCCTGAAGAATAAAAGCCAATCAAGCAGTCACATATAGGCCACCTGCAATTTAAGATCAATCGTTGTGAAAGAGGTATCAGCAACAAACGTAAGTTGGGCAACTCAGTAAATTTTAGAATGGTATTACAGAAAGAAGAAATTAAAAAATTAAATATTAAAAATTAAATCACAATCTTATATCAGTCAATTTTATCAATATATAAACGAAGAAAAATCACCTCTCGATGGGCTCTTCAAGGATTACTTTGTCCCCGAAATGCACTATCTGCACCACTCAATAAAATTTATTTTGTTTTTCTCATTAACAAAGTAATATCATACCCACAAGGCCACAACAGACATGAAACTGCTAGTTGTACTCTTATCACTACAGCAAAATTTCATTGACTATTTTATTCAAAAAAATTCAACATAGTTAATTACCTCAAATTCTCCAAAAGCCTCCAGTCTCTCCAAAATTTGCAGCATCGGCGCCGAAACGGCCTAAAACAATCAAACAGCCACAAAAAAAAAAAAAGAAGAAGGAAAAACAAAATCAGTAAACGTCTATAGAATTACAACCATAGGTGCATGGTTTTGTGAAGTGAAAATGGAAAACAGGAACAAAACCTCGGAGTCGCACTTCACCTTCTTTTCCATAACACACACTCCAACAGTTATCTTCTTATACAGACTTTCCTCTTCCCCCTCCATTCCAAAGTTAAACTACGAAAATGTGAAAATATTCGTCTATCTCTTCCTTCACTGCTCAAGTTCAACCAAAACAAAACACATAGCAGCCGCATTCATTCATCACATTCAAAATAATCAAAAACAACATCAACTGAAGCTGTAAATAAGAGCGTAATACGTTACCAGAGAAGCCGACCTTCGAAATGGAAATACTGGAACTAGGATAGCGAATTCCGTCGTTGAACAAGCTGTCAAAAATCACGAGAAAACGTGAAAGGTAATCCAAGTAAAGGTCGCGAACTTTTAGCAACTGAAAAGAGAGAGAGAGGGAGAGGGAGATATGATTCTGAATCTGGGATATGCAAAAAGGGAGGGGAGGGGTGGGGTGGGTGGGGGCGTGAATTGGGTGGAAATTGTTGTATCCCGGTTCCAAGTCACTTTCCATCGCAACACCCCCCCCCCCCCCCCCCCCCCCCCCCCAAACCTGTATTCATTTTTGTTTTTTTATTGCTTTCCTTACCCACGTAACGTAATTATTAAACAAAATTATTAAATTAAAGTGTGCCTAAAATAATGATGAGGCCCAATAACCTCTTGAATACTTGAAGAAGGAGGCCCTACCCTCTAACGGTCCAAACCGAGGATAGGTACTGAAAGGACAGTTAAGGCAGCCCAAGAAAATCACTACAGCCCAAAGAGGAAAAAACAAAGAAGGAACCCGTTAAAGGGGCCGAAACCTGAAACACCCTCTGCAGGGAACCTCAGCGGTATTCCCCCACCCCCTGCCCGAGGGTTCGGGCAAGCATCACAACATGGGAAGCCAACCTGTCCGAGGACCAAAATGAATAACAGAAGCGGTGCAGTAAAGAACAAACAACATCATGAAGACTGACAAGTGCAGTAGGCTAGAAGACAAGGCTTACAGGAAGAAGAGATGTCTTGGACAACAATCCTAACTAGAAGACAACAACTGACTGGCGCATCTTACCCTAACTACCAATGGGAAGCCAGCAAAGGACGAAGGCGCTCTGTGAAAACCTGCAAAAGCAACCAGTGGCATCCAGACTCCTCCTCAGGCTGGTCGGCGTACCAGACAGCTCCATTAAAGACGGTTTGTCTCCATCCAAGTGGCGCAAGGCGATTGGCCCCGGATTAGGATTTTTAGATAGTGTAAATAGTCTCTCTCACATGAGAGAGGCAGGTTACTCGCACTCACTTTAGACATTACAATTGTAAGATTTGGTGGTTTATGAGTATTGTTCTAAGGTAAAGTAATAAAATTGGATATAGTTCTTTGGTGAAAATTAAGTCTTTTATTGGGTTTGATCATTTGTTTATGGTTCTATTATGTTTGATTGTGTTCGTTCTTGGTTCCATTTATAAATAATTTTATCACTTAAACACGCATCAACAATGAGTATCATTCAATAATTAACAAGTCTGATTAAATGCAATTTATCAGGGAGCATGATTCGGTAGACCTAAATACTATTTGGTGAAAAAAAAAACATTATAATGATCATCACACCATTAAAAGTCCATCTAGTTGCAGTAATTTAAAAATTGGACGGCCACAATTGCCATGACGAAAAATGGCTTCTACCAGATATGGACATATTATTCAGAACCGATTGTTTGAATAGAGAAACGGGTGGTTCGAAGCGAAATCGAAAATATTCCAGTTCCAATTCGAACATGAAAGCCGACTATTCTTTTTTTCTTTAAAAGACACATTTTTAAAGGAATCGAAATCGAAATCTGTTCAATTTCGATTCCTAATTTTTCAAAATAGAATACGCTCCGAACCCAAATGTATGTCTACTTGTCCTTATCCTTTTCTTTTTTTGCTGTGACCGAAATTTTTTAGGTTCGTGTTAGATGCATTTTTTTTTATTATTCAAGTTTGATAATAAATATTAGTAGAAGATTTTGTGGTTGGGGTCGGAAGTATATCTCTTAACAGCTTAAAATCATTTTCAAAGTTTGAAAACTAGTGCAACTTCAATAGTCTCTGGCGCACTCCATGTAGTATACACTTTAATTTTTTGAATTGGTCTCTAAGGACACACCCCTAGAATACAAGAATAAAATATTAATTATTGTTTTCTCATTGGACACACAAGTTTTTGCCTTAATTGAAAAAGTCTTTTGTGAGGCGAATTATTTATGAAACGAATCAACCCATCACTAAAGTATACTTATTGTATAGTTAAAGTATGTTTTCTAAAGTATGCTTGATTATGCATTAAAGTATGATTTTAGCGTGTTATAATATAATTTATTATTAACATACTTTAACTACAAATAAATATACTTTATATATACAATAAACATACTTTAATGATAAATCGACCTGTCTCACACCAGTCTCACAAAAAATTCGTTTCACAGGAGAGTGTCTTAGAAAAAAAATTTATAGAAAGAGAATATTACTCTTTTTAATATAGACTCTTTATGAAACGAATTTAATCGGTGTTTTATGTAAAAATTACGCATGTAATTGAACGGTCAAATATTATCCTCCTTTATTATCTTTATTGACGTATTACTATGATTTTCCCAATACTGTAATTTGAATGTCATGTAATTTGAATATGACATTTGATTGAAATTGATAGGCAGTGGATATTCGAAGAAATGACTTCATTTTTCCTGCCACAGAAATACAACAATCAGTAGCTAAGATGAGTTGCCTGCTTTTTTCTAGTGCTGCCATTTTTCTTGCCATATTTCGCTTTCATTCGATCATACTTACTCCCTCCGTTCTATGTTTATCTTTACACTTTCTGTTTTCGTCCGTCCCACATTTATCTTCATCATCCAAAAAAGGAAACTTCATATTAACCAACAACCTCAAAAGTTACCTTAATTTCAAAAATATCATTCTTACCTAACACATAACATACTTTATAATTTATTTATTATTTAAAAATATCATAATACCATTCAAAAATCAATAAAGTTGATCAAAAAACAACTTTTCTTAAACTTCGTGTCTACAGTAACTGTGAAGACAAATATGGACGAAGGGAGTATATAAATTAAAAGATCTGAGTCATTGTGTGGTCGTGGAATTATATTTATAGTTTTTAGAGTATTTGAGAACAATTGCGAAGCACCCATCAATCCAACATAATATCTTAAGTTTTTTTTAATGCATATTTATAAAATATATGTTTGTAAATTGTAACTAATATATAGTTTTAATTTTGAATAAATGTGCATGGTCAATATAGACATATATAATCTAATTTCAATGTATACCATGTATACTTTCGCCTATGCATACTCCACCCAAATCTTAAAATGAAGTTTTTCAAGGATATTGAAAAAAAAAAGTTTTGTGATTCTGTGCAAGTGCAACTTGACTACATATATGCAGTACATTTTTTAAATAAAGATTCGTGTGAAACTATCACACGAAATAATTGTCATGAAATTAATAAGAGGAGTTGACCATTTTAATAAAAAAGTAATATCTAATTGATGAAAAGTGATAGTATTCTATTAATGAGATAATAATAATATATTTCATAAACCATTTATAGTATAAATGAAAAGTGATAACATTTTAAATAAAAAGTTATTGTATTCTATTAATGAGATAATAATGATATATTTCATAAAGTATAAATAAATGAAAAGTGATAATATTTTAAATTAAAAGTTATAATTAATTAGGGAAGTATAAAATGAGCCTACCAAGACAATATCATACAAGTGTTCCCTTAAAAAATAATAAAAATTTTAAAATAGCTAATAGTACTTATTAAATATACATCAATTGAATTAATATAAAAATTAATACTTTTTAATAATGTAATCAATACTTTTTATAAACCCACTAACATTTTATATTCAAAGTTGTGCATATTGAAATCAATCAACTTTGCAGTTAATTTCTCAACATACAATTTCTTTTTATAGTTCATGAAATAGTCTCCGGTGAATCTACATAGTAATTAATTTATTTAAAAGTTAACATAACAATTACACTTATAAAAATGTTAACCTTAAAAAATATTTGAATATGAACAAACAAGGTGTAAGATGAACTAATATTAATTCCTCCTCCATAATAAAGTTTATAACTATATTATAGAATCATAGTTTTAGAAATATTATTTTCTTTACTTGTATCAATTTTAAAATTAAAATATTCCAAAAGATTATTAAATTGTGTATTACTTTTTCTCTTAAGTGTAAACTTATTTACAAATGAAAAAATTAGTATATGTAGATTTATTTATGCCTTTATGGTTAAAAAAAAAAAGAGTAGGACACTGATTCTCTGAAACACATGAGAATAAGCAACTTGAATTTCTTATTCTACTGTCATGTTTATTGGTATTTCATTTCATAATATAATAAAATTATATCTTACAATTTACTATTTAAACCATCGACGTGACATATGTATTGAATTTTAAACATTTGTGATATATGTAAAAAATATAATGAATAGAATAAAAGATGAATATGGAAATGTAATAGTTAATCCATTTGTGAATAAGCACGAGAAAAGTGAAGCCACATGAAGCCGAAAATCCAACTACAAATTACTCCACATAAATGATGTGACTTGACCACTTTTAGGGAACTCCAAAGGTAAAGATGAGTCACCACTTATGTGATGACTCATGAGTCTCATTGACAGTGGATTTATAGTGCCAATTATTTTACATACATATTTTATTATTTTATATGCACATAATGCGAACCACAAAAATTTGCAAAAGGAAAAAGATAAAAAAATCTCAAAGGCTGTACAATACAATAAGAAAAGTAGAAAACAAATAATCCAAATTTTTTAATAAATATAAATGGGATTTATTAAATCTCAATTTCCAATATCTTTATATATTAGTAGTAATTTTTATTAATGCCGTACGCCTCCCTCCTTCAGATTAGCTGCTGCTGTGATGTTTCCAATACTTGTTCCAGCTATGTATCCACCCGACCAAGCGTTCTGCAAAAAATAATTTACATAAAATACACAGAAAACATATCACATGTTTAACTAATAATGCTTTAATCAGAGTTGGGATGTCAAATTCTTGAATTATTTAAACTATTATCACAAGAAATCAATCAGATGATCCATCTTCTTTAGATAAACATGATGCCAAGAAAATTACTCTAATTCTTAAGAAGCCAACATCACTCCCACTCATTTAACTCATAGAACATAAGGCAGCAAATTTTTCGAACATCATAAACGAGCAAGTTACAAAAAACTCTATTTATGAGTAGGGTGTAAATGAGTAGAGCAGTGTACATTTGAATCGAAGAGGGAAACTTGATGCTCAAACATCTGCTCAATCTCGACCTAGAACAGTTTTCTTGACCACATACTCTAAATTAAAGATTTTCATTTTATTTATATGAAGAATATTGTATATTATTCAAAATAATTGGAGTACTAGAAGTAAAAAGGTAAAACTAGATAAGCAAGTCATATGAGCAAGATTAAGCTCGAGGTGAATCTTTTTTTAGTTGACCACAAGTAGCACGTTAGCCAGTTCATATTATGTACAACTTAGCAAAATGTGTGGACATGATCTATAATACAAGCCAGAATAGGTTGTATGAATTTCAAAGTGAAAGCTGTTTGTTGCTGTACTAAACAAAATAATTCAAAACAGAACATTAAATCAGCTATAATAAGGAGATAATGACCTGTCGGAGTGCATATCTATTGTGATTAATACCGTAAAACATTCATCTCACAACACCCTATACAAAAGTTATATACCTGGAAATTGAAGCCTCCAGTTATACCGTCGATGTTCAATACCTATAAAAATATCAGTTTTAATAAGCAAAGTAACGATCCAATCAGTTAAATTTTGTATGGCATGCAGTTAACTCACAATATGATGCAAAAAGCAATCCATTCTAATGTAAATTATACCTCCCCAGCAAAGAATAGATGCGACTGGATTCGACTCTCCATGGTACTCAGGGATATCTGTAAAGATCTCGGGAATGGTCAACAGGAGATTTCATGATCAAACACCGCATGCTACATACACACTGCACACACTCAAACACAGAGATAGACAGACACATGCATATGCTCACAGAGAGAGATTGCACCTCAGATAAAGGAACACCTCCAGCAGTGACGAATTCATCCTTGAATTGACCCTTCATTGCATGGCAGGTACTGATAAATCTCTAAAACATAGAAACTGGAAGATTGAGAATGGTAAAGATAAGACTAAGAATGTACCTTCCCTTTCACAGAGAAAGTGCAGTTTTTCAGACAAGAAGCAATTGACATCAATGAGTTGTTGGATACAGAAGCCCACAAAAGATCTCCACATAAATCCTGTGTAACAAATATGTCAACAATGAACAAAGGAAAATAGCTGAGAGAAAATATCAAATCAAGTTTAAGTGCAGTGGCCATTCTACCTCTCGTTCCAAAACATATCTCCAGAATCTCTTCACAAGGCCAAATTCTGAAGGAAATGAATTCATAACTTTTTGCTTCTTCAAATGCACAAGAAAGAGAGAAAGAGAGATTAGATACAGGGAAATTACCGCAATAGCTGTAGTATTTTGTCCTCAATTAACATGTAATTGCTTCCTTAAAGGAACTAAATTATATGAGGATGCAATGATTTTATAACCAAGAACCGATGTCGCCAAAATGCAATAACTATTTATTGTTGATTTTTTGCATCTGATGTGAATTAATCAGATTACTTTTCCTCATTAGTGGAAATTAGAGATTTTTTATTTTTCTCTTCGCATTTTCCTTCTATTGAATGATAATGAAGTGCAAAATAAAGTATTGAAAGAAAACATAAATTACCGCAAATTTATTCTTGTGTTGAACTAGCAGTGACTTCAAATCTTCCACATGAAGATCAGGAACAAAGTCCACAAGAAGTGAACCTGGGAGAGGATTGTTTAATTGTTAAGAAGATCCTGAGACGTGCAAGGATGAAGAAGAAGATAACATCATTTCTGACCTCTGTAATCAGAATCTGAGAGATCACGTGCACCCCATGCAGATAGCCGAAGAATCACTGGCCCACTAAAACCCCAGTGTGTTACCAGCATTGGCCCAACCTTTTATACAATTATCAAATTAGCATCTATCCCACTCAAGTGCTAAATAGCTGCACAAACTCTTGCCTGTGTATGCTCAGGTATGCTCTTGGAAACAGTTTCCAACTTTAATTTAGCTTTGACTTTGGGAAATGTAACCTGGGTATCAAAAGGCAAGGGATGAGACAATTACGTCAAAATGGAAACAAAGCAGCATCCCAATGAATTCACACAGTATCTTTAATGAAATAAAGTCGTAATTAAACCTAAATCTTGAAGTATCCACTCAGGATCCTTCTCAGAAAGAGGATGAAAAATAGAAAGAAATAATTATATGCTCACATGAGAGTATGACATGGAGTAAGGATCTTGCTGGGAATACAAAACAATGCATACTACAATATCAATAATCCTGATCGAAAGTTATTGATGGTGTGCATGCATGCATGAAAAATGTGAGTGGTTTAGAGATGATTAAAAACAAGTTTGGGTTGCAATGAAGCACGAGATAAAGTCGATGTAAAAAGTTGGTACAATGTAAACAGAAAAAGATAGAGCTCTAGCCTTAATAATTAAAGATTTCTAGACCTAACTGATTCTTGAAGCACAACCCAACTGTAACCAGCAAATTCTTAGCAAAAAAATGTTCTATACCATATAAAAGAATTCCATAGATTTTCCCAATTCTGAGAGTTAATTAGAGGCATATATACAGGAAAACTGACAGGAGAATATTACCCCAGATAATTCTACTAACTGAAAATCGTCGATCTTGAAAGTGAATAGACTAGGTACAGGTTTCACAATAGAATGACCAAGTTGAGAAGCAAGTTTATATCCCTGGCACATTATAAGTGAAGGTTAAAGACGAATACATAAAGAGAATAAGAAAGTATAATGAGCAGAAAAGATGAATCTTAGATTAAACCTGCTCACTACTACCACTAGCAATTAGTAAGTAATTAGCTTCAACATACTCAACAAAATCAACAGTGCGTTTTTCAACTTTGATGGAGAATTTGCCATCAGCTGTTGATGCACTTGTAACAGTTTTTCCAGTCTGCAATAGAACTGATAGAAACAAGAAGTCAGCATTAATTGCTTGTAGGAACATTATGAAGCTAAGAGAAACACAAGCTATGCTAAGCACACGGCCACACACTACTACACAATTATTTCAAATAGCATCAGAAAAAGCATGCGGAGTTTTGGAACAGCTATTGATGCTTTAGCAAATTGGTATAACAGCATCCAGGTCCAGTTTCTATATCAATGCATCATATGGCATTAGATGCGCATTGGCTTCTAAAGTTACAAAAACAATAGCCCTAGATGGGACAAGTGAGAATTGGACGAAATTCCTACCCCCTCTCTTCTTTGCTTCAGACAATAGACAATCTATAATAGTAGATGAATTGTCACTGACCGGAAATACTCTTCCATCACTTTCAGTCTGAGAAACAAAGTAAAATGGCTCAGATATTCTAAACTTTAAACAATCAATCTAAGAGGATTGAAATTTTAAATTACCTTAAGTTCCACTCCATGATCCGAAAACCAAGACATGGTATCAATTGGGCCATGAGTGTTGAAAAATGTTCCTCGCAATTCTTTATTACCTCTTGGATATTTTCCTGCCAGAACCTATGTCAGTCGTCAGTATCAGCGTTTATGACACTAGTAACACACATTACTTCATAAAAACGAGTTTCTGGTCATTCACCAAACAATTGAATCATATTAGCAACACTCATAGAATAAGTTAATTCTGAAACATGTATAATCCAATCAAAGAAATAAAGGAGAGCATAACAGGACAAAGTTCATAATACATTTAACATTCAATATAGTTGATGAAACAATCTCTACTTTCAAATTCTGCATTACTCACATTAAGATAGGGAGTAGTAGTTCGAAGTAAATAGCTCAAGGTTGATCATAAAATAGTAATAAAAAAGAAAAAAACTAAAACATCTTAGCAGGAAATTAGACAAAAAGACTACATAATTTTTATCCAAATCAAGCAAATGCCAGGACCCTCACAAGTAGAGCTGATTCCACAAATTACTTTACAAGCACACAAACACATATAAGCCATTTTCAAATACAACTAAACTTTTCCAGGACGGTTTTCACCATTGTCATCCAATTAAATAGCAACTGAAGGTTCATTAGAAGATAAAATTCTTACCACTCTATCAGTGCAATGACCATTTGTGACATTACACCGGCCACCACCAGAAATCTTCACCTGTAAAACGCAAGAATGCAACTCATTGAGAGTAAAATAAAAATTAAAAATTAAAAAAAAAAACACCAGAAATCTTAACTCAAACACATATAAAATCACATAAACCTCAGCATAAACCTACAAACCTTCGATAAAGGCTTCCCTTTCTCAATAACAATAACTTCAAGATCTGGAGCAATGGTTTTGGCTCTAATCGCTCCATACACTCCGGCTGCGCCACCGCCTACTACCACTAACGTTTCTTCAGCTGGCTACCCACCCAAACTCCGTACACTCAAGATTTCAAACTTATTCAACCGGAAGAAAATGATAATGAAAAGAAAAACAGTTACCTTCTTGGATAGCGAAAAAACAACAGCAGAATACTTTCTTTTGCGCTCTGATAAAAGGTGATAAACAGGATTTCTGGAGAACGTAGAGAATTTCGAAAAGAATTCGGTATGGAGGGCAAATCGCGGGAAAGCGTTCATTCTGTAGGGCAGTTTTGTGGAAGCAGAGTCGAAGAGCAATGTATAGCGATTGACACGTAGAAAAATTGTACGGGTCACCCATCTAATCTCACTGATCTAATGCGTGTAACAAGAGATGTAACACCAAAATATAACATGACATCCAATATCCCTAAAAACCGCAACCCAAATCCCCTATTCCACTTTGGTATTCCACTCCCTCTTCCATAACTTATTTCTTATTAAAATACTATGCCTAGTTAATGATCATTAAACCCTTGAGGCATGTGGTAAAAATTTGGTCATTGATTACTATAGGTAACAAGAATCTAATTCATGTAATAAAAAATGAAACATCAAATGACATAGGTGATCCCATTGATAAAAACCGGCCTACATTTAGAGTTGTTCCTAAGGAAATTAAATAGGTAAACCTCATTTGATAACTGATAAGTACTAGAAAAATCTTCTCTCTCTCTAACATGGCATCCATTACAAATTCTCTTTCACTCCATGTTATCTATCCAACAAATAGTAATGATTGTGAAATATTTTGTACTACTAATTTCTATGGTGCACCAATTTAGCCGGTGCTTTCAAGTTGTATTCTTAACTTGAATAAGAAAAAACTTTATATTTGTTGGATTTAGGATAAAAGAATAACTAACATTTTTATACTAATTTTAAATTAATATGTCAAATTCATATTTGATCTTTAGATCAAAATTGAACAAAAAGAATAACTAAAATTGATTTTAGCAATAATAATCTCTAATACGACCACTGATTTTAAAACCGAAATTTGTCTTGTGTTTGTAGTTTAAAATAAATACATAGTACAGTATATTATTGAGAGTGATAGAAATCATCCTTATTTTAAAATTTAATTATTCAGTGTTGGATGCGTAAAACATATTAGGACTCTGATATCATAACCAATACGAATAACTAAACTATTAAAAAATAGGGTGTGGCCTGTGGGGTTATTTTGGTAACAAGTAGAATGGTTATAATTTAAATTGTTGTTAACAATGATTTTTGACATCTAAATTGATTATATTTGACAATTTTCACTATCTTATTCGTATATAAGAAGATAGCCCAAGTGAAGTCAGCCTTATTGCATTGAAGGTGTTCGATAAATTGACCGCATATATGATCGGGCAAGCAGAGTGACGATAAATCACAGGGACTAATCTTATCCTACATACATGAAACATTGCAAATTTATATGTCAACAGTGGATCAAACATCTCGCAAATCATCTTGAGCAGTTGCCTTCCATGTGAAATATAGGAATACAAATTACAATAGAAAATCATTTATAGTCTATATGAACAAATGGGGGGTTGCAAATTCGAACAATCTCAATTTTATGTACCTAACGTTTTACACAAGAATGACATATATGAGTAGTGCCTCCTTAAAAACTGCTACCTATAATACAAATCAATGAATATATTTCCACACAATCAAAAATACTGGATGACTACATCCATATGCTACAATATTGGACCAAAATGTCATGCAGATGTTGGAGTTGGTGGTAAGAAATCCTTCGCCACTGTCAAATCATCAACGAAGATCATTAGTATTCAAGAAAATGGAATTAAAATCAGATATAAAATCTTGATCATTTTAAGACTAGTTATTAAGTTATATTCAACACTGTATTGGCATTAATCAATCTAAATTTAGTTGCACACATGAAAGACAACTCTGTTTCATACAAGAATTTATGACTAACCTGCAGAGGTGGGCGGAACAACGACGACGTGCATGGCTGCATTGTTGGGAGGTAAAGACAAGCGAAGTGGAAACAGCTTTCCGTTAACGATGTTTCTAGAACAAACGATTATGTCCTCAAGACCGGTTTCTTCTTCCAACCTCTGAGATAAGTCCTCCAATCCATGCCCTTTAAACACAAACGAAGCTTCTTCAATTGCCTCATTGAAATTCCCATTTTCGTCCGCCACGTAGTAGTATATTTGCCTCCCTTCGGACTTCTTTGTCGAATCTTCCGAAGATCCACGACGCTGATCATTAGAAAACAACCAATCATGAGTTATTAATCGACCATTAGAGGTGTTTGCAAAAGCTTTTAGAAGCTTATTATCTCTGCTTCTACTTTTACACTCCACATTTGCTCATTTTTGCTATTAAAAACTAAAAAAAAGCATAATATTTTGCAAACACCTCATAAACTACTAATCAGGAAAGCTAAATTATGATCTAGTACAAGAAGATTGTGCAACATCTCCTAATGTAACAAATGGATGATTGCAATCTGTACAGACTGCAATCATCCGTGCAATGCAACAGGAGATGCTGCACAATGTAGTCAATAAAGAAAGGGACTAAAAACAAACCACATGAGTCGGAACACGAAGGCGAAAAGATTTGGATTCCCATTCATCATCGTCCAAGGACTCGGAACGTGAGACTTTAGGAGGAGAATCGGGTTGAATCTCGACAACATCAACCTCCCACAAAACCCAATCATGGTGTCTATGAGGGATATCATGAGTAATGGAGTTTCTCCAAGGTGGCAAGCCACCATTTGCACGCAAGAAGTTGCCATATCTGGTTTTCAGCTTAACTAACATGCCATCTCTAATAGGCTCCCACTCCACCGAAGAATCGAGCTTCCTCGGAAGGCTCTGAACAACTTTCCGGCCAGTCACGCCGAGGAGGTACTCCTCGTCTGTCGCTTTAAGGTATTTCCCATAGCAACTCTTCAAACGAACGACGCTTTCGGCTCCTTCGACGAATTCTACTTCCCATTTGACAGATTTGGAAGTGCCTGATCGATCTTGAATCACTTTTTCTTCATCAGAATCTGCTGTTAGATATTTGTTGTGGTGGCTTTTCAACCTCACGGATTTGGCTTTCTTGAAGAAATCCATTCCAGAAGCCTAAAATCATTGATATATATATATATATGAATGAAATGTGATCACGTGATCCATGCAAATATGCATATGAATATATAAGCATATCTACATGCAAACAATTTATGAATTTTTGTGTAATAATTATAAATATACCTGCATTATAAGAGATGATCTGTATAATGTATGTTGTTTGAAATGGATTTGGGAGATGGATGAACAGATATTTTTTCTTGTATTTTTGGTGGGGTGGTTTGGAGAAGGTAAGGTAGATCATGGATGTAATTCCTTGTTTTTCATATGAAGTCAAATTCAAATGAGGGATTAAAAATTTGGGATTGACATGCTTTAATTTTCGTATAATTAAATGTATATTTGGATTAAAAAATAAAATTGCATTTTTTAATATGGATGGAAATCCTTTCTCTGATTGAGGGGTAGTATTATTCATACCAAATAATTATATTATGAATTCAAACAAAAAGTTTGATAATATTATTGAATTAATTAGATGATCAATCAATCAAATGTATTATATATATACTGGTATGTTATTACTATTATTATATCTATACATATTTTATGCATATATGTCAAAGATTGATGACAAAGCAATTAATCTCAATCTAACATGTAAAGCAGAGTAATTTGTTTTTAAAAAGCATTGTTAATTAAAGATGAGTAATTAATTAATTATAAGTAATCTCCCAACAAATTTAATCCCCAGTTGAACTACATTTTAGATCTACATTTCCATTTCTACCCTTGTATTTCCGAAATCATTCACTCGATCACAATCAGATCTGTTTGACTTTACACTGCATTTCCATTTCTATCTTTGTAATTCCTAAATCATTGACCCCTCATAATCAGATCTTAAACTCTTTATAATTTCTTGGAGAAAGAATTGGTGCCTCCATTGAGTTGTACGTTGACTGAATTTATTTATTAATCTATTACACATAGTAATAATTTATTGTAAATTAGTAGTATCACTTTATTTTATGCTGCATTGACAAATAAAAAAGTATTTAAATAACAAATCTAACCAACTTTTAAATGCTGCAGAAAAAATAATTGCTTATAATGTTGATGGGATGCAATGTAGGCCACCTCATGTGCACCTTTTTCCATTTTTTTTGTTTCTTTATTTTACATTAAAAACTCATAATTTGACTTTGATCTGGTCATCCTTACCAAATTCAGTAACGAGTGAAACAGAAAATTTTATATTTTCCAACACAGCTAAATGCATTTTATATTTGTACGTTAATTATTTTGTTTTGGGTTAGTTTATTATTTTTCTATTATTATTATTATTTTAGTAGGTCATGTCCCAGTAATAAAAAGATTAATCATGATCACTACTCACTAGAGCTGTCATCAAATAATTTACATGTCATCAATTTTAACTTTGTTAAATTCCACCTCGAATTCCAGTTGACAATTGAAAATAATTTATATAATTATCCAATGATGTTGTAAGAGAAGTGGTAGGTTAAATATTGCCAATAATATACTATGCAGTATACTGATTTACTGTGTATTTGTTTAATACTTATTTATTTATTTATATAAGCAGGACTTTTTGGATTAGCTCAATCAATGTCGTTTTATTATTATTTTATAATATATTGATCATAAATAATTACAAAAAATTACTTGGAATCCAAGGTGGAACTTTATAAAGTAAAACTGGTCACAAGTAAATTAATTTGGCTACAACCAGTAAATTTTGTTAAAAAGAGAAAGTACATTGACCATTCTCACAAATAAATTACCAGAAATAAAGTAAAAAAGAAAATGAAGAAAATAAAGTATACCTGTTTGGTCGACATATTCCCGAACCGGCTCGGAGTGTACTGCACCATCGGCGAACCGGTATCCGGCGAACCGGAAAAGTCATCGGCGACCGAAGAAAAGCTCGACCGCGGCGACAAACAATCCAGATTCGGATCCGAATCCGAAATGTCAACAATATCTACTCCCCATAAAACCCAGCTCTGTGTGGCCGTCCGATGAGGCACGTCGTGCGTAACGGAGTTCCTCCACGGCGGAGCGCCGCCGTTAGCTCTCAAGAACTTCCCCTCGCTCGTCATGAGCTTCACGTTGAGGCCTTCCTTAACGGGCTCCCACTCGATCGCAAAGTCCGTTTTCTTTTCCGGCGACGTTTGGAGGACCTTCTTACCCGTCATTCCGAGAAGAAATGACTCCTCCGATGCGGTGAGGTAAAGTCCATGGCAGCTCTTCAGACGGATTCTGTTACGGTTTCCGTCCACGTATTCCACCGTCCACCGTGCCCTGTGTGACGCGCCGTTACGGCTTTGACGGACCGTTAATTCGTCCTCATCGGCGACTAGGTATTTTCCGAGGTGGCTTTGTAGTCTCACCGCTTTCGCTTTGCTGAAAAACTCCATTCCTTCCTGTAATTTACAATTTTTGAGTGAGAATTATTTGTCTTATATATTTTCAGTTTCTACCCAGTTTTTGTAAATTACAAAGGAATCGTGAAAATTTTGCTAGGATGGAGACGTACCTGTCTGCCGCTGTACCGAGGAGATCCGTTGGAACCAATAGACGGCCACCGTTTCTCCGCCGCAAGAGACGATCTCCTAAGCCGATCGACTGGTGTGGACAGTCGTCTTTCCGACACAACCACGGGTGAATTCGGACAAGAATCATCGTCATCTCTGATGGAAGAGAAACTGGAGGCATTACTAGGCAAATGCTGCTCATCATCCAAACCAGAAACATCAACAACATCGACATCCCACATGACCCAATCCTGAGTGGCAGTTCTATGAGGAAGATCATGAGTCACCGAATTCCTCCACGGCGGCGTAGCTCCATTAGCCCTCAAAAACTTCCCCCCTTTCGTTCTCAACTTCACCCTATATCCTTCCTTGATCGGCTCCCACTCCACCGTCCCATCTCTCTTCGACTCCTGAAACGCCTGCACCACCTTCTTCCCCGTCATTCCGAGCAGAAAAGCCTCGTCGGAGGCAGCGAGGTACCGGCCGTGGCAGCTTCGCAGGCGGATGACGTGGGGGTTGCCGTCGACTTTCTCCACCGTCCATCTCGCCTTTTTTGAAACGCCGTTGCGGCTCTGCCGTACAGTTTCTTGATCATCGTCGGCGACGAGGTACTTGTCGAGATGGCCCTTAAGCCTGACGGCGGTGGCATTGTTGAAAAACTCCATTAAATGAATTAAAGAAAGGATTTGATGATGTAAGAAAAGATGAGATCGGAAAGCTGAGGTTTGGATGGTACTGTTTGGTTTACGTCTTTCTTGGATTTGTCTGATTTTTATAGGGATTCATGTTGTGTTCATTCGATGAGCTGACTTCGAAGCTTCCAAGATGCTTCCATGGCTGTTGTAAATGCTGACTAGTACGTAGTACTATTGTTGTTAATTTCTTGAAAAAAATTTATGCAACTTGTACTCCTATTTAATTTACACAGGACTTTGGGGTCATGATTTGAATTCTATTGCCCCAATGCGGGGCATGACTTTGCACTTGGCTGATTCAACGCGCTACGCGCCCAAATATGTACTCTGTTTTTTTATTTTAATGTTTAACTAGTATTTATCCGACCTCGCGTTACAGGGACATTTTTAAATATTTTTGTATGTAAATTTTTATTTTTTTATGAGGTTAATAATATTCCCTTGGAATTGAAGAGTAATCTAGTTTAATCTAAAACCACAACGATCTCTTGCATGATTTGATTGTGATTCTTAAACCGATATCATTTATAACTATGAGGACTGAAATGCTTAGTTTGGGAAAAAGCATGAGAAATGTGATAGTTTTACCTGGTGATGTTAATCAGATTGATGAGTACACGTTTGTCGTTCTAGGTTGAATTTCTCAATTGTTGATATTAGCATGTAATAGAACTTGAGCATATAACTAAATATTTGGAAGAATCTGCAAATTCATTGTCACATTAGATAGAATTTTTCATGAGGAAGATTATACATGTATAATGATGAGAAAGGTTGGTGATATGTAAAGTTGAAGGGTTATCAAAGCCATTACCAAATAGAAATGTCTCATACCTAAAACATGGCTTTTGAAAGTTGATATTTTTCAAATTCTACCAAACTTACTGGTTCGGATTTTATCGATGAATATGAACCTGCAAAGGAAATTTAAAAATGAAAAAAAATAACTATAGAGAAAGGATGATCGAAGGGTTGTCAAAGTCATTACCAAACAAAAATATCTATCACCTGTACCTGTACCTATATCAGTAAATGTCTGTCGCCCATATATACCCGTATCTACAACATTGCTTTTGAAAGTTGACATTTTACAAATTCTATCAAACTTACTCATTCACACTTTATAGGTGGATAATCAATGAATATGGAATTGCAAAGGAAACACAAAAACATAGAAATGAAAAAAAAATAACTACAGAGGATGGGTGATCGAAGGGTTATCAAAGATATTACCGAACAAAAATATTCATCACCCGTACCCATATTCAGCTTAATATACATCACCCATATCTGTATCACCCGTATCTACAATATAACTTTTAAAAGTTGACATATTACAAATTCTACTAAAATTACTTATTCGTACTTTATCGATAAATAACGATGAATATGATCTTATAAAGTAAACACAAAAACATAAAAATGAAAGAAAATATAACTACTTAGAAAGGGTGATCAAAGAATTATCAAATTCATTACCAAAGAGAAATATCAATCACTCATACCTGTATTCAGTAAATGTCCATCTCTCGTGCCTGTATCTAAGTATACATATATTCAGTAAACAAATAATTTTGAAAGCCTCCCTAAACAATACATTTTTACATGTACTATTTTCAAATCTTTTTTATCAAAAAGCATTATGTTCACTGTAACTGTAGAAACTGCGGAGTACAATTGACTATGAGTGAAAACCGGCTTCTTAAAATATACTCCCTCCGTCCCGCCCAAACATCACCTGTTACTTTTTGTGCGTAGATTAAGGAGTATTATTATTTTATGTGTAGTGGGTAGCTGTATTAGTAGTAAGTGGTGGGCCACATATTGTATCTTTTTGCTAAAAGTGGAAAATGGTGACATTTGGGACGCCCAATATAGTAAAATGGTGACCTTTCGGTGGGACGGAGGGAGTAGTTAAACATTGTTTAAAGACTGTCTTTGACTCTTATTTATGATTATTCGATACTAAATTATCAAGAGAAATTGTGTACATTGAAACTTAAATGAAATTCTAAAATCAGAGGATGTTAAAGTAAGTCTCAGTATTAAAACACATTCACCAGAACTGTTTTGAAAAAAAAAGATAAAATAATTAATTATCTCTATATGTATTTTAAATATAAAAATAGCACCCCTAAACTTGGACATAATTTATCCATTATTTATTAAAAATAAAATAAAATACCCCTAAAATTCTACAATCTAAATACAAATTTTTATTGTATTTTGAAATGAGTCATAACATGAAATATGTCTCATTCTCCGTTATCAAAAAATAAAGTAATAATAAATGAAAAAAGAGGATACACATATAATTTATAAAACAGATTACTACACAGGAAAGATGATCGGAGGGTTATCAAAGTCATTACCAAACAGAAATATTCATCACTCGTACCCGTATTCAGCTAAATGTCCATCATCCGTACCCATATCTACAATATAACTTTTGAAAGTTGACATCTTACAAATTCTACAAAACTTACTGGTTCAGACTTTATCAATGGATAATCAATGAATATGACCGGCAAAGGAGACACAAAAACGTAAAAATTAAAGAAAATATAAATATAGAGTCGAAGGGTTATCAAAGTCTACCAATTCCATCACCTGTACCTACAACATGACTTTTGAAAGTTGACATTTTACAAATTCTACCAAACTTACTAGTTCAAACTTTATCGATGGATAAACGATGAATATAAACAGGAAAAGGAAACACAAAAACATAAAAATAAAATAAAATATAACTACAGAGAAAGGGTGATCGAAGGTTATCGAAGTCATTACCAAACAGAAATATCCATTACCCATACCCATACAGTAAATGTCCATCGCCTGTATATACCTTTATCTAAACTATTTTTTATCTAAACTTGGACCGTGCTTGATCCTTGTAGGATGACAACGGATAGGGTATCCGCTTATTTTGGATATCCGTATCAGATTAAAAAAAACTATCCGTATCCGCTTCATTTCAAAAATTTATTATGGTACCTGTATCTGTCTTATACCTGTATCCGACCCATTTATTATTTATTTATTTAGTGATTAAGTGAATATTTAAATTTTAAAACATTATATAATAATTTACTAAATACAAATTTATTTTATATTTTTAGTGATTATATTAATATTTTAAATATGATTATAAAATTACTATTTAAATTTCGAATAAATATAATATAATCCAATTAAATAAATATGATTAAAAAGAAGAGAGCAACTTGTGCGGAGCCTGTGATCCTCACCATTCTTAATTTATTTTTCCTTCTTCATTAATGATTTTTTTTTTGTCTTTGTTTTTTTAAGTTTACTATACTTAAAAGATCATTATACCCTAAACCACAAGAATGAAATTAAAATTATATCTCAACCCTTAAACTTACAATTATACACTGAACTTTAAGGGTGAAGTTACAATTATGCCTTAAATCCTAAACTTTAAGGGTGAAATATACTCTATACCACAAGGTAAAATTATAATTATATCATAAACCCTATGGTTAAAATATAACTTAAACTACATGGGTGAAATTATAATTGTACCTAGAGTTAATCCTAAACTTTAAGAATAAATAAGTAAATAACTAAAATAAAATATATCATAAATTATAAATTGAAATTATAATTACAATTAAACCTATAGGGTAAAATATAGCTTAAACAACTAATATAAAATATATCCAAATCATAAGTTGAAAATATAATTATATCCCTGAAATTAAAAAAATAGGAAATAAAAACAAAAGAAAAAAAATATAATGGAAAAAAGAAAATGAACAAACAGGGAATGGTACCTGGCATGTGAATTGTAAGTAAGGTTGGGGTGGGGACACAATTGTGCATGAAATTTAAAAAAAAATATACACACACACAACCACTTAAATAGCTTAAAAAAATTACAACTTCTTAATAAAATATATAATTTATACGGTATAGTATATATAAAAAATTTTACATATTACATGTGTGTATGAATACCCACAAACACCCAAGGTATATACTTGTATCTTTCCCAAATTCTCAGTGAATAAATTTGTAAATATATTTGTATCTGTATCAAACTGATTTAGAACAACTCATACCATTTATACATTAGAGAGAATCAAAATTGGTGTTAAGGGTACTCATAATTTGTATCCATTTAATTTTCAACACTCGTATTTGTAGTTGTACTATAAATCATCATCCCAATTAATTCAACACATATCCCCGTTATGTTGTTAAAAATCTAAAAAAAAAAATCACTCCTAATGTCAACAGACTCACAATTTTCATATGCCCTAGATCTTGAAATGAAAAATCTGAAAAACGTCCAATGCATAGGTACTGGCTTATGTTGAAAAAAAAGCAAGACAACATTAAAGGAGTATAAATTGCTGCAAAAAAATTCAAACAAACTCTTGTTAAATATACAATACACAATTTCATTGATAGTATTGAAATAATGTATTTATCTTTAAAAAAAATTATTATGACCAAGGATTGGTAAGAATAATTTAACTTGTAATGAATATGATCAAATAATTAAATTTACGATTAACTTAGCAAATTTTCATTTTAAAAAAAAACTTTAAACATAAGATGATATGAAGTACCCCATATTCCACATAAGACATTTCTCACCCTTTCTACATACAACTTTTACTCAATGTGCATTAAAACTTCAAAGAAATTCAATACATGTCTCCAAAACAACACTCGATAGCCAATAATTGAACCACTCTCCAAAAGTCTTGCAGTCAGATGCTCTTCAAACTCCTTTTTAACCTAATTTAATGAAGGTATTAACAGTCTAATTAGGAAAAAAACTCATTATATGATACTCTGTCCAAATAACATATAATTAAGTGTTCAATAAGCCCCCCTCATGAGTGTATCTAACAATCTACATTCATCAACTAATTAATAACAAATAAATAAAAGCTCAATGAAGTATAACCAATTCAAATTACAAACTAAAGCTCATAAATCCGAAAAAAGTATTTGTCATTATTATACACAATGATAGCATTATAAAATCGAACTACTCACACAAATGGAGAATGCTAAAAAGATAGAGCAATTCACTTTGGTTTAGAAATCATCTCTGAATCAAGTAAAAGAGAAGTCTTCTCCTCATCTTCTTCTCCATCATTAAACTCTTTTAGTCATTTTACTAATCTCTTTAAGAAAATTAACTTTCAAGATTCTCAACTTTTTAATCCTTCTGCAGCTATTAAACTTTAAAGATTCAACCTTTACATTAATATCAACTCGAGTACAAACAACTTGTTCTACAAACCTGATAGTAATAGGTGAGGGTCAATATCAATATTATTTCTTTCAAAATCTAAAATGTAGAATAGATAAACATTAAATAGCCTCAGAAAGTACAACAGGAAAATTGCAATTAAAAAAGAAAAAGAAGAAAAACTACCTAGTAACCAATCCTCTGGAAAACCATTGATAAATTTACAAATGAATTTTACACACACCACCCGCATACAACTATTCTAGAAACAATATGAAATGACCAAAATTCCAATTTGAAATACTGTGTTTTTTATGATTTAAATTTCTATTTTTTAAGATGTGCGTTATAAGAAAGTTTAAGGATGTTTATAAGGTTCAGTTTAGTTTTCAGCATGTGAGCATATTACCAAAAACTTATTATTAATTATCATTATTATCTTTCACCCAAAGAATAATAAGTTAAACAGGTAACCAAAAACATGAAATGCTTAACATATTAAGATAGTTGCTCTGATTTTTCAATGGATACTAAAGGAAACTTGAAAAACCCAACACTAAAAAGCTATATATTGCTAAAATAGAGAAATTTTATTTTAAGAGATTTTAGCTATATATAAAATGACTCATTGTTTGTAAATCCAAGAAAATAAAGAAAAAATAAATAAAAGAAGAGGATACAATGCAATTTATAAACATAGTTTGAAACTAAAAGTTCTACGAAACTTACCGATTCAGACTTTTCGATAGATAATCAATGAATATGAACCTGAAAAGAAAACACAAAAACATATAAATTAAAGAAAATGTAACAATAGCTAAAGAGTAATAGAAGGATTATCAAAGCATTTACCTAACAAAATGTTAGCCACCCATACCATTATTCATTTAAGTTATGTCCACCACTCATACCTGTACTTAAGTATCCAATTGAACATAATTTTTTTTATATTACCTATTTTTTACTTTTTCTTGGATTACAGTAGGTAAAAAAAGAAAATCACCAATTCAAATCTAATTTGGATGCTTTAGAAAAGATGAAAAAAAAATGAAGTCTTTATTCTACCCTAAACAAATTTTGCAAACTATATATGAATCAAACTTCAACACATATTTCTTTTTTTTTTACGAATATTGTTAATATCAGAATTTGTCAACATATACAGTAAGAAGCAAATGGAGCAGTCAAAGAGATTCTATAAAATTACTGACCATTAACAAATATTAATGTTATAAAAGATACATGTTCTAGCTTTTAATGGATATAAAGGGCACATAGAAGACCTAACACTAAAAAGTTATTATATAATTAAAATAGAGAATTTTGATTCTAAGATATCTTATACTCTATATGAAATGTCTCATTGTTAGTTATCAAGAAAATAATAGCTTTAATAAAAATAAAAACAAAAAGGTACGTATGAAATTTATAAAATATTTTAAAAGTGCAAAATCTACCAAACTTACCGGTTCGGAATTTAACAATGGAAAATCAGTGAATATGAACTTGCAAAGGAAAAAAAAGGAATTAAACAAAATATAACTACTGAGAAAGGGTGATCGAAGGGTTATCAAAGCTATTACTAGACAGAAATGTCTAGCACCCATACCCATATTTGAATATCCATTTAAATGTCCAAAGATCTTTTGTACTACCACTTTTTCTAACTTCTTAATTACACTGATAAGCAAAAAATAATGTTTTGAATCCCACTCGGATGCTTTAAAGATGTAAAATATCAAAGTCATTATTCTACTCTCTAAATAAATATTGCGAAATACATGAGAATCAAGATTGAACGCGTATTCTAAAATTATTTGAATTTTAAGAATACTTCAATATCTGAATTTGCTGATTTATGTAATAAGAAGTTCATAACACGGTCAAACAGATTCTATAAAATTATTGAGCATTAACAAATATTAATGTGATAGAAGATACTTGCTCCGATTTTTCAATTGATACTAAAGGAAACATAGAAAACCCAACACAAAAAAAAGTTTTGTATAGCTAAGATAGAGAATTTTAATTCTAAGAGAACTTAGCTATATATGAAATGACTCATTGTCTGTTATCAAGAAAATAAAGAAATAATACATAAAAAAAGAGTATACACATACGATTTACAAAATATTTTTAAAATATAGATTCTACCAAACTTACCGATTCGGACTTCACTGATGGATAGTCGATGAATATGAACCTGCAAAGAAAACACAAAAAATATAGAAATTAAAGAAAATGTAACTACATAGAAAAGGTGATCGAAGAGTTATCAAAGTTATTACCAAAAAAAAAAACTTACATCACCCATACACGTATTCAACTAATTATCCATCACCCGCACCCATATCTAAATATAAATTTAAATATCTAAAAATCTTTTATATTAAATCTTTTTTTGAAATTATTTTTAATTACAGTAGGTAAGCAAAAATACCATTTCAAATCCAATTCGAAAGCTTTAAAAAAAATATAAAAAAATCAAGTCCTTATTCTACTCTGAATAAATATTGCAAAATGCATATGAATCAAGATTGAATATGTATTTCAAAAACCAAATTGCATATACATATGACAAACTTCCTAGTTTCTATACCTGCATGCAGCACCATAGTACATCATATGTTTACACATAATTTGGTGTTAATTTATACATATAAAATAATTATACGCACTGAGTGTGTACCATACATGAGCCAACAGGCCTTTGAACACCCTTAAGGTAATAAATAAAATTAAAGTGAATAATAAACGTGTTAGCTTCTCTCTCTTCCTTTAACTTAATGCAATTACAATTTATTCTTCAAGTCACAAATTACCTCATATAAATTACACATTTGCTAAATGAGGATTTCATAACCAATTTAGATTCAATGAAGAGTCAAAAGTAAGAACATCCTTTGACTTTCAGATGTCCATGCTTTGAAAAATAATTCATTCTATAAGCATACTTTAGGTGGGCAAGATAATATCAAAAATAGTAGTAGAAGAGGTTCTGATACACAAATAGCCATAGAAGTTTTGAAGGATAAAATAACTTGAATAGAAATGCAAGGGTACTGAATGAAGAATCAAATATATGATTGCAAAACCAAAAAAGAAATAGATTTTTTAGTAAATCTGTACATACATAAACTCCCACTTGAAACACCATACCCTGAGTTCTATTGCATTTGTATATCCTTTTCAACACACTTATCAACAAAGAATGTAGTCCAGCTTCTCTCTAAGACCATACATGAATCATTCTCTAAGCTTTATTTGCAGTCCCAAGTAAATACCACACCTCTTTCTATTTATATACATATTATAAGATTGACGAAAAATCAAAGTGTAAATTTCATTCCATTTTAGTTTCAAGTAATCTAACTCAATATATAGATTAACTATCACGAACACAAAAGAAACAATTACAATTCCTCCATTCTCTACACAATATCCCTCGCATTAATTATACGTTCAGAATAGTTTTTCGTATTTTCAAAGACACGTTTATCTTCTTAGAAATATTTCTTTGGTTTACTTCCAACAAATATAAATGACATACAATCTTAAGGAGCATTTTTCTTATTTTTTAGTGAGAGAGAAGCAATGAAAGGCTTTAATTCTGATGATCTAAATAATTGAAGCAAAATACAGAACTTCAAAGAAGAGAAGTCTTAAGCATCTCAAATGATACACACCAGAAGTCTATTGAATCCTTACCCAACTAATATATAGTGAACCAATTGCGAATTTTTCAAAAATTTAGGTGCAGCAAGACACACTCTGAAGAAGAAGAAGAAAAAGAAAAGAAAAATAAAGATACTATATTTATATTACATTGTATTTTCAAAAAAAAAATGTATCACTAAATAATATTAAGCAACATCATACAATGGTCTTCAGCTTCCAATTTTCATAAGAGGAACATGAGAAAAGAACAAACAAGAATATTTAGTTTGTATTGTGAATAAGTTAACGATCGCACAATTACAAAGAAAAATATTTAGTTTGTATTGCATCGTGATTTTCAGACTGTATAACTAACAAAAATGTTACAATATGCATAATATATGGGTATAATTAATCATAAAAAGGTTTGGTTTAACCTTTCTGCAATGAAACACTCCAACAATGGTGAGAGGTAGTAAACATTATATGGAATAATACTTATTTCTTTCCGAAAGTAAGATGAGCTCAACTTTCCTTGCAGTCTTTTAGAGTAGAAGCTCATCATGGATAGATAACTGGAAATGTAATGTCATGATAGAAAGTACAGATTATAAATGTTACCAATTATTGTCATCAGTAATGTTCTTGAATCTTGAATATAAGAAATATTAATGAATGAATTGTTAGAAATTCAATAAACACACAAATAGAAGGATAATTTCCATAATATCCAATACTTTCAGATTAGTAGCAAGATATAAAAATTATCTAAAAGAATATTTCTCAACTTCACCAAATGGGTTACCCCAAAAGAATGAAGAGAAAATGTCAAATGGGTCACACTTTAATTAGAGTTGACCCAGAAGACCAATTCATGCTCAAGATTGAACAGTAAACACTTGGGAAAGTATATTATTGTCCATACCATTATAAAGCAATAAAAGATATATAAGTAACTCAACAATGAATAAAGTAAAGCAATCACAAAAAAAGGAAGTGTCACAGTAGTACGGGATGAATTCAAATTCACATTATTGAGCTCATAGAATTTCCAGAAAGAGGAGCTCACTCTCTTGAATGCTCAATACTATGAAACGAAAAATGCACTTTGTATTGACAAAATGTAAAATATGTTACACTTAAAAGGTTAGGTCATGAATACGAAAAAAGATCAATACCAAAGCAAAATGGCTCTATTAAGCTCTCAAAAACTACATCACACCAGACAAACTATTCAATAGATTCCTCACGTACATTTAACTACCACATTATTGAATAGTAAGAATACACCTAGAGCAATGTAAGAAAAAATTAGACAAAACACATGATAGAGAGAAAAAGAGAGGCACAAACTGGAGGGTTGGATGAAGACCAATCGCCACAACACCAGCTCTTGACTCTCCAGGAAGATCGTCAACTAAAAAAAAAAGCAAGTCGGTAAATTTTAAGTCATGATTTAAAGCTACATACTCACAAAACAAACCACCATTTATTATTATATCTATAGGATAGTATGCACCCTTTAAGTAAAAGGGTGAAGGGGTGGGCATAATTTAAAGATTTATCCAGCCTTAATCCATGCCAATGAAAAATTCCATCTCAAGCATACTAATTTTTAAGCTTAAGCAAGGTTCTTATTCCGTGCTCAATGGGAATTTGCAGCTTCAACTTCTACAAATAAAAAAGGCGCACCTACAGCGAGGAAAAAATATTGTTAACATCTACTTTTATTCTCAAGATAATTTAAAAAAAAAATACAACTCTTTATGATTCTATTAAGACGAACCTGATCATTGTAGTTATTGAAAGAGAACTTCCACTAAAATCTTTGGCTCAATGGCAGCAAGAACGCGAGGTCTTCTAGGCCCTCAGATCGCTTAAATAGAGATGGACAAATAAGAAATGATTAGGAAGCCGATATAAAAATTCAAAAAAAAAAGAGAAATAACATCCTACCTTTCAGATACTATGGAAAGGTAATATTCATCATGTGGACAAAAGGTTCGACGATGAATGTTAAGGTGATTTGCAACCACTCATCTCAACTTGGAAAAAAAAGGCAAAATAAGCTGGCAGTACAGATATACTAATAAATAAACAGAAGCATTAGTTTAAGAAAATTGAACCTTCCATGAGTGATTCAATAGGACGGTATAAAAAAGAACGATACCTTGGAAAAAAATTAAATTCAAATGAGTGACAGATATTAAGTATAAAATTACGCAAAAGAACATGATGAAGGTTTGCAGATAAGCAAATCCTCCGTGCAATTTAGTTCTATTCAATTCCAAGAGAAAAAAAACTATTCATATTTAAGCAGCATACGGGGGAAGAAAGTAAATAGAAATCATGAAACGGAGGATATAAGAAAGTGAATGTCGATCTCCGAGACGTTTGGAAGTGATCTGAGAAGACGATGAAAGGGAAATGGACATTTTGCAAGAGCCACATTCACAAAACTTCAATAAATATTAACATGCACATCTAAATCAACAAACAAATTTTAAATAACATTCAACATAAATCAGCTATAACAGATTTTTCAAATGATAGCAACATCAAAAACCTTTTCGAGAGGGGGTGCAATGAATCTACTTCTTCTATCTTTCGCTGATAGTCTTGCTCAAATATGTCAAGAGCATGGAATTCATGATATAAATCCCGCATATAAATAAAAAAATGTTAGTGTCATCTTTAATTAATTGCATTTAATTTTAATACTTATAGAAACCATGAACGTTTTTGTTTTCAAGCTTCTAAGTATATCTTATTAATCACTCCTAATTTCTTGGAGGAACACTTGTCTAGCTTCCTTAAGTCAATAAATTCATTTCAGATGAAAGACAACTCAAGAGTAAATATAGAGATTCAACAACTTTACAAATGCAAATCTTAAGAAGGAAAGTCAAATGCATCAAAATTCTTCGCTCAGATACACATTAAGCACATAAAGTGTTTATGCATAATATTTCACAAACAATACCATTTACTAAACAGATTCAAAATTATATAAATTAGCCGCTACGCCATTTTCATCTCATCTAGCTATCCAACTGATTTAGAGTTGTTATGTCAAAGCATAAGCTTTATCAACTCCTTAAACAAACATTGACAGTGTAATCCACTATGTTTGAAATCCATTAATTTTGAATAGTCACAGTGAGAGAAGATGGGAAATTGCAATTCAAACTAAAATTAATATTAAGAAGATGATGATAAAGAGTGATAAAAATGAAAAGAAAATTTTTTTTATTTAATAGAACTGAATGGAAATGAAATTTGCGGAGGCGATAATTATGATGAAAGAGGAGGCGAATCAGCGACAATTGTTTACGAAGGTGAAGGCAGCAGCGGAACTATGATCTTGACAGGCGGCGGCTAGGGCAGTGATGGCCAGAGAGGCAGCAAATGGAACGATAAACTCATAGAAAAAAAGAGACGCCTGTGGAAGAAGAGAAATGACAGAAAGGTGTATCTAATTAGGGTTCAAGACTTCTCTGCCAAATTCAACGTAATTGCAAAAGAAATCTTTAAATTTTACTTAAATACAAAGAAAGCACCGAGAATCCTATTAAAAAATGTTCAGATTAGATCAACGGTGTAGATTATATGCTAAAAAAATAAATGAACAGGATTGAAAAAAAGTCAAAATAAGTAAAGAATGGTCAAAATTAAGCAAATCCATTTTGCTTTTATATTAGTGTAGATAAGAAACATAATTATAATTAATGTAAAATAATTAAGAGGTAGATATTTTTTAAGAGAAACTCTCTTGTGAGACGGTTGTGAGACAGGTTCCCATTAATAAAGTATGCTTATTATATAGGTAAAATATGCTTATTTATAGTTAAAGTATGTCAATAATGAATCATATTATAACACCCTAAAATCATACTTTAATTCATCATTTATCATATTTTAGAAAACGTAATTTAACAATCATTAATCATACTTTATCTATATAATTAGCATACTTTAACACGTCTCACAAATCGTCTCACATGTATAATGTTTCACAAGAGAATTTGTCATTTTTTAAAATGAATACTCCTCATAGGTTTGACATTTTTTTTCCTAATATGAGATATTGATCTGACTTGAGTTGCATATAATAATGCATTTGTGTATGGTATGTTATGCTAATGCTTCTTCGTTCATCATAATTGTTACATTTGATTCTTTACCGATAATAAGAAATATAAAATTATAATATGTAATGATCTGAGCGAAATATAATATTTTAATACTTCATCCGTCCCATTTCAATGTTTACATATTTTCAATTTGTTTCTCTCACTTCACTACATATTAATATACTGAACTTAGACTCAATTTCAGTTAAAATTGATTAAGGTAAGCGAATATTATCGTTTGTAGTGAGTGACCAAGTTTAAATAACGAACAAAGGGAGATTTAAATCAAGAGTGTATCCGTATTTGTTTTCAACCATGCTTTAGAGGAGTGATCAGATTTTGAGTTTTGAAAATTGAAAAGAGCAATTAAACTACCAATTATCTAAGCAAGAACTAAATAAAAGCAATTAACAATGAAGATGATCAAATAAAGTATCAAGTAACCAAATTAAATGAGATGGATGCGAAATAATCTAAAAAAGAGCAAGGTTAACCACATTCAAAATCAAGAATACAACATGGCTTGTTAAACTCAAATGACAAATATCAATGATCATTGGAATAGAAGCAATCACAAATAATCCCCTAATCCCTAGGCCAAGGAAATTAGGTTCTAAACTCATTACAAGTTTTAAGCGCATAAGATTGAATTTCACTTTCAAGTTCCTTAAGGTACTATAATGACAAAATTAGTCTTCTCACTCAATTAATAGACCAAATATGATAAACCAATTAAGTGTTCTCACATGAATGTTCTAAACATATAAAGATGCAACCACATACTTCATACACTAACACACAAAATCCACATTATAACATGATTCAATCAAACCCCTAATCATAATATTGGATTGGCCCTCCTAATACCATAAATAGGGAATTCAATCACACACATCATAATACAAATAAAGTAAATCAAAAATCATGTAAGAAATTCCAAAATCACATCAATTAAACCATTAAACATTCAACAAATCCATAGATCCCTAATCCATCATGTGGCTAAGTTTGGGGGTATGTTCTCTTTGTTACTTAACTTTTCTACGGTTTGAATTATAAAAAATGCATCAATGAACTCTTACTTGAGCATATTGAACCGGCGCATGTTTAAGTCCTTACTCTTTTCTTTGGCACACTTTTCTCCTTTCTTTGTTTTTGCTTTCAATAAGGAGAAATCTTTCTTGGCTCTCTAGTGCTTAATTGTGAGAAATTTTGAGACTATGATATTTGGTTGAAACTTGTGACGAGATGAATTTTTATTTATGTACTTGTTGAGTTATGATTTGTGCTTGTTTTGTGTTTCTTTCACTACTACAAGCCCGTGAGCTTTTTGAGCCTTTAAATCGTAATATCAAAATATTTTTCCTTTCTTGAGTGTATCATTCTTTTGTGTGCATTCTAAAACTTGTCATTGTGTCTTCTTGAAACTACACGTGTGTGAAGATTGTTAAAAATGATTTAAGGTCATCTTTGTGTTGACAAGTCACTTAGCCAAATTAATCCTACCAAATGAAATTATTTCGTAGTTTGCCCATTTGAGCTTATTATCTTTATTTCTTTGACAACCTACAAATTTAGTCATTTTTATCCATATTTTATATGCTAATCACCTTTGTCGATTAGTTAAGGATTAATGGGGATGAAGTGGTTGAATTGAGCTTACAAGAGAGTTTGGAAAGAGAGAAATGGTGAAAGTGCAAGAAAATAGGGAGAAAAGATGAAAAAGAAAAAAATGGCGGTTGAGAAAAAAAATGAGTGAAGCTTGTATAAAAGAAGCATAAAGGAGCTCTACTAAAAGAATGGAAAGAGAGCCCTTGGAGAAAAAAGAGAGAAAAACTCAAAAGTGAAAGAAAAGAAAATAAAGGTTCGTTAGTGTGTCAGATGGAAGATTACATTTTTCTTGAGGTGAAAAGAGAAAAAGAGAGATGAGAGTTGAAGTGATCAATCAATTTAAATTCTCTACTAATCTTGAGCTTACTTTTCCTAAATATTTTTCCTACTCAATAGCAAAGAGCCTACAATATAACCCCATACAAGTGGTGGAGGGCGTAGACTTTTGGCAAGTATATGACAATGACATGCATGAGATTTGATTTATGAGAGCAAACACTTCTCTCATACACCTCTTGAGTGTGAGAGTGAAAACAAAATCTAGAGAGGAGTAGTGAAGGTCTCACTTGCTTGCATATTTCCTAAATTTAACTTGTATGCATTTGAATTGATGTCTTGTAACTTGTTTTGATTAAATTGAAATGGTTTTGAAATGACTTGATATCTTTATTTAATTCTAGGTGGATTCCCCTCATCGTTCTTTCTTTTTTTTCGTTGCTCGGGGACGAGCAACACTTTAAGTTTGAGGAGTTTGATCGGTGTAAAATTCACTTAAAATTTTGGGCTTAATTGCATGAATTTAATTGAATTATTTGGCTTCAATTCAATAATTAAACATGATTTTAATGAAAATACTATTAATTGCTTAATTAGTTTGAGAAAGGTATTTGTATTTATTTTTGCAGAAAAATGGTGATTTTGAGGCAAAAATTATATTCTTGATAAGAAGAGGAAGATGTGGGAGAAAACAGTGCTCAATTCGAAGTTAAAACGAGGAAGAAAGGGACAAAATAAAATTGAGATGGAGTATTTTGGCCACTTGGGCCGCTGCTGCTGGAATGGGCCATACTGGACATTGGGCCTGCTGAGCATTATTGTTTAATAAAAAAAGAAAGGAAATGGATTGCGGAGGCCGGGTTTGAACCCGTGACCCCCGCCTCACTCACGCGCCACTTCAACAACTGGGCAATAAGCATGTATGTGATAAAATCCGCCCAGAAAGTATATTGAACTTGTTTTTAGCGCTGATTTAAATGAGAAAAAAATGATGCAGAGGTGGGATTCGAACCCGCAACAAAGCTATAAGGATATATTATTTATTCTAGTTTTCTGGAACCGAATTTTGAGCCAAAAAATTCATTTACATCCTTGTCCCACATCGAAAACCATCACAAAATTCTACTCACCCTTCAACTATATATACCCCTCATTTGGAAGCCTTCCACAACAATTCTCCATCCATACAACAATTTTTCATCTATTAAGCCTTCCACAATGGTATCCGAAAGGAATTTAATGGGTGGAAAATTGTTGTGGAAGGCTTAATGGATGGAGAATTGTTGTGCAAGGCTTCCAAATGAGGGGTATATATAATTGAAGGGTGAGGGAATTTTGTGATGGTTTTCGATGTGGGATAAGGATGGAAATGGATTTTTTTGGCTCAAAATTCAGTTTTAGAAAAATAGAATAAATAATATATCCGTACAACTTTGTTGCATGGTTGTAATCTAGCGGTTGGATGCGCTCTTATGCCTCCAAGAGGTGTCGGGTTCGAATCTCACCTCCGCATCATTCTTTTCTCATTTAAATCAGCTCCCAAAATAAGTTGAAAATATGTTCTGGGCGGATTTTATCACATTCATGCTTGTTGCCCAGTTGGTGAAGGTGCGCGCGAGGGAGGCGGAGGTCACGGGTTCAAACCCGGCCTCCGCAATCCATTTACTTTTCTTTTTTTTTTAAACAATAATGCCCAGCAGGCCCAATGTCCAGTGTGGCCCATTCCAGCAGCAGCGGCCCAAGTGGCTCAAATGTTCCATCTCAATTTTATTTTGTCACTTTCTTCCTCGTTTTAACTTCGAATTGAGCACCGTTTTCTCCCGCATCTTCCTCTTCTTATCAAGAATATAATTTTTACCTCAAAATCACCCTTTTTCTGCAAAAATAAGCACAAATACCTTTCTCAAACTAATCAAGCAATTAATAGTGTTTTTATTAAAATCATGCTTAATTATTGAATTGAAGCCAAATAAATTCAATTAAATTAATGCAATTAAGCCCAAAATTGTAGGTGAATTTAACACCGATCAAATACTACATTCCTTAATCTATGTGCAAAAAATAAATATAAAGTTTGAAACGGGATGAAGAGAGTATATAATGGATATTTATATTAGTGTTAGGTGCAGACTCATAAAAATATACTCCCTCCGCCCACAACAAGAGTGCTAGAACTTTTTTGCACGTAAATTAAGAGATATAATATTTAATGGGTAGTTGGGTAGTTGAGGTGAGAGAAATACTATTTTAATATATAGTTGGTAGGTGTATTAGTGTGAAGTGTATGGTAATGGAGAGAGAAAACGTTAATTTGTGTGGGTCTCTTTTACTAAAAAGGGAAATGCACCTCTTGTGTTGGGACGGACGAAAATGGTAAAATGTACCCTTGTTGTGGGACGGAGGGAGTATTAATTTAATTATTTTGTGTGAGTTTCATTACTATAAGGAAAAATGTAATTATTAAAATGAAATGTCTAAAATGAAAATATATGTACGAAATTAGTATATTCATTAGTATAAAAATGTATATGTGTCTTAATTTAAAAATATAATAATAATTTTCTTAATCATATATTATACCTTAAGGACCTTGTGTATCTGGTAAATTAGAGATTAACTCGTTAAGTTTATTGTCATTGTCAAAAGTGTTTTAGGAAAAAAGGAAAAAGAAAAAGTGTAAGAATTTTCATGGGAGGAGAGAGGAAATACTATATGTTATGAACTTATAATTAATGAAATCCTGATCATTTTTTCTTGACTTGAATTTGATCAAAAAGTATGAATATAAGAATAATCAGAATTTTATTAATTTGTAGGCAAACTTGATGAGTTTGGTCGTAATTTATTACTATTATTGTATTTTTTATTATTATTTATCGATTTATTTATTTTAATGTCCAACATTCATATGGTAAGCTAATTAAATTATTGTTCGATTCAAATAATCTAGGTTGTTTGGTCTATTAATTTTGCATTTTATTTTCGAGTGAACGATAGGTAAAAAATTAAAAATTTTAAAAAAAAAACTATACGTTCAATGGTGGTTAGTTTGAGGTTTATATAAAATAAAAATCATTATTAATTTATTCTAACTCAATGTGTGTGTAAGCAGTGGAAGTCCATAAGTTAATTGTTTCTAGTGATTTTCTTCTCAATTTATTTTTTAAAGTTAATCAAACATTATTAAAAGAATAGCAACACGAGAAAAATAATTAAATTTGGCAGAGTAGGAAATAGAAATGTAAACTAATCAAATAAAATCGAATACAGCAATATTCAAATGGTATTGGATTAAATAGAAATGTAAACTAATCAATGCGCGTGACATGTTTTCGCTTCAAATTGATTTCTAGTGACGAGAGTTTGTTCGAGGGGAAAAGTTGATCAGGTATTAATCAAAATTCCAAATTGATTAGAAGTGAGAATGTCGATGAGTTTATAATTGTGGACTACACATTCTTTAGTATGAGGTCTTTTGAGTGTGAGCCAAAACAGCAAAATCATGCATGTCAGGACTCTCCCTAGTATGAGGTCTTTTAGGTATGAGCCCAAAGAGCAAAATTCGCGTACGTAAAGTAAAAAAATAAAAAGTGATAACATTTTATAACGAAAGTGATAAGTCTCATGCAAATCTACCCTAAATATATTGAAGTATTCGAATCGACTTATATATTCAAGTACTCGAATTGAGTTTATATCCATGTGTATAAATTTTAGTTTAATAGTGTTATATGTTTTTTAATAATTGTAGACTGTATTTCGAATTTAAACATTTGAAAGTAAATACTACCTCCGTCCCCTTGATAAGTGTTCATTTTGTCATTTTGATCTGTCCCAATACAAATTATCACTTTTCTTTTTGGGTTGATGTAATACACACAATAATATTATTATACTCAACCCGCTATACATGGTCCACACTCAACACTAATATAACTATCCACTACATATTAAAATATATTTCTCTCACCTCATTATAATTTAAAATAGTATACTCCTTAATTCACGTGTAAAAGCAAACGAACACTTATCAAGGGAACATGAGGGAGTATTACAATTCGATTTGATATTGTAGAATCATTTTTTTTAAATAGAATTTAATTTTCATTTATAAGAATAAGAAATTTACTCAATAAATTTTTATTATCTCTCGTAGTATTAATTAATTTTAAATAATTTTTATATATTACAAATTAATTATTCATTATTTAAATACTGTTCACTAATTACAAATCTATCATCAAACTACTAAAATTATGATTAAATAATTCACATATAAAAAAATAAAAAAAATGATTTTATTCTTCATCATTTCTAAGGCAGTATTATAAATTAGATAATATATATATATATATATTAATTTAATTGAACATGTACAAATCATCATCGAATATAATAATATTCATATTTGTATTTGTATAATATTTGAATCGTACTTTTTGTATTAAATTCTTATTTAAAATTTTCGAATTTAGTGTTGATATATTAAAAAAAATCTCGAATCGAATTTAAAAAGTTGGCTTATTTTACACCCTAGTAGGAATAGGAAGATGAAATTTAGTTGAGATTGAAAAGAAATCATGAAGAGATAGAGCAGGGACTTTGGTTTTGACATTAATTTTTTAAGAGTTAGTATTTTATGAACTAAGTTTACCGAGTAAGCCCAAACAATATAATATAATAGAATTAAAAAGGAAACTAACAAATTTATAATGTGAGGATGATACAAGAGTTTGTCTTTTTTTTTTTATAATAGATTTAGAATAGGGTTTATTTTTCCCTTTCAATTTAATTTAGTTTTATGATGATGTGAAGCTGATACAACTTTTGTCTTTTTTTAATAGATTTAGAATAGGGTTATTTTTCCCTTTCAATTTAATTTAGTTTGAAAAACGTGACACTAACAGTGTGCACATATTCTAAACGCATAAACCAAATGAGCCCAATCATCCGCACCATGCATGTATGACATTAGAATCATTGCTAAAAAACTAAGTCAACAAATGACAGTTGTTCCTCTTTAAATTCTCTTTCTATTAGAAAAGATATTTCATATATATTTTTCGTATTTATTTTGAGAAATAACATTGAATTATTAATCAATATATACTATAAAAAAGAAAAGCTAGTCCCTTGTAAAATTTAGTGATTGAATAGTTAAAATTCTATACGTTAAATGACGACAAATAAAACTTTAATTAGTGCGATCAGTAAAATTAAAATAAACACATACGAGTCTATTCTCTTACCATAAAAAGATATACTACATAGTACATATGTTATTAGTTATAAATCATACACACAAAATTAATATACATATACTACCATAATTCCCTGTACTGTACTTAAGTAAATCAGAACGTGTATGACAACATGAACATCTAAGACTAATTTGTAACAAACAATTAATAACATTAATTTCACACCTTTACTTAGAACAAACTTTCAAATTATTAGCCATTAAATTAACCAATTAAGTTAAAATTAATTAAACGAAAAACTATAAGATATACTACCATAATTACCATACTTAATAAAATCAGATCGTGTATGACACACGCATCTAAGACAACATGGACGTATTAGACGTAATTTGTAACAAAGAATAACATAATTTCACATCTTAGTAGAAACTTCTAAAATCATTAGGATTTAAATTAAAATAGTAATTTTTTTTATTAAATGTGGTTATAAGTTTGCCGAATCCAACGTAATCCCACGAACACCGCTAACTAAATCACTTTATCTACATCTCTCTCTCTCTCTTAAATATCCCAAAAAATATATATATATATACTTTCTCTCTCTTCACTAAACTCCCTTATAAATATATCCCACATTTTAATTATTATATTTTTAATCTCTCTAATTCACTAAATGAAAAACACTTTTATTCACCTTATAATTCTAATATTTGCCCAAATGACGGTGAAAGGTGGTACCACTCCGGCATGTGCTGCCTGCAAATATCAACGCAGAAAATGCAGTCCCAGTTGCTTATTAGCACCCTATTTTCCATCAAACATGCCCAAAATGTTCCAAAACGTTCACCGATTATTTGGAGTGTCCAACGTTACTAAAGTACTCATGAGTTTGAAAACTAAGGTTCAAAGAGATGATGCCATGAAATCCATCATATATGAATCTGATATGCGAGCTATCGATCCTGTTTATGGATGTACAGGTTTCATATCCCAACTAATGAGAGTAGTGAGGTTAGCTGAAAAGGAGTGTGACGATGTTCTTATGCAGTTGAAACTGCACCGGGCATCAGCAGGTGGTGGTTCGAACCCATCGAGTTCGAAGAATGCTGATATGAATATTAACCAGTATAAAAATCCTCCTAATATGTTTATGGCGAACGAAGAAAGTCCGATGAGTGATTATTGTTATGTTCAGGGTCTAAAATCCTGGACAGACAACCTGGAACTAGTTCAAGACAAAATGGACGTATTGAGTTTTCTAAAATAGTTTGTGTTGGTGATTTGTCTTAAGTAGTTGTGCAGCTAGTTGACCACCTGTGGTGTAGATGGGGGTTCGTGGTCTTGCTGAATCATGAACTTGTTTGGGAGAGGATTCTTAATCGCCAGGTCTAATTTGATTTGTACAACACTCCTCTCGATTTGATTTTTATAACACTTGTCTTGGTGTGAAGAGTGATTTAAATTTTTTTATTGTGGTGTAGATGCTAAATCATGAAGTTGGTTTGGAGAGGATTATTAATTGCCATTACAGGTCTGAATTTTACAACTTTTGAAAAAATGCTTTTTCTTTTTTTTGACAAATTTGTATATACATTAAATTAAATAAATACCTCATTTTAGTTTTTTATATCCACTAGATTGATATTACTATTCATTGAATCAAATCACATTTCTAATTGATATAACTATTCATTGAATCATTGTTCCATCTTCATTTGGTTTTCTTTGTTACAAATTAAAAAGTTATTGATATGTCGGTAGATATTGATATGTATTTCTGCATATTAGTAAGATTATTTGTAGAAAATAATATTTTTTTTATGAACTTATGCTAAGTGACGATTATCATGATACGATTATCATGATTAAGAGTATTCCCAACATCCATATCCTAAGTGGTTTAAGTGGCTATTTGCATTTATGCCTTATCCTAGGTGACGAATATCATGATTTAAGTAATTATTATTAATTATCATATATAATCAAAATTTCAATTATCACCTTAGACTAGGTGACGATCATCATGATCAAGTTTGCATTTATGCCTTATCCTAGGTGACGAATATCATGATTTAAGTAATTATTATTAATTATCATATATAATCAAGATTTAAGTAATTATTATTAATTATCATATATAATCAAAATTTCAATTATCGCCTTAGACTAGGTGACGATCATCATGATCAAGTTTTTATATTTTCGTATTTATATATGTCAAGGTTGATATGACGAATATGGTTTAACGTATCTATATTTATTATTTATGAGTATAGGTGACGATTATCATGATCAAGTTTGCTGTTTCTTATCCAACGTGACAATTATCATGATTAAGGAATTATATTTTCCGTATTTATATATGTCAAGGTTGATATGACGAATATGGTTTGAGTATCCATATTTATTATTTATGATGAATCATGATTAGGCCGTCCGTATATCAATGCATATGTATGATGAATTACGATTAGGATGTTTTCTGTATCTATATCAATGGATATGAATTTGTATAAGTATGGCAAATTGTATACCAATCATGTCATGATATCACGAGGAAGTGTCCACGGCATCTGCTGTATGTATATCTACAATCATAACAGGTAGAATACTTGACAAAAATAGAATATTGTAGAATATTTGACAATATACTCTAATAAAAAGCTGACCACGTGATGGAGAATATTTGACAATATACTCGGATAAAAAGCTGATCACGTGATGGGTTAGAGTTGCAGAGTTGTAGAAATATTGTAAATAAATTTGCTCCAATTTTCCTGACAATATTAAAATACTCTGCAATATTAAAAATATGCTACCCAATCTTTATAATCAATATTTCTTTTGAGACATTTCCTTCTCAAATTTATCAAAACCAAACATGTGATTTGATTTCTTTAAGCATTTTCTCTTCAAGTTGCGTTTTTTAGACCTTTCCTTCCCAAACTCACCAAAACCAAACATATGTTTGATTTCTTTAAGCATTTTCTCTTCAAGTTGCGTACTATCCCTAGCTTCCATCTTATTAGTACTATCCCTAGCTTCTGTCTTATTATTTGGGATTGGAGACTTGTTTCCCAACAAATTCAAGCCCTGTCCCCACATTCTTTGTGATATAATTAGGATTTTCATTTTTGAGTTTCAATAATTCATTTTGTGAGTTAGATTCCACTAAGTTAAAAGTTTATTTTGTCCCATAATTATTGTAAACTTTAGATTTTATCCCAAAAAGATATTTGTATCGATTTTGTCCCATAACTATTAGTTTTGTTTCAATTTTGCCCAATTTTCGTCCGGAACCCTAAAATTTTGCCGGAAAACGGTTACGTGCGTCGCACGTGACCATTAATCTGATAATATTAAAAAAATTAAAATAAAATAAAAAAACCTGTAACCAGTGAGAGAGAAAGGGTTGGGCGTTCCTGAAGAAGAAGGGCAGCTAGCGCAGATCATAAAGAGGAAGAAGAAGGGGATGCCAGTGAGGGCCAATCTCGGTTCATGTGGTCTCCTATTGACGGATCATGACTTCGATGGAGCCTCCGTCACCGGAATTTGAAGTACGTCTTCAACCTCGACGAAGATGAGGTATTCGCCGACGATGAGGACCAACGACGGATAGAATGATGGAGTATGAAGCCTAAATTCTTTGGACCCGTATTTCTTTTGGCCTGTTGATCCTAATGGGCTTAGGATTAGGGCAAGTTATCTTGATCAAGAAGTTATCCATTGTGTTATCTTGATCAAGAAGTTATCCATTGTGTTATCTAGATCAAGATGTTTTCTCATTGTAGTTGACTTGTCCAACAAGGGAAGAAAAATCCTGGCTTGGTATCGCTCCCAGATGTAATCGAAAGATGAAATGGGTAAACAAATCTCGTGTTATTCGTGTCATCGTGTGCGTGTGTGTCCAAAATTCCTAACATAGAAGAACCTGAAGCTCTAGGGCGGCGCTATCCAACCACCTCTCTTCGTCCTCGTCGAACGACACTGGGAGCCGTCGATGAAGTGGCCACAATATGCTGCTCCACCGGAAGGCCGTCGCAGAGAGAAGCAGCGTGCAAGAAAGAAATCTGAGGACGGATTCCAACGCTAATCAGACGATGGTTGGAGATGGTGGTTAGTGGCGACGACGACGGTGGTTGGTGACGACGGAGACGGCGGTGGTTGGTGGCGATGGCGATGGTAAAAGTGGTTGATGGCGACGGTGAGGATTCTTGGAGATGATGATTCAAATTTTCCTTTTCTTATTTATTCTCAATAATTTATGTTTAGATAAATTAATTTTTCTTTTTAATTTTTTAATTTTTAATTAATGTAATTTTCTTTTATTTTGTGAAATATGATCAGTAAACACTCAATATATATTTATATTATTTTTAATTAAATTTAATGATGTGGCAATTTTATTGGCCCCAATTTTGTCCAAATATCCATGTCACCCCTTCGGATTCCCCCAAATTAAACCACGTGACAGTTTTCCGGAAAAATTTTTGGGTTCCGATGAAAATTGGGCAAAATTGAAACAAAATTAATAATTATGGGACAAAATCGGGATACAAATATATTTTTTGGGACAAAATCTAACATTTTCAATAGTTATGGGACAAAATAAACTTTTAACTCGATTCCACTCCCTCAACTCTCTTCTCCATTCACACTTCCATTAGATTCCACTCCCTCAACTCTCTTCTCCATTCACACCTCCATTTTCATTCTTCCCCTCCCAACTCTCTCCTCCATTCACACCTCCATTTTCATTCTTCCCTCCCTTCCGTTTCCCTAACTCTATAATCTTTACCAACACTTAGCCTTTTTAAGAGGCTCACTTGGTAGGATATAAATATACTAATACTTTGCTAGTGCATATTTTCATATTTTACTCATTTTTCTAGTGCATAAGATATCGGTGAAACCGTTTAATCGCATTGGACAAAGTAGTACAATATCTGGGAGAAGAATAGTATGAAATACACCCAACCCTCCCACCGCTTCAAAGCCACTCCAATGTAAGCTTCAAAGCCACTTCAATGTAGTATGGAACTATTGAGAGGAGTCGACGTAGTAGAAGATTGAGCAAACTGTATGTTGAGAGAGTATGCAACTGTTCAGAGGAGTAGTAGGACTTCAAAGAGATCGAATGCATCATCTGCGACTCGTAGAATTTGTAGAACTTAGAAACTTAGAATGCATCATCGTATTCTTGCGACCAATAGAATTTGTAGAACTACTAAAAGAGTTAGTAGAATGCATCATTGTATTCTCGCGATTCTCATTCTTGCTAAGAAGGGTCTGATCAGGACATCAAGCAGAAATATCATATAATATATCATGGCGGTAAAAAATTGGCAATATTAAAGAGTGGTAGAATACTTCACTATAATAATGTTTGAGGAACATATAAAACTACATTTTCCTATTTGATTTGGTAAAATAAATTTTAATTTGATATTATATTTTGTTATTTTGTTTTATATTATATAAAACATTAAAAAATAAAGAAAAATATTATATGGCTTATATTTCTATTAATTAATTAAATTTAAATTAAGTATTATAGTCATACGAAAATTTTCATAATAATCGAAGAAGATTATAATAAGTTTAAACAATAGTGCATTGATGAAGCTTTCATATAACATTGTACAAGTATACTCTGAAAAGTGATAATTCTATTTTATAAATAATTATAATATAAATGAAAAGAGATAATATTTTATAGTAAATATGATAATATTTTATAGCGAAAGTAGTAAATAAAAAGTGATTTTTTATCCATTTCATATACACTTACTTAATACGATCCCGCACAAATGTTTTCTTTATTATTTTATTAATATATATTACGTTATAATTATTGATAAATATTAATATTGTTAACTGATAATCTTGCATAGAAAACTCTAGAAACTATTATAATTTTGTTGACATTAAAATAATATTTTTATTAAAATGTTGTAAGAAAATATTTTTAATCTGCACAAGCTTGTATGTTTGAGAATTAGGCTAGAAGCTATTTTTTATCGGATAAACCTAACACCATATGTCAATCACATTTGTTAGGCTTCTCTATTGGGTATGTACTCCAATTAAAATAAGGCCCAAAAGGTATACATTGATTTTCTAATTAATTTTTTTTATTAATGCCATTTTAAAAAATAATTTTATTGATCATTTTTATTAATTTTATGTGAATAATGAGAGACTCTTTTGTGAAACGGGTCGACCCATCATTAAAATATGTTTATTATATAGTTAAAGTGTGCTTATTTGTAGTTAATGTTTGTTAATAATAAATTAAATTATATTATATTAAATTATACTTTAATGCATAATTCAGCATACATTAAAAAATATATTTTATCAATCATGTAACATACTTTATCTATACAATAAACATACTTTAGTGATGGGTCGACTCGTCTCACAAAAAATTCGTCTCACGAGAGACTTTGGAGTGGATAATATATTTCATCAACAAAAATTAACGACAAAAATATTTTTATTTATTATATTTATGTAATAAATATAAAATAAAGTAAGTTATGTATTTTAGGTGGGTAGAATTTTTTTAAATTTGTACTTTTGTATATTGTGCATATGTATATATTCTGATTAATTTTAAATTAATTTTAAAGATGTATAAAATATGAAAAAATAATACTATTACATCGACAAAAATTAACACCAAGACTAAGCTAACTTAAGCATCAAAGAATTTTCCGAAATAATTTAAATTTGTCCCATAATTTATTGTGTTCATAATCTAATACATACTCAAATTACACCAAGCAATGGCAGATGTATGTGGGGCAGCCCGGGCTCAAGCTCAGGTCCCCAAAAGCCAATTATATCATATGTAAATAATTTATAAATAATTTGTGTTTTTAGTTTAGCCCACCTCAAAAATATTTTTAGCTCACCCAAATGAAGCTGAAAAATAAATATATAAAATTCTTCTTTGTATTTTTAAGTTTAGCCCAACCCAAAAATATATTAAGTCCATCAAAATGAAGCTAAAAAATAAATATATATTCTTAAATTATATATATATATATATATTATTTTTTAATTATTATTTTTTTTCAATAAACTTAGTCATCCCCACCGCGATTTTCTGGATCCGCCACTGCATCAAAGTGTATTGGGTGATACATCCACTGATGCAAGGTAACTGAACATTTCTTTAAAAGGACATTTACTTATAATTAAGGAAATTTTACTATAATATCATAATTCCATATGATTCGTACTCTTCATTCTATTGTATTTGGATTCTACAAATGTATTATAACATAGAATATAATGACAAACGCTTAGTGTGAGATTGTCGGTGTGAGACGAATAATTAAGAAGTGATACTAAAATTTTAATAAAAAAGTGTGAACTAATTAATAAATACGAAATGATAATGGTTCAAATCAGGGGCGGATCCAGGAAATTTTTTTTTGGGTACGACATTTAATTATAAAAATATAGAATATTATTTAATATTTAAAATTATATAATAAAAAAAATAAAATACAAGAATTATGATTATTATTATTAAGATATTATTAATACGAATTTATAACATGTGTTAAATAATATAAATATAAAGAAGAAAAGAAAAAAAATTATAGGATGTATTAAAAAATAAGTGTAAATATAAAGAAAAAAATACAAGAATTTACTTAATATAAATAAATATAAAGAAAAAAACAAAAAAAATGAGTGTAGTAAGGGTTTGAACTCATGAACTCATACTCAAATTTAATGGCTTAACCACTAAGCTACTAAAAAGTACTATATATATATAGATATTATACTTTGATTTGAAGGTACAGCTGTACCCCCCATATACCTATACTACATTCGCCCCTAGTTCAAATAAATTATTTTATAAATAATTTGTCGTATAATTTATACAACATACTAGTTTTCACTTCAATCATAGATTTCATCCAACGATATATTCATCATCTATTCATATTAATTTACACAACAACTTATACATATAAATAGAGCCCAATGGACGGTGGAAGTAATATTATTAAATATATAGAACCTACGTGCAAAAAGCAAACATTCACATTATTCTAGAACGAAGGGAGTAATTTACAAAAGAAAAATTAAAAATTTATTGGAACAAATGGAATAACACTTTTCTTTGTAAAAAAGTAAAAAAGTGAGTATTGATGAGACCGAAAGTTAAAAGTGACACTATTCCAAAAAACAACTTTTGTGAACTTTCCCGAAATCTTCATGTCACAGTATAGTATTTTTACTAAATGTTTAATGACAAAATTTTGATGTATAAGAAAATGAAAATAAATTTAAAGTCGAAAACACTCACTTGAAAATTATCTCAACACTTTTGGCATTTATTGATGGACGAATAAATGTTCGAATTCAAAAGAAAAGACGTCACAGAAGAGATGACATTTTAATCCGATTCAAATTCGGTGCTAATGTCATCTCTCCTGCGACCTCACTTCTTCAAATTCTTCAATACTTTCTTTCGATCTTCTAAAATGTTTCGGACAAATAATTCAATTATGGTTTGCGTTAGTCACTTGTATCTATTTATACTATTAAAGATGTTGGGAAAATGGTTGTTTCCTTGTCACTTCCCTCACAAAGGCCAACAAGGGATGTTTGGAAATGTCTTTTTCCTTTTTTTTCTTTTTTTATAATATTGTTTTTGGTAGTTGATGTTACAGATTGACAATAAAATAGATCTGTAACAATAAAATAGGTGAAAATAACAGTTGTATATTTTTCATTTTAAAATTTAATTATGATGAAACTAAAGAGAAATAAAGATTTTTGTGATTTAATAGTAAGCCCTCCCTTTTCCGGATTTCTTCGTGTATGTCACTGTGGAGATGTTAAGGAAGTATACTTTTTAAATGTAAGACAAAATGAGAGGGTGTTTGATTTATTAAATTTAATATAGTATGGAGATAATAATAAATATTAAATAATAAAGATTGTAAAAGTGAAAAATGATGAATGAGTATAAGGATTTACTTAATTTTATATTAATTTAATGAGATATTATAGCTTAGGAAAAGATTTGAGTGAGACCTTCTCATAGATCCTCTTATGTGAGACGAATCATCCATTAGCCCAATTAAACAATTTTAAAGGTCCTGTTTGGTTGTACTTAAATTAGAAAATTGAAAAATTAGTTATAGAGTGAAATTAATTGGACCTAAATATATTTAAAAGACCTTATTTGGTTGATACTAAATTAGAAAATTTTAAAATTAATTACGGAAGAGAAAATAATTATGCCTTAGTGTATATATATTTTCTAATTTAATTTATATTTTTATTATTTAAAATATAATAATTTAAATTTTATTTTTTAATTTAAATATAGTAAATTTATAAAATGTGATAATATTTAATAAAATAATAATATTTTTTAATATAAAAAATAATAATCAAATAAAAGTGATAACTTTTTATTTGAATTATGTTATGAATAATTTATAATCTTAAAAACTTAATTATGTGAGTCCGTCTAACGAATGACTTTCGGAGAAGTATAAGAAGTGATAATCTTTATAAGAAAAAGTGATATACAACTGATAAAAAGTGATAATGGTGATATAAACTATTTCATGAACAATTTATTGTATCAATGAAAAATAATAATATTTCAAAAGAAAAATAATATATAACATCTTTAATAAAAAGTAATAACTAATTATAAAAGTGCATTTCATTAATAATTTATAAAATGAATAAAACATGATAATTTTTTTAATAAAAAGTGATTTTTAATCAAAGAAAAGTGATATCCGTATAATTGAATTATTTCACAAACAATTCACTAGAATAATAATAAGTGATTGCATTTTTAATAAAAGTAACAATACATGATAAAGAAATTGTGATAACTGTTTAATTATAATATTTTATGAATAATTCTTTGGATGAATAAAAAGTGATAACATGTTTAATATAAAGTGATAATAAAATCATTGAATTATCTAATAAACAATTAATAATAATAATAATAATAAATAATATTTTTAATTTAAAATGAAAAAGAAAATTGATTAAATGGAATAATTTTCGTTGCAGGCGTGAAGTACCAAATTTCGAGATTGAAAATAGCTTTTTTGTTTTAATTAACCAAACAAACAAACAAGCAGGGCCCTTTTTTTTGGCTTAATTCATTTTTAATTTAATATAAAAATATTTATTTGGATTAATGGATGATTTTGTCTCAAATAAAAGGATTCGTCGGTCTCACTCAAGACCTACCCTATAACTTATACTATTTAGGTTACACTTCATTGGGCTCTTTTTTTTATTAATGGGTTTAGAAAAAACTAAAATTTATAAGTGCAATTAGTATTTAAACTTTTTTATTTTTAACAATTTTTTAAAGCCCATTAATTAATATTAATTCAAATAAATTAAATCAAACACTCTCAAAAATATTTTGAATAATTTTATAAAATAAAAGTGAATAAAAACAAAAACACCATTTTTGTAGTAGTATGTCTTAGTTCTTTTATTTCTAGAAATGAAGACTAGTACATGTGCTTTGTGATGGTTATTAATTCTCTTAAAAAAAGTTGCATAAATTCTCTTCGATATAAAATCGATGAGCTTCAATATGATATAGTCTCCAAATAAAAAAAATAAAAAACTTCAAAATTAAACAATGAACTTCAAAATTAGTCAATGAACTTCAAAATTGAGATTTGGATTTGTAAGACAGAAATTTAAACAAATACTGCTATGCCTTTTTTTTTTTTCTAATTTTTAGTAGTATATGGAGTATTATGTGTGAATATTTGGGTGATACCGACGTAAATAAAGTCAGCTTAATTAGTATGAATTTTAGCCCATTATGGAATCATTTAGAAATTATTATTATTCTTTAAAAGTAAGAAATTCCAAAATGTAATAATTAGAGTGGTTACAATCGGAACTGTATTTGTTTCAAATTAATAAAAGGGTAATTTGATTTTTCAAGTATATAATGATTATGTTTTATTATAGAATATAATATTTAAGATTTTTTTAAAAAAATAATTATCTTTATAATTTGTAGATAAAGAATATTTACGTAAAATTGTATTAATAGGAAAAACTCTATTCTTAAAATCCAGATAAGACTCCCGCCTCCATAAAACCTTCCCTGAATTAGTGGAGGTTCGTATGAAGATTTCATGTTTATTATTTCACATTATTAAAAAGAAAATTTTATTATTTTAATTAATTTTGTTGATTTTAAAGACTATTTTAATATTTTTTTAGATAATAAAGGAGTAGTATAAAGTAATGATATGTATGTAAAAAAAGGAAAAAATTAGAAATTAAACTAACTTTTGAGTTTATTGATAAAGTGGTGTTTAAGAAAATTTATTTTTTTTATCAATTTTGTTGTCTTTAAAGGTTATTTAGTATTTTTAGATAATAAAAAGTATAAAGTAATATAATATGTGTATAAAAAATAAGTGATAAATTAGAAATTAGAATAAAATTGTGAGTTATTAAATAAAGTGATACTACCTTCGTCCGCCACAATGGGTGACATTTGCTTTTTGACACGTGGATTAAGGAGTATTATTATTTAATGTGTAGTGGGTAATTGTATTAGTGGAGGTATGAGTCCAATTTTTTTATTGTATTAGTGAGTGTGTGTGAGTCTTATATGTGTAAAAAAGGAAATGAGATCCTTGAGGGCGGACGCTTAAAATTGAAAAATGAGACTCTTTAGAGCGGACGAAGAGAATATTTATTTTTTTTAGAATGTAAAGAGTTTTGTAGAACAAACAATGAGAAAAAATGTGAATAGTTTTTGTTCTATACTCCTATAGATTAACATTCTTGGATGTATTAAATTTTAATCTGTGAGAAAAACAATGAATGCTTTACAACTAAAATATTTGTTTTCAGTTAAAAAATATTCCTTCCGTCGCATTACAAGAGTGACGAAACTTTTTTGCACGTAGATTAAGAGATATAATATTTAATTGGTAGTTGAGGGTAGTTGAAGTGAGAGAAATAATATTTTAATGTTTAGTGGATAGGTGTATTAGTATAGTGTGTGGGTCCCATGGATATATATTAATGGTTTTGTGTGGGTCTCATTTACTAAAAAGGAAAATACATCTCTTGTGTTAGAACAGACGAAAATTATAAAATGTAACTATTATTGTGGGATAGAGGGAGTAGTATTTTATAACAATATTATATATTTTTATTAAAATTGACTTTTAAAATAGGAAACGACTCCGAAACACTTGATTAAATATGAGAAACAACTCCGAAATGAGAAATTGAAAAGAAAGCAAAGGTGGCTAAGTTCTAGAAGTTAGATGGGAAATTTTGGAGTAGATTTGTTAAACGAATTTATTCTAACACTAAAAATGTTAGGGTTAAACAGTTCATGAGTTATAAAAAAGCCACGTGCTATAAAAAAAGAAATATTACAATTTAAAACATGAATAATTTAAAAGTTTCAAAAGTATATACTGAAATAGGAATCGAGCCGAGCCGAACACTACTAGGCTTGAGTATCGTTTGTTAAGGAATTATCGAACACGAGCCCGAGCTCGAACTCGTCAAAAAAAAAAAATAACTAACTCAAGCTCGAACTCAAACGGTTTGTTAAGACTCGCGAACGTGTTCACGAACACATAAAGTTACTTGTTCATGAAAATTTTTTCATGAACATTTAAATATTTTTGTTCGTAAATATTAAAAAAACGTTTGTTTATCTAATGTTATTCATAATATTAAATAAACAAACTCACTAAACTTTAAAAAATATTTAAATAATCTCTTAAGTTATTATCATATTTGTGTGGTTTAATATAAAATATTTAATTATTGAATATAAATAAATAAATGAAAAAATTACTCATAGGTACATACTTTGTACCCTAAATTACTAGGAGATACAATGAGTTAAAAAATTACTCTAAGATACAAAATATTAAAATAAAATATCAAATATAACTTTAATTCATTATAATCTCATACACTTTTAAACCACAAACCTTAAACCCCTCACCCACCAACTGCTGCCGCCGCCGGCGACCGGTGAGCGCCACAGGAGTTGTAGGAGCTACCGCCGAAGAGTAGGAGTATATAATTTTTTCGCTGAACATAACACTTACGATTCATATTTTTTTGCTACACACACTTTTTTTCCTGCACATAACTTTTGCTGCACATGAACTTTTATGTTGCACACAAATATTTATGTGCAGCACATTGTAAGGGTAATATTGGAATATCACAATATATTTATGTAATTAATAGTAATATTTTTGTATGTTTGTATCTCATAGTAATAAAGGAGTTCTTAATGTACCTTATAGTAAATACCCCTAAATAAATATAAATATATGATACTAAAAAATAATTATAAAATTGTTTGCGAGCCTTAACGAGCTAATTAACAAATATGTTTGAGAGCTTTCGAGCCGAACACCCTTAGCCTTGAATTTGGTTTGATAGATTATTCAAGCTTAAAATTTAAGTTTGATTTAGCTCGTTAAGGTTAACGAACGAGCTCGAACGAACATTTTATCGAATCGAGACTCGAATAGTTCACAAACGGTTTGGTTTGATTATATCCCTAGATACTATACAATGTTAAAAAAAATGGAACGATGTCGTAACCTCCAAATTACATAAGAAAAGAATTGCAAAATGAAGTGTTAATAAAGATATATCCCTGGCATAACTTATTCCATGAGGAGAGGTTAAGAGCGGAGAGGATATTAATTTTTAATTCTAAGTTTTAAATAATAAAATATGTATTTAATTAAAAAATTTATAAACGGGCTGACGAGCTAATACTGTTAACCTGCGAACTAGCCGGTTAGGGTAAAAAATTCCTGATTTTAAATAGACTGCTGCATGTATAAATCTATCCTTGTGTATTTTAGAGGGTTAACTTCGTTGAGCTAGCCAAACCCAATTAGCATTTCTATTTAGAGGTCATTCTAATTATGATTGGTGAGAGAATTCATGATTAATTACGAAGTCTTTCTTTAATTAAGAGGAAATAACACAAAGAAACGATGAAGAGGAAACTTCTTTCTGGTCCCCACGAAGTCCGAAGATAATTCAAATATGGTATTTCATTGCATTAACCAATCACAATTAATTATTAATAGTATAGTCCAATCATAAGTTAACAATTCTTCAAACCTATTTATTTAAATCTAAAGTGTTACTCCATAATTTAATGTGTGAATCGAATTCAACCTACACCCTAATTTCATTAAAATTAATTTTTTAGTACATAAAAAAGTTGTTCTTTAATAATGAATTATTACATTTTTTTAATAACAATTATACTTTAAATTTTTACATATTATATTTTTTTATGTTTTTATTAAAATGAATAATATTTTAAATTTTAAATAGTAACAATTTATTTGTTTAAAGAATAAATTCTTATATACTAAAAAATAATTATATAAAATCAAAATGCACTACGAACCGAGTTAAGGTCTAACCCCTCACAATTAATTTTCTATAACTAGCTCAATTATTAATATACTCCCTTCATTCGGATTCAAATGTGTCATTTGCTTTTGGGCATGAAGATTAAGGAGTATTGTTATTTAATTTGTAGTGGATAGTTGTATTAGTGGGCGTGTGTGGATAAAAAGAAAATGAGATCCTTAGGGGCGGACGTCCAAAATAAAAAAAAATGATATCCTTGAAAGCGGACGGAGGAAGTACGCAAAAGAGTAAGAGACAAAATTTTCCGAAATTACGGAATTAGACATGATCACCTATGTTTCATTAGTTGTCAATTGTCATGTTAACTTTGTGTACGAGAAATCCAGTACGTATGGGCCTTGATAAATGGACTTCATTGTTGTAATATTCTGTTTGGCCCACTGTATATTTTGTGTTTTTGTGTTATTAAATTTATAAGATTGAGAATAAAATTAAGAGGACAAAATTTCATAAAATTTCTCATGAGACGTTGACGATTTCTAATACGTGTTAAAATATGATTGTTATATAAATAAAATATTTTTAGTGATAATTAAAATATATTTTTTAAAAGAATAATGAATAATCATTAAAGTATGATTTTAGGATTTTTTTTTATAATATGACTCATTATTAACATACTTTAACAACCTTGTAAGTATATTTTACCTATATAATAAACATAATTTAATAATGGGTCTCACAATCTCACATATGCTCGTATATCACAAAAAAGTGCTCAAATTCTAGAGTTGATACTTTTATTTTTAGGTAATTCTTTTGTGAATCTAAACCAAGAATGAGTGGAGTATGTATCACCACAATAAATAAGTACTAAAAATGGAATATAATCATTATCGTTTAATCATTGCTGTAATTTCACTACAACAAAATCTAAAAAATATCGTAGATGTGCAGAAATTTGTTCATGAAATCTCGTAAATGTGCCGAATTTTTTTCATGAAATCTCTAGGAATATTCATCAATATCTCTAATCATAAATTCATCTGTTGCTTATTTTCCCACAAAATTGAGCGTGTTAATTTTAATTTCAAGTGATTTGATAATCTCATTGGTAGTATCCAAACACTAGTTATATTATCATTGTAATAAATCACATCAAGATTTCTCACCATTTCAAATATAATCCCCCCAAAAAATATTGTGGGTATTAAAAAAGAGGGGTATTGTTGATGGACCCAAGATTTGTTCTTCTGTTCTTTGGTGTTTTATTATTCAATCCTCTTACGGATATGTACATGTAATAATTAATATTATTATTATTATTCTCTGAAAAAAGGAAACTAAATGCTTACTATTTTCAAACATTTCATTCATCATTCAGAAAAGATCGGACGCTAAAATTGGCAAATGGTATTTTTTTGGCTGTTCTTGACCCGACCCATGTCACTCAGATCTCTCGAAGACCAAGGTACGTCATATGTGACTTTCATTATTTTCGAACTCGCAAGATGTTTAAAAGTATAATATTTTATTATGAAGGATATACATTTTCATTAAAAAGATGTTACTCCCTTCGTCCCGCCCAAAGGGTTGTTTTTTTTTTTGCACGTGTATTAAAGAGTATTATTATTTAATGTGTAGTGGGTAGTTGTATTAGTGGGAGTGTGGGTCCCTTATTGATGCAGCGAAAGCGTATTGTTGATTCATAAGAATACCGTAAAAAATGTTATGAGACAACTCTCATTTTCATTAAATAAACAATTCAACTCCCCTGTTACAATAATATAAGCATCTATTTATAGGTGATAACAATATCTATTACAATAATAATAATTAATATAAACAAAAGGAAACAATATCACATTAATATATAATATATCTACTATAATTAATCTAAATTTTTCCATTCTCCATCACTTATTTTTATGGTATTAGGAACACCCAAAATGGAAAAAAGTGATCATTTGGGTGGGTGATGCGCGTTTTCTTTGCACGCAAAATTAATCTCCAAGAATTAAGGATATCAATTGCAGCTTAACAAGCGACCAATTGAATATCGAACCCAAGGGACGGCGTATTATTAATTTAATTATTTATAAATTAATTAAGAGATTATGACAATTAAGTTTGAGGTTTGAATTATTAATCTACTAACAAAAATATTAAATAACAATTAAAATAAATAACACTTGAAGAATACGAAAGTGGATCAAGTAGGAGAATATGTAGCTCTAGGATAATCCAGTTTTACTCATTAATTTCCCTTCTGTGTGTTGGTGTCCGACTCTGCCTTGTGAAATATGGACGCATCACTAAATCATGCATATCTACTCTATAGACACAAGTAAATATGCGTATAACACATGTGAATAACCTCGGAGCAAGAGATATAATTTCAACCCCCTTTCTAGATACTATCAGTATCAATTATTTTCCCCTAGGATTGGTACTCTAACCCGATATGATCTCCTTTTATAGGTACTATGAAGTTATCCTCTTTATCCTACTTAATAACCCGAATTCAATTCAATTAATTAAGTATTCATATATGATAGTTCTAATGAAACTTCGGAATCCCCTCACTTAGAATCATAACATGGAATCCTGCTCAGCAGTGAACACACTCAATCAATAACCAAGATATGTATTCAGACTCTACATAACAATTAATGATACACAAAATGACCGTGAGTATGGATTAATAAAGCACAATCATATATAAAATATATCCACAAGTAGTGTTGTACGGAGTGTACACACGAAAGTTCAATTAACTAGATAAAACCTTCACAATCCTAATTCTACCAAAAAGACTCTAGCCCATGATGTTGCGAAGAACAATCATGGGTGTTGGATAGATCTTACCCGGATGTCCAGAAAATACAAGATAAATTAGGAAACGAATAAACCCTAGATGTGGCGTCATCGCGTCCTTCTCGCTCTTGAATTCTCCTCTTAGTTCTCCCCTTGATTCCACAAACGAATCTTCAAAGTGATGGATGGATGGAGAAAAGGATGATGATTGGGGGGTGATCCCCCCTTGTGGGGTGTAGTATGGTTGTGGCCTCTCTTCTCCTCTCTTGTATTGTGTTGTTGTCTCTACTGCTGCATAAGCCTTCTTTTATACTTGTAATTGTGCCTCCCGTGCCTGGAATGAGCTTTTTAAGTGATCACACGCATTGACGGTGCAAAAATACGGATATGGTAAGTTCCCGAGCATCGATTAGACCTCTACAACATGTCGAATTGACCACCACAAGTCGAATCGGAAGTCGAATCAACATACTGTAAGTCCCAGGCGCTCGATTCGACCAACTGCCCTGGTCGAATCAACGTGACGAGGTCGAATCGGCAATTCCGTAAATCGATTCGACCTCGATTCGACCTTATGCCTAGGTCTAATCCCCTTGTCGTGGTCGTATCCACCTTCTGTACATGTTGTGTTGCCAATTCGACCTGAAGGGCTGGTCGAATTGACCTCCTGCTTCGCCCAAACGGATGACTTCGACTTCCTTTATTCAGTATTCAACACTTCCACTTCGATTTCCTTCGACAAACCACTCAAATAGCTCCAACAACACCTGATTGGTGCCTTTTCATAATATATATCGGTTTTCAACCGATTTCAACCTTCAAACACTCCATAATAGCACAAATTCAGGCGCAATATTCGTGAATTATCACACTCATCAGTGGAACGGAAGGAGTATTTTTCATTGCCTTCCTTCTTTCTTTCTTTTTTTTTTTTCAATTTTTTGATTTATTTTTTTCTCTTCATGTTATACTTTTATATTTAAACAAGTCTGTATGTAGTTAGTTTTGGCGTTCATTTTCCAGGGCTTTTTTGTACACTGGATTTTTAACTGATAAAAAGTGTGATCACCTTTTTTTTTTTTTTTTTGGTAATTAGCCTTCTTTGCTTCTTTTTTCTTTGCTCCATGAATTTCATTTTAATGAGCAGATATATCAATCGGTCAAAATTAATAATTCAGCAAGAATTATGTTAAGTGAATGCAAATCTAATTTTAATAAATTAGGGTTGATATAAGTGAAACAATTTAATTTCTTTTTAGTAGTGGTCGACATTTTTACCCTATTTTCATCATGCAGTGTTTTTCAAAACACGATATGACAATATGAATATTTAGTATTTATTAGTAGTTATATTTATAAATTAATTAAAGGTTAATTGCATAAAAAATCCTGAACTTTCACTTTATTGCAAATTAATCCTGACTTTTATAAAATTGCAAAAAAATCATGACTTTTAATACTTTTGCATATCACACCCATCGGGCAGATAAAGTCTGCCCGACTGTTGATGTGGTAATTTAAATTCACTTAAGGCCTCCAGATGTCGTTTTGTTTGGCTACCATTCTCTTCTCAGTGGCGCCACCTCATCCAGCCTCCCTCCTTCCCATCGTTTCCCTCTGTCTACGCTAGAGCTGTCAAAAGTGGGTTGAGCCCACGGGCCAACCTGCCCCAACCCACTTTAGCCCACCAATTTCTCAATCCAAAGTTAACCCGCCCCATAAAAGCATGCACCACTTCAAACCCACTAAAGTGTGGACTAACCCGCACCGCCCCACCAACACAACATCAACCCACTTTTATAAATTAAATTTTTATAAAGTTACATACAATTTTTAGAATTAAATATTTAAATAATAAATATTATCACCCAACCCTACTCCCTATCCACCCCACCCCCACCCACCCACCCCAAATTTTTTTTAAATTTTTTTAGATTTTAATATTTAAATAATAAAAATATAATTCACCCAACCCTACCCCCTACCCACCCACTCACCCAAATTTTTTTTAGTTTTTTTAGATTTTAATATTTAAATAATAAAAATATAATCAGTTAATCACCCAACCCTACCCCCTACCCATCCCACCCTAACCCCAAATTTTTTTTAAAAATTTTTTTAGATTTTAATATTTAAATAATAAAAATATTATCACCTAATTCTACCCCCAAACCCACCCACCCCGACAAATTTTTTCTTTAATTTTATATTTTAATATTAAAATAATAAAAATATTATCACCCATCCCTAACCCTACCCCTACCACCCCAGTCCCCACCCACCCAGCCCCCCTATTTTTTTAATTTTAGATTTTAATATTTAAATAATAAAAATATTTTTGGGGGTAGGTGTGGGTGGGGGTGAGGGTAGAGGTAGGGTTGAATGATAATATTTTTACTATTTAAATATTTAAATCTAAAATTAAAAAAAAAATTGGGGGGTGGGTAGGGGGTAGGGGGTAAGGTTGATTGATAATATTTATTATTTAAATATTTAAATTTAAAAAAATTTGTGGGTGGGTGGGTGGGTGGGTAGGTTGTAGGGTTGAGTGATAATATTTTTATCATTTAAATATTAAAATCTAAAATATTTTTTTAAAAAGAATTTGGGGTGAGGTGCGGGGGTTGGGTGATAGGGGTGGGTGGTGGTGGGGATGGGTGAGGGGGTGGTGGGTTGGGGTGAGGTGGGTGGGGTGGGTGGTGGTTGTGGGGGTGGATGGGTGGTAGTGGGGTGGGGTTGGGGTTAGGGTGGGTGGTGGTGGGGTGGAGTGGGTGGTGGTGGCGATGGGTGGAAGGGGTGGGTGGTGGGGGATGGGTGGAGGAGTGGGTGGTGGTGGTGGGGATAGGGATGGGGGAGGGGGAGGGGGAGGGGGAGGGGGTGGAGGTGGGTAGATGGGGGTGGGTGTGGTGGTTGGAGGTTAGGGCTGGGTGGGGTGGGGTGGGAATGGGGTGGGGTGGGGTGGGGTGGGGTGGGGATGAGGGTGGGGATGGGTGATAAGGTGGGTAGGTTATATGTGGATAAGGGGGTGGTAGAATGTGGGCTAACCCGCGGCCTGCCCCACCAGTGGCTCAACCCATCAGGGCCAGCCCCACTTGAGCCCATCAAAATGTGAGTTGTGGTGGGTTGTGCGTTAAACCGTCCCACCAACCCATTCTGACAGCTCTAGTCTACGCTCTACCCTTTTTCATGGAGGATAATCATCAATTCTCCAAACCACATCAATTATTTAATGACAATCCTAAAACTCATAAATGAATACTAAGTTTCAAATGTATAATTAAGAATTTTTTTTTTTACAGTTGATTCACAATAAACTTTACATGATTCAGACTGATATTTTCTGCCATTAAGTAATGAATATGAAGATTTGGGTAGTAAGAGACTGAAGAGAGAGTGCTTCAAGCTATGAGCCCAAAAGTAAAAAAGAAAATAAAATAAATAAAAATAAAGGTGAAAGAGAAAAATGTGTGAAAACGTTTCCCCTTGTTCGGACCTTTTTTTCCAGTGAAAAAATGCCAGAAAATTTTCTTTTACACCAGACTCCCTATTTGACTGACTGACAGTTCCTCCGCCGCCGCCGAACTCTCCTCTCCGCCACCTGTTCCGCCGCGGTCCATTATTCTCCACCCCTCAACAGTGGTGCATCGTCAGGGCATCTCGCGGATCTGTCAACATGGCGAGAGGAGTTGGTTATGACAACGAAGTCATTTGATTGGTCGAGAAGTGGGACTTCAATAAACGGAAACTCCACTGCGATCGATGAGGCGCTGAAAATGAGAGAGAATGGCAAAGCTCAGAGATGCCATTGATGCCGTTGGTTGGAAGGGGAAATTGTAAATAAAATTGGGGAAAAGGTTTTAATTTGGGAACACCCACATGTCGTTTTAGACCACCTGGAGGGCTTAAGTGGATTTAAATTGCCACATCAACAATCAGACAGACTTCATCTGCCCAATGGGTGCGATTTGCACAAACATTAAAAGTCATGATTTTTTTTTGCAATTTCATAAAAGTTAGGATTAATTTGCAATACAACGAAAGTTCATGATTTTTTACGCAATTAACCCATTAATTAATATTTCAGATAATACAGTACTCAATCCCTTTTATATTGAGTTTAAAATAAATAGAAAAATGAGATGGTAATTGTATTGAATTGGAGGTGGTAGGCTAAAGATAAGCTGGAGAGATCAGAGGTAGGAGACGACGATGATGAAGTAAGAACCAGCTATGGCATGTTCCTACACAAGGCTCAGGTTCTCACTACTACCTTCCTATTTCTATATCGATCTCATGTTTTAGGACTATTAAACGAGCTACTCAAAAGCTCAGCTCGACTCAATATATATGACTCGTCTTATGCATGTAAAATTATTAAGCCGAGCTCGTCTCGGCTCGTTAAGGCTCTAGGTTTCGCATCCCTCATCTAGTATGAAGATTAATTTTTTCATTCACCTCAATTTTTCGACCAATTTATATTGTAGGATAAAATAGTTTCGGACATTGAGGCGAGGGTTGCAGCATGGACTTTCCTCCCAATTGGTATAATATTCAAATTATTAATTAATAATACAATTACATGATCTCCTATTTTCTCTAGCTAGCTTGCATTGCTTTTCAATCAATCTATCTATAATTAATAAATTAATAAAATAAATTGGTAACGCAGAGAATGCGGAGGAAATGCAGATTTTGCGAATATGGGCAGAAATACGACCCACATTTCGATTATTTTGATGATACGGCAGCATTAGAAAGAGGTGGTCAAAGGATGGCAACTGTTCTTATGTATTTGTCTCATGTTATAAAAGGTGGAGAAACTTTTTTTCCTATATCCGAGGTATGTAATTTAGGAGTATATATATCATATTCTTGAAAGAAAAAGGGATTAATTGCAAAAAAAAAAAAAAAAACTACGAATTTTATATCTATTGCAAATTAATTCTCATTTTAGAAAAATTGCAAAAAAAAAAAAAAAACCATCACCTTAAAGTATTGTAGCAAAATAAACCCAATTTGTGACTAAAAGTAGAGTTTCTTGGGTTTATTTTGCAACAATACTTAAAGGTGGTGAGTTTTTTGCAATTTCTCTAAAGTGATGATTAATTTGCAATAAATGTAAAGTTTATGTTTTTTTTAATTAACCCAAGAAAAAAATCATATTTAGTATGATTCGAACATCGGTGCTTTTTTTTTGTCTAATTTTAATCCCTTATAATCAATTTTGGTTATTTATCTATTTTAATTATATTTTAAAGAAAAACACTGACTTAATTAAATTGGACTATGAAAATGATTAAAATTGACAAAGTAAATAAATAAAGGATCTACATTTAATTTAACACTAAGTACTAAAATTGAATAATAAAAAGAACAAATTTAATAAGAAAATCAAAATTGAATTTAAGCATATTTACATGACTAAATGTGATATTTTTTCATATTTTTTATGGATTAAAATTTCTCTTTTGACAGTATGAACCAGTTATTAAAATAAATTTAATTTGGACAGACAAAAAATAGACAGCTGAGGGCAGATGATGATTGGTATGAGTGTGCTAAACAAGGCTTTGCAGGTAGATTTGAGTTAGTGTTGTGTATTTTGAGATTCAAAACAAGATTCGTAAGATAAAATATGAATATTTAAGATGATAAAGTATGTGGCATTTTTTTAATTTTAATTATGTGGTGTGGGTATTAACATAATGTGGTGTTTCCATTTAAGTGTATGAAACATGAAATTATGGGGTGGAGTATTTTTTTTCTTTCAAATTGTTACCTAGTAGAATTTGATTCTCCACATGTTTACTTGTACTTCCATCTTGGCATTCTTATATTCGACTCCACTCGACTAGTTACAAAGTTAAACACTCTGTTTTGTTCCAGTTTTCCGACAGTGAGACCTAGAAAGGGAGACGCGCTATTGTTCTTCAGCCTTCATCCAAACTGCACGACCGACACTCTAAATTTATTTTGATTGATTTAAAAAATTAAAAAAAAAAAGCAGGGATAAGGGAAAAAAAAAGGCCTAATGATAAAGAGAAGGAATTCTGCAACGCTTATTATTTAGGCCCTCTGTTTTGTTTTGTGAAAGTTGACTGGACTGCACACAAAGATTAAGGAAAATATAATTTTTCAAATTAAGAAAAATCCATTTTTTTGAGAGCAATATGATATTTATTATCTAAATGATAAAGCATGTTAGGTATGGAAAGAAGTAATGATAATTTTGAAATTAAAATGTGTTGTTGAGAAAATAGTATAGTGTTATTTCTTTTTATAAAAAAGTGTGAAGTTGAAAGTGATGTTCTAGGTAATGAGAAGCGAGAGTACTGCAATGAATTATTTCATATAATTTTATAGCATAAATAAAAAGTATTAACATTTTAAATGAAAATTAATAACAATTTTAATAAAAAATTATAATTATTTAATAAGAGTAGTGCTAGGGTGAAATCAGATGTATGATGCACGATTCACCCTTCCAGAAAGGGTTATTCTTGCCCTTTAAAATATCAATGCTTACTCTATATAATATCTATATTACTCTACTAATAAAGTTTACACACAATAATATTATTTTTTTTTAGAAGAGTAAACATCTCTTATATAAAGATTTATCACTTTTTTTTGAATTGAAAAGTGTTAGAGTGTCTTCATTAAATATTAAACAATTTACTTTTTTATTAACTTAAATTTTTATATGAAGTGATCGTTTAACTGGTATGAGAGCTATGACCTAGCAAAGTTTCAGAGTTCGAATCTCACCGCCATTCATTTATGAAAAAAATTCCACATACAAAGTATGTCTACATATGAAGATGTGTTAGAGTGTCTTGATTAATTTCACTGGTGTCACACGAGTGTGTATAGCCAATAATAATCAATAAAATGGAATATAATCGTTATCACTTAGTTATTGCTGTAATTTTCTATCGCAACAAAATCAGAAAACTTGAAGTCACTGCATTTAAGATTGGCTAAGAATGTCATAAATGGGCAGAAATCTGTTTATGAAATTCTAAATCTAGAGACTTCATCATCTTTAATCATAAGTTTCTCTGTCCCTTATTTTACAACAAAATTGAGCGTCATTAATTTAAGTTTCAACTTCAATATTTATTCAATAGAAAATAAAGCACCATCAAATCATATTTAAGTGATTTGATAATCTCATAGCTAGTTTTAAATCTTTTTTTAAGAAATCTATGTTATTTAAAGTCTTAGATTTCATTCGGATACTAAATATTGTAATGATCTGCTTCTAATTATTCCAGAAGCAATTTTCAGTATCCAAACACCAGTTATTAATATTATCATTGTAATAAACCCATCAAGATTTCTCACCATTTCAAATATAATTCCCCCAAAAAAAATATTCTGGGAATTAAAAAGAGGGATATTGTTGATGGACCCAAGATTAGTTCTTCTGGTTCTTTGGTGTTTCATTATTCAATCCTCTTACGGGTATGTACATGTAATAATTAATATTATTATTATTATTATTATTCTCACAAAAGGAAAATTAAATCCTGCATTTTCAAATATATGTACAATATATTCATTCATTTTTCTTGATTAATCAGAAAAGATTTGAGGCTAAAACTGTCAACTGAAATTTCTTCTGCTGTTCTTGACCCGACCCAAGTCACACAGATCTCTCAAAGACCAAGGTTTGTCATATGTGATTTTTTTTTCTCTTTATATTTTATTTTTAAATTTAAACAAGTTTGTGTGTAGCTAGTTTTGACGTTCATTTTCCAGGGCATTTTTGTACACTGGATTTTTGACCGATAAGGAGTGTGATCACCTGATTCTTTTGGTAATTAATTAGCCTTCTTTTTGCTTCACGAATTTCATTTTATTTAATGAGCATATATAAATATCAATCAGTCAAAAATAATACTCCATTCAACAAGAATTATGTTCAGCTTTAAACTTTAATCATCATTAATTTTTGCACCCAACGTTAATCCAAAATACTCCTATGTACTAGTATATTGTATATCCATTAATAATAGAATAGTAAATGTGTCTAATAGTAATTGATATTAATTAAAATTTAATTATTGGGCTAATTAATATACTATATATTAGGATCAAATTTGTTACTTATAATTTTTTTTATTCTATAAAAACGATAATAATTAATTAATGACAAAATTTTAATAATAATAATAAATAAATAAATAAAATTCTTAACAAGTTTTCTTATTCGTTTGTCTCAAAAAAAAATTATTTAACACTAATGAAATGTCACTTTATCCAATAATATTAAAAATATACTTTAATTTCGAATTTGTCACTCTTTTTTCACATACTAGTATACCATTGCCTAAAAATATTACAATACCCTTTACACTACAAATAATATTTTTTAGCAATCGAATTTACCAATGAAATTCCAACAAATTTATTTTCTATTTTAGCAACGGAATTCAATCCGTTGATAATTACCAACGAATTACCAATGGAATCATTATATAAATTAGCAATGGATTACCAACGGAATTATTTTCGTTGCAAAAAATTTACCAACCACAACTTTACCAACAAATTTCAAGTCAATTTAACAATGGAATTAAAACTTTTACCAACGGAATATTCCGTTGATAAAAAATAATTTTTTGTAGTGTTTATAAATCAATAAAGTTGATAAAAAAAATAAAAAATTTTAAACAACATGATATAATAAACGGGAAGCTTTCTTCGGAACAGAGGAAAAATAAACAAGTGTTTCAAATTAATATTTTATTTTGAAATTATTTTTAAAAAGAATTTAAAAAAAAAAAAAAAAAAAAAAGGTGTTGTAATTGTGGTGAATTGAATTGGAGGTGTAGGCTAAAGATAAGCTGGAGAGATCAATGGTAGTTGGAGACAACAATGATGAGAGGATGGAGAGTGAAGTACGGACCAGCTACGGCATGTTCCTACAAAAGGCTCAGGTTAATTCTCCCATCTACTTTCCTATTTAATTTCTACTCCATACAATCTCATGTTTATTTATTTATTATTAAATTCACTTGTTAATTTAATTAGATTTATCTCTACATAACACTTTAGATATTTTTGCTTGAATTGAACCCCTATTATACTTTTTTTTATTAAAATAAAATGCTTATCACATTCACACGGAAGTTGAGACGGTCTTACGGCCATCTCTTCAAATGTTGACCCCAAAAATTAATGGAATAAAATCTTGAATTTCTTAATAATTTAATATTATATTGTAGGATGAAATAGTTTCGGACATTGAAGCTAGGGTTGCAGCATGGACTTTCCTCCCTGATGGTATAAATATTCTAATTATTAATTAATTCACCATCTCCTATTTTCTCTACCTAGCTAGCTTGCATTGCTTTGCTTTTCAATCAATCTACAATTATTAAAAATATAAAATAAATTGGTAACGCAGAGAATGCGGAGGAAATGCAGATTTTGCACTACGAGTATGGCCAAAAATACGAGCCACATTTCGATTATTCTGAAGATAAGGCATATCAAGAAATAGGTGGTAACAGGGTGGCCACTGTTCTTATGTATTTGTCTGATGTTATTAAAGGTGGAGAAACTGTATTTCCTAAATCCGAGGTTTGTAATTTATGGAGTTTATATATATATATATATATATATATATATATATATATATATATATATATATATATATATATATATATATATATATATTCTTGATGAATTAAATTTTCTTTAGTAAAAATCGGTTAATTAAAATAAATTAAACTTGGATGTATTATACAGACAAGAAATAGACAGCTGATGAGGGGAGATGATGACTGGTCTGAGTGTGCTAAACAAGGCTATGCAGGTAGATTTGAGTTTCTGTTGTTGAAAACTTGTTTTTTTAAGGATGGATATTAAAGATAATTTAATGAGATAAAATATCAGGCCATTTTTTAATTATGAATAGTGTAGATAGATGGATATTAATAGATAATTTAATGAGGTAAAATATGAGATAATTTTTTTATTGTAAATGGTGTACCCAAAATTAAGGCCTTATCATGTCAGTTATGGAGATGGATAAAGGAGTTTGTTGCAGAATCCATGTTATTGGTAGCAATCGAATTTCTACCCTACAGCGACCTTCGGTTGGAAGGACTTACCACTTGAATTTTTTATTTTTTTAATTAATTATGAGTGAGACTCCTGTGCACTTGGGCGCACGGAGTACATTCCGTGTGTATTTGAAATTTCCATGCCCCTTTGCAATATAAACCCTTAGCAATACATAAGTTTAGAATATAGAGGGGAGATTTGTGTTCACATGGGACACGGAGTATTGACATTAATTATAGTGCTATGATGTGGGTATTGACATCTTAGGGTGTTTTCATTCAAGTGTGTAAAAGTAAACTTGAGAGGAATGAAAAAAGAAAATTATGGAGGTTCTTGAGATGAATTTCTGCTTTCAAATTGTTGCATAATAGAATTTGAAACTCCACATGTTTTTTTCACTTCCATCTTTGAATACATGCCTAAAGAAATTAAATGAGACAATTTCCCTACTCCATTTTGTTTCTCTTTTTCCGACAGTGAAACCTAGAAAGGGAGACGCGTTATTGTTCTTCAGTCTTCATCCAAACAGCACGACCGACCCTTCAAGCCTGCACGGGAGTTGCCCGGTGATTGAAGGTGAGAAATGGTCGGCGACTAAGTGGATTCATGTGAGGTCGTTCGAAGAGGAAAGAGAAAGCAGCGAGTGTGTGGACAGGAGTCACCACTGCTTGGCTTGGGCTTTTCAAGGGGAATGCAAGAAAAATCCCAGCTACATGGTGGGCTCTAAAGGAAGAGGTGGTCATTGTAGGAAAAGTTGCAAAGCATGTTCTTCTGTGTAACATTATTTTCTTGGTGTCGTCACTTAACTTTATCCTCGTTTTGAACTAGAATAACTAACTCTCACAAAATAAAACAACATGTTGTCATTAATGATTCAACTAACTAACTAAAAGGAAATGAAAAAGGTGATGGATCAAGATCGAGATTGGGTCATGATTAAACCAAGTAATACAGCAGGGATGAGAAGAAAAAGGCCTAACGATAAAAGAAAAGAAAAGAAATTTTGCAACAATTATTATTAGTATTACATTGTACTCCCCCGTACCGTATCTCTTTTTATTGACTTAATTAATCTTTGTAAATCGGGTTTGCATCATAAATCCTTGTAAATCATGTGTTTTTCTTAATTTAAACACCTTATCAATACATAAGATATATAAAATTGGAATAGGGAATCACCGGGTTTACAACGTGAATCCCAGTTTACACAAGTGTTTGTGCTTTTCATTTTGGTTCATAGCACAAAAGTTTTCCCCTCTTAAAAAAGTAAAAGTGTCAAACAACTCTTTCTTATACACTTTATTTTTTTAAAAAATCATTTTTACCTAACACTATATACTTTAATCATTACTGTTTACAAATACGAATGGAGGGAGTATATTATAATACCTCTAAAAGTTGCGCACTTTTTGAGTTTTCATGTGATAAAAGCTTTTTCATGATCATGATTTCACTTGGTGGCCAATTAGTTATCATGATGATCATTAGACCCAAGAATATAATACTATACCTTGTAAAGGTTATGATTACAACCAAAACTACTTAATATCATACTCAGTATATACATGGCGATTCCACTGGTTTAATACTTTAGTTCCCTTCGACTTTATCATAATCCCGTGTGGATTATGTGTGTATATTTACTCTTTAATTCATTTTTTAAAAATTTAGCACAAAATTTTGGGCAAAAATTACTAATCATACACAAAAGGCAAATACTAGAATACAACTGTCCCTTACAATCACAAGTTTAACAGTGAACCCTCACTATAAGTCACTTGAGACACATCCTGCGATTTACCTCCTCCACCAAATTCCTAGGGCATGGGCGGTGGGGCCCCTAACGGTGGGGTACACCATAGAATACAACTGTCCTATCAATTCCAAAATGTACAACCTCCTTCCATTACCTTCAGTGCGCGTTTTCCTTTCTTTTTTTTTAACTGTTGTTGTTACTGTTTTTTTTTTCGTTTTTTTATTTAATTTTAGGGATATGATTGTAATTTTACCCTTGTGATTTAGAGTATAATTTTAGGATTTAGGGTATAATTGTAATTTTACCCTTGTGATTTAAGGAATAATTTATCCCTAAAATTTAGGGTATAATTGTAATTTTACCCTTATGGTTTAAGTATAATTTATCTCTAGGATTTAGGGTATAATTGTAATTTTACTCTTGTGATTTATGATATAATTTATCCCTAGAATTTAGGGTCTAATAATCATTTAAATAAAATAAATTTAAAAAGAAAAATAAAAACCAACATTAATGAAGGAGTATAAATTAATTAAGAAGAATGGGGACTAAGGGTGTACCAATTTATCCATAGAATTTAGGGTTTAATAGTCATTTAAATAAAATAAATTAAAAAAAATAAAAACCAACATTAATGAAGGAGTAGAAATTAATTAAGAAGAATGGAGACTAAGGGTGTACCAATTGAACTTGGTTGTACCCTAATCCTCTCCACACAAAAATACTACTCCATACAAGGAACACATGCATAACAAAAATATACATGAAATAAAAGGTTGGGCACTTGGGCTGAGTCAAATAGATTGATAGTAATGAAGTTCAATCCTTGTTTGAAATCCCTTTAATATCTTTATCGAATAGAGCTTAAACAAGATAAGCTTGTCGCATGACCAAGCATTGAGTAATTTGATTCGATTTTCAAACACTAGAGAAAGGTACAACAGCCTTACAAGTGTTAACAAAAAGCTTCATTAAAATCTATAGAGCAAACAATGACAAATAGAACATCTGCAGAACAATTTTTGGACAGTGAGTTATTATACAGCTACACATGAGCAAACATAGCAAGTAGTACAATTTGATCACGCATTTTGCTTGCTACAACTCACCTCATATATGTGCAACAATTTCTCCAAACTCAAATCTTCCCATTTCAAAAGGGACTTGTGGATTCTTGCTTCCCAAACAACAAAGGAAACTCATCATACTGCTCTGAGAAACCATGTTCCTCCCCCATACCCTTCAAAGCTTCATAAACCTGATACATCGACCACCGATCCTTCGCCCTAGAAATCACACAATTACAAGCAATTTTCAAGAACTTCACTATATCCTCATCATTGCCCTTCCCGCGAAGATGCTTATCAATGGCATCCTTCATTCGCCCCAAACCGGAGAGGTGAATCACCCAATCGACTAGATTACCCTTGAAGAGTTCTTCGCTACTGGAAACATCAAGAGGCTTTAAACCAGTGGCTAGCTCAAGAAGCACCACACCGAAGCTGTAAACATCTCCTTTCGACGAAGCAACCATTGTACTGGAATACTCTGGAGCAACATACCCAACTTCACCTAAGTCGCCATACACGAAACTACTCTCGTTTGATTCGGAAGAAGTCATCAGCCTAGCTAAACCGAAATCCATTATCCTAGCATCAAAATCCTCATCAAGCATTACTACATTGGAGCTAATGTTCTGGTGCAGGATTGGTGGGTGCAATCCATGGTGAAGCCAAGCTAGCCCTCTTGCTGCTCCTAAGGCGATCTTAAACCTAGTCGGCCAATCCAAATCGACAGCGTTGGCCGATAAAGTCGATCCAAGAGTTCCATTGGATAAATGCTTGTAAACCAAGAGCTTCTCCTCTTCCACCAAGCAAAAACCTAACAGAGGAACCAAATTTGGGTGCCTTAACTGGCCTAATCTGTTCATCTCCATCCTAAATTGTTTTTCCCCAATCTTACACGCACTCAATCGTTTGATTGCAAGAGCTGATCCATCTGGTAAGACAGCCTTGTAAGTCGTCCCTGTTCTGCTAGAAACGATGGCATTCTCTGAACTGAAATTGTTCGTTGAAGCTAACAAATCTGCTAACTTGACCTTCACCAATGGCTTTTGGAACAGCATAACCTGTGTAAGCCGATGAGCTCTCAATCTCTCAGCCCACGAACTGCCACCATCGCCTCTGCCTCCAATTCCATATCCCCCCTTTCGTTTTTTCCCCGATCTCGTGAAACACCACCACCACAAACCAAACCCTAACAACAACGACGCCGCCGCGCCAAATACGCCGGCGGCGATGATAATCGCCAAGCTTTTTTTACTCAATCCACCGCACTTCCCTAACGGACCGCCGCAGAGGCCGCTGTTGCCGCTGTAGTCGAGCTCCACCGCGCCGGAATTAAACGACGGGACAGTCCCCGATAAATCATTGTTCGCGACGGAGAATTTCTTCAATCTACCCAAATTCGAAAACTGGAAAGGAATATTACCCGATAGTTTATTCCCATCCAAAATCAAGGTATTCAAATAGGAGCAGTTCGCGAGATCTTCCGGTATTTGACCAGTCAAACCATTGCGCGAGAGGTCAAGGGTCACCAAATACGGCAACCACGAGCAGATTTGCGGTGGGATGGAACCGTACAGAGAGTTACCGGAGAGATCGAGGGTTTGTAAGCTGTGGCAGAACTGCAACGCCGGCGGAATATCTCCGCCGAGGTTGAAATCTCGGAACTCCAAGCTGATTAGGCGATTCTCACGGTCGTTCCAGCAGGAAACGCCGACGAATTTGCAGATAAACGCGACGGAAGAGTTGGCGAAGTTCCACGAGCTGAGCTTGCCGTCGGGATCAGTAAACGAGCTCTTGACTTCTCGCAAACACTTGACATCATCTTCGGCTGAGGAGGTGCAGAAAAGCAGAGAAATTAGCAGTAGAGAGCAGAATATGGATCCGCAGCTCCGATGAAGACGGCGATTCATTATTTTGCGGTGGTGGTTGTGGTGGAGGTGGGTAGGGTTTGACGAGTTAATGGAGGTGCATATTCTGTCTGGTGGGGTGGGTTTAGTTTTCAGAGTTTGTTAGTGGAAAATAATGAAAGTGATTAACAATGGGATTATGATAAGTAGGAGTTTGACTATTAAATGTTTTGCCTTTTGGGGTCTAAGAATTTAGTGTTTGACTAAAATTAATTCTAAGTAGTCCCAATTTGCACCTCCTCTGTCTTTACATTCTACTTATGTCTACTATTCATGTTTTTAAAATTTTAATCGTCGTTTTTTCATTTAATATGAAGTCAATGACTTGGGAACTTTGCTTCTTCTAACAAATTATATCTTAATAATAAAATTAAATTTTTTTTGGGAATTTAATGTTTAATTTTCAAATTTTTTTAATGAAACAAAATTATTTATTTTTTAACTCGAGATCGTTTTAATTAAATCTTGTTTGAATTTAGGGATGTCAACGGGCGGGTACCTTATTATCGGGACTCGACTCGTTTTAGAAGTGTCTGCCCCGGGCCCGACCTGGACCCGCACGAGTCCTATTATCCAGACCCTGACCCTGACCCACCCAAACAGGGCCGGTCGGATCCGTCCCGCCATGTTCTCTTTTTTTTTTTAAATAATTTTTTAAAGATTTATATAGCACTCATAAACATTAACTCTCTCACTTCATCATTTTCCATAACTTCAAATAATAATTATATCACAAAAATAAAAAAAATAAAATTCAAATAATAATAATAATCACAAAATTAGTAGTAAAGTATAGAATTTTAAATGATTATAAAAATAAAAAATATGATATTTATATTTAGTACAGGCCGGGCCAGGGCGGGTCGAGTACCCCCGCGGGCCTGAAGTAATACCCAGACCCGCCCCGTTTCAAAACGGGTCTGGGGCGGGTCCATTCCCTTTTTAGTTCTGGGCGGGTATGGGCGGCCCAAATCGTGCGAGCCGAGTGGGTATCCGCGGGTTCGAACTAAATTGACACCCCTATTTGAACTTGATTTAATAAAGATATCAAACAAACCCGAACAAACATTTCTAATCGATAAAGTTAAAATTTTTGTTCGAGTTTGAACCTGATACATGAAAATAGATAAAATAAGTGTAATAGTATTATTAAACTACTACTTGAACTAGATTGATGATTAAAGCTCGACTCGATTGCTTTTTAAATAAGCACAAACATATATTTTGAATTTCTCTAAAATTTTAGAAAAGTTTGAACATTCGATTCCGTTGGACTCATCTATACTCCTAATCATTATCACCGCAAACTCTGTAAAATACTTCTTCAGTCCTACAAAACCCCTCGGCACTTTCTTAGTTTGTTTATTCAACAAAATCCTTTACACTAAAAAAAAAGAAAATATTATTTTATTTAATAATTTTAAAAGTTATTTTAATTTCAAATTTTTTACTCCCTTTTCATAAACATATCAATACTTTAATATTTTTTTAACAAAGGATATTATAATATTTTCTAAAATTAATAAAGTTAATAAAAATAATAATATTTTTTAAATAACATAATGTGAAGCGTTCTTTTTAGTAGGGGGAATATATATATATATATATATATATATATATATATATATATATATATATATATATATATATATATATATATATATATATATATATATATATATACTAGTATGTTTCCCCGTGTATTACACGGGTTATATTTTTTATAATATAATTTTTTAAAATGATCTTTACTTTATTATGTTAATATTGATATTTTTTTATGTAATGTTATTTTCGTTCTGTTTTTCATGTTCGTATATATTTATCTTTATTTATTGTAATTATGATGTTTACCTTTAAATGGTATATTATGTAACTGAATTAAAATAAATAAAAAGTGAAATATAATCATATTTATATTATCTGTAACATTAATTGCTGTAAATTTATAAAAACCTCACCAAACACAACATTAACTGTGTTGTTGCTTGCTTTCCCTTTTTCATCTAGACAAAGTATTTTTAGGTCATCTCCTTTTTAATATATTTTTAATAATGCAATTAATATTTTATTTTAAGTATTTTAACATTTAAAGTAATTAATATTTTAAACTCATAAATAAAATTGATTATTTTTAGGTTTAAATGACCATTTTAGAGAAAAGTTAAAAGTTATGGTTTTATTTGTTAGTAAAATTAAATTTTTTTAGACTATTTTGAATAAATTAATTTTGTATGAGACAATTTAGATTCTAAATTCTTATTCTTGTGGTGGCGCATGTCTACTTGATATGGAAAATAGAGTTGGTAATGGTATTGAAATAAACATTAATTCTTGATTCTAGAAAAGTTTGAAGGATAGAATTGATAATAGAATTAAAATAATCATTCATAGTTTCATAAAAATTATGATAATCTAAATCTGCAGTTATAATTAAATTTATGGATAAATACTGAGTATTTCATGAAGTAATATGTTTTGTTTCTTAAGATTGATCATCTTCAACTTTTACTTGATCATCATTTTATTCGTGGCCGGCATTTGAGTCTGATCCAGAGCATTATCTTCATCATCATCAATAGTCTTAAAATCAACCAATTTACGCTTCTCTTTTGGAGTACTCATTTTATTTTAAAAAACATCATTCATGGAGGATCCTAAAGGCTGTATGTAAACATAAAAATAGCAGTATAATATAACAGTTAAAAAAGATGGAGCAAATCACCATAAATTCATTTTTAATTTTGAACTTCAATACCTTTTTCTCTTTTGATCTATTCGTTATAGCCTTGTGTTAGGCTTTTATTGCGCATCTCAATTAAAATCCCCAAGTGTAGGGATGTCAATTGCAGAGGCAAGTACCCTAGTATAAATATCGTTCCCACAGAGACAGCTAACTATTTATTTATTTTATATTACTATTCAATTAGAATTAAAGTAACCAATTTCCAAGTTTTTGAATTGAATTAATAACTAAAGAATTTAAATAAAAATTAACAAAATAAATTAAAGCAAGGAATATTCGAGATTGAATCAAGAGAGAAGTAACAGCTCTAAGGTTTCAGGTGTAGTGCAATTGATTTGGTTTTCTAGACGTCCTATTGTTTATTCATGTTATTTCAATGAAAATACATCATAAGATGGTGCGCGAACAGTTTTGAACCTCCTTCCTAGATACTAATAAGGCGAATTTCATAAACCTCCGAATGGCCAATTTGACTAACATATATTCTCTAAAAGTAATACTCAAACTTATTCACTTCCTACTTGATTTCCTAATTGCATTGTTCCACTAAGATAATCAAGCATCTTATTTATCAGCCCTTAGGATTATCGTGTTCACGGGCAACCTACTATAATCTCTAGCAAACAGACAATATTAAGTATGAATGCACACAAGCTACATATCAAGCATCACGAGCAATATCAATAACATGCTATGAAGACGTTACAAACATATTATATAATCTGAATTAAATCAAATAAACAAGAATATATTAATAGCATGAAATCACAATACTTTGTCTAGTGTTCCAAATCAACTATCCTAACCTTCAATCCTTAGAACTGTAAAGAGTTTTTAGCCCATGAGGTCACAAACAACCCTCATGGCTATCAAATACATAACAAAATCACAAAAGAAGAAATTAAGAAAAGATACAAAACCCTAATGTCACGTGGTTTATGTTCTCCCTCCGTCTCTCCAATTAGATTGTCTCTCTCAAACGCACTTGAATCTTCCTCCGAACCGATGGGATGAATGGATGGATGGCGGGTGAAGGGTAGTGGTGAAAGGCGGATGGATAGAGCGTAAATTGAATTCACGGTATGTTTTTGTGGTGAATGATCGGTCCCCCCTCTTCAAGTGATCTGATCCTTTTTATACCTATTTTTTCGAAAACTGACTTGAATGGGCTGTTTTTACACGTTGTCAAGCACAGGGGATCAAAAATCCCGATTTTTGGCCCAAAATAACCCAACATGAATTAGCCCTACGTAACTCGAGTTACCTAACTCGACCAGTGTTGCACCAACACGACTCGAGTTAGCAACTCGAGTTGCTGCCTGTTAACTCGAGTTGCGATGCTCTGCATCCTGGATCGCTTTCGGACCTCAACACGACTCTTGTTTCAAGTCGTGTTGGCTCATACACTCGTGTTGGCTCTTTGGATAATTTTCGGATGTTTTTCTGTCCCCTACTCGACTCGAGTTGCAAGTCGAGTTGGACTTTGCAACTCGAGTAAGCTCTCTGGACGATTCTGGACACTTTTTGGGGCCTAACTCGACTTGTGTTGCAAGTCATGTTGCAACTCGAGTTGCATGTTACAACTCGAATTGGGTCTTTTCAGCCTCGTTTACTGCTCGTTTTCGTTCCTGCTTCATTTCTACCATATTTTAACCTTCAAAACTTAATAAAACCCATTAGTAGCACCATAATCATGTAAAATACATAAGCTACACAATCCGACACGAATGTATGACCTTATTTTAATAAAAATAAGGTATTATGAGATCAAAAATACGTAAATTTCCACTCTCATCAACCCCCTAAACTACCATGTTGTTCGTCCCCGAACAACGAATTCAAGACAATAGAGAAATGAGAGTTGAAATTCTACCGCAAATAAGGGATCACACACATCCAAACCAAGATAATATATTCGAATGCCAAAATATTATCAATTGAAACACGCACATCAAATTAGTCACTTCCCATTTCAAAATGCTCATCATCCACTCTCACGGATAATATTTACACTCATCGCTCAAGTGTGAGATATTTACTCACATGGCTAATATACATACACTCAAATCAATTTACATGCACGCGTAACCATAAGCTTGACAATCATCTAAACTTTCCACTAACTCGAAACACTTAACGATGGGATCACAAAGGACTTGCTTAGGTCGTAACGTTGGCTCTTTGGACAAGGGTAGGTAAATATAGGATAAGTTACTCGATCACTAATAGAGAATCAATAATAGAGATACATTTCACACATATGCTTTTCAAATCAATCTCTTTTTTTTTTCTTTCAATTTCTTTTCATCATTTCAATCCTCCTTTTACTTTCAAGCTCAACATCCTCTTTTCATTTTTTTCTTTTTTTTTCTCAAATAGGATACTAGTTTCAGGCTCTACCCAATAACTGGGGTACCAGTTTCAGGCACTACCCCACCTTTTTGCAAGTTTTTAACCATCCTTCATCTTATAACACTTCTACCAAAAATTAACTTTTCAATTTCCTTCACATAACACCAACCTACTCCTTTAATTCTCTACTAGGATAGATATTTAAAAGGCTTTTAAAAGGAATAAATTGGCTATCTTCATAGGCTTCCAACGAATAAGGCTTACAGGCTCAAACGGGGAACTATGGATTAAATTTCAAGGTAGGATAAATATTTGGCTAGTGATTCAATAAAGAACAAGATGGCCTAAGATCATTTCCCATCATCTAATCAATCATCTAGCTTCAAGCAGATTAAGAGTCAAGTTCTAGAATACACGCACTCCTTCATAGGTTTATGAACTAACTTTAATACATGCAACAACTTAAAGTATTCCAACATCTAAGCTCATATCTAGCTTGATTATCCATTTCATTACATCACCACATTATCAATTAAATTCAATCAAGTGCTTAGGAAGAACCAACAATCATCCTCAAGAACTAAAAAATAACCACACTGAACTAGGATAAACACGCAACAAAAACAAATAAACGACATGCACTTGGACAATCACAAAAAATCGACATCTCAATATCATCAAATGAATTAAAAATACTGAAAAAATTAATCATCCAAGCACACAACACAATGAAGCAACTTTACTTTGGTGTAGCAAGACACAAGTATATACGTATCCCCCCAAACTTAGATCAAACGAAGTGAGAGCATAAATTTGTAAAGAAGTATATACCATAGTCGAGCAACACCTAATAAAATTACTACATTGACACAAACTCAATAAAACAAATAAAATGGGAGGTTAGGCCCCAACATGCGCTCATATTTAACATCGGAGAGTCACGACGGAATACCTCAAACTTATCGGAATGGCCATGGATATCTCTCATCCTTGCCGTCGTATTCTAATCGCTGTGCTTCTTCATCAATCCAATACTTATGGCGAGGGATGGCCTCATTGGCATTCTTAAAATTTGTCTTGACCTTGCCAATCATGTTAAGACCAAATTTCATCAACCTCTTCATTCTACTCCACCACTTATTCCTTCTTCCGATAAAAATTCCCAATTTCTCTTCTAACTCCTTTCTATACCTAAGAATATGTGAGGAATCATAAGGTGAAACAAAATCAACAGAAATAATATCATTAATGTCAATGCAACTTAAAGAGTTTAAAGGTTTAGAAATGCTCATTTCATTCTTCAAGTCCTTTTCGGTTGCTTTTTCACTTTGCTTATCTTCTTTCTTTTCTTCTTCAACATCCTCAAATTCTTCATCAATCTCTTTTGTTGCCTCAAAAATTATCTCCAGTTGATAGCTTAATTCAAGTGGAGCCACTTGACTTAATCGAGTGGACTCCTCTTCGACTTCTTCTTCCTCAAACAACAACGAAGGACCTTCAAACTGCATTCCAGGGCACAATGGAACAACAATATCTTCCACAAACTCCTCTTCATCCATTCTTTCCTCTCGTTGAAGTTGAGTAGTTAAACTTGAAGAGATGTTCGTAAGAAGATTGTTTATCTCTCTCGTTCTTTCATGAAACTCCTACGATGCAACTTTCCTATCCTGCGATGCAACTTTCATATTTCTTTCTAGAGCTTCCAACCTTCCTATGTTTTCTTCATGCATCTTGATGGAAGTATCAAACACGTCTTGTAATCCTTGGGAAACTCCGGTCGATCCAGAATAAGTGTTCTCTTGATAAGGTTGATATGAATTTGCATTGTAAGCACAAAACCATTCATCTTCATATCTAACTTGAATGTAAAGTGAAGATGGAACTTGATTAGCTGGAAAATCATAACCATAGTACCTCTCATCCATGTAATATGGAGAAGGTTCCATAGCACTTTGATTTTCATAGCGTTTCAATATTTCATCCATCTCATGTACCTCAAAGATAATTAATAGTCAGAATATGTTTAAAAATATCCTAATTAAATTAGTAATAAAAAAATAAATAATTAAGTCGTCCCCGGCAGCGGTGCCATAAACTTGTTAGGCTTTTACTCCTTTACTGCGCACCTCAATTAAAATCCCAAGTATAGGGATGTCAATTGCAAAGGCAAGTACCACAGTATAAATATCGTTCCCACGGAGACAGCTAACTATTTATTTATTTATTTTATATTACTATTCAACTAGAATTAAAGTAAGCAATTTTCAAGTTTTTGAATTGAATTAATAACTAAAGAATTTAAATAATAATTAACAAAATAAATAAAAGCAAGGAATATTCGAGATTGAATCAAGAGAGAAGTAACAGTTCTAAGGTTTCAGGTGTAGTGCAATTGATTTGGTTTTCTAGACGTCCTATTGTTCATTTATGTTATTTCAATGAAAATACATCATAAGATGATACGCGAACAGTTTTGAACCTCCTTCCTAGATACTAATAAGGTAAATTTCATAAACTTCCGGATGGCCAATTCGACTAACATATATTCTCTGAAAGTAATACTCAAACTTATTCACTTCCTACTTGATTTCCTAATTGCATTGTTCCACTAAGATAATTAAGCATCTTATTTATCAGCCCTTAGGATTATCATGTTCACGGGCAACCTACTATAATCTCTAGCAAACAGACAATATTAAGTATGAATGCACACAAGCTAATACAATATACCAAGCATCACGGGTAATATCAATAGCATGCTATGAAGACGTTACAAACATATAACAAAATCTGAATTAAATCAAATAAACAAGAATATATTAATAGCATGAAATCACAATACTTTTCCCAGGGTTCCAAATCAACTACCCTAACCTTCAATCCTTAGAACTGTAAAGAGTTTTTAGCCCATGAGGTCACAAACAACCCTCATGGCTATCAAATACATAACAAAATCACAAAAGAATAAATTAAAAAAAGATACAAAACCCTAGTGTCACGTGGTTTATGTTCTCCCTCCGTCTCTCCAATTGGATTGCCTCTCTCAAACGCACTTGAATCTTCCTCCGAACCGATGGGATGAATGGATGGATGACGGGTGAAGGGTAGTGGTGAAAGGCGAATAGATGGAGCTTAAATTGAATTCACGGTATGTTTTTGTGGTGAATGATCGGTCCCCCATCTTCAAGTGATCTGATCCTTTTTATACCTATTTTTCCAAAAACTGACTTGAATGGGCTATTTTTACACATTGTCACATACAGGGGATAAAAAATCCTGATTTTTGGCCCAAAATTACCCAACACGATTGGCCCTACATAACTCGAGTTACCTAACTCGACCGGTGTTGCACCAACACGACTAGAGTTAGCAACTCGAGTTGCTGCCTGTCAACTCAAGTTGTGATGCTCTGCATCTTGGATCGCTTTCGGACCTCAACACGACTCGTGTTGCAAGTCGTGTTGGCTCATATAACTCATGTTAGCTCTCTAAACGATTTTCAGATGCTTTTCTGCCCCCTACTCGACTCGAGTTGCAAGTCGAGTTGGACCTTGCAACTCAAGTAAGCTCTCTGGACGATTCTGGACACTTTTTGGGGCCCAACTCAACTTGTGTTGCAAGTCGTGTTGCAACTCGAGTTGCATGTTACAACTCGAGTTGGATCTTTTCAACCCCGTTTATTGCTTGTTTTCGTTCCTGCTTCATTTCTACCCTATTTTAACCTTCAAAATTCAATAAAACCCATTAGTAGCACCATAATCAAGTAAAATACATAAGCTACGCAATCCGACATGAATGTATGGCCTTATTCTAATAAAAATAAGGTATTATGAGATTAAAAAGACGTAAATTTCCACTCTCATCACCTTGATCATAGTAGGATCTGAAGATATTTTCATCACAGTGTATACATTCTATTGAGTACTTATATTTCTTTCAGAGATATGGAATCTAAATATGAATTTCGAACCAATAAGAGTGTCAAGCTCTTTAGGAAATGATCCAACCAAATCCAGCTAATAAAAAAAACAAAAAAGTATTATAATAAAACATAGGATAGGTATAACAGGTATGTTGTATTTTGCAAACTAAATTCTAATTTTTGTCATATCTTTCAGTCATGTGAAAATTTGTAATATGTGAAATTTGATTAATGTAATTCTATTCTTTATAGATGTCAGTATATGAAAATTATAAAATACCTTCTCAAGATTTTCAATGAGTTCGACTGCTGTTTTTCCAATGATTGGCCTAATTTATCTATCAAATACTATAAAGGAAGTACTCCAAGTTTCATCGGCAACCTTGAGATGAATTTTATATTTTGTTGAAATGCAAAATAACTTAATAAATTTTTATTTTTCATTTTCAAAAGAAAATAGTAAATTTAAAAAAATATATGTTAAAACTTTCAAAGAAAAAAATAAAACTTACTGTGGCACAGACACTGGTATATTCTGCTTATACTTCTCACAGTAAGGGACTCCAGATTTATCAATAACTTTCTTTGTACAATTGTTACATCCATTATAGTACCATCCATATTGAGTTTGGATCATTTGAGCATTTGCAATAACAATGCAATAGCTTTCCTAAAAATCCACGATGAAAATATAAATTAACATAAGTTATACAATAATTGTAATGTATTTTAATCTTTGTACAAAAATATTTTAAAACAAAAAAAATTATAATGGAATATTTACATCCTTGATGTCTTGAATTTCTGCAAGATAGATCACTTCTACATCTAGTGTAAATTCTTCAAAGACGAAGCTTCTACCAATATGATTTATATGAGACTGTCCAGGCAATCTATCATGACCTATTAAACTCATGCTATATTTCCAAATGCATAAATATTAAAATTTATAGATATATATTTTTTAAAAGAAAAAATCACTAAATGTAATGTATAGATTGAGCGCGTACCTCTTTCGGAAAATATGAACTTCTTTTATATCTTCATTAATTGTTATCCTTGTTGCATTTCAAGAATTTGATATGTTTTATCCTATAGCATATTTCAAAGAAAGTATGATTTAAATTTTTATATAATAATAATTATTATTATTGTTAAAACATATCTAAGAAATTAGAGGACAAATAATATATGATTAATCGCTAAATATATTAGAATAAACATCTAATGACATCTAAATACATACATAATTATACATAAATAAAATGAGTTTAGAAAAAATGTACCTCTATATTTATTGTTGATTTTGGCATACTCAAGAACAATAATAAGTGTTTGGTTTGGATTGTTCCTCTTGTATTGCATCAATTGTCTTGCATATTCTCCCCACAATGTACAATTCATGATTGTGTGTCTTAAATTGATGTTAAAATTTTAATTAAAAAAATTAAACATAAAATTGAGTTAAAAAATATAAATAAATATTTTAAAAGAAAGTTACCGTTCATCTTCAAGCTCAATATTAATTTTATCTGTAGGTTTGCCCCTTGCTAAACTTGGTTTCAATTTTGGTTTAAATTAATTTAGAGCAAGTGTACTCTATCGTGTGTAGCACGTAAGTGACCAAGTGCAAAATTTATAAGATATCGAACCCAAGGGCGAAAATGAGTAGCCGTATTTGAAAGATATTTCACTCTAGTAGGACTAATCAAAGAAGGAGGGTTGATTATACTACAAACTAACAACTAGAAAAGCAATTAAAGATAGAACATGTACAAGTTTGATGAAAAATGGATGAAGATGAGCAATCTAAGAAGTATGTAAGGCAAGCAACATTCATGCATAAGGTATATATAGACTTACACACACACATGCATTAATGGTTTTCATGTTATGATATTAAGGGCAATCACGTTTGTGCCCCTAATCCCTGTGACCAAGATGATTAGGTTCTCAACTCTTTTACAAGTTTAAATCTCCTATGATTGTTCTTACTCTTAATTCCTATGAAGGTACTATGATCATAAGTTGGGTTCCCCTCACTAGTTCATCACTAATGTTCTATCATGAGGTTCTAAGCACTTGAAGGGTATGGCTTACTTCTCCTCATACTAACTAAGTCATTCATGAAATCAATGATACAATTAAACCACTAAGCATAATATTGGAATGACCATCCTAACACTATGAATAGAGAATTTAACTACACAAATCATACATAAAATGAGAATGAGCATTCATGATAGAAATTATTCATAACAATCATTTCATCAAACATGTGGTGTGCAAAAATCTACATAATACATAATCAATCATATTGCTGGTCTCACATGAGAACTAGCCACTATAAAGCATTACAAATTCATTACAATCCAAGACATGCTCCATTTGAGTTAAATAATGAAGAAAATAACAAAATAAAGATAAGTTGGCTCTCCTTTGATGGTGAACTTCCTCCCCTTTGATCATGCTAAAATCTTCAACCAATGATGAATTCCTCTTCTTAGATTGGTGGATTAATGGAATGGTAGATGGATTTGAGGAGATCAAGTGGTTTGAATGGATGAAGTGAAGGATGGCAGAGATGAAGATGAATGTGTGTGATTTAGGTATCTAGTGCGTGTGGAAAGTGATCCAAAATGACTCATCTCAAATTTTATGATCAAAACATGTATTTATACTCCCTGGAAGCTTCTAGAAATTTCCTGAATTTTTCAGATTTTTGAGTTCAGCTCGACTCTAGTTGCAAGTCGAGTTGGGTCTTGCAACTCGAGTTGGCTTTTGGGTCGACTTTCTCTGCCCCGCTCGGCTTGCAACTCGACCTGGACCATACCCAACTCGACTCGAGTTGATAACTCGAGCTCTCGCCTGTCAAGTCGTGTTGGATGAATCAGAAACTGGAATTTTTATGGAACTCAGCTCGACTCGAATTGCAAGTCGAGTTGGACCTTGCAACTCGAGTTGAGTCACTGCCTGCAGCGCAGTCTCACCGTTTCGCGCATAACTTTCTCATTCGATCTCCGATTCGAATAATTCTTGTGCTCACGCGACCCTCTCTTTCGTGGCTTTCCAATCATATATCACACGCCCAATTTTGTGCTCCACATGAATACAAAAAATTACACAAGTTAGAGATGTATTTTTCAACATTTTGCTTTGGCTCGTTCTTCCTCATTTCAACTCAGAATTGAGCTCCGTTTTTCCCACATCTTCCTTATCGTGTCTAGAATCCATTTCTTCATAAAAATCATACAAATTACACCAAAATATCAATTCTCTAAATATTTACAAATATTGTGCATTTTAAAGCACTTAATCAAGAAAATTACACATTTATCATTTCAAAGAACAAATCTCCATATTTTCAAATAACACCATCAAATGATATACAAAATGACTAAAAACATAATACAATACATAAGAAAATACACTAAAATTTATGTGAAAACGACACCGATCACTTGCACTAACACAAATTATATCTCTTATTTTTACTACCAAATCAATTATGTCTGTGGATATTGTCATTGTAAGAAAAAATAGAACCAATTTTTTTAAAAGTATAATTAGTTTCTATTAAAAAAATAATAATAAACTTTTAAAACATACCTATGAGTACTGTATCTCTAGTGTTGTCTTGAGAATTGATTGTATCAAAATCAATAAAATTCAAGCTAGTTTTGTTGATTTCCAATGGCGAAGTCAATCGCACCAACGTGTAATTATGGATGTTCCAACTTGAATTCATGATTTGTAATAAGGACCGACCCAATATTTTCAGCAATACAGAAATTTGATCTAATATATATTGCTTCCTCGCTTAACAATTTCTCAAATTTTGAGATGTGATTATGGCGAATTATTGCTTGAATTTTCGAGCCCTACACATATAATATAACAATAATTAAATAAAAAATCTTATCATGTTAATAATCTAAAAGTTGTGAAAATATAAAAATATACCATATACTTTAAAAATATTTAATCATTATAATCAACTAAATTTTAGCTTTTTATCCATCATAATCATATTCAGGTATGTTTTTTTGTCTGTATTATCAAGGTATGATATCCAAAGCCTCAAATATTTAACTTTAATTTGCCAAGTCTCCTTTTGCATAGTAATTTCAGACACAGGATTATAAATTGATGACATGATTTAATAAAGGAAAAAAGAAACCGTATAAAGATTGCAATGGAGGTAAAAAAAATTTCACTATAGATGAATATTGATCGATTGTATTATGTCATATACTTATATACAATGAATTTATATGATAAATATGGTAATAAATAATTTAAAATCAATACCAAAATTACTTTAAAAATATTAAATTTTAATAATATACTTCATCTTTCCTAAAATTATTAAAACTTAATTTAAATAATCAAACAACAACAAAAGTTTTTTGTTTCTTCATAAATTTACCAAAAATTTATAACTAATCGATTGTACTATGCCTTAATTAAAATTTATACGCTAAATATGGAAATTAATAATTTAAAATCCAATGAAAATAAATAATTTAAAATACACACAAAATTACAGATTAAATCAAAAATATTTATAGTATTAAATTTAATTACTTACATAAACTTTTATAAAAAAATTACTTAAAATAATATTATTACATAATACTATAAATTTACCAAAACTTTATAACTAATTGATTCGATTATACTATGTCTTAATTAAAATTTATATGCTAAATATGGAAATTAATAATTTAAAATACACACCAAATTTACAGATTAGATTAAAAATATTTAAAGTATTAAATTTAACTACTTACATAAATTTTTATAATAAAATTACTTAAAATAATATTAAGAAAATTACTTAAAATAATATTATTATATAATACTATAAATTTACCTAAACTCTATAACGATTGTACCATATCTTAATTAATATGTATATGCTAAATATGAAAATAAATTATTTAAAATCCAATGAAAATAAATAATTTACCAAAATTTTATAACAAATCGATTGTACATACTTTAGTTAAAATGTATATGCTAAATATGAAAATAAATAATTTAAAATCCAAAGAAAAAAAATAATTTACTAAAACATTATAACAAATCGATTGTACATACTTTAATTAAAATGTATATGCTAAATATGAAAATAAATAATTTAAAATCTAATGAAAATAAATAATTTAAAATTCAAACAAAATTTATGGATTAAATAAAAAATATTTAAAGTATTAAATTAAATTACTTATATAAACTTAAAATAATATTATTATGTATTAATGGTAGGATATAAAAAATATTTAAAGTATTAAATTAAATTACTTATATAAACTTAAAATAATATTATTATGTATTAATGGTAGGATTATTAAATATTTAAATTAAGATGTATTAATGGTAGGATTACAAAATATTAATTATTTTAAATTAAATTAAATATACATTAATTGCAGGATCAACGTGGGAGCGCCACATACACAAAATTTTTCAAGGAGCAATGTGAGCCGCCACCTCACAATTTTAAAAAAAATATTCGTGGCAAACACTTGTAATTTAATAGTATATATATATATATATATATATATATTATTTTTTCTCCTTTAAATAATTACAGGATCAGCCCACCAGAAGTGGGCATGACCGGTTTCATTGATCTCATTTTCTTCAATATGAGCCCAATTTAACATTTCGATTCTACGAAAGCCCATGACCTTTTTCCAATTTATTTATTTTTAGCACTTATTCAATAATATGCCATTATAGACAATTTAAACTTCCCAACCTGCCATCTAATTGGGCTAAATGATAAAGTCGGGATGGGCCAGCCCAATATTCATGAGCTATACATGGAGTAAAGAGTGTATGGAGCACATACCATGAATCTAAAATAAAAAATAAAAAATCCTAAATAATTCTTGGGTGTACAAACATTTTTTTTACATTTACTGTCCAAATACTCGTGTCATTTTGGTTTTAACACTTTTTGTATATGCTGATAGATTACATGTAGGATATAGAAGAAACTATATTTAAAAAGAAAAACATAAAATTTGGAGTAATGATTGGATTATGTTCCTCTCTTATATTTCATTCACATAACGAATGACACGAAAAATGATATATGAAAATATTGCGGGAATCTAGTACTTCCTTCATCCCAAATTCAACTTCACATTTATTATAGATATGGAATTTAAGAAAAATTACTTTTTAACTTACTTTTGGTGGTAGTATGGTATTTTTGAGTAATAAATAAATGATAAAGTATGTTATATGTGTTAAAAAGGCGATGATAATTTTGAAATTAAAGTATGTTAGAGGGATATTAGTTAGTTGTTTTTTTCTTTTATGGAAGTGTGAAGTTAAATTTTAGACAGACCAAACGAAAAATGTGAAGTTGAAATTGGGACGAATGGAGTATTATTTATCTATCTCACAAGAAAATCTTAACAGAAATTCTCTTAGTTCTCTCTTTCAAGCCACACCCATCATTTGATGTTCAACAGGAACTTTTACCATTTTTGAACAATTTCATGGATTGAATTGAATTGATCACTCCTTCCTTCATATGTGATTAGTAATTTGAGCCAAGCTTTCGTGATTTGGGATTAACAATACAATTCTTGACCTTTTACATTTCTTCCTCAAAGTTTTTCCCTTAATAAAATTGAAATATATTTTAGGAGTATATTTAGTCATAGGAATATATAAGTCATGTTAATAAGAAATATTATATTATGAGTTAAGTGGTTGAATATGAATAGCTAAACCCTTTTACTCTCTCCGTCCCAACCAAATAACATCATTTTACTATATATTAGGCGTTGTATTTAAATTGCAACATTTTCCTCTTTTATTTAGTAAAAAAGGTTCACCAATGATCCACCACTACCCATCACATCTCTCTAATACACATGTCCACTTTACATAAAATAATAATACTCCTTAATTTACGTGCAAAAACAAATGCACTTTTTTATTCGGGACGGAACGAGTATTACTTAAATAATTTGGTTTGAATTATATTGAGGTAAAAAAAAAAAAAAAGTGGTGGGTAATTGTTGTACAGTTGTAGAGCACAAGAGCGGACATGTGGGGCCGTGTTTGTAAAATGGTGAGGCGTGCTTCCGGCGACATAACCGGCCCCGTCACTCTGTCAAGTCGCCTTTCAAACTCCGGCAAAAAGTTCTCTGCCTTCGAGTATCCATCCACCCCCCACCCACCCACCCACCCACACAAATGCACCACTTCATGCCAAGCAAATTTTTATCTTTTTACTTATTTTTTGTTTTATATCTTAAATGATGTACATCCACAATCCACCAATATGGATGGAAAATATTTTTACTCAATACTCTTTTAAGTTTTGAAAATATATTCCAATAATTGATATATTATTTCTTTTTAAAAAATTAGTATACAGTATATGATAGGAGAAAATGAGTAAAAATTAAACTATCTTAATCAGTATAGCGTATTGCATAATATAATTTTAAAATATTCTACTTTATTTTTATTTGTGTACTATTTTATTTTTGGTAGGTATTGTGTGAGACTGTTTCACGTGAGACAATTTTTCACTTTTTAAAATAGTTATTATTTTCGCTATAAAACATTATCACTTTCGTTATAAAAAATATTATCACTTTTTATTTATATTATGACAAAAACTTGTGTGTGCCCGTGCGCACGGAAGCACATTCCGTGTGCCTTTAGAATTTTGTGTTAAATTGTATATTCTTTAGTATAAAGGTGTGTACCCTTTATTTTCTAAGGAAAAATAAAAAAAATAATGAAAAAAGTGTATACCTTTTAGAACAAAATGGTGCACCCTTATTAATTAAAGTGTATATACCCTTTAGAACTCTTATCCATAATATTAAATTTTAAAGGCGCACGCAAGCCTCACTCTTATATTATACATTGTTCATGAAATAGTATTATCACTTTTCATTAGTTTATTATCACTTTCCTATGTAAAAGTTATCACTTTCTGATCGTCTCACATGGGCCCTTACGTGTGACGGTCTCACACAAGTCTTTGCCTTTAGTCACGCACTATTTTTTTCCTATTCACATAATTAATTAAAAAAACTAAAATAATTACCTTAAATAAATTCAGTTCATTAGAAAACATTGGGAATATATCTGGTGTGTCAAAATGGGTGCATGCTTTAAACCAGAAAATTGTAAAAATAAAATAAAATAAAATAAAAATAGCAGGTAATGATAAGTGCAACTCATTGATGCTGCTGCCATTGTCGAAACGAGAATGTCTTCTTGTCCCTTTCTCACACATCGTCCGATTATTACAACCCTGCAACTCTCTTTCTTTTCATTTCAACACACTATTTCACCACCTCTTCTATAAAATTCCCAATTCACCTCTCTCTTTCATCCAAATTAAAAAATTCTCTTACATTTTTGAATCAGTAATATTGAGTCAATGGCGGCGGAAAAGATGAGAGAAGACCAGTTGCAGGCGGTGTGGTTCGCGGCCGGGACGGCAGCGTTCATGTCGTGCATTGAACGCGCCGTCGTGGTCGCTCACTGGCGCGTGTGGGCGTTCCTGGCGCTCAACCTCTTGCTCCTTGCGATTCTCTTCACCTCCAAATCTCAGATCCGACAGGTTGACGAGGAAGACGACGACGACCTGCCGGAGAAGGAGGAGAAAGAAGCGGAGGCTGTGGTTTCCGCCGGCGTAGAGAGTGAGAAGTCGGCGGCGAGCGGCGGCGGTGGGGAGAGCGAGAGGAAGTTAATGAGAGAAGAAGTGAATGAACAGATCTCGGAAGAGGAATTGAACAAAAGAGCGGAGGCTTTTATAGCCATGTTCAGACAGCATTTGGTTTCTGATGCTAAGAATTTTCGGACAAGAGAACATCTCCATTCTCGTTTCTCACACACTCGGAAAGTTTGTTAGTTTATTTATTTATTTATTTGATTAACTTTAAAAAAAAAAATGGTTGGATATGCCCAGCAGGTCATTTGCGAAAATCAAATTAAATTCTTTTCAATTCAATTAGAAACTCACAATTAATTATTCGTTGGACGAAAGCTAGTGAGTATGAACAATTCATAGGAAAGTTATCCACAATTTATTTTTAATTGTTTCATTTAAATATTAGTTTATTCTAGTTGCTCAACTATGTCATTTTGAGCATAAAATTACAAAGATAGAATTAGACAATTTTACTCGACAGATGGGATTGGAGTTGGAGCACGAAATTATTATGCTTTGTTTGTTTGTGGTGAAATTTTATTTTTGTTTTTAAAATTCACACATGTTTTAGATTTGGTTATAAAAATTATTCATACAATTAAATATAATATTATCAATCTACTCATTGTTCATATTTTGTCTCATCTAATTTTTTTTTCTTTCTCTTTTCTCCATTTTTTACTCTTTTTTTTATTCGGTTAAATAATTAGTAGGTACAAAATATATTTAAATATTATTAAATGATACATTCGCTTAAAAAATTATTGATAAATACATAAGTATATTTTGTTTTACCAATAATACACAGCTCATCAGTACATTAGTGTACATTATTAAAATAGAACAAAAATACTCTATTAAATATAATATTTATACGAATATACATTAGTATTAGTATGCATTCTTGAAAGACAAACAAAAAATATTGAAGAATTCTACTAATGTAGATTAGTGTGCATTCTTGGAAAATAAACTGAAAATACGATGCATTCTTAAGAGAGAAACTGAAATACGCAATTAAATCGAAGAACCCTACTAATGTATACTAGTTACTAATGTGTATTCTTGAGAGAGAAAAAGAATCAAAGAACCTTACTAATGTAAATTGGTGTGTATTCTTGAGAAAGAAATAGAAAATATACTTTAAGGAGGAACAAAAATACACTATTATATTAAAAAATGAGTTATTATAATAAACATACATATAGGGTGTCCTATTATCAAGCACATATATTTTGAAAGTTAAAAGGAGATATATGGCCGTAGGCCCATAACACTTTTTATGGGCTTTGGCTAATAACGTCAAACAGATTTAATATTTCCAGTCTAGCCCAACCCATCCCCTTTTTTGTGGAGAGGTTTTAGCTACGGCCGACTATCCATACACAATTTTCACGAATACACCCATTACTTAATACACTATTAAAAATTACATACACACCCACTCTCCTTTTACAAATATACCTTTATATATAAATGTCCAAAATTTCATCCAGTAGTGGCCGAAAACTTATATAAATGTCGACCAGTATTAGACGACCATGTATTATTTCTGTCGGCCAGTGGTAGTCGAAAATTGTCGTCCCGTTCAGCCCTGGTTGGATGATTTTTTTGCGATTTTTAGGAAAAAAAAGCATAAAACTACATTTTAATCGGTTAAAACACATAAAAATATATATTACTATGATCTTTGAGCTACCTTTGTCCACCATTATGTTACTTATGTGTGTGGTATGACCCAAAGATGTTTTCTTGAATTAGAATTATTATTTTTAGTTCAAAAGAGGTGGAAGGGTTTATAGAAATTTTGTTGGAGTGGTGAGTGTATAGAGATATTTTAGGATGTTTGGTGGATGAGAGAGTGTATAAATAAGTTTTAAATGAATATTGAGTAAGATGTGTGTGTATGGTTGCATTTTATGATGAAGGGTATTTTTGACATTTTCTATAAAATATTAATGAAGGTGGATGCATCCGTGAAAATTATGTGTTTGGATAGCGTGGCCTTTAGCTACAACCATGAATTCATCATTCATGTCATTAATTATGTGACCCTGTCACCACCCATATACATAATGAACATTATGGGCTCGTTTGGTATCCCTAATAAGGCCATGTAGCATGTTTTTGTATCCTGTTTGATAGCAAATATAGAAATATTAAGGGGCCCCATAATTAGTTAACGGCCCGATAAAAAACACTGTAGCCCTTTACATAATTTATACTGACCCTTCCGTGATATTATTAAAAAGGATTGCACAGTGCATCAATATAAAGACTTAAATTACTCTTTTACCCTTAAAAGAAAATGCATAGTAAATTTAGGCGGCCGTGTATTCCTTGTACACGTTGGCAAATTTTATTAATATTGCCTTTGATCTTTAATTTTTATTTTTAATTTATTTTATTACTATATTATCATACAATTAAAATTAAAATTAAAATTAAAATTAAAATTAAAATTAAAATTAAAATATAATGTTAATTTTTTACGTGTAAAAATAATAATTCAAATAAATTTAAACATGAATTTTAATAAAAAAAATTAGTCAAAGAAAATAAAAAAACTTTATAATTGCTTTTAATTAAATAAAAATTTTAATTTTATTTAAAAATAAAATAAACTGTTGATGTAATTTATCATGAAAAATCTAAATGACCAGATAATTTTAATAATAAAATAAATTTTAAATTAAAAATAAATATTTATATTTAATTATATTTTGGAGTATTCAAATTTTAAACAATATACTAACATTTTAGTTTTTAATAATTAATAAAACGATTACATTAGCTAAATCAAATTTTAATAGTATTGTAGGAGTGTGAGCCCTATATTTTAATTATATTGGTGGGTGTGTGTAAGTTTTATGTGTGTAAAAAAAGAAAGGGAACACTTTGAGTGGGACACCCAAAATTAAAAAAAGATCCTCCTTTGAAGGGGACGGAAAGAGTATATATATTATATTTTATAATTTAAAATTAAAATTAAAATATTAAATTATATAAATAAAATTTATCATCATTCATAACAAACAACTTTGAAAATCTACCAATTAAATAAGGGCATAAAAGTAAATTAGATCTTACACATAATAATTATATCACCTACCAAACACCATATATTACCTTTTATACATTCTACCAAACAAAGTCATTAATTTATATTACTACATTATATTAGTATACATAATACTTATCTCCATAATACCTCTTTATCTTATATAACCTATCAAACGAGCCGTATAAGTATTAACGGGTGTTGGTAAGAACTTGTGGCCCATATGATTGACCGATAAGAATCAGATTAAGATTAGAGTTAGGTTTATCTTTTAATGATAAGTTTAAATAAGCTCATGAATTAACCCGAAACTTAATAGGATTGACCCGTTTAACAACCCTACTAATTATAATGAATATCAATAGGAGGCTAATCAAAATGAAAGTGATTTTGAGGATAGACAAACACTTGTGTGAATTAAATTCACGCATGCATCTTGATTTATCGATTATTTTTTATTATATGAAAAATTATTTTTTAAAGGGATAAATTATTACTTTTAAATAAAAAATATTATTCATCAAGTTCTTGCACATTGATTTACCGATTATTTTTAGTACATGAAAAGTTATTTTTTATAGAGAGAAAATACTCTTAAATTTTCATTTTCAAATTATGATATGTTGTGATCTTGTGTATTTTTATTGAGTATAAATTTGAGGAGTATTAATTTTTATTCAATAATTATCTCTAAATAATTTTTTATTTATTAAAGATTAATTTTGCATAAATTGAATCGACATTGGAGAATAAAATTGAATTCAAACAAACTTTAAATTAAATAACTATCTAACTAAATATTTAGATTTTTTTAGGATTATAAATGAAGCACAAACGTATATATAAAGAGTTACTCTCTTATTAATTCGGTTTATAATGTAAATCATGTGGCCCCTTTTAATATAAATCATAGCAATATATAAAATGTAATAAGATTGAAAGAGGGAACCACAATTTACACTATTAATATGATATATTTACACGAGTTTTTACCGTACATAAATTATGAATTAATTCAACACCGATTTTCTAAACAAGCTCTTGAGCGTTTGGATTAAATCAAGAAGCAGATAATTCAAGTAATTGTCGCATATTATTTTATATTTGTTTTATTATAGTTAAGGTTATAATGATAGCTTCGATATCAAAATCATTTGAATGGAGTGATGCTAATGGATTATTTATTGTAGTAAAATTAAAGTGTTGTCTCAAACGAAACAAGTCATAGTAGTTAGTTATTGCTATTGCATCCTCACTAAATCAACATTAAAAGTGGCATATTAAAATTCTTATAACTCATTAATTTATTGCACATCCAGAAATCACTGTGATTGTTTTTTTTTTCCTTGGTTAATTGAAGTTAATTAGGAAATTAATTAATTAATGCGGTTTTTATGTAATTTTTGTTAATGTCGAGTTGGTATCTTTGCAGAGGGATGAATCGTTTACGAGTATGATGTGTTTTTGAACCCTCAATTTAAGAGGCCGTTTTGCTTTCTTCTCGTGGAGAAACGTGAGCTCCTTAATTTATTTTTATTTTTTTACGTGTTGATTTTGTTTTGGCATGTTAGAATTTTTTTTATTAACTGTATAATCTAATTGATAGATAATATATTATTATGCAATTATATTAATTATTATTATCCAATTATATTAATTATTTTATGGACTTAATTTTGTGATTAATTAGGATAAAAAGTCAATGAGCTATAATAATAATGATAGGAGTCAAAATGAGTAGATACTCAATATTACTTGATTATGTGATTATGAATGACCTAATATACTATATACTAAAGGAGAGTTTTGGATTTATTATGTGGCATCATGTGAGCAATTTAGGTGATGTGTCATTTTTATAGATTTTTGTTTTTTTAATAATAAACTTGCTTAGGAAGGAAGATAATGTAGTTACTTTTATTTTAAATAACCAATCAAAATATTTCATTTTTCTTTATCTTATTTAAAAATTTACTTAAAACTTTAAGTGTTTTAAATTTTTTATTTTTAAATATGATTTATATAAAAATTATATCAAATTAATTGTCTTTTCATGATCTTTAATTTGACATCCATATTACTAATAATATATGATTGGAGAAATAGATTCTTAAATTTAATAACAATTTTTATATTGTAAAATATTCTTTAATAAAATATATTAATAAATAAAATATTTTTAGAAAAGTAAGAAATTATTTAATATATTTAATCTATTTATCCTTAGAATTTTAAGTTTAATAAATTTAGTTAATTATAAAATTCTAAATGAGGAATTTCATGAAAAAATAAATCTTAGTTTAATATTAATTAATTTTCATAATTTTTTTATCGTTAATTATTTATTTTATTATTTTTAATAATTTAATTTTAATTATACAATAATTTATAATTATTTTATACATTTATTAATTTTATTTATTAAATGATAATAGTTAGGGATGGTAATGAAATGGATTTCAAGTACTCATTCTATCAAAATCTTAATAGGCACATATGAGTAATTGTAAACGGGTTTAAGACGGATACAGATAGTTGTGAAAATCATATTAGGGTTTGGAACGAGTACGAATAATACCGCAATACCCGCGAGTACTATATATATATATATATATATATATATATATTACACACAAAATTTAATGTATTTATTTAAAATAATAGAATTCAATTTATATTTAATTCATAATAATATAATTTTAAATAATAGAAAAGATATAAATATTTATATAATAAATTAATATTAAATTAGTGTGGGTACCCGAGTGTATATTGATAAACGGGTATGAAATTGGTACGGGTACTATAATAATTTTTTTAAATGGAATGTGTACAATTAGTTTTTATTTTAAAATCACATAAGAATACGAGTACCAAAAAATAAACGGATACCCTACGCGTTGTCATCCCTAATAATAGTTTTATGTTTAATAATTATGATTTCTTAAGATTATACTTTTTCTGTAATAATTTAAATATGATAATATAAGAACTTAATATATAAAAATAAATATTTTGTATTGGCAATATAATATTGAAAATTATATATAAATTTATATTATAATGTTATGAATTTTTTAATAAACTTTACAAAAGTTTAATGTGTTCTATAATTTTTTTTTGTTTAAAAATTTTAATATTAAAAAAAATAAAAGTTTTATGAATAAAATTATTCTTATTAATTTATATAGTAGTTGTTAATATTATTGAAAAAACTTTTTTGAAATTGTCTCAGATGAGGACTTAAATCATAAGTATAAAAAGTAATAATTTGTATAATGGAAAGTGGTACTTCAACCAAATACATTATATTGTTCGAGTACTACAACCAAACACAATATAATATCGAATACATCTTTTGGGTACTCCAACCAAACACATTATATACTGTTCGAGTACTACAATCGAACACAATATAAAATTTTAATTATTAGAATATTTATGTCTTATAATTTTAAATATTTTAGTTTAATAGTTTTTTGAACACGTTTAGCAAATTCGAAAATACGAATAGCTAATTCCATAAAAAATTCAAATATCCCGCGTAATGCGCGGGCTTCGTACTAGTTAAGTAGTATATAAAGGTTTTCATGGTCTACGACAGTCCCCATTGAAAAATGTCAAATATTGCGTGATCTGCGAGTTCGTATTCCGCTCAATAGACTCAATGGATCAAGACTCAATGGAGGACTCAATAATGGATCAAGACTCAATGGAGGACTCAATGGATCAAGAATCAATGGATCAAGATACGCTAAGGTACGTTTTCGTTTGATAGTTTAGATCTAATATGGTTTAAGAATTTAGAATTAATGAATTTATTTTCTACAAGCGGTATCAGTTATTTGACATCTGATTTGATTATATAATTAATAATCAAATTGTTGAATAATAATAAATATTATTATTATGAACTGCTTATTGTTGAATTTAAGATGACTTTAGTCTAATTACTCTGGAAATTAATTTCTGAAAAACAATTAGGAGTAGATTTAGCAGTATGTGTTTAGTGTTGATTCTCCATTCTCGAAAAACAATTTCTGGAAACATTGTTGGCATTTGATTGCTCATAATTGTACTATATGTTTTTGTTTATATTTGTATATGGGGGTGCATTTGAAAATACCATAATATCTCAAAAATATAATTTACTAACTATTAGGGATATATAGAGTAATTATCAGTAATACTAATTTATTTATTTATTTATGTGGTTTAATAGCAACATTATGGGTAAGGCTATGGGTAGGTGTACTTATATTTCTACGCGGGTGGTGTTGAATGTTGATCGAGCAACATGCTTATCTCTTTTGAATAATGGATTATTTATTGCTTTAATTTTCGAATATTTGATTAAATGAATACTCTCTTGTATTAAAAAATTTCTATTTTGTAATTAAATTATATTTATTTTATGTTATCATTATTAAGGTATGGGCAGCCAACTCCTCCCACCATCAGTGATGCATTAACTTATTTGAAGGAGGTGAAGGATATGTTCCAGGATCAAAGAGAAAAATATGACAGGTTACTTCATGTCTTGGAGGATTACAGGGTACAAAGGTAAGGAATTTCACTTGGTAATTAAGATAGCATGTACACTTGAAAAATGATTTTTTTAACTCTTGATTACTTATTTTGACAGAATTGACATTCCTGGTGTCATAGCTAGGGTGAAAGAGTTGTTTAAAGGACATCCTAATCTAATTCTTGGATTCAACAGATTCTTACCTGAAGGATATGAAATTACCCTTATCTATGAGGAAGAGGCTATAAGTTTTGTTAATAGGATAAAGGTAAATTAGTATCTCTTTATTTGATGATAAAAGATTGAGTTTATTTGGAAAAGTTCTATATTCTAACTTTATGTCTGTGGCTCTTGTAATTTGCCGAAACCTTTTCAAAATGATTTACAAATTGTTCATCAAATAATTTTATTATATCGCTATCATTTATCATTGATTTGAGTGTTATTTTTTTACGCTTTCTATAGGTGTAATAATACCCTAACACTATACATGGGGCTAAAGTTAGTGTTGTTATAGAAAACGATCAGCTCAAAAGGCTCGGCTCGACAAAGCTCGAACTCGACTCGACTCGTTTCTATTCGAGCTTGAGTTCGAGCTCGTTTATATACCCGTTTAGTTAACGAGCCGAGCTCTGCTCTGCTCATTAAGGCTCGAAAATAATAATTAATAATAACATTAATACTATTAATTATTATTATTTAATAATTATAATACTCCTATGTAATAACTTCATCTCACGATTAAATTGAAAAATAGAATCGAAAAACCTTACTAATATACATTGATGTGCATTTTTTAGAGAGAAACAGAAAATACGCAATTAAATTGAAAAATCCTGTTAATGTACATTCTTGAGAGAGAAACAAGAAATATTACTAATATATATTGGTGTGTATTCTTGAGAGAGAAACAAAAAATACGCGATTAAATTGAAAAACTTTATTAATGTACATTAGTGTTCATTCTTGAGAGAGAAACAGAAAATATAGAGAAACAGAAAATACACGATTAAATTGAAAAATAATTATGGTTTAATCTATCACCCATTGTTTTATCTCATTTTGTTCACATTGACGATTAAATTGAAGAATAAGTTTTTATAATTATTCTTAAATTTTTCACCCATTGTTTTAATTGTTTTATCTGATTTAGTGCACATTAGTGTTAAATGAAATTATTATTACGTGCAAATGTTGAATATTAATCCTTGTAAATAAGGGTAATGCTGAAAAAAAAAGACATTATGTATTTATCAGTATTTATATTAAATCAATTATTTATTAGTAATTAGGTTATACATACGCGTATCTATATGTATTCCTTCTTTTTTTTCTCACATTAATTAATATATTTTTAAAAACTTACCACCTCTTCGCACGTTGATCAAATATAAAAGTTCAAATCTACCTAATAAAAAACACAAACTAATCTTGGATTATTGCAATTCAGAATTCCCAAAATCCGTCTAAAACTTAGATAAACATACATGTAGGGTGTCCTATTATCAAGCACATATATTTTGAAAGTGGAGTGTCCTATTATCAAGCACATATATTTTGAAAGTGGAGTGTCCTATTATCAGGCACATTATTTTGCAAGTTAAAAGGAGATATATTGCCGTAGGCCCATAACATTTTTTATGGGCTTTGGCTAATAACGTAAACAGATTTCAATTTCCACACAGCCCAGCCCATATGCATAATGAACATTTTAAGTACTAACGTGTGTTGGTAAGAACTTGTGGCCCATATAATTCACCGGTAAGAATTAGATTAGAATTAAGAGTTCAACTTAAGTGCACCTAGATAATTTAAGTTATTATATTTAATTCTAATTACTCAATAAAATAAATTAATTAAAATTAAATACAATAACCATCCACTAACTATTCCATTTACTCTATAAATTCTCAAATGCACCGGTGCAATAGGTGGACTATAAAATAACCCTAGAATTAGAGTTAGACTTATTTTTTAATGATCTGTTTAAATAAGGTGATCAATTAACCCGAAACTTAATAAGATTGACCAGTTTAACCACTTTACTAATTATAATGAGTACCACCATGAGGCTAATCAAAATGAATGTGATTTTGAGGATAGACAATTCGAATTTCATTGAAGTTACAGATTCGAGTAATTCGAGAAATTTTGATTGAATTATGATACAAGAATTAGGTTCACTCATGCATCTTAAAAATTACGATTATTTTTTTATTATATGAAATTTTATTTTTTAAAGAGATAAATTATTATTTTTAAATGAAAAATATTACTCATCAATTCTTGCACATTAATTTACCGATTATTTTTAGTACATGAAAATTTATTCTTTACAAAGAGAAAATATTCTTAAATTTTAAATAATTTTTTTTAATTCTGATATGTTATGATTTTATGTATTTTTATTTGAGTATAAATTTAAGGAGTATTAATTTTTAAATAATTATCGCTAAATAATTTTTTATTTATTAAAGATTAATTTTACATAAATTGAATCGACATTGGAGAATAAAATTGAATTCAAACAAACTTTAATCAAATTAAATAACTATCTAACCAAATATTGATTTTTTAGGATTATAAACGAATCATATACATATACATAAAGAGTTACTCTCTTATTAATTGGGTGTACGGTGTAAATCATGCTGTCCCCTTTAATATTAGTCATAATATCTATTTTTTAGGATTATAAATGAAGCACATACATATACATAAAGAGCTACTCTCTTATTATTTTGGTTTACGGTGTAAATCATATAGTCCCCTTTAATATAAATCATAGCAATATATAAGATGAAAGAGGAGGAACACAATTTACAATGTGAATTCAATTTACAGCTTATTCAACACCGGTTTTCTTAACAAGCTCTTGACATGCGCGCGTTTGGATGTTCTCAATTAAATCGAGTTTAACAAAGTTTGATTAAATATAACAAGTAAATAATTCAATTAATTGTCGCATATTATTTTAGGATAAATGTATTTGGTTCAATTTGATCCAACTCAATAATAAGGTTAAAATAGTACATTTTGCACAGCAAATATTATATGAAGACAAAAGTACCATTCTCTTCATAATCTTATAATTAAATTTTAATGTACTCTTTCTCCTCTTATTTAATGTTTATCTCTCCACTTAATGACACTTTTAATTGAGTTCATCAACCAACTTAATTTAATAATCTAGCTTCTACTGTTCATCTAAAAAAACTTTATTTATTTTAATAAACTTTATCTCTCCTCTTATATTTCATTTTTACTAAAATTATTATATTCCATTAATTATAAGAGTATGTCTTGCATGAGACCGTCTTACGTGAGACCATTTTACACTTTTTAAAATCGCTATCACTTTCGCTATAAAATGTTATCACTTTTTATTTATATTATAAATTATTCATAAAATAACATTATCACTTTTCATTAATTTAGTATAACTTTTTATTGTAAAAGTTATCACTTTCTGATCGTCTCACGTAAGCTCTTACGTGAGACGATCTCACACAAATCTTTTCCTAATTATAATAAGTTTTTAAATTTTGATAATTAATTGATTTATATTTTAAATATATATTGATTTTCCCTAAAATAACTTTTTATTGTAATTTTATTTTAATAACAATTAAATTTTGAACAATTTATTTTATTAATTTTAATTATGTGCTCTTTATGTATATGGGCAAGTTTTGTGTGATATCGTCATGTGAGACTATTTTACATTTTTTTAAATAGTTACAACTTTCGTTATAAAATATTATAACTTTTCATAATTGTTCATGAAATAGTATTATTATTTCATTAATTAAGTATCACTTTTTATTGTAGAAGTTATCACTTTTTGTTTAAGCATTTAGACGATCTCATACAAGTCTTTGCCTATATATTTATTAAATAAAATACTCTCCCTTCCCAAAATTAATTTTTAATCGCAAAAAAAATTTCAAGAGTTAAAAGATGATTTGCGAAAAAATAATTAGTTTTCTGATGAAATCTAAAATTTTGAAATAACTACGGGACTAAATTGAAAATTTTAAGTAATTTGAGACGAAAATCGAATTTGGCAAAAGTTATAGGACTGAAAGTGCATTTAACTCGAATTAAGAAATATAATATTTTAATGTGCAGTAAGGTGAGAAAAATTATTCTAATATAAAGTGGATAAGTTGTATTAGTGTTGATTGTGGGCTCATATGAATATATTAATTGTTTCGTGTGGTTCCTATCTACCAAAAATAGAAACGTAATTATTGGAATGAGACGCCCAAAATAAAATGTGTAACTATTATTGTGAGACGAGTGGAGTACAACTTACTACTTTTTACTAACAAAATATTATGTTGGTAAAAATTTTAATTTTATAGTTAAATTTGTTTATCAACGGACTAACAAATATATCTATTGGTAAATTTTTATTGGTAAAATAATAATCGGTAAAATTTTTACAGTGAAATTCTAAATTCATTTATGGTTAATATTTCTGTTAGCAATTTATACAATGACTTTTTGATAATTCATTAGTAAATAACAATATATATTATTGAAAAAATATTATGGCATTCCCTTACAGAATAAAAGTATTTTTTTTTAAAAAAAAATTTGTTGGTATTTACAATAAAAATCAATCTGTTAATAAAAAAAATACTTAGTATTTTTTTGTATACTCATATTGATGGTCTACTTAATTAATAATTAAGTATAAAAATTGATTTTGTGAAATAGTGTAGTGTAATGTTTAAATATAATAATAAGTAGTTTTTTTTTTTGTATTTTAGAGGGAAAATTATTTATATATATATATTTATTATTATAGCATTATAAGAACATTTTAATAATTGTAGCATTTGTGACCCTACAAATTTTGACGTGTTCTCCTTCTAAAATTTAAATAGAATTGATATTGTTAATTTGGGTAGTTAAATCATGTAATTGTTGACTATATTTATTATTCTTGAAACAAGTGTTGTTAAAAGGAAAGATATTAGATAAATGAATCCAATTTCTCAAATGCTAAAAGAGTCTTTCTCAATAATTCAAATACTCAACAAATGCTATTAATCCGAACCAAATTAATCCGTTTAGCATTGTCCATTATTTATTATAGTTAAGGTTATAATGATAGCTTCGATATCAAAATCATTTGAATAGTGATGCTAATGGATTATTTATTGTAGTAAAACTAAAGTGTTGTCTCAAACTAAACAAGTCATTCCAATTTTATCGGATTGTACGGGGAAATTCAGGTTCAACAACAAATGGATTGTATGGGTAATGGAGTATATTTCTACAGTGAGAGCCTCAATACTTATCAACGGGAGCCCACCTCAGATTTTAGCTTAGAAAGAGGATTGAGACAGGGCGATCCATTGTCTCTTTTCTTATTCCTCATTGCAGCTCAAAGGATCAGTCTTCTCATGGAAAATGCAATAAACAAGAGATTATTCTGCCCTGTATTGATTGGTAATAAAAATGCCCAGTCTTACACCTACAGTATGTTGATGATACTATATTTATTGGTGAAGATAGTTTAGCCAACATAATATTTTTGAAGAAATGCATGATATTAGTGGAAATGGTTTCTGGACTGAAAATCAATTTGAACAAATGTAGCATCGTGAGAATCAACTCCAGTGATGCTTCCCTCCTATATTATGTGTATATTTTGAAGTGCCAGGTAAAAAAAACTTCCATTTATGTACATGGAAATCAACGTGGGCTGTTCACATCGAAAAACTGAAGATTGAAAATATCTTCTTGAAAAGGTGGAAGGTAGGATAAGAAGATGGAAGGGGTCCAAAGTTTCCATTGGAGGTCGTTTGGTGTTGGTAAAATCAATCCTTAATGCCCTATCTATTTATCTTTTCTCTGTCTACCGAGCTCATTCGATTGTGTTAAAAGCTCTTACTAGCATGCAAATTTCTTTCTTTTGGGGGAGTGGTGAGCGAGAGAGACCCATTCCGTGGATCAAATGGGAAACTATATGTCATCCTAAGAAATTTGAGGGTCTTGGGGTTAAAGACTTGGGTTGTTTTAATGTTGCGTTGGTTGCTAAATGGGTCTGGAGGGCTTTATCAGAGAAAGAAAGTCTTTGGGTCAAGATTATTAAGTCTAGATAGAGATAGAGTTTGGGTCTAAAATGTCTTCAAAGGGAGAGTGTCTGTGTCACAAAAATCAGGGGTTGGTGGAGTACAGTACTTAATAGTTTGACAAACAAAAGTGGTGGGTGGTTCGAAGAGGGTCTGGGTAGAAAAGTAGAAAATGACGAGTCTACACTTTTTTGGAAAAATAACTGGGAAGAGAGAGGCATGTTGAAAGATATATATGCTAGATTGTATAACATTAATTTGGATAAAATGAAAGTGATTGCTGAATTGAGGAGTTAGGTAGAGGGAAAATGGGAATGGGAATTTAGGTGAAGGGTGAGGTCTTGAGTTTGACATATTTTCTGATTTTATGCAGTTTGTTAACATGTTCACACCAGTTCACAATTAATGTGATAGATGGGAATGGAAACTAAACACAAAAGATGAATATAAAGTGAGAGATATAAATTTCATGTTGATGAACAGGAAAGAGACACCGAGGATAGACGCCATGGAGCAAGAGACACTTAAACTCACATGGTACAAGGCTATTCTAAGTAAGGTGCAAATTCACGTTTGGAGATCGCTCATGGACAGAATTCCGACAAAGACTAATTTGCTACGAAGAAGATGGTGGCAAGAAGGATCAGAAATGACTAGTAACAACTGCAATATTGGAACGGAGAATGTGCAATATCTATTAATTGAATGCCCCAAAGTACAAGAAATCTGGGTAGGTATTCTAGTGTGGATAGGTTTTTATGGACCGCTATCTCGTGAATTGAACAGGAACATGATAATATTCACTAATCTCCATCAGAACAATAGCAAGGTAAAAAAGATATTGATGATGATTTGGTCATGCACAATTTGGACAATATGAAAAAATAGAAACAAACAGATCTTCCAGAATACAGAGCTGAATACTCGAGACACAATCGAGGAAGTAAAAATCCGATCTTGGAATTGGTTATGTTGGAGAAATAATAATATCAAATATGTAAGCTTCTCAAGATGAATGAGAGAGGATATTTCTATTACATGTTAGAAGGGTGATTTGTCAAGATTATTTATTTCCAGTTTATACAAGATAAATCTCTTACTTTTATATTTATTTTACTAAAATGTTTTACTTGATAAAAAAAAAAAACTAAACAAGTCATAGTAGTTAGTTATTGCTATTGCATCATCACTAAATCTACATTAAAAGTGACATATTAAAATTCTTATAACTCATTAACTTAGTGTACATCCAGAAATCACTGTGATTGTGTGTAGGGGTGTAAATGGGTAGGATATGGTACGGGTACGTCAAATTCATACCCTATCCTATATTCTATTTTCTTCACCCATACCCTCAAATGTATCATCGAGTAGGGTACGGGTAATATCCATCGTACAATGGATAATCCGCGGATAAACGGTTATCCACATATTTTAAAATGGGCACCCTAGTTGTCTTCACTCTTCCCATTTATCCCTATGATGCCGACATCTCTCTTTATCTTATCCGCCTCAAATAAATATAAATGTCCAACATATACATAAATCATCACTCTCAATCACACAAGAATCATGAATCAGATTACAAAATAAGGCTTCAAGTTATACTAATAGCATTAAAAATCCCAAGTAGCATAATTAAAACTCATCAAACTAATCTAACAATGTTTAATAACTCAACTTCAACTGCTGCATGACTTCAAGTTTATATATATATATATATATATATATATATATATATATATATATATATATATATATAAAGTAAGCAGGTAAACGGGTAGGGTAGATGTGTATTTTATAAAAACCATACCCTACCCTACCCTTAACATTTTAAATGGATACGGGTACTACCCTATCCGATACCCGATTATGTTCTACCCTACCCTTACCCGATAGGATATTACCCGCTGGGTACCCGAACCCGCGGGTAAAATTGACAGCCCTAATTGTGTGTGTGTGTGTGTGTGTTTTTTAAGGAAGATTTTTATATGAAGACCTAATTTTTAGTTTAGGTCTCAAAATAAGATCCGATTTTATAAGTGTTTCAAATTAAGATTTAAATTTATTTTCTTTTAAGGCCTGATTTTTTATATTTGTTTTTTTTTTCATTTTAAGACTTAACATAAAATTTATATTTTCATTTCAAGTCATACAAAATAATTTAAAAATATTATTATACACCTTCAAATCAAATCATAAAATTAAATATATGTATTTTTATTAATATTTTATGAGTATTATTTTATAATATATATTAAATTTGGAAAAAAATAAAATTACGACAAACCTTGATTTAAGAAAAAAAAATAAAATTAAATCTCGAAATAAGACATTTCTAAAATGAAGCCTAAAATTGAGACTTAACTTAAAAATGGGATTCTTACCTGAAATTTTTCTCTTTTTTTTCGACGGTTAATTGAAGTTAATTAGGAAATTTATTAATTAATTAATGCGGTTTGTATGTAATTTTTGTTAATGTCGAGTTGGTATCTTTGCAGAGGGGTGAAGCGTTTGCGATATGATGTGTTTTTGAACCCTCAAGAGGACGTTTAGTTATTTTTTTTTTACGTGTTGATTTTGTTTTGGCATGTTAGAAAATTTTTTAATTTTTTATATAATCTCATTATAGGCAATATATTATTATATAATTATATTAATTTTAATTATTTTATAAACTTAATTAAGTTATCAATTAGATAAAAGGTCCGTGGGCTATAATAATAATAATGATTGGAGTTAAATGAGTAATAGCCAATACTACTTGATCAATTATGAGTGACTTAATTAAGTAGTATATAAAGACTTTCATGGTCTGTTCCCTATTGATCTGCGAGTTCAGGTTCCGCCAAAGGACTCAATGGATCAAGAATTAATAGAGAACTCAATGGATCAAGAATTAATGGAGAACTCAATGGATCAAGATACGCTAAGGTATGTATTTTTGTTTTACAATTTAGATCTCGGTTAATCGTAATATGGTTTAAGAATTTAGAATTTGGTATCAGTTCTTTGACATCAGATTTGATTATATAATTAATAATCAAATTGTTGAATAATAATAATAATAATTACTATTATGATATGCTTATGCTTCTGCTTCGATCTGTGAAAGGATTTAGTATACTATAAACATTGCTGCGATTTGAGAATAAACATGTTGACTGCGTGGTAAAATTTGAGTTTATTCAAATTTTTTTTTTTTTGAAATATGGAATTTGATAAGAAAGAAACTTTGTGAGCTTTAACTATTACAACTAGATGGAATGAATAATCAAGTTTTGAATATCAAATACACAAACATATATATAGAGTTAATACTCAGGAATAAATTTTGGATTTGGGTGGGGGATTAGCCTTTTTTGGATTTTTAAAATATTAAAAACTAATAAGTAGATTTATTTTTGTTAAACGATTCTACAATAGTGTTGAATCATATCATCATTCAATTTACATAAAGTTCATATTAATTTCTTTAAAGTTTACTACTCCTATCTACTATCAAGTTCACCTTTTTTGGTATACAAAATATATTTTGGCATGATCCTATACATAAACTCTTTTCAGAGTCTTAAACATGAATTAATTATTTATTCGAGATTGAAAAATATAAAACTATCAAAACAGAATTGGAAATTATAATTCACTAAAAACAATATGATGATAACTATATTAAATTTTCGCATAGTATTAGTGGGTGTATTTTTTTTTTATAAATTTTAGAGTTTAACTTCGTCGCATCTAAACGATATCTTAACCATTAATTATATTAAATTATTAAAAATTAAAAATATAAAACTACCCACTAACTTATGTAGGGTGCATCGGTGCACTAAACACACTCCAAAATAACCATAAATTTTATATTAGTGAATTTTAGTTAACTTGAGCCTTATTTTTATGCATCTTTTTTATTTTATGTTATCATACAAAAGCTCACCTTCAGTGATGCATTAACTTATTTGAAGGAGATCAAGGATATGTTCAAGAATCAAAGAGAAAAATATGACAAGTTCCTTGATATCATGAAGGATTTCAAGGCGCAAAGGTGAGGAATTTCACTTGGTAATTAAGATAGCATGTACACTTGAAAAATGAATTAACTCTTGATTATTTATTTTGACAGAATTGACACTGATGGTGTCATAGGTAGGGTGAAAGAGTTGTTTAAAGGGCATCTTAATCTAATTCTTGGATTTAACACATTCTTATCTAAGGGATATGAAATTACCCTTACTTATGAGGAAGAGGCTATAAGTTTTGTTAATAGGATAAAGGTAAATTAGTATCTCTATATTTGATGATAAAAGATTGAGTTTATTTGGAAAAGTTATATATTATAACTTTATACCTGTGACTCTTGTAATCTGCGTTTCAACACTGCTTATAAATTGTTTATCAAATAATTCATTATATTGCTATTATTTATTATTGGTTTGAGTGTTATTTTTGTTAAATAGTATAACATTTTATTCATATCATGGAAGGCTTCGTGGTGTACTTATAAACAAATATTTATGATGATAAAATTTATTTATCACAATCATAATATATTAAAAATAGTTAGCCATTTGATTAACCCTATTATATTTTAATAAATATCATTGAGAGGCTAATCAAAATGAAACTGGTTTTGAGATCGATAAATACTCGTATAGATTAGATTCACATATGCTTTTCGATTTATCGATTATTTTTTATCCTATGAAAAATTACTCTTTAGGGGGTACTTAGTTAGAGGTATTAGGGGAGAGTAATGAGAATAAAAGGGTATCGACTCACATTCCTCATGCTTGGTTAGGGATAATGGAATTCTAATCCCCCATTCATTCTTTGGATTCAATGTATACCTCACTCCTTCAATCACTTTCATTCCCATTATTCTTACCATCATCAATGATTCTTCCCATTATTATTGTCATTCCGGAATTTGAATCAACGTAATAATTAACAAACTTGGATAAAATCGAACTAGCAGATAATTCAATTAATTGTCGCATATTATTTTATTTTATTATTATAATTAACGTTATAATGCTAGCTTCAAGATTAAAATCATTTGAATGGGGTGATGCTAATGGATTATTTATTGTAGTAAAATTAAAGTTTTATCTCAAACCAAACAAGTCAAAGTAGTTAGTTATTTCTATTGCATCCTCACCAAATCTACATTAAAAATGGCATATTAAAATTCTTAATGAATCATTAATTTGTCAAAGAAAACCAAGACCTTGTATTGTCATTAATTAGGTATGTTTGGCTTAATTTAGCTTTTGCCACAATATTAACCACGTGTTATAGATATTATTCTATTATTATTTTTCTTTTCCTTTTAAAACCTCACATTTGCGGCAAAAACGTTAGACGGATAAATGAATTTGTAAAACTAATAAAAGATAATAATAATCTTTTAATGAAAAGTGAAACTTGATTAAAAGTAGTAATTCTTTTGAACATTAACTAAATCGAATCTCTGATTAAATATACTACATATACTTAGTTGTATTCATTTGAAAAATAATTATAGGGTGGCTTAGATTTTACCCCCCAAAAAATCTTAAATAATACTCCCTGTTATTGGAAATATTTAATTACAAAGGTAACTCTTAAAGTAAGATTTTCTCATGTGAATGTTTTTACGTTTTCGTAGATTTTTTAATAAAAGATATTATATTTTTCTTATATTATAAAATGTTCATAAAATAATTCATCATTTTTTATTAATTCTAAAATTAATTTTTGGTAAAATAATATAATTTTTTATTTATCTCAAAGAGTTAGTTTCTTGTAAACTAGATTAATGATATAAATTTTTTGTTCCCTTTTAATTTAAATCCTAACAAAATATAAGATATAATAGATTATAAAGAAGAAATTAAATGATTTAAATCATAAACTCAATTTAAACAAATGTTTGCCCTCATGATCAAATAGTACTCCATGAGATGATATCGTGTTTACCTATAAACAAATGTTTATTATGGACAATGTTTTAAAATTTACTTATTAAAATTGACATCATATCACTGCATCATTAAAATAAGAAATAATGTAAAATAAACGCATTTATTATTTTTAATTCAATTTCTTTATGAATTATGCTCTATCACATAGGAAAAAAAAGAACAAAATTTAAGTAAATGGTGAATATAGATAATTAGCAAGATATACTGATTTTAAAATAAATTAATTTTTTTGGCAGATTTCGTAATAACAAATTTATAATTAATAAATGTTCATTATTATGAAGCGAATAAAAGTAATTAATTTATAAAACTTTTGCCCTGACATCATTATTTTATTTATTTATTTATTTATTTATCCATTTATGTCGTCCGTATTAATAATGCGCATTATTGTATGGGTCAATAAATTGATAATTCCAAATAATATAATGTTATAATTAGCTAATGACCATTTTGCCCAGGGCACTTGCGGCTGTTGCCACTTGCAAAGAATATGAAAATCTCTGAACTTCACAAATAGGCTTGTAAAATTGCTCACATTATTTTTCAAATCAAAAGCCCAAATAATATAATGGCCCAAAGATAAATTCTAATTTTTTTTCATTAAAAAAAAAAGTTCCACTTGTACCATATATATAAACGAGGTAGTCTTCGCTTCACGGTAAAAATATTTTATACCTTTATAATTATTTATCAATTTTCTTTTAAAATATTACCATTTTTTCTTTTTTGAAAAAAAAATTATCAATTTTCATTTATATTATAAATTATTCACAAAATAGTTTACAACTCAATTATTATTTTTCATCATTTAAATATCTCTTTTTATGATAAAAGTTATGGAGTAACTTTTTATCGATTTCAGAAAAATAAAGTTGTTTTTTCAAAATATTATCATTTTTTATTTATATTATAAATTATTTATAAAATAGTTTACAACTCAATTATTATTTTTTATCATTTAAATATCACTTTTTATGATAAAAGTTATGGAGTAACTTTTTATCGATTTCAGAAAAATAAAGTTGAAATACGTCTAGTACAACTCTTTACCTATTATACACATTTACATGCTTCACACATCATACACTAAGCAACTTGACATAATTCCTTTGAATATATAAAAGGAAATCGACTTATTTCATTCTTGTAATAATAAGTAGAGTTTTGGGTGACACAGTGAATACATTTTACACTATTTAATTAGTTATAATTTTTATTAAAAATATTATCATTTTTTAAAGATTATTTTTATTTAAATTATAAATAATTTATTATACATTTATCAATTGAATATAATTTTTTATTAAAAATTTATCACTTATTATTCATCTCACAAAAATCATACCATAAAACGGTCTTGTACAATTTTCTCCTAAAATAATTATTTATTTAAATCATTATGATAAGTACAATCAATTTATGTACTGGACAGAAAGTTCAATTTCAACATTTGAAGTTGTACATTTCTCATACAATTCCTAGTTGTCAAAATTATAATGATTTACTTCAAAACCCATGATAAAAATACAAGGCAATATCCTATTTTGTATATTATTGAAATCCGACGTAATGCTTATTTATGAACTCTTTTTTTAGACATGTAAAAATGCCCCCAGTCACATTTCATTACTTCTATTTTGAGATTTTGGTATTTTCCAAGTCACATGTAATGTGGGATGAAACTAAATTTAATCTGATATTAGAATCTAAAAATATCTAGAATCTAATAAGATGTACTACTAACATCTTTAATTAACCTCAAAAAGTAAAAAGAAATAATTAACCTCATTTTTTTGTTTTTAAGGAAGCGAATTCATAACACATGATGTTCGAAAAATATGCAAATTGATATCTTATATTTAAAGGATTCCACTCACGTAATAAGACACCTTGTATTGTACCCATTTCATTTCTCGTTCTTATGTAGCATAAAACTTCACAAAATTCTTTCTTACATCCTCTCGCAAATCCTTCAACCTCCTTCATTCCGTTTCCATACCTGCTTTCTTGTTGTTTTCCCGACGTCGGAAAGAGGCGGAGGGAAATTTGGAGAGGTAAGAGGCTGAAACAACAATTCATTTCTGTGAAGTATTACTGATTTTCTAGTAATTGGCTGCGGAGATTAGATCTGTTCGCTTTTCCCATTTCTGGAAGGATTGGACTTCTCAGGTTAGTTTCCATCCAGAAATCACTGTGATTGTGTTTTTTTTTCCCTCGGTTAATTGAAGTTAATTAGGAAATTAATTAATTAATTAATTAATGCGGCTTTTATGTAATTTTTGTTAATATCGAGTTGGTATCTTTGCAGAGGGATGAAGCGTTTGCGAGATGATGTGTTTTTGAACCCTCAATTTAAGCGGCCGTTTAGCTCTTCTTCTCGTGGAGAAACGTGAGCTTTTTTTTTTTTTTTTTCATGTTTTTAATTGTGTTTAATCGTATCTGATTTTGTATTATTGTTAATTATTGGTTTGAGGGGTGGTTTAACATTAATTCTGGAAACCAGAGTGGTTTTGGCGATATGAGTGTAACTCCATGAACTGGAATTTAATGTCGTTTTCTTTTTCAGAATTGTTTGGTGCCAACTATTGTCTTGCATCAGGAATCTAATTGAATTGCCTCCTTGGTATAAGTTTCAAAGAATTGGAATGGGGGAGAAACGAGAAATAGGTTTGGCTACTTGAGGGTTAGGGTTAATGTGATTAATGTGGGGGCTTCATGGGATAGAAATTTTGGATCTTTATTTTAGCTCTCTCTTCCTCTCTCAAGCTGGTTGGGTTAGGCGGGGATAGAGAATGTCGGAATATCAAGATAAGGAACAATTTTACGTTTTGATTTTGTTTTGGTGGCATGTTGGAGGCTCATCCTTACACCTGTTTGCTGGTGCTTCTTAAAGATGAGTGGCCTTTATAACAAATATAAGAGCACATGACATATGTAACACACTTTAGATGTGATTGAATGTGACTATTACTGGTTGAAATTACAGAAATGCATCTTTCAAAGAGTGAAGAAGAAAACCAATAATGAATTTATTTATGTACGTGCAATGCACATATTTTTTCTTAGCAAGTTTTGTTGAGGTGTTTTTTGTTTTGTTTTTTTTGTTTTTTTGATAAATTTTATATTAGTAAATTTTAGTTAACTTGAACCTTGTTTTTATGTATCTTTTTATTTTATGTTATCATATTTAGGTATGGGCAGCCAACTCCTCCTGTAGGGGGTGGGGGTGGAGGAGGAAGTGGAGGTGGGGGTGGAGGTGGTGGAGGAGGTGGAAATGCAGGTGGAGGTGCAGTTGTGGGTGTGGGTGTAGCTGGAGGTGGAGGTGCAGGTAAAGGTGCAGGTGGAGGCATAAGCGCGGTTGGGAATGGGGTTGGAGGAGCAGGAGGAGGAGGTGCCGTTGCTGGCCCTGGTGGCAGTGTTAATGGTGCTGGAGGTAGTGGCAGTGGTACAGGTGTTGCACCTGCTGGTGCACAAAAACTCACTACCAGTGATGCATTAACTTATTTGAAGGAGGTCAAGGATATGTTCCAGGATCAAAGAGAAAAATATGACAGGTTCCTTGATGTCATGAAAGATTTCAAGGCTCAAAGGTAAGAAATTTCACTTGGTAAGATAGCATGTGCATTTGAAATGATTTTAACTCTTGATTATTTATTTCGACAGAATTGACACTGCTGGTGTCATAGCTAGGGTGAAAGAGTTGTTTAAAGGGCATCCTAATCTAATTCTTGGATTTAACACATTCTTACCTAAGGGATATGAAATTACCCTTACCGATGAGGAAGGGGCTCCGGCCAAAAGGACAGTTGAGTTTGAGGAGGCTATTAGTTTTGTTAATAAGATAAAGGTAAAGTTTTTATCTCTTTATTTGATGATAAAAGATTGAGTTTATTTGGAAAAGTTCTATATTATAACTTTATGTCTGTGGCTCTTGTAATCTGCAGAAACGTTTTCAAAACGACGATCATGTTTATAAATCTTTCCTGGACATTTTGAATATGTATCGGAAAGAACATAAGGGTATAACTGAGGTTTACCAAGAGGTCTGTGCATCTACTGGGACCAACTATTCTTCAGTTGTGTTATTAGGTATTATTAGGTCTTGACTTATCTACTTGCAGGTTGCAGCACTTTTTGATGATCATCCCGATCTTCTTGATGAGTTCACTAGATTTCTGCCAGATAATTCATCCACAGTGTCTGCTCCACATGCTTCTTTGGGCCGCCATTCTTTTCATCGTTATGATGAGAGGAGCTCTGCCATACCTGCGATGAGGCAGTCTCACATTGATAAGGTGGATATTTCTCTGTATATATTTTGCATGTCTGATCAGCTGTTTTCTAACTGCATATTTCATGTCCCACCATTTTTTAGCAACGGTTGCGAAGGGACAGGATAATTGGTCCGCATGGAGAACGTGATCTTAGTGTTGAGCGTCCAGATATAGATGATGATAAAACAGTTACAAGATTACATAAGGAGCTGAAGAAGCATACTGATAGGGATAGGAAACATCGTGGTCAGGATGACAGGGATCCTGATGCTGACAATAATGGGGACACTGCCATGCACCGACTTTCTGAGAAAAGAAAATCTGCTCGGAAAATGGAAGAGTCCTCTTATGAAGATAAGGATGCATCAAAAGGTGAGTTAACACAGTGCACGCCTTTATTGAGTACATCAAAAGCTGTTTCGCTAAGGTTAAAAATCTTATTTTTGCTCCAGAAAATTCAATTTTGATCTGTACATATTTTAATTGCGAATTGAGAACTTGCTATTTGTTGAGTAATATTTTATGTTAGTTAATGATTCAAAACTATGTACTCAATAACCTTAATCTCCAATGTCTATAAGGAAAAGGACAAAAAGAAAATAGAATATGAAAGGATATGAAAAAGGATACAAAAAACAGATGTCTCTCCTACCCTTTCCCCCCTAAAAAAATGTAATAAATATTATCTTGCTGCATCTTTTGTTGTTTTAGCATGGATATTGAGACTAATGTTTCTGTGTTTGACCTCTCCAGGCATGTACAGTTATGAGTTCAAATTTTGTGAAAAAGTCAAAGAACGGTTGCATAGTGCAGATGATTACCAGGCATTTTTGAAATGTCTTCACATTTACAGTACAGAAATCATTACAAGAAAGGAATTGCAGAGTTTGGTATGAACATTGTGCTAGGCATCAATAAAATTTGTTGGGATCTTTTGACTATGGCAAACAGTACTTTCTTTTTTTTATACTAACACGTCCTTTCCTTTCCGTATTCATTTCTGATTTATGATCACAGTTGCATAAAAATCTGTGTTTCCTTATTGAGTTTATGCAAAATTCATAAGGTGGTATTCGTGGAGTAACAATCTCTTTCGTGATTCTTTTTTGTAGTGTTAACATGATGTTACCACTCCTTTTCTTTCACATCAAAATATTCCAATTAATTTAGGAGAGTTATTATTATTATTATTATTATTATTATTATTATTTTTATAATATTTGATTGAGACATTTCATTCTATCCAGTTCTTACACAAATTTCTTTCAGGTTGGTGATTTGCTTGTAAAGCATCCTGATCTTTTGGACGGCTTCAATGAGTTTCTGGAGCGCTGCGAGCGTATTGGTAGTCACATTTTCTTTTAAAATTTTAAACTTTGTGAAGTTTGTATTCTTGACTAAATACCATCAATTTCTAATCAAATTCCTATTGTGCAGATGGATTCTTAGCCGGTGTTATGGGCAAAAGTACGTAAATTTTTTGCTATTGGTCATACATGGAGCATGAATAAAATAATAATTTTTTTGCTTATTCTGTTATTTATAATTACTTGCCGGCCCCTTCCCCACGTTTGAGTAGTATAGCAATTCTTATTAGTCAGCTGCCATTCAGCTTGTATGGGTTTCTTACTTGACAAATCTGTTCTATTGATGGCAGAAACATTATGGAATGAAGGGAATTCTTCAAAGGCCTTGAAAATAGATGAAAAGGACAAAGAACTTAAACGGGAAGTGGAAGGAGGGAAAGAGAAGGACAAATTCAATTTGAAATATTGGGGAAAGTCCATCCAAGAGCTGGACCTTTCCAATTGTCAGCGGTGCTCTCCCAGTTATCGGCTTCTTCCAGAAGATGTAAGAATTCGCTGTGGCCATTGCGGAACATTGTTAAGGAGTATCATTACATCATTCTAGAATTTTGTAATAACAATTTCCCCTTGCAGTATCCAATAGCTACAGCTAGCCAGAGGTCAGAACTTGGCAACCAAGTTCTCAATGATCATTGGGTGTCGGTAACCTCTGGCAGTGAAGACTACTCTTTTAAACACATGCGGAGAAACCAGTATGAAGAAAGCCTATTCAGATGTGAAGATGATAGGTATACGTCTCTGTTTTTTGCATTCTATTCACTCTTGCATTAATATATTGCATGGACACTTAACTGATGTGGAAATAATTGCGGTGTTGTTTTGTTAATGATTGGGGTATTGTTTCATATTCTTGCATCCTGGTGCCATCCTCATATTATCCCTATTCTGGTCTCATATAGGGTTAATAGAAGATAATTATCTTAGTGAGGCACAAATCATGTCCCACTAAATTCAAAGTAGATGTCTGATTTTTCTGAAGTTCTGATATTGACATACTCTGTGCCTTTCTGGTTTTATGTTTCAGGTTTGAGCTAGATATGTTGTTGGAATCGGTCAGTTCAACCACAAAGCGAGCAGATGAACTCTTGAACAGTATTAATAACAACTCTATTGGTTCAGACAGTCACATGCGAGTTGAGGACCATTTCACAGGTTTGCCGTTTTTATATCCTTGATAAATACACATCAAGAGCTATTATTTCTTATCTTTATTAGCAATTTTTTCTAATGACCATAAAAGCTATCATTGATCAAGGTCCTCTCTCTCTGTCTCTGTCTCTCTCTCTTTTTTTTCCCTTTTCCATGTAGCTCTAAATTTAAGATGCATCGAACGCCTATATGGTGACCATGGTCTTGATGTGATGGACATTTTGCGTAAAAATCCATCTCTTGCCTTGCCTGTTATCCTTACCCGCCTTAAGCAGAAGCAGGAAGAATGGACCAGGTCTCGTTCAGATTTTAATAATATCTGGGCTGACATATATTCTAAGAACCATTACAAGTCTCTCGACCATCGGAGTTTCTATTTCAAACAGCAAGATTCAAAGAACTTGAGCACAAAATGTAAGTTTGACAATATAGCTGTATAAGACACTGGTACTTTTTACAGTTGTATTTATGGTTCTAATTTTGGCATGTGCTTGCCTTTTTAATATTTTATTTTACCCTGCAGGTTATCACTCATAATGGTAAATAGTTTAGAATAGTCAATAATGTGGATAGTAGTCTGTTAGATTTTTGGGTTTTTGATACTTTCTTCCTGCAACAACTTCATTGCTTCTTTTAATAAGTTGTTTTATTCAGTAACTGGCGAATTATGTCATTCTGCACAATGTCCCCAATTGCATCTGTTCAATGTTGCTTCAACATGGCAACTAAATACTATCTGAATATGCCTTCTTTCCTTCTATCATATTCTTGTTGCTTATTGTTCGTTCTTTTCATTTGCAGCATTAGTTGCAGAGATCAAAGAAATCAAGGAGAAAAGGCAGAAAGAGGACAATTTGCTTCTTAGTATTGCTGTTGGGAATAAACACTCTGTTCTTCCTGACCTTGAATATGAATATCCTGATACTGAAATTCATAATGATATTTATAAGATTATCCAGTATTCATGCAAAGAGGTATGCTCAACAAAAGAACAAGTGCATAAAGTATTGAAGTTCTGGACAACTTTTCTTGAGCCGATGCTTGGTGTTCATTTCCGACCGCATGGTTCTCTGGCTACTGAAGAAGATGCTGCGTTTAAGCATCAAACTGTGAAAAATAGCACAGGGAACAATATAGAAAGTGAAGATAGTCCAAATGCTGATGCTACAACTGCGAGCTTAAAGCAACCTAAGCCTAATATTGGCCATGGTGATTCAACTACATCACCTCAACAAGTATATTTGAATCCGGATGATTTCGCTAAAGCTAATGTGCCTTCTACTTATAGATTGATCAACTCTGACATAGCTGTTACTTCAGCATCAGATACTAATCATGGTATGTTTAGGAGAGACCTGAAGGATTCTATATCTGCTCATATTCTAAATTTGGTAATGATGGCTTGTGAATGATAATGACATTATACTTTTCTTTTTCTGACAGATAATAGTATTATTTGTAGTGACCATGTTTTCTTTTGCTAATGTCTTAATAAAGTTATTTTCACAGTTTTGTAATTTTATTTTATTTCAAGGTCTTGGTGCAAACTCCTCGCGGGTGAATAATGGGCACATTGAGGAGAATAATGGAGTCAGTCATATAGCAGAAGATGTAATATCTTCACAGGTATGGATTTAAGCTATTATTCTGCAATTGTGCTATTATTGTATATATATGTGTAGTTAGTTCATATTAAAATTCCCTTTTTGAAACTACATGGGTTTAATCTCTGGGGTTGGACCGTTTGGCTTCATTGGATGTGTAATATTGCTGGTATAATGTCTTCATCGTTTTCTGTCTAATTGTCCATGCAGGTTGCAGAAACATCAAGATTGTATCCATCGACAAATGGAGAGTTTGCAGAAGGCTCCAGACTTACTGGATACAAGGAGGACTGTGTTGGTCGTGGTAAAAATGAGAAAGAAGAGGGTGAGCTGTCCCCTAATGGTGATTTTGAAGATAATTTTGGTGCCTATCAGGATGGCACTTCACCAGCCATGCCTATGAAAAATCGTGGCACTGACGGAATGCAATATGAAACAGGGAGCCATGAAGGGAACTGCACAGACGCTGCTGGTGAAAATGGTGCAGATGCAGATGATGAGGACAGTGAAAATGTTTCTGAGGCTGGGGAAGACGTTTCGGGCAGTGAGTCTGCTGCTGATGAGTGTTCTCGTGAAGAGCATGAGGAAGAAGAAGATGGAGAGCAAGACCTTGATGGCAAAGCTGAGAGTGAAGGTGAGGCCGAGAATACTAGTGAAGCTGGAGCAGATGGTGCATCAGTCCCACAGTCTGAGAGTTTTTTACTGAGTTGTAAACCTATGTCTAAGCATGTGGCATCTCTATTACTTGGTGATGAGAAAAAGGACAGACAATTTTTTTACGGAAATGACACCTTTTATGTGCTTTTTAGGCTGCATCAGGTAAAATCACAATTTCTATTTTCTGTTTGTTATTTGATTATTAGAATTCTCTTCTTCCCATGTGATTGCACTTGTGGAGAGGGAGGGAGGAAAATTCTCAAGACTGAAAACGCTTCTTCTACCCCATTTGCAGACTGCATCATCAACTGAGTGAGGGGGAGGGGGAGGGGGAGGGGGAGGGGAATTGTAAATACTGTAACATATTTTAGGAATTTTCTTTTTGATGATAAATAATTATTCTTTTTCCACATTCTAGACGCTCTACGAGAGAATCTTGTCAGCTAAGGTGAATTCAGCTTCTAGTGATTCCAAATGGAGAACAACGAAGGATGATACTTCTGATCCTCATGCCAGGTTATTAGTGGCTAGTTCAGTTAATGGGTCTCTTGGAAGCCATATTACCTGTTAACTGATTTTGAATTAAGTTCTTTGCAGGTTCATGAGCGCACTATTTAGTTTACTTGATGGATCATCTGATAATACAAAATATGAAGATGATTGTCGATCGCTGATTGGAAATCAATCTTACGTGCTGTTTACTTTGGATAAATTAATTTATAAGCTGGTTAAACAGGTAAACTCCCTTACAATATTTACCTTTTTTTGCTGTTGCCTTTAGTTCAAAATCCATGTTGGTCCTGAGTACCGTATTTCTTCTGCAGCTACAAACTGTATCAAGTGATGAAGTGGACTGTAAGCTTATTCAATTATATGAATACGAGAATTGTAGAAAGCCTGAGAAGTATATTGATTCAGTTTACTACGAAAATGTACATGTCCTTCTGCATGATGAGAACATATACCGGTTTCAATGTGTAGGTGTCAGTTAAATGAGTATATCCTACAAAATTTATCAACTCAATTTTCATATTATCCATAAATATTGATGCTTTTTCCATGCTTGTTGTAGACATCTTCGCCTACACGGTTATCTGTCCAATTGATGGATGACGGAAGTGAGAAGTCTGAAGTAATTGCAGTTTCAGTTGATCCTAAATTTGCATCCTACCTCCATAATGATTATCTTTCAGTTGCTCATGGAAAAAAGTTATCCTCGGCAATAATGCTGAAGAGGTATTCATATCAGTATCAATCTTGAAATACAGGAGCTTCCTTGTGATTTATGAATAGTGTAAATATTGTCTATTTACACCCTGAACAAATTCAGCAAGGACATCAGAAATGGTGTCGATTTTTTCTGGACACATAATCAGATTGCCTTTTGGAACACAAATATGGCGCCAACCTAATTTTTTGGAGCCTGCTATGGCTCTTTAATGACGAGTCTTTATTTGTTTTATTTTTATTTATGGATGCGTTTTATTATTCCTACAACCTGTACTTCCACAGTTAACTATGCAATTGTCACTATTTGCTTAACAAATTATTTTGAAATTTCCCGTGCAATTGCTAGAATGGTTAGTATGATTTTTTTTATCAATGATTCCATTCAATTTGAGATATAGTTAATTTTGGTAAAGATGTTATGTTGTTTATTTACTTGTTTGGTCAGGATTTTAAATTAGTTTCTTGTACAATTAACTTTTTTGGAATAATGCCTCGAAGGTTTTTCCATGTTATTGCTGATATTACACCGTATTCTCAACTTTATCAGCTAAATGTAACAAGACAATAAATTGGCTAACTTTATAAAATTTTGATTGATTAATTACAGTCCCTTAAATGCTTGTAATGCAGGAATACGAAGAAGTATGCTAATCTTGATGAGTCTACTGCACTATGTGTGGCTACAGAAAACATTCTGATAATGAATGGATTGGAGTGCAAAATGGCTGCCTCCTCAATGAAGGTATTGATCTCATCATTTTAGATTGGATCGTAGTTCAAGTCCATCTGTGTCGAAGTACCATGTGTTCTGCACAATCTGAGGCCGTACATCCTCAAAACAACGAGTAGTGATAGCAAACAAAATATTTATTAATTAAGAAAGAAAAGGGAGTAAAAGATTATGAAGAAGTGCTGAGGGATTTATTATTTTACTTAAATAAGTCCTGCAGTTGGAGTACTTGAACCCTTAGTTGACAATTTGTTATTAGTATTTTTAAATTTCGTACCTTTTTGGATGAATATTTCAAATGTTTTCCAATGCTACATGTTAATTTATTTTAAACTCTTTCTAATTTCTGAATCTTTTTGAAGATTTTTTGTTTGAGTTAGTTAAGTATGATAGCTGTTGGGGGATTACATTGGAAGTGCTGGTTTGGAATTGAAAGTCTTGTGTGAGATGGATAAAAAGTGACATCATTAATGAAAAGTGATACTCAATCGATAAAAAGTGATAATGGTACGGTGAACTATTTCATGAACAATTTATAGTATAAATAAAAAGTGATAATATCAATTATCACTTTCGCTGTAAAATGTTATCACTTTCGCTATCATTTCAGTCATAATTTTAATTTCAAAATCCTAATGGCTTTGTGTCGATACTAGATGCAGTTGGGCATAAATGAATCTCTCTGTTATATGAGTATCTAAGAATTGGCAATACGTGTTCAAAGTTAAGGTGGCAGCGAAAGCAATTACAGATCATGATATCCCGATCTTGTACATTCTTTAAGCATTCATTGTAAATTAAATTGCAATGTATCCTTTGCATTTTCAGTGAGACATCTAATATCTTAATTAAGTTTCACTTTATCTGTTTTGTTCAATTAAATTCTCTTAAATACATCCTTGATGGTAAAATTTCTAATTTCTCAGCTTCAAAGTTGCCTCAAGTATTCAAGACTTCCAATTTCCATTCACTGCCTGTTTATTCAGTAATTATGCTTCATATTAAATTCTGTTTTCCTCTAGTGCATTTTTGTCATGTCATCTAATGATGTCCTCCAGATCTCGTACGTCCTGGACACAGAGGACTATTTTATTCGTTTAGGAAGAAGAAGGGAAAACAGACCAGCAACGTCATCGCTCAATGATCAACCGAGGGTGCAAAGGTTTCACCGCTTTTTGGCAGAGTCCCTCGTTGTGATGCCATGAGGTACGGATTCTTTCCTTTTTTGGACATATGGGGTGTTCGTCTTCACATCAAAATGGCATTTGGTGTCACAACACTAAAATCCCTCCCCCTACCCTAATGCCTGCTTTTCTTTCCACAGACATTGCTGTGTGTCGTTCGATCCATTAAAGAATCACCATGGTGAGTTTTATCGAACAAATCCCATCGTGAGTTGAATTCGATCATATCATGAGATATAATTCGACGGGGGTGTGTGCCGTTGGTCTGTACATAGAAAGTCTTGGCCCGTAATGTTAATTGTAGAGTCTTGGTTTATTCTTGTATGGTGGGAAAAGTGGTCTCTCTCCTGTTTCTTCCTGTAACAGGGTTTCTTGGCCGTTGGAATGATTATAACAGGGTTGGATGGGATATAAAGGTGTAATTGAAACATCAATATTTTTAATGTTTATTTAATGGACATGTTTTTCTTTGTAGTGTGTAGAGTTCACATCTGCATATCTGTATTTTCAACTTCCTTAATCCTCCTTTTTTGGGTTGTAACATAGTCACAGCTAAAGTATAAAGCAATTTTCTTTCGGATGTCATAACTTGGTTATACTCTAATTTAATTTTAGTGTTTGGTTTATTAGTTATATGGATAAAGTATGCTTATTAATTGTTAAAGTATGTTTATTTAAAATATGATGAATGATGAATTGTATATAAATATATTTTAATTATTCATTAGGTATATTTTACACAAGTAATACTCTCTTCGTCCAGGCATAAGAGAAGTTTTTGTTTTTTGCACATAGGTTAAGGAGTATTATTATTTAATGTGTAGTGGGTAATTGTATTAATGAGAGTGTGTGTTTTATATTTTAATTGTATTAGAGGGGGTGTATAAAAAAAGAAAAGGGTACCTTTTGGGTGAGATGACCAAAATGGAAAAAAGACAATTTTTGAATGGAATGGAGGGAGTAAATGTATTTTAATAATAAATTGATTTATATAAATAATAAATACTCCATCTGTAAGGTCTCTGATCCTTTTAGCTTAGGACGGAGGGAGTATATTTTAATAATGAATTGTTACACTGTGGGTGAAAGGGAGTATATTTTAATAATGAATTGTTACACTGTGGGTGAAATGGATATAGGTGATGATGGCAAACGCAGCCTGTTTTAATTTGCCGCCATCGCCGCCATTTCTTTTAACGAAGTTGACATTTATTCTGATATTAAATTAAAAATTCTACTCCCTAATATAGGCAAATTCTCCTGTACTCACAGTGCACCCTTAATTCAAAATAATATAAACTACTTCTTCCGTTAGGTGAATATTTTTCCATTTTAAACGTCCGTATCAAAGGTATATATTTTCTTTTTTAAAAACATTGGACCCATATACATCACTAATATAATTAATATATGAGATTCACACATCCCACTAATACAACTATCAACTACATATTATAATAATACTCCTTAATCCACGTGCAAAAAGTAAATGTCTACCTTCTGGGCGGATGGAGGGAGTAATAAATAAAAACATACTCCCTCCGTCCCGAGCAAAAAGATGCATTTGATTTTTGCACGTAGATTAAGAAGTATTATTATTTTATGTAAAATTGGTAGATGTATTAGAAAAATGTGATGGGTAGTGGTGGGCCCTTTTACTATATAAGAGAAAAATTGTGCAATTTGGATGAGACGCTCAATATAGTAAAATTGTGCTATTTGGGCGGGAGGGGGGAATATTCACATTAATAAATAAATTTATATACTTTGTTAATATATATATATATATAATTTTTTTAATAAAAAATGAATATAAAAAAAGTTGGGGTCAATTAAAAAAATAGCCATTTATTTAATTAAATTAATAATACCTACCACAAACTTTTATAACAAAACTAACCAATTACACCCTAAAAGATTCAAAACACCCTCTACTCCAAACAATTCTCACCCCTACTTTTCCCACTTGCCGCCGCCCTCCATGTCGACATAAAACACTCATCGACCTCCATACCGATATGGTATACTAATCGACCTCCATACAGACTTTTATACCGATATGAGACACTCATTGACATTCATATCGACATGAGACACAATGAGTATAATTTGTTGAATAATAGGGACATTAAAATTTAAAAAGTGTATATTAATTAGATTTGTTATAAAAATTGTTTAAGTGTATTTTTGACAAAAATGATCATTGTCACAAAAAGTTATATACTATTTATTAAAAAATACATATACACTTTTAAAATAAAAATTAATGAACATATAAATACACGTGTACATTTAAGTGCACTAGATATCAAACTTTTTTAAAAAAATTCACGTTATATTATATAATAAATGATAAATTATTTTAAAAAGTAGTATCAAACATGGATGATATTGATGATATTTTTGTAAGTGTAGTATAAAGAGAGATTAGTTGTTTTCACCTTTTCATCATTTTAAAAATATGAAAGCTAGGGAAAACGAAAATTAAGAATGAGACAATATTTTGAGACGAAGGGAATAATAAATTAAAAATAATTCCAGCGACGTGCTACAGCGAGAATATTGGTAAAACAAATCAAGATAAATTTATTTATTTATTTTTTAAAAATAGTTGTAATAAATTTTAAAAAATTTATATTTCCTCAGTCCCTTTTTTGTTGTTACATTTACTATTTGCATAAAAATTTCAAAAATATTGTATTTTAATATATTGTAAGCTAAAAGAAATAATATTTTTTTTATTATAGAATAAGTGGTTGTATTAGTACAGAGAGCTGTGCTCCACGAAAATATTTAAATGTACAAACAAAGAAAATGCATTTCATTAATCCACTATTAATTTTTGCCATATTATAGCACTCTGGCATGTTAATATCACGTATAAATACAGAATACTACTCCTCAGCCACAAAATATCCATTCTACTTTCTCCTTTTCATAAATAAATACACACTAAATATTTTTAACATTCTATAAACAAGTTAATATGCCAAACAAAGAAATTACACTCAATTCAATAATCATACAATACACTTTAATTTTAAATTTATCACCCATTTTTCAACTCAAATAACTTATTACTACTTTATAATTTATTTATTATCTAAAAATACCAAACTCAATAAAAATAAACCATAAAACAACTTTTTATTTTATTTTATTTTAATCTACTATAACTGTGAACATACAGATGGATACTATTATAGGCTGCTAATCCAAATGTATGAATTTCACTACACATAACCCATCACGTCCCTTAATAAAACTATATACTACAGATAAAATATACTCCCTCCGTCCCGAGTTAACATTTACGTTTGTTTTTTGCAGATAGATTAATAAATATAATAGATATAATATTTTAATGCATAGTGAGGTGAGAGAAATAATATTTAATGTAAAGTAGGTAATTGCATTAGTATTGTGTGTGGATTCTACATGAAATAATTAATTATTTTATGTGGGCCCAAATTGATAAAAAAAAATGTAAACCTTAACTTAAAACAAACCAAAATGGAAAAAAAGTACTAATATTCATGTGAAATAATAAATGGATACCTTCACCTCAGGAAGTAAAATCTAATGCTTTATAGCACTACCAATACTAAGCCTAGTTTCTACATTCCAAATTTGCAAAAAATGTGCACTTGCAATGTGATTTTTTTTTTAAATGTATATTACTTGTATCATACAAACATAATAAGTAATCCTCTGTACACAACTCAACTTCGCACTTTATATTTTCATTCATTTCCCAACTCATCTTCACCTTCCATAGAAGGAAACAACCCCAATAACCTAATAATACAATTAATTTTCAAATTTGTCATACTTTACAATTTATTTATTACTAAAAAATACCAAACTACCCCTAAAGTAAGTATAAAAAAAGTTTTTGTTAATACGCGTGAAAGTCAAAATGTGAAGATGAGTTGGGGATGGAGTACTCCGTAATAAAAACACATTGGGAGCTGAGGGGAAATGAATTAAAAATAGAACTATGCAGACTGCTCAACTTGCATGTAATAGTTTAACACAAAATGTTAAACATGAACTCAACATTCTTTAATTACTGTACTATAATGCATCTAATATCAAGCCTATCGAGTAGCTCGCAAGTCGACTCACTTGACCCAACTCATTAACTAGTTAAGTATTTCGACAGATCCCTAGTGTTGAGCCTACTGAGTAGTTCACAAGCCATCTCACTGGACTCTACTCATTAACTAAATATGTAAATTCATTTAGACTTGTGTCACACAGAACAAAATCATAGGCGAGGTTCCTTAAAAGTGACAAGATAATAAGCAAATTCTATACATCCAACATGACTAAATAGCAAACAACAATCCACAACCTCAATATATTGTGAAGCACAACTACGTTTAGAGCGTATGAATTCTAATTCTTACGCTCCATTATTCCAACAGAAAGACGTAGAGGGGTGAGGAGAAGTTAATTAAGATATCTCAAGTGCTATTGAATCTCAAGCTCAAGAAAACCACAGCAATAAGATTTAAAAAAAAAAGGCAATCTCGTTTCTCTCATTAAGTTTGTAACCATAAACAGAAACAATTCAATTATAATGAACTAGTGACAGGTAAGCTAGACAAAAACAGGCCTCAATAATGCTAAAATATGAATAATAGGCAAACAAACGAAATATCAATCTTTAAACAGATAAGAACCTGAATCTATTGGTTGATTGCAGTGGACTCTTGCCACACCCCATCAGCTGATTCATTCCACAATGTGACGACGTTGTCTCCAGATGCCACGGCCAACAAATTCCCAGTCTGAGACCATGAGACCCTCCAAACTGGAGTTTTGAAGTCCTTCAAAATTTTACCCTCCCATTGATCACCTTCCTTTGCAGCGGTCCATATAACAACGACACCATCCTGAGAAGCACTTGCAATAGTAGACTTTGGAAGGCCCAGATTTGGAGCCCAAGCAACGTCTCTCACCCAATCCGTATGCATTTGAAGGACAGGAGAGCAATCCAATTTCCAGCTGCCGTTATAAAGTTTCCATAATTTTACCGTGTTATCACATCCTCCAGAAGCAAGCTTATGTATAGGTTCAAGTAGATCAGATACAACCAATGCACCTGGGGCGGTCGGTGGACCCCATGTAACCGATGTCACCCCAACAGGGTGAGCTCGGTCAATCTTTGTAGTGTCCCAGCTACCATCTTGTTGAGCTGCATAGACTGAAATACTACCATCGGAAGAACCACAAGCCAAGCAGAACCCTAGCTCATGAGGCGCCCAAGCAATAGAATTGACTGATGATTTGTGGTCGAAAACTTGACACTGAGACCACTGGTTCTGATTACCTTCCTTCCAGATGATGACTTTACCATCATAAGAACAGGAAGCAAGTACAGAGCCAAACTTGGGATGAGCCCAAGCTACCTGCCAGACAGGACCCCGATGTCCAGTCAGCGTAGCCAGATGTGGAGAAGTACCATTGTTGTTCACACCAATTATTCTTATAGTGGCATCGGATGATGCCGTGGCTACACGTTTTCCATAGTAATCCATCATCACATCGTGAATTTCGCTGTTGTGCCCTGTTTCTATCTTCTGCGGAGGCATATTTTCTAGGAAGTTATATGTTCAAATCAATTTTCTCAAACTGCGATATACTTGGTTCTCAAATCCTGCATCATTCGATATGAATTAAGAAGCAAATTAAGAAGAACATTCATCATCAATTCCAAACTAGAGATTCTACCATTTGCTGCTATCACTGATCTAGCAAGTCCAAAGTTCAACAGTCATTATTTTCTTGTAATTTGATTCATCAAATTAAAAATTGAACCAAAAGCGACCCTTAATCAGATCTAAGATACGTCTTATCGATCCCTGTTTTCCTCAATACCATCAAATTCACAAATCCGATATCAAAGCCTTGAGCAAAAACACAAGTCGAGCAATGAAACAAAACAAAAAGAATCCAGATCAACTATGTTAATCTACAAAATGAAGATTCAAAAACGCTCATATTTCTTCAACAATTTAACAAAATATAATCCGAAAGAAATTAAAAAACATATTACATCCAAAAGGCTGATTAAAATGTAAGAAATCCGAGTAGCTAAAACATAAACGGAATGGATCTGAGTCCAATTAAAAACAAATCGACAGCTAAATTCAATAAAAAAGAGAAGAGGTGAAGAAATACAAACAAGGGATTCAGCGAAGCAGTAGTTAAAGGATGGGAAACGCCAGAAGCTGGAGAAACAATAGGTGGTTCGATTAGGGTATATTTGAATGCCTCCACAATCCAATCGCGCTATTCGATCTGAAACTTGACCCTCCCCCAGATTCGCTTATCATATACTTTTGCCCCTTTTGAGAGTATACCTCTATCTATATAACTTTCCAAACTTGCCCTTCTCAAAAAAAAAAAAAAAAAAAAAAAAAAACTAAATTAATGCACTTTTAAACTTAATTTTTTCTATAAATTAAAAAATATTATTATTTGATGTGACATTTTCATTATTATTTTAGGAGAAGGGTCAAATTGAACCTTAATCTAATATCAAGGGATCAAATTGGATCCTTAATTATTTTTTTATTCATTCAAGCCCCTCATCTAATCATGTTAGATCAAATAACCCCTTCTTTCAAAAACTTTAAGTGCAAAAGATCATAAATGCCCCCATCTTATTTATTTGAATAAAAAAAAAATCCCTCATCTATTTATTTATTTTTTTCATTCAAACACTTTTACTAATTTATTATATCATATTTGACCCTCATCCCAAAAATAAAAATAGAACACCTTTCGTTAAATACTAATTTTCGGGGGAAAAAAAAACCAAAAACTACCGTTTATTTAGTTATTTAAAAAACACTCATCTTGTACTTTATTTCTTCTTTTATTTAATTCCTTTTAATATAAATATAATAGTAGCAATGTCAAACTAATGGCAAACACCTTCGAGCAATCGATTCACATGTGAATCTTGATATATTGATTATATTTTTTATATGAAAATGACTTTTTAAAAAAATGAATTATTATTTTTATGAATGAAAAATATTACTTTTCAAAATTATGCATCATAATTAATTAGCGACATTGTACGTGAAAAAAATACTTCATCCGTCTCAAAATTTTTTGCACACTTCCTTTGTAATTTACAAAGGAAGTGTGCAAAAAATTCCGGAACGAATGAAGTACTTTTTTAGAGAGATAAACTATTACCCTTTTAAATAAAAAATTACTTTTTAAATTCTGAGTTAAATTCATTTTTTGCCCTATAACTAAGCAAAACTTCGATTTTTGCCCTAAAAAGATAAGTGGTTCAATTTTGCCATATAACTAGTGAATCATTTCAATTTTTGCCCAATTTTCACCGGAATCCGCCACATCATGCTTCTATTTGGGGGTTTCCGGCTGGTCAATCCGATGTGACAATTTTGACATTTTTTTTTACCTAGAGTTAAATCATATTTTGTCCGGTAACTAAACAAACTTCGATTTTTGCCCTAAAAAATAAGTGATTCAATTTTGCCCTATAACTAACGAATATTTCAATTTTTGCCCAATTTTCATCGAAAACACGAATTTCGCCAGAATCCACAACATCATAATTTAATTTGGGGGTTTTCGGTTGGTCAATTCAAAAATACACATTAATTTAATGTATTTTTTATTTAAAATAAATACAACATATTATTTATTTATTTATTAAAGTACACAAATTCAACATATCCTGTTGAATAGCACACACACCTAACCTCGACTTTAGGCTAAGAAAAGTGTTACTTACATCCTAACTCGATTTCTCTCTTATGTGTATAATCGCCATTGGTTCTAGCACTTTAGCATTTTGGGGAGACAATCCGTGTATCCGAATTTGTAGGATATTTTGCCAACTCATCACTAATTACTATATGAAAATTAATACTCCATTAATTTAAATTGAATGTAATATTTCAAGCAAATATTTAATTATGTTTGGATTACTATATTAATTTAAATTAAATGTAAATTTAAAGTATATATAACAAGTGATAATTAACGTTTTCTTTTTAATTTTTTATTAATGAAAAGTGAGTAATAAATTAAAAGAAATTGTAAAACAAATATTTTTTTTTCTGTATATTAATTATTATTACTTTATTTAAAAATCAAATTATTTATAATAAAAATAAAATTTATTAAAATAAAATTTTAATATTTTATTAATTATCTCGTTGAAATAGATAATTTGTGTAGTTTAATAAATAAATAAATAAATAATATGTTGAATTATTTTAAATAAAAAATACATTAAATTAATGTGTATTTTCGGATTGACCAACCGGAAACACCGAAATTGAAGTATGACGTGGTGGATTTCAGCGAAATTCGTATTTTTCGGCGAAAATTGGGCAAAAATTAAAATATTCATTAGTTATAGGACAAAATTAAACCACTTATCTTTTTTAGGGCAAAAATCGAAGTGTTGCTTAGTTACAGGGCAAAAAATGATTTAACTCTAGGCTAAAAAAAAGTTAAAATTGTCACGTCAGACTGACCAGCCGGAAACCCCCAAATTGAAGCATGACGTGGCGGATTCCAACGAAATTTGCATTTTCCGGCAAAAAATGGGCAAAAATTGAAATGATTCGTTAGTTATAGGACAAAATTAAACCACTTATCTTTTTAGGGCAAAAATATAAGTTTTGCTTAGTTATAGGGCAAAAAATGAATTTAACTCCAAATATGTTGTAACTTTTTATGTTTTTGTTGAGTAAAATTTGAAAAATAATATTTTTTAATTTAAAAAGTAATTATTCATCTCTTGATAATATTTTATTTAATAAAAGGTAATTTTGAAAAAACGGTGAATCGGTTTAACTCAATCCAAGCTAATTATCATTTTCAGTTAATTTGCTGAGTACATTGGCATGATTTTTGGCTAGATGGTTGAAGTTTCAATTGAGGGAGTATATGATTTTGAAAGTGATGGAAATGGTCCTTAAATAAATGTATTAATATGTAAACATTTTTTTTAATCTAACAACGCATGGACGAAACTTATCACCATATTAAATTAAGTATTTTTTACAAAGTGTACTGTGAGATGTGTCCTGAGATGACTTGATTTATCATTAAATTATAATTATTATATAGATAAAATATATTATTAATAAGTTATAAATTTACTATATGATGAATGATAAACTAAAGCTTAATTTCAAAATTATTATAATACGATTCACTAAAACATAATTATTATATAATAAATCATACTACATTCATCTCAAAGAGAAGTTTACGATTATTAGATACGAAGTTTAAGAAAAAAATGTCTTTTGTTTTACTTTTAGGGATAGTTTGATATTTTTAGGTAATAAATAAATTATAAAGTAAATTATGTGAGTTGTAAATGAGTGACAATTTTGAAATTGAAGTGTGTTGTGGATTTATTAATTTGTGTGTATTAATTTCTTTACTTGGGGGTATAAATTTATTTATGGAACAAACAAAAATAGATAGTGTGAATTTATTATGAGAGAGGGAGTACTATAAAATTATATTTTAATCAGGCAAAAGCTTGTGTGTGCTCGATCATATGGGAGCACATTTCGTGTACCTTTAAAATTTTGTGCTAAATTGTATACCCTTTAGTATAAAGATGCGTACCCTTTATTTTACAAGACAAAAATTTATGTGCGCCCGGGCGCACGAAAGCACACGTGTGTTTTTAGAATTTTGTGTTAAATTGTATACTCTTTAATATAAAGATGTGTACCCTTTATTTTTTGAAGAAAAATAAAAAATATAATGAAAAATGTATACTCTTTAGAACAAAATGATGTACCCTTATTAATTAAAGTATATACTCTTTACCTTATTAATTAAAATATATACCATCTAGAACAAAATAATATACCTTTATTCACAATACTAAATTCGCGCACGGCGTGCACTCAAGCGCACCCAAACCTCACTCTTTTAATTATCATTTATCATATTTTCATAAATCATACTCCCTCCGTCCCTCCTTAAGATGATCATTTGCTTTATGAGACGTAGATTAAGAAATATTATTATTTAATGTGTAGTGAGTAGTTGTATTAGTAGGAGTGTGGGTCCCAACATTTAATTGTATTAGAGGGGGTGTGTGGGTCCCATATGTATAAAAAAGGAAAGGGGACTATTTGGGTGGAACGACCAAAATGAAAAAATGACCATCTTAACTTGTAACGGAGGGAGTACTTTAATAGCTCATTTACATATTTCATTTATATACTCCCATTATCATACTTATATCATAATTTGTTTCACATCTATATAATCATCTCATGAGGGAGTATATACCAAAATATTTTATAGAGGATAGATTTTTTTGTTGGTAGATACCAATAAAAACTATATTTGCATATATATGATGGCATACAATATCAAAAATAAAAAATTTTATAATATTTTTCGCAACGAAATAATATCAATTGTTACATGTTACCCGAAATAATTACTTATGTATCCGAAATTTCATGGTAAAAAATTATCAATCCTTTATTTTTTTAGTAATTTTTTAAAAATCAATAAAATAATATTAACTCAATTTGAATCAAACACTCTATTTCTAACTTTTATAATTTGAGTACACATATAGTGATCATCCTATGAAACGTTTAATTATCGTTTTAGCTAGGGGTGTCAATTTGAGCCCCCCGCCCCGAATTGAAAACGGAGCGGACTCGCCCTGGACCCGTTTTGAAACGGGAAGGGTTCGGATATTACTCCAGACCCGTGGGTACACGGCCCGACCCGACCCATATAAAATATATTTATTATATTTTTATTTTAATAATCATTTAAAATTCTAATAATTTACTACTAATTTTATGATTATTTTTTATTATATATATTTTATTTTTATTTTTTAACATAATTATTATTTGAAGTTATGGAGAATGATGAAGTGAGAGAGGTAGTGATTCAAGAGTGCATATAAAATTATAAAAAAAAATAAAAAACTAAAAAAAGGAGAACAGGGCGCTGCGGGTCGGACCCGCCCAGTTTGGGTCTGGGTCTAAAAAATAAGGCCCGTGCGGGTCCAGAGCTGACACCTTTAAAACTGGTCAGGTCGGGGTAGTTAGGTACCCGCCTCAGACCCGACCAATTGACATCCCTAATCTTAGCCTAGTGCTTTGAGTTACATGATCTTTTCTTATATTATACTATCTATTTACACTAAAGGTGTTATACTGAAATGAGTAAATTTTATTTCAGTCCCAACAGTACGATATACAAAGTACAAAGTGATTACAAGTCTAACTATCAAAACCTTGATTAAGATCAAGGTGTACAATCTAGTAATTCAAAAAAAGAGTGACTATATTACTTAGGATCCTATCCGCAATGCATTCAGTGGAAAACATCCTGGAGCCGAAGAGTAGGGCATTCCTTTCCATCCAAATGGTGTAGATCATGGATGAGAAAGCAATGAAAAAAAAATCTTTTGACCTTCTTGTTACCTCGAGCATCTGCATGTATCTTCCGAAAGACATCTCCAATTGACGCGAATTTTCTTCTCCACCCAATTCTTGTTCCCACTATGTCTCATATCCTCTGTGTATACGGACACTGAAAGAACAAGTGATTTTGTGTTTTCACATCTCTTACGCAAAATCCATAGCATGTGTCCCCATTTAGATTCCACGCTCTATCCTTAGTGTACACCCTTCCTCTTTGAAGAAGCCATAATCTGAAGCTATGTTTCCTCACTATCCATTTGTACCAAATTTGTTTATAGATAAACAAAGGTTCATCCATGTCTCTCTATCTTAGCTTCTGATACATCAAGAATGGCATAAACTTCCCATTCGCACATGCTTGCAAGACTTCTCTCACCGATTCTCCTTCCGTTGTTTCTATAATTTTATTTCGTAGGTAGATCATAGACTTCCATGAATGCTAAGCATTTGCTGATGGATGAACTACTACCCACTCTTGCTGTCTAAGGTACACCGAGTATATCCAATGTACCCACAGTGAGGAAGCTTCATTATGGATATCCCACAAAGCAGCTGCCATAAGTGTACTATTCCACTCGGTGAGTCATTCAAGCCCAGCCCTCCATTATGTTTGGGTTGTGTAACATCATTCCAATTAACAACACTCACTTTGCTTCCCCAAAGAAATCTCCTAATCAAGATTTCTAATCTCGCGATCACCGTTGCCGGTAGCTTTATTATTGCACACCAAAGGACAATATTCCGTAGATGCCCGAAGTGATCAACTCTAATCTGCCCATGAAGGTGAGAAGTTTGGGAGATCATTTTTGTATCATGTTGTTGACATCATTCACGAGTGGAGCAAAATCATTGATTCCTTTTCTTTTGTTGCACATCGGAATTCCCAAGTACTTGAAGTGGAACACACCTCTAGTGTAAGGTAGTATTGTGTTGATACGACGTAACACTCTTTGGTCCATCCCTGCTGTAAATATGTTTGATTTGGTGGCACTTACAGCTAGACCCGATACTTTTTCAAATGTCTTCAAGATTCTGTCAACTTCTCGCTGTTTGGACATCACCATACCCCATGATAAGTAGATCATCCGTAAAAATTAAGTGAGAGATATCCACTCTTTTACAGAGTCTAGAATGAAATCCGTAAATACGACGTAACACTCTTTGGAGATTTATTCTTGTTGATCATCCATAAGGCTGCCTTGATTTCCTTTTCTGTTACTTCTTCCTCTATTGCACTGCTTCAGACAGAGATATTTTGGATCCTTGGCTCAATACCTCCTCATCTAGTTGCTCCATTATTCCCGAATTATTACCCAATAGGTTGGAGTAAAATTCTAGGAATGTATCCATCATCGATTGATAGGAGGTAGTGGGCTCATTTCCTGCGAATACTCTATATATCCTATTTCTGGAGGAATTCCCATTAATCAAGCTGGAGAAGTACTTGGAACCTCTATCTTGATTTCGAATATGCTTATTCTCCAGGAGTTGTGAGATATAACTCATCTCATAGTTTTCCAGGTGATTTACGGAGGCAAGGGCATTACTGATTTCAAGAGAGCAGCCATGGTTGCCAGGGTTTTGGAGAAAGTTCAGCTTCAAATTCTCCAGATGGTCCCTTGCTCTCTTAACCCTCTCTGAGATGTGAGTATAGTTCAATCGATGCAATTCCCTCAAAGGGGCTTTTAGAATTCTGAGTTTATTGCACAAAATGAATTATTTCGTGCCTTGGATTTGAACCTGCTACTTGTTAGTAATCAAAGAAATAAAATTGTCATGTTCAGTCCATAGATTAAAGAACCTGAATGGCCTGATCATTTGGGTGGAAGTCTGCAAGAATTCAGAAATTTTAGGGCAATGATCGGAGCACGTGCCATGTGGCAAAAATCTTGACTCTATCCTCCATCATTATTTCTCCACAGTCTACATGTCATCACTCGATCAAGTTTCAAAGATGTAGTACCATTTGTCCATGTATAGAAACATCCGGTTGATGGAGTATCAATCAATCCCAATAACAAGATGGTCTCATTCAACAAAACACGTATCTTATCCCAAATCACCGCAATTCTTCCACCATTACAAAGATTGAAATTATGTCTACATTCTCATCCTGGTACAATTTTATTGGTAATTTCCATGAGTTTCGTCGGAGTGAGCTTTGTTTCCAGCAAAGCCTGCTACAACAACATTATGTTCCCGCACTATTCTTTTGAGTGCCATGTGGGTGGGTGTGCGGCATATTCCACGCACGTTCCAAGTAAGGAGACGCATGAGGAACAGTCATCAGATGCATAGCCATCCAAGTGGGCATTCCGAAGTTTCTCAAACTAAATGTCTAACCAACTTATTTTCTTCTTGAAGTTCCTGCCAGTGGAAGATGGTGCGAAGTCATCACTGTAACAAGGTGGGTGCCTCTTGAAGTATTCGTCATATGTCATACCTCTGTACTCAGTAGTTGACAACTTTCTTGCCTCCAATCGATCCTCTGGGATGCTTTGTTTCTTTTCTATATGCGGAGCCTCCGGGTTAGGAACTTTCATGGTTGGAGTATGGGATGGTGGCAAAATTAGGTACGGAATTGGTTGCCCATTCCCTTTATCAGCAACTGTGGCAGGGATGATTGGATGAGGATTGGCAGGCCGTGGGGGGCCTGCTCTATTTTGATTCGGATGTCACCCTCATTTTCTATTTCTGTTCCTATTTTTATTCCTCCGACGGTCAACTTGTTGAAATGGCCTCTCAATCTCCTCCCCATGACCATGAGGATGTGGTGGGGTGGAGGAGTAGGAGGAGGAGGAGGGAGTGGAGGTGAAACTTCATTATCCTATTTGTTTATGTTGCATCCCTGAGTGGTGTGTCCAAGTATAGCACAATGAGTACAGTATTTGGGAATAAACTCATAATCCACTTCTTGAAGAAAACCTCCACTAGATGTGTTTAACCAAACAACTTCAGGAAGGGGTTTGGAAGCATCCACTTCAATGAGCATCCGCACATAATTGACTCATTCCAGGTGCACCGTAACATAATCTGCAGTGATTGGGCGCCCCACAGATGAAGCAAGAAGACTTAAAATATGGGGTGACCACATATTCAAAGGAAGAGAGGGAAGACAACCCAAACTGGGACAATAGAAATTTCTTCATCGTCGAACCTGCAGTCCGGAGTCATTCTTTTCATCATCAGATAGATTCGGTTGGAGTCGTAAGGGCCATCGTAGTGGACTTTTTGTGGATCCTCTTCGCTGAAGAACTTGAAGATAATCCAACCACTTTCATGGAAGAAGGCTTACTCCCCACTTCCTGGTAGTTTCATGAACAGCGGCAGCTCCGGGGAATTTACTAGCGAAGTAACCCACCAAAGTGAAATCCCAATCGTGGTTTCGGTGCTCATCAGGTATATCAACCACTCCAGGTTGTTTGGGGGAATGTACTGGAGAGTAAAGGTTGGGTCAGGACGGCGATTGTTATTGGGTTGGGTTGGAGGAGTTGGAGTTGAGCGTGGAGGTATACTTTGTGGAACTTGATTTTCTGGACATGTGGTATGGCTAGGCGGTGGTTGGTTTGAAGCAGGATCAAGGTTTGGGATTTGTCTGGATGAGGAGGCTTCAAAGTTTCGGGTTCGAGGGATGGTTGGGAGGAGGTGAGCAGGGTAGTTCGGGTTGAAAGGAGTGAAGGCTAGAGTACGGGTTGGGGGATGGGAGGTCGCCGGAGCAACTAGAGGCGCCATGGAAGGGGAGCTTTGTTTGGAACGATGCCGAGATGACAAGGGAGAAGAGTCCCATCAGTGTATCTTTAAAAGGTGTAGGATAGGGGGACCCACCTGGAGAGTGCAACCGGGAGTAATCGTTGAGGGTAAGTTTTTTTAATTTTGATTCACGATGATCCCCTACCAGCCTATCCTCACCAACTTTATTCCTTAAATTAGGCTACTGGGAAGCAGAGTCCAAAAGTTGGTCAACACACTCAACTTCTTCCAGCCTGTCGGAAGTTTCAATTTCCGGCACTTGCGTTTCCATTTCCAACTGCAGATTCTTCACCATTTCCGACTGTAAACACTGCCGACTTCCCTCATCTTCACTAGATGTTCAAATCTGAGGCAAAGAAATTTGTACCAGCGATGGCGTGAGATCAGTACTCAGCATGAGTTGGTTCAGGGAGCAGAATTTACGAGATGGGGGGTTTTTAGGTTGTTAAACTCCTTGAGACTAAGCACCGTGACTTTCTTCCTCGAACTTCTCCTCAACTCGCCGGTACGGGAGGAGGGCGGAGCTCGGCGGCTACGTCCAGCCATGGGGTCGAACAAGGCTTTGGTAATGGAAACTACTACTTGGCAGCCAGCTCACTGGCCTCCATTACCAAGCCAAAGGAAAAGGGAAATGAGGGATGAAATCTAGAGAGAAGGCAGATGAAATTTTTGGAGTGCTCTCTGTTCAAAAACGTTGCCGTATGAGCATGGAAAGTTGTCGGAGGTGTTTGAGAGAGTGTCTAAAGGAAGAAGGAAGTTGGGTGAGGAAATTGGGAGAAAGTACTTTCATGTGACTCACTAAAGGTGTTATAAGTGAGTGCTTAACCATAGGTAGGTAGGATTTTTTTATTAAAATGGGAAGATACAAAAATAGTAAAATTTGTACACTAGGATTTTAAAAAAAAAATTATTATTTGATTAATTAGTACTAAAATTTACAATAGTACGGAGTTAGGACAAACAAATTATTAATTTTATCAAAATTATTAATTTATCTAATAATATTTTATAGAGTATTAATCTAATTTATCAATTTTAACATATTCTTATTTTTATTTTCTCGTTTGAGTATATATATATATGGGTAGGTCTTGAGTGATACCGTCTTACGTGAGACAATTTTTTACTTTTTAAAATGGTTATCACTCTCACTATAAAATGTTATCACTTTTTATTTATACTATAAATTGTTCATGAAATAACATTATCACTTTTCATTAATTTATTATCACTTTCCTTTTATAAAGTTATCATTTTCTGACCATCTCACGTAAATCCTTACGTGAAAGGTCTCACACAAATTTTTGCATATATATATATATATATATATATATATATATATATATATATATATATATATGAAACATTTAATTATCCTTTTAGCATAGTGATTTGAATTCATGATAGGAGTAGAAATTGTATCATCACTTGAAAAGTACTCGTAAAAAAAAAGTCTACATATTTTCAATAGCGGCTTATGGAAGGGCAACATTAATTGTATAGACGTGAGATTGCTGAATTACTACAATTATTTTTTTTATTAGAGTATTATTTTTGTCAATTTTTTTTCTCTCTCACGTAAATCTTTTCATCAGAAGGTTGTCATTATGGAATTGTTAAAGATTTTAAAATTTCGTCTCTTGATTGTTAAATTTGTAAATATAATTTGCAATAAACACTTGATTCTATCGAAATTGCATAATTGCGCTTAAAGTCCAGAATAATTAATGCTAATTGAGTTTAATTGCATAATTGCGCTTAAAGTCCAGAATAATTAATGCTAATTGAGTTTAACGTTCCTACTAACATATTAGAACCTAGGATAATTAAATAGTCGGAAAGTTTTCTACTCAATTTTTAATGCAAGTCTTTTCTTTTTCTTTTTTTTTTGGCTTCATTTTAGAAATGAAGGTTAAATTTTTTTTCTTCTTAATTTAAGATTTATCTTAATTTTTTTTTTAAATTCAATGTCATAATTTGATTTGAAGGTTTATAATAATCTTTTAATTTTTTTTATATAACTTGAAATAAAAAAATAAATTTTATTCTAATTTAAAATGAGAATAAAATTTAAATTTAAATGTTGGGTTTTAATTTGAAAAAAAAAAATTAAACTTAAGCCTTAAATTAAAATACTTATAAAATCAAATCAAATTTTATATTGAGCTTAAACTAGATGGTTGCATTGTCAGAATTATGACTGATGTGAGGCATATTCCAGACATGAGCAAGAATCTTATTTCTCTGAGTATTCTTGATGGTAAAGGGTACAAGTACTCCGGTGGAGATGGAGATTTAAAGGTGTCAAAAGATTCTCTTGTTGTCATGAAAGGTGAATTAAAATCTCCAAATTTGTACCGTCTTCGTGGTACTACAATTACAGGTGATGCTGCTGTAATTTCTAATTCAGTATCTAATTCTGATGCTACTAATCTTTTGCATATGCGTCTTGGACATATGAGTGAGCAAGCATTGCATGAATTGTGCAAAAGAGGTCTTCTTGATGAACATAGCATCAATAAGTTGAAGTTTTGTGAGCATTGTGTGTTTGGCAAACACAAGAGGGTGTCGTTTAATACTCCTACTCATAAAAGCAAAGGTATTCTTGATTATATGCATTCTGATTTATGGGGACCATCTCGCAAGCCTTCTATTGGTGGTTCTCGTTATATGTTGACAATCATTGATGATTATTCTCGTAAGGTATGTCCTTATTTCTTGAAAGATAAATCAGAAGCATTTTCAGCATTTAAAGAGTGGAAGGTTATGATTAAAAATCAAACTGATAAGAAGGTTAAAAAGCTTTGCAGTGATAATGGGATGGAATTCTGTTCTAATGAATTTAAAGTATACTGCTAGTCTCAAGACATTGTTAGGCACTACACTATTCCTTATACGCCTCTACAGAATGGTGTAGCTGAGCGTTGGAATAGAACTATCATCTCTAAGGCCCGTTGCATATTGTCTAATTTGGATTTGGATAGGCGTTTTTGGGCTGAAGCTGCTTCCACTGCTTGCTATCTTATTAATCGTTCACCATGTATTACTCTTGGTAAGAAAACTCCAGCTGATTATTCGCAATTGAGAGTTTTTGGTTGTACTGCTTATGCTCACATTGATAATGGTAAATTGGAGCCTAGAGATGTTAAGTGCATATTTTTAGGTTATCAACCTGGTGTCAAAGGTTATACATTGTGGAATCCCCAAAGTCAGAAGGTTGTGCTTAGTAGGAATGTTATCTTCAATGAATCTGTTATGTTTTATGACAACCTATCTATTGATGCTCCTGTTTAGGGAGAGAAAATAAGTATGCAGGTGGAGCACTTAATTGATGCACCAGATGTTGATAATGTTGTTGTTCAAGATGCACTTATTGCTGAAAATTCTTCAATTGTTAATTCTTCTATTGTTGAGTATTCTTCTCCAGTTGTGCAACCTCCATAATGTTCGATTGCTTCTGATAGGGCTAGAAGACAGCCCAAACCTGTTAAAAGATTAATTAAAGAATGCAACATTGCTTATGCTATGAGTGTTGCAGAAGAGATTGAAGGCAATTCAAAACCTTCTAATTATTCTAAGGCTATTACTTCTGCTGATTGCAACAATTGGATGACCGCTATGCAAGATGAAATTGAGTCACTTGAAAAGAATGGTACTTGGGGTTAGTAAAATTGCCTAAGGATAAAAAGTCTGTCCGTTGCAAATGGATTTTCAAAAGAAAAGAAGGTATTTCTTCAAGTGAGCCAGCAAGGTATAAAGCAAGGTTGGTTGCTAAAGGTTATAGCTAGATTCCAGGTATTGATTTTAATGATGTCTTTTCCCCAATTGTTAAACATAGTTCTATTCGCGCTTTGTTTAGTATTGTTGCCATGCATGATTATGAACTTGAGCAACTAGATGTTAAAACTGCATTCTTACATGGGGAGTTGGAAGAAGATATTTATATGAACCAACCTGAAGTTTTTGTTATTCCTGGAAAAGAAAACCTTGTCTATAGATTAAAGAAATCTCTTTATGGTTTGAAGCAATCTCCTAGGCAATGGTACAAGAGATTTGACTTGTTTATGCTCTCTCATGGTTTTAAGCGGTCTGATTATGATAGTTGTGTTTATTTGAAGATTGTTAATGGCTCAGCTATTTATTTGTTTCTTTATGTTGATGATATGTTGATTGCTGCAAAAGAAAAATCAGAAATAGCTAATTGAAGGCACAATTGAGTAAAAAATTTGAGATGAAGGACTTAGGTGCAGCTAAGAAAATTCTCGATATGGAAATTGTTAGAGATAGAAAATCTGGTATATTATACCTCAGTCAGCGAGGTTATACTGAAAAGGTTCTTCGTCGTTTCAATATGCATAATGCAAAACCAGTGAGTACTCCATTAGCTGCACATTTCAGATTATCCTCAGCTTTATGTCCACAGTCAGATCATGATGTTGAGTACATATCTAGAGTTCCATATTCTAATACAATTGGTTCTCTTATGTATGTCATGGTTTGTTCTCTTCTTGATTTATCTCATGCATTGAGTGTTATCAATTGATACATGGCTAATCCTGGTAAGGAGCATTGGAGGGTTGTTCAATGGATTTTCAGATATTTGCGAGGTACTTCTAATGCCTGTTTGCAATTTGGGAAATCTAGAGATGGACTTGTTGGCTATGTTGATTCTGATTATGCTAGTGATTTGGATAAGAGAAGGTCTCTCACGGGTTATGTTTTCACTATTGACAGTTGTGCTGTTAGCTGGAAAGCAAGTTTGCAGGCTACTGTTGTTCTGTCTACTACAAAAGCTGAATATATGGCTATTTCTAAAGCTTGTAAAGAAGCTATTTGGTTGAGAGGTTTATACTCTGAACTTTTCGGGGTTAATTCTTGCATTACTATACATTGTGAACGTCAGAGTGCTATTTGTTTGACTAAGAATCAGATGTTTCATGAAAGAACAAAGAACATTGATGTGAGATATCATTTATTCGAGGTGTCATTGCTGAAGGTGATGTTAAAGTATGCAAGATAAATACTCGTGACAATCCTGCGGATATGTTGACAAAACCTGTTCCTGGAGCTAAGTTTGAGTTATGCTCAGGCTTAGTTGTTATTACAGTTTAAAGTTCTAGTGACTTTTGGCGTCGGTGATTATTTATTATTGAAGTGAGTTGATTGATGATACTTCATTTGCTACAAGATGGAATTCGTCTCAACGTGGAGTTTGTTGGAGTATGATCCGAATTCTAACGTGAGTCTTGCGGGGACGTCTGGAGGGCCCACGATTTGGGTTATATATTTAGCGAATTTGTTTCCTTATTTGACTGCAGTCAGTCCGTCCTATAAATACATCTTGTAAGCCGCACGGGAAGGTCTGATGACTAGTTGTATTCCCTGTGTTCTGTAAACTCTCATCATATAGTGAAGATCGTCATTTGGCGCCCGTGGTTTTTTTCCCGCAAAGGTTTTCCACATAAAAATATGTGTCTCATGTTTATCTATATTTGCTTTATTTGTTAACAGATACTGACGTGTCACTGTATATGCCAAGTTACTCTACACTTGTTAATAAAATGACGTCGTTTTGTTTTCTTTTTTTTAATTACAAAAAAAAACCCTCATGTATCACACACTAATATTATTCGATCAAAATCTGAATCACGGCGGTAGATGGAGAGAGAAAATCCGACAATGTACTTCCGCATAGTTAAAGCCAAAAACAGAGCCACAGAATTGAAGGAATTGATTAATCACTATTCTTGTCCCCAAAACCTTTTTCTCTCTCTTCATACTAAAAAAATAGTGAAACTATTTCTCTCTCCACCAAACACACAACAACATGAGAGTGATATATGGTGTTGTCAGGGCAAGTGGACGAAGATGCCACTATGGGTGGAGGGGAAAGGATTATTGGTGGTGGCGAAAGGCGGAAAGCCAGAAAATGCATTTGATTTCATTGATTATGTTGTGATACGATAGGTGTCCATGAATATGATGAGGAAAGATTTAATATATGGGTTTCTTTGGGGTGTGAGTGGCTATTTATTTGATAATATACAGATTTATCTATCTTTGAGGTGGTATATGTGATTGATCTAGAAGTAAAAAACTACGGATGCAAATTCTACAAAACTCGTTTCCTGTATGTTTATTTGCCCTAAATTTTCAATCATTTCTACTCTCTAATTGTTCTAATAATGGATCATCTATTCGAAATTCATAGTTGTCTGCCATAGCCCCTCACATGGTGGATTTTGATGGATAATGTTAATGTGTGATATATGAGGACGTTCTTTTGGATATAAATTAAATTTTAATTAAAAAAATCAAAACGACGTCGTTTTGTTAACAAGTGTAGAGTGACTTGGCATATATGGTGAAACGTCAGTGTTTGAGCAGCCCTCCAGCTGCCCAGTGGTTAGAGTTAAAATACGGGCTTAAAGTCGGGTATTTATTTGCAAATATCTAAAAATTTGGACTAATTCACAATCAGTTAAAAAATTTAGACTTTTCATGCAATTAATTTTTTGATAGGTGGAAGACTGAAATGACGTCGTTTTGTACACGTGAAATGCGACGTGGAAGAAAGATTGACACATCAGCCACAGGGCAGGCCCACAGGGCTTGATTTGCAAAACAGATTAAAGGCCGAGGGCTTATTTTTAAATATTAAAAAATTTGGACTAATCCACAAGTCGCGAAAATGTTAGGACTTTTAGTGTAGTTAATCCTTTTATTTTTATCGAAAACATTTAGTTTTCCTCAATTTTAATTCAAAAAATATTAAATTAATAATTCATCCTATAATTTTTTTGAATGCTTCGTTGCATTTTTATAAGTTGTTGCTATGATCAAACCTTTTCTATTTAAGAAAAATGACCATTTTGTCAATTAATTTTTATCCAAAACATTTAGTTTTCCTCAAATTTAATTAAAAAAATATTACATTAATAATTCATCCTATAATTTTTTAATTGCGTCGTTGCATTTTTATAAGTTGTTGCTATGATCAAACCTTTTCTATTTAAGAAAAATAACCATTTTGTTGTCAATTAAAAGTTATGGAATTATTTCGAAGAAATTAAGTATTTTATACTATCTTTAATAAAGTAAATTTATATGAAACTATTTATACTATAGATTCATAATACTAATATCTTAAATTGTTTTTACTAATGAAAATTTGAAGTTATTACCAATAATTATAATTTTTGAGTATTGATTTATTTATGATATGATTTTTAATATAAAATATTCCTTCAATCCCACTAATAACTTTACATTATCTTTTTTATCCGTCTCAAAATTTATGTGCATTCTAATAAATAATAAAAATACTTTTAAAAATTTTTTTGGATCCATCACTGTGAGTATGTGAGTCCCTCTTGTACTATTTTTATTCGCTAAAAAATAAAAAAATAAAAAAAAAAAGAAAGAAGTTGGAAAGAAGAGCCGTCTTTGACATGTTGTGTATGCAACATTTTTTATAAGGATTCCACTAAATTCACACCCCAACTTATTAAATACACATTTTTATTATTATAAAATTAAAAATATATATTTTTAAAAAATCTAAATTATCCTTTTAAATCACTAACCTTTTTTTAATTTAAAAAAACACCCTTTGAATATATCTCATAATCTCTCATCTTCCACAACGCTTCTCATCTCTTCCAAAAGTCTATCTTCTCGAACAAGTAGTGATTTTTCTCGCTGTCGTGCTGCAATTATTGTACCCATGAGAAAACCCGCTGCCGGAGGAGTAAAATTACTGAACGAGAAAAATCATTTCTCACTGTCCATTCTGTGATTCATCTTTTTTCTATCATTAATCCCACCTCTCTCATGGAACATCTCTGTGAATTAATTTTTGGAATTTTTAGTTTAAAGTTTGCATAATTAGGAATTGTTTTCCTGTCTGCATCTTGTTTTATAGATTTAATTATCATCTCTAAATAAATTGAACTACTTGCTGTGAGGATAGAGAAAAGACAAAGAGAAGATGAGAGAAAAAAAACGAAGGATTGGGTTTTGAAAACCATGGATGTTTTCACGTCTGTAAATTGTAATCTATTTCAATAATATTTAATTAAGGATTTTAGTAAGATGCATAATTTTAATTTTAAAAGGGTATTATTGAAATTTTAAGGGATGTGTACACAATAAAATTAAGAAATAAAGAATTAAAAAGAATGTGTATTTAATAAAAGGTGTGTATTTAATAAAAAGGAGTGTGTTTTTTAACACTACTCTTTATATGGTAATTGCTGCTTGATAATGTATGTGCTAAAAGCATGAAATTCATGTTGTGCATGCAACATTATGTGGCAATGTATTTACTTTATATATATATAGCGTATGTCCTAAATTATTAGTAAAACTTTTTAATTCATTAATGTTAGAAAACGCCTTTTAATATAGACGATTTCAATTTTTTTTATGTGCAATTTTGGTTTTTTAGTCATTTTATCAAATTTAATCACTTTTTTTCTCTAAATTCTGAACCAAAATTGAACAAATTCTAAAATATATAAAGGACTAAATTGGAACAAATAAATTGAACTAAATACTAAATTTAAACAAAAATAACCAAAACCAAATAAAAATATATATAAAAATTGTAAATTGTAAATAAAAAATAGTGTGTGTGAAAATGCTTTAATAATAATTAATTTTAATTTCATCGAACTTTAAATATATATACGTTCACTAGGATTTTAAAATATATTATCTTATTGTTTAATTAATTAGTACTAAAATTTACAATAATCCCAAGGACTGACAAATTATTAATTTTATCAAAATTATTAATTTATTGAATAATATTTTATAGAGTATTAATCTAATTTATCAATTTTAAGAATATAAAATTATTAATTTGTTGAATAATATTTTATAGAATATTAATCTAATTTATCAATTTTAACATATTCTTATTTTTTTTATCGTTTGAGTATGTATATATAGTAAGGTTAAATATCAACAGCCAGGTGTTTCGCCTTCAATGCCACATTGTAGCTAATGTCGAACCTGAAATCCTTCAAAATCTCTGATCTCATTCCCTGGGGTCGGAGCCCAGTAATCTTATCAAATTGCCTAGCAGCAAAATAATGATCGATTACTTTGGATGACACCTGAGTAGGAGTGGGCCTGTCTGGATCATTTAAACAACTGTGATGTTCAACGAATTTAACCACTCCCCACAGCTCATTGCTCATTCTTTCGTGCATCGCAAATCGACATTCTGTTTTACCCTTTAGATTATATTCCACGTTGTATTTGGTCGAGTTAGATCTTTCAACAATGGTCTCCACCCCGTTCCGCAAGTTATACATTCCTACAACTATCTGCAACTTCTCTTTCGTATCAAATACACTTTTCTCGTGAAGAACGCCAGACGCATCAAAGTCAGGGACAGTCATATAATCTTCTCTGTCAGCTTCATCCAGAATACCTAGGAAAGTAAAAGGTGCATCAGTTTCAGGTAGAAATTTACTTTAGTTCTATTCTAAATAAACATAGTTTTCATACCTGGAATCAACCAAGGACGGATGGTGGGCCGTATACTATGAAATCTTGTGGCTGCATTTTAGAATGGGGCAAGTCGCGACTAATCGGTTCAACTAAGCTAGGGACGCCTCTCCGACATATGTAATCAAAGACTTCTTCATACAATTGGATTCTTCTCTCCTTAGTACCATCATCATTTTCGCTAGAAGACTGATTACAATCCTGTTGTATATCATTTTCGTTGTTTTCATATTCTTCTTCGACAGTCCTATTCCCGGGCTTAACATCATCATTATAAGTATGTACATCATCCTCACCCTCACCAGCGTTCTCATCAGCTTCAGCATCTAGATATTCCCTAAAACCTAACTGCTGCATCTCTGAGGCTGGACTGTACGCCACATTCAAATCAAAATCAGGCCTAGCACTAGATTGTGCCCTCGTACATGGATCATTACTCGGACCAGCACTTCCGTCATTATAACCCAACCCTAAATCCAAACTATTTCCTGAACCTTGTGCATGAGGTTGAACGAATGCATTGTCAGCGACAGGAACGAGTGTCACGTACACCATTCCTATATCAACACAGTTGAAAATTTCTGTCACACGTGCATCATTCTTTATCTTATATTTACACATACGACCATTGTACTCGACCTGAGAATGAACTTTATAACCTCAATAATTCAAATCAGCTTGTACTATGTTATGAATTTCTAATAGCAAACTAGTATAATACAGATTTTCATCCCGCAAGTATAACCAGCGAACCTATCCACCTCTGTATAGTAACACATCCCAATATCCACCCCAACTCATCCCAGCTTGTTTATAGCTCATTTGCACATTTTTTCAAGAAAATATAAATAACGACAACATTAAAACATTAGAAAATTAGTTGCAAGTATTCTATTCAGCCAATATATGACTCTATTCGGCCTACCCACTGTTTTACTATTCGGCCTACCTTGAGATGCCTTCCAAAATCTCATTATGTTTTCTTCTATTCGGCCTGCGTTTCTCTTATTCGGCATATGAGGTTGTTCTATTCGGCCTACCAATATTATTCTATTCGGCCTACAAGTTTTTTTGAAAAATGAGTATTAAATGTGAAAAATTTACTGCTTCTATTCGCCCTACGTTTCTTGTATTCGGCTCATAAGATTGTCTATTCGGCCTACAATACTTGTTCTATTCGACCTACTTATTTTTTTAAATAGAAAATAATTTTTTGGCCTATTCGGCCAACGTTTCTGATATTCGGCCTACAAAATTTTTCTATTCGGCCTACAAATCCTATTCTATTCGGCCTACTAGTTTCTTATTTAAATATATGAAAATTTTTAATGTGGATACATTTTATACTCCACTTATTCTATTCGGCATACTATTATTTCTATTATAAAACGTTGAATAAATAAAATACACTCATGAGGCATGTAACAATGATCAAATTAATGCATTCATAGCTGTCAATACAAGTTTAAAGCATACCTTGTATACTGCTCCCCAAATTCTCACACCTCTAAAAAACTAGAAAAATGAAATGAATATATGTGTATGATGCAGCACAATGGTTGAACCACCATTATATATATACCTCATTTTTTGTAGACATATGAGGGAGCACATGCCTACATAGTTGTACTTTGACATTTTTTTCAGAAATAGAGATGAATTGGATTCCTCTACTGTACTTTTGGTACTTTTGGTCAAAAAAGTGAGGAATCTGATTCTTCAAACATATGAATAGTGGGTCTCTTTCAAGGATAATTTGATCAATTCTATTAAAGTAATTAGAATAAATTGTATATAACACATATTGCCACTTAAAATTACTTTGAAGTAATGCGCCTACTTTTTGCATTTTCATTTAAAGGAGGACAACTGAGTCTATTTCCAACATTGACCTTCTCGACATCAAACTGTACCGCATCGACAATGAGTCCTCACGATCTCCGAAGAATAATACACTGAATCTACTATTCCAATTTGGCAATCAACGCCGCCGACCACCTAGACTCAGCTGCGCCGCCGTGTTAGACCCCAAAGGCATCCATTTCGATTAATACGTACATACCCCTAATCTTCCTCGTCTACATCACCCGTTTCTCGACTGAGAAAAGTCAACAATGGGGTTGTTCACCTACACAATCGCCGGCGGCGCTCTGATTCTAATCGGCGCGTGGGAGTCACTCACCTCCGCCTCCGAATCCCTCGACCAATCCCAATCTCTGGTTTCATCATCGCGGTTGCCGCCAAATGTTGATAGACCAACCCCCAGGACGATGTCGTTTCCATCGACGGTTACGTTCCTGTTGATCTCCGTCCTGTCCGCCCTCGTCATTGTCAACTCTTTTGTTTCGTTATCCGACGCCGTTGGCTCCAGAGATAACTTGGGTTTCGCTTTGCAGTTGGAGGTAATCAGTATCGCCTTCCTTTTTCTCCTGTATTCTGTTTTAGGCATTTTGACGAATACAAAGGAGTCATTTCGGATTTCTTCAAAGTTGCTTAATGTGATATTCGTGTTCGCTTTTGTGGAGGAATTCTTGTTGTTTTACACTCAAAATAAGGATCCTAGTGGAATTGAGAATCGTTATTATGATCTGATTTTAGTGCCCATTGCTATATGTCTATTGTCCACTGTTCTTGAGTTAAAGAGCTCAAAATCGACTTACCCAAGATTAGGGCGTGGCATAGGGTTAGTCTTACAGGGAATGTGGATTCTGCAAATGGGGTTTTCATTTTACTCGAATATGATTGCTCATGGGTGTACTCTGAACGAGAGGAGCAGGGGCAATTTCACCATTAGGTGCAAAGGCCATCCTGAGTATCATCGAGGGCGTGCTATCGCTACTCTGCAGTTTAACTGCCATTTGGCTCTTTTGATTACTGTCTCTATGGGGTTGTACTCGTATTATTGTAAGATTTATGGGATTAACCGGGGTTCTATGCATTATAAGCTCCTTGGACTTGGAGACAGAGGGGAGATGCAGCTGGCTAACCATACACAATTTAGTTTGAATTCAGATGATGAGGATGATGAAGACGGGATTAAGGAGGTGAGGAATGTGGAAATGCAGAAGGCTATTTCAGTACATCCTGAGTCAGCAGTTAATGGCCATAATTCTCATTCTTAATGATTATTGGAGGCAAGTTTTCTCTAGTGAAGAGTTTGGCTATTCTTTATTATGTAGGCAGTGTTGTACAACTTGATTTTGTTGTGCACATAAATGGTTGAGAGATATTGTCTGGTTCCTACAAATGATAGACTTCTCTTCAGCGTTTGTATCTGATCTCTTGCTATGCTTTTTAACATTCTTCGAGTCATTGAGTGGTTGGATATCAAAATTTCTTTATAACCAGTTCAAATTTGATTTAAAATGATTAGATAGAGTAGATTTCTTAATCACCTGTGTGATATTTGATTCCATGCAGAACTTAGAATATATCATATTGGATGAAAGGAACCAAGATTTCACAATTTGATATATCTTTTTTTATAAAAAAGCAAACTTGGGATGGCATCCTTTGTAAAATGCATTTATAAACTAACTTTTATAGGGGCAGCAATTCGAACGAGTGCATGAAATGACACTACTGTTTTCCGATCATTCACTTGAGATGTTATATTGCCAAGTAGTTTTCCATCATCCCTTAGTACAGAATTTTTTGGTATTGGCATATATCAGCCATTCTTGTCATAAAGATAATAATCTGACTTGTAATCTATTTCAGTAAGACACTATGTGTAGTTTGAACTGATTGTGGTTTAGCTACAGTATCTGCATCCACTGAAGATTTTAATGGATTTGATGGTTGAGATCACTAGCTTGTACCATGTCCAGTTTTGAGGTTATGAGTGTTAGAATCCATTACCACTACCTGATAACTCTACTTTTCGATGAAGTGTGTAATTTTGTTAATTGAACTGGCATCGCTACTGAACTTGGGATTATGGATTCTTTCCCTGTGTTCTTGCTATGTGGAATCAGGCACTGTCAAGTGTCGTAAGAAGATTTACTTAGAGCATGTTATAGTCATTATAAGCATTTACGAAATAAAGATGGTTATTTAATTCAAGGTTCTGAACGAATGTTGAATTTCATATGTTTCTTCCTGTCACTGGTACAATTTGGTGAAACTATCAAACTGGAGGCTTTTAACTTTAAGCAAGTTAACTGAGTTGTTGATACTTGGTAGTGTAATCCCAGTGGGATGTATTTTTATGGCATAATATTTTGAACCTCCTTGTATTCTGTATCTCTATTGGCTGATCAGTTTTTAAACACAAAGCAACTAGGATAGTATGTTCCCCTTGTATTCTTAACTACATCTTGCTTTGCAATCAAAATTCGGGATTATTATTATTATTACTACTACTCCTTCCGTCTCGGGTATTTTCACCCATTTGTACGGGCACGTAGATTAAGACGTGTTATTTTTTTAATATAAAATGTAAGAAAAAGTAGGGATAAATTAGTAATTTAAAAAGAAAAAGTAAATAAAGTTGTTGAGAATGACGAATAAAAGTGTAAAAAATTAATTAAAGTTGTTGGGATTGTTAAAAGTAAGTAATAAAATATTATGTGTTTTTATCATTAATGAAATAGGTAAAAATACGTGGGACAGCCCAAAATGAAAAGTTGGTAAAAATATGTGGGACGGAGAGAGTATTATTATTATTATTATTATGGGCAAGACAAAAAGGATTATGTTTGTTTTAGGTTTACGAGGGTTTGGAAATATGGATCTTGAAAACTAAATAAATAGTGATAATATATGTTTAATTATAGTAAGTTTTTAACTTTAGTCAGCAGTGATGTAAAAGATTAGTAGGAGTAATTATTATAAATATATAGGTATAAAATCTGCTTTATCAAAACTCGAACCCAAACAAAATCTGGACTTGAAGCTGAAAACAAGCACTTCTAAATTTTTATGTTTGCCAATATAGTTACTCTCTGGTGAGTCGAATTATTTCAATTTCCTAACCTAATCTTCACGACAAAATTTTCTTGAAGCCTTATGTAGTATCTGGTGATTTAGTTGCATTGCTTTTAACATGTGGTTTGCCTCAAGCGTTCAACTTGATCACTTTGCAGGGTTATCTTGATTTTAACTTGATTTGCCAACAAACATATATTTGATCAATTTCATTTTGGCAAATACATTATCCATGCAACCATCTTAAAACTTTAATACTAGTATAATGGAGGAAGTGTCAATATTCTGTATAAGATCTGTATTCTTCTATACAAAAAGTAATAAAGGATTGTTTTGGTGTATGAACTCTTTCAAGAATAGTAACATACAACATTATCAACTCTTCTTAGAAGAGAGAACACTGTATACTGGTTGTAGATTTCTCCAATTCACCATTTCATTTCGGTGAGATGATTAAATTTATAAAGTAAAATAAGTTTTTTAGTTTTCAGAAAGGCATTTTATACAATTCACCGTTGTTCAAAGAGATCCAGTTTTTGTCCAAAGATTCACATTTAATTAACTTTCTCAAATTCACCAACCTCTTTTTTCTTATTACTTCCTCGTTTATTTCAAAAGTCTTCAAGGGGGGAATCAAGCATATGGTCCGATTACTTACTTGCAGTTTCCAAGATTTAAATGTTGCCTTTTTTAGGGCTTATTTGTGTTTGTGTGTGTGTGTGTGTGTGTGGGGGGGGGGGGGGGGGGGGGGTTCAAGATCTTTGATCATTATAGTTAGTGATGATGGATCTGTTCAAAAACTTGTTCCATTTGTATAAGATATATACTATATACTAATTTCTTTTTATATCAAGTGATTGTCATTTTAGAGAGATTAGGTTGAATTTAGGGTTTGATCTAATTTCTTGATATTTTGATTTGTATTGTATGTGTAACTCCTTCCTCTAACAGATTACATTTGGTAAAACTAATTAATGATTTATTTCTAAAATTAATTACTATTTTCATATATCAATTAATTAGATAATTTAATTGCGTCAACTCCCCCCCTCTCTCTCTCTCGCATATGTACTATGAACGTACTTTCATTTATTAATGAGCATGAGTGAAATCATAATCTGATCAGTTTGAATTTCTTGTGCAGTAATCATTGGTAACTTTTACTTTTTTTTTTCATCATATATTTAAATATATGAATTAAAATGAATTATTTTGCATTAATTAAATATTATCCTTAGAATAGGAAGATAGCTTATTTACCATTGTACTATTTCCCTTCTCTATATAAAGAGTGAGAATATCAGCGTTTTATATACATTCATACCTTTAATGAAATATCTCTCCTTACTTCCCTATTCTTCTCTCCTTTTTTATTATTTCTTTATTGTTCTTATCAAATAGTTTACAACACGTTATTAGCACTTATTGTTTTTATCAAATAGTTTACAATACGTTATTAGCACGCTCTAACCAATCGAGTCACCAATTGGAGGGAGCCCTAGAAACGATTCCAGAACTACCAATTGAAATAGTCACCAATTGGAGGGAGCCCTAGAAACGATTCCAGAGTTACCAATTGAAAGTGAGTCATAGAAAAGAATTGTGTTTTTTCTATAAGGTAATATTAAAATCTTTAATATTTGTAATAAAAAAAATTCGATCTTTTATGGAGTAATTATTTTTACCATTAAAATTTAATTTAAACCATGAAAGATTCATATCATTCCTTTGAAATCATGCTGTCAAAGATTTAACTTCTTTTATATTAATTATATTTTTATAAATTTGGTTAGAATCGAAAGAATAAATTTTGGTTGTTGCATTGGATCATATAATTTCCATGAAGTAGCTTTCAAATACAGCAGAGACACAGATTAAATTTAAGCATCTGACATTTAGATGCATGTCAAATTCAGGCAGGTCATCCATTGAATATATCTATTGGACTTTCAAAGTATAAACATTAATATTTTTTATACATCATGTATGCAATTTTATCTTACACAGACGGAAGGATAGAGATCAGATTTAAAAATGCAATTTGAATATCAAATTACCCGAAGGTGTTACAATTTCTGTAGTTTCTGGAAATCATGTTGGAAAATTAAGACATATATGGAAAATTAAATAAAACATGTGGAAAATTAAATAAAACATGAGGATACTGTATTTTTGCATTTATTTCCAAATAATGTATTTTCTTGTCATATATGGAAAATTAAAACTGAAATAAATTTTAATTATTTTACTTTGGTTTAAGGCCATGAATTCCTTAAGTCAGACACGCCGAATTATTTTTTTTATAGAAGACTCGCCTAAATTGATACGGTATAAGGATTGGATCATTAAATTATTTAACTTATTTTTTTTTAATTCTAGAAGCCCCTAATGTTTTATATTGATCTCACACTATGCTATATTTTCCAAATAATGCCAGCAGATTTCATTTCAAAACTTTCTAGCACAGAATTTTTTTACGTATTTAGAAGATCTTGAGATTTATTTAGCAAACAATACCAAAGTAATTTGATACTTTCAACATATATGATTGAACATTATGGATACTTGATAATTGCATACTTTATCTTTTAAGTTTATGTGAAATAATAATTTCTATAATTAATGTATGCAATATCAAATACATGTGCATTTAATATTTTTGAAAGCATGGATAAATATAATATTTATTTTTTATTACATAATTAATATATGGGCATTGTAATTATGAGAATAAGTTAATTGTTTCTTCTTCCTAAATAATAATCATGGTTCATTGAAAATGTTTGACATCATTAAAAGAAAATGTGGCGGGTTCACCTTTGATGTCAGTATTATATACTCATGCCTAATAACTTTTTAACCAAGCTATACATGTTGAAATTTATCTGTCAGTGAAACTATTTCAAAAGATGAATATACTCACGGCAGAAGCACTAAATCTAATAAAATAATATCTTCTAATTTTATGGCAATCCCTTAAGGATCGTTTTGATCATCAAACTGTTATATTCCTTTTTGATTTGCCTGGCTGAATCTAAGATTTCAAGATTTTAAATATGTAACATAATACAATTATAGAAAAATATAATTAATTTGAAAAAATAAATAATGCTAGACTAATTGATTCAAAAATTGTGCCTGAAGCACATGATATACTCCAAAAGAATTATTTTATGCGTGGAATGGCAGAGGAAGAGTAAGAAACAATTATAGTGGAAAAGTGAATTTACATTTGTTTCCTCTCCCTCGTAGTGGTTGAAAATATTAAAATTGATCATATTAAGGGTATTATCAAAGTAGTTGGCTCACAATGTGATAAAGGTCGTAGTCAAAGATTTAAACAAGCACTCCATCAGAAGTAGCAAAAATAAATTTATTATAAATATTGATGTGTGGGTTATGATCTTGTATATATCGCACACCAAAACACTTGGTCATAGAATATCGAAATATGCGGAAATATATTTGTGGAATAAAATGGAGCAAATAAAAATATTGACCTAGTCAATGATAACAATTCTGTACCTTAACTCGAAGATTAAGGAGACCAAGTATGATTTCAACATTTGAGATTTTATTTAAAATGCTAGACAATTTAGTTATATCCCTCTGCATAAAAATATTTGTTTAATATGATTTCTTTTTTAAGACATTATATTGTTGTTCTTGTGCTTATTTTGTTAATATATATGTTGTTATATTATATTTATTAAATCATTTTGTTTAGATCATACATATATCTTATAAGTAATAGTTGGATATATATATATTGTTGTGATATTTATATTTGAAACCCAATATTTTAAAATATATGGCGTGAGTGATTGAGTTATTTTGGGCAAATGGATGAGATATGAAATGAAATTTATGAAATTTTTGTGGAAATTTTATGGTATAATATTTACATACTAAAGTTGAAATTATTTCTCCTAATATATTCAAGAAGAAAAATTGGTCAAATTTTCTACTGTCATGACCAAAATATTTTATTGATGTATCCACTGAATAAACATTCTTATTCATAGTGCACTAATACAAATAAAATTACATATGAAGAGCTCAAATATTGAATATTTGAATTAGTCAATTGGAATGAATATCAACTTATAATATTAAAAAAATGGAACATCCAATGTTTTATGTTCACATGCAGTGAATATTTTATTCCAACAATTAATATTTTGGGGAAACTTGAAATACTAAATACAAATTCTGGCTCCTGCAACATTTCCCATCTACAAATTTTGAATTGTGCAATTAATATTTTATATATCACCACCATAGCGTATTTCAATGGGCATTCTAATGATAATTATCCGTCAATTTTTATAAAGCCCGATATAGGGGATCAATATTTTTTTAGTACGCTAATTGCAAATTTAATGAAATTATTTCATGGCATTAGTGGGAGATTTAAATCCAATATTTATGTGAATGCCGAGAAATTCTATTATTTTGCACTAGATTGACTGAACTAAAAGTTCAAAAGATTATTGGTTTGCAATAGCAAATAAACTGTCAAACTATTATGATGAAGTGACAAAGTCCCTTATATTTATAATCAATGGACTACTGGAAGTGGAGTTCCCCAGGAACATAATATTTAAACAATTATTGGATCCCCGTTCATAATTAACAAAGATTAACAAAAAATATATTTGTGCTCGGAGATTTTTTTATTATATAAAAATATGTAAATTTGTTAATTAAGTTAAATAATAAAAGGTAAATATTTTAGATAATTTTATAAAAAAAGATGTTTAAGTTGTTGGGATATGTGTAAAGAAAAAATATTATTGAGGTAATTTTTTCTATTTTAAAAAAGTGTATAAATATTCAAAATAAAATGTATGAAGTAATTGGTAGAAGGATAAAACTAATGAGCTATTAAATCTTGCGATACAACATTTTTATCTCGTATTTATAACAATATTTTCACTTGATATATAAAGTTATAATAGTATAAAATTTTATTTGTAAAATTATAACTTTCTATCGCTTACACCAATACACATCACATGTGTGTGGATCGGGATGACTTTTATCAAAAAGTTGTAATGCTTCTAGTTTTGAGGATCAATAAATTAGGGCAAACGACCTCCGGCAGTTGAATTGGAATAGGAGGGGTAGTCGCGACCCTTAGAAAGAGTATTATTATTTTATATATAGTGGGTAATTGTACTAATAGTGAGTGATGACTATATATGTGGGGAGCCATTTTACTAAAATGAAAAAATAAAGACTTTGAAGGGAACATGTAAATTAGGAGAGAGAGAGTTTTAGTTTTTCTTAAAAAACTAACTTTGCTAACAAAATGTATAAATTTTAAATGTGAGTGTATGAATTTGAATTTTGGCAAATCGTATACACAGGAGAATTTCCCTATATTCATAGAGTTTCTAATTTACACCTAAGATATACTCCTTCCGTTAACTACCCATTTACTTTTTATAAAGTATTAGTCCCTCCATCCCACCATTCACTGCTAATAAATATTACCCACTACACTTAAAATAATAATACTCCATAATTCACGTGCAAAAAAAAAAGGGCAAAAAGAAAATGGAGACCTATGGCTAGGACGGAGGAAGTATTATTTTATATAAAGTGGATAGTTGCATTAGTAGTAAGTGGTTGGTATGTGTAACCTTTTCGCTAAAAATGGAAAATGAATACTTATAAAATAGACGATCAAAATGATAAAATAAATAACTTATCAGCGGACAAGGGAGTATAATAAATTTGAATCCACAATTAAAATAATTTTAAAAAATGAGAAAATCTTGTGTGAGATCTTTTTACTGTAAAATTGTTTTATATACTCCCACCATGTTGGGAAGTTTTTCATCTTTATTATAGATAAATACATTTAAAAAAATTACTTTTTTTTGACAAAATTTATTGATTTATAAGGGAAAAATTATATTTTTAAGTAATAAATAAATAAATAAATATTAAAGTAAGTTATATGTGTTAGATGATAGTAACTTTTAAAAATTATGATGTATTGACGAGTTATTTATTGGCAAAAACTTGTGAGCACCCGGACGTACGGGCACACTCCGTGCACCTTTAAAATTTTGTGTTAAATTGTATATCCTTTAATATAAAGATGTGTACCTTTTATTTTCTGAAGAAAAATAAAAAATATTAAATGAAAAGTGTATATCCTTTAGAACAAAGTGGTGTACCCTTATTAATTAAAGTGAATACTCTTTACAATAAAATAATGTACCCTTACCCATAATACTACATTCTAAAGTCGCACGGTGTGTCTCGGGTGCATGCAAGCCTCACTCTTATTTATTTTAAAAATTTTACCATTTTTAAGGGTGAAAAGCTTAATGTAATAACAAATGAAAAAAAGTAAAAAGTTTAATGGAATTGATTGTACTTTTTTTTTGATCAGGTAAAATTTTATTTTATAAATGTAGGATTCAAGTTAAGAGATTTACCCTGCATACAAATTACAAATAAAACAACCACTTCAAACCTCAATTTTAATCAGCAATTAGAAGAATAATTTTGTCTTCTCTCATCCAACTAGAATAACTAACACAATTAATACTTTTAGTTCTCCATCTAAGCCAACTCTAGGATCATATTTTTATTTCCTCAATTGTTTCTTGAAGGTTCGATTCCACATTCTGAAAGATCTGCTTGTTCATATTTTTCCATGTTGTTCAAATTGTGCATGACAAAACTGTCGCCGTGATCTTTTTTACCTTGCTATTCTGATGAAGATTCACGAATGTCAACATGTTCCTCGTTAGCTCCGATGGTAGTGGTGCATAGAAGTCTATCCAATGGAGAATGTCTGCCCAGATATCCTGTGATTTAGTGCATTCAATGAATAGATGTTGCACGTTCTCCATCCCAGTATTGCAAATGTTACATGTCGTTTCCATTCCTTCCGGCCAACTTCATTTTCGTAGAAGGTTCATCTTTGTTGGGATTTTGTCCCTGAGTGATCTCCACACATGAATTTGAACTTTACTTGGGATAGCATTGTACCATGTAAATTTTTTCACCTCTGATTCCATAACAGTTGTTCTTGGTGCAACTTTCTTGTTCAGTAGCATGACATATATCTCTTTCACTGTGTATCCGTCCTTTGTGTTTTCCTTCCATTCTCATATATCACTTTGGTTGTGTATTGGTGTGAACCTGTTAATAGACTACATGAATTCAAGAAACATGTTAGACTCAAGACCTCTAAATCTTCTTCTCCAACTAAATTTCCATTCCCATTTTCCATCCACCCAAAACCCCAATTCCGAGATCATTTTCCTTCTATCCAAGCTAATGTTATGAAGCCTAGAAAATTTATCTTTCAACCTTCCACCCTCTCCCCAATTATTTTTCCAAAAGAGTGTTGACTCACCACTTTCTACTTTTCTACCCAAGCCCTCTTCGAACCATCCTCATCCCTCATCTGACAAACTATTTAGTACTGTGCTCCACCATCCCCTGATATTGGAACTCGGACACCCTCTCTTCTAAGACACTCTAGACCTAAGCTCTTTCCCAAAATGGATAAACGTAAAAAAAATGTGAACGGTTATTTGAGACTGTACTCCTTCCTATCCAGAGAACTCTTCATGTTGGTTGTTATATTCTCTCCGTCTCACTCAAATAGTCTCTTTTTTTCTATTTTTGGCGTCCCACCCAAAGAGTTCATTTTCTTTTTTTACACACATGAGACCACACACACCCACTAATACAATTAAAATATGAGACTCACACTCCCACTAATATAACTACCAACTATAAATTAAATAATAATACTTCTTAATTCACTTGCCAAAAAGCAAAAACTACCCTTAGTGTTGGAAGGAGGTGCGTTGTTTAAGAATTTTTTTCTTATTGTCTTTAGATGGTATTATAGTATTTTTAAAAAAAAAAATAACTCATTCCGTCCCACTTATTATTGCACACTTTCTTTTTGATTTGTCTTAATATTTATGCATGTTTTTTTAAATTGAAAAAATATATTAAAATACTACTTACTCCCTCCGTCCTATCCTAATAGTTAATATTTTCATTTTGGGCGTCACATCCTAATTGTTACATTTTCCTTTTTAGCAATATGGGACCACACAAATTAATTATTTCTCTATCCATAGGCCCACACATCCCGCAATACACTTACCCACTTTACATTAAATTATTATTTCTCTCACCTCAATACACATTAAAATACTATATTCATTAATCCCCGTGCAAAAAGCAACGTAACCATAAGGACGGGACGGGGGAGTACTTTTTACACACATCTCAATAACTGCACAGCCATTTTTCATTAAATTATTTAAATAATTACATGCATTTCAATAACTTTATACATCTTCATACATTAAAAAAAATATCTGCGTACGTGCACAATTTACTAAAACAGAGGGAGTACGAAGTAATAATATATGTATTGGGTGGTGGTGACAAATTTAAAATTTAAATAATATTTCAAGTTAAAAGTATAAATGAATCGTTTTGTTTTTTCTTTTTTTTTTTTGGGTGTAACTTGTAAGGAGTATTATTTAGATGGATAAATAAATGACATTATTTACGTGACCCAGGTCACCTATTACCCTAATATCTATCGGCAGTTATCAATAAATAATTTTTTTATTATTAGCTATTGCACAATTTCTGCTATCCACATGTAAATCTCCTAATTTATAGCTTTGACTTATTTGTTTATTATAAATATTTTTTTTCTATTTACATGATATAAATAATAGTAATAAAATTAATTTAAATTAAGATCTTTTATATTAGATTAATTTAGTATTTTTTTTATTATTTTGAATTAAATTTTCATACAGATATGATTGATTTAAAAAATATAACAGTTCTATTGGAAACTTTTTATGTAAGGCTTAATTTTTAGTTTAAATTTTAATTTAAGACTTGATTTTATAAATATTTCAATTTAAGGCTTATAATTAATTTTTTTATTTAAGTTTTTTTTTTATTTTTAGTTTTGCTCTGCATTTTAAAAGTAATTTTAAATTAAAAAATTCGTATTCTTTCTAAATATGAAACATATTAATAAAAAGATATAGGGATAGAATAATTCAAAGGCTTATAGATTTTCTAAAATAATTATAAACTTATTTATAAATAAAAAATTAGATTACTTTTCTTCTCTAAAATCTTAAAAATTATATATTAGATTAATTAATAAATTATTTGATCATGTAATGCACGTACATGGAATAAAATATAACGGATAGAATAAAATATAACAGATAATAACTTGCTACTTAGATAGACAATTAATTTTGTAAGAATATTTTCTTTATTTAATAATAATCTTTAAATTCAACGGTGATTAAACATTGAGTCATCTATTACCCAGGTAACACAGGAATCCGCCTAAATAAATGGATGAATCGTAAATTCCTCAATTAAGGGAGTAATTTTTACAAGGTTGAAGAGGAGCTCTGTAAAATTGTCCGTAATATGGTCAACGTGTGGTTATCAGAAACAGCAGATATTTATTCACATAATTCAATTATCGCAGAACGATTTCCCGGTGGAAGAACAAATAAATATCTTCCGCCATGGCAGCTCTCCAAGCTTCCACTTCTTACTGCGCCGGCTTCAGCATTTCACGCATCGCCCCGCCGCCGTCGTCTTCGGGTCGCCGCCGCCTCATCGTAGCTAAAGGTATTCTCAAATTAAACATTAGCCGTAGAATTGATCGAATATCACCGTTAATTTGAAAATAATCACTGGAAGAAAATTATTATTGAATTGATTGTGCGGAATCTCAGTTGAACCAACGGAGAAGTCGGTGGAAATAATGAGGAAGTTTTCGGAACAGTATGCACGGAGGTCTAGCACGTACTTTTGTGTCGATAAAAGTGTGACTTCTGTTGTTATCAAGGTATTCGCTCGGTTACTCTGATCTATCTGTCTTTTGCATATTTATGTGAAAATTAAGTAATTTGATGGTGTTTATGTAGTTTAGCTCGAATACTATCGATTTTCTACATTCTACTTGTTGTTTTAGTTGATTGTTGAAAGGGGATTTCTATTGAGAACTGAATTACACTGAGGAATTTCATTTTTTTAAGCTGAAAACATCATCAAATGTGATTATGATTGCACTACTAGAGTAAATAGCAGCAGCCTCATTGTTTTACTGTGTTGAATAATGCAATGCGTATGAAGGGTTTAAGCCTTCGACCACCCTGAATTTGGGTGAACTCCTTTAAAGCTTTAGAAATAAGTTTTTGGTCATGAATAATATAAAGGTTTGTTCCAGTGGCTTACACTCAAAATGTGCCTCTATACTCCGAATCAGTGAGGTGTTAATCAATGATTGCTATTATAGACATGATGCATATATCTTAATGCATGAGCAAGGAGTTCTGAATTCTGATATTCTTATAAACAATTGTTTGCTGTCTATTTGTTAATGTGTAAGGCTTGGTGGTTATCAAACTACATGTGTTTTTTTTTTTTTTTTTTTTTGAATAGCTATCAAACTACATGTGTTAATCAAAGAATTGCCTTTTTAGACATGATGCATATATCTTAATAATGAGCAAGGAGAAACTTTCTGATTCTTTATCAACAATTGCTTTCTGTCTATTCTTCCATGGGAAGGGTTTGGTGTTTATCAAACTACATGTATAATCAAATAATTGCTCTTCTAGAATTGATGCATATATCTTAATGGATGAGCAAGGATAAACTTCTGATATTTATATCAACAATTGTTTGCTGTCTATTTGTTCATGAGCAAGGGTTGGTGGTTATCAAACTAGATGGTTAATCAAAAAATTTCTCTTCTAGACATGATGCACGTATCTTAATGCATGAGCAAGGAGAAACTTTCTGATATTTTTATCAACAATTGTTTGCTGTCTATGCATTCATGTGCAAGGCTTGTGGTTATCAAACTACAATTTTAGATATTTCCCTTATTTTTCAGGGATTGGCAGAACACAAGGACACATTGGGTGCGCCTCTTTGCCCTTGTAGGTAATGATTATTCTAACGAATATTTGATATTCTAAACATGTGGTTTCCTGATTCCTTCAACATTTCAAATATAAGGTTTCCTATAATTTAAGTTAAAGAAGATATTTTACATCACTTTTGTTTCAGGCATTATGATGATAAAGCTGCTGAAGCGCAGCAGGGCTTCTGGAACTGTCCCTGTGTTCCTATGAGAGAAAGGTAATGCTCAATATTTTTGGATGTTTTTCCTCATACAACATGCCACATTGTATGAGTAGTTTAGTATGGATTTGACTACCCTAGGATGATCCCTATGGGGAATGTATACATTTTCATAATGTTTTCCTGACACTTCAAAATATAATCAGATTTATATGTGATTGAGAAACATGATTGGCTGGATGGAATTCTTAACTTTTTTTTCTCTTTTTGTTCAGTTACTTCAGTTTGTTCATATGGTAACTGTCAGTTTACTTTGATTTAGGTTCAGTATAAAATCTTACATACCCTATTGTTTAACGCATGACAGGAAGGAGTGCCACTGCATGCTTTTTCTGACCCCAGAAAATGATTTTGCTGGCAAGGATCAGGTATAAATATTCACTATTCCATGATGTCCTTCACTTGAATCTTATTATCAAATATCAAGATTAAATATTTATGCAGCCAAAATATAAAAGCCCTAAATGGTATTTTACAATTATGCTATTGGCTTTGTTGATATCATTGGAAATCCGCACGCCTCTTTTCTTGTTATGGCTTGGTTAGAAACTTGCTAGGATTGGTCCTCGACTGTATATTCATTTTTGTATGGCCCTCTTATTATGCCTTCCTTTGTCTTTGCAGTCTATTACATTGGAAGAGATCCGAGAAACAACTGCAAATATGTGATGGTTTTGCCTGTATTCTCTAGTTTGAAATTTTGAATTACTATCAGTTTATGTAAATTCATATCTTATACTCATGAAAACTATTAGCCTGTTTCCTTGAAACCACAATAGAAACGATCTCTATTGATTTCCATTTCTTTTAATCGATACACCAAATTGAGCTGTGAAGCCTTCTCATCGGAGAATTGGATTTCACTAATGAGATTGTGATCCTCTCATGTACTCCTGGCTTCTGATCTTGTTTAAGATTTGTATTCAACAGGTACTTTTAAAGCATCATGCGAGCTTGCTGATCTATTGATTCCCCTTTCAAGGTTAATCTAACTTCTCATGCATACTATATTTCACAAATTTATATTGGTGCAATAACCCCCACCCACCCCCCCCCCCCCTCCTTTTTCTGGTAATATTTTTCCTGCAATCCTGCTTGCTAGCAAAAATTTCTTATAAGACACTAGATTATGTACAGCTGCGGGATATTAAAGGTGAATATGATTGTGGTTGAAAAAAGATATGTTTAATACTCCCTCCGTCCATCGCAAAGATATTCGTTTGCTTTTTGCACGTGGATTAAAGAGTATTATTATTCTATATAAAGTGTGTTGTTGTATTAGTGTGGAGTGGTTGGAAGTGGTAGGCCATGTGTAAGACCTTTTACTAAAAAGGGGGCATGGATACTCTAAGAATGGACGATCAAAAATGGCAAAATGGATACGTTAGTGATGGACGGAATGAGTATTTGATTTGATAAAGGTACAAAATTTGACCATCTTGAATCATTGAGCCACACAAGAACACTATTAATGGTCGGTGTTTATATAGGGGAAAATCAGAAAAAGTATATGCTTAATTGTAAAGAAGAAATACGGTATTTTCTTTTATAAAGTTGCTACTACCGAGGCATATTATGTTCTTGCTTTACTGTCGTGGGCCACCCCTTCATGTCAATTACTGTCTGAATTACTCTTCGTATGAACATACGTATATTAAATTAAGTACTAGCTTACGATAGTGGGTGTACCTTTCAATTGAGTTGTCCATTGTGATTGGGTTTCGATTTTTGTCAATAATATGATAAAGAACCCTCATGAACTCTAGCTCAAATAGTGAGGCCTTTTAGTAAAGATCATTTTTGTGAGGTAAGTTTATTCGCATATTGGCAACACCATTTCTAGTCACAATTGATGTAGTGATTGTCCTTGTCATTTTCTTATTTTGATTGGATATAGTACTTCGATTTGAACCATAATGTATGTGTGAATATGAGCTGGAATTATATATCCTATAAATTTGTGCATCGAGTGATGATCCGAATTAGAGGAAAAGGCTAAAGAAGGGAGAATATCCTTGATGCCAAGAATGTGTAATGGTAGTAAAAAAAATGTGGATTCTTCTATACCATGATTTTTTTAATTTTAATGAAAAATGTCTATTTTTTATTTTCTTTTTTATGTTTAATATAAAACAAAGTTGGAAAATTATTTTAAAATGATTCTCCTTTAATTTTTTTTTTAATATTTTTTTCCCAAAAATGATTGTTCATTGTTTCTACTTATGAAGACATTGATATATTTGGAATATGAATGTTAAATTGAATTTCATCGAAACAAATCATCTGAGATCTGCTTTACCTACTACCTTTAAATATGCGCATAAAATATTTATGCGAGACTCTATGTACAATTTAAAATCTTCATATTAATCATAGACAACTAAGATTGCCATATTCATAGTATATTTTAATGCAAATTTAATAATTTTCTTTGACATGCTACTCTTATTTTGTATAGCTTATTTGGCCTTTAATCGTCTTTTGCTTGTTTTCTTTTTTCTTTCGTTTTTATTTTTTGGAAAATAATTTCATAGTAGTCAGTTCAAAGAGCAAGATTCCAAAACTAATCACGACCTATTATTCAGAAAAATAATGTCTAATGTGAAGAGAGAGTTGAGAAAAATGTTCCAATAGGGTGCTCTCCTGGAAGACTGATTGCAACATCCAAAGAACCCCTGAAAAAAAGATTCTTTGTTTAGTGCTACATATAATTTCTTAGATTAATATCTTTAGTAAGCCTTAATCCATTAAAATTTTTAATTCAAGTAATGCGTAATATAGGTCTTTATATTTTGCGAAGCTTACATACACAACTCCAAATTTTAATTTTGGCTTACATTTCAAAATTCTCAATTTAATCATTATTTAAAAATAAGAATTGGGGTAATCACATACTTTTATTGTAAAAATATATAAATTCCAATTACACATAATCTAATATTTGTTTAATTGAAGGATTGTCTATTCCACCTAAATGTTCCTTGTTTCATTCGATCCAAGATGAAACGGGTGGAATAGGCGACTCCAAATAAATTGATCAATGCTCAATTTAAACTTGACTCCAACCCATTAGACTCGATCAAAACTTGTCCAAATAGTGCCCAAGCCAAAAATTTAAGGAATTACGAAAGAAGTAAGTGGCAACGTTGCCCCCATGGTTTTTCAGAATTTTTTTTACCTTAATTTTAAGTATATTTATTTAAATGCCAATTTTTACAAAAAAATGTCTAATTCGAATATTAATTCAATTAAAATAAAGAATTCAATTGCATACATATACATATTTATAATTTGATTGTACATATTTTTATGATTCAATCATACATATTATGACTTAATTAAAGACTTAAAGTTTTTAAAATGAGTTATCAATCTAAGTTAAAAATTTGTCATTTTAATATTTATCACTATTTGTTTATATACTTGGAATTAAAAAATTATTAAATGCATAGGAAATTTTCAACCCATTACGTGCACAGAAAATTTTCAACCCAGTATATTAATACTCACTCGGTTCGATTCTAAGGTGTTTGCATGTGGATTAAGGAGCATTATTAGTATATGTAAAGTGAATAGTTATATTAGAGAGAAGTAGTTGACATATCATGCAATTTATTATTAAACAAGAAAAATAAATATCTTTAAAGCGGACAACAAAAATAATAATACGAGACATCTTTTGAAGAAATCATAAAGCGTAGTTAAATTTAAAATTAAAAATATTAAACTAATATATTCTCCAGAAAATACGAAAGCAAAGAAGCATTCCAAATTAACGTCCAAGAATTCCGTGAATCATCATCGCAAAGAAAGAACACTTCACGAGAGAAAAAGAAAAAGTTATCCCAAATCAATCAATCAATTCAAACAATGATTCTCTCTTTTTATTGACGTCGTTTCTCTGATCGTGCGTTTCTCTTATCTTTTTGCATTCATTCCATTTCTCTACTCTTTGATCATAATCCATGGATTAAGCTCTGGAAGAGGTTCTCAGTTGCAGAGAATTCTCCATGGGGAGCGGGAAGCAGAGGTGGAAAATTTCCTTCCACAAATCTCTATCCAACAGAAAGCAAATCCATACTAGAATTCAGCAACCCTCTGTAGTTCCAGTCGAATTTTTGTGCCCACTGTCGGGCTCAATCATGGCGGACCCAGTAATTGTGTCATCGGGCCACACCTTCGAGCGCAATTGTGTTCGCGCCTGTGTTTCCCTCTCGTTTAAGCCCACTCTCCCAGACGGTGGCGCCGCCGATTTCTCCACCGTCATACCCAACCTCGCCCTTAAGTCCACTATTCTCAACTGGTGCCGCCAAAACCTCGTCGACCCGCCAAAACCGATGGACTTGTACTTCGCTGAAAAAATCGTTGCTAAATTAATGCCGCAGTCTGAGTTGACTCGGACACCAAGTGAGGTCTCCGTCGCGAGTTCAGACGATCGACCCGCCACTCCTCTCCCGTTTAAGACTATGCCCTCCTGTTATTCTTCTTCTTCATCGTGTGAAATCGAATCTTCGAACTCGAATTTATTGGAAGAAGAATTCATTTGCAAGCTGAAAAGCTCTCAGATTTGCGAGCAAGAAGATGCCCTAATTTCTCTCAGAAAGTTGACACGGATTCAGGAAGAAACTCGTGCGAGTCTCTGTACTCAACGGTTGCTCTCCGCCATGAAATCTTTGATCAGCTCGAGATACTCAACTCTCAAAATAAACGCCACTGCAGGTTTGGTGAATCTCTCTCTGGAGAAACAAAACAAGGTGAAGATCGTGCGGTCAGGAATTGTTCCGCCGCTGATCGACGTTCTAAGGGGCGGTTGCGCCGAGTCGCAGGAACACGCCGCCGGGGCTCTCTTCAGTTTGTCGCTTGACGATCAAAACAAAACTGCGATCGGCGTATTAGGCGCGTTGCCTCCTCTCCTCCACGCTCTCAGGTCTGACTCGGAACGGACTCGTCATGACTCAGCTCTGTCTTTATACCACCTTTCTCTAGTACACAGCAACCGAGTTAAGATGATCAAACTCGGTTCCATCCAGATTCTCTTAAGCATGATGAAATCGGGACACATGACGGGTAGGGTAATGCTGATACTGTGCAATTTTGCTGCCAGTTCTGAGGGAAGAGCTGCTATGTTGAATGGAGTCGCGGTGGAGTGTCTCCTGAGTTATTTGAATCGGAGCGATTCTGACTCGATGGCGACTCGGGAGAATTGCTTGGCTGCAATTTATGGGCTGAGTTATGGCGGATTGAGGTTTAAGGGACTAGCAAAGGAGGCAGGGGCGGAGGAGGTGTTGAGGAAGGTGGAGGAGACAGTGAGCAATTCGTCGAAAGAGAAATTGAGTAGAATATTAGAGGTAATGAATGAGAAGGATGAAGAAGACGAAGAAGTTAATTGGGAGGAGTTGCTTAATTCAAAGGACGACCTGAGTCGAACTCAGAGTCGTGTTGGTGGGAGGAATGGATCCAATTCATGCTGAGTTTACAGGTTTTTTATCGATTTGATTTCACTTTTACTTTGGTTGGTGTTTCTTGATTATGGATTGTAATTAGTAGTAAATTATTCACATGGCTTCTGATGCTTATTTTAGACATTGGTGCTGTGTTCTGCTTTAGTTTTTCAAGATTCGGTTTTGTGAGGAAGAATATGATTGATGAAGTTGTAAATGAAGAATTTTGATCAGTTTTCATCTCTGGCTAATGTGAAAGATTTAAAACTATGTTCTTTCCCCTCCCTTATTAGATACTTTTGATGATTATTCCTCGGATTTAGTTTGGTTTTGTATTAGAACCTGCTACCTCTGTGAATGCAATGGTCTTATTCTTTAGATTTGCTAGCAAGAATTGCGATCAGACTAGTAGTCTTAGCTAGGCTGATGGTGATTCCATTGACCACAAGATTAAAACACACGTATACAAGTTGTTATTATCACTTTGTGTACATATATATAGACATCTTCTTTATTCATCAACCTGAGAATTGCTTGCTTGAACCATAGTTTATGCTCGCATCCCTGTGTATATTTTAGCTGATTCGTTTGTAACACCCCATTGCATGACCATGTTGTACCTATATCCAAGATATAGCCAAGTGAGCTTTGTATGCTACTTCTTATTTATGTATTACGGATCCAAAGAGAAAAATAAGATTTCTTGATTCTTTGAATGATAAGTCTGTCAGCCCTAAATCCTCAATCAGCTCAAAAATGTCTTATTCTTTTAAGTAAATGCTTTGGATGCATAACTCTATCTGTATAGGACATGATCGGGTGAGCACAACATGGTCAGGGTACGTGGACTGTGTATTGATGTTCTTAGGATTCAAGAGAAGCTGCTGTAGTACTGTCTGAACATGGACGGTCCGGAGAATATCTCAACCTCTCATAGTGGGGTTGGCTTTCGTCTCAGAAGTGTAAAACATGGTAAGCAAAAATGCTGCACAGTTACGTTCAAGTAATCTATTCCGCACGGTGTGTTAATACTTCTTTTAATGTACACTCACGTGGATATAGGACTTGATCTAGTGGTAGTTGCATTTTTATTTTTCTACTTGACGACGTTTTAATGTTCGAGTCCACAAAAAAATGACCCTAGGACCAACTTGAGTTGAACTAATTCATGTATGCGAAAGGCTGAAAGTATTATTTGAAATATTGTATATCAATCACAAGGTGCCTTTATTACAGAGGAGTATAAGTAATTAAATGAGAACAAAGATGTTGATGAACTCACACAGAACTTGAACACAACAAACAACTCAGAATTCCATTACTAAAACCCTTAAAGAAATTCCTTGAGGGTGAAAAAAGACATTGCAGCAGCAACAACTCCGAGAATCACTGTCTCAACTGAAGCTATCCCACCAGTTGCAGCACCCGTCGGAGGGCTCCATGGAACTGGAGTTGGAGTTGGTGCCCACTTTCCTGGGCTTGGCGCTGGGGCCCACTTTCCGGGACTTGGTGCTGGGGCCCACTTTCCTTCGTTTGGATCAGGTTTGAAAATGCCGACCCCCGCTGCCAAACCCATCAAGGCGACCCACATTGCTACTATCACAGCAACTCTGGGTGCAGCAGCCATTGCTTTTGATCACCTTTCTATTGATCTTTAAAAACACTTGGAGTTCTGGTGAGTATATGCAACCATGTTTCGTCAACTCACCTATATATACACACACTGGTGAGTGAGAAAGATGATTACAACGCTAGATTTCTTGGTTCTTATCGATGATTTTCAGGAATTTGATGATAAAGAAGCCAGATGGCCTTGATGTATCACTCAAGTTGTTCAAACTATGTGATGGGCTCGCCTGGTGGTAATCTCAATGTAAGTACTGTGTGTGTGTCCTTTCATATAATAATAGATATTAATTGATTTAATAACATAAATTTTGTCTGTTTCTTTTTGCAGTTTTTGGTTCTCTGTTAATACTTGTCTGTATGATCGAGCTAAACATTTTCAATCATGTTTTCCAGCACATGAATCTCAAACAAACAAACAGGACAAAGATCCATATGTGTGTTTGGCTACTGTTTGATCTCTCAATGATACAAGGTACGATGTGTGTTACAAAACAACGTAGTTGTGCTTGATTCATTATTAGCTATTACTCATATTTTATTCATTCTCAATCTGATCATTAGCAATTACTATATGTTAAGCTTCGCGTTAAAAGTAAAGGGATTATTTGTCACATTGTTTTCGTATTCAATTACACTTATCAAGCACTTCCCAAAAATTTTGTTTGATCTATGTGTATGTTATATGTCATCATAAAGTTTTTCATACGGTGACATTTATTGTCGTATTTTGCTGGCTAACTCTTGTGTCTGATTATTTTATTGTTTCTTTAATATAAATTTCCCTTTTTTTTTTACAGTGAATGAGAATCTATTTTCTGAACACAATATTTTCCTTTGTTTAAATAATTTACCTAATGTAACATGAAACCAAAGTCGATAATTTTTTTCTGAACAAAATTTTAAATCAAGTCTGATTCCTCTTCATTTTCTATGCGTATTCAAAGTAACATTAAAACAGAGACATGCATGATGTAAAATGATCTATTATAATGCAATAAAATATGACTTTCATGTTCAAGTAATTAGACAGACCACTATTTTAACTCATGATTATATGTATGTTGATGATAAGTAGAGAATATAGATCGATCTGGAATTGTAGTGAGATGTTGATAAATCAAGAAATGAACTTTAATTGATATCTAGTGGTAACAAATCTTGGTGCTTTTTTCAAGCTCATGTTACTGAAAATGGTAGAATTAATGAAGTAAGATAGCATTGGTGATGAGCAAGAAGAGTGAGTAAATCATGGACACTTAAGTTTTCCACCGCGGGTGGTCATGTTAGCATAACATTTGCCACATTTTTCTCTGTTGCCGTACTGCCCTGGAGGTACGCATTTACATCTGTCGCAGCATGCCAAGCAAGCTCTCATGCAGATGTTCTTCCTCGAGTGATTCTTGCACCTCACCACACATAGTGGTGTGCACTCTGCTTGCATCCAAATTTAATTTTCACATCATATTGGATTGTCATAAGAAACACTGAGCAGTAGCTAATCTAGATGTAAGGATATACCTCCTCTGTTTCTTGGTGGTTGCACCGGAGGTGGTGGAGCTGGAGCCTTCACTGGTGGTGGTGCGTATGTCTTGGGTGGTGATGGTGGTGGAACTGGGGCCTTGACCGGTGGAGGAGATGGTACAGGTGGCGGTGTCTTTGTTGCTGGTGGTGGATATGGAATAGTACTCTTGGGTGGCGATGGTGGTGGTGTTGATGGAGGAGATAGTGTCGGTGGTGGTTTCTTGGTTGCCGGAGGTGGTGGTGGTGGTGAATTCTTGTAGAGTTCTGGAGTTTTTGCAGGGGCAACTGTGACCTGTTTGGCAATATTTTAAGCAACAGAATCTAAGGTTTATAGTAGTAATTTATAAGCTAGTGCAGTTGCATTAAAGATTATATTCTTGAACTTTTCTCAACACATTACATATGCAAGTTGTGGTCCTAAATATATGTATGTGTCAATATTTCCAGTTCAAGAAATGATTTTTCTAAGATTATATATATCTGAAGAAATATCTATTGAAATAACAAGTTGCCATTCATACACTAACACACTTGACATCTAGGCACAAATATTGGATGAGGTAGACTTCGATTTCTCAGTGTGACATGTTAGCTACGGTTTATAAACTAGGAGATTCTTTAAAACGTTTACGGGTCTCTGGCGACGACATGTCTGTTCCTACTTATGTGGTTAAATCAATACGAGACGAGATGACACTTGTTCCGGCTACTTTGGTATTTAAGCTAAAAGCAAAGATGGGAACTGCAGATATGAGTAATGGAGATAGTGTGAGTGATACCTTTGTAGTGAGTGCTTGTTCCCATTCTGAGGAAACCTATTACAACAGGATTAAGATTAATGATGTTAGAAAGAGATTAATTGTACTCCATTAGATTCACTCTCTAAAGAAAGTTAGGCCATACCTCAGTGTTGATCAAAAGAAAACAAGCAAGCACTATGAGCACAGCTTTTGAAGCCATTTCCGTACGACCAAAAGCTTTTTAGTGATGACTCAAGAATTTAGACTCTTGCTATTTATAGGCAGAGCATAGTGTTAAAAAATTGCATCGTACTTCTAGATTACTTTAATATTTGTATGTGTTTGATGGTGTTTGCTTCAAATTAATATTTAAGTATGTTGGATTAGAATTAGGGTTGTTTTCAATAGTTTTAAAATGATTATAAGAGGCTTTTAAAAGATAGTACATGAAGTGATTTTAAAGTTTAGGTAGATGAATCGATAAAAAAAACTCGGTGTATCATTTTGGTTCATCAGATCACTTAGGAGAGAGAAAAAAATCATACCTTAAAAAAAAAACTTAAATATTAAGTGGAATAATTGAATTTTTTACCCCTCTTGCAATTGCATAAATATAATGCGTGGTACAGAAGATAATGTATGAAAATGGCGCATGCTTCATTTACTCTTTACCATTAGGTTTACATTTTAATTTCTAGAATCTAATGATATTTATTAGAATTTTATTAATATTTTTATTTATATATCTTTTTCGAATCTTTTATGTGAGTTTACAGATTATGGTTTAGTATTAATTCTTAAATTCTATGTTTTCTACGTCTGTGTTATTTAAATAATTCGAGTATATACGAGACTAATTTAAAAATTACCCATATAAGGAGCATTATACAAAATATTCTGCACCTACTTAATTTTGCTTTTTAACAAACAATTTTTTTTTACCCCAAGATCATTAAATTAAATCAATTTTTAAAACACAATTATTTTAAACACCCATTTGAACTCATGAATATGTGCGAGGGAAGGAGGGGCTGCAAATAATATTGCCACTTGCAAGAAAATGAAACATCAAATTATGGGGGTTTTTTTTGGGGTGAGTGTCGAAACCACGTGCAACTTGTCTTGATTCTCTTAAACAAATATATCCATTTTTTCACTACCCCATTAATTACTCACAAATTAACACTCCCATAATCCAAACTTTGTCTCTTTTTTAAAATTGTTAACTCAATCTTGATTCTTGAATTAATGTCCAACATAGTGCACTCTGTTCACCGTTTGTTTAGTTGGTGAAACTCTTTTTTGCTACTACACTCTTGGCTTTAGCTCATATCAGCCAAAAGTCCTCCACACACTAGAGATTTTCTTTGACACTTTTGTATATTATTTTTATATTTGATTGATACATAAGAGAGAATAAAATTTAATCTATTGATTGATGCACAGGAGAAAAAGAAATTTTAATTATTTTTCATAAGGTTTACAATTTTTTTTTCTTTCTATACATTATTCATTCATGGGTATGATGGAGTAAAAGATGGTAACTTAGATGTATATTGATTTTTTTAGAACGACAAATTATTTAACAAATTTGTCGAGATTTTTATAAAATCTTTTTGCTCAGTAATATTTTATTTTAGGGTTTAACTTTTATTTTTAAAGCTTAATGTTAATTAGCCTAATAAATTTATATTTTGTGAACCAATTATATAATATACATATTGATTTTACCGAAGTTATGTTTTAGTACATTAAAAAATGACCTCTTTAGAGTAATAAATAAAGTACTATCAATTTAAATAAAAGATATTCAAATTATGATATGTTAGTGATTAATCTATATATTATTTTTAGATGTATAATATTTTTATTATCAACACATGAGTACTTATGACTTGCACAAAGCTGTAATTACACTACTTATGACTACTCCAAAATCATAAGCTAGCTAGATAATAGTGTTCAATACCTAAATCAAGTTTCACATATTCATTTTTACACGTTTAATCAATCGAGAAGCCATAATAATATTAATAGTAATAATAAATAATGCAAGATTAGATACATAACCTTTGTCAATGCTGTGTAAATTGATAAAATAATTTTAAAATATTGAGAGATGTATCTGTTAGCACCGACGTCCTCCAGAGTCCTGTATAGTCTACAAATTAAATAAAAAAATGTAAAATAATATTAAAGTGTGACAACTGAGATTATGTGTGTTAGAAAGTGTATCCATGTGAGACCACATGACTTGGGGCATTAGTCAAACCAGAATATGATCTCAGAATCAAATGGTGAAATATCAATGCTGCACATGATCTGTTTCTTGCAAAGAAGATCAAATATTTATAAATTAAATATGAATAGAGAATTAAATCAAATTAGTGATTTGATTATTTCACAAAAGGATAAAAACACATTTTAAAATCTACCTAACTTATTTTATAAGTAGACAATTTATAGTGTGCACCCGGTGCACCTAAAGATATGGTGCACCCATATACAAAAGTTATACACATATGAATATTAGTTTTTTTAATAAAATTTTAATGTGAAAATAGTATACAATTATTACAAAACACGTATACAAAATAGAATAATATATAGAATAATATGTATACAAAATAGAATAAAAAGACATACACATATGGGTGCACTCAATATACACTCTTATAAGTATACTCTTAAAAAATAATAATAATAATAAACTACTTATTTTATAAATATTTTATTTATTATTTAAAAATATTTATTTATCCTTATAAAATCAATAAAGTGTGTTAAAAAATATATTCACTCAATCTCTATGTAAAAATAATTAATCACACTCTATAGGGATGGAGACTGGAGAGAGAGTATTATATCTTGACTATTTTATTTGGTCCGATTGCACAATTTGTTTTATGCGATGATAGACTTAATTACGTTTACTGAATTTATAATTTGGCATAGAAATTTATACGAGACAAAAAGGGTAACACTTCTGAAAATGAAAAATGAATTTCTTACACTGTTCAGAAAATATTTCTTTTTGCTTAAAAAGATAAACTTTTAGTACTTCATTTTTATTTGACTACATAGTTAAACGAATGATTAATCGTGATTATCATTGGGTTAGCATCCCTATTGTTGGGCCTCATTGTATACTGTTGGGTTGCATCCTCTGTGCGTCCCTTATGTTGGGCCTCATGGGCTTTTTGATAGACTAGCCCAATTGTATACTGTTGGGCCTTGAGTCTACCTACATTCCTAGAGGCTGGGTAAGAGACCCAAGATTGCCGCTTAAAACATAACACATTGAGGCGCCGTTTACTTTAACGGGAGGGATAGGGTCCATTTGTCCCTTGGTTGAGGTTAACCTCTCATTCCCGTAACCCATGCCCTCGTTTAATTTACAGGTTAAAAATATATTCATTTTACTAATTTACCCTCAAAATTTTCCTATTCATTTTTCCTGCAAAATTTTCAAAGCCAACCCACAGGTAAAAACCCTCTTATAAGTAGACGAAGGCGCTGCTGTAGGGAAGAAAGCAAGAAAATGTTGCACTGGTTTTCTCATTCCGCTACCAGTCGGACAAATCGTCCCACTTGGTGGAGACGACAATGGCCATCATTAAATTAAGCCCAAAATAATGGGCTTTTTTTAGATTTAGTTTTTGAAATGTTAATTGATTTAAGGTGGGCTTATATTTGAACACATGAATAATGATATGATATATGAGCCCATTAAATTAAGAGGAGAAATTAGGCCCAATTTGATCATGGGGTCATTTTTTTCGAAATTTATTTGAAGCCCAATTTGATCACCAGATGCAAGAACCCACCGCTAGCACAGCCGAAGATCGCAACACCGCCGCTCGTCGATCGTCGCCGAGGCTTCCGTCCGTTACCGCCGATCGCCGCATATCCAAATTACCACCGTTCACAGCCACATTGCTCTCCGCGACGCCTCAGTCCGTCGCCGGAGTTCAAAATTTTACAACTATACAAATGTTCGAAATTTCTTTCATAATCTTTCATGGAAAAATGAGAAAAGTAGGGTGATGATTAACGGTGAGGTACTCATCAAATTCTTCAAAGCGTGTAAGAATGGAAATTACTTAATCCAACTGCATTAATCCAAGGTGTAAACCCGTTTTGAAAATATTTATTAAAGAAAAACTAATAATATTTTTAATTAAAAATCATAATTAATTAAAAAATATATAAAATGGTGTGACAAAAATTTCACCCATAACGCCCACTTAAAACATATACATTCAATGTATATCAGTCCTATTTCTTCTATTTATAAAAAGAGAAATGCACGTGAACAGCTTTCTCTCAAAAATAACAGCGTCAGAAATTTCGAGACAAAGTTCTACAAGTTTTGATATCTTTTGCTTATAACCATCAGGCCATTCATTTTATTAGGTAAACACTACCATGCCAGAAATTTCGAGACCAAGTTATACTAGTTTCGATGGGCTTTCGCTTATAACCATCAGGCCATTCATTTTATTATGTAAACACTACTATATATAGTAAATACGTTGGAACTCCCTTCGCCCCAGTTCACGCACCTCTGTTCATGTCTTTGCTGTACAGATATCAATAAACATATATATATATATATATATATATATATATATATATATATATATATATATATATATATATATATATATATATATATATATATATATATATATATATATTATCAAATATCAATTTCTAAAAAGTATAAAAAATAATGAATAAAAATAATTACTTTAAAAAACCAAAAAAAGAAAAGTTAAGAATTATGAATATTTCAAATTTAATACATAAACTTAATTTAAAATTTTATATAACTAATAATATAACAAAATATTTTGAATAAACTGTTCAATTAATTAATATATATTCTTAAATAATTATTATATTTCTTAATTTAAAAAAAAAATGGCCGGAGGATTGATAGAGTATTTTATATCTATACATAATAATATGATATTAACAGTATATACCTTTGCTTTATTTGAAGTAGGGCTATCTTTATGTGTCCATATCATATAGAAACCATGCATTTCAAGTGACATGTGACAAGCGATTTCCTCATATGTATAATGATCTTACTCTTTAAAGGATTTATTTAAAGTAAAAGTGAAAGTGAATTATATCATATATTAATGCATGAATTTTACCAAATAAACTTACATATTATATAGTACGAAATATAAAGGAAATAAAAACATGGGCAAAGACAAGAAATAACTTTTGTAAAACGAATAATATATAAGTGATAATATTTTTAGTAAGAAATGATACTCAATTGATATAAATGTTAATAATACAATAAATTATATTTAATGAATAATTTATAATATAAATAAAATATAATAATATTTGTAAAAGAAAAAAATAATAATATTTTTTAATTAAAAATAATAACTAATTAGAAAAGAAAATGATGTGAAAAAAATTTCATCTAAACTGATAAATTCTATTTTTATTTATAAAAAAAGAATTTACTCTGGATGGACAGTTACATGTGGACAGTTTTTTAAATTATTTGCATTGGGAATAAGTGTTCACGAATCCGCTCAAAGGGTTACATGTGAACAGTTTTCTAGATTGTTTGCATCGGAATAAGCGCCATAAATCTCGTAACTAGAATTTTACAGTTTCGATCATCTTTTGCTTATAATCACATCAGGTCATTCATGTATAAGTTACACACTACTATATAGTAAAGGCCATTCATACCTAAGTTACACACTACTATATGGTAAACATTCAGTAAACTAATGCATGCAAGTGTACACTACTATATATAGCAAATATTTTGTGTGGGTCTGTCTTTGGCTATATATATATATATATATCAACTTCTAAAAAATATAATAAATATAAATAATTACTTTAATAGAAAAATTGGTAGGTTTTAGGTAAGATTGTCTCACTAATCTTCTTATGACAAAATTAGCAGCTAACTTTCAAGGCAAATAACTAGCCACCTTTTATGCAAACACCCAGCAAATTACTACTTTTATTTCAAATCAACTAATTTTCACTTTTAATAAAATTATTATCTATTATTTATTAATATTATTAATATTAATTATTCAATAATAATAAGAGTTGATATTAGGTGCACCGGGTGTAAAGGTGCACCCATATGTGTATAACTTTTTATTCTATTTTGTATACATGTTATTCTATTTTGTATACGTGTTTCTTAATAATTGTATATTTTTTTCATATACGTGTTTCTTAATAATTGTATATTTTTTTCATACTAAGTTTTTCATTAAAAAACTAACATTTATATGTGTATAACTTTTTATTCAATAGTGTATATATGTTTTTTAATAATTGTATATTTTTTAGGCTCAATTTTTCATTAAAAAAACTAACAATTAAATTGTATACATTTTTGTTCATAATTGTATATGTTTTTGTTTATATTTGTATACGTTTTTGAAAGTGGGTGCACTCTATCTTATGGTGCATCCGGGTGCACAGTATAATTAGTCTAATAATAAGATTATTTATAATATCTTAGTTCACTAAATTTTTTTTAGAAAGCCCAAAACCTATTTATTTATTTTTATAGCCCAAAAGGCTACCCCAATTAAGCCCAACTAGATTTTTTTTAGAAAGCCCAAAACCTATTTATTTATTTTTATATCCCAAAAGGCCAGCCCAATTAAGCCCAACTAGATTTTTTTAGAAAGCCCAAACTTATTTATTTATTTTGTGGCCCAAAGTTTCAGCCCACTTAAATGGCCTAATATATATAATTAGTAAGGCTAAAGTTAAAAAAAAAAAAAAGAGAGAAGAACGGGAGAAGAAAAGCAAAAGAGGGGAAAGAAGAGAGTGAAGAGGAGAAACCCTTGTTGATCAAATTCTCCCTTACAACCCTCATCCTAGGTGGTTTCTAAGTTGTTTTGAGGTAAGTGGTGTGTGAATTAAGCTTCCTTCTTCCATGATTTTGTAATTTTGTGGGGTTTTTCTTTTTGGTATGTGGGTAATTTGCAGACTGTTCGAACTGATTTTGACATAGCTATTACCCTTGAAAGTTTGCAAACTTAATTTCTGTACGTAGCTGAACTCGTTAGCTTTCCGTAGCCACTTGAAACGCCTCAATCCGATTATTCTACAATTAGTTATGTTTTTTCTCGTAAACTGCCGCTAGCTGGAAAATTTCAGAATTTTTATGTCGAATTCAAACTTATTTTCTATCGTTTTGTTTAGTTAATGTATTGAAACGGGTTATGTGGGATTGGGAACTGGAGTTACATACCATTTTTATTTAATATCGACTCGTTCGAACTCAATTAGGATTTGTTTTTAGCAATGAAAGAGATGTTACCGCTAATAGTTAGTTATATTTAATTTGTCTTTAATTGTTCATCTCCTTTCTAGGTAAAGAACCATCGACGAAGGGCAAGGGACCGACTTCAGATTTCGGAGAGAGTTAATCACTTCCTTGTGAGTTGATAATTCGGGAACGCCTTCTCATGTGGGAAGTGTGGACCCTCGATAAATGTGCATTTATTTTAGTTTTAGTTAATTGATAAGAAAATTATTTGGTATTGTGTTATGTGGTAAAGAGCCTGATTGGCTCGATTGCTCTGGTTAGAGTCCTATTAGCCATTTTATGAGTATTATTGATTTTAACTTATGTTGAAAAGTCTTGTCGGCTCGATATTTGATAGCATTTATTGTGAATTATTTGAGAATTGATTTCTGGTTATTCTTGTGTGCCAATTAAGACTTTAACTTGAGTCTATTCATCTTATGATGCATATGCATATGTATACCTGGTACCAAGGTTAAGTAGCCCGAATTGGTCACGGTTCGGGTGAGTTGGAGCGACATTGGTTAAGTAGCCCGAATTGTCGCGGTTCGGGTGAGTTAGAGTGACAACCAAGTTGCCCGGGATTGGCAAACTCGGGTGAGTTAGATCTAACGGGGCACCTGTCCATTTGCCAAATACTGATACTCTGGAGGGTGATCGTTAGATGGATTAGTCTATTATAGGCTCAGTCAACGTCACCGGTGTGGGACATGCATGTCATATATGTTTGATCATTTCAAGTATTCACGTCGATATTGAATTGTGAACTTTAGCACTTGGCGTGTTGAGAAAGAATATTAATGTGCATTTTATCTAGAGTAACGGTGACGGGCTTGGACTGTCTCTCGACGGAGAGCTCAGTTCGAGGAGGATATTGACTACCCACGCGTCTTTTATGTGATAACATGTTGTTTGAACTAATTGTGTTATTCGTAAATGTGCACTAAGGTTTTTATTTTCATTAATATGTATACTGAGTGAGAAATGGTTATTGTGGGACGAAATGTGGGATTTTATGTTATGAACCGCGAGTGGAATACATGCTTCGTATAAGGGTCGGGATGACCGGCTTATCACCTCACTGAGCTAGTGGTTTTGCTCACCCCATCATTCTTTCCTTTTCAGGCTGTTGATATCGTTTTGGTTGGAGGTTTTCCTATCGTTTGCTCGTCATCCAATCTGTGTTTTGGGTACTTTCTCTTTTATGTAAATTGACGGATTCATTGGCGATATTGTATAGTTTATATTTGGTGACCCCTTGTTGTTCTTTTTGTACCTTCGCGATGTTATATCGTTCATGTATATTTTCTTTAAACTAAGTTACACTGTTGTATTTTGTACCTTTGTAAATCCTTGTTGATACTTTTTGAGATGATGTCCTCGGGTTGTACCCGTTGTTATCAGTTGTTCAGCTCTACAGGTACTTGATAGCAAGCCTTACGTTTTCTATAAACTTTGTGGAGTGGAGTGCATCCATTCTGCGAAATTTATGGTTAACGTGGCGGTTGTCGCGTTCTGTCTGGGGTCGGGGCGTGACAAAGTATCATTTTTTAGATAATTCAATTATTCTATTATTATCACTTTATTTTATTCAAGTATCACTTTATACTAAAAATGTTATCACTTTATATTTATTATATGAATAATTCATAAATAATTTAACTAAATGGTTATCACTTTTTTTTTTTATCATGTATCACTTAAAAAAACTATCACTTTTTATTATTCCACTATCACTTTTTATATTCATTATATGAATAATTCATAAATAATTTAACTAAATGCTTATCACTTTTTGTTTATCATGTATCACTTAAAAAAACTATCACTTTTTATTATTCCACTATCACTTTTTATTATTCCAGTGAATGATACTTCGTGTAATAATTCAATTATACGAATATCACTTTTCTTAGATTATGAATATTAATCACATTTTATCCATTCTAAATTTTTTTTGTAAAATACACTTTGATAATTAGTTATCACTTTTTATTAAATGTGTTAATATCTTTTGTTTAAAATGTTATCACTTTTTATTCATATTATAAATTTTTTATGTAATAATTCACAGTGTTATTACTTTTCATCAATTGAGTATCACATTTTATATATTTATAATATTTAAATAAAAAATAAATTAATAAAAAACAAATTTAAATTAATAAAATTTTAATAATAAAATATAATTTAAAATAACATTATATATATATATAAAAGACCTAATTTATTTAATTTTATAATTAAATTTTTTATTTTCTAATTTGACTACAACAAAATAGGGATCTTAAAAATATAATAATTAATGGGTTAACGGGTGATTCGTTTTATATAAGGGGATTCGTGAGACGGTCTCACCCATTCTTTGCCTAGAAAAATATTAATTTAACAAGAAAGTAAAAGTTAGAATTATGAATATTTCAAATTTAATGTATAAACTAAATTTAAAATTTTATTTAACTAATATAACAAGATATTTTAACTCGACTATTCAATTAATTTATTTATTTATATTCTTTAATATATTAAAAGAGTATTTTATTTTGATAAAGTGTACATTTTTTTTAAATTTTATTAATTATTAATTAAAATATAAAGTATATATATTCGCTGCACCTATAATTAAATAAAAGACAAATTATTTTCCAAGATTTTCTTTAAATTAAAGCGTGCGGTGATTTGACATTGCCTACTAAGCTGTTATTGTTAGGGCTGGGCAAAAAAAAATGAAATCGCAAAAACCGCAACCGAATTATACCGTACCGTTATACACAATTATTTATATAAATCGCAATTTATAAATTATAAGAAAATCGCACCGTACTTTATGGTGCAGTTTTATTTTTATAGTCGAAACTGCATCAACTGGATCGTAAGTTTTTATTATTATATTTATACATGTTAGTATTTAAGTACGTAATTTAGTTATTACTCGTTAGTTATTATTCATTAAGTCCTGCAATAAAAATGAAATTTTATTAATGTGTTATCCTTACCTTCACTTTCCCAACTTTTTTTTCTTACTTCAATAAGTCTTATCTTTCTAATTTTTTTCATACATGCATGTGACTTTATAGTATCCCAACTAATCAGCTAACCAACTAGTCTAACATTCCATTTATTGGAGCAAGGGTTACAAACATTTTCACATAATTACATGTTATTAATTATATTTATGTAAATGGGATCACCAGTTCCATTTTGAAATTTTAGCTCATATTCCATATATTAAATGTTTTTCACGTGTAATGATCAATGCCAAACTATCGTCACATATGCGAGGGTGTAATGATCATTACTTATAGTATAGTTTTTTTTATTAGAAAACAAGTTACGAAATATGAAGTAAAATATCATTATGGTATAGGAGATCGGAGCAATATTTATGTAGGCTAATCTATCAATAAAACCGTCAAACCGCCCAAAACCGACCGAAACCATTTAAAACTGCATAATCAATGTTACTTCAATAACCGGGGTTTAAATTTGATTACAAAACCGAACTGTATATGACAATGCAATTTAAATTATGTAGAAAACAAGTTATAAAATATGAAGTAAAATACCATTATGGTACAGGAGATCGGAGCAATATTTATGTAGGCTAATCTATCAATAAAATCGTCAAACCGTCCAAAACTGACGTTTAAAACCGCATCATCAATGTTACTTTAATAATCGCGGTTTAAATTTGATTACAAAACCGAACCGTATATGACAATGCAATTTAAATTATGTAGAAAAGACCGCATAACCGCACCGTGCACCGCCGTAGTTATTGTCGAGAGAAAAGGTACATTGAATCCTTGTTCCTTTTCTCTCATTTGTTTTAGTCTTGAAAAATGGCTCTTTGTACGATACAGATTGGTCTCAAGGCATGTGCTGGGCAAAAAGAAGTCGATATTGGCAGGAAGCGATTGGTAGAAACCTGTTGGTTGGATCAGCTTTGATTGAATTTTATTCCAAATGTGGGAGAATGGATAATGCAACTCGGGTGTTTGAAGAGTATGCTACAATTATCAATCTGACAAGAGCACTAAACAAGAGCTCATTAGCAACATTAACGGTATGAGCAGAATGGTAAGCCATTGCAGGGGCTCGAACTTTTCTCTGAAATGGCGAACATAAAAGAAGTCGCTCAACAAAGTCAGGGAGGAGTGTTCATGGCTATATGATCAGGGGAGTCATGAAGCTGCACTTCATCACTCATTAAAGGAATCGAGCCGAATGTTGTTGTTCTGTTTAGTGCTTTGCAAGCATGTGAAGCTACTTGTAACTTGCAGGAAGGATAGTATTAGACGGAGATATTTTGGTTTCGACCTCTCTAATAGACATGTACATGAACTGACGTTTGCGCAATTGAGGTATTCAAACGGATGCCTGAAAAAGATGTTGTTTGTTACTCAGCAGTAATGCTCGGATGTGTTCAAAATGTGAGCTAAGAATCTGCTCGAATGGATTGATTCTGAAGCTGGGTCATATGTTCTGCTGTCAAATATATATTCAGCTGATGAGAGGTGGAGTGATGTGAATGAAGTTCGTGAATTAGTACAATAAAAGCAATTGAACAAGGTGTCCGGTCGAAGCAGTGTCGGGATAAGAGAACTACTGATCTCATTACAAGGGGGTGATGAAACTATAAATGTATTGATACAATATTACATAAAGTAAGTGATCAATAGCTGTACTTCTCAACCTGTGAATACAAACTCACTCCTGTAATACAGACTTGCTCACATCTTTAATTCTTATTCACAGGTATATTTCACTTAATTGCCTTCTCATATGCATTGTACTATGTGTATGGATTAATTTTCATGTTGAGTTCATGTCTCCCGACTAAAATCTAGTACAATTAAACGAATAACTGTTACATTTGCAAATATTTGGTCGAATCATATTACTCTTAAAAAAGTTTGTTTCAACATTAATTACTTTAAAATGTACTGTTTCAGAAAACCATAATTTGTTGATAGCGTATCATTTTCTTAGATCCACATATATAAAGGAGTACCATGAAGGAAAATTTTCATATAAATTGAATATAATAATTATAATAATTATTATTATTTTATTTGGGAATCTACATCACAAATTGAATAATTTAGTCTAGCTATTTTATTATAATTCATATATATTTTAAAAAATATATAAATTAAGTTATGTAATATTGAAATATTCATAAATTAATTTTTTTTAACTATTTTTGTTTTAAAGTAATTTTTTTTAGGAGTTGATATTTGATATTATATATATTTTTCTATATTCGATTTTTAATTAAAAAAGTTAATAAAAATTTTGCTAACAAAGTGTAACATATTTTTATTCATTAGTATATAAATTATAAATCTTTATCTATTTATCCATTAGTATATTTTTATTTATTAGTGTATAAATTATGAATTTTAGCATGTTACTATACATTATATAGGATTTATGATTAAAAACATGGCAAAGACTGTGAGACGGTTATGAAATGATTTTTATAAAAAAGTGATAATATTTTAATAACAAGTGATATTTAATTGATAAAAAATAATAATGATGTAGTAAATTATTTCATTAACAATTTATAATATAAATAAAAAGTGACAATATTTATAAAAAAATACTAATATTTTTAATTAAATATAATAATTGATTAAAAAAAATTTTAAATGGTGTGACAAAAATTTCATCCATGACTGCTACTTAAAACATATACATTCAAAAATGGAGTATAAATTATAAGTGTTATTTCTATTTATAAAAACAGAAATGCACGTGAACTGCTTCCTCTCGAAAATAACAGCGCACATGAACTGTTATCTCTCGAAAATAGCAGTCCCAGAAATTTCAATACCATTTCGATGGCCTTTCGCATATAACACCAGACTATTCATTTTATTACGTAAGCACTACTACTATATATAGTAAAGACGTTGGAACTCCTCGCCTCAGTTCACTTCTTTCGCCCCTCTCTCTATATAATATAATATAATATAATATCAAATATAAACTTTTAAAAAGTAAAAAAAATAATAAATAAAAATAATTACTTTAAAAAAATTAACAACAAGTTAAAAGAAAAGTTAAGAATATTTAATGCATAAACTTAATTTAAAATTTTATATAACTAATAATATAACAATGCATAAACTTAATTTAAAATTTTATATAACTAATAATATAACAAAATATTTTGACTAAACTATTCAATTAATTAATATTTTTTTTAAATAATTATATTTCTTAATTTTTTTTAAAAAAAGGGGATAATTTCTTTGAGACTAAGGAGTACTTATATACATAATATATGATATTAATGGTATGATTGGTAGATTGTAATTGAATAGGAATAAAATCACAATTCCTAAATTAATTCTAATACTAGGATTGGTATGTTCAAGGAATGAGAATCTCAGTCGCATTTGGAATCATCATTCCCTCAAACATGGGAATGGTGATTCATCTCACTCCCATGGTATTTTCTATTCCACACTATTGGGATCAATTTTTTTTTTCAAATTTATTTATGTAGCTAAGATATATAAAAAGTTATAAATAATATTTTTTAATTTTTACCATAGTATATATATGTAATTACAAAAATAATAAATAAATTAATATTTTTCTGCTTAAAATAATTAATTAAAAATATTGATATTAAATTATTTATTAAAAAATAAAATATTAAATCATTTAAAATCTAAATAAAAAAATTATATATTTTTATTGCTCATCTCACTAGAAAAAATATAAAATTAAATCAAATTTTTAAAAAATATAATAAAAATTTATATAATTAATTTAATATTTATTCAAAATAAAAATTACTAAATAATATTATTAATTAAATTGGATATATATATGTATATATAAATTATAATTTTTTTAGTTTAATATTTTTAGTATATAAAATTTTTTATTTATATTTTATAATATTAAAATTATATTTTATTTTTAGTTTAATTTTTTTAATTATATAATTATTAAAATATATAAAATCTTCATCGAGATTTTAATTATTATTTTTAATATATAGATGTTTTATTTATGTTTTAATAATATTAAAATAATTAATTTAATTTTTATATAATTATTAAAATAAATAAAATCTTCATTAATATTTTAATTAATTTAATAATTTTATATAAATTAATTTAGTATTATAACAATATTGTTAATGAAATTGGAATAAATTAAAGAATATATTTTCTATTCTTTGAGTAATTTCAAAACGTAAAAATTATTTTTAATTATTTATTTTCCATTTTTATTCTATTCATGAATTCATTTTATTGCATCATAATTTCATTCAATCATATCAATTTTAACATATAAAACCCTTGCTTTATTTGGAGTATGACTATCTATGTGTGTCCTTATATATAAACCCATGCATTTTAAGTGACACGTAGCAAGCGATTCCTCGTATAGTGATCTGTTTAGTATTTTTATTTGTATTTAGACGTTATTGATATTTTTTATTTAAACTAAGAGTGAAAGTGATTATATCATAATAATTTAATAGCACGCATCCTTAATTAAGTCACCTTAATATACTCCAAATAATATTTGAAGTACGGTACATTTATATTTTAAGGTTTATGTTTTCAAATCTGTTGTGTGTTATGGTTTACATTTTTTTTAGAGATTCACACAACAATTATTTATTTTATATAAAGCATATAAAAAAATACTAATACAATAACTCACTTCATATTAAATATTATATTTTCCAACCAATTAATTATCTATGAAAATATTATACTTCTTAATCTCTGTAATAACTAACTACACATTAAATATTATATTTTTATATTTCTCAACCAGTTAATCATCTATTAAAATATTATACTCCTTAATTTATGTTCTGAAATATACATTAATGAATAAAAATATATTGACAAATACTTATGTACTCGGGTTTACATACATTAATATGTAAATCATATTACTCTTTAGTACATAAAAAATTACTCTCTAGACATATAAATTATTACATTTCTAAATTAAAAAAATTACTCTTCAAATTCTTGTAAATCCTAAAAAAATTGCTCTTTAAAGACATGAATTATTAATCTTCTGTATAAAAATTATTACTCTTCAAAAAGTAATTTTTTATATATTAAAAGTAAATTTTAAAAATAGGGTTTATATGTAAACTCGGTTTACATGAGACTCACTCAAACATATTTATATATTAATAATTAAGAATTTCTGAGTGAGTTTAGTGTGAACTGTGATCATACGTGAACCTTATTTTTATAAAATTAGCCTTTAATACATAAAAATTATTCTTTCATAGTAGTATTTTTTTTATTTAATAGAGTAATAATTCATTTCCTAAGGGTAATATTTATTAAATAGTAATTGATAAATCAGTGCATGCATGAATTCAAAAGTAATTTTTTATTTAAAAGAATAATAATTTATAACTTTAAAGAAATTCATAAATATTAATATTATGATCTTAATAAAAAAAATAATGGCGAAATTTTATCAAATATAGATTGAAACTCGTGAGTCACGAAATCTCGTACAATGTTATTTCCGATAAGTATATATCCATTATAATATAAAGAAATGTATAAATATTATAATCTCAATGTTATTTCCGATATAGTATACCCATTATAACATAAAGAAATGTATAAATATTATAATCTTAATTTTGATGACAGTTCCGATGATGGAAAGAAATGCACTACAAAAAATCTGTTTTTTATTAACAGAATATTCCGTTTGTAAAAGTTTCAATTCCATTGTTAAATTGATTTATCAACGGATTAACAATGGAATCCGTTAGTAAATTTTTGTTGGTAAAGTGGTGGTTGGTAAATTTTTAGCAACGAAAATTCAATTTCGTTGCTAATAATTTTGTTGGTAATTTATTAATGATTCTGTTGCTAAAATAGAAAATAAATCGGTTGGCTTCCGTTGGTAATTACCAACGGATTGAATTCAATTGGTAAATTTCGTTCCTAAAAAATAGTTTTTTAGTGATGTATTAATATTATAATCTTAATTTTGATGGAAAATGATATTGAAGAGTATTAAATATAGATTGAAACTCAGTAATTACGTCATTCATACAGTATTATTCACATGTTTCATAATGGTGTTTCATCACCTATTCCACTAATTAAATGATTGTCAATTGTTATAATCAATGCCCAAAATTCAATATTTGTTCCAAGGGTTTAATGGTCATTTGTAGGTTATAAATTTTTTTATATTGTGAAACACCAATGAAACACCAAAATGTAACAGGGAATTCAACTTGGATATCAAATGTGATCACATGTTCCACAATGGTGTTTTATCACATATTCCACTAATTAAATGATTGTCACGTGTCATAATCAATGCCCAAAATTTAATACTTGCCCAATGGTTTAATGGTCATTTGTAGGGTATAGTTTTTTTATATTGTGAAACACCAAAAATGTAACAGGGAATTCAACGTGTCATGATATAGTATTAAAAAATGCATTAATATTATAATATGACGAAAGAACAATTGTGAATGTATTTGTAAAATGATCATCTTATCTAAAAGTTTAATTTAATAGAGAATGAATTGTTTAATACTTAATCAAGTTATTCTAACACGCTCCTTCATATACAGAGTGAATTTTTGCTTGAAGTCTTGCCTATGAAAAATTTTCGCTTCAAGCCTTGCTTATGAAAAATTTTCATACATGAGTGGCTGATACCATGTTAAATGATTACTTCATCTAAAAATTTAAGTTTATAGAGAGTGATGAACCGTTAACTTAATCAAGTCACTCCAACCGCATTAATTTTATAATCTAACGAAAGAAAAATCGCGAAATATAGATTGCACGAGATCTCGTATAGTATTATTACCGATATAATATCCATTACAACGGCTTTCGCTTAAATTCGTCATTCTATAAATAGAAATGTAAAGATTGAATCAAAGGTATTTCCACTTAGGGTAGTTACCAAAAGGAATAGTAGATTGCTTCAATCTCAAACCAATAAAAAAAAAAAGAAAAAAAAGGAAAAACCTTGCATCATCTTGAAGCAATCACTCTACACTCTACATATACTTGACAGCAACCTTTTACACGCAGCCATGGCGGAAGCTCTTCTGTTTGGTGGAGATGACAGAGAGGGTCAAATCCAAGCAGCAAGAGAGATTGCAACTCTCTCTACTAAACAGAAGAAGAAACTGGCAGATAATGGAGTCATTCCTCCCTTGGTTGTCATGCTTCATGGCCAAGATTATGAATCCATTGAAGCTGCTCTGTATGCTCTGCTCCATCTTGCTTTTGGAAGTGAAAGGTGTGGATTATTTTGAAATGAATTGTTGAAAATATTATCAGGGATTCTTGAATAATAGTAAAAGAATGTGTGAATTTTGCAGGAACAAACTTCTTATAGCAAAAGCTGGGGCTGTTCCAGGCATAGTGAAGGTCCTTCAATGGCGGAATGAGTCCTTATCAGAGCTGGCCGTGGCTGCTCTGATGGCTCTCTCTTCTTGTTCGGGTAACAGGGCCGAAATCGCCTCGTCCGGGGTGGTTCGACTGCTCTTGAAGATGATGGGTTCGGGGAGAGTGAGCCAACGGGCCATGTTGGATGTCATATCCACATTGCACTCTCTGTCAGCTTCTAAGCAGGGTTTGCCGGTGGTGGTCGACTCCGGTGGATTGATCACGGTGGCTCAGCTGATCTACCAGTCGGACAAATCGTCCAACTTGGTGGAGAGAGCAATGGCTTTATTGGAATCTTTCATTTCTTCATCACAAGTTGCTTTGAGTCAGGTATTCTAGCTTACTATTTTAAGTCTCATCATTTGATTTCTTTTCATATAGAAAAAGGCTAAAAGTTGTTTTACCAAAAACTTTATAAAGCACTTAGTAAATTTAGTGTGTTTTCAACAATAGGCTTGCGAGACGAACGGCGTGATCGGGATGCTGGTGGAGGCGGTGGAGGAGGGCACGGCGGCCTGCCAAGAGCATGCGGTCGGAGTTTTGCTGACGATATGCGAAACATGCAGGGAGAACTACAGGGGGGAAATCTTGAGGGAAGGTGCAATGGCAGGGCTATTGCAGTTGAGTGTACATGGTACATCGGTTGCAAGAAAGAAGGCCAACGCTTTGCTTTTCTTGCTCAGAGACGGAGACGAAGGCGAGTCGAAAGCCAGGCATAAGAAGAATGTGGCGTTGGAGAAGGTGATGAGGGAGATAGATAGAGAGGAATGGGACAATGGAACTTCTTCTCAAGTTGTGGAGGAGATGATTGCTAAACTTAGAACTTGATTTTGTTTAGTCCTTATGTAGTAGTGCAACATCCTTGTTGTTTGATCAAGAAGGCTAGGGTTTAGATGGGGTTATCTTTAGTCCTTTTTTAGTAGTTCAACATTTTTGATGTTGAGTCTAGAAGGTTAGGGTTTTGATGGGGTCTTCGTTAGTCCTTAGTTATTACTGCAACATCTTTGTTGTTTGATTTAGGAGGTCAAGGTTTAGAATCTTTAGATGGGGTTTTGTCTTTTTTTAGTTATGGATGGGTCATCTTTTTTCCCTTTTGTACATAATTAGTTGGATTATGAAGTGGTTTTTCATAATTTAGTTACTTTAATGTGCTTAATAACATATAAATCTGACATAGAACACTCAGGTGTAAATATAAAAAGTGGAATCTTAATTCATTAATTAATTAAGGGTAAATATAAAAGTGGAATCTTAATTCATTAATTAAGCAACTGTTAGTCTCAAATAGTTTCCAATAAATAAATAATTCAAAGTGAGCCCACTCTGGTTTACGTTTACACGTGTGAGTTTTCTGCATATCGAAATTAAATAAGAAATCCACACCGACCTAATCATTTGTAATTTTGTAGTAATATTTGTATTTTCTTGCAAGTGTGTCAACAATCATAGTTCAAATCCGAGCAAAACATAAATTTTGCCCTACATAGTCAAGGAAGTCGTGTGTAATAATGAGCAATTAATAATACAATTCATGATGAGCATGAAACTACACTCCTACGCTAGGCTTCTATTACGATATATATATTATCTTGAAAAATAAAATGATTTCTTTCTTCTGTCACACACCACATAAGTATACCTTCGAAGTTGATCAAGAAATAATACACCCACTTCTTTCATGGCATATAAGACCTACTAAAAAGTCGCACATAATTACACCATTAGAGAGCCCATTATACAATGATTTGAAGAGATTCAAGAATGCAATACAAAGATCCGAACTACTCCCTTTGTCCCAGCGTATCTTTCACACCTCATTTGTAAAAATTATAAAAGTAGAGTGAAAGCTCTGCTGAAACGGAGGAAATAATAAAGGCAAAAACTTGTGTGCCCCCGAGAACACACCGTGCCCCATGGGAACACAACATTCTCCCTGCATATTCTATTTAATCATATGTATTGCTAGGGATTTAAATTGCAAAGGGGAACGGTGTCCCCGAGGCACAATAGCCTCACTCAATAATAAATTTCATTGCTGTTTCATAGGGAAAGTAGAAAAATAGGAAGAGATAAAACTGAGGAAGTGCGGATATGATTCATAACATATCTATTTGGCAACAACATGAATAAGCAATATGTTTATAGAGGTTTCACATATTCGACAGCAAGAAGTACCTTTGTAGCTACATTTTCTTATTAAACAACCACTTTTTTTATTCAAATCGTGCGAACCAATCAACTGAGTATATTAAATCTCAAATTACTAGATCATCAATCTATAATAGTCTATTTTTTGCATCAAGTAGTGTATTCAGAGAGCTAGCCATAAACCGAGGGCAAGAAGTCTCTTCAAAATAACAACGCACTTCACCTTGCTTTACGGCACACACCGTAAGCCACAGCAACGGTAGCAACCGCACCCACCACAGCAACAGTCGTGAGGACGTGACGCTGCTCCCATCTCCCTGTCCAGGAACACATTCCTGTTTTTTTAGTATCTGTCTGCTTCTCAGCATTATCATCTCTACAGCAAGAAAATCCATTTGCACCTTGGCAACAACTTCCCACACTTTCTGTTTTCTGTTCGGAAATTATCTCTTGAGACTGTTTTTCATTGTTGCTCTGAATTGTTCCATTAGCAGGTTTCGGTTCCTCAACCTTCTCAGCTTCTTTGACATTTGCACCCATTTGGCCCCTATATAAAATCATAATAGATTCTAGATTCTCATGAATGATGTAGTAGTAGTATGAGAACAAAACAATTTTTCTTAAAAGTTAATTGTAAAACAAAGACATAACATGCAATTAATCATATATCAGAAATGCATAGGCTATCATAATTGGCTAAATCTCCACACAGTTTAAATTTATTGGTTTCAACTCAAATCATTTATACTTAAGAAGAAATCACATTAGATTTAACTGTCTTTAAACAATTGATAAGAGAACGCAGGCTTAATTTTCAAACCTAGAAGAAGAAGAAACACGAACCTCCAGATCCGATCAATAACTTCTGCTTTCCCAATTTGTTTATCGACCAATTCAAGGACATCATCAGGAGTCACATAGCCATACCTATATTAGATACAAGAATAATTTGATTGTCATCGTTAAAAAAAAAATAGTATCAAATATAATATGCTATAATCATATGTTGATACATAACAGCATAAATGGAACTACTGTGGATAGTTTGAGAATGCAATAAAGCCATGGCTCTTACCAGTTACCAGCAATTTTCCCAGCAGAATCCGCATTAAAAATTATAACATTGCCAGCATATTTGTGCCCTCCTACATGTGAACAAGCAGTCACATATATCTCGCTCTTCAAGTCCTTAGATTCAATGACCTCTTTGAATTTTTCAATCAGTTTTGGTCCGCATACACCACATCTCTTGTCTCGGCTGTTATGAGAGCAAACAAAGACATACGAACCAGACAACTCCTCTTGTACCCCAGACAACCAAGGGGTGCCGCTAACGAGCACATTCTCAACAAAATTGTCGACATCTGAATCTTTCAATCCCCTTCAATAAACAAAAGAAAGATCCAAAATATAAAAAATTTTGAATTTAAAGAGATACTTCACATATACAGACGAGACTGGAACCTCAGCATAAGCAACATAAACATTACAGCTATGAACATAAAGTGGCAGTCATATCACATCAAGCAAAAGCAATTTATGATGACATGAAAAGTGTCAATCAGGATACAACAATCCAATAGCGGCCAAACTAATCAAAAGAACATAATCTAAACCATACAACAACATAAAGTTGCACATGGATTAAGGATTAGAGGGACATATATTGAAATCTTATTAGTGAAATTCACCAGCTTTGTTGGATGCAGGATTTATCTTATGTAGTATCTTTTAACATTGTAAAAACCACTCACATTTTGCACTATTAATTAGTGTTGAACTTTAAAACCACTCTAATTAGGAAAATTTAAGATTCACTCATTCAAAGTAGTTCAATCCAAACACAATTGTAAATGGAATAATAGGGTCTCAAGCTAAGTTAAGTGCTACAAGTAAAATTTCATAAAGTACAGGCCAATATAAACTTAGTTCATTTTTAAGTATAAGTAGAGATCTTATAGAATCTACATACGTACCTGTATACAATCATCTCAGGAAAAAATAGAACATCTCCATCCGACAGCGTCAACCCATCAAATCCCTCACACACAGTAAAACGAGTCTACAATTCAGAAAAACACAGGTCAAAAGCTGGCATCACAAAGTGTGAAAAATTACTAGAGCAAACTCCAGACATACACTAAACCTAAATCGACCTTTAACCAAGAACTACATAGGAAACAGAGCATCGAGCAACAACAACATCAACAATGGATGAAGTCTGCAAATAACAAATGTCAGTTCACCAAGTAATACCATATAAACTTGAATGAACTAGAACAACTTCAGTAAACAGAAATCTAACAATTAAGCTCAATTTACTTCAGGTGAAGAAGTTTATTAACTGTATCAATTGAAATGCATAAATATATAATTAAACCTTATTTAAATCAGATGAAGAAAAACAAACATATTATAACTAATTCACTAAAGCACAGACGTCGATTCACAAATTATACCGCGATTAAACCGGCCACTTCACGACAAGTAAGAAAATCAATAGAAGAAACTAAAATTGCGAAAGAATTCCCTATCAATAACACGAACCTTAATTTTGATGTCGTTTTTCCGAGCTTTCAGAGCAGATGCGAGCAGTTTGGGAAGCGGATCGGAGTCGGAGTCCTCCACGCGTGGAGGCCATGACTCGTGAGACTTGTAGCAGAGAAACACGTGGCGCTCGTACGGGGGTTCAACTGTTCCGCTGAGATTGGCTTGGTACATCTCGCTTCGCTCGAAGCCGTACTTGACGTTCTCCTCCGCCGTGGTGGTGGAGAAGCTCTCCGATTCTCCGGCCATGGCGCAGCAGGGAGACAACTGAAGGGAAAAATGAGAGAAGAATCGCAGTTTGGATGAGAGTTTTGGAGGATTTTTGGAGAGGGGTTTTCGGGAATTGAGAACGAGAGATAATTGGGTGATTGAGGAGAGAGAAAGCGAGGACCCAACGCGCATTTTATTTTAAACGGGGTTTCAGTAAAAACGCAAAGAACAGAGGAAGCAGACTTTAACTGCTGACGAAGTCGTTTGGAGAGTGCTACTCGCGAGCCCCTGCCCCTCAACTCATGTCGAATTAACTTTTCAGCCGCCTAAAGGAGTAAATTTCATCGGATAGATAAATAAGGATATATTATTTTATTCTAAGAGATATACACTCTAAATAATAAGGATATATTATTTTATTTTAAAAGTATACATTTTTCATTATATTTTTTATTTTTTTCAGAAAATAAAGAGTTTATACTAAGGGGTATACAATTTAACACAAAATTTTAAAGGCCCGGACGCACACAAGTTTTTGCCTTGTAAAGTAAATGGTACACATCTTTATATTAAATAGTTTACAATTTAACATAATATTCTAAAGGCACACAGAATGTGCTTCCATATACGGGGACACACAAGCTTTTGCCAATTTCATCAGCATAATAACTGCTATAAATTCTCATAATTCAGGTGAAATTTTAGCTTGAATCTCTAATGTGCTGACTTAATTTTCTTGATTGGTTATTTCAAACATAATATAGTTGATAGAAACGAAAATAATTTTAAAAATTATTGTTACGTCAAAAGTAATTTTAAAAAATATTATCATTTTATATAAATTGGATAGTTAGTATTAGTATTGAGTTGTTGGTCATGTTGTAGGAATTAATTTAATCAATCAATTAAATTAATTGGATTTAATTGGTTAATAAGGATTAATTGTTAAATTAATCACCAATTAAATGAGTGTAGTGGGTGAGTGTAATTTGGCTCATCTACTAGAGAGATTATTTGAGGCGTAATGAGAATTAATACGAAATTATTGTCCCACGTGGGAGGAAATCCTCAAAAAATCGAATCAAGCGGGAAGACGAATCATTTCATATGAAAAGATTTGTTGAACTTGAAGTAGCTTCGTTGAATCTGGACGCAAAAACCCTCCATAGTTGCTGATTAGAGGAAATCACGCAATCAACAATCAATTTGTCATAATTGCTGATTAGAAAGGGAATTACGCCAACAGTAATTAATACATCGTAAATCATGCAATTGCTATTATGGATGAGTGATATGGTGCACCTATAAATAGGGTCATTCACCCTACATTCCAACACACCGCAATCAACAAGCACTTGCATCTCAAAACATTTGCATCATAGTTATGATCAAGTTCTCCATTTTCTCACACCACAATCAACAAGCACTTGCATCTCAAAACATTTGCATCATAGTTATGATTCAGTTCTCCATAGTTATGATTCAGTTTTCCATTTTCTTTCGTTCGTCGGAGTTAGCGATCGCGGTGTTGCCCCGTCGGAAAGGAAATGGAAAAGTCGTTTTACCTTTGGGGTCGGAGAGGAAAAGCTGTTTTACCTTGGGGAAGATCTGCTGAGACCGGAGCACTACCTGAGCGTATTTCTTTGTTGGGCATGTGTGGGTCTACACATGCACAAAATAATCAAAACCGACACCGGAACCATCCAAAGTAGAATCAAAATCGGTTCATCTATATTCTAAGATTTTTCTACATGCCTCCTTATAACTCCCCACCTCTCTTGAATCACTTGCATTAATAGAAGTTCATTGGGCACCCACTTTGTTATAAAATGAATACCAACTTATTGGTAGTTTTATAAGTATATGGCTTTCAAGTTTGATCATTTTTTAATTCTTATTCTAAATTTTTTTTTTCTCCATCAATTTTGATCATTTTTAACGAAAAAAAAGGTTAAGGAAATCACAGAAAAGTTTTAAAGTTCAATTTTATGGCGAAGAGAATAGAGAAAAGAAAATTCACATTCACATAATCACAAATCAAATGCATGCCCCAGGACATAGCTCAAGTGGTAGAGGGGAGGGTGGAAAGACCTTCCAACTGAGCTTGGTTGCTGCATGGTGGGGGTTCGAATCCTGCCTTTGGTATGAATTTGGCCACTTGCAAGCCCTCTCTATAAGTCACTTGAGGCACATCCTGCGATTTACCTCCTCCACCAATCCCCAGGACAGGGGCGGTGGGGGCCCCTAATGGTAGGGTACACCATTTTTTTTTTCACAAAACAGATGCATAATCCAAAAACTGGCAAGTCTCAATTAATCGTGATTGTTGAAATTCATGGTGAATATCATTCAATACTGATTGCAAATTAATATGATCAACCCCACACTCAACTTGGACAATTCTTTCTCTTTCCCTACCCCACCCAAATAAACCCTCTTAAATCACTTCTACAGTGAGGCACATACTATATTAGTCACACAAAACTTGTATCATTACGATAAAAATGGAGTTTACGAAAAATTATTTTTTTATTAATTTTATTAACTTTTAAAGAGTTTCATATTTTATTTGTTTTCATATTTGACTGATATGAAGATTAAGAAAATTTTGACTTTTGGAGGTATTATAATATTATTTTAAAATAAATAAATGATAAATTATGTTAAGTGTATTAGATATGATGATTTTTTTAAAAAATAAAATACTCCGCGAGAGATGGTAGTTGTTATGACTTTTTGTTTTTAAGAAAATAAAACCTTTTGTGGAACAGGGCAAAATGAAAAGGATGAAAAAAAAATAAAAATATATCAAGGAAGTATAAAATATAGGGAAAATGAAATTTTTCGTCCGCTAACTTACACTTATTTTGAAATTAGTTCATTAACTTTTTTAATTTTGAAATAAATCCACTAACTTTATAATAATTTTAAAATTAGTCCATTAATTTTTCAATTTTGAAATTAGTCCACCAACTTTATAACAGTTTTGAAATTAGTCTACTAACTCTAGAAACTCAATTTTATGGTCCTTTACCCCAATTAACCTATACCATATTTTTTTAGTCAATTTTATCTCACTTTCTTATTTTTCAAAATAGAAATAGTCCATTACGACCATATCAGGCCTAGCATGCTTCAGTACACTAAATAAACAATAGGGAAAATGAAATTTTTCGTCCGCTAACTTACACTTATTTTGAAATTAGTCCATTAACTTTTTAATTTTGAAATAAGTCAACTAACTTTATAATAATTTTGAAATTAGTCCATTAATTTTTCAATTTTGAAATTAGTCCACCAACTTTATAACAGTTTTGAAATTAGTCTACTAACTCTAGAAACTCAATTTTATGGTCCTTTACCCCAATTAACCTATACCATATTTTTTTAGTTAATTTTATCTCACTTTCTCATTTTTCAAAATAGAAATAGTCCATTACGACCATATCAGGCCTAGCATGCTTCAGTACACTAAATAAACAATATTAATCTCATAATCAACCGTCTTAAAACAGTATCAGTACGTTTTTAACCAATTAATCTCACTTTCTCCTCTTAAAAAATGTATTGTTACTGTTTTAAGACGGATGATTATGAGAGGTTTATTTAGTGTACGGAAGCATGCTGAGTCTGATATGGTCGTAATGGACTATTTCTATTTTTTTGAAAAAGGAGAAAGTGAGATAAAATTGGCTAAAGAAAAATATGGTATAGGTTAATTGGGGTAAAGGACCATAAAGTTGAGTTTTATAGAGTTAGTGGACTAATTTCAAAATTATTAAAAAGTTGGTGGACTAATTCCAAAATTGAAAAGTTAATGGACTAATTTCAAAATTATTATAAAGTTAGCGGACTAATTTCAAAATTGAAAAATTTAATGGACTAATTTCAAAATAATTATAAGTTAGCGGACGAAAATTTTCATTTTCCCTAAACAATATTAATCTCATAATCAACCGTCTTAAAACAGTATCAGTACGTTTTTAACCAATTAATCTCACTTTTTCCTCTTAAAAAATGTATTGTTACTGTTTTAAGACGGATGGTTATGAGAGGTTTATTTAGTGTACGGAAGCATGCTGGGTCTGATATGGTCGTAATGGACTATTTCTATTTTTTTGAAAAGGAGAAAGTGAGATAAAATTGGCTAAAGAAAAATATGGTATAGGTTAATTGGGGTAAATGACCATAAAGTTGAGTTTTATAGAGTTAGTGGATTAATTTCAAAATTATTAAAAAGTTGATGGACTAATTCCAAAATTGAAAAGTTAATGGACTAATTTCAAAATTGTTATAAAGTTAGCGACTAATTTCAAAATTGAAAAATTTAATGGACTAATTTCAAAATAATTGTAAGTTAGCGGACGAAAATTTTCATTTTCCTTAAAATATATTATGTGTGTTAATTATTATACTCCCTTCATCCCATATAGAAGTTGACACACTTTTCTTTTTGGTTTGTCCCACTAAAGTTGACACATTTTCTTTTTAATACATGTGACCCACAAAAAAAATTAATCTATTCTCATGGGCCCCATATATCACCTCTAATACAACTATACACTACACATTAAATATTATTTCTCTCACTTCACTTTACTCCACTTTACATTAAATTATTATACTCCTTAATCTCCGTGCCCAAAAAAAATTATATCTGAGATTGTGAAATTTACTGTGGAACGGACTAAAATTAAAAATATAAAATTTATTATGATAAGGAGAGATTATTTATTAATATGGAGGTAGTATAAACGTGCTATCTTTGTATTTTGTACTCTTTATTTAGGTAAAATTTTATATCTAAAAGCAATAATATTCTTTTAAAGGAATTTTATCAATACAGGGCCTGAAAAATGGGTAATCTATCAATTCGGGGCTTGAATTATGTATACTATCAATTAGGGGTCTGAATTATGTAAAACTATCATTCAGGGCCTGAACTTAGACCCTAAATTGATAAAATAGGTGATAATATTTGACAAATTCAAGCCTTTGATTGATAATTTTGCATATTTCAGGTCTTTGATTGATAGAAAAAATAATCAGATCTCTAATTGATAGTTTATCCAGTAAATTGATAAAAGTCCCTCTTGTAATTCCCGCCGGATGCCAGTGCCACCTGTTGTAACCAACATTAATTAATTAAATACTATACTATAATTAATAATTAATTAATACTCAAATCAATGACTTACTTGGATGATTGGCAGAGAGGGATATTGCAGATCATTTCGCATGTCCATGAAGAACTGCACCAGCTTGCCTTTGTACGAATCTGCTAGAGGAGGGCCCGAAGGACCCCTCCTCTGGTAACTGCGGCCCGAGCCCGGGTCAAGATCCCGTCGTAGAGCTCGGTGCCCCGAGCCCACTGGCTAAAATAAGTGGTGCCCTGGGCACAGAGCACCAGCCCGACCGTCTCTCCGGGCTTTATGATGGCTTTGGCAAAGGGAATGCCGGGCCCCACCCCGCAAACCTGGTGCCCGATGCCTTCATGGAGGGGCTCCCGCGCAATCTCCCATACTGACTCGTTGTTGAGGCGGAAGATGCGCGGGTCGGGGTGGCATTGCTCGGGGACCTTTCCGTCCCATACGAAAACTCCGTGTCCCCGGCCCACCACCCCGCCTTTCCCCACCATGTTGCTCTGGCCCGCAAGTATGAAGATGTTGCGGGGCTCCGCGGCGGTGGTTGTGGCGGTGATCATCAAAATGGCAAGCAAATTTAGGGGGAGTTTTTTTGAAGCTGCTTGGTCCATGATGGAGAAATTTTGTTAAGGTGTTGAAGTGTTTGGATTGGATGTATAATTTGCAAAGAGTGGTATGATGATTAGATGTGTTTCTTGCAAATTTGCTTCTCCTCACTTCACACATTTATAGCAGCAATACTCTACCTAACTCAAATCCACATTAAGTACGAGAAAAATTAAATATGTATCCTAAAAAAAACTTTCTAACCATTGATATATAAAAATTTGGCCTGTTAAAGGGCTCTTATATAAGCCTAATTTATAATGATCTTCACCTATTTTGCAATGGGTTTGGACCTTAAATTTTTTAACTAAAATTCTCCATTTCTTATTCATTAATTGAAAATTAATTATGATCTTAAATATTCTAAACTCTAATGATAACGTTAACCTTAAAGATTAGTGAGTAGCATGGTAAACCCTGTAGAAAGAACTTCGTCAAATTCACTGAGAGGGAGTAGAGTAAAGAGGCTGAGTTTTGATGAATAATTAATCAATTTACTATATGTATTGCAACAAATGATTTGGCAGAATTTATAATACAAGAATATGCCTAATTTTCCAAACCATTTTAAGAACACGTATGTCACATCTATTATCCTATTTATCCTCACTCGTTTTATAGCTGCACTCTTTTAAATTCTGGATGTTTATCAATTACGGTAATCGCCTTAATTAATTAATTTAGTCCAACAATTCATCGGGAAGGATTATGATGTAAATGACCTAAATTACTCTTAACAGTTCATGTGCAGAAAGCTTTATTGTAAAAGAATAAGTTCCCTTTCTTCTTGACGATTTTAAAATTAATTAGGTAAGTGCATGCACAAACTAACTAATTAGGGTATTTGGTAGCTCCCTTGATAATTACACTCTTGATAAATTTATTACTCCATTTATGTTTTTGGAATTAAGTGTTAGATTTTTAAATTCATTGAAGAAAATTTTGCATGAAGATGAACAATGAGGATATGGTTATTAGATTGATGAACAACCCCAATTTCAGTTTAGTTTTGTGATATCTAAATTTTGTTAGGATGTTTTACTCAAATAATTTCTTTTTTCAAATTGTCATTATTGTGATTATGCTGATCTGTTAGCCTTAATGGCAGGTGGGTTGCCTGACTTACAAAAAGGAATGAACTACTCAGCCCTTTCTTTTAAGCTTTGTTAATTGAGGGGAATTTTGTAATGATCTACATTATCGTTTGGTTGTAGTATATATATAAAATAAAATAAAATAAAATAAATAAAAAACTAGTGTTACCATTAGATTTTTCAAAAGAAAGGGTAAGAAGATGTGAATACTGCATCCTAGTGCAACAGACGATGGCTATCTAAAATTTTCCCATCTCCCGTAAGGATGGTACCTTCCACCTCCACCCCCACCCCCATCCCCTCCATATCCTCCTCTGTTTCCATAGATGAACCTCCACTTCCGCCTCCATAGCCATCACCAAAACCAGCATATCATAACTGCCGCCATATCCACCATTGTCGTATCCTGTGTAGCTATCTCTCGGCCCACCATAATGAGTATTGAGATCATAGCCTCGACTATAGGCACCCCCAAAACGGTTTGAGTATCCTAATGTAGGATCCATCCCATATCCTCCATAACTACCAGCTGCAGCAGGAGGACCGTACCCACTATAACCATGATATTCAGAACCATCATATCCACCGTAGTCTCTAGGTCTACCACTGTAGACGCCGCCTGATCTGTAAGAGCTGGGGGCAAAGCTACGACCATCAAAACCACTGCCATAGCCACCATAAGTATCTCGATGCCCTCCACCAAATGCAGCTCTAGAATTGCTTTGATGCCTGGATGGTGGTGGTGGATAATTAGGCTTCTTTGGCTCTGTCTTCTTTATTTCCACCTACATAGTAAAGGAAACGGATACCCTCACATGAATGAAAACTCTATAACATAAAATAAGAGATTCAACCGCTAAAACTGCAATGCCAAGAATAGTTGATTGCCTATCCAGAGTAAAATTATTAACAAAGGACGCATGCTATGCAACAGCTATGCTATTAATGACCAGCATGGACGATGGGTGCTTCATTTAACCGTGTTTTGATATAGTAGATTTATATGTGTATTTTATACTATAATTTTATCAAAGAAGAAAAATTAAATTGTTTAGATAGCTAAGTGCCTTCAAATTTGGTAAATGAAAGGAAATGAAGCCCGGCATACTCTAACAGAACAGTTCTTGCCATATCAAAGACGATTTACACATAAAAGTGAAGGGATGGGAATAGATATTCAAAAGAAGATACTACTTTCACCATGAATCAACAGTTGCAATAAGACATATTAAACCACAAATGATATCCATAAAAGTGCGGGATAAAAAATGGTAGCTTAATTCACTAATACTCCAAGTAACAGTTTGTTCAAAGATTTGGAGAATTCTACGTACCTGAGTTCCAGCGAAGTCAAGCTTGTTTCCATCTGCTAAAATATTATCAACAGACCGCTCAGACTCAAATGTAACAAATCCAAATCCACGGGAACGACTACTAGAATGATCCCTCATGATCTGTTGCTCCTTCACCTCACCAAAGTTCGAAAAGAAGTCCCTAAATTCATCTGGCGCACAAGAAATGCAACAGAATCATCATCAGAACAAATTTCACTCACATACATAGTTTAATTGGCAGCATCAAGAGTCACTCATTTTCACAAGAAAAAGTTTGAAATTACCTTCAGTCACTGTTGTTGGAATGCCACCAACAAAAATCTTCTTAGTCTTGAAATCTTTGGAGCCTCCTCCTCTTGGTATAGTTCTCTTTATTTCTACCTTCAAAAGTCACAAACAATTGTTTAGAGTATATAACTTAAAAAACAGAGCTCAAAATGATAATATATCATTGCACCAAGATTTTCACTAATGTGCTGACTAGATTGATCTACATACTTGCTTTCCATGAAAAATATGTGAGTCCTCAATGACCTCATCTACCACAGCAGCATCAGCATATGTCACAAACCCTTCCTATCCTTCATTATCACCGAATCCGTAATTTCCCCATATTTACTAAAGTGCTTGATAAATTGTTCTGCATTATCAATCACATTGCAAATCACATTCCACACAAACAAACAAACAAACAAAGTAATACTGTTGATGCTCTATTTGGCCTTCAGATATCATTACAAAGATTAACAAGGAGAACACAAGTAACACAACACAAAGAAAACTATGATGATTTAGTTTCAGAACATCTCCTCTGAGAATATGAAACCACAAATCTTCCAACATCCGAATGATTTCTGGAAAACTATTACAGCCGACATAAATAAACAAACAAACAACGAAACAAAAATAGATTAAATTACGCAGAAATTTAAGTCTTACCTGAAGTTGTTTCTCGAGCAAGACCTCCAATGAATATTTTACTACCTCGTATAAAAACATCGAAAAGAACTCCATCAAACACAATTTTAATTAATAAAAATAAATAAACCAACCAAAACAGGAACATCAAATTACCCAGGGCTAGCTCCATCTCCAGAGTGAGGATGAGAGCTATCGAAATTCGCGTTATCGGGAGACGCTCTCCGGCCGCCGTGGTTTTCCCTCTCTGAGACTTCGGTGGCGTGGTGTTGGTGTTCATCCATGGGAAAGGGCGTTCTTAGGGTTATACGGCGGTTGACGACGGTGTTATCGGAAGCGAAGAGCAGAGGTTTGTAAGAAACGGCGGGTTTGGCCGTTCGGGTGTACCGAGGGCTTGAATGTTGTCGGTGGTTTTGATTTAGCAGTAAACCCTATTCGAGTTAATGTGGGCCGTTAGATTTCATCTCATTGAGCCGGTGAACATGACTTTAATACTGTGACTTGAGATAAATTATTTAAGGCAATAAATTTGTAAGGAAATTTAGATTTCATGTACTATATTATAGTATTTTGTTTTTAAGTTTAATTTTACTAAATTGTTACTCTCTCCATCTTGTTACTTTTTCCAATAAGATATCCAATTATTTTTTTTAAGTGAATAATTATTTTATAGTATAATAAAGTATATAGCTATATTAATGGTAATTGTTGGAACCCTTTTATTAAAAATTGAAGTAAAATTTTGGGCAAAGTGTCTAATTTGTCGTCGAAGTATTGTCCAGAGATCAAATAAACATTTAAATTTTATTTTTAAACAAATAAACCCTTTACCTTTTATTTATTTATTTATTATACAATAAAACAAATATACTCATCTTTCATAATTGTTTGAATTTTTCAAGTATTTTTACAAATTAATTTTCAAACGATCCAATTCTCCATACAAATATACCTACAAAAAGTCAAAACATGATATTTTCTAAAAAAATTTGTTTTAGGTGACATTATAAAAAGGCTAAAAACTCACGTGTACATGAACAATCCGCCCCAAATCACAAGTTTTTATAACTTGTATTTTTTATATTAAATGATACATTTTAATATAAGAACTGTATTTTTGACTTTTTTGAGGAAAAAAATTACTCTCTCCATTCCAGGAAAGATGACACACTTTTCATTTTGGGTTGTCCCACAAAAGTTTGGACATTCTTAAAAAAACAAAAAGTCAAACACAATTACCCTTCTCCATACACTTTATTTACAAAAAAATCATCTCTATCTAACACACATAACATATTTTATCATTTATTTATTACCAAAAAAATACCATAATACCCCTAAAAGTCACCACTTTATTAATCTCCGTGCCAGGAAAGGGGTGCAATCTTTCTTAGGACGGAGGGAGTAAATATTTTTTAATCAAACATTTATAGTGTATATCTTTTAGAACAAAATATTATACTCCTTAGTCTCCTTCAAAAAGGTTTTTTTTTTTCTATTTTGGGCGTTTCATCCAAAGAGTCTAATTTCCATTTTTGTAAACATTAAACCCATACACAACCACCATACTTCACTAATACAACTACCCACTAGACATTAAATAATAATATTCCTTAATTCACATGAAAATTAAAAGACCATCTTGCAATGAGATGAAAGGAGTATTTTTATACATCTTGTGCACCTAAAAATATAAGAGACCAACTCTATACAAAATCATCTATTAATAGTAATTTTTTTCACAATTATTGAAATTGGTATGATAATTCAGGGGTGATTGGTATTATTTGAAGAACGGAAATGAAAGTATCGAGGAATGAAAATAGGTATGAACATTAAGTGTAGTGTTTGATTAATATTTGAAATAATTATTACTCATTTTGTTTGGTTATAATCTTTTTTTGGATGAATTCGAAATCATGTATTTTTTTTTAAGATTCATTGAATAATTTTTTTTTGTTAAAATAAAATTTAAATTAAAAAAATAAAAATAAAAATAATTTTAAGAAAAACATACTGGAATGATAGTGTTACCACTCAAAAACTTCAGGAATGGTGATTCTCAACTTTGGGATATCAAATTATTACTCCCTCCGTCCCCTTGAAATGTATTCGTTGACTTTTTGCACGTGGATTAAGGAGTATAATAATTTAATGTATAGTAAGGTGAGAGAAATAATATTTTAATGTGTAGTTGGTAGTTGTATTAGTATTGAGTGTGGAATCATGTGTAGTGGTTGTAGGTCACATCAATTCAAAAAGAAAAATGTATACTTTGTAATGGTACGGACCAAAATGGAAAAATGAATACGTATTAAGGGGACGGAGGGAGTATTCATTAACGGCCTGCTCACCAAAAGTTAAATTTTACTCGCATTGTCATTCATTTGCTTAAAAATGCTTAACCAAACGTGTCATCAATGATTCTATAAAGAATATTTCATTCTTCCGCTTCTAAGATGTCAATTTGACTATTTTTGGCGTCCAATTCGAAGATATTTATTTCCTCTATTTAATAAAAAAGTACACAATATGGTCATCACTCACATCTAATACAACTACACACTTTACATAAAATAATACTTCTTAATTCACGTGTAAAAATTAAACGGAATCCTTAGAACCGAACGGAAGGAGTGTAGGAAAAGATGGAGAAAATTCAATCGTGATACATTTTCCTTCTAACTCCTACACAACATTCATCCAACCATATGGTATAGCTTGTATCTAAAAATGGAGAGTTGTCAACTGCTCCATAAAAGTGTTTTTAGTTACAATGAATTGTTTATGATATATTTATGTTCCACGAATATAAATAAAATACTTAATTTATAATGTAATGTGATTAGAATTATTATTTTCATTACTTCCTCTTCCATTGCTAATTTTTAAAGAAATGGAGTATAATTATAAAACTCTACTGATTTCTTATTGCATGTGCTCCAAAGGTTAGACAAAAATATTTCATTTATATCTACTGAAATTGGAGTTCAAAATTTTATTCAAAACTTCCTACTTTAATCTTATTTTTCATTTTTTCCTCTGCTATTTAGATTTGATTCTTGAAGATATCAAGACTCTCATTCTCTCAATTCCTTGTACAGTTTTTTTTTATTATTATTTTTTAAAATAGGTCTAACAACTATGTATATAACATACAATATTCTTTGTCAAGTAATCATCTGGAACCCCTCCGAAATCTTATTGTCATTCAGGTTTTTAGTACTACTAATTTTCTTTCGATTAAAAAAAATAAAATAAAAGAACAATTAGGAGTAGTATATTATTTATAAAGCACGTTAAATAAAAATATTTATGTTCATTAAAAATTATTTAATAATTTAAATTAAAAAAAAAGAATGAAAATTGAGATTGAAGAAAGCAAACACGAAGGCAAGCTGCAAATCGGTTTCAAATAGAAGAGAAGAGAATCTAGAAGGTAGCTTCTGTATACTGTAGTAGAGGAGAAGTTCCAAAAGATCAACGCCAATCGGCTGCGACGATGGCACAAACGGTATCCGCCGTCAAACCGAAGCCTCGACCAATCATTCGCATTGGACTATTTCTCATTTCTCACAGTCTTCTTGTAAGGTATGTTAAGATTTACGGATTTCGTGAGTAATTGGAAGATTAATTTGGTATGACGAATTGCCGACTGTTTTTGGTGCGAATTGCAGCGTGGTATGTTGCGTAGCAGGAATTTTAGCTCTCCTTCTTCTGCCTGCTCTCGCCAAGAATACTTATTTTTCCGAGAATGCGTTGATGCCTGGTGGGTACTCTATCTCTCTCAAATATTGATTTCCAGTGAAGAACTAGTTTATGACGTTTTATCTGCAATTTTTAGAGATCTTTTTTGGTGATTAATTTGAACTGTGATGAAAATTGGAGCACTTCTAACTTTTTTGTGTGGAATTTGTTTGCGATGTAGCATATTGGTCGGGTAAATTTTTGTGTTTGTCACACTTTTGTGTACTTTGGGTTTATATTATTTGATATGAAAGTAATGAGTGAATCCTTATTAGTTTTTGTTCTAAGTAGGCAATTTTTGAATGGTCTGCATTCGTATCAAAATGAAGTTAATGAGAGTTAAATATCTAACGAGAAAACACTGTGATTGAACTGTTACTTTGCAGGTTCTGGGAGTCCTATGCTCTCTAATAATGATGCTTCAGATGGGCTAGTATTTTTGAACAGGATACTGAATCTAGATCCTAAAACTACAAAAACTGGCATGTAGGTATCTCTTTTTAATGCTATATTTGTAATGAGATTATGATTATCACATTATCTTGCCTTGAGTTGTCCTCAAGGTTGCTTTGTTCTGCTGGATCTTAGGGAAAAATTAGCCTTAGCTTATTCAACTATAAGATGACATGCACGGAATAAGTTTTTTTTTTTTTTGGGTCATTGAATAAACAGTGATATTTTTGGAGGGAAAATAATTTAGTTCCATTTCTCTTTCTTCCTGAAAGAGAGGAAATATGTTTCAAGTGGAGACTCTCATTTCTGAAACATGAGTTGGCTTAGATGCATTTTGGTTGAAACAACAGGAAGGTGGGAGGGTTCGGAAATTAAACCAAGTTAAGCTCCAAGTTGTTTATTCTAACTTGGAGGACACAGACTGTTTGTAGTTTACAATTCATCAACAATTTAATACTTCATCTTGAATTTCATTTTTCTGTTACAAATTTGTTGATGTACAATGTGTCTGCCTCTATAATGTGCATGCAGTGAGATTCCAGAAATGATAGCAGAACACATAATGGAGTTGGGTGGCGAAGTTAATTATCACAAGTTCCAACCTGAATCATATAAATTTCATCCACTGCACTTTTTTTTGGGACCTGATGCTGGTTCAATCCAGGAGAACTACAGTTGTACATCTTATGGGATCAACACAATTGGAATAATAAGAGCTCCACGTGGTGATGGGAAGGAAGCTATTGTGATGGTATCACCTTATAATTCTGTCAAGACCAGTATGAGTGAAGCTTTATCTCTTGGGGTTGCACACACTGTCTTTTCTCTCCTCTCTCGAGTTACTTGGCTTGCTAAAGATATTATATGGCTTGCTGCTGATTCAAGGCATGGAGAATATGATGCAGTTTCTGCATGGCTGAGAGATTATAATACCATTTCTTTTGGAGATTTGAATCAGAATCTTGAAATATGTGGTGCAAATCCTTCACCTGTTCATAAATTGACCCAAGTAAAGGAGCATCTAGTGGGTAGTGGCTTTCGACGTGCTGGCACAATGGCCGCTGCACTTGTCATAAAGGTTGCTGATAGCAGCACGGATTTGGAGAAGGATGTTCTCAATATATATGCTGAGGCTTCTAATGGGCAGATGCCAAATCTGGACCTCATCAATATTGTTAATTATTTGGCTGTTCATGGGCAGGGTTTACAAGTGAGGGTGGAGAAGGTTTGGTCTTTGCTTGATTCTTGGTGGCTATACAGACTTGGTGAACTACTGGAGTTGCTTGGAAAGGTGGCTAGAAGCATAAATCCTGAATGGAAATTTGGGATCCCTGTTTCAGATTATGTTGAAGGATGTGCAACTCTTGCCAGTTCCCTATATAATCAGGTAATTTTTTAATTTTAAAGATACCATTATCTGAAGTTTCAACATGTCACTCTTGCACGAGAATTAACCACTTCTATATTATTCCCTTCTTTTAGTTGTAAATGAGTGTACTGCTATTGGTTATAAATTTAATTCTTCCAATCTCCTCATAGGGTTACATGTATAGGTGATCGTTGGTACCCATTTATGTTTATGCCACCAGTTGCTTATTGTTTCTTAATTCAGGCATTAGGTGTTCCTACTGGTCCACATGGTGCCTTCCGAGATTATCAAGTTGATGCAGTCACTATGGAAATTTCACCAAAGTTTGCCTCAAGTCAGAGGGTTTTATTTCTTTTGCGTGTTGGCAGGTGAGCCTTAGTCGACTTCTTACTTTACCTCCTATGTTGTTGAATCATGCAATACTCATCGTTCCATTTAATGATTGCATTTTGTGTATAAGGTCCTTATCATGATTGCATGTTGTGCATAAATTCCAGATAACTGCAACAGATGTAATTAGTGATCATGTTTTTATTGCTTTTAGTGTTAAATGTCGTTACTTTGATTGTTTCCTGTGTTGATCTTTTCCATATTTTTGTGTTTACTTGCTTTGTTTATCACTTGGTACGTATGCATGTGTTTATTTAATTTGGGCTCCTTCATCTGAGGTGAATTCTCTGTACTTGACAGGTTGGTTGAAGGAGTCATACGGTCTGTAAATAATCTTCTTGAGAAGTTTCATCAGTCATTTTTTCTTTATCTCATGACGTCTCCGAGTAGGTTCGTTTCAGTTGGAGTCTACATGATTGCCTTTGCTTTGCTCATAGCTCCCCTTCCGTTGGTTGCTGCTGCTCTATTTTCAGATGCCAGTAAATCAAATTTCGGCAAGGACAAAAACCAATTAAAGCCATCTGATCCCAGTGAATCTGTCCCAACTTTTACAGCATGGAAATGGCTTTATGCTGCGAAAACTGTACTCTTTGTCTACTTATGGGGCACGATTGTAACATTAATTCCTTATTTTCTCTATCAAATTCCCGATTCCTCACCATCAACCAACCTTTTACTTTGGATCATATTTTCAATCCTTAGCCTCCTCTTCACATATTCTGTATCTGGTTCATTTTCATTCTTGAGTACAAGTCAACCACAGAGAAGGGATTGGACTCTCCTTAAGTCAGTAACCGTTGCTGCTGCATTTATAGGACTCTGTCTCATGTCCGTAATAAACTTCGCAACTGCAGAAATCGGAGCGCTGCTACTCATTCCTTTGTGTTTGACTGTTGTACCTTTGAGGCTCGATGTTAGATTAAATACCACGAAGGCTATCATCCGTGGAGCTTGTAACGTGCTATTGATAATTTTAGCGTTTCCTCCAACTGCATCTGTTTTGGTAAAAGGTGCAATTGGTGGTTTTGACAACATTAGATTTGTTGAATTCTGGGATTGGGCCGAGTCCCTTTGGGCATGGAACAGTGCTACTTACAATTACATATGTATGGTTCATCTCCCTTGCTGGGTTCTATGTATTCAAATTCTACTACATCGTTGTTAGTTTATTTTGAACTCATAGGCTCCGTTGATGTTTTATCAGGTTAACATATTTCAGGGTGTAGAACATTTATTTTGCTTCAGCTCTACCATTCCTTAACTTTGAAGCTTTAAATGTTGCTCCAATTTCGTGTTTGTATTAGCTTTTGTACGTCCTTGATTAGATTTGGTTCATTGAGATGTTGAAATTCAGTACTCGCATACTTTAGCTCTGAGTTTACAGCTGCAGCCGCAACGAGAGCAGTCGTTATTGGGAACACCCAACCCAATCGCGGGCAACTGTGCTGCTTTGTTTGACAAGGTATGTAAGCGTTTCTTGAATAAGCTGTCATTGTTATTTCTTCACTCTTGGTCCTACATTGCTTAATTTTTGTTGTTTAGGACACTGAAGACCCTAACACTGTGTCTTTCTCCGACGGCTTTTTCGACACTATACAGGTAAGATGTTCCTTTCGGGAATCAAATGCTTCTTATTGTTTGCTTCTACTTGCTGTTTGCCTGTTTCAAATGTAGCGATGATACTGCTTGGAACTGATGCTCATTGGCCAATGCTTATTTTGCACTTAAATTTTCGTGTAATGAAATGTTCTTAAATCTTTATACAAGGGGTGTGTTTGCAAATTCTGACAAAACAAAAATAAGGCAACTCAAGGCAATAGCTTGCTTTTGTTCAAATTGAGAGTCATTCTTAATTTCTTATTTTTCGTAAATTGTATGCAATTGCAAAACCACCTGAAATCATGTTTCATCTCCTCATAAAATCTTTTTACTTGCATTATATATTCTTTAGAAATTTTAAAATTTTGTTTAAATTGAGTAAATTATAATTTCAATTTATTTACGAAATCATTAACTTGAAGTAAAAGTGAAAGAGAGACTACTCAATACTTCATAGTTAGCGTGAAAAGATATTATATTGATTAGGAAGGAATTCTTTTTTGTGAGATTATTATATTCATCTAATAAGTTATTTGATGGTCTAAATCCAAGTGAATGGACTCAATTTTATTTTACTAGAACCAACTTTCCAATTATTTTGTGTAATTATAAAAAAGTAGTACTTTCGGGGTGTATAGTAATTTTTTACTTTTTAAAATATTTTCTTTTATATAACAAAGTTATTATTATAATGATGAAATATTATTTATCTTATTCCTTTGATTCCATATAATGATGTTAAAGAGTGGTTATTTTTTAATCAATTTTATTAAGTTTTTTTAAAAATTAATTTAGCATTATTTTGGAGTACTCCATAAATAAAGCATAAAGTATAACATGTGTAAAAATATTATGACAATTTTCAAATTATAAATATTTTTATAGTTTAATTTATATTTTATTATTATTGATTTATTTATTTTTTGTTTAATACAATACAAATAAATGAGAAAAATGTAAATAGTGGTATGAGATGAAGATATAATTATTGTTTCAAAGTTAATTGATTTGTCTAAAGAGTATAAAATTGTTTATACAAAAGTACAATTTCGAAATATAGAAAATTGCAACTTTATGTGTCTAATTCTATAACCCAAGTAAGAAAGGACTTGCAATTTAGCACCATTTTCATAGAATTTATCAAGTGCTTTAGCAAGAGTGAAAACGAATTAACATATTTCAACTAGTCTTCGGGGCATAAAATTTAATATTCTTTTCGTCCACTTTTTTTTTTTTAATGTAAATTAATAGAAGTGTAATTTTTAGGAATATTTTTGATATTTTTTACAATAAGTAAATGATAGGTGTGTAGGGAGGAGATTAATTATTTTGACTTTTTATTATTTAGAAACTTTTTAGCACGAAAATGAAAACAAAAAAATGTAATTAAAAAAAAAAGAAATGAGAGGGTATTATTTGTTTATTACAGCTAAAATAACATCATTTTATTTTGATTTTGACAATATAACATGAATAATAATAGAATAAAAATGTGGTAGGTAAAATATAGACTTCTTACAGTCTACTTTCTTTACATTATATCATCATTTATCAACACAATGGGCAATGGGGGAGAGCCAATAAAGTGAATAGAAATCAGAATTCTTGACAACTCACATTTGATCTCTTTAGCTCAGAATTTGAATTATAGGATCTTGATTAGTTTAAGGTTGGAAAGTTGCTGTCTTGTTACTGGTGAAGGGTTAAAAGCAGTGGCGAGGGAGCTCGGTAATGGACTCGAGGAGCTCGCCTTGATCAACTGCGATGTGGTGGAGAGGGAGTCTGGTTTTTTAGCTGATTTAGGACAGCATTTGAAGACTTTAAAGAAACTAGACTTGTCGGGTAATGACATGCTGCTCGACAAGGAGCTCGTGGCAATGCTCGTTTCGTGCAATTGCTTGGATGAATTGAAAGTGAGGGGTTGTAAGAAGTTGACAAATATGGCCGTGGATTCGATGGTGAGAAGCTGTAAGCAGTTGCAGAGTGTTGATGTAACATCTTGTGGTCGGATCGACATGGAGGGAGTCGTAAGGCTCGTGAGGAGCTCGTTGTTCTTGAGACGGGTCGAAGTGGAGGAGAGTAAGCTTAGTGAAGTTGCTAGAATGTTGGCGATGAGTAAATGTATTGAAGTTGTTTCTTGATGGATGGTTTGCAGAGGAGAAGATGGTCTTCTTCGTGCTGTTTGTGGCCGTTGAATTAAGGTTGCCACAACATACTGTGTGGCGTTATGTTACCGTAGTTATTTTCTTTGGTGTTGATTGTGTGTTGTAGAGTTAAATAAGACATAAAACAATATGGATACAAGTACAACAATTCTTGCACAACCTTTTCTAAGGCTTGATTGTATCCTTTACTCTTTGCTGGAACAGTTATCCTCTTACATTTTTTGGTGTTACATTCCTTCTCTTCTCTTATAAGTTATTCATCCAACTTTGAAAAAAAAAAATACTTCACATAATTTTGGTACTTAAGAAGTTGAGAATTAAATCTTATCCATAACAATTTGATTTAAAATTCAAGGTAATAACCTTGAAATAATACCTTATCTAATAAATCTTGGGAAAAAAAAAAACTATCTACGTAAGCGCAGTCCAGAATATTTGGGCCGAAACAATCACAATAACAAACCACTTATTAGGCCCAATTAGTGCCGGACTACAGATAATGAAGCCAACTCTGGCCTAATAATTTGTTCTAAGAGAAACACCAGAAGTTGTTTGTTAAAGCCCATTGCATATAAACTCTATTAGGGATTCGAATCCTTCAAAATAAACAACTAAAATATTTTTTAGATCAAGAAAGTATAGAAATTGAAAATCTTCCTAACTTCCACGTATGTATAATTATTAAATAATTAAATCATATAAAGGAATGTTCAGAGATTCAAAGGAACAAAAATATACACCTCATCCCATACAAAAGGGGTGATTAATGAAAGAAACTCTTTGAATGAAACGCCAAAATAGAAAAAAAAAAAAAAAAAAAAAAAAAAGGGACCAATTGAGGGGATGGAAGGCGTAATAATTCGAGATTTACTATTTTACCTTAATTTATCAGGACGGCACTGTCCGTTCAGGGCCATCACAGACTGCACGGTTTTGTTTTTGGACTCATACCTAAAATTTTCATGAGTTTATTCACACTTATAAAATTAAAGTTATCACATTTTCTAACCAATATGGTATTTTGATTGTCCACCCAATCACAAGTATATTTCATTTAAATGAAAATTCGATATTATAAATAACAGATGGACACCTATTGAATCTCAATAGGAATTTTTAAGGATATTTGAAAATATAATTAGCATAGTTATGGTTATAAATTCTAGGAAAACATGACACCAAAATTTGTGTGGAATTTTATAGGTCATGAATTATTTATCAGGATTAAATCTTTGAGATTTTTTTTTTAAGTTTTATGTTATTTTTTCAAAGACCTCAAGTGGAAGGCTGATCTTATGTCAGTGAGTTCTATAAATTTTATATGTTCGTAAGTAGGAGGTTTTATATCTCTTCAATGAAAATTTAATTACTTTTTGCAAAGTAGCTCTGATATTAGTATAAATGTATAATACACATGAAGTATAAAATTGCATTCCATATTATATTTAATGGATAGGGCGTGAGTTTTAGATATTATAGTCTATCCTTTTTTTCTATTTTTTAATAAAAATTGAATTCATATTGTGTAATATATTTAAGGGTTAATTGCAAAAGAAACCACGAACTTTACTTCTATTGTAAATCAATCCTCATTCTTGAGAAATTGCAAAAAAAAAAAACTACAACATTTAAGTATTGTTGCAAAACGCACCAAATTTCTAATTAAAAGTATAGGTTTTTTGGATTTTTTTTTGCAACAATAGTTAAAGGTAGTGGTTTTTTTTGCAATTTCTCAAAAGTAAAGATTAATTTGCAATAGGAGTAAAGTTCGTAGTTTTTTTTTTTTACAATTAACCCTATATTTAATAGTATTTGGAGGTTTTGCTATTAGATGTGAAATTCATATTTAATGAAAAAAAAGACAAATAAAGACTTACTAAAATGACAAAATTAATACATTTTGAGGGAATGACGAGTATATTTTAAGAGATCAGTATGGATATATCAAGAATATCGAATCTTTAGGATCGTATAGAACCCGATAAATATGATGAATCAATTTAAATATTAAAATTGAAGTACATGCTAAAATTTATTAAAAATAAATAAAAAATTTGCCTTATTTAATTGTTGGATTTGTAAGAAATTACTCAACAATTTTGAAAGATAGTCTTGTATACTAGGATAGCCTTATTTTAATCTTTGAACAACATTTAAGTTTAGTGCAGAAATAGAAGTGAGTTTATCATTTATAAATTGTACTTGTGTGGTAAGTTAATAAGATACTAATTTTGTTATTTTGAAAGTCTAATCTATAATTTCTTTTCTTTTATTTAGTAAAAAGACTCATCCATGTTCCAATGTAATATAACTATTTATTTTAATTAAAATAATAATATTTCTAAATTTAAGAATAAAATGCAAATGAATACTTTATGAAGAATGAAAGAAATGTAAACACAAAGATGAGTACGGTTGAAAACCAAATCCATTACTCATCACCGCTTTTTGCGGGGGTTGCCGCCAACTACAAATATTCCCGCCTAAAATTTTCGAGTGGGCCCTACGCGGGGACGTAAATGGGCCTCCTTGTACTCGTTTTGTGGGCCGTGAGAAAGGGCTCTCCTATTTCCTAAAATAAATAAGTTAATGTTTGGCTTTTGTTTGACTGCGTTTTTTTTTTTTTTTTATCTTAATCTATTTTTTCCTGATTGATTTCTGTAAAATACCTACATAATTACATTGGATTCCCTCAAAGTTGTGAGATGGCTCGATCTATTTTCTAAGTATGATTATTTTATAGATAGATTAGAATGTTTTATTAAATATGATGAATGATGTGTTGAAGTAAGAATGTTATAGTATGATTTATTGTCCTATAATCATATTTTAGTTAATAATGTGATGACACCCTCAAATCATATTTAATGTATATTTTTCATAATTTATCTATTCAATAATCATATTTTATCCATATAATAATTATATATGTTAATAATGAGTTGATCGGTCTAATATATGCAAATTTTAAAAAGAAAAAAAAATTGCCTTGATAATATATACTGTTAATAATTGAGTATATTATTATTATTATTATTATTATTATTATTATTATTATTATTATTATTATTATTATTATTATTATAAAGATTTAAACTCTATATAGTCAACTAAGTTCTCAAATTAAATTGTGTTAATTCGAATATTATTATTATTATTATTTTATTCTCATAATTTAACATTTATTACATGCTCATGAAATTTATTACGTTATCTGTATAGAAATTTCAATATCAATTCATTTAAATAAAAAGAACAACTCATATATAAGAATGTTGTTTATTAGTTGTAATGAATAAGATTAAATTACTGTGGTAACTCACACATAATAATGAAATAAATTGAAAAATTATTGTATTTTAGTTATATAAACAGTACGTACAAAAATTTATATTTCAGAGTGGCTTTAATTTGAATTGTTCCAATTTGTACGTACGAAATAATCGATCTGAGAATTTCGAATTGTACTACTTCCCTCAGCATTGCATGGGAATGAATTCATATTAAATATATGCCTTACTCAGTTGGCATACCTACTAATTGGAAAACTTGTGTACGACGAAATGTATATCTTGAGACGAATATGAAGAGATAACTTTTTAAAGAGAAGTGATATACTTGATGAATGAAAAATAAAGAATATTCAATTAAATTATTTTGTGAAGAATTTATATGATAGATGAAAAGGTAATAACTAATAGTGAAATAAAATACTCTATCTATCCAGTTGAAAGAGATTTATTTGCTTTTTGCGCGTAAATTAAAAAATATTAGTAGGTAATTGTATTAGTTGGTGTGTGAGTCCATATTTTAGTTTTATTAGTGGATGTGTGTGGGTCTCATGTGTATATAAAGAAAAATGAAATCCTTGTAAATGAAAAAATAAGACTCTTTGAAACGGATATGGGGAGTACAAATTTTGTTCCTGTAAAACAAAATAGTCTCAAACAAAACTTGTTAATTCTTTTATTTATAATTATCTTTTTGATTAATTGACAAATTCTACGTATTTGTGGTAATATGTTTTACTCAACTAACAATAATATGTAAAAATTTGTGTGAGACTGTCTCACTTAAATAACTTTCATGAAACGGATAAAAAATTGATGAAAATTGATAATGATACACTGAATTATTTCATAAAAATTATGAGTTGGTTTCTTGTAAATCGGGTTTACATCATAAACCCTTATAAACCATGTGGCCCCTTAATTTAAACACCCTAACAATACACAACGTATATAGGATTGGAATGGGGGATCACAAGGTTTACACTGTGAACCCAGTTTACACAAGTGTTTGTGATAATTTATACTACCTCTGTCCACCCGAAAGATGTCTTTTTTCTATTTTGGTCGTCCCCCTCAAAGAGGGTCATTTCTTTTTTGTTACACACAAGGGATCCACACACTCCTACTAATACAATTAAAATATGGGGTCCACACTCTCATTAATACAACTACACACTACACATTAAATAATTATAATCCTTAATCAACATGCACAAAAGTAAAAGACCCTCTTTCGAACGGACGGAGGAAGTAATATAAATGAAAAATGATAATATTTTAAAAAATATATATATAACAAATTTTTAATAAAAGATGATAACTAATTATAAAAACTTAAAATAATAATAGAGAGATGGTCTGACATCAGATTCTCCCAACATACTAAATATGGAATGTAAAGGTTTAGCCTTGGATTTTTTTTATTCTAGTTTGCCTAATTGATTCCACATAATATAGAATTGTGTAATTAAAGTGTAGGGTTATTATGGGTTCACCTAGCTAGATTTAGTGCGTTCGAGAGTCAATAAATTAATTTTTACGTGTAGTTATTAACTTTTCTTACAAAATATCCCTTATGTCTCATACTTATTGCATCATTTCTTTGTAATTTACAAATAAATGATGCAAATAACTATGAGACAAAGGGAATAACATTTTATTTCATCAAATGATGATTGATGTTAATAACAATTTAATGTTATGATTTAGATTCGAATGTATAGGTATTTATAGATGCATTATAGTATAAAATTATCTATCTACTGTATATGAACAAAATGTAATGAAATATTTATTTTGAATTAGAACAAAGATAGACTCAAAAATTGCAAATGAAAATATATTAGAGGGAAGAGACTACAAATAAAAGAGAGATATTTAGTAGTTTTCAAACAAAATTCATTCTTTAGAATTTTTATAAATCTACAATTTACCTAAAATTTATATACATGGTCTAATATTAAAACTAATAAAATAATTTTCTCACGATAAAATTCTTATATGTTAAAGATATTATCAGAGGACAAGGGTGGGTGTCATAATTCTTTTTTTTTCCAAACAGAAGTTAAAAGGAATTAAGAAAGCAGAAACACTAAAAAGAGAAGCAGATAGTGGGTAATTGAACAATAATAGTAATAATAGAAAATTTGAGAAAATGCCCTTGTGTGAGCTAGGGTTTTCTTTAATTCTATTGATGTGTTAAAATACCCAAATTTACATAAATAGTCTTGAAATAAATAACTCGATTATATTTATTTATTTTTCGATTGTAAATATTTATATAACTCACCTATATATATTTTTGACTTATGTATATACTTATGGGCCGATTAAAACCCTAAATAGAGTCACAACCCGTATTAAGGATGTTTTGTCATTTTGAATATTTAAAAATTTATCACGGGCATCAATTTTTTTTTTGGTAAATCATTTGGACAAACCGAAATTTAACCCTAATAATACTCCATAGTAACAATAATATGGTTAGTAATTATGGAATCTTGTAGAACATAGGATTCCCCAGATCCCCATTTCTAAGCTTAATACCTCCCTCCATTGGATTCCTATTCATTAATATCCAACCCAATTATGAGATGTGAAAATTTCAACACAATTAATGTCAAATTCATATTTAATGATCATCCAAAATTTTCAAATTTTAGATGCTTCTCCTCTACACATGTTATCTTTGAAACCTACACATTTAATTTTGACCCATAATATACTTACAGGGCTGGTGGTTCATACTCAGATTTTTTTTTTTAAGTTTTCAAAAAAAAAAAAATCAATATGTAGAGAGAGAGTGTGTGTGATTTACCTCAAGTAAAGAGTAATAAAAATATCAAAAAAAAAAAAATAGTATGAATAATTTTTTTGAGAAAGGAGTAATATTGGAGATTAATTTAAGTTTTAATTTTAATTTTTAAAAAAGACAGACAGAAAGAAGGTGAATACACCAGTGTGGGCTTAATAGCAACTACTCATGATAATAGATTTATGGACAAGCCTCTACCAGTAAAATTTACTAAATGCTAACATTTATAAAAAATTATTGAGGCTTCCAAAGTCAAAAGATAAAACCACCATCAATCCTAAATGAAAATGTGAATTTGTTAATTGGATTTTTCAAAAATAAAATTAAAAAATGCACATATAGATATGCAAAAATTTCATTGACTATTTCTTTTTCTTTCTCTTGTTTAATAAATTATCACCCTTAAAAACTATGATTAGTACATTTTTGCCAATGATACATACACCCCAATATTATTTGGAATACATCTCATTTTATTATATATTCCCTCCGTCTACTACTGCCAATTACTTTTTTATATAGATTAATGAACAATATTATTTAATGTATGATAGTAGTTGTATTAATAAAATATATAAATTTCATATTTTAATTGTATTAATGATGTGTGTTAATTCTATATGTATTTAAAAAATAATAATAAAATCCTTGGAAATGAACGCCAAACGCGACAAAACGAAACTCTTTCTATGTACAGGGTAGTGTATATTTGAGGCTACCATCAATGTAAAATAGGTTGGGATGTAAAATAGTAATGCAATAATTTAGCGTATACAATCGTTTCACATAATGATTTGTCTCATTTTAGATTATGATCCTATTTAATAAGAGGGGTATAATTTGTATCGGTAGAGTGATGGGATAAATAATTAATAAATATAATTTTTATATATATTCAAACGGTAAACCGACCTATTTGGCTGGGTTAATGCTTGTTGACCTTTGCTTCTCTTTTTTTAATTTTTACAATCTTTCTTTATATTTTGATATAATATCTCCTTTTTCATACAACAGATGAGTGACATGTAGGTGGTGGGAACGTTTTAATATTTCTTTTTAGAGTTGTTAATTTCCTTTTAAATATAGATTTTGTCTTTATCCGTGTATTATTCAGTTAACTATTCACAATAAGAAATTTAACACTATAATATAACGAGTTTCAAACAGTTGTGGTGGTAATACTTAATGCATATATTTATTATTATTTTATTATTATTATCACTAAAAAAAATATTTTTAGCAATCGAATTTACCAACGGAATTCAATGCGTTGGTAATTACCAATGGATTAGCAACAAAGATGATATTTTGTTTTGCATCAAAATGCCAATGAATTTATTCTCTATTTAAGCAACGGAATTCAATCCGTTAATAATTACTAATGGATTACCAAGGAAATCATTATATAAATTACCAACAGAATTATTTACCAATGTAATTGATTTTTCGTTGCTAAAAATTTACCAATCACCACTTTACCAACTGATTTCGTTGTTAATCCATTGGTAAGCCAATTTAACAATGGAAATAAGGCTTTTACCAACAAAATATTCCGTTGGTAAAAAACAGTTTTTTTAGTGTATTGTTATTTTTTTTAGACTACATGATGATGCATACTTATTGCCTAACACTAAAATTTTAACATGATTTCATTATTATTATTATTATTATTATTATTAATTAAATTTAGAAAACTCGGATGAAATACTATTCATCAGGGCAGGCAGTTTAAACACAAAAGTGCATGATTTGCAATAAATAGATGTAACATGTTTATAAGTCGGAAATGTTCTTTTTTATTAATAGATCTAATTTATTGTCGTTTAGTACGTTAAACTAATCTTTGACTTGTCCCCACACGCTAATCAACATAATATGCTACCATTCAAACTTAAAACAAATCCGAAGACAGTTAATTAACTAATTAATTCGTACTAATTAATCCACCTTACTTAACCTTTTTGGCCAAAACAGGTGTATTTTTTTGACAAGAATTTTATAGTACCTGTTTATTATTGTAAGTCTCACGAAATATTATAAGTATTTAATAAAGTATTTAGTTATTGTTCCTAATTAATGTGTACTTAAAAGTATTATGTGGCATGCAAGTTATATTGTACTTATGGGAGAGATGGTAATCAAATCAATTTATTAGTGAACCATACGAGTCCTGACTTAATTAATATTCGTATTGTATCATATATAAATATTCGTATTGTATCATAACCGGTTCCGCTAAGATTTCATATTTACGATTTCACATTATTTATAATAAATTATCTTTTTATTAATTTTATTGACTTTTAAGAGTATTTTAATATTTTTAAATAATAAATATAGTGAAAAAGATTTCACATTTATAGTTCCACGTTCTTTATAAAAAGTTGTTTTATCAATTTTATTGACTTTTAAAGTATTTAGTATTTTTAGGTAATAAATAAAGTGAAAAATAATATTATGAGTGTGAAAAATGAGTAATAAATTTGAAATTAAAATAACTTTTGAGATTATTAGATAAAGTTTTGTTTATTTTGTTAAGTATGAAATTTATTACTCCCTCCGCCCCGCCCAAATAACAACATTTTACTATATTGGGCATCCCGTTCAAATTTCACAATTTTCCTCTTTTAGTAAAAAGGGTCCACCAATGACCCATCACTACCCATCACATCTCACTAATTAATACACTTACCCACTTTACATAAAATAATAATAATCCTTAATCTACGTACAAAAAACAAATGATGCTATTTGTACGGGACGAAGGGAGTATGGTACAAATAAATACAAGAAAAGTGTGAAATTCGTTTATGGGATGGAGGAAGTCTTTGTTAATCTAACTTTTAATAACAGAGATCCTGTCATTATTATTTTTGTCCTGTAATTATTGCTATGTAGGTAAAAATCTTTAATGACAGGAAAGTGACAAATAATGCGATCTAGAAAATTTTACATTGATTTCAAATCGAGCAAGTGTTTTTTTGCTTGAAAATTCGTGACACTTTCGACGTCAACGAGCTCTCGTAAACCTATTTATGAAATGCGTTTGAGTACAAGTTATATTAATAGACAGTTAAAAATTTACTTGTTAATGAATTTTTTCGAGTCAAACTAGAGAGAACTCATTTTATTTGTTGAAGAATCTTCTCGAACCAAACTCAAGCTAACCAAATTTTATGAGTTATTTAACACTTTTTTGAGTTGAACATTAGTGTAACTCGTTTTACTAGCTAATTAATGGAATTCTATCATGAACTCTAATTATTCATGAAGTCAATATTTTTCAAATTATTCGAACTTAATTAATCTTTATTATTAACATTTGTTTTGAATTTAAGTTGAACTCAAACCTAAATAAACTTTACAAGTTGAACTCGAGCCCAATAATATTCAATTCGATTATACTAAATCAATTAATAATGACTTTTGACATTCACAAACCCTATGCTTGTGGATTCAATCCAAATAAATGGATATTGTGTATGTAGTATTTAAAAGTTTCACGACACATAAATCCGAGCATATTTCACTTAAAAATATCTCTCGCATAATAATATACTCCATTATTTTACATGTAAAGTGATATTTGATTATTATGCATATTGTTGAACTCCTTTTCTAGATAATTTACAATGTTCAATTATTAAACAATAAGAAAATATTAAAAACTTCTGGTATAATTTTTTATTCTAATATTCGTTTATCATAAAGCAAGATATTATAGTAGAACGATCGAGCCATAAATACAAAAAAAATAATATTATATCTTTGGTGCACATTCAATGAGTAATAAGTTTATACTATAAAAATAAATAAATAAATAAATTTGAATTGGTTGTATTAAATTCATGCAAGTTTTAATTTCGATTCGAAGTCATGACAAAAAAAAAAAACACATTAATTCGACCTGATATTTTCATTTAGAATGGTTTGAGTAGTTAAATTTAAAGGCCATATTATTTATTATAATAATTTATAGTTTGGTAGGATATATATACTAGAGCTAGTACTCAATTATAATATACATATTTACTACCCATTACCGTGTCAAAGAACTGAGTAACAAATAATACTACAATAATTTGCTCCAATTTATTAAAGGGATGTTAATTGGTAGTACCTTTGCTTCCTAAAATGAAACCAAACAAAAATTATGGCTTTCTTTGCCCTATTTGATCAATTGTCTTGTTTCAATAATTAAACCACACTTTTTTTCCCAACTAAATGCCTCGTTTTAATCCCAACTAAATGTAAGATTATTTTTATTAAACTGAAAATACAATTTTCGAATTAATTATCATTAAAATTAGCATGAAATCGATTTTACGGTGAAATTGGGATTACTTTATTTTATTATGGAAGGTTACTCAAAGTGGGTCATTCTTGTATACAAAAAGTAATCAGTTGTAAAAAAAATTTATAGTAAAGAAATACTATTCATAAAGTGTACAAGAAATACTAAAAAAAATATAAGTTTACAACGATTAACATCCTAATATCATCATCAGATTAACTAGTCAATTACAAAATAAAAGATTAGAACAAACACATCTTATTTACATAGAACCAACTTTAAAGTCTAAACTTAATATCTTCAATAATTTTATCAATATTGAAATGCACTCCATTAAATATCAAATATTACAGTTATAAATAAACTCTTAATTCGGAATAGAAAAGTTGTACATATTGTAAAGAGTAAACCCTCAATATTTTAAAGAAAAATTCTTCTGGTGCATCATAATGCTGATTTCACATTAACACCTTTCATTAATTATGGGTTGTAGTATAAGTATGTGGGATTGATTATTACATATATTATTTCTTGATTTTAAATCGGAAATAAAAATTTAATGTACGCTGTGTTATGAAAATCTCATTTATTTGATAAAATTTTGATAAAGTAAGCTCCTAATAAACGCATTTTAAAATTTTTTATATTATTATTATTAATTATTAATCTTAATTTCAAGCTGAATGCAGTTCAAAAGAAAATTATAAAAAAAAGTTGAATGAAATTGAATTAAAGAGAGTTAATGAGACTACAAAAGTACATATAAAACCAGTGGTACGTACATTTAATAAGTGTTAAATAAATAAATAAAAAGAAATTCGAAGGAATATTATAAAGTAAAGGTGATATAAGTGAGGACAATTTTATTTTATATACTACATTACTATTGCAAATTAGCTTTGTTTTAAGAGCGATAATCCCAATAAATGTTGGTATTAAAGGACCCTTTAGTTAGTTTATATATATTCCATCCTATTTAACCTTCTATACAAAATCACTTTGTTCATAATCCATGAACTAGTGGGGTCCATTAAATAGATTAATTAAGATTTTGAGGTTTTAACCTTAAACACCTTTGAGGCTTTGACTTGAACATGAATATGAATTATCTGGGAAAGAAATTAAAGTCCTAATTTGTGTTCATCGGCACTGTTATTTTAAGACAATTTGATGTGATATTTTTTATGTTATTTTTTTTTATAGATTATACTCCATTGCATGAAAGAGAATTTCAATTTCTTGTCTTAGGATTTATGTATAGGGTGTGATTTTTCTTTTCATTCCTATGTGTCACGCATTCAAATTAGTGCCACAAAAAATATCACACCAAAGTCTAACCGAATATATATGAGATCTAATTATTTTTAATTTAAATTTTATACTAGTATAGCCTGTATTTTTTATTTTTTTATTTTTGGTTTTTCTTGACTCATCAATACCAGGCCAGTTATTATTATTAAATTCTCACAAAACTTGATTATTTTTCTATACTGATCATCAGCTGATCTAATCGTACTGGATAAAATTTGATAGATTATGTTTATTTTAGGTATGTATAATAAATTTAATAAATTATGAATAGTGATAATTTATGGTTTAATAAATTTTAATTTTATGTTAAATAAATGGGAATATATATGTATTACACAAATTAATAGTATCTAAATCTCACCAATCACTTGCACATATTAATCTTACCACCCCCCACATCGCACCATATTTTTTTTATATTGATTTGATATAAAATTAAAATTTATCATATTAAAAATTAGTTAGTCTCCTATGAATCTCTTAACAATAAATAATGTAAATAGGATTGAGAGGAGGACCATAAATTTAAGGTATGATTAGATCTGGATTCATATATTAAGTTATATATAAACCAGATTATAAGAGTTAATTTTTGTGTTAATACCGGTTATAAACTCCATTGAAAGATGTTGATTTAACTGAATATTCACCCCTGAATATCTGAATAATGTTTTAGAATATATGTTTTGAGTTGACATCTAGGTGCATCTATGCCTATAAATGTATTAATTTTATATTTAATAATGTAAATAGAGTTTTTGGGATGAGGATTGGATGGGGAAGGGAGTCTTAGAACTTTATATCCTAGGCTCTATCATACTTATCTTAATAAAAAAGCTAGGATCAGTGAAATGGGATCATGGATAGGGGAGAATTAGACTTGGGGGTGGGAAAGTAGAAGGGTACTTAAGAGTTTTGAAATTGATAATCTCAATATTTTGTTATCTTCTCTTAATAGGTATAAACCAACCAAAGATGGTAGAGACACTTGGAGATGAAAATTAAACAATAAAGACAAGTATATTGTGAGAGAAGTCTACGAGATGCTGTGGAGTAGGAAGTCTTACATGGAGACAGATGACCAAAAAATATACAAAAAGATTTGGAAAAGTTCGGCTATTCCCAAAGTAAAGTTGATGGTGTGGAAAGCCATAAGAGGAAGACTTGCTACCATGGCAAACTTGAGAAGAAGAAATTGTTTTCCAGCTTATTATGGAGATGCATGTCCAATATGCAAGAGTAACGTGGAAACTGCTGAGCACCTACTTTTTAATTGCAGTTGAAGTACAAAAATTTGGGTTGAATGTCTCAAGTGGCTAGGTGTAAGTTCCCCTATTCATTCGTCCGCAAAAGTTAATGTTCATCTATTTTGTGGTTTGTTAAAAACTGGTATTGGTAAATCTGTTGCATTGATGGTTTGGATGTGTGTGATATGGCTGATGTGGAGGGGTGGTAGGAATGATGTGATATTCCAAGATAAGAAAGTAGATGAGTTGATATTAATAGGAGAAATGAAGTAGAGTGTGGAGTCGATTGAAAAGAATGAATAGTACTTATTCAATTAATATGAGTTATACGAATTGGTGGAGAGGAGGTCAAGAAGGACAAAGCTTGGAGGATATATTGTTGTCTAGAGGTTGCAATGGAAGTAAGTAACAAAGAGGAGAAGAAATTGGAATTGCTGCTTGTTCTGATGTTTTGCTGCTTAGAGTAGTTTTAATGGATGTTTTGACTTGGTGATTCAGTAAATACTTCTATGATTTCTATTACTTGTTGTTTGATGTACTTGAATGCTATATCTTGGAGTATTTCTCATTACTCCAAGTGTTTAATAATGAAATTATTTTTTTGCTGTTAAAAAAAATAATGTAAATGGTGTTTAGTAATAAATATAATTTTTTTCAATTTTCTAATAAAAAATTTAACAGAAAATTTGTTAATTACTATAAATTTATATATATATATATATATATATATATATATATATATATATATATATATATATATATATATATATATATATATATATATATATATATATATATTATTTTAATGCAGAGTACACAAATTTAAATCCATGCACTGTACCAAAAAAAAAACATTTGTTACCTTTTTACTTAAAGTTCACAAAACTAATATTTTACCATATCTCTTAATTTCAAATATACTTTTTTTTTAATTTTTAATATATACGGTATCTTATACATTTTTATCATCTGATCATTATCATATGTAAGATTTACTTAAAGTTCACAAAATAATATTTTAACATATCTCTTAATTTCAAATATACTTTTTTATCTTTAATATATACGGTATCTTATACATTTTTTTATCAGATAATTATCATATCACTTTTACAGTATCACATTCACGTGTCTTTTAAAATAATACCCATTATATTTATAATTCTAAGAATGAAATATACTTTGAAAACTAAATTTATGATGTTGGAAATTATTAATTTTCATTATAATCTAATTGTGGGCAATATATTATTATGCAATTATATTAGCTATTCAATTATATTATGGACTTAATTAAGTGATCCAATTAAGGTTAAAGGTCTATGGGTTATAATAATAAATGATATGAGCTTATTGAGTAGATACCCAATACTACATGATTAGGTGATTATGGGTGGTCTAGTCAAGTAGTATATAAAGGCTCACAGGTTATGGTCCCCAATATACTAAGCCTACGGTCCCCATAAAGGAATTAGGAGGGCTTAGTTGAGGAAGACCATAAGACCTCCAATCTTCGAGTTCGTATTCCGTCTAGAGAACTCAAGGTACACTTCCGCTTTAAGGTTTAAATCTCTTTAATCATAATAGGGTTAAGGTTTCATGGATTTATTTCCAATAAGTGGTATCAGAGCCACCCTATTCATGATTTTTTGAGATATAATGGAATTATAATTTTAATCATATATGTGTGATTATTAATTTAATACTTTGTTGCGATTAATTATTACAATTCAAATTTAATTGCATAAATTGGATCAAGATTTGATAATTGAGATATATGATCCGTTTGAGTTCTGGTGACACAATTAACATACGTTAATGTTGTGTGTTGATACATATTTTAACTATTTATGTTTTGTGATTCGTGGGGATGAACATCAATGGTACAGTGTATAATTTTATGCTTGAGGTATTTTGATAATACATATCTATCATTGATAAAAATGAGTGGAATTGGCTTAGTTATCAATTTTTATTTCCATTAATAATGATTAATATTCATATTGCTTTTAGTTTAAATTTCGGATCCAATTCTATTAATCATTAATTGTGGCTGGTTGGATTGTAAAATCAATTGGGTTATACGAAAATTCATAATATGAATTACTACAATTTTGTTAATAAAATTATTATGTTGGAATCGGGATAAAGTAATTTGGTGACTAATATCTTGGGTGGATATGAGCTTTGTGATTGCAATCTTTATATTATTGAATGAATCACAAAGATTGAACCAGTCAATCATATACAATAAGCAATCAGTGTTTTGAGAATGATCAATTCCACTATTTTCATTCATTTATCGTTCATGATCAATTTGACGAGGTTGATAAAATCTCAGTTGTATTTGCCATTTGTGGAGTAAATTAATTGGGACTTTAATCTAAAGTCTAATTCAGTTTATTACTTTAATTATAATACTTTGTGATAGATTTGATTCTAAAATCTTTGAAATTTAAGTTTAAATTGACCACATTATTGGTTCAATCAATTTGGAGGAATTATCAAATTTACTTTGATTGAGCAGTTTGTAATTGAGGTGGGCATACTACTGAATGACAATTTAATTATATTTTTGCCCACTTAATTGTTCGGTAGAATTTATAGAAATTAAGTTTTGTGACCAATGTTCAAATTGTAAAGAATCTTACTGAAGTATCTAATTCTAATTGGATTATTGCATTGTGATGGGGTGATTATTTGTACATTCCTTTCACAAAATGAGACCTTCAGTATAGTACCTAACAATTTTTGGTTTCATGATTGTAATCAGTTATGTGCTATAATAATTTTGGAATGATGCAAGCTCATGATTCAACACTTATACCGCAATATTTTGGGTTATTAATGTCAGTACATGTATACTCAGATGAGTATATATTTCAGGATTGTGCATGTGGGTGCATGTATAAATTAATTTTCTTTAATCAATCCATGCCCTTTACTTATGGAATTATATGGAATTAGTATATCATCATTTATCTCATAAATCTATAATGAGGTAATGATTATCTGTCCCATTGCTGAAATAAAAATTCATGACATTGAAGTGTTTTATGTCACTTTTGGTAATAATGTATTGCTTATATGTGAGGGTTCCATATACTTATGCCATTCATGAAAAGGCTAAACCTTTGGCATTTTGGTGTTTTGAGAATTGAACTAGATTTAATAATAATTTAGTATATTAGCAGGGACACATTATTATTTGGTACTTATATGCATATTTGTATTGCTTTTAATGCTAGTTGGATATATTAGTATCCACAGATTATTATATACAATACACAATTTGGAATCCATCTGCGTAACATGTTATTTTTTGTTATTATCAAGAGACTCATCGGATCAGAATAATTATGTGGATACATTTATGAGGTTTACAAGCATAGTGACATATTCATTCTTGGTTAATGGAATTTTGGGAATACTTATTGGATCAGCCAGTGACAAGACATGCTATCATATTTAAGAATTTGGATTTCGAATGTGTACAGATTTGATGTTATATAAATCAACATGCACTTGTATTCCTTCCAAATTATGCTACTTTCAAGTGATTTTGGTTCGATGATTAAAATAACAATTGATTTGAATATACATGTTGTAGCAATTTGATAGTATATTTAATTCTTTATGGAGGGATGCTTATCAAATTTAGTTTATACTAAATTGAAATAAAGATCCCAATTAAGTTAAGATATCATTCAGTTTATATTAAATTGGGATTTTGGAATCCCTAATTAAGTAAAGGAGATCTTTCATCATTATAGGGTAATGAATCATCTAATATTCCTATTTGGTTAGAGAAATAAAATTAAATTAAATTGGGGAGACAGTTAAATGTCGTTTAATTAAATTAAATATTTTAATATTTATTTAATTAGTCTAGTAAACCTTCAATCTAGTCAATCGAAGCACCATGTTGCCACAGTAATATCGTGTGTGGAGAAAAGCTTTATTGAAATTACATAGATGGGTGTTGTATTATTTATGTGTTCTGTGTTCGGCCCACAAGTAGGCACAGTTTGACAGAATAATAACATACATGTGATAATAAGTATGTGATAATTATTTGGATTATTCATGTGAACATGAGTCGGTCCACAGATAGACTCTTGTTTGACAGAACTTATTGTCAATACTTGATTGTTACACCAAGATTACCCCTGCAGTTAATTTTTGTCCACAGACGAGGTTAATGTTGCACAAGGTGTCTTGTGATGGGTCCCTAATTAATAATGTTTTGCAAGTGTATCTTCATGCGGGTATTGATCGGCCCATAGGTAGATTAATATTTGGCAGAAATACACAAGCACCTGTGGTGGTAAATATGTGACGATTATTTGTTTAACATGTGAGTAATAAGTCGGCCAAAAGGAAGGCTATTGCTTGACAGTTTTATTGTCAGTATTTGACTACTACGTAGAGAGTGTCACTTACAAGTTGGTATTGATACTAATGATGTGATAGATTCCTTGAGATGATTCTAAACTATTTAAAATTTGAAAGATTATAAAGTTTAGTGCAAGCATGATAATCATTTTGGATTAATTCTCTGTACAATTAAGAAGTCTGTTAATTAAGTTTAACCTATGTCAACAACAAAATTATACATGATAAGAACTTCAACAATAAGGATGAACTAATAAGTTTCTAACAAACTCTGTCTCAATAAAGTATAAGGGCAACAAAGAAAAACCCGTTTGGAAAGCTGTTAAAAAGAAACTAAAGTATAAACGTTCGTTTTCTCCTTAAGGCTTGTGGAATTGTTTTATAATACACCACATTAAGATTACTTAGTATGAATGGTGTTGTGGTGTAGTTAAAAGACAAAAATAGTATTCCACAATATATGGTTACTAATTGGAGAAATACTAAAGATTGCAGCTTATGGTCTCAATAAAGTTACAACCAAAGTAGTTGTGAGAACTCTTTGAGTTTCACATATGGTGATATCCAACTAAGGCTAGATCATTGGGATCTACTAAAGAAAATTGGATTCAAATAGATACAAGCTACTTTATTGGTATTAAATAAAGATAATAAATTTATGATCCAATTGATCGGATCATATTTGAGACGGGTAATACGGTATTATGTGAGGATGTTGATTTTGGGGGAAGAATAATATTAGAGACATTGTCCTTAAGGGGGAGTCGATTCGATCCCCACTTATGCTTTAAAGAATTGGTGCAAATTTAGAATAACGATATGACAATGTCAATAATATTTAAGGAATAACAAATTCAACAACCTCAAGAATTAATGTCACTAAGAAAACCACTAGAGTTGGGTGAAAGACAATTCGAATGATTATGTGGTTTTTCTACTAAATAATGAGGACACTATGAAATTAATGGTAGAACATTCAAATAATGTTCATCAAACCATGAAAGGTCCAATTACTCCAAAATATGTTAATGCTATAAGTTATGAGTAATAAATCAATACAAGATGATTAAGTTTGCATCTTGATATAGAATTATACTCAAAAGGGAAGGAAGTCATTATTATAAGATAATCGTGACATTAGTAACACATTTTGATCTTGAATCATATTATATGGATGTAAAGATAAAGTTCCTTGATCGCAACACTGATGATACGATCTAAATGGTTTAAGAACTAATAGGAAATCCATCTATGCATTCAAGTAAATTATTTTCGTAAAGGAATCACAAGTATCATCATGAAGTAAGTGTCTCATTTGGTTTTGAGACAAATGTAGATGATTATGTGATTCAGTGGGAAATTGTTTAAGTTAAACTAAGGGAGACAAGTGCAGTCTCAATCAGGTGCCCTAAAGTTAAACTAAAGATTTAAGAAATGTAGAAACATTTCATATTCATTGGTTGTTGGAAGTTATTGTATGATGAGGTCTCTACAAGACCTAATTTGGCTTATGTTGTTGGTATATTAAGTAGACATTTAAGTAACTCTAGTATGGATCTTTATAAAGTATGTATAGAGAACTAAGAATAATATGCTTGTACATCAGAGATCAGATTTGTTAGAGATCATGAGGAATTCTGATTCTGAGTTTGTTGGATGTCAATACAGTATAAGATCCACTTCAGGCTATATTTTCTGTTGGTCAGAGAGTTATACAAGTAAAAGTATTAAGCAAACACTTTAGCTCATTAACCATGATAGACTCTAAATATGGATCCACCAATTATGTATTTAACGCCCTGCAATTTTATGAGCTAGCTAATCATGTGGGTGTTATATGATTTTAGAATACATTAGTTCAGTGGGAGTCTATATTTATTGTTCTTTAAAGTTTTCAAGACACTTTGATTTGAATAATTTAGTATTCTGCAGAATAAAGTTCATGGCTTTGAATTCATTGTGAATTCACTTAAGTAATTTCATTTTGTAATATTTTACATTATGGATTGATCTCACTAAAGTTTAAAGTTGGACCAGTTGGAAATAGATATGATGTTGATCACATTTGACATGTAATTTTCATGCTACTCACCATATTTGATCTATGTCATTGAGTATATTGATATGGTGATTGTCGGGGTTTAATCACGATTTATAATGTGGTGAATGCCGCGGTAGTTCCATATTAGTATATGAGATGGACCAGATTGTTAAGTATAGCCTAAAGAGGAATAGCATAAAGTAGCGCAACTAAGGACTCTTGATATAATTGCTAACGGAAAATATATAGCCCAAGTGGGAGATTGTTGGAAATAATTAATTTCCATTATAATCTAATTGTGGGCAATATATTATTATGCAATTATATTAGATATTCAATTATATTATGGACTTAATTAAGTGATCAAATTAAGGTTAAATGTCCATGGGCTATAATAATAAATGCTATGGGCTTATTGAGTAGATACCCAATACTACATGATTAGGTGATTATGGATGGTCTAGTCAAGTAGTATATAAAGGCTCCCAGGTTATGGTCCCCAATATACTAAGCCGCACATTGTCTTCCCTTCTCCCCATCGGGAGGGATTATTACGGTCCCCATAAAGGAATTAGGAGGACTTAGTTGAGGAAGACCATAAGACCTCCAATCTTCGAGTTCGTATTCCGTCTAAAGAACTCAAGGTACGCTTCCGCTTTAAGGTTTAAATCTCTTTAATCATAATAGGGTAAAAGTTTCATAGATTTATTTCCAACATATGATTCATTTATTGCAAAATAAGCAATTACTCCGATATATTACTCATTTAATTATGTTTGTTCCGATGTTTTTTTATATCATTTTAACTATATATTAAAAATAATATTAATTGAAGGAAAAAAAATCTACGAAACTCAATGAATAGTTGATGAATGAGATTTATTTATATAAAAAGAATAATTTTAAAACTCAAAAGAACAATTTTCAAACTGCAAATAATTTTAACCCTTTTCAACATTTGAAGTAAATTTTTAGAATATAATTATTTTTTAAAATATTTTAATTAATTAATAAAACATGTTGGACTAATTGGGAAAAAGAAACGTAAAACAAAAATGAGGAAAGATGGTGTGGGCCATAAAATATGACGTATGAACAGTTTATCGATGTTTGAAATAAAAAAACACCCCACATAGGATTCTCATATTAAACAGGTTATCAGTACTGTGCAAGTGTTTGTCCTTTTTATTACCACACCACTCAGCCGTAAAAATGAGGTGCTTGTGTACAATGTTTTCTTTATTGGAAGATTAATTATAATTTACTCTTTCATTACTCTTTGTGGAGTATATGAGGTTTAGTCTCTCAGGAAAATAGAAAACTCATAATTTATTAACGAAATTTAATTCAAAAGATAATTACTAACTAATTGTCTATAAAAAATACTTTTAGCAACGGAACATCTACAGAATTATTATGTTTTTATCGATGGAATAAAATCCGTTTATGTTTTTATCAATGAAATAAAATCTCCAACGAAATCATTATATAAATGATCAATTACTATTTATCAACATAATCATTATATAAATTGTCAATTATTCTATTTACTACATAATCATTATATAAATTTTATAACTTGTAATATTCAATTGATAAAAAATTATGTTTATGGATTAATTATGTTATCATAATTTACTTTTACACCATTTTGGGAGCAGGCACTCAACCTTATAAATTCATCTTTTCCTGGGTGGCAGTTATTTAATTCAACCAATTTATTATTATTATTATTCAATTTGGGATTTTAACTACTTTATTTAATTATCTAAATATACTCCATATCAGTTAAATTTTACTAATTTATTTTTCCTATTTTACTGCTGCAGTTGTTCTTGGATTAGTCATTGCTTGCTTGAATTTCTATGCACGCACGTCTTCACTGTTTAATATGTAGTATGTTGAAAAGGAAATCTTCACTTATTTATTTATTTATTTTTTATTTTATCTTTTGTGGGTTGTCTAGGTCTGAGCATTGAATGTATTATTTAAAAAGAAAAAAAAAATTACAAATTCTCTAAAATAACCAGCAAAAATGTTACACAAAATTTAAGTTATGATTCTCTGAGCTCAATTTCAGCATAAATTAGTAATAAGTTAATTAATATATGCTGCTTAATTTTAGGGACCCCAACTGAAACTCAACTTTGTTGAATTTAAAAAAAAAAAAGAAAAGAGAAGACTTAATAACAATAAATATCATGAAAAATAAAACAAAGAGGAAGATTTCATACTAATATGAAATATCTATACTGTATTTATACATCAAACAAACTGTCATACTAAACCCTAATTAGTACTAAAACTACCACTAACACTAAATTAGGAAGCACTGTCAAAATCTAAACAAGCAGAAAGTAAATTTAAACCCAGATTAAAAAAAAAAATCAAACAAAAAAACCCTTCAAAATCAGAGAAATTAGTTGGCCCTTTCTCCACGGCATATGAACACTGTTTCCAGGTCGGGCGGCGTGAAGTAATCCCTCGCCACCTGACACGTCGGCACAGGGCGGCGCTTCCTCGGCGCCGGTGGGCAAGACAGAATTTCGGGAATTCTCGATTCACGCGCCGTCGGTGTTGTAGAGTTCTCCTCGGCGTCGCCGCCGCCGTCGTCCCTGACTTTCGTCGATATCTGCTTCAACGGCGTCCGGATTGCGATTCCGGCAATCAGCCACTTCTTACCGTCCGGCTCCTCCGTCGGCTGATGTTTTTTGGAGAAACCCATGAAATTGACCGGAGAAAAGGGGATGGAATTAAATTCGGGAACAAATTCCTTGAAAATCAAAATGAAAAACTCGCTTTTAGGAGGGATTGTGGTGGTCGGAAAAGAATAAACGAAAAGGGAATTGGAATTGAAAGGGGGAGAATTGAAGGGGTTGTTGGAAGGAAGAAACTTTGAATGAGAAAGAGAGAGAAAGCAATGGCGGCAAAATGAGAGTGGAATCTGGGGTTAAAGGAGGGGTTTTATATCGACAAAACAAGAGAGGGAAAATATTTGACCTAATTAATTCTTCCCTTCGCGATTAACATTGAAATCAATGCTATCCCTCACTCGCCTGTTTTATTTCATATACTTTCTTTCTTTCTTTTTTTTTTTCATTTATTATGAATTTATTTTGATACCGGAGTATTTACAAAAAAATATGAGTATATTTATCTTTAAAAAAAAATCTTCACAATCTTCTTCTTTTTCATCCCAATATTTTTTCGCAAAGCAATCTCTTTTAAAATTAATAAAAATCCTAATAATCTTTACCCACCATCTAATCTCTAATATGATCGCTCTTCAATTAATATTTTTTTTCACTTTTTTATCTTTTTTCATTTCTTCTCTCACATCAATTAATATTTAATTTGATATAAATTTAAATGGGTAAATTAATTACCAACACCCATATAAATTTTAAATGGGTAAATTAATTACCAACACCCCACTTGAAGTTTGTTTAAACTACTAAATAAATCCTATAAGTATCTACAAAATTAATTTAATATAAAAATAAATAATTATATCGAACATAATTAAAAATATTATATATAATCATAACTTAATATTCTTCTTTATTACTCACTCTGTCCGCTTTTAAGATATCAACTTTACTATTTCTTGCGTCCGTTTCAAAGGTATTTATTTCCTCTATTTAGTAAAAAAATACACAATATGACTCACCATCATCCTATAATACAACTACCCACTTTACATATATAATAATAATATTCTTAATTCACGTGCAAAAAACAAATGGATACCATAGAGCCGGACACGTGTAAACAGTAAATGGATATCTTAGAACCGGATGGATGGAAGGAGTATTATTTAATTATAATTAACATTTTACATTTCTTCGGGTACTCTTCATTGGCACATTTAACTATAATATGAAATTATATTTTTCATGCATATTAAATAACTATTGATAATATATATTTTTTATTTAAATAATTTTGTGTGTATTTATTAATGAATACCTTTTTAATTTTTATAGAGGAGAAATTAACTTAAATCACATATTAAAAATAATTTAATTGAAAAGAAAATATAAATATTTTTTTAATAAATTCATATCTAAATGTTCATATCAAATACTATAAGTTAAATGGGGTAATCGATAGTTTTTCAAACTATAAAGTTTATTTAGTAATTTGGACAAACTTAGAGGGTGGTGTTGGTAATTTATCCATTTTAAAATTATCGTATCAAAACCAAAACAAAATGAATTAATTAATTTTTTTTTTAAAATGATTAATATGAATGAGAAAAATTAGCATTAGCTTTCATCATCTTTAAATTTTGGATTAATATATGTGATTATTTTCATTGTAAAAACATTCAAATCTAATATAGAAGGGATAGTTACAGTAATACTGTTCCATTTTTTCCTGGTATTAATTTTTATTTAAAATAATAACGGTTATCAATTTTCATCGATAAAATCAAATACTCCATAGTTTTTTTAATAAAGAATATCATTTTCACTGCTCTCACAGAATCTATTTCATTACAAGCTCGTTTTTACCATTAACCAAAGCTTATTAAATCCAATTCAAACGAGAATAAAAATACAAATAGAGTCCACGAATGGTTAATTGGCTAATACCCCACTACAAAGGAGTTAACAAATAAATTGATATAAGAGGACAATAAACAACTCCTACAAGCATACATTGTATGGAGGTTGCTAAAAGATTTTCTATGGGTAAATTTTAGAAAGCGTAAATTGCTATTTGATGTGTATTTTTTTATAAGCAGTGTGGAAGATGTTGATCATCTATTTATTCTTTGTTCATTTTCATCAAGTGTATAATAAAATTGCTTCTCGTCGATTGACATCTAGAATAATATACTAGCTTTTATTGGTAGGCAATTTCAAGTTCACCTTGAATTGTTATTGAACATGGTATTGCATTATATGATCTTTGTGGATTGTAAGGATTTAAATATATTTAAACAAAATATACCTTTATTAGATGACCTTGTTAAACTAATAAAGTTAAGGATGTGAGCATATCAAAAAGATATTAGCACCAATTAATTTCAGCTATGGAATTGTAGAATGATTTTTTTAATTCATTAGAATGTATATGATTGTATTATTATTATTATTATTATTATTATTATGAAAGTGAAAATTGTGTAAACCACCGCGTAGTGATCTCTAGCTACCATATATCAAATATTTCATTTTCTAATTTCATGTCAACACTTCACTCCAAATCCATACCTTATATAAATTTGATCACCATATCCATTACAAATCTTATAATTATAGGAATCATAATATCTAAAGTTAATGTTGTATTTTATTCAAGCATTATTTATTGATGCTTGGAATAGTTACGTTACATCAATAAAGCTATTATAATAGAGTTTATACTACGAAAATATATTATTTCACGCGTTGAAGTGTGGGATATAATAATCAAGCGTAATTTGTTCGTGGGATTATTTGATCCAACTTCCCTAATATATTTCCTTATTTTTAAAATATATTTGGCGAGGCATAATTATTTGGTGAGGCTATTCACAATCCATAAATACTCACTATTTCAAGAATTTAAATAAATGTTTAGAGGTGTTAGGTTAATTTAAATTATTAGATGTGTTAATAAAGTATAAGAATGTCATAAATAAAAGATAAGTATGAGAATAACCTTAATTTTTTATTAATTATATAGAGTTGATATCAGTGCACCTGGGCGTAAGTGTATAACTTTTTATTCTATTTTATTTTATATACATGTTATTCTATTTTGTATAAGCATTTCTTAATAATTGTATATTTTTTCACATTAAGTTTTTCATTAAAAAAATTAGCATCCATATGTGTATAACTTTTTATTTAATAGTGTATACATGTTTTTTTTAATAATTGTATATTTTTTTACCCTCAATATTTCATTAAAAAAACTAACAATTAAATTGTATACATTTTTGCTCATAATAGTATATGTTTTTGTTTATATCTTTATCTTTATATATAATAAAACACACTTTAAAAGTCAAAATTGAATCAATTTTTAATTTATACCATTGATTTTGATTACTAAACTTTTTTTAATTCCATCCGTTCATCACATTAATTAATCTCATTTATTCATCACAATTATGATATTAGATTTGACCATTAATTTTTTTTCATAATAATGATATCTTATTTAATTTAAACTAATACATTATTTAAAATGATTCCTTATATATGTGCTTAATATTTTTTTTCATTAAATATAATATATAACTACTACTAATATTAATTATTTTAAATTATTATGTTAATTATTCCTAAATAATTTGAATTAACTTTTTTAAAATTATGTTAATTATTCCTAAACAATTTGAATTAATTTTTAATTATATGGTATAAGATTTAGGGATATGGTTTAAGGTTTAGGGATATGGTTTTAGGGTTTAGGGTTTATTGTAATATTATTCAATTATTATTATTATAACTTATAAAATTAGGGTTTAGGTCATATTTTTGTAATAGAATTATATTATATTTAATCAGTAATAGTATAAGTTCATTTAAAATATTAATTTTAATCAATAAAAAAATAGTTTAAAAATAGTATTAAATGAGTATGGGTAATTTACGAGTATTTTTTTATGAACCAGTATTCGATTCATAGACTAACTAATTCGGGGGAGGCCAGAACCCACCTTCCACTAAAAGACTTTGGGACGAATACAAATATTGTAATGAATTTTTAAAATATTAATTTTTAAATGATATTTATTTATACACAGGTATGAGTATTATGAAATAAGAAAGTATCTTACATAATTAATAAACACCCTAAAAAAACGAGTACGAGTAGTTCCAAAAATATATTATTAGAATTTGAAATTAAAATAAAAAATTATAATATTTTTGTTTTCAATATACACTACAATAACACATGCTGATTGATGTCTATTTCACCGGCAAGTGGATGTTGAAGCCACTAATGTTAAAAGTAGGCGCTGATAGACATCAGTTTTTTAGTCGTAAGCATATAAATACATTATAAATATATATTAATAATTATAATTTTCACAGGTATTTCAAAAAAAATTATTAGAATTTGAATTGTGTACGTATATGAATCAGGTATCCACAAATATTAAAATTATACAAAATATTTTATGTATATATTATATAATATGTTATGAAATAATTATATAATTAATTAATAGTTATAACTTTTACTTGATCACATTAAAAATAATAAAGTTCATATTATATTTAATTCATAATTAATTAACAATAATATGGAGTAATTTTTATTAAAATATTAATTTTAACACAAATATATATGTATATAAATTAATTTAAACACTACAAAATATAAATATATTATAAATATATATTACTAATTATAATTTTTATTTAATCATATTTATTTTAAATATAAATATTTTTCTAAAATAAATTAGTATTAAATGGGTATGTGTAATCTACGGGTATTGATAAATGAGTTTGGGATGTGTATGAGTATCATAATATATTTTTTTAATGAAACAAGTACGAAAATGAGTAGTTTATATTTAAATGGATGCGAGTACGTACAAGTTTAAAATTAAAATAAGTTTTTAACATAAGAAAATATTTTGGACAATGAAATTAATAATATACAAAATAAATAAAATATTACAACAATAAAGATAAAAATTGTATAAATGATGTTATGTATTTATGTTAAAAATAAAACAAAAATATTACTTTTGATATAAAATATATATTTTAAATATTTTTCTAAAATAAATATTAAATAGGTATGTGTAATCTACTGGTATTGATAAACGAGTTTGGAACATGTATGAGTATCATAATATATTTTTTTAATGAAATGGGTACGAAAATAAGTAGTTTATATTTAAATGGATATGAGTATGCACGGATACCTCTATAGTGGATATCCTACCCGCTATAATCTCAAACAACTACGATTATACATTAAAATATTATATATCTCAAACTAATATATATTATAATAATATATTTTTTAATATTTGATTTGATTACTTGGTATAACAAATACTTGATTTGAGAAATTAATCATTGAATTGATTACAACTAATTTATGAGAAATATATATAAAAGGTTATAGGAAGTTTCTTATAATATAATAATTAATCGAAAAGCAAATCTTGTGTGGTTATACATAGAGCCGTCAAAATGGGCTGGGCCCGTCGGGCAGAATCGCACCCGCTTATATAATTGGTGGGTTAGGTCGAGTATTTCTAGCCTGCAACCCGCCTAGGCCCGCCTGCCTAAGCCCGTCAAATGCGCGGGTTGAGGCGGGTTTGGTCCGCCCCGCTTAAGCCTGCCACATGTCAAACTCGAGAGAAATGTCTAACGTTTAACTTTCGTGTATTATGCTTTACAAAAATTTACTGAACATGTTCTTTTAATTCTTGATTTAGATTGAAAATTTGAAAAAAAATGTTGATTATGTTTAGGTAATTATTTTGTTTGGTGGTAATTAATATTTATGTTTGTATTTATATTCTTGCAGATTAGAAGAAAAAAATTATGGAGTTTGTCGATTTGAATTAAAGTAATACTAATATATATGATATTAGAAATACGAACTCAAGTGGTAAATATAAGTAGAGGAAATTTTCAAATATTAATACAAACTCAAGTGGTAAATATAAGTAGAGAGAATTTTCAAATGTTTGGAATTTTTTTTGTGAAGAGAGTGGTTGGTAAGAATGTAGATTTTATATGTATCATGTTTATGTTGATATTATAGTATTTTGTATCATTATTTTGGTATTTCATTTTAATAATATCATCTCTAATTAAAAAGAAAAAAAGAAAAAAAAATTCGCGGGTTGGCCCGTCATAGCCCGTGATCCGCCTTTGAATGGGTTGGGCCGAACATTTCTAGCTCGCAACCCGCTTAGACCCGCCCACCAAATGCTCGGATTGAGGTGGATTTTGGCCCGTCCCGTTCCACTAACCTGTTTTGACAGCTCTAATTATACAAGACGTTTTAAAGACATGGTGGGGTTGAATTTTTAGTGGGAATTGGGAAGGGAAGGGATGATCCATTGCTGCCCGTCCAAATATTCGGGCAGCTGAAAATGACTTCGATTCCGGCCCCTTTTTTACTTTCCATCATACCCCTGTCTTCTTCTTTAATTCCCTAACCATCCTTTAGCATGATAGGCGTAATGGGCTGGCCCAGAGGACCTATCAGTGGGCTTTCATTCCATTTAGGCGTATGATTGCTATTGGGCCTGAGAAGTCCATTTCCAAGTGAGGAGTTCAGTCCACAGTTTTGTCATGGTTTTCGGTGAATTAATAGATGATCAGTTTTGGTACTTATGCGATGCATTAAAAAAATATGTTAATCAGAAAATTGAATTCAGGATAAAATTGTATACATAGAATAAGCTTTAATTTTCATTGATTTCTAAAAGAGGACAAGAAAATGGATAACATTTTCGATGATTCCTAAAAAATTCGGAAAAATATTCTATTCAAATATGTTGATTCATTCATATATATAAAGAATAGGGTGACTTAAAAAAATAATTAAATTTTGCCGTTCAAAATTTTTACCTACAAATCAACAAAAAAAATTTTTCATCAATTTTACTTTATAGGTATTTCTTGGACTATCCCTCTTCTTTATACACTCATGTCGGTTTCTAAGTCGGTGACTTTGTCAATTGACATGTTTGTATACACATCTTTAAGGATATTTTGGTCTTTTAGGTACTATTTGGGTAATTTTAATAAAAAAAATTAAGCATTGTGGTGATAATGATTTTCAACTGTATAATTTGAATATGTGATGTTTTCTTTTTTAGTGGTGATAATGGTTCTTTCATCCATCAAGAGGATTTCAAATGTGAAGGTTTGAATAACATTTTGAAAATCATTTCAAAACAATTAAAAAAATGTCAAATTTAAAACCAAGATTTGAAATTCATTTATTTTGAATAATGAATTTATGAATATGTTGATTTGATTTAATTAGAATTCAAATATAAAAAAGGAATTTAAGAATTAAATTCCTCGATCCAAACGCAACCTAATAAAATTCTAAATTGAAATCTCCTTAAATATAATTCAACAATTCACAAGAATGAAAAATAAATAAAATAATAAATAAACAAGTATTAATGATATAGATCAACATTAAAATAATTAATCATAAAAATGTTGCACGTACCATGGTGATCACTAAATAGTTTTCAAATGTGTGAGATGCACAAAATAGGCAGCACTTGGCTATTTAATTTGATTGAGATTTATTTCAACCACCATATCTAATGTCATGATTCTTTTTTCCCAAATGAATTAACAATTTTCGATAACCCATTTGACGTGGAAAATAAATAAATAATCAAACTCGTATGATTAGCAGCACTTCTTGATTTTTCTAACCCAAACTTTCTCCTTTTCTTTTTCATTTCTTTTTTCTAAAGTTAATTAGAATATCTATCCTCTAACTTTATAGAATATATATTCACTCTTTTTATGAGTAATATTCATATTTTTCTCCACATGTAATAAGAAATGCATTCATTTTTTTCATCTTTTTACATTAATAAAATAAATATAATATGTTATGTGGGATTTCTTTTTAAAATAAATATACTAATGATTAACTATGTTGAGTGTAATAATTGATAATTTATAAAAATACATATACCTCAAAAATTAAGTAATCCCTCCATCCTGTATTATCTTGCATCATTTATTTATAATAATTTATATAGAAATGGTGCGAGATAATGTAGTACGGAGTGAGCATTTATTTCTTATAATTTTCTTATTAATTTTCTCTCCAATGCTACGAAAAAGTATACTGACGATGTCTTGCAGGTTTTTTGTGTTTTAAAAATAGGAACCAACTGCTTTTTATTTTTTATTTTTTAAAAGTAACAACAATTTGAAATAGAGGATTATAAGTCCAAATCAAATATGTATACTTTATTAAATCCTTAGCACGAGAAAGGGAATCAAATATTTAGTTTAAATCTAATTAACTTTTAAGTCTGATTAATCAATCCTTCATCATTCATAGGGGAAGCGAATCAATTAGTATATTTTAGCCTAGTATAGGCCGGTAAACCTTTTTCTTTCTATACTTATAATTTTTTATTTTTCCCATATTGTCCACTTATTAGTCTATTATTATCATGGAGTATAATATAGTATGAATTAAACTCTTCTTGTATATAAACAAATTAGGTAATTGCGAATTTTTTTTATGGGAATGACCAATATAGTAAGTGTGAATTGTGAATTGTTTATGAGACTAGTGAATACATAATGAATAATAGAAAAGCATAAAATGGATATAAAAGTGAAATTTATGGTGCACTTTCTATCACAAATAAATACTACCAAGATATTTCGGTGAAATGAAGAGAAATACGATGGAGAAATATTAGTACTATTGTTTCAATTAAGGGAAGGTAATGTTAGTAGTATCTTAATATATTAAAAGTGTGAAGGATTTGAGAAACTTTTTTTCCCATTTTATCACTCCTTCATTTTGATAATAACCCTTTCAACATTATTAATTATATTAATTTATTTTTCATTAATAATACAAGGTTCACTTAATCTTTGTTTACATCTTGAATTTATAATTCATACAACTTTTATTTCTATCCTAATACAATTAATCTTGAATTTAATACGATTTTAGGATTTCTACACATCACCTGTATATCCTCTCTCATATGCTAACATATATACATGTCTCTTGCAGGATTGCATAACATTATTGGTGGAGATAAAAATCCAAAGAGTATGTATATATGTATACAAATTATAAGTGATATTATTGAATTAATTGCAGCTAGCAACTCGAACAACAAAACCAAGACGTGGATGGATGCTGTGAAGCAAAATCACAGAAGTAGAGAGTAGTCAACTACTTAAAATGTGGAAAGTTAATTTATATTTTAGAAGATCTCTTTTAAATACTGTACAAAGCTAGATTCATGGAGTACTCGAACAACTGCTTTCAACTTCTCTTCATTCACAATAGTAGTTTCGATCATTAGTATAAATGTGATGTCGTTGAATGCAAATATATTTATTATTTTTCTTAAGTTGTCCTCTGAATGTGCTTGTTCTAAAAGATTGAATTTTATAAGAGATACTTTGAAAGCAGGTTTTTTTTAAAAAAAATGTAGATTTAATTACAGAGTGTTGACTAATGCAAGTTATGAAATCATATATATACTTCGATGTTATTTCTTGGTACGGAGGTTAAGGTTTAAAGAGGGATGAATAAATTTCAACAACTTGTACAAAACTTTAATACAATCCTAAGTGGTTTTTAAGAATACTATATCACATAACTTAGTTTTCAACTTCATATTAAATAACATAACTTGAAATGTTATTTTTTAAATCATGAGTTGATGAACAAATATGAAAAAGTAAGATTATGTAAATAAAATTTTAAAAATTAAATATCATTAAAAATTAATTTTATGGATTGATATAAAATACTATATCATCATAATCATAATAATATTATAAGTGGAGAATACATTTTTTTTAACATTTTATGCCCTTTATTTTAATAATTATTCTTTTAAATTTATTAATTATCTTAATAAATTTTTTATTTAAAATTTTACCTATTATTTATTAGAATACAAAATATTATTACTTCGCGAGAGAATAATATTTGTTGTAACAAAGAGTAATACTAATTCTTATTTCAAAAAATAATATTTAATGCTTTGAAAAGTAATGTATTAAGTAAATAATACCCACCTTAATTAGTTACAAAATATTAAACCAAATAAATGTATCTAATGTAGGGAAGACTGAACAGTAAAATTAAGCAACGAGTCGAGAAGTGAATCTGATAAGAGGCGGGACTGAGTCCCAAATAATAATGATCTTTTTGTCATATTAATTAAAAAATAATAATTTTTTTTGTATAATCGTAGTTTTGGGGTGTTAATAACATGTCCCTACTCCCTATAATTTATCATGATGATTTTTCTGTCCCCTTTTATCACTTTAGTACGTCTTATTGTCTATTATAAAATAAAATACTCTCATTGTCCTCTTTCAAAGGTATCAAATTTTCATTTTAGGCGTTCCGCCCCCAGATTTTCTTTTTTATCCCCACACATCCATTAGTAAAACTAAAAAAATGAGACACACACCTCCACTAATACAACTGCCTACTACATGTTAAATAACAATACTCTTTAATCTTCGTGTCCAAAAGCAAATGACACCATTGAATCGGACGGAGGGAGTAGTATCTAATACATTATATAAAAAATTTAAATTAATAAATTTAATAATATAATTAATAAAGTTAAAAGAATAATTATTAATATAAAGGAGGGATATAATGAGAACATAATATTTCTAAAGAAATTTATGAACACATAAATGAGTTGTGTATTTTTTAGAAAATTTTAATTTATAGTTCAAACATTTTTTTATACTTTCTTTCGTTATGTATTATAATTTCAGCTATTTTCACCCTAATTAATTTTGTTTATTTCCACCCCACGGCCCTACCTATTCTTCATTTCATCCCCACTCCATTTTTATTTAATTTCATACAAGAAACTCACCATGTATATTGTATTTAATGATTTTTCATATTTGTTAAATGAGAGTATTGAATTTAAAATTAAAATGTATGATAAATTATTGTGTTAGTTGTTATTTTTATTTTATGGGTTAAAAATATGAGTTCAATTGCGGTTGCACCGGTGCACTGGACGATCTTAACTGTTAAATTCATTTTTAATCTAATCTCAATTATTAAACAAAATAATATTATCAATTTTTTTTTGAAATATATAAATTTTCTTTTTTAAAAATACCACCCACTACCCATTCTCTACACTAAACGTGGAGGTGTACCAGGTGCACTCCAAAATCACCCAAAAATATATGACTCTAAAAAAACTTTTTATTGTAACGGAGTTTACCAACGTAATTCAATTTAAGGATAGATAAGAGACTTTTACTATATGATTTATTAAAAAAAATATTTATTTTAAGTTTTTTTAAAAAAAAAATTACAAAAAAAAAAACATTATAAGAGTTTTATATATAAAAAAAATTACATAATAATAGAACATGATAGCAAAACACAAGTAACGTGCAATGCACGTGCTAATATCTACTATTAGTAAACATTGTAAAATTATAGAATAATTATGTATTAATTAATGAATTAATAGTTGCACTTGATTTTGAATAATTGAATAGGTGAAAGTATCAACAGTATAAATTGTCCTTCAAAATCTAAACTTTTCTGACAAAATACTCATTGCATGCAACTTGTCGACATGTCGGCTAAGAACTAGAGATGCAAACACAAATAAATTGCAGTAAGCTGAAAAGGATCCATACACACCATAAATAAATGGCACAACGATTTTATTTTATTTTTTGTTTTAAATGAAAAAAACACAAACACAATCGCAATCAAGTGACCAACATCTTTCGAAAATAATACTCCATTTTTCAAAAAATAAATAAATAAATAAATTTAATATATATATATATATATATATATATATATATATATATATATATAGTAGAATACACATATTTCAACTTGGAAAATTTTATTATGTACATTTAGATATACGTGGGATTCTAATTATTAAATAAAAATAAATATTTTTGAATTTTCATGTTTGTGCCGAATAGGAGACATATTCTTACTTATTTTAACAATTAAATTCTCAAAATGTAGAGATCAAACATAATAAGAGTATTAATTAATTGCAAAATGTGAAGTAAAATATTAATTAATTCTAAATTAAAAACACTTTAATTAATAAAAAATAGCTACATACAGTATCTTAATTAATATATATTGTATACCGATCAAAAAAAAATGGAGTATTGTATAATACTTATAATTGTGTCCACCCACATCTTGACAGAAAAAAAAATTATCATGTTTAATATTTTTTATTTTTCTTTTTTAGAAAATACATAGTATATAGTTCAATAATTGGAACAGTAAATTAATTGATTTGGAAAGGATCTTGATCAGTTGGACAGTTGAATTCAATAATGAAGTGAGAATGACAAATATTAGGAGTTATACAGAGGAATATATATTTAATATTAATATTCATGTCCATTCAAAAACATACGTCAATTTTAACGTATGGCTTTCATGGCTTTTGTCTCCTATGTGTTTTTTTCTATTTAAATATTAACTACCCTAATTAATTTATTAATTAATTATGATTTAGTTAGTTATAAGATTTTATTTTAGTTCAACCGCTAATAAGTGTCCTAATATGACAAACTTAGATTCCTCGTTGGAATAATTTCAGACTCCAATTTATTTCTTAGCCTCTTATTATCGCATATATGTTGCCTATTTAATTATGATTATCAATTTATCATATTGTCTCACGCTCAAAGTTAAGAGAAAAAACAATTATAAATCATTGTATTAAAACATGGATCAATGGCACGAAATTCACTACCTTTGCAATTTCAAATTGCAATTTGATCTTTATTACTATTATTTAGAATTTAACAAAGTGACATGTCACATGTCCATTATCAATTTTGAGTTAATTGCCCAAAGAAGAAATGAATTATGTGAAACCAACTCTCGTTCCAATATGAAATGAGACAGATTGAGTATTATATTTTGAATTGTATTGACGGCATGAGAAAGCATTATTTTTCTTCATGATCATTCTAGAAATAAATTAAATTTTTTTGTTATATTACACGGTTAACATGAATTTGTGATATATATATATATATATATATATATATATATATATATATATATATATATATATATATATATATATAAAAAGAGTAATACTTATCATTTGTATATAAATCAATTCCATTAAATAGAGAATCAAGTATCAAATAAGCTGATTTATATATGTTGGCATAATTAAGAAGGTAGGTGTAACAGAGAAAAGGGTTTTATGGAGTCAAAGGTTAGGTTGGAGGAACTACTTCTAGCGATGTATATGTACAATTTGTCTCACTTTATAATTTTTCAACCAAAAAGTATTTACTGATTATATTTTTCAAGATTAAAAATATTTAAATATGGAGAAATAATGAGGAAAAATAGACCCCAAAGTTCTAAACAACAAATATAAGAACACATAAGTTAATAGGAAGTCACTATACTTCTACATCGTTTTTTTTAATCAGTTATTATATTTTATTAAATATGATATCGTTTTTTATATAGTATTTTAATGGTTAATCAAATAATTTAATTGGAAGATTATTATTTTTCATCGACCAAATGCATTTTTTTAAAAATGTTATCATCTTATCAAATTTACGAAACTCCGTTTCATGAGATGATCTTAATTCTTACATATATTTTTTCTTCTTTCTAAAATTATATATATATGATCAATTATATTTTTATTATTTATTGTAATACTCACGTACAAATATATACCTGCAAGCAAATCAATGAGAGAATATATGAATATATGTCAAAATGGAAAGATTATGGTGAAGAAAATTTTATTGATTATTTATATATTCATGATTTATTTGCCTTTTTTAGGTTCTATTCTTTTATTTATTTTCCATCTCTTCAAATGATAAGGCCAGAGTCATCATTTTATAAATTAATATGAGTGTATATTGGGTGAAAGGGAGCACTCATATGTGTATAACTTTTTATTCTATTTTGTATACATATTATTCTATTTTGTATACGTGTTTTGTAATAATTGTATACTTTTTTCACACTATATTTTTTATTAAAAAAACTAACATTCATATGTGTATAACTTTTTATTTAATAGTGTATACTCGTTTTTTTAATAATTGTATATTTTTTACACTCAATTTTTCATTAAAAAACTAACAATTAAATTGTATACATTATTGCTCATAATTGTATATATTTTTGGTTATATTTGTATATGAATGCACTCTATCTTAGGGTGCACCAGTTTGGTGCACACTAACCAATTAATATATGGCTATATTAATTATGGCCTTCACTTTACATTCTTAGCACCATTCACTCTCATGCTCCAAATTGCCATTCTTCTCTTTCATCATTTTCTTCCACCTTTACACACTGCAGATAAAACACTAACCCACCCAACCCCCACCCCACCCCACCTGCTTCTAGGGTTTTCCAACTTTTGTAGCACTCTCACCCATTTTCAACCAAAACTAGAATTCTTTATTATTATTATTTTCTTGTTTTCATGGCTGATTTGCTAGATCAACCATAGAATAATCATCATGGGTTAGTCTTGAAATAGCTCAAGAAAGAGAAAGGAGAAGATTTCCAGATTCATAAGCCATAAGAAACCCTTGTTTTTTTTTTCTTTCCATAGCTTCAACCTTAATCTTGAATAATTTCGAGGAAATTAAGGAAGAGTTATTAAGTTAGATCTGTAAAAGAGGTATGTTTTTCGATCCATTTATTCATGTCCTTTGGAAGTTCTTCATATATCTAATATGTGCAGATCCATGGCTTTCCTATCACTAGCAATCCTTAATTTTGCAGGATATATATATAATCTATCTATTAGAAGAAAATCAAGAGTTTATTAATTACATAATTATTAACATATATGTTTCTGAAATTATGTCATATATGATGATGATCGATAAGGTTAATCATGATCAAGTTCACTCTTTAATTATTCGGATCAACTAATTCTTAAGAATAAAAAATTTTCTTAAATTTATACAGTTATCTAGCTCGATTCGGGTTGGACTATTCATTTGCTATACAAAATCAAACTTTATTAGTTACAAGTCTAATCCTTAATTTTATTTGTAATATATATACAATCTACTTTTTATTTTTGGTTTCATCTATAGTTTTATATGCATCAAGACAAAACAAAACAAAAGAAATTTATTTTATTTTTAAATTCTCCTAAAATTTTTTTCTTGCTTCAATCCTCAGTTGAAAAAATCATTACCATATATGTATGTATGCTAGATAAATTTAAAAAATGTGATGATGTTGAATTATACTAATGATCGATCCACATGTAAATTAAATGATTAATTACTAAAAAAAATCACGATCTTTCAGTAATTTTTATACTATTATCATAATTATTTTTAAATCCTTTCAAATCTTTTCACGTGACAGCAGCAATTTAATTATTGAGAATTTGTAAGAAATTCACCTTATAGTATTTTTGGTGTATTAATCACAATATTCTGATATTTTTTCAGTTTAAATGCATGCACACACTCAATAATAGGGGAAATATATATTTTATTCCTTTAAAAATAGGTCAAATTCATTTTCAGTTCTTAGGATTGGTAATTTTTTAGTGGTCCTTCAGTATTCGAATTTACTCATTTTTGTTCATTTTTTATTCTTTTTACCCACTTTTTGTTCCTTTTTCCGGCAACTTTAAGGACCAACAGTGAACAAAAATGGACGAAAATGACTAAAATCGAGCACCGAATGACCACTTTTGAGAAAACCAAACGTGAGGACTGATGTTGAATTTTATCTATCCCAATGGACCAAAATTGATATTTTCCCTCAATAATACTAATTCATTGGAAATTTTTAATTAAAATAAAAATTGTGAAAATGAAAAGCGTATGATAATATTGACAAAAGATGCAAAGATTCTGAGTTTTTGAATAATTAACCCTAAATTTAACACTAAAATATGAGGGATCTCGAATATTTTGTTACATTTGGTTTTACATCTTTTATTATACTCGTTAGATAATTGGACTTTTAGGATTGATATTTTCTCCTAGTATAGATTTTATTATATTACATATATCAATAATCGAACTGTTTGCAATAAAAGATATAACATCAAGATGTAACATACGAAAATGAGGTACTATATATTGGATTGATTTTTCACCATTAATTTGCAGAGAAAAAAAAATGGCAACATCATCATCAAGTAGCTACTCCAACCCTCCATGTGCAGCCTGCAAATTTCTAAGAAGAAAATGTCTTCCAGGTTGCATCTTTGCCCCCTATTTCCCCCCGGAGGAGCCCACCAAATTCGCCAACGTGCACAAGATCTTCGGAGCAAGCAACGTCAGCAAACTTCTCAACGAGATCCTTCCTTACCAAAGGGAAGACGCCGTCAACTCTCTCGCTTACGAGGCCGAGGCCCGTCTCAAGGACCCCGTCTATGGCTGTGTCGGGGCTATCTCTGTGCTGCAGAGACAGGTCCTGCAGCTACAGAAAGAGCTCGACGCAACCAATGCGGATCTGTTGCGTTACACGAGAAACGACACGAACACGACCGGCCTGTATCCCGCGGCGGCTCATTTTGGGAGGAGGGTGGCGGGTTATGGAAGTGGTGGATCTTTTGACCCGAATCACGGGTATTCTGGCCCGTTTTGTTATGGTGAAAACTCTGAGTCAGGTACAAATGGAAGCAACTAAGAGATATGGGTGATATTGATCATATATATATATATATATATATATATGGTGTTCTATACATACATTGTTATTAATTGAAATTTTATAATTACTTTGTTTTGATTTTGAGTTCAAGATTGAAGTCAATATTTGATCGTCATCAGTCTTGTTCTGTAATTTGGATCCCTTTTGTTATCTTATATTTGGGGAATTAAATGTGATTGATATAATGGGTGTCTGCTCATTTGATTTAAAGTATTTATGTTTAGTGTAAAATAAAATGAGATTCCAAAGTATATCGTTTTATAATAATTGTTATTCTTATGTATATATAATTATACATATACTGCAATTATTATCTTTCAAATAACAACACTTGTATGAGAATGTTAAGACCATTTTATCACATTTAGTATTATAAGTTTTATTCGATTACAACTTCGATCTATTTGCTTATGAGATGATTTAATTGAACAATTATCATTTTCATTAATTATGTATCACTTTATATTAAGATTTTATCACTCTATCAAACTCACGGAATGACTTCGTTAAGGTGTTCTCGCATAATATATATCAGTTTGTCTTCAAATAAAAATTAACCATGTCTTTTTTTTTTCTTCTGATATTCAATCCGTAGATTGACTAGTTTAGAGGAGATCAGAACCTATCGTCTACTGGCGGCTACCTCCATTTTAAGTCAAAATTTGTCGTTTTGTACAGGCTGATCCAACGATTGTTGATTGCATCCACAGATATCAAACCTGATGTAATTATATGGTTCCATTGTGCCCTAGATATTATTCAAAACCCCGTATCTATTTTCATGATCAAATTTTTGTTTGATTTATTCGTCACTGTCATTAGTGACAATGATTGTATATTGAATGAGTGTAAATGAGAATTTTGATTGAGCTTTCCAAACACCACTTTATGAGGATGGTAAACTTATTTATTCACTTTTGCAAGAATCCCCAATGATTAAAAAGAATATTTAGGTATGGCCAATATTATATACTAGTATTTATTATATTTTTATTATTTTATACATGGAATCAAATTTAACTAATATAAATTGCCGGCTTTGTTAATTTATTCTTTCTTCCTTAAAAAAAAAAAGAAGTTTTAAAAAAATAAGAACTTTTAATCAAGTTTATACATAAATCATATTATAGTATTACAGTTTTAACCCATCCTATACATTAATTTTCTTTCAAAAATAAAAAATTTTACTCTAAGAAATTAAGGACCTCACCATAAATTATCTCAAAAAACTTTAATCATTTCATTTTAAAACCTTCATGGTTAATTAATAATTTGTGAGTATCTTCCAAATTTGATTGTCATTTTCCACAACAGTAAAAAAATCCAAAAAAGATTTTTCTTTCATGTGAACAAACGTGAACCTACAGAAACTGCAGTCTGCTAATTATCTTAAACCAATCACTTCTTCTTCTATATTTTTGAAATTATTAAGCTCTTAAAAATATTTATATTTTATTGCAAAATTAAATTGGTATATATATAATCGAATTTCAGTTGTTTTGAGCTAATTATTAATGAATACAATATTTAATTATACACTTATAATTGAGTTTTCTAACATAATACTAGATAATATACGAGGGTTCTCGTTCTAGACCACCTAGCTATTTAAGGATTAGATATTAAATATCCTCTAATCGTAAACAAATTCACATAATTATAATCATTTATTCGTCTTAAAATGTCTTCACATGGTTTCCAATAAAAGAAATATACCAAATCTAATAATCTTATCATTACAAAAAAAAAAAACTATTTTTTACCAACACAATATTCCATTGATAAAATCCTTAATTCCATTGTTAAATAAATTGGCTTATTAATGGATTAACAACGTAATCCATTGGTAAAATTCCGTTGGTAAAATGGTGATTGGTAAATTTTTAGCAACGAAAAATAGCTAAATAATTCTGTTGATAATTTATATAATGATTCCCTTGGTAATCCGTTGGTAATTAGCACCTTTGGTAATCCGTTGGTAATTAGCAACGGATTGAACTCCGTTGTTAAAATAGAGAATAATTCTGTTAACGTTCCGTTGCTAAAAACAAAAATGTCATTTTATTGCTAATTTATTGGTAATTAACAACGGATTGAATTCCGTTGGTAAATTCGGTTGCTAAATTTTTTTTTTGTAGTGTATATCACACTTTTCATTTCATCTTAATACACATATATAACATACTTTTTAATATTTAGAAGCCACAATCATATATATATATATATATATATCATTAAAAAAAAGTCATTTCACAGTAGGATGGGAGGTAATTGAAGACTAAGAAATAATCGTCGAATTAATGAAAATGAAGATATTAGAATTTAGAAGCCACAATTAAAGAAAATGTATATATCATAAAAAGTCATTTCATAATAGGATTGAAGATAATTGAAGGCTAGGATAGTTGTCGAATTAATGTAAATGATTATAAAATTTTAGTTTCCATTATACCAATTAAACATTAACAATGAAAAACGTTAATATATCTTCATTTTCATTACGCCAACCAAACATGTCCTTATAAATAACTACGGTATATATTTTTCTTTATTAAAAATAAATCAACTACCAATTAAAAGTTAGTAAAAGACAACTTTTGATAAACTTTAAAAATACAATATTATATATGAAAAAAAAATTAATGGAAAAGTGGAGTAGAATTTGATCCCGGATTTTATGTTACATGATTTTTTATACTACATTTCATGTTACACTTGAGTGATACATAGGTAGATATGAAAATCTCAACTTTTTCCCTTAAGGCTGATATTTTCTTTTTAGGGTGTGCAAATCATCTAGCAATAAGAGATGTAATATCAAAATATTATAGATGATCTAATTTAATATAATTTTAATAAGGGTTATTGCAAGAAAAATTACGAATTATACTTATATTGTAAATTAATCCTCACTTTTGAGAAATTACATTAAAAAAAAGGTTTATTGAAAAAAAACCACAAACTTTACTCTTATTGCAAATTAATCCCCACTTTTAAAAAATTGCAAAAAAACCACAACCTTTATGTGTTGTTGCAAAACGCACCAAAAAAACCTACTTTTAGCAACAAATTGGGTGTTTTTTGCAATAATAACAAAAGGTGATAATTTTTTTTTGTAATTTGTCAAATGTGGAGATTAATTTGCAATATGAGTAAAGTTCGTGATTTTTTTTTGCAATTAAAAAAAACATTTCTAAGCATAGTTACAAAACTCAACAAATTTCTAAAAATAACTCCACCTTCAAGATATTATTATTTAAGTGGCACACCAACAAATTAATTTGAAGTGCTTCAACTGTAGTTTAAAAAAAATAAATAAAAGTCTCAGTTGTGTAATTCTGACAATATCAGGCATTAGGAACAAAATCTGACATATCAGAATGTTTTTGGGGAATTCCAATTTCGATTGGAAACTATATTATATATATAAAATGAGAATTATCGGTTTAGATGAGAAATAAAAACGAGTGATTTATATTGAAAGGAGGGCAGCATATGATGAGCATGAACATAGTAATTTGGAAGAAGTCGGGTTTTGCATGGCCTACCGAAAAAGCGTGTTTGGAATAAGCGACTACAGGGATACAACCAAATCAAGAGGGGCCATTAAAACTGGTGCAGGCTAGTGGAGGGGGAGTGTGGGGGTTTAGATTGAACTATGCATGATTGAACACTGATATAAACTTCATGAGAGAGAATATATATACTCACACATCAACAATATGCTCTCTGTCTTTCTCTCTCTATATTTATCTATATCTCTTTTTGCTAAAGTAATTCACGCGTGTGTTTTTTTTATTTTTCTTTATTATTCATAATTAATTCTAATTTTACATAAACCATCCATAACGTTTATGTTTGTTTTTTTTCAGGTAAATTAAGAAAAATTAAGAAATACTCCTTCCGTCCTATTTAGGGGTGGAGAAAAATATCGAAACTCGCTATATCGAGTTTGTCGTATCAAAATTTATCAAAAAATACCAAATTTTAGGTATATCGAAATTTTTGGTACAGTATGATTGATGTACCAAAAATTTATGTGTTTTAAATTTTTTGGTATTTCGATACAACAAAAATAATTTCGGTATTCGATATCGGTATACCGTACAGAAAATACCGAAAATTCTTATGTTTATTTTTTAAGAATTTAGTTATATATTGTAATATATTTTTTAGTAAAATTTTAATTATTAAAGTTTATATATATCTAATTTTAAAGCAAATGATCTATGTATTGAGTTTAAAATTCTATGTAAATACAATTTTTCTTATAGTGGAATATAAGTTTTATTATTAAATTATAGTATATGTGTAATTATGCATCACATTTATTCATAAATATATTTTTATTAAATGTATAAATAAATTTTAATACTTATAAATAAAGATATGTTACACTTAATATTAAAATATATAAAAATAAATAAATAAATTTCTATAAATATTTTTAATAAATTAGTAGTTGATATAAAAACCATCTAACTAATTATAATGTTCATTGATTGTAATATAAAATATGTTAAAATATTTTATTTTATTGTATTTTAATTAAAATTATTTTTTTGGTATATTGAATTTTTTCGGCATACTGATTTTTCGATATAAAACGCTATGCCTAATTTTCGTTATAAATCGGTATTTATCGAAGAATCGATATGGATAAATATTGGTACGATATCGGTATAGAATTAAATTTTACCGAAATTTCTGTATATCGAAAATCGGTATACCGTACGGTATCGATATTTTTGGTATACCAATTTTACCCATCCCTAGTCCTATCATGATAAAGAGTGAATTTTGCCATTTTTGTTCGTCCTATTACAAGATGTGTATTTCACTTTTTAGTAAATGAGACCCACAAAAATAATCAATATATGAGTGTATGTTAGGTGCACCCGGGTGCAAGGGTGCACCCATATATGTATGTCTTTTTATTCTATTTTGTATACATATTATTCTATTTTGTATACGTGTTTTGTAATAATTGTATAATTTTTTATTTTAAGTTTTCATTAAAAAAAACTAACATTCATATGTGTATAACTTTTTATTGAATATTATATACAAATTTTTATTAACAAAATTAACAATTAAATTGTATACATTTTTACTCTTAATTGTATATGTTTTTGTTTATATTTATATATGAGTGCACCCGGGTGCACACTATAAATTGCCTTAATATATCTTCATGGGATATATATATCTCACTAATATACATACCCACTATACATCAAAATATTATTTATCTCTCCTAACACATTAAAAATTATAGTATCTCTTAATTTGCGTGCAAAAAAGAAACGTCACCCTTGTGGTGGAACGGAGGGACTATAATATTTTAATGTATGACGAGGTAAAATAAATAATATTTAATTTAAGGTGTGTAGTTGTATTAGTGTTGTATGTGGTCCTATATAGAATAATTAATTATTTTATATGGGTCGTACTTGAAAAAAATTTAAATTTTAATTTGAGACAAATCAAAATAAAAAATATAAGGGTTAAAAAAAAGGAGTATTGTATATGTAGAGCTATTGAATTAATCCAATATGCTCTTCGAACTTATCTAGATTAATCAACTTTTAAATTAATTTGTTCTCTTTATTACACATTGAGTTGGAATACGAATCAAATTAGTTTTTTAGAATGTAAAAATATGCTCTCATATTGTGTGTTATGTAGTACTCCTATATAAGATTAAAGATTGTACATTTCAATTCAATTTATATTACTTTTTGTCATTGATTCTAGTTTCAACTCTAAAAATAAAATTGTGAGTATTTTCTATACATTTTCCGTTGAAATTTTGAGAAAAAAAAAAATTTGCGACAGTCTAACTTGACTTCTGTTTGTCTATAATTTAGATCCCAAGAATAAAAAATAACTAGTCCCATCAATCATTTGCACAAGATGGGCCACACTAACCGTCCTGAAATTCTTTAGTCAAAGCATGTAGCCCAATAAGTAGGCCCACTAACAGCCCAAGTCCAATGTTTCCGGAATAGTGACTGATTGATTTGATGGGCTGGAAAGCCTTTCTGAAATAGTGAATCAGAAAATTTCACTGTGCTCAGCAAGGGGTTTTACATGGTAACGTGGTATTGTCGGAGGAGCCAGAGTTGTTTGAGACCAATCAACATAAACTCATTTAGTCATTTTACATTTTCTATTAGTTATCAATTTTATTATTCTTCCAATCTCATTCATAAGTTTGTATTTATTTTTGTACTTGAATTAAAGAATATTACTCCATATGTCCCGTCCAAAGAGATATATTTGTTTTTGAACTTAAATTAAGGAATATTATTATTTTATGTAAAATGGGTAGGTGTATTAGAGAGATGTGATGAGTAGTGGTGGACCATTGATGGATCTTTTTTACTAAAAGAGAAAAATGTTGCAATTTGGATGAGACGTTCAATATAGTAAAATGATGTTATTTGGATAGGACGGAAGAAGTATTATTTATATATAATGGGTAATTGTATTAGTAGTGAGTGGTGGATCATATATAAAATTCTTTTACAGAAAAGAAAATTGAGGACCTTTGAATAAGATACTGTAAAATGTTGAACTTCTAGTAGAATAGGGGTACCTTTTACTCCCCCGTCCCAAGAATACATTCGCGTATTCTTGGGCACAGAGTTTAAGAAAAGTAACTTTTTGGTGGTGTGATGTAAGAAAGAGAAGGGGTATTTTGGGTAATTGAGTAGAATAAAGTGTATGATATAGTTAACTTTGACTAAATTGTGTGTAAAAAGAAGGTGTCAGTTTTGTAATATTGTAGTATTGTAATATTATTGATATTGTGTATTGTTTCCATTTTTAGGGGGCGAATGTATTCTTGGGACGGACCAAAATGGAAAGGGCGGATGTATTCTCGGTACGGAGGGAATAATTATTTTGTTAAAATCGTACTTATTACTTTTTAATTTTAATTTTAGTTAAACTATTTATTAAATTAAATAATTGACAGCATCATAATCCATTTTTATTATGAAGATAATGCTAATTCATAACAATTTATTTTAGTTTTAATGGTCAGTAAATAAATATTTATGCTAAAACATTTTCCATATTAATTTACTGGAAATTCACTATCAAGTAATGATAGTGTTCGTTATAGTTATGAATTTGAGAGACGTCTTTTATCTTCTCTTTTTATCTAATGATTCATTCTTCTTCCTCATGTTTCTATTCTTGAGTATAATTTTTTTAAATACTATTCCCTTATAAACGTTTTCTTTTTTTTTTTTCAAAGCAAAATATTTCATGTACCAAAAATGCACTTAATTTATAGTGTGCTCAGACACCAATTTGTTATTTTAAATTTGTATTTATAGAAATAACTCACTCCATCCATTATTATTGTATCAATTTAAAGAATTTTTTCAACATTGTGACCTGAAAGAGACATGAAAGATGCTCCTTAAAGATTAAATATTTATAAGAGACATGAAAGATGCTTTCCATTATTCTGGATCCGAAATATATAAAACTACCCATTCAAAACCTAAAATCATAAAATCACTCAAAGTTATACTCTCTCCGTTTATTATCAATGTATCTATTTACCTTTTCATGTAGATTAAAAAGTATTATTATTATATATATAATGGTAGTTGCATTAGTGTGATGGATTGGTCTCATATTTTAATTGTGTTAGTGATGCGTGTGGATTTCATATACTCCGTATTTATAAATGAAAATGAATTAAGAATGTATGATTCAAAATAGTAAAATTGATAGATTAAGAATGAACAAATGTAGAATAATATAACTGTGTAGATTTTTAGTTAATTAACATGTTATTTTATTACTCCTTCTGTTCCAACCGAAAGGTCCCTATTTTACTATATTGGGTGACTCCTCTAAAGGTCTCCATTTTCCTTTTTAAGTAAAATGGCCATACATATAGTCTACCACTCACTACTAATACAATTATCCACTACACATAAAATAATAATATTATTTAATTCACGCACAAAAACAAATGGGAACCTTTGCCCGTGATCGGAGGTAGTATTTGATAAATTACAAAAGGGTTAATCGACAAGCACGTTCTCCATATCTTCTTACTCATTCAGCCCTGGAACTACATTTGACAGATCAAGAACACCATCATCTGGATCATGATGATGACGATGAAGATGATCGGAATTTGAATTCGAGTTGATAATATCCACGAACACAGCCCCTTTGGTTGTCGGAGTCTGAGAACCACTTTTCAGGATTGCTCATATCAGCACCACTCTTATGGGACACAAAAGTAGACCCATTAATTCGAATTCTTTTATCAAAATGGTAATGAGTATCATTAAAAATGTCAATAATTTAAAGTGATTGAATGACGAGAAGTCGTTATTGAAATAATGAAAATAATTGAGAAATTTTGATTCATATTGAATCATACAAGCATCAAATAATGAAAATCAATGTACCTGTTTTCATTAACTCCACCCATTACTCCTAGCCAAATTACTTTTAGAAAATTTGAGATTATATTTTTTAAAATATTTCTGTAATTTTTAGAATCGTGTGTATATATTTTCATATTTTCTCTAAAATATTTTTATATTTCTTAATTTCATTATCAACTTTTTCATCATCTCTCTTTATTTTGTAAATCTTCTGCATTCAAATGAAATTCCTAGCAATTTTTTTTAAATCATTTTGCTTATTCTTGTATTTTATTTTTTATATATTCGAATAGATTTTTATTCTCCACTTTTACTTCATTAAAACAGTTCACCACTTTCTCTCGGATCATTCTTACCTAAGTCGGCTAGACTCGGTTGCACCTGAGTTTGAATATGATGTAAGTAGTTGTTTTTTTCATAGTTTGTAAATAAAATAACTGAGAAAATTGCAAAATCAGTCCCATCCGTCACGGTCCCGTTTGGGTTTGGTCCAAATAGTCTTGACTTCAGTCCTAAACGTTTTTTTTAAGCAATAATGGTCCTACCATCAAGTTTCCCGTTAGCAATTTTGGTCCCACTGAAGTTAACCTTAAATATTGTGAATAAAATTGCAAACTTCTAAAACAATGGATCATTCTCACCCTGCCTAAGTTAACACTATAACAAGAATCACGATGTTTTCATAATTCTTCATCCAACAATTGAATAACTCAATTTACATAATTTTCTAACATCAAATTTCTTGCAATTTACCTGCATTGCATGCCCCTCACTGATGTTTTCATAATTCTTCAAACATTTCATCCTTCCTCTCTCATTATTCACTGCAACATCCTTTTCTTCAAGAATTTGTTTTTTCACCTTGTTCTTTGAACCCTTCGGCCTCACTCTCTTCCTTACAACTTGAGATCCCACCTGCAAGGCGATAACTTCCTTCTTCACGTCCACTTTGTAAACATTCTTTAAACCCTTGCCATAATTTTCTTCAGCATGCTCATGTTTCTCCTTATTCTGTGAACCCTTTGACCTCCCTCTCTTCTTAGGACCACGAGAATCCATTAGTATTACCACAGCATCTTTTTCCACACGGAACTTCCTAAAATTTTTCGAAACCTTCGGCCTTCCCTTCTGTCCTCTCCATAACCCGCCATGACTATCTTCAGCAGCCTCCATTTTCTCCTTACTCTTTGAACCCCCTTTTGGCCTCCATCTCTTCCTACCACCACAAGCGTCCACTTGCATTATCTCAACTTCTTTCTCCACACAAATTTCCCCACAATTTTTTGAACTTTTCAGGCTTCCCCTCTAGTCACTCCCATATCCACCATGATTTTCTTCAGCAGTCTCTTTTTTCCCTATTCTTTGAACCCTTGGCTTCCCCTCTGGTCACTCCCATATCCACCATGATATCCACCATGGTCGCACACCAGAAGTGATGTCAGCGGTTCTGATCAGTCCTAACGGCGACGATTGATAGAAACTGCCCTAGGCAGTGAAGGGGAGCCCCAATTGCAGAAGGAGGAATTAGGGCATGCAAATAAAAGCACCAGACAACAGTGACGACCGTCTACACTAGTCAGCGGTAGAATACCGCGTCAGAAAAACCACGCCAAGAGTGAAATTCGCAAAAATCGCGTCTCATCCGGCAAAAAAGCAAACAGCGGCGGTGGGAAGAAAACGACGATTAGGAATCGGGGGCCATGAATAGAACCAGAGCGAATTCTCGCGTCTGGTTTATTGTCGTGGAGGCACAGCCGACGTCGATTGGATAAGGACTCTGAGATTGAGTCTGAGATGGTGGAGGACTGAGCGGATGGCGGTGGAGATAAGGCGGCAGCCCTGTAATTGGAGGACCCATAGTGAATTACTCTGGCGTCTACTGTAGCGGTAGTATGCGATCTCCACACCGCGCAGACGTTGGCTGAGGACGGACCTTCGCCCAATGCTCCACTGGACTCCGCCGTTTACACCACGCGAATTGCTCTGATTTGGTGGGAAAAAAACTAGGGATTTGGGAAGGGAAATTAGAGTAGACAAGAATTGGGGAAAAAATTAGGGTTTCAGTCTTGGGGAAATTGGTTTGAATTTGGGAGAGAAATCCTAATTCTAATGACTTAACGGGCGCGTGGTGTGCACGTGTGAGGCTTCCGTTAGTTTTAGACGGTTGGGGGATGAAAATTGCAAAAAAATATTGTATGGGACCATTATTGCTGAAAAAAAATATTTGGGACTAAAGTCAAAACTATTGGGACCAAACCCAAACGGGACCGTGACGGGTGGGACTGATATTGCAATTTTCTCTAAAATAACTATTTTTGAATGACTTTCTAGTCAGATCGTTCTTGCGTTTCGGATATGAAGTCTCATTCGAACTGATTATTTTTTATTTTTTATTTAATCCATAAATACTTCAAACGATTTATTAAGACCTAAATAATAAATTATCAAAAGTATTACTTTTATTGGGTGGAAAATGTTAAAATCTTAAATAAATATTAAATAGAATTATATATGTATCTTAATAAAACTTTTTGTGGATTGAGTTGGTAATAGAGTTATGATGGGCTTGAAATGTTGATTGGGCTTTTAGAGAAAGTGCCCAATTAGATAAAAACATGTATTTTTAAATTGTACATTTAATCTACTTGTGTAAAATAAATTAGTATATTATAGTGAATAATTTTTGTTTGTTTGTTTGTGTTGTCTCTTGTGTGTTTCAAAATAACCTGTAAAATAGGAGATAGTGATAGCACTTTAAAATTCATGAAATGTTCGTTAATATTTTCCAAGCCTCAAATGTATATAATTTATATTATGAGTGAAGCTGGTGAGAATCTAGTTGTAAACCTTGTTTTTAAAATTATTTTTGATGAGTAATATTTCAATTTTCCAAATTTTCTCAAAATTTTCCAAATTAAAAATTAAAATTTAAGATAGAAAACTAAGATTGGTTCCAAATTTTTGGGCAACTTTTTCATATTTTCTAGTAAAAGATGACCAAAATCGAAAAGATAGAGAATTCAAATTTACAAAACTAAATAAGATCATGTGATACTTTTCCAAAATTTTCTAACAACTAAGAAAAGAGTAACAAAATTAGATAAAAATAAGTAGAGGAGATGTAGTCATAATTACTTGAAAATGATCACCTAGTTTATGTTAAACACCCTCCAATTGTCTGAGATTGATTTATTATTATTTTTTTTTGAAAAAATATTGTTTAATATATAAAAAATAAAAGAATAATAGTTAATTTGAGTAAATATTTTTTTCAAATTTAAAAAATGAAAAATTTAATTGATATATACTTATATAAGATGATGTGATATTTTTTCTAAAAATTTTTTAGTGGCCATTCAAAGAGTGTGAGTAACAATTAGCTAAAAAGTGGGGTAGGCTCGAAACATGTCTCCAACCACTATTTCCTCTCCTGTTTGATAAGTTATCGATCCTTTTCTCAAGCTCAAGGTACGCTTTCTTCTTTCTCAATCATATTTCATGAAATCTCCAACAACAAATGGGGTGACCTAATACCCAAATTTACATAATTCCCTTACTCAGTTTACAATAATTCAATAAAAACAAATGACTCAATCGTGGAGTATATATTTATGATTTCCTATATATTTATAACTTGATTTTATGTATTATATTTATGAATCGGATAAAATTAATCATTTAGAGCATTTAAAAATTTATGGTAAAAAAATATTAATTTTGTTAGAATCTTTGGGCACAGTGTTAAATGATCCGAACAAAATATTAATTTTGTTAGAATCTTTGGGCAGTGTTAAATGATCCGAACTATGTAGTGTCCAATGATTTTTTTTTTAAAATTAACTTGGTTTTAATATCTGTCCAATGATTTTCACCCAGATTAATTTTTTATGTCTGATGGAACAACATGCATTTATTTGCGGTTTTTAACCTTCCAAGAAAAATAAATTTCAAGTAGAAGTTGTGGACATTTGATTTTTTTCCAGATTAATTTTGGAGTAGAGCAAAACTAGTTTGTTCCCCATCTAGGTACATATCATGTCAAGGTTTGTTAGTCTTTATATAGTCATAATTACTTGAAAATGATCACCTAGTTTATGTTAAACACCCTCCAATTGTCTGAACTATATTGATTGATTTTTTCTTTTTCTTTTTTTTACTTCCCAGCCAGCCTACCCATATTACACTCACTAGCTATCTACCGATTAATGCTAATTTATCTCTCTTTAAGTTTTAAATCCCCATATTTTAGGAGTCCACAAACTATTTCTCCTGTATTGTGAATATGATAGTGGTATCCTTCCATTATAATTATATAATAATTATATAATAATAGAGTAAAAGTGTGATAATATTTTTAGTATAAAAAGTGATACATTTACAAACTCTACTAATATTCAACCAGTTCAAACCGCTCGCTTACCATATATATTATTTATTTTTGATTAATACTTTTACTTAATTTATTAATCTTTTATCATTTATGATTTTAATACCTTATGTATTGGGTGTTTAAATTAAAAAGGACTACAAAGTTTACAAGAGTTTATGATATAAACCCGGTTTAAAGGTTTTATCGTCATGTTTTCGCCACCATCACTATAACTCTTTTGGCCTTACATAGTCAGAGGTATATAGAAGATAAGTCCGAATTTCACAATTAAGGGTCTATCATCCTTGGGTTTGGAATGTTTGCCCAAGCTTGTTTCATGATTTTTCAGGTGTTCAAGCACAACTCATTTTTCAGTTTTTTACTTAAAAAACAAAAAAACAAAACAAACTATAGAAGATAATTAGAAATTTTTGTATAGGGTTGTACGTGTAGGCAGTGATGCACGGGGAGTATACTATAGAGCTTTCGCTTACTGCATAGACATGTCCCAGAGCGGTAGGTAAATTGATAGTTTTACATTTTCTTTTATCAGTAAATGTTAGTATAGTTAGTAATTAGTTCACCAAGTATTCATAATTTCACTTTCTTCAAGCCTCCTTATAACTCCTCCCTATTCGTTTCTAATGAAAATTGAACCTGGTTCATTCACTTAAGTGAGGAGCCCAGTGGTCAAGTAAGCTAGTTCACTTGGTTAATTTGATAATTTTACATATTTTAGGTCCCTAATTAAAAATAAAAATAATTCAAGCCCCGAATTGATAATTTATCCATTTTTCAGGTTTTGAATTGAAAAAACTTCTAATATTTATTGTTTTTAAATGTGGTAAAATTTTCATGTTCAAAGATAAGAAATTACTACTTCTTAGTCAGTTAAGAATCACCTTTCACAATTTTTTTTTACTAATTTCATTTAATTAAGTGAAAGCTTTAATAGTGAATGAAGGGTGTATTTTTTGCGGGAATAGCATATTACATCCAAGGAGTATTTTTGTGACAGTATTTTACCCTCTCAACATGATAATAGTATCAACTCCTTTCTTTTTAAGGAGCAAATGTTTTTGGGAATGTAATTAATTATCTTCTCCTGAATACTGTATGAAATATATTACCTATGTATTTTTATATTAATTGTTGGAACAGTATTTTACCCTCTCAACATGATAATAGTATCAACTCCTTTCTTTTTAAGGAGCAAATGTTTTTGGGAATGTAATTAATTATCTTCTCCTGAATACTGTATGAAATATATTACCTATGTATTTTTATATTAATTGTTGGAAATATTTTTCACCTCTCATACAAATAAAAATAGAGTGTATATTGGTTGCACTCGGTGCACCCACATGTGTATAACTTTTTATTCTATTTTGTATACGTGTTTCGTAATAATTGTATACTTTTTTCATATTAACTCTTTCATTAAAAAAACTAGCATCATATGTGTATAACTTTTTATTCAATAGTGTATACATGTTTTTCAATAATTGTATATTTTTTTGCACTCAATTTTTCATTAAAAAATATAACAATTAAATTGTATACATTTTTATTTTTAATTGTATATGTTTATGTTTATATTTGTATATGGGTGCACACTATAATTAGCCATAAAAATATGCAGGCTTGTTGGTGCAGTCGTTATTATTATCAGGCTCTATTTCGTCTTATGGGGTAAACAGTTCGATCAGAATCAGAATACACAGACATAGTCATGAAGGTATGAAGAAGAAAGAGAAGACCCTCAGAATTCACTAACAACTAATGATGAAGTAGAAAGAGTAGAGCCTAGAGGAACAGTGGGCAAGACAGTATCACGTAAGGTTTTATGTGAGACGGATAAAAATTGATAATTTCTATAATGATGTATATCTTTTATTTACTGAAAAAAATAAAAAAAATTATTAAAAGTGTATAACCTTAAGAACAAAATGTTGTACCTTATTAATTAAAGAGTATATTCTTAATAACAAAATGTTGTACCCTTACACACTTTGTGCACCTGGGAATACAAGAGACCTACTCTAAAAATTACTTGTTTTCGTGGATTGAGTTGCACTTAAAAAAACATTTTTTTAACGATAAAATTTCCCAACAGAATTCAGTACCCCCTTCGTCTCATCCTAATAATTATATATTTTCATTTTGGGCTTCCCATCCTAGTTGTTACATTTAATTTTTTAAGCATATGAGACCTACACAAATTTATTACTTCTTTCTCCATGGGCCCACACATTTTCACTAATACACTTGCCCACTTTACATTAAATTATTATTTCTCTCACCTCAATACACATTAAAATAATATATTCATTAATCCCCGTACAAAAAACAAACGTAACTATAAGGACGGGATGGAGGGAGTATGTTGGTATTCCGTTGTTAAAAGACAAATGTAATTTTTTGAGTTGCACTTAAAAAGACATGTTTAACAACGAAACTTACCAACGATATTCATTTACTAAAGCCAACGGATTGGGAACAAAAATTACATTTTACACTTCTCTTTTAGCAACGAAATATCAACAGATTATTTACCAAAGGAATTAAATTTGTTAAAAATTTACCAATCTTATAAAATTTTACCAACAAATTTCTTTGTTAATTGTTGATAAACTAATTTAACAATGAGACTGAGACTTTTTGGTAAAAATATATTTTTCTTTTTATTTTTAATGTTTGTAATGGACTAATAAGAGTTATATTGCGCTTGAAACGTTGATCGGGCTTTTGGAGAAAGTGCTCAGTTAGAGATGTATAAGACTCTGTTATCTACACCCGTTTTCGGAGAAGTAAACGTTAATGGGTTGGATTATTAGTTGGATAAAATCCGTTAAGTCAGTCAAATAGTATCATACTATATATATATATATATATATATATATATATATATAGATAGGACGGCTACTCTTGAAATGGCTTAACATACTCTAAAATTTATAATTAAAATATTCTTAATTAGTATATGACTTAAATATACTTATAAAATAAAGATTCGCTACTTGTACCCAAATATACTATACATACCCAATTAACCCTTTAATTAATTCTCTTGTAATTAGTTTAAGAATGCGTAGTTTTCTTCGTTACTCAATCTTAATTATTTATGCGGAAAATTATAAACATTAAAATAAGGCAAAGGTGATTTATTTTGAAGGAGTGATGGAAGGCTGCAGAAAAAATAAAAAAAATGATGATGAGTTGGTTTTTTTTTTTCCAATCTGACTAATTTTACAACCAATTTGTATCCTGGGTTCATTCACCTTATCAAATCGGATCACAAGCCAATTTATACTCTCCAAAAATTGTTGCTCACACTTGGAAGGTGTTACATGAAAAAATCCCCACTCTTTCGGAACTGGAAAAAAAAAATGTTTACCGCCGAATGTGACCAACAAATATATTTTATGTGGATCCGAGAAGGAGTCAATTATTCATATTATGTAACAATGTAACGTTACCAATCTTTTATGGCTTGAATGTCTTAATTGGCTGGGTTCGGTGGCTGTGCTTTCCAATAGAATTCAAGATCACCTGGTGCAGTTTTGCGGCCTTGCTCGACATAAGAAAGAGTCTCATGTTTTCTTTAACATATGAGTTTGTGTCATTTGGCTAATATGAAAAACGAGAAATGATATTACTTATAACGATGGGGGGTGGAAGCTTGAGAACCTACTGTCAGAGGTAAAAGTAAGGGTTTGGAGCTGGATAGTGTGGAAGAATAATAATAAAAGAAGAACAGTTGATTTTTAAGTTATGGATGAATGATCTTAGAGAATTAATTATGTTACATTAATTTATTTTGAATTTCTTGTATGGATGTTACCATTATTCGGGTATGTCTTATACCCTTTCTATAAAAGTATTTTTTCCTGATTAAAAAAAAAAGAGAAGGCATGGTTTGGTTTGGTTAAAGTGGTAAAAGAATATGACAATACGTTGGCAACATCTCATTTGTTACATGTGAATTAATCGTGTAATTTACATTTTCGCTTTATGTTTCTTTATTCCAAAATAATAATAATAATAATAATAATATTATGTACTCCCACCGTGTTGAAAACGATTCACCATTTTCTTTTTCTTTTTTTCCCAACAGAATGATCCATCCTTAAAAAATAAAAAAATAATTTTAATCCAAAACCTTATGAGTACAAATTAATTTAAAAAATTACATTATTTGTTTTCGTACTTAATATACTTTATACTTTATTTATTATTTAAAAATATTAAAGTACTTTTAAAAATCAATAAAATTAATTAAAAAGGAAAAACTTTTTCTTAAACAATATGAGAACAATCATAAACCTACATAGGACAATAACATAAATATGACTGAAGACAAATAAACAAAATAAATACTCCCTCCGTCTCATCCTAATGGTTACATATTTTCTTTTTGGACGTCTCATTCTAATGGTTTCATTTCCCTTTTTAGCATAAGAGACATACACAAATTAATTACTTCTCTCTTCATGGGCCCACATATCACACTAATACATCTACCCACTTTAGATTAAAATATTATTTCTCTCACCTCAATACACATTAAAATACTATATTCATTAATCCACGTGCAAAAAACAAATATAACCATAAGGGCGGGACGGAGGGAGCACTCTATAAGTCTGAAAATCAAAGCATCAATAAGAGAATTAACATTTTATAGAAATCTATAAAGCTAGATCATCAATTCTACGTGATTCTAGCCTTCAAACTCCCAGAATTATATTAAAAAAAACGTTATTGTGATAGAAAACTACATACTAATGAATGATCAACATTAGAATGAGTGTGAGTGTGTTTAAGGTTGAAGCTGATGATGATGCATGAGTGAAACGGGTGCACCAGAATCAGCAGAATCAAGAAACGCACAAACATATCAGCAAGACTACACCGGGTGCATCAGCCGTGAGCAGGGTGACTTGTGGCCGTTGTACAGTTCGCATGCGAATGATTTCTGGAAAGTTCCAAACGTGAATAGATAGCTGGCCATGCAGGGTGTGTGATGGAGTTGGTTATAACCGTCGAGATTCGTTTTAACCAACTGAGAATCCAGCTGGAAGTCAGTTACACGCGTTGGTCCTATAACTTTCTGTGCAAACATATGATGTATATATTGCTGTGATTCTTGCATATACGCATTGTAATCCGTTTTGCTCTCTCAATCAATAATAGATCTCTCTCTCACAGTGGATGTAAGCTTGTGCAAGCAAGCTGAACCACTATAAACGTCTTCTTCTTCATACAATCACAAATACACACACAAATTGGAGTTGTTATCATATGTGATCTAGTTTCTTGTATTCAATTCATTGTTTGATTGTGTATTCAACAAGATTAAGTTGGTTATTGATCTGATATATCATCATCTACAACAGTTATAGCTCATAGGGTTACAAACTTACAACAAACAATCGTATCTGAAATCTCACTCATTTATAATTGGAGCATCCAAAGCAGTAATAGTGTTTGTGGCAGGTGGTGCCCATTGACTCCAATTCACAAAGAAGTTTTCTAAATATTATGATGATTTATTCATTTTTTTCTTATGCTTGTTGTTTCAATTATGGAATACTTCTCTTTTTTAGTCATCATGGAATCTGATGGAAGCAAGCATTTTAAGATTCGCACTTTTCTTATATTTTTCTTCAAACATCAAAATATAATGGAATAAATTGCTCTAATATTTATTAGCATTTTTTTTAACCGTATTTAGTGAGGAGAATGTTGAGTTCTTTTTTGAACATCTAGATGTAATAGAAAAAATTGCTTTGCATTTTCTTTTACCCTATTCTGTGAGGAGAATGTTGTGTTTGTAGGAAATAAATCCATGAGACTTTAACCCTATTATGATAAACCGAGATCAAAACCGTAAAGCGGAAGCGTACCTTATTCAATGAGTCTCTAGGCGGAACACGAACTCAGGATCAGTGGTTATATGACCTTCCTCAACTAAGCCTCTTAATTCCTTTATGGGGACCGTAGTAATCCCTCCCGATAGGGAGAAGGGAAGACCATATGCGGCTTAATATATTGGGGACCATAACCTGGGAGCCTTTATATACTACTTGACTAGACCACCCATAATTACCTAATCATGTAGTATTGGGTATCTACTCATTTGGCCCATATTAATTATTATTATTATAGCCCATGACCTTTAATCTTAATTGGATCACTTTAATTAAGTCCATAAAATAATTGAATAGCTAATATAATTGTATAATAATATATTGCCCACAATTAGATTATAATGGAAATTAATAATTTCCAACAATCTCCCACTTGGGCTATATATTTTCCGTTAGCAATTATATCAAGAGTCTTAGTTGCGCAACTTTATGCTATTCCTCTTCAGGCTATACTTAACAATCTGGTCCATCTCATATACTAATATGGAACTACCGCGGCATTCACCACATTATAAATCGTGGTTAAACCCCGACAATTACCAATATCAATATACTCAATGACATAGATCAAATATGGTGAGTAGCATGGAAATTGCATGTCAAATGTGATCATCATGTCTATTTCCAACTGGTCCAACTTTAATCCTTAGTGAGATCAATCCATAATATAATATATTACAAAATGAAATTACTTAAGTGAATTCACAATGAATTCAAAGCCATGAACTTTATTCTGCAGAAAACTGAATTATCCAAATCAAAGTGTCTTGAAACTTTAAAGAGCAATAAATATAGACTCACATTAAACCAATGTATTCTAAAAACATATAACACACATATGAGTAGCTAGCTCATAAAAATTACAGGGCGTTGAATACATAATTGGTGGATCCATATTTAGAGTCTATCATAATATGTTCTTCTAAAATTTTATCTACACAAAACACTTTCTTTATCAACCAAGAATTCTATGTCAATTTGTTTGACCTATAAGTATTCTTGTCATAAATACTTTACTGCGAACTAACTGTCACAATAAACTTTATGTGACAAATCTTCGCAACCTTTATTTCATGTTTGAATGCCCTTAGTGTGCTACTAATTCTGTTGTCATGCTTAATGAGCTACAATTGTTTGCTTAACACTTTTACTTGTATAGCTCTCCGACCAACAGAAAATATAGCCTGAAGTGGATCTTATACTGTATTGACATCCAACAAACTCAGAATCAGAATTCCTCATGATCTCTAACAAATCTGATCCCTGATGTACAGACATATTATTCTTAGTTCTCTATACATACTTTATAAAGATCCATACTAGAGTTACTTAAATGTCTACTTAATATACCAACAACATAAGCCAAATTAGGTCTTGTAGAAACCTCATCATACAACAACTTCCAACAACCAATGAATATGGAATGTTTCTACTTTTCTTAAATCTTTAGTTTAACTTTAGGGCACTTAATTGAGACTGCACTTGTCTCCCTTAGTTTAACTTAAACATTCTCCCACTGAATCACATAATCATCTACATTTGTCTCAAAACCAAATGAGACACTTACTTCATGATGATACTTGTGATTCCTTTACGAAAAAAAAATTTTGCTTGAATGCATAGATGAATTTCCTATTAGTTCTTAAACCATTTCGATCGTATCATCAATGTTGCGATCAAGGAACTTTATCTTTACATCCATCTAATATGATTCAAGATCAAAATGTGCTACTAATGTCACGATTATCTTATAATAATATCTTTCTTCCCTTTTGAGTATAATCATATATCAAGATGCAAACCTAATCATCTTGTATTGATTTATACTCATAACTTATAGCATTAACACACTTTGGAGAAAACTATAGTGTCTTCATTATTTAGGAGAAAACTACATAATCTTCTGAATTATCTTTCTCCCAACTCTAGTGGTTTCCTTAGTGACATTAATTCTTGAGGTTGTTGAATTTGTTATTCCTTAAATATTATTGACATTGTCATATCGTTATTCTGAATTTGCACCAATTCTTTAAAGCATAAGTGGGGATCGAATCGACTCCCCCTTAAGGACAATGTATCTAATATTATTCTTCCCCCAAAATCAACATCCTCACATAATACCGTATTACCCGTCTCAAATATGATCCGATCAATTGGATCATAAACTTATTATCTTTATTTAATACCAATAAAGTAGCTTGTATCTATTTAAATAAAATTTTCTTTAGTAGATCCCAATGATCTAGCCTTAGTTGGATATCACCATATGTGAAACTCAAAGAGTTCTCACAACTACTTTGGTTGGAACTTTATTGAGACCATAAGCTGCAATCTTCAGTATTTCTCCAATTAGTAACCATATATTGTGGAGTACTATTTTTGCCTTTTAACTACACCACAACACCATTCGTACTAAGTAATCTTAATGTGGTGTATTATAAAACAATTCCACAAGCCTTTAGGAGAAAACGAAAGGTTATACTTTAGTTTCTTTTTAACAGCTTTCCAAACGGGTGATTTTTCTTTGTTGCCCTTATACTTTATTGAGAAAAAGTTTGTTAGAAACTTATTAGTTCATTCTTATTGTTGAAGTTTTCATCATGTATAATTTTGTTGTTGACATAGGTTAAACTTAATTAACAGACTTCTTAATTGTACAGAGAATTAATCCAAAATGATTATCATGCTTGCACTAAACTTTATAATCTTTCAAATTTTAAATAGTTTAGAATCATCTCAAGGAATCTATCACATCATTAGTATCAATACCAACTTGTAAGTGACACTCTTTACGTAGTAGTCAAATACTGACAATAAAACTGTCAAGCAATAGCCTTCCTATGGGCTGACTTATTACTCACATGTCAAACAAATAATCGTCACATATTTACCACCACAGGTGCTTGTGTATTTCTACCAAATATTAATCTACCTATGGGCCGATCAATACCCGCATGAAAATACACTTGCAAAACATTATTAATTAGGGACCCATCACAAGACACCTTGTGCAACATTAACCTCATCTGTGGACAAAAATTAACTGCAGGGGTAATCTTGGTGTAACAATCAAGTATTGACAATAAATTCTGTCAAACAAGAGTCTATCTGTGGACCGACTCATGTTCACATGAATAATCCAAATAATTATCACATACTTATTATCACATGTGTGTTATTATTCTGTCAAACTGTGCCTACCTGTGGGCCGAACACAGAACACATAAATAATACCACACCCATCTATGTAATTTCAATAAAGCTTTTCTTCACACACGATATTGCTGTGGCAATATGATGCTTCGATTGACTAGATTGAAGGTTTACTAGACTAATTAAATAAATATTAAAATATTTAATTTAATTAAACGACATTTAACTGTCTCCCCAATTTAATTTAATTTTATTCCACTAACCAAATAGGAATATTAGATGATTCATACCAACTTAAAAAATAATGAAAGATTTCTTAACTTAATAAAGGATTCCAAATCCTAATTTATAACAATCTAAATTAGACAATTATCCTTTATTTATAATTCAAATATTCCATCACATTGCCACATGTATATTCAAATTAATTAGAAAATTAATTGAATACGTAAAATTAATTTTCATACGTAAAATTAATTTTCAAGAAACGCTTGTGATAGAGCATACACATAAACATTAAATTTGATTCAATTCACCATAAATAAAATCAATAAAATAATGTATCCAAGGTGACTATATCGATTAGAATATAATCAATAATCAATTGAATTAAAAATTCACAAGCAATTCTGAATTCTCATTTACGTGTCATTGGCAATAGCATGTGCAATTAATTCATTATGATTAATACATTATGAGTAAAATCAACAATTATATTTTATAAGCAAATACAATTCACTTCATGATTAATTTAATCATCCCATACGAGCGAACGCAGTAAACCAAAGGCACATGTTTATTACATGTGAACAAATTATGTACGTGCCCATAAAAACAACTGAATCCAATTATGCACTCAATATACACACGGGAAGCATCCCCCTCCAAAATCCAAATTGCTACGCCAAATGAAAAGATGCTGAAATTAAATCTAATTCATGTGATTATTGGATCAGAATAATAAACTTTACACAAGTTTCCAAAATTCAGCCCGAATTATTATATTACTTCGAAATATATTTCAATATCAAAGTTATAACTAAAGCTTGCATCACCACAAAATGAAACATGTATCAAATGTGACATAATCATACTAATTGTGCTCTACTAACAATTAGTCAAAATCTAAATCCACATTGATGTAGTCCCATAAATTTATAATGATTTAGAATATTTGATAACCAAATCAACTTTATCGTAAAAGCACAACTTGATCCAATGAAACTCATAATTATGAGATTTAGTTATACACCAATCAAACTGAGTGCAAAACGAAAATTACTTCTACTCATAATGCATTGGCTGTAAATTCAATTTATAAATCTCTGACATTGATTAAAAAATGGAGAGGTTCTGATGCCATGATTATGATTCCTATATTAAGAACACAGTCTTATCATCTTACAATAATTGAGGAGGATCTCGAATGGGGATGCCCATATACCTTCCACAACAGAAGTCAAGGTGCATCTAAGGTAATATTACTCTGATAGAAAATAAAGAGCAAAAGTTGCCACATATTACTAAACAACTTAACCTGCAAATGCAATCATCATTGCCCATGATTTAATGAGGCATCTAAACTTGAACATTATAATGGATGACTGTCTCAATAATCAGGAATAAACAAAATGACAACCAACAATATTACCATCAAAGAAAATTATTTAAAAGGACTTAATAAAATAATGATGGCAACCTATTTTCTTTTTATCATACTTCCAACATAATTATCAAATGCGACTTCCAATTATATCAATTGGAATAAGAGATAGTCATAATAATATATACAACTATTAAATCTAGAGACTAGAAGAGATAATTATGAGAGACATAAATGTATTGAATCATAATTAATCATGTGACGGATTCACAACTATATTTTCATACCCATAAAGAATAATTGAGACAACCAAATATTTGTCATTAAACAAAATCAATTAAAATAATAACACAATGACAATCTGTCACATAAATCAATTCTTTCAATATGGCTGCAGGTTTCAAATGGATTATAAAACAGTTCATTATTATTGAAAGAATTCATAACCAATAATGCCAAAATTGGGATAAATAATTCCATCAGATTAGACATAACTAAATGCCGAAATCAATTGACTTGCATGAATCCAATTTAAAAATTGGCACAATTAATTCCACTAGTAAATGGGATTAGAATGGTGTGGAATTGAAATTCCATTCACGTAAATCGAGGCTGATCCAAGAATAAAAAAAAATAATTAATTCTCATAACATAATATCCATGTTTGATATTGGATCTGAAATATAATATATGATTAATCAATTAATTCACCAAAGCATGAACCTTTCGAATATTCGTAATCAATTAACATAGATTATCATCCACGAAAAACAATGTTCATAACTCAATTGATATAACATGTGGAATCTGAATTCGTAATAAATTACGAAAATTAATCCACATTCTTAACATCCAAATATTAATATTACGGATCTCAGAGAATCATACATAGAGTGGCTCTGATACCACTTGTAGGAAATAAATCCATGAGACTTTAACCCTATTATGATAAACCGAGATCAAAACCGTAAAGCGGAAGCGTACCTTATTCAATGAGTCTCTAGGCGGAACACGAACTCAGGATCAGTGGTTATATGACCTTCCTCAACTAAGCCTCTTAATTCCTTTTTGGGGACCGTAGTAATCCCTCCCGATGGGAAGAAGGGAAGACCATGTGCGGCTTAGTATATTGGGGACCATAACCTGGGAGTTTTTATATACTACTTGACTAGACTACCCATAATCACCTAATCATGTAGTATTGGGTATCTACTCATTTGGCCCATATTAATTATTATTATTATAGCCCATGGACCTTTAATCTTAATTGGATCACTTTAATTAAGTCCATAAAATAATTGAATAGCTAATATAATTGTATAATAATATATTGCCCACAATTAGATTATAATGGAAATTAATAATTTCCAACAGTGTTCTTCTTTGAACATCAAAATGAAATGGAATAAATTGTTTAGCATTTTCTTTTACCCTATTTTGTGAGGAGAATGTTGAGTTCTTATTTGAACATCAAAATATAATGGAATAAATTGCATCGAATTTTCTTATACTCTATTTTGTGAGGAGAATGTTGAGTTCTTCTTTAAACATCAAAATATAATGGAATAACAAACGGACACAAGATTATAGAATTCGACAGATGAACAAATCAATACAGAGTAATATTATTAAAGAATATTGTTTGAATAACATTTATGAAGTCTCACTTAAATACATAGTAACCCTCCATGTTGATGCACCAAATCCTCGTTCCACCAATGTTGAAAATAAAAATATGCTGTAACCATCGACATAAATCCCATCAAAACTCGACTCAGTGGTTGAATGTTAAAATAATAAATTTTGAGCATATAAGTGCCTCAAAGATAAAATATTATAATACATTTAAAAGAATAAAAATTAAAAGGTACTATCATCTTTGAGGAGGATTAACTATGTTCCATATGCAAATTCATTAATTTGAGAGACTTTATATGCAACTCTTTAGGTATTTTCTTTGCTTCCATAAAAAAATATTCCTGGTGTTTCATGAATTCTTACATGAAAAGAATATATTGAGTTCATTATGAATTGCCCTGATATTTTTAGCATTATTTTTCCTACTCTATGAGGGCATATTAAAATTAAATCCTAGTTATAATTATTCTATAATTATGATATTTTTTTATATATTTTTTATAAAAAATAATTATAACAATATATATTACATCCTCCGTCACAAGAAAAGTTGCACCATTGTTGTAGACACAGAATTTAAGTTGATTTTTAATTGAATTTATTGGCTTTTGAAAAGTAATGTAATATTTTTAGATAATTAAAAAATTATAAAATATGTTACTTCCTCCATCCCATAAACAAATTCACACTTTCTATTTTTGTCCGTCCCATAAACAAGTTCACACCCTCCAAATAAGGAAATACACACAAATCAATAACCTCACAATACACTTTAATTTCAAAATTGACACCCCTTTACAACTCACAAAACTTGCTTTATAATTTATTTATTACCTAAAAATACCAAACTACCCCTCAAAAAGTAAATTTTTCTTAAACTCTGTATCTACAGTAACTGTGAACTTCTTTATGGGACGGAGGGAGTATGTTTTATAAGTGGGAATTGGTATCTGTAATTAAAATATATACTTTTAGGATTGACTATTCATGTATTTTTTTTATTTTTTTTTGAATTTGTGAATTCAATATGGCACCGACAAAAATTAAAAATACTGAAACTCAACTTAGAATCATTTCTCGAAAAAAAATTGTGTTGTATTGAGGTTGAAAATCTCACCATTATCAAATTCGTAAGGCCTGCTACGAACAAAGCTCTTTAATTTTTGACTTGAGTATAATTTAAGCTTATCTAATAAGTGAAAGTAATAAATAGCATTTAAAAAATATAAATAACCCCATATGTTACCAAATAAAAAAAAGAAAAAAAAAAGAAAAAAAAGCATATATGTTATAATTCCATAATAATTAGAAATTAAAAGAAAATTAGAATACATATACATATAGAAATCTTTTAATAATTAGATTTTTTTCATTTGTTAGTAAACACAATTGATTTTTGCTTTGCTATCTATTTCAAGACTGATAAATTTCACATATTTTATGTCATCAATAAATTGCAGATTGAAACCCTTGTGATGTTTAAAGATAACTCAATATTAATGTTAGAATTTAAACATAAAGCATAAAGTAAAAGGAGTCTAGTTTAAGGGTTAAATTTTTATATGCCTTAATAAATTTAATAATTTTAATTATATTTAATGATAAATTTTAGATTGCCCAAAATAATGAAAGTTTTTTTTTTAAACTTGATTTGTACGTCGAATTAAGAATTTTAAGAAAGTCATAAAATGTACGATTGAGTCAAAAAATACGTTTAATCGAATTATTTATTTTCATCAATCAACACTATTTTTGTAAAATCGCACATTTCTAACAAATATCCATATAAAAATGAAAATGCTATTGGATCCATTTATCCCGTTAATTGTTTCCAAAAGCTCTCCTACAAGAGTATGAGAGTCTATAAAAGTTTGCTTGCGTCCTTTTATATAGATATGAGTAATAAGTTTGCATATATGTTATAATTTCATCATAATTAGAAATTAAGAGAAGTTAGAATACATCAGTACTGTTTTTTTCTCACATATTTAGTGTCATCACTAATTTGCCAATTATTAAATACTGTATTAATTAGTGGAGCGGAAGCTGACCGCCAAGCCCTCACCCTAAGTCTCACTCTTTTGTGAAGGAGAAATATACTCACTCCGTCCCGTTTTAATGTTTACGTTTCTATTTTGAGCGTCTCATTTCAATGTTTACGTTTTTCTTTTTGGAATATGGGACCCACCTAAAACAATTAATATATCGATTTTTTAATAACTACTATTGACTAAGTACAATTTTAAATAGTCACATCTCTTAAGAACAATTTTTACTAACCACTATTTAGTGGACTCCCCAAATTATCCTCATAACTATCAGATAAAGGACGAAAATAAAGGGGTCATATCATGTCAGTTTTGATTGAGGAAATGGGGTGGGTGGATCACATTTAAAATTGTACTTAGTGGGTTGATGAACCACATTTAAAGTTTTAAAATTTTTCAATTTAAAATTTTGTATGTGGGTTGGTGGGGTATATTATTAACGTCATTTTCATTCCAAATTTGTTTTTTCTCTCTCATCTTTCGTCCAACATCCTCTCTCTTCCTCTCTCCCTTTCGTCCCAAAGCACACAGAGCAGTGCCACCCATTTGTAGTATCCCTTTTCTCAATCTCTCTTTTCCATTTGCCGGAATAGGCATTTCCCGACGAGGTGGATTTTGGTGAATTTTCAAAATGGCAAATTTTCGGGTATGTGTAAAAAGCTGTTTTATTTGCATTTTTAAATTGTGAGTTATTTGTTTATAATGTTTCCTACATTGATTTTGTATTACTCGTTTTCGAGGATATGACATATATTTTGTGTGGTTTTGTTCATATGTGTAAAATGTGAATTCATTGTGTATAATATTTCGTACATGTTGTGGTTTGGAAATATAATGTGTTGAATGTGACTTAATTGTGTATACATCATGTTTAGAATGTAGGACCGCAGTGGGGGTGTTTTTTTTTTTTTTTTTTGAATTTTTTGAAAATGTTGGTTTGTGGTAGACCGAATAGAATAAATCTGTAGGCCGAATAGAACAAGTGTAGGCCGAATAGAACAAAGTGTAGGAGTGTATTATTTTTTGAATTTTTTGAAAATGTTGATTGGCCGAATAGAGCTTTTTTGTAGACCGAATAGAACAAATCTGTAGGCCGAATAGAACAAATGTAGGCCGAATAGAACAAAGTGTAGGAGTGTATTTTTTTAGGATATTTAAAAATGTTGGTGGGCCGAATAGAGCTTTTTTGTAGACCGAATAGAACAAATTTGTAGGTCGAATAGAACAAGTGTAGGCCGAATAAAACAAACTGTAGTTGGAATAATGTGATAGCACTTACCTTGGACGAATAAAGCATATTTGGTAGGCCAAATAGAACAATAGTGTAGGCCGAATAGATAAAGTTTAGGCCGAATAGAGTAAAGTGAAGTGAAAATAATGTGATAGCACTGACCTTGGCCGAATAGATCAATTTATGTAGGCCGAATAGAATAGTGTGTAGGTCGATAGAACAAATGATCGACAGTCCTATTCCCCGGCTCAACATCATCATTATAAGCATGTATATCATCTTCATCCTCACCATCGTTGTCATCAGCTTCAGCATCTACAGATTCTCTAAAACCAAACCGCTGCATCTCTGAGGCCGGACTGTACTCAACATTCAATTCAAAATTAGGCCTACCACTAGACTATGCCCTCGTACATGGATCATTGCTCGGACCAGCACTTTCGTCATTAAAACCCAACCCTAAACCCAAACTATGCCCTGAACCTTGTGCAAAATGTTGAACGAATGTATTGCCAGCAATAGGAATGAGTGTCACGTACACCATTCCTACATCAACACAGTTGAAAACTTCTGTCACACGTGCATCATTCTTTATCTTTTATTTAGACATACGGCCATTGTACTCGACCAGAGAATGAACTCCATAACCCCAATAATCCAAATCAGCTTGTATTATGTTATGGATTTCTAATAACAAACTAGTATAATATAGATTGTCCTCCCGCAAGTATAACCACCGAACCTGTCCACCTTTGTATAGTAACCCATCCCAATATCCACACCAACTCATCCCAACTGTTTTATAGTTCATCTGCATATTTTTTCAAGAAAATGTAAATGACGACAATATTAAAATATTAGAAAATTAATTGCAACTGTTCTATTTGTCCAATATTGTACTCTATTCGGCCAACGAATTATTGTATTCGGCCCAACACTGTTTCACTATTTGGCCTACCTTGAGATGCCTTTAAAAATCTCAGTATGTTTTCTTCTATTCGCCTTACGTTTCTCTTATTCGGCCTATGAGGTTGTTCTATTCGGTCTACCAATATTGCTCTATTCGGCCTACATGTTTCTTAAAAATAAAAATTAAATATGGAAAATTTTAAATCTTTTATTCGGCCTACGTTCCTTGTATTCGGCCCATAAGACTGTTCTATTCGGCCTACAATACTTGTTCTATTCGGCCTACTTATATTTTTTTCAAAAAATGACAACATTTCATGTGGATACATTTTTCTCTTATTCGGCCGACGTTTCTTCTATTCGGCCAAGAAAGTTTGTCTATTAGGCCTACAAATGTTGTTCTATTCGGCCTACTTATTTTTTAAAAAATAAGAGATAATTTTTTGCCTATTCGGCCAACGTTTCTGATATTCGGCCTACATAGTTGTTCTATTCGGCCTACAAATCTTGTTGTATTCGGCCTACTTGTTTCTTATTTAAAAATATAAAAAAAATTAATGTGAAAATATTTTATACTCCACTTACTCTATTCGGCAATCTATATCTATTATTTCTATTAGAAAACGTTGAATAAATAATATACACTACTGAGACATGTAAAAATGATCAAATTAATGCATTCATAGCTTTTAAAACAAGTTTAAAAACATATCTTACTGCTCACCAAATTCTCACACGTCTAAAGAACTAGAAAAAATAGTTGTTCCCCAAATGCTGAAACCTCGAACAAAAACTTGAAAATGAAATGAATATATGTGTATGATGCAACACGATGGTTGGACCGCCGTAATATATATACCTCATTTTTTATAGGCATATGAGGGAGCACATGACTACATAGTTGTACTTTGACACTTTTTACAGAAATAGAGAGGAATCGGATTCCTCTACTGTACTTTTGGTACTTTTGGTAAAAAAAGTGAGGAATCTGATTCCTTAAACACGTGAAAAGTGGGTCCCTCTCAAGGGTATTTTAGTCAATTCCATTAAAAGTGGCTAGAATAAATTGTATATAACACATGTGGCCACTTAAAATTACTTTTAAGTAATAGTAGCTACTTTTTGCCATTTTCACTTAATATATCATCCAACACATACCCACTTTACATTAAATATTATATTTTTCAACCCACTATCTATTAAAATATTATACTTCTTAATCAACGTGCAAAAAATAAATGTAAACATTGAAACGGGACGGAGGGAGTACCGTGAAACTATTGTGTGACACAGATAAAAAATGATAAAAATTTTAATGGAATAATAATACTTAATCGATGAAAAATTATAATGTGCAGAGAATTATTTTAAGAACAATTTATGGTATAAAAAAAAATGATAATATTTTATAGCGAAAATAATAATAATGTTATCTTTTTTTTATTCGTTTCATATAAAGCTTATGACATTTCAAACAAGTGTTTGCCATAAATATATCACTACTACTCCTTCGTCTATTTTTAACGCTACTTATTGTTAAAAAAAAAGAGTTAATATTATTGATTTTAAAATAATTTAACATATTTAAATAATAAATTTAAAAAAAATTAAATAGTTATGTTAAATTAAAGAAAAATAAAATAGTTATGTATGTTAGTTATATATATAGTGCAGTTACAAATAAATTTTCAGAGGTAGTGTGAGAGGGGGGGGGGGGGGGGGGGGGCCCCCCCCATAGGATGGGTTTCTTAAAATTAAGATTACATGTGTGGTTGTCACGAGCAAATTTGTAGTACATGCATGCCATTTAAATCAAAAACACCTTTGGAGTACTATAGTGTAAAATGAGTACAATAATACATTATGTGATCATATATTATGTGCACAAGAAAAAATACAAATGGTATGTTTTCATTTCTAGCTAAAGGAAAATATTGATACCATCATGTACTGTTTCTTACCAAGCCAAACAAAAAATATGACTTCATTTATTGATCAATTTCTTTTTCTTTTTTTTTTTTACTTCATCACATTGTTAAGCAATGTGCCACAATTCATCCATTTCACACTTCCTCTACAAATACTTCGCTCATGCCCTATTTTTAGTTTACATTCAATATAATATTTATATTGATGCATTACATTAAAATTTTATTTGACAGTCCCTCCATTTAAAATTATCCAAACTGAGTACCCAAAAATATATGTCCTTGTCCAATAGAACTTTCCAAAAATATTTTTCCCTTGTTCAATACCCAAAAATATATGTCCTTGTCCAATAGAACTTTCCAAAAACATTTTTCCCTTGTTCAATAGAACTTCTTGATTGATCGGCTTTAGTCCCAAGTACAGTGAAACCTCGCAGCACTTGGTAAAATTTTGAAACAATAAATTAAATTCAACTGAGTAAATTAAATAATATATTATTAAAAAATGATAAGACAGGTCTAAAATTCACTCGAAGAATTAACACATACACAGACACAAAATAAAATCGCACACTTACACAACAATTATTACTACTAAGAAAACAAAATAACATAAAACACAATGTTTTTTTCTTTTTTTTAATTATTACTCCAGTTAACGTTAAACACATGTTTGGTGGTTAGAAGGTGATTTTCTCATTGTTGGAAGCATGGAAGAAGCTGTGATTGAAGAATAAGTCAATACTATATATTTTTAATATAAAAAAATGTGATAGTCATCAAATTAATATGTGAAAGCAAAGTTTCATTTTGTTATGAGATTGTACAAAAGGTGGTTCGCCCAGTGAAGGAGGTTAATCATGGTAACTCAACCGACCAACAAAGGTTAGACTTTTTAACCCACCACACAAGGAGCCCCTTAATTAAAAGGTTGCTCTCACGCTGGGAATGAGATTTGATCATTGGTCATTATACAAGCTGTCCCCTTGCTTCTGTGCCCTTGCTTGAGTTCATCTTTAAAAATGAAAATGTAATGGTAAATTTTTTTTAGCGTTTCTTTTACCATACTTTATGAGGGAACATAAAAAATTAAAGTTCTTCTACTATGCATCTTAATGATTTTAACTGTTAAATTAAACTTCAATTCAATCTCTAACATTAGTTAAAATATTTTTAAGAAAAACCCATTCCCTTATGTTTTTAGTCTCTAAATCTTATAGTGTATTCAAGAATGAGTTATAATTACTCAATAGTTATTATATGATTTTTATTTATAATAAATAATTATAAATATAACATATATATTATTATTTCTAGAAGTTGTGTTGTATTTGGGGTTGAAAATCTTGTCATTATCAAGTTTGTATGGCTGATATGAACAAAAGTCAAATTCCCATATTCCAACTCCCTACTCTATTTCATATTTCTTTGAATGTATTGGATGGGAGACACATAACACATTAGAATATGAGATGGAGTGAGGAGTTGAAACACGAGATCTCGAATGTATGAACAAAGCTTTGTTCAATCCAAGTTGCATTTTGCTTTGAGAAGTTGGCATGAATAATAGGAGCATCTCAAACAAGTAATAATGGTTGTGGTTGAGTGGTGCCCATTTGACTCTATTTCACTAAGAAGTTTCCTAAATTTTTATAATGATTGATTTCAACTCTTTCTTATATTTTCTTTGTTGTTTCACTTATACTTTTCTTCCAATTTATGATGAAGTCTGATGGAAGCTCACAATCTGAGCTATGGTTGGAATCTTATAGAAGACAGAGATTTTATGCATTGTATTCTTATAGAAGAATACAATATTCGTTTTGTGGTACACCAAATAAAACAAAATAACCATGCATTCTCATTATTCGTTTTTTATTTCCAAGAAAAAGAAGTATCATCTTCAAGTCCGACCAGTAGCTCCTCCGGCTGTGGTGCCACCGCCTTCTTGGCCAGCTTTCGTCTTAATCCCTTCTCCAGTCTGCTTCGTCTTCTCTCCGATCATCTCTCCGGCTTGCTTAGTCTTATCTCCCACCTGAATAATCCCATCCTGCATCCGCCGCCGCGCGTACTCCAACGGCTCCTGCCCCGTCGCTTGCCGGAATGAATTGAAGAGCCACGACAGCGACGACAGGCCCGCAAGCCCGAACGCGCCGGAGGTCAGGAATCCGGTGATGGCGCCGGCGAGAAGCACGGCGGCGGGGACCAGAATTGGGCTGCATATCACAAAAACCGGGGTGGCCACCGCGAGGCCGATTAGGGTTCCGACGAGGGTGATTCCGGCGAGGCCGAGGAGCGAGCCACCGACGGGGAGGAGGGTGATTATGGCGAGTATTTGGGTGGTGGTGGGGCCTTTCTGGCCGCCGCCGCCCTCGTAGCGGGGGTGGACTTGAATTTGCTGCTGCTGGGGACGGTCGCGATCTGCCATGATACGGTGGCGCGTGGGTTATTGTGGTAGAGTCGGTGGTGGTGGTGGAAATAGTTGTGTGGGTATATGAAGAAGGGAAAAGTGTAACGTGTTGGGTGCATGTGTGACGTTACCAGGTGTGGCCTTGCATGCCCAACAGGTTTTGCTACATTTTTTATTTTTTATTTTCAAGTTAAAATTAAATAATCGTACATTTCTCGTTCATTTTGTTTTAGCATTTAAAATTATAGTTCTCCTCAAAAATCATTATATATGATCGCGATAGTCCTAAGATAAAAATTTAGATATTTCTAATGTAAATTATTATTTGAAAATTAATTATCATATACTCCGCTTGAGGAACATGGATCAAGTGTGGATTACTAGTAAACAAGCAAAAGAAATAAAAAAAAAATATCCAATAAAATTTCCGAAATTATAAGCTGATAAATCATACGATGGGTAATACAAATTACATGAAGAAAGAAATTCAGTTTTGAGGGGTGTCGGTGGGAATCCAGAAGGTGAGTACTGAAGATGCCGCAGCAACGAACATGAGCCTTCGGGGCGACCATTTTAGGCACGCAGCCACTCCTATGTGGCTTTCCAAAGCTGCAACCTGTTCATTTTTTATCATATAATAGTCGTTCGTCTATAATCTGAGATCAAAGTTAATACCTTGTTTGGTTCATCATTGATGTTCCATGCATGTATATAACCATCCCCAGAACCTGGAACCATGTAAACTCCAATTCAATCATCAAATTTACACTTGGAAGGAAGGGGGGGTAGGTATTACCAGAGAGTACGTATTGGCCATCAGGGGTGAACGTTGCCTCTATGGTGGCATTTGCTGAAGAGTCCATATTAAACCCACATTTCTGCAACATGACAAACTTAACACCTCTAACACTAAACTCAAACTTCCAAAATCATGTAAACACAAGGAGCAGGGCAAACGAGATCATAAATTATATAACATAATGATGTCAAATAAAACTGAATTCTCAAGATTTGATGCAGTGAGGTGTTCAAATAACGAGGTAAAACTAACCTTATCCCCATGATAAGCATCAAGAACATAGACACTGTTGTTTGTTGTTGTCAGAAGCATTGATTTACCATCACTGGTGAACTTAATATCACACACCTCAGCCGTATCACCACCGACTAAAAAAGTATCAAAGGGACCCTAAACAACACAATAATAACAATATTCAAAAATATTACGGAGATGATCAGAGAAAATTGATTGAAAATGCAAACCTTGTCATATGAACGGGAATCAAATAATTTGATTGCACCACCTTCCATTGCCACAACAAAGACCAGCCCCTGTTGGTCATAAGCAACAGTAGGCCTACCGCGCAGATGTAAGATACCCTGAAAGCTACATTAGTGAGCTTAAAACCAGATTTAATATGTTCTTTAACAGGAGGAAAAAAAATTTGATGGCTATGCAACTTCATTGACCATAGCATTTTCTATAATCCAATTTTTCATGAGAAATTTACTGTGAATGAAATTAAATTCAATCTTAAACTGCCATGTGTCGTGGAAAAAAATGTGAATCACAATGAAGCTACTATATATAGTGACCGAAGTCATTAATTAATCATCAATGCATATCAACTTATAAAACCATAAATCATTGATATTCCAGTTCAATGTGGCATCCCACCACCTCATTTGGATTTCCAAAAGTATATGGAGCACATATGGAGATTAAATGGAGAGTTTTTAACTAACCTGACAGGCATTCACTCGTAGATCCCACATGCGGACACTGTGATCTAGAGAACCAGACATGAAACAGTCGTTGACAGGGGACATGCACAGAGACACAACTCTGTACACAATTAAAAAGCATATCAATAGAATGAAACACTAAACAAATCATTATTTTTCATGCTCAATATCACACTTGAAATAGCAAGCACATTAAATAGCTGATCCAATTTAAGTACCAAACCAAGCAAATATGTATATATTTCTAAGATCAAAGTTGATATTGAAAACAAATACATATTAATTCTTCCATACAAGAAGAACATGCTTTTTGAATCTAAATTTCAATTTGCAGTCAAAACCATCATTTTATCCATTTTCTTGCTATGCCTATATTTTGGGAGGAGAGAGTAGACAGCGAGTGATAGTATAAGAATACACATGATGGTTGGTAATATACAGACTATATAATACAGCTAGCTTCCAGACAATTGATATTGTATCAGCACGTTCATTTATTCCACATTTTAAAGGATAAAAACACAATACAGTTTCAATGAAGATATAATATTTTCAAGAGTCAAACATTTGAATTAAAGCCACGCACAGGCAACATCTTTAAGACAGGGTAGGGCATTAGCCAAACTTGCTCTGCATGAACTATGAGAATTTTACCAAATCAATAACCACGGGGGAGAGAACATAATCTGTTTTATCGAAAGTGCTTCTGGGAAGCTAAGTCAATTAAGGCAAACAAAAAACGGAAAGGTTTCTCTTATAGATTCTAAAAAATCACAGAAGGTGCTAATTACCTGTCAGTGTGCCCTTTAAAGTATCGAAGGCACCTATTATCGTACAAAGACAGATATCTTAAAGATTCTGGCAACAAAATAATGGAGAACATATCAGTCCTGCTAGTATGCAATAAATTAGAAATCGAGATAAGGCTAACACAAGTTACCTCCATTAGAATCTAAGTTGTGTAGCGAAGAGCATATTACGGAACTAGGGTGGTGAGTAAAGCATATCCTGTCAGCTCCATGTTTCTTATGATAGGTAGTTTTCAACAATCTGAATTTTGCAAAATTCATCAAATTATAAAAAAACAAAATTATGAGGCTGGGAGGTCTACTAATTTGGAAAAATATGAAGAATCTTACTTAGCACTTGTGATATCATAAAATCGCACCGAATCATCATCACTAGATGTCACCAGCAAATCAGCCGTGCGATGAAAATCAAGACAATTAATTTTCCCACCCTGAAAAGGCATGTGAAATTCTCAGGCTATTCAAAAGTTCAATACCAAAAATGCCAACCATTAAAGATAGAAACAATGCAACAATCGAGAAATTTACTGTACTAAATCCATAAATGCATATAAGAAACATTAAATCATTTTTATTCAAGCGTAGTGACAATAAGTTCATACATACAACTAATAGTGAAAAAAACAAAATTAGAACCAAAAAAGGCTGAGAAGAGAAGAACTGACGAAATCAGAGAAGACTGCTCCGATTGACATGCTGCGAATGACGTCGTCGTTCAACTCGGAAAGTATCGTCATCTCAAACCACGATTGGTCACTGGAATTGCTAAGAAAAAATCAAAACAAGCTTGGATTGCCAGAAATTGAAGAAATAACCAGCGGTGTTGCCATAATCAAATTAGGGTTTATATAAGAACTTGGATTTTACGGCATGTTTTCCCTTTTTTTTAAGCGCTTCTATTTATTACTAGTTTAGACGCCACCTCACTTCGTGAGGTGCTAGCTCGGTCTTTCCCTCCCTTTCTTTATTGGGTGCTAACTCGATTATTACTTTCTGAAGTGCTAGCTCTGTCATTCACAACCTTTTTTTAACGAAGGTTAACTTTGTCATTGCTTTTTTTACTAAAGATAGAATATAAAAAATATTCCCAAGTATTATTAAAATGTATAGTAACAGTACAAAATTGGAGATCAAAACATAACACAAAAAATGTAATGCTAATAATCAAGTTGCTACTAATGTCACGTTCACTAAATTATGAAATAAATGGGTAAAAATGAGTTACAAAAAATGTAATTTAAAAAATAAAAATACAACCAAGAAAATAATATCTTTTAATTAATGGGATTACTAATACTCATTGGTTGGTGAAGTGATATGACTTCATGAAGACATTATATGATCTCCCAAGAATATGCTTAAATCTGTGTCTGAAAATGTAACATGTTAAACCAAACAAAAGATGACAAACTAACATAATGATAAATCTTACAGTTATTGTCAATATTGGAGAAGAAGAGAAATAAACGTGTTTAGCAGAGGATTGCAAAAGTGCCAAAAGTTACAGAATTTTAGGTAGGGGAAAAGAATTTGGTTTGAGAAGATAATAATTGGCCATTTCAAATTTTCAACATTTGCGAGAAGGTAATAGCACTGCTGTAAACACCAAGTAGAACTAACGCAATTCATTTGTAATGCTTAAGTAATATTAATTAATGTATGCAGCTTATGTGTAAAATCACAAAGCATAAATAGTAAAAAAAAATTGTACCCTAAATTGACTCATAAGCAAATTGGCAAGTTGAATATTATTACAAAGTTATCATTAAGTAACAACAAAATAAGTAAACAAAGGAAGATGCACAAATTAGTGAATGAACATTTCTATCATTATTATATGAATAAAAAGAAAATTTGGAATCATCGTCTCTTAAAGTAAAGGACGTAAACATCACTACATAAGAACAATTGGATTGATCAAACATATAAGCTCTAAAAAAGCAGCATTATAGCACTATAGACTAAAAAGCGCATGCAAAGTGGTGTCATGCTCACATCACACGATGATAAGGGGTATTTAGTGTTGAGCACAATTGAATGTGAACGCTTCTGCCATATAAACAACTGGATTACAGCTACTGTAATTTAGTGCTGGGTTCTGCCATAAAAACAACTGGCTCACAGCTACTGTAACTTAGTGCCAACAGGATATGCTTTGTGAATTATTAAATGGTATCATATATAATTTTTCATAAAGTAAATAGATAGGAATGATAGATAGCCTCTCTCTTTAAACCATGAATAATGCAAGCAAAATACAGCTGTCACCGTTCTTATAGTAGCAACAATTGTCCCACAACTTTCATAAATAAAGATTCATAAGTTGTTGATGTATTCAGAGTAGAAGAGAGGACTATGGTCGAGACAATTTGTGTAACTCTGCTTGAGTTCAAGAACACCATTCAAAAGATTTGGAGCGGAGACTTGGACTAATAATCGTAACATATCCATATATTGTATGATCTAATAGGAATTAAACAAAAAAATTGCAGGAGAATTAGCAAAGGTAAGAGATATTGTGAAACATAAGAAAAATATAGATAGAAACTGAAGAGCTCAACCATAAATGCAATGACAGTAGTTACTATAGGCCTTCAGCTTAGGGAAGTTATTTGTAGAACAGATGACTTACAATTAAGCTGATCCTTTAATGTTAATTATGAATTAAATCTCACAAACTTATAATATCATAACCCCTTCCCATTATCTTCCTAAATAATATGTGCCCTGGTTTCTAGGTTTAACTGTTCGCTTTAAAAAAATTGTGTATATGGTTGTATTGAAAAGATAAATCATTAACTCTAAACCCATAATATTCAAAATACCTAAAGGTATCCCATGGCATGGGGCACAGTTTTAGGGAGCAACATAATTTAACAAGCACTAATAATGTATTCTTTCATGAGTTAAGAAAATATAATAACTAATGAAAACAATTGAAAGTGTCAATGTATTAGCCATTCCTGCGTCTGATGAAAGTTAAACTCAATCCCATCATTTAACAAAAAAATCACGTCAATTTTAAATACTGTTATTGTCAATAGTTAAACTCAGTAACTACTATTCTATTCTCAGTTAAATAATGAAAATCAAATTTATAAGAGAAACTCAGAATTAGTAACTGAACCAAGAAATGATAAACTATATATCCATCCTACTTTCATTTAAAAGGTCAAGAAAATGAAACATTTCATAAAGATACCAAATTGAATATTGCTAATATGCCAACGATCAAAAAACACGCTCAAGATTCCATTACCCCATCAACAAAATCCCGAAAAACAATCTGAATAACACCAAGCATCATCAAGAAAACACGAAGCTACGTAAACACCCACCCATAGTATCGATCTTGTGGTGCAAGAGAGTATCAGTACTAAAAGTATATATTATGCAGGAAAAGCAAACTTAAAAATGCGCAGCCCACCCCTTTTATTTTTTTCCTGCAGAAGTTCGCATTAGCCTTTTGTGCATCTGCATATCATCCTGAATTGGCTTAGTTGACCTAACAATGTCTAGTTTGAACAAGAATTAATTTATTCAGATCAGAATTATAAATTTCTTCAAATGTATTAATCATTGTCCAAGGCTACAAGCTACACATACTACTAAACATTTACTTCATTAAATGATTTTAAGCATGATAAACAGTAAACTTCTTTACAATCTAATTACTTCTTGTGAGGTTGGTTACTATCCACAGAGAGTCAAAAAAGTGAAGATTGGATTTTGGGAAAAAAAAAAGGGCAAACTCAAGAGAAATTAAAGGGGTGTTCCTGCATAATCCTTTGATAATGGCTCTACAACTCAATTGGTAAATACGGGGAAATAGGGCAAAAAAATTGAAAATTTGGGAACGCCCAATGATAACAGAACAACAAAAGCGTAGCCTAGGTACTCACGGTTGCTGTAGAAGGTAGGCGTCAGAATAGGGGCAGGATGTGACAAAATCGAAGAGAAAGGATATATAATTAGAGTTGTCATCCTAAAATGAATAAGAAGCGTACCTTACCGCCTGAGAGAGCTTGAACGAGGGAGAGATGGCTGCAGCAGAGGTAAACAAAAGGGAAGGTGAATTTGTTGCTTGAACTTTGGGAAAACTGAAGGTAATTTGATTGTGATCCCAAAGAACTTCCTACGCGATCGGCTGCGGAGCCCAAAACGGACGTCAGAGGGAAGAGGCGCGGATTAACTCTTTGAGAAGAGGAACGGCGACGGAGGAGATAATCTGGGGCAGATGTTGTGGTGTAGATATTTATTTATTTATGAATAATTAATATTTAGGCCCTTCTGGGCCTGATGATGGGCCACCTCTCGCTTTAATTAACCATCCTCTTTTTTTCTTTTCAAGATTTTACTAAGTGAACACATAAATAAGGGCAGCTCTAATACTCGAAGTTTCAGTTCACTCCCTAAATTATAGATAAATAAAAATAATTTTGGTCATTATTAGAGATATAAAAAGATGGGCATTTCTGGATATTCATACTACTCAAATCCTATTGAAACGTAACGTAATAGTTTTAAATAGATTTGGGACCGCCTACTCAAACCCCATTGAAATGGGTACAAATAGTTTTAAATAGATTTGGGACATAATTCAAAAAATTACTTTAGAATTAGGACTGATAAAGGTACATACCTCTAAAAACAAATCAATAACAAATGGATCACCTATTTCATAACGGTATTTCATCTACTATTCCACAAATTAAATGTTGTCAAAACTGTCATGAACAATGCTCAAAATTCAACACATACTATAAGGGTTTAATAGTTATTTGTAGGTTATAGTTTTTTTTATATTATGAAACACAGAAAGTGAAATAGGAAATTCAACTTGAATTAATAATATTTACATATGTATGGTTATTTGTAGGTTATAGTTTTTTTTATATTGTGAAACACCGAAGGTGAAACAAGGAATTCAACTCAAATTAATAATGTTTACATATGTGCAAAATTGTGTAAAAATAGAAAGAGTATTTACATATGTGTAAAATTTTACGAATTTACCATTATGTTTGTAAATCTAGGATTTTGTTGACACTTTTCTTTCAATTTTCTATTAGAAATAATATTAGCATTTTTCAATTTTGTTAACTAGTATTGCATACATTTAATAAAAAAAAACTATTGGTATGAAGAAACTATATAGTCACACGAAAATTAGCAATATTTTATTAATAATTCATAATTTGGCAATACTACATTTTTCTTGCTTCCAAACTAATCTTTATATATATAATAATACCAAATTTACTACTCATGAAAGATTAAATCTTTCCCCCCAAATCCAATTTTACTGTTACTACATTCTTTCATGCAATGTTTGATTTAATTAAGAAATTTTACATAAATGTAGACAAACAACTTTAAAGTACTAGATTGACCCTTTTGCAATATATATATATATATATATATATATATATATATATATATATATATATATATATATATATATATATATATATATATATGAATATGAATATCACATGCAACTAATTTCAATGCAATAAATTTCCTCTTCATTGCACATGATGCATGTTGGATCTACCTAAGTTACCCTCTCTCACCCCCCCCCCCCCCCCCACCGCACCCCACCCCAACGTTATTCATGGACTCATGTTTGTGTCTATATATTCAGTAGTTTGGTTGTTCAAATGCTTATACTTCTCTCTCGGTTTCTTTCTACTGTGATTGGTGCATTTTGTGGTCTTGCCAATAGGTAATTTGTGGGTAATTACTAATTAGTTTTAATTAATTTATCTTATATTTTCCTTTTCTGTTTTGTGGAAATTTGTATGTGAAATTAGCCCCTCAAAAATGAAATAATACCCTCCTACTCTTCGTTCTTGCAGGGGTATTCATGATATTTTACTCCCGAATATAAAGGCAATGCTCTTAACACTCGATTAATGGCCACTCTCAATTCTTCTACAAAAATAATATTATTACATAAATTTATATAATTATACGAAGTCTATGATCATCGAATTTGTGTTACTCCCCTATGTGAAATTGATTTTTGATTGGCTAGTTTGCTTCATATCAATTTCTCTTCACTCTATATTAAATTGTATTCAATATATACTCTTCACATGCAAACATAAAAATGGAGGCTAAAATGATCGTTACATTTTTTTTCTTGTCATGCTTTTCTTCCAAAAAGTGCGTGGATGTAAAATAAATTCAACCTCACCGGGCAAAGTAATATGACCAGTGTGTTAAACAATCATCCCATCTAAAAGCTTAAGCTGGTAGAGAGATGAACCGTTTAATACTTAATCGAGTCACTCTAACACGCCCCCTTATATGCAGGCGGGGAATTTTGCCTCAAGCCTTGCGTGTGTGATTTTCTCATAAATGGGTGATGGTGAGGTTCGAACCCTGGACCTTTGTTAATCATGGGCTCTGATACCATGTTAAACGACCACCTCATCTAAAAGCTTAAGCTAGTAGAGAGGAGAGTCGTTTAATACTTAATCAGGTTGCACTCTAACACGCTCCCTCACATGCAGGCGGTGAGGTTCGAACCCTGGACCTTTGTTAACCATGGACTCTGATACCATGTTAAACGAGCATCTCATCTAAAAGCTTAAGCTAGTAGAGAGATGAACCGTTTAATACTTAATCGAGTCACTCTAACACAGTGAACCAAATGTGTCATATTTAAATATTTGTGACAAATTATTATTTCTCATTAATTAATGTTTCAATATTCATCATCGTTTGTGGGAAGAAGCACGAATACCCTCTACTAGAATCCACTGCCTAGAGTCTTATGGACACATCTCACAAGGCCTATTGGTGTTAGGGTTCGTGGAACGACATTCATGCCTCTTCCCATCGATCGATGTCAACGATTCATTAGTATTATGGAAGAAAATTTATGTCTCAAATGTTAAATACTCACTCTATTTTCACGGGTCATGTTACTTGTCCGGCGAGGATGAACATATTTTAATCTAATACTTAGTGGATAAAAGGTATGATTAAGGTTAAAATTAAGATCTTTTAGCTTGCATAAATGTTTGTGTGAGAAGTGTATTGCATGGATTTAATTTAATTAAGAGATATTGATTTCGAGGCAAGTAATCACTTTGATGTCATTTATACACATAACATATTATATGTATGCCCAAGGGTTTGGCACAAATAATTTGATTTTCATATACTCTTATTTTTTATTATATTTTTGGTTTTAGTTATAATATATATTTTTTAATTTATGGAATATATATTATCTTATTAAAAGAATTGAGATGTCATTAATTAATTTGTGTTGTTAAATTGTTATTACCTATTACAACAAAGTTTGAACTGGGGCCAAATGTTCCAAAGCTACCAATTAGGTTGTATTAATTTGATAATTTATATGAGATTTTCTAATTTTTGTTTTATTGTAATTTTATATTTAATTTTAGTCATAATATTAAATGTTTATGTGTATACTGGTATGTTATGTACCATACTGGACACTGCCATGCGGAATATATAGTTCATATTAATGAATATTTGGAACGCTTTTTATTTATTTATTTCTCTTTAATGTATTAATAGTTTACATAACAATATCATTTTTTTTCCTGCGATATTTACACTTAAATATTTATGCTTATGTAACAATCAATATTAAAGAAAAGATTATATTTGGTTTTTAATTCAACAAATAAAAAATGGGAAAAGGAGATCCATGTGTCTTAATGGGCTGAATAGGCCCAATGTTGTATCCAATTTAAAGCCCATTAAAAATATGTAAACATATGTAAATAGAGATTTTGAATATACTCCATTGAGATGTAATCGTAAATTCCTGATAAAACATGTAACATCGACTTTATATTTTAAAGACTACGATATTATGAGAAAATTTAATTTAGAGGGTAAAATATTTTTTTATATAAATTTATAGATGGTGTAATGTAATATAATGAGTATTTAATCTACGGTGTAATTGCATAATTGCTATTAAGCACACTCATAAATAAAGATCTCAAACAATTAATTATATTCGAACAAACAAAAATTAAAGAATACAGTTAGATTCAAAATTCTAAGCAGGTAAGTTACGCACGAAAAGGGTTGAACCATCGAGTGATTTATGTGAGATAAGTAAATTAAGGGTGGTCAGAAATGTTATCGTTTTTTATTTTTTAAACGTTGTAACATTTTATTTATATTTTATACTACAATTTGATTATAAAATATTCACTGTAATCACTTTTCATCGATTAAGTATCACTTTTTCGTTAAAGTATTATTACTTTTTATTCGCCTCATTAAAATTATTCCTTAATACAATTTTACATAAGTTTTTGTCATTATTAAAGGTAATAACATTATTAATAGATAGTGATGATATTTGATTGATAAAAAATATTCACTTCATTCCATCCTAATGGTTACATTTTTTTTTTGGCGTCCTACCCTAATTATTACATTTTCCTTTTTAGCATATGAGGCTCACACAAATTAATTATTCTCTCTCCATGAGCCCACACATCACACTAATACATCTACCCCTTTACATTAAAAAATTATTTCTCTCACCTCAATACACATTAAAATATCATATTCATTAATTCACGAGCAAAAAGCAAACGACTGGGACGGAGGGAGTAATAACTGTGAATTGAATTATTTAATAAAATTGGGTTGAAACTTCGCGTTGAGTCTCATCTTTAAGAAAGGAAATTTTGGGTTACATCGTTTCACGATCTTATTTCGTGTGATCGATTATTCAGATTCAATTAGTTATTTTTCAAAATAAATAAATAAAAAAACATTAAAGAAAAAAAATCATGTTTAGTTGTTTCAAATATCAATTACTCTCTCCGTCCCGAAGAAGTTAGTATAATTTTTTTTAGGCACGGAAATTAAGAAGTATAATAATTTAATGTAAAGTAAAGTGAGAGAAATAATATTTAATGTGTAGTGGGTAGTTGTATTAGAGGTGATATGTGAAGCCCATGAGAATAGATTAATTGTTTTTGTGTGGGCCCCATGTATTAAAAAAAGGAATGTGTCAACTTTAGTGAGACAAACAAAAAGGAATGTGTGTCAACTTTTATGGGATAGAGAGAGTAATTATGAGTAGCACTAATCCCTACCCAAGCCACATGCGATTCCGTCGTTGGACCACCCCGCCACAAACCCTAAATTAGCGTAAAGCACATATCATGCACGGTAAGATATTATCATTATTAAATTATTATTTTTCATTAAATAATTCCATTATTCACTATACCTTAAAATCGGGTATTGTGAGACGAGTTTTTTTTAGACGGTTGTGAGACGGGTCGATCCATTATTAAAGTATATTTATTATATAGGTAAAATATGTTTACTAGGAGTTAAAGTATGTCAATAATGAATCATATTATAACACCATAAAATCATATTTTAATCCATTATTTATTATATTTTACAAAACATACTTTAACAATTATTAAGCGTATTTTATCTATATAATAAGCATACTTTAACAAATGTCATGAACCGCCTCACATATATAACGTCTCACAAGAGAGTTTGTCATCAATTTATATTTAAAATATTAGTAATAGATTATTCATTATTCATATAATTATTTAATTAAATGATTATTAATTTTTTATTATATATTATTTTTTATTTTTTTAAGAAAATATTATAATACGAGGCTGCCTCAGTCGCCCGCCCACCGCATCGATAAGGTAACCGACACGAAATCCGTATCGATATCGAAACCGACATAAAATTTGTAACGATATCGAAACAGACATATGAACCGATAATTTTTATTTTAATTTTTTTTTATCAATTTTGTAATTTTAATCAAAAAAAATCCGAATAATTACACTCTAATTGAGACAGTATTTAACATAAAGAGATTTAGAGATTGTATTATTAAAATTTTGTACTTAACTTTTCATATTACTTCATATACATTTCAAATGTTGTATACAATATAACCATCAATTATAAACAAATACACTAATTAATTACTGCAATTATATAAATAACAATGATGATTAATTAAAAAAAAACTCCAACACCACACCATCTTCCTTGCACATCTCAAATCCACCACATGCTTTTTTTTTTGTCAATTGGAAGAACTTTTTACCCCTTTTCCATTGATCGATCAGAAAAACATAAATCAATTAATTGAGAAGAGGGTGGGTGGTTGGGTGTGAAGGAGGGGCACAAAACATTCCACCGGAGTTAGGGAAATAGAGGAGGGTAAGGGGAAGAGAAGCGAGAAGCATAAAAACGCCCATAATTGAAATGCTATTTTGGGTGGAGAGTGTTTTAGTGCCGGAGAAGAGCAGCAACTGCGTCACTACTGCACCAACCGTACCGCCGCTTCCCGTCATCCCTGATATCACTCCCAAGGACCTGCATATGCATCAACCCATCTTATATTACGACACGTGTGCAAATATGGGTGTTTCTTTGGCTGTTATGGATGGAGTAATGAAATGAAAAGCGATGTTTCCGTTTCCATTTTCTACTAAAATACCAAACACCTCGTAGAAGTAGAGATAAATGAATAATACTCCTCTTCAAATTTTTGCATCTTAATTTACCGATCATTCTTTATTATATGGAGTAAAAAATTAAAATTATTTTTCACACACTAAAAAATAGTAAATTTTTTAAAAAATTGATACTCTATAAGACTTTTTGGAATATTCTGTTGTAAATTGTATTAGATGATTGTCACATTATTTTAAAAAAAATATATCAATTCTTAGAGCAAGGATTGAGAGTTTTCTCCTGAGGTACATATCAATCATGTAACGTAAATCTATCATAAAGATCCAAGATGTGATACACATTCATGATCAATTAAAAATGATATAAAATTATTTTTTGACCCTTTTATTTAATAGGTAAAACGTGTAACAACGAGTGATGTACCTTTGAGAAACGAAAGGAACAACGCCAAACGTAAGTGCAGACGACGCCTGGACAAAAAAAGAGAAACAACACATCACTATAATCGAACCCCACACCGTATTCTCCCTACCAAGCAAAATACACAGCAATCCCGCCACCGTCATCGCCGCCCACAAGCTCCATAACCGCCCCCTGATTCCGTATCTCCGCCCCATCGCATCCGACACCACCCCTCCCATCGGCCGCGACACTACGTTCGCGAAACCAAAACTGGCGGCGATGGCTCCCGCCGTCTCCATGTTCAGATCGAATCTATCGTAGAAATACCCTGCGATTATGTTATCAATCGTCAATTCAACTCCGAAGCAGAACGCATATGTTAATCCCAGAATCCACCCTCTGTAATTGCTCAGCCCGTCGAACAGGATCCGGAGAGCGTATCCCGTTGAACTTTTCCGGGCCGGTTTGTATTTTCCGGCGGGTGTATCTTGGCCGAAGATTAAAACCATGAGCGCACTAAGTGTTTGTAAAAATGCCGGAATGAGAAACGCTGTTCTCCATGCAGTGGTGGATGAAAGCTTTGCTGTGTTGATGAGAAAGGAGTGAATTAATGGCATTATGAGCTGAGTAACGCCGGACCCCACATTCGCCCAGCCGGCGGAGACGCCGTTCGCCATTCCGACGACCTCGCCGGAGAACATGGACCTCATCCAGAACTGGCAGGTGACGAAGTTGGCGAGGGAGAAGCCGATCAAGAATCGAACAACGATGAAGGATTCGGCGGTGGAGATGAAGCAGGCGGCGAGGACGGCGGGAGCGGTGAGGAGGGAGACGGCGGCGGTGACGACACGTGGACCTAACATGTCGCAGGCGGGGCCCACGGCGAGGCGGGAGAAGATGGAGCCGATGAATGAGGCGATGCCGGCGGTGCCGACGTCGGCGGCGGAGAGGTGGAGGTCATGGCGGATGGCGGGGAGGAGAGGGGGGATGGAGAAGGTGGAGAAGAAGCAGCAGAAGAGGGATATCCAGGCGAGGTGGAAGGCGCGCATGGGCGGCGAGGATATGGAGAATGGCCGGAAGTTGGTGGCTTTATCGTCGGAGTATGCGGCGGTGTACGGTGGCTCCATAGCTAATTAGAATTTCTGTGATTTTCTAGAGGAGTGTTTTTTATTTTTTTATTTTTTTTTTGGTTTTAATTTTTTTTGGGGGTTCCTTTCTAATATTTGTACACTAATATATAAAATTTCATTATCTATAATTTAAGGCCATATTTGTTTTTATTTTATTTTGTAATTTATGAGTTTATTTATTTTCATCGGCTTATTAAATCGGTTTTTAAATTCAACTCAAAAGAATTTAAACTTACATTACACTCTAATTTCGACTATATATTATTTTATAAATTAACATCATAACTTTGCTATTATTATTATTTTAATCCTTTTACTTATTGTTCTTTTTTTTTCTGGTTATTAGCTCGCACAATTTCGCTCTCTGAGTTCACATTTAAAAGATCTCATGTTAGGTACCATTCATAAATTTATCGTCATCCTCACTTCTAATCGATAAGGAATTTTAATCAAAGACTCAATCAACATTATTCTTTTAAACAAATTAATCAAATCTGTAATCGCTTCAAATCTAACTAACAGTTTGTTTCACTCAGATTTATATGTATAGTAATTTCTTTTAACAAGAATCTCCAGTCTCATGCACGATCAATTAAGTGATATACTCCATATATTATACATAATAAAATAATAAACCGTGCATTGAATAAACATGATATCACTCATTCCAACTCGTACTCCACAATATCTCCAGCATAATTGGAAAAACAAGAGGGCAAAAGCTCTTGTGCACCGGGGACACGGAGGGATACTCCGTGTTTTCATGTGAACACAACTCTCCCACTTCAATCCTATTTAAATATATGTATTGCTAAGGTTTAAATTGTAAAGGGACATGGAAATTGTAAAGACGCACGGAATGTGCTCCGTGCGCCCGGGTGCACAGGAGTCTCGTTCAAACAAGAGTTCCAAACTTTCAATCCTACATTTCACTTTAACATATATATATATATATATATATATATATATATATATATATATATATATATATATATATATATATATATATATATATATATACACACTTAATATAACTGAAATGAGTGTTCCACATTTGATTTCCTTTGAAAATTTGGAGTAGGGAATTATAAGAAAACTATGAGAATAATTTTGGAGTATGAGTATAGTAACTTCTAACCACCAACATTTACTTATACAAAAAAAAATCTTAATAATTTAATTAAAACTCCTAATTTACATACATTCCATATAACAGTCCCACAAAAAAATTCTTTCTTTCTCCTAATAACATTAACTAATAATAAATTAACATGCATTGAATATTCTATGGTCTAAAAATAATAAAAATAAAAATTTTACTAGTCAAAATAAGGTCACTTCACTTCAAATAGTAACCAAATGGGGAAATTAAACAGCCCCCATTTGTATTCTACTGAAGAAGGCTTCATCTAATACATACTCATCTATATCATTTTCAAAAGAGTTGCAACTTAAATTGAGTTTTGCCCAATTTAGATATACTAATCAGACTATACATGGATATACTTGCCTCACATCTTTATCTTATCCCATGCAATTTCTTTCTAAGTTTCTCTCATACTATAAATTTTGAAACATTTTCTTTTTGTATTATCTTATTTTAATGTGTAATAGGTTGAGAGATATAATATTTTAATGTATAATGAATAATTGTTTTAGTTTGTACATAAGTTTCATAAAATTATATTAATTATTTTATGTAAGTATCGTCTATCAAAAAAGAATATATAACTATTTAACTGAATCGTCCAAATTTAAAATATATAGCCAATATATCACATAACAGATAGTACTAGATAACAATTTTGAGGTCACCATATTCCCAAAAACACGTATTTCCAAAAACACGCAATTTTCATCCTTGTAAGAATCAAATTTAATTATTAAAAGTGAATGATTTGTAGCACTGTTTGTGACACAAGTGACACGACTGTTTACTTACTGGACAACACAACACTATATTAATTGGCGAATTTCCTGTCAAATCATTTCATATGGAGTAATATGTTATTGCTTGCGACATTGGAAACATGGAGTCTAAATATTATTAAGTGAATATACATTTCTAACCTCAAATCTCAAATTTATACCTACCCAATCCTTCTCGTCCAATATACTAAGTGTACCTGATACACATGTAACACCATAAGCACACACTACTCAAATAAAACTAATAATTAAAAACATGTGAAAAAAAAGAGAAAGAACTTAGAGAAGGGAAGAAGAGTAGAGGGGGTTATTCATCATGCACAGATATTTTAACATTATTTATTCGTAAGTGTCAATTTAAGGATTAGATTAAAAAAAAAAAAAAAAAAAAAAAAAAAAAACTCTGTAATCTTCATCTGTATTAGATTGTGCCACGTGGTTATTTATAATCCCAATATGATACACTCCTCTTTGATGTTCTTCTTTCTTCTTCTCTCCATTGTTTATTTAATTTTTTTTATTGTGTGGTGTTTTGTGTGTTTTGGGTTTAATTAGTGAATTTGGTGAGTGAGGTTGGATGTACTTATTTTTAAGGTTTAGGGCTAGAAATGTACATTCAGTTAATAACGTTTAGGATTTCGAACGCATTTAGTAATGTTTCGGTGTAAATAATACGACTTTTATGAATTTATTTTAAGATCACAAAATGTAACATATCAAAATGAAAGTTTTCCTTATTCTAATAAAATACAGGAAAAAATATTTTTTCCCCAAATTTTACCATATTATATTCAGTTTGTTAAAGCTTATGTGTCCTGGGGACACCGTGCTTTCAGATTCCGCATTTTTCAATAGGTTAGTACTATATACCTTTTATTTTTTGGAAAAAAAATTATTTTTTAATCAAATATTGATATTATTCATATTTCAATCGTTCTTTTTAACGAAAAAAATTCGCTCTTATTAATTAAAGTGTATATCCCTTCTATATCTTCTGTACTTGGGAATACAAGAGAGCAACATAAGACTAACTTGCGTGCTCAGAGACACCCTACCTCAAATGGTATACTCTTTAGTATATGAACATGTAGCTTTTATTTTTTTAAAAAAAAGTAATTTTTTTAATAAAAAATTTATACTAATCATATTCCACCCAATTTTTTTAATGAAAAAATTATACCCTTATTAATTAAATGATAGATCTTTTCAATAAAAAAATTATATTCTTATTAATTAAAGTGTATATCCTTTAAAATAAAAAATTATACTGTTACACACCTTATGCACTCAGAAAACACGTGAGAACAACTCGAAATATAAATAACGATATTAATGTTACAACCAAATTTTATTTGTTTATTCTTTTTTCAGGAAATCATGATTCATGAGATCATGAATATAAATTTTAGTACACAGTAATATGAAAATCAAACCGAGTCGAACTCGAGCAACGAACCTCAGTGCGAAGTTATTTCCATTTTAGATTATTAGTTTGAAATTTGAGAAAAAATAATGGCATAACCCTAAACCCGAATCCATCGGATTGGATCCGAATAGGGGCGGGCGCGGCGTTCCTAAAAATTCAGACCAACGAACTTAACGACTCACTTTCCGAATAAAGAGTATGATGATCAAGTCTCTGTTTTCTGCGGCGCCCAACGCAACCTTTTCCATAAATTCAAGAAAAAACCTAAAAGCCTTCATCAAGAAAAGTGTTGTTCTGCTTGACAACTACAAAAACGACAAGTTAATCAGCCATGGAAGTGCCCTCCACTGCCATTTACTTAAAATGGGCCTCTCATCCCAGAAGTACATAGCTGTTAAATTACTGATCATGTATTTACACTCGAGGAAATCATTCGAAATTGATCAGATGTTGAAAGAGTTTAAAGGGTTCAATTTAGTGGTTCGGAATTGTTTGATTACTGCGAATCTTCAGTGGGGCAATGCCACCTACGCTTGCCAGCTGTTCGATGAAATGCCTGAAAGAAATGAAGTTTCTTGGACTTCGCTGGTTTCTGGTTTATTAAAACATGGTTACGTGGATGAAGCAATGTTTTATTTTGAGAGAAGCCCGTATTCAAATGTGTTTTCTTGGACTGCGACAATTAGCGGATTAGTTCAAAATAGGCTTAGTTTTCAAGCAATGAGGCTGTGTAAGAAAATGCTTCAATCTGGGGTTTTGCCCAATGATATTACGCTTACTACTGTCATTAAGGCTTGTATGGAGTTGGGTGATCTTGGGTTAGGGAAGAGTGTTCTGGGGTTAATTATCAAGGTTGGTTTCGAGGACAATGTGTGTGTTTCGAATTCTTTGGTTAAATTTTTTATGAGGTGGGGCGAATTTGGTTTTGCAAGAAAGATATTTGATAGGATAGAGGAAAAGGATGTCATTTCTTGGACCACAATCCTGGACATGTATGCCGAGATGGGAGACTTAAGAGAAGCTTGTAGAATCTTCGATGAAATGCCAGAAAGAAATGAAGTTACGTGGAGTGCAATGATAGCAAGATTCAGTCAGAGTGGAAATGCAGAAGGGGCAGTAAGGCTGTTCCAACAGATGATACAGCAAAACTTTAAACCAAATGTATCGTGCTATTCCAGTGTAATCAGTGCATTGGCCACTCTAGAGGCTTTGCAATCTGGATGGAGCATCCATGCTCATGTTCTGAAAATTGGTATGCTGACCGATGTATACGTTGGTAGCTCACTTGTTGATTTGTATTGCAAATGTGGAAATACTAAAGAGGGACGCTTGGTGTTTGATTCAATTGTTGAGAAGAATGTTGTTTGTTGGAATTCAATGGTTTTTGGTTATAGTTTGAATGGTCAACTTGCAGAAGCTACAGAGCTGTTTAACCAGATTCCTCGTAAAGACACCATGTCTTGGAACTCGTTGATTGTTGGTCACATAGGTGTTGAGAATTTTGGCGACGCATTTGAAGTCTTCCACCAGATGATTTTGTCAGGAGAACAACCAAATAAATCCACTTTCTCAAGTGTTTTAAGCGCTTGTGCTGGATTAGCCTCATCAGAGAAAGGTAAATATGCACATACAAAAGCCATAAAACTCGGTTTTCAAAATGACATATATATTGGCACTTCACTAATAGATATGTATTCAAAATCTGGAAGTATCAAAAGTTCTAGGAAGATCTTTAACAGGATGCCAACAAAAAATGAGGTAGTCTGGACAGCTATGATTCAAGGACTAGCTGAAAATGGATTAGCAGAGGAATCACTTCGCCTGTTTGAAGAGATTAAACAAACCTCATCAAAAATTGCACCAAATGAACCCATTCTCTTGTCAGTTTTGTTTTCTTGCTCTCATGGTGGTTTAGTTGATAAAGGGCTAAATTACTTCAACTCAATGGAGAAGGTTTACGGTATCAAGCCAAACAAGAGGCACTACGCCTGTGTTGTGGACATGCTTTCTCGATCAGGACATCTTCATGAGGCAGAAAAGTTCATCATGAGTATGCCCTTTGAACCTGAAGCAAATGCATGGGCTGCTCTGCTAAGTGGTTGTAAAACTTACGGGGACGAGGCACTAGCTGCTAGGATAGCTGGAAAGCTCTCAGAACTTGCAGAGAAAAAACCTGGAGGCTATCTTCTCTTGTCAAATATCTATGCTTCAGGAGGGCGATGGTTAGATGTGATGAACACAAGAAATTTGATGAACCAGAAGGGAATTAACAAAACCGGAGGATCCAGTTGGATTGAGATGTAAAACTAGATGCACCTATTATACTCCCGGGATGAAGTTTATACTCCCGGGTGTAGCAGATCTAAAATACAATCCTACCTCTTTTGCTAAAACTAAAATTCTATCTCTGTGTGCATGTCTTCGTCTCGCTTGTTCTTAATACTAAATCTGTATGGGATCCCCTGCTCTGGCACACACTCCTTTCCTAGCTAAGAGACATGGGAATTGTATAGTGTTCTGTTCACTGATGGCCTCTTCTCTAAATCACATGGTGTGACACTATCTAGAGCTTGAAATTATGAAATAAGGGAAGAAAAGCATATGGTGTAATGGAGAGTTCTGCATGTTCTAATTCAACTGGTGGTATAAATTCCTGTTGCAGAAATGTTCATCTGTCCACCATTAGCACAACTTACTGAGCTCCCATACCACATTAGCAGGTTGTTAATTCTGTTATTTAAATTGTTTGCGTTTTTATTCCTCAATTTTAAATCGCCAGCATCATAAATTTCACAGCACTTCAGATGAGTAAAATTGAGTCCCTACTGATGTAGCAAGACCAACAGATGGTAGAGGAGCATTTCTGACAAGTATTGGAATATATAACTTGAAAATTGTCTCTGGAACTTCAATTTGTAATCAAGCCAGTCATATTCCTTAAAATATCTCCTATGCTATGTTCCCCAACAATAATGGTATACTGTGATGCCATACTTCTTTCTAACTTGAGTGCAATTCTTCCTTAAAATACTCTCTCCATCCGGATTTAAAAAAAAATCATATTTGATGGAGTGGAGTGACTGGTTATGCATTTGAACATCTGTACCAGGGCGAAGTTCGATGGTAATGAAAAGTTTGGTCACAAGCTAGAAGTAGCATGCATTGTGAGACATAGGGGTTGAACGATGTAGACAGATTTCACGGGCCAAAGTAAGTGGTGCTTCTTGATTCTACTACACTAATGTTTTCGCAACACATGGCTACCAGAATAAAGTTAAATTTATTTATGATGTACTTTGTTGTTTGTCATGTGCTTCACTGAAACTTGAAGTACCTTATCCGAAGTGAGCCCTTTTTTGTCTATCTTGTTAACATTCGATTTATACTGTTAAACTAATGACAGTTTGCTTAGATTGGACAATGACTGAAACATCTGTGGTAGAATCAGTCTTACTTCTCTTGATTACAGTTGCATCTACTGCATTACTAGTGGTAAAATACTCGTCATAATTCTTCGTGTATTTAGAGACACTGATGAATTCATCTACACTACTTCACAAAATCTTGAATTAAAGTCTTCTTCTTCAACACTAATTAAATTTGGACATAACTCTGGTTCTTGTGCTAGACAGTAATATGGGAAGCATAGAGTTAAAGAAGATCAGATCGTGGATCATACAGAAGTAGCAGAATCTGATTTTTTACATTAAAAATTCAGAAATATTTCCAAGGCAATTGGTACTATATTTCCATTCTGCACTAGAATGAACTGTCTGTCCATGCATTGTTAAAGATGGTGCAACAGCCACTCATTAGATGATTAACCAATTCAATGAATGTCTTATTTTCTGAGTTGCACATCAGAAAAGAGTATGACAAAGAAAGCTGTCTTTTTCCTTTTAAATTCGCATGTTCTCCTTGGATATTCTTACATGGCATACAGTTTGTATTTTATATTTCGCACGATGGTCCTCGTGCTCCACCTTGCATAGTTTGATAAACATTGCAGACTATATGATTCAAGTGCCATTGCTGTTTGCTTTATGAAAAAATTATTTTCATATTTTCATATTCCCAACAGGCTTGATTTCATCCATTACCAAAAAAACAAGCGTTTATCTTATTACAAAACCTTAGTTATGATCACACTGACAAAACTGATACTCTTCTTCTTCTTCCCTGCGAATGCACATTACCAGTTGTTCCGACCACATAAATATTTCTTTCCTCTTTCGAGCAGTAGAAGCAGAGCTGGTTTCTGCAACCTTTTACCAGCTTGTATAGAGATGGGGTGCAATGGAAGAATTCATTTTTGCTGGTAATGATTTTATCAGAAGTTGATTATTGAGTATGATTTCTTTTGTATTGTTTTCAGCTAATTTGGTGTTTATGTTTTAGTTGCAGATTTTGCTTCTCAAAAGTTATCAAGGACTAAATATTGGATTCACACTCACACAAATACTCAAATCTGACCACTTCTTTTTTCTTTTTCTTTTTCTTATGATGACCTAAGAAAGGTCGATGCAGTGGCACAATCTTTGTAGTGTAAACAATTACTTTTTCATGGAGAGTAAGAAATGCATTTTAATCTACTTTATCAACTTTTACAAAAGTGACATACTAGTATTTTAAATAATGCTTCAAATAAAACATAAATTACATCGTGTATGTTAAAAGTGGATTGTAATTTTGAAATCGAAGTATATTTTGGTGTTTTGCATTAAATACTTTTACAATTAGATGGGATGAAATAAAATAGAAATTGTTCACAATTTTAAAGAACAATTAAGCATAATTCTTTTACATAGAAATATATATGTCAACTATATAGACAATTGTAAGGTGAGGGTTCAAATTCTATCTTTAAACATATCTTTCAACTTACACTTCATGCAATTTAAGTTCATCCACCAATTTTTCAATGGTGAGACCCTAACAGTAAATTTTCTTCCAGGGGAAGGAGAGAGAAATATGAGGGTAACTGGGGTTGGAGAGAGAAATATGAAGGTTGTAAATTGAATAAAGTTGAAGGGGGTGGACCAATATTTGCATTAATGACCATGAAAAAATTGAAAAATTGTGCAGAATAATTGGTGAGCAGAATTTGGGTCTGAAGGACCACATTTATTTCTTGAGTTTTGATTGTGAGAGGAACTTTGCTTGCCACAATTTTCCTTTTTTCTTCCATCCATAAATTCTCTTTATTCTTCACCACTCACCAATAAATCCTAATACAGGATTATTTTGGCCAACTAGCTTTAGACATATTACAGTTTTCATGGCTATTTAGCCCTCCTAGGAGAAGTCAACTATAAGATTAATCATTATATAATTTTTTTAAAAATACCCACAAAAAATTAAAGGCAAATTCTTTCATATAGAAGGTATGCTTATACCTAACTCAATTTGAAGTTAATTAATTTTGCTCCTAGGACTTAACCCTCTGCTTTTAGAATTTTATATTATTATAATTTTGCATTTAATATTTTGGTATAGAAGACTAAATATAAAAATAGCAAAAACAATCCCCCCACCCCCCTTTTTTCCTTAAATTAGAATGTGGCCACAATTTAAGTACATTTTGAGGTTTTGAATCTTAATTTTTATGGCCTAGTTTTTTTTTTTCTTTCTTTTTTTAAGTAGTCTATTGTTGAAGTTATAGTTTTATTTAGTTTAATAAAGACAACCCCCCTCCATTAAGTTAACACGTGTACGATTCATGAATAGCTAACCACCCTATAATAATAATTTTCCTTCCAAGGGTGAGTTAGGTGTATAGTAACCATTTTATTCATTTTTCTTTCTCAAAAAACACATGTCCAGAATTTGGTGTCTGAAAATAATATAACCATTTGGAAAATCTGAGCAGAATCAAGAAAATGGCAAGTTATCATGCATTGGCTCTCTCCACTTCAAAACCATTTTTCAGTTGTCCAAAACTGCCATCTCACAACAGATTTAACCCCATCAACAGGCTGAAATCTTGTGACCAATCATCCCACAAACATGTCCTTTCATTACAAACAACTTCATGTTTTAGTACCAGCATTGTTCATAATCTTGCCACCAGGAGATCATGTGACTTCAGAGTAAGTTCAGCAGCAGTTCCAGAGAGTCGAAATGAAGCGAAAAATGCCGGTGACTGGACCAGGACTCTGCAGCTTGGAGCCATGTTCACAATCTGGTATACACTCAACATATACTTCAACATCTTCAATAAGCAGGTCACTCCTATTTCCCACTTGTTTTTACATACTCAAAGCTTGTGTAATTGAGAATGATGCTGAGTGAAATACGAGATGAAACATGAGTCGAGACGATGATCTTGTGTGGCTTGTGTTGAGCCTTTCTTGGCATCTTCATGTGTAGGTTTTGAAGGCTTATCCCTTCCCTGCAACTGTGACAGCCTTTCAGTTTGGTTGTGGAACAGTTATGATATTGCTGATGTGGCTTCTTAATTTGCATCCTAAACCTAAACTTAAGAGGTCTCAGGTAGTGTTCTTACATCAGCTTTGATGCTACATATTTTTTATTTTTTTTGGTTTTTAATGTGGACATGGTTGTTCAGTTTACAGCAATCTTTCTGCTTGCTCTTGGACACACCATAGGAAACCTATTAACAAACATCAGTCTTGGAAGAGTTGCTGTCTCATTTACACACACAATCAAGGCAATGGAGCCTTTCTTCACAGTCCTGCTCTCTGCCTTGTTCTTTGGAGAGGTAATGAAACGTGCCAAATGTTGCCTTCGTATGTCTTGTTCGCCTTTTTTGTAGTGTTAGAGTAGGATAGAATAGATCGGACAAGTATGATATGATCAAGAAAAGATCATGGGGTGTTAAGAAAAGCAACATGAAGAACCTTAGTTTATTGTTTCTATAGTTGGATGCATACTTTAATTATCATTGTTTTAGGCTAATCATGTAGATAAATCAATAATTCCACTTAGAAACAAGAAGATACAAAGTGAAACTTGGATTTCATTGGTTAAATTAGGATTGTTGGATTGTTTATTTAGAGCTTATAGTTATTTGACTTTCAGTCTGATAACACAGAGGCCCTCCTTATGGGTTGTTTCTTCTCTTGTGCCTATTGTTGGTGGTGTGGCTCTGGCTTCATTCACCGAGGCCTCGTTCAACTGGTATGAAGCTCGTTAAACGTAAACGATTCTCCATTATCTAGTCATCAGTCTTGTAATGCTACGCTTGATGAAATATATTTTGACACTATACTCAGTGTATTTCACCAGTCGTAACCCTAATGCTCGCTTGATGATGGATTTCTTTCGACAGGATAGGTTTTGGTAGCGCGATGGCTTCCAATCTCACCAACCAAACACGAAATGTGTTCAGTAAGAAATTCATGATTAGAAAGGAGGTAAGATGAAGTTTTTATCAAGTGTGAAGTATGAATATCCCTAACCTTTTAGGGGTTTAGAGTGATTCCTTTTGTGTTGTCATTGATAGGACACCCTAGATAACATCAATCTCTTCTCCCTTATGACAATCATATCATTCTTGTTGCTGGCACCTGTTTGTGTTCTATTGGAAGGAATTAAGTTCACTCCTTCATACTTGCAACATGCTGTAAGTATCAAATCACCAAGATTAAGATTTTTATTTATCAAGTTGTAAATAATTAAATTATCATCTAATTTGATACAGGGAAGCAAAGGTTTAAATGTGAAAGAGTTGTGCACAAGAGCCCTTTTATCTGGTTTCTGTTTTCATACTTACCAACAGGTGAGTTCTTTTGATCAAACCAAACTGCCCATCTTTAGCTCAATTTCTCAACTAGGTTATATCTTTTAGATGAATATTCAACGAGTTTAGAGTCTCGATGAAGATGCTAAACTAATCATGTTATTTCGATATGAGCAGGTTTCGTATATGATACTACAAATGGTATCACCAGTAACACATGCGGTAGGAAACAGTGTGAAGAGAGTGGTGGTCATTGTATCCTCAGTCATCTTCTTCCAAACACCTGTTTCACTCATAAATTCTCTAGGTATGTATATTATCTCTGAAAATCAAATTCAAACATTTTTCTAGTTTCATTTACAACATCCACATGGAATCGTCACAGGAACTGCTTTGGCTCTTGCTGGAGTTTCATTGTATTCAAGGGCAAAGAGGATCAAGCCAAAAGCTGCTTAACTGAATGTTATAAACTCACTGAGAGGAACAGAGGATGTTAATAAGGATTGATGAGGGAAAATCACAAAAAAGGAGCATTAATAACAGCAACATTAGGATACAAGCTCAGTTTTTCAGCTGATTTTCCAAATGTAATAAACAAGAATGTAACCTCTTTGCCTTTTTTTTTTTTTTCCTTCTTTTTTTATGATTTTTATACAGGGATTAGATATACAATCAGCATACATGTTTAAGAAAGTAGAAACTGTAACATGCTTGAAATCCAATGAATTAACTGAAACAGTTACTCATATACCAGTATCTTAGTTGGTAGAACTTCTGCTACACCTGTAGCTTCTAGCATGAGCATACACAAAGTTGGCCCAGACGGGGAATGGTGTTATTCGATGATGCACCTGGAGTACCAATACCAAGCGAGTTGTCACCTACACAATTACGCACTTGGTGTTCGTTACCCCAGGCGTAGCATCTAAGTCGGAAACCTGGGCGGTAAGTGTACACATATAACAACTAAAATATGAAGGCTTCCATGTATAATAACCTGGAAATTAAAAAAGAAAATGTGCATCTCAACTTCAAATGCCCCATAAGCATACTCTTCTTAATCATAATTTTGGGCAACAGAACATGATTTTGTCCAACCATGGGTTTTGCATTTACAACCAAAAAAGAACTTTCCCAATACCCTTACATAAGGCAGTAGCGTTAAGCTGTTACCTAGTACAGCAGCAAACATGCATAGCAAAAATTGGCTAGCTTAGAAAAGTTAGTAGGCATCACTTCTTCTGGGCTGGGGGTTGGGAGGTTACAAGTCTTACTTACACAAGATGAGTCCCAACACCACCTGCTATAAACAGCAAAGCTAATCAGAAAGTCAAAACGCGGATCAGATGCAATGAGAAACCTGTGCATCCTCCAATGTATTAGTTGATGCATTATCCTCTTGAGTTATCATGCCCTACTGTTGGGGATTGGAGTTTGGGGACGATCTTCCTGATGCCTGCCCAGCATTGTTGTTAATATCAGGAGTGGAGTGTGATATCTCAGGCTGACTATAGCTCTTAAAATCAATGATATTGCTTGCATTGCCAAAAGGTAAGGACTGCTTTAGCTTATCTAAACGAGCCTGCTCCATCATAGTTTCATGAAAACTACGTCGGTTCGTGGGGGCCACATCAAATTTATCAGAGCTACCAGAGTTGTCTGCCCATCCTGAGTTCCGGTCGGGGCTTCTACTGCGACTACGACTGCGATTACTACCTCCATTCTTCGAACTAGCCATCATAATCTCGTGAAAGCTCTTGTTTTGAAAGCTTCCAGCAGGCTTTGATTCACCTCCGAAAGATCCAGAACCATAACTGTAAGCATATGAAAAGGAGAAAAAGCTAAGAACTATGTAAGAGGAGCCAAGAAAAAACCAAACACAGAAAAGATACAATAAACAGCTAAGCCTTTAGCAAAATAAGTAGGATAGTCACTGTGCTTGGCACACGCCCCCACCCATTTTCAAGCTTAAAATGTTCATTTTTATTTTTTTTATTTTTTAAGTCTATTTAGGCATTCGATTTCCCAATTTGATCTGAGTTGAAGATTCTGTATTCTGATAAGTGATAATGCCAACAACCGTAATAGGATATCTAAAACTCTCTATGTACGAGTCCAAACCATCAAAGACACAGTTCTCCAATTCAGTGTCTCCACATATTCATCTAAACATTTGCATTATGTGTCTACCCTGACTTATTGTTCATGTTCATATTTAGTTGCTAATACTTTCCATAAAGAGCATCACCTATATGGCAAGGGGTAAAAAAGCCACACAAGGATACCTGTCATGGCGCTCATTGTCATGTTCACCACCCATACCCCTATCTGGAGATAATGACATTGCCCAACTTCCGCTTCCCTTGCCTTCTCCACCATATGAAGATTCATAGTTACCACTAAATCCTCCATCTCGTCCAGATGGGCCTGAGCTCCACTGACGCCTTCCCCCTCCCATACCCCCACCCTGTGAAGCCATATCACGAAGTTCAGCCGGAACTTTTTGATTAGCTCCTTCGAGAATTTTGACAAGTTCCGATGCATGTTTTACATCCTTGTCCCCAAAAAAAGAATAAGCCACCCCGGTGGCACCAGCCCGTCCAGTTCTTCCAATTCTGTGAACATAGTCCTCAATTCCTGTAGGGAAGTCATAATTTACCACCACCCTGTGACAAGTACATCCATCACATAAGATCAATAACGGTAATAAAATAATAACCCTGTATAATTTTCTGTAATTGCAAAAGAAGACGTCATTATAGCCGTATTATAGCATACAGTATTAGCAAAACCATCAATATAGATGACTGTAGAGGAAATCTCATTGTCCATACATGTGTCGTAGTCTAATTAATTAATTGATACAGTGTTGCACAGTATCCAAAGATTAATTTAACAGCTACGAACCTGATATCCTTAATGTCCAGTCCACGAGCAGCAACATCAGTGGCTACAAGCACAGGAGACCTTCCAGAGCGAAATTGTTGCAAAACATAGTCCCTATCGGCCTGAGATTTGTCCCCGTGAATAGCAGCAGCTCCGAATTGGTTTAAGTTACCTGCAAGTTGATCGCACATTTTCTTTGTAGAGCAAAAAATAATAATCTTTGATCTTGGTTCTTGAGATCTTAATATCTGCTCAAGGCGGCGCCGCTTATCCATATGTGATACTACTTCAACATGCTGGTGACATGAAGATATATGCACAAATTTAAATCAGTACCTAAAAATGCAGCCAAACAGGATAATCTCAATACTATCTAAGAACATAAGAATCAGGATGATGAATTATTCAAAAATGTACCTGGGTTATTGACTTGTTCGCAGCAAGCTGATCAGCATTTCCAATGTTAACCTGAACAGGGTTCGCCAGTAAATCAGAAGCAATCCTGCGAACCTCCTTTGGCCATGTTGCCGTGTACATCAAAGTTTGCCTGCGAGGAGGCACCTCTTTAACAATTTTTCTTATCTGGGGTTCAAAACCCATGTCTAGCATCCTGTCAGCTTCATCCAAAACCAAATATGACACTTGATAGAGGCTAACTCTCTTCATCTCTAGAATATCATTCAATCGACCGGGAGTAGCCACTACAACTTCCACACCTCTGTCAAGATCCTTCAATTGAGGGCCTTTGGGCGCACCTCCGTATAAACACTACATACAGATATTAAAGCCAACATCAGCCAGAATTCTCGTGAGTAATAGAAAATTTGACTGTATTCACGTGAATATGCAATCAAAGTGTAAAATGTGTTCTAAAATAAAATAATAATAATAACTCAAAAGAATTAAATAAAACTTGATAAAAAAGCATGAGAACAATCAGGACATTACCAATCCCAAAAGACAAAGACTTAAATTAAGCATATGAGCATATCTAAACTGGGAAGGGTATAGAAGGGTATTCGTGGACATAGAATATCAACATACCACTTAAACATAGCAAGGCTGACTGCAAATTTTAAACAGGCACTAAAATCATAGCGAGTTATAATGAAAAGCATTGTCAAAATCATACCGTGCAAGATATCCTAGACGATCTTCCAAACTTCTCAGCTTCATCTTGTATTTGAGTTGCCAACTCCCTTGTTGGTGAGAGCACTAAAATGGTTGGACCTAATTTAGGATCATTACGCCTTTGTTGCAGGTGAATAAATCCAGGAATCAAGTAGCCCAAAGTCTTTCCAGATCCTGTCCTGGCAATGGCAACTATATCACGGCCTTGAATAGCAACTGGCCATGATTGTGCCTGGATTGGAGTTGGTGCAGAGAAACCAGCTTTCTGCATCTGTGAAACGTGGAGGGAAAAGAAAAAAAAGAAAGAATTAATCAAGGTAGAGCTTTAAATTATCGAATTAGATTGCCTAGAACTTTTGCAAGCCATTTAGGAAAAAAAAGCCTCATCCGCCAATGGATACAACATTACTTCGTGCTTGCTGACGCAAGCAATAAGAGGAGGTGCCTCTTCTACTCTTCATAACAGGGCCAGACCATATTACTTCCAAGAGAAGTCCAGTTTGACTGACTGTATCACAGAGCCCTTCAAATAAATTGGCAAACCAGTGTGGGCGCCAATTACATGAGAACCCTCAAAGGAAGGTAGAAAAGAGTGCGACATTTGGCTCCTCCCTGGAGCAAATACCGCACCATGGACCTCCAGTAGTTATTTGAACATTCAAAAAATATATTTGATTCTTAGTTCAACTCACAAGAGTTCGTATAACCAATTGCCATACAAATTGCACCCATACCTCCCTTAAAATCTCTGAAGGAAAACCAGTAGCTTGAAACGATGTGAAAGGTTTGGGCGCATTACCTCCCTAGCACATTGAGAACAGAAAAACCATTTAAAAATCATCAAAAATAAAGTGATTTTACAAATAATAAATAAGTAAATTGGATATAAATGCACATAAAATCTCAAAAGAAAAACACCAGTCGGTAAAATTAAGTTAAGAAAATAAATTTTACAAAATGTAACAGCTTCTTGGCAGAAGTAAACAGGCTTGGTCAATCATTTTGTTATCCAAACCCGAAATTTGACTGAACGGTGAGAGCTACCTGACTGAAGACCCATTATCAGTTTACCCTCAACCAAAATTGTAAATGACACAGCTAGAATAACACCTATGCAATTTGCGGCAAGTGAATTCAAAGCAGATTATCCAACTTCTGAAACAGCCTCAGTACATAATTCAGGAGAGTAAGTTTCCCTGATTGCAAATACTTGATTGTAACAAAATTTGTCAGATCAAACCATATTAGCAATTCAGGCTCTAGCATCTTTCACGTTTCCTAAAATTCCACTCACACATTGTAGTCGGAATCAACAAATGTTAAGGATTTATGAGCTTTACACAGCATTACATAACTGGATAGAGCCTGAATTACTAGAGATGCTATAGGGTCCCCACTCAAGTATAATGTAAGCATAAAAACAATCAGAACCTCACCCTCGATTAAGTATTGAGTCCATAATTAGACAGAACCAGATAGGTGGAAAGTCTTTAGAGGCTTGTTTCATGTGACTCTTCAAATTTGAAGCATACAACAATAAGGATAAAAAAATGGAATAAATAATACTCCCTCCGTCCCGCGTTAAGGTTTACACTTTCCATTTTGGGTTGTCCCAAATAAAGGTTTACATTTCCCTTTTTATTAAGTTGGGCCCACACAAAACATTAATTATTCCATATAGGACCCACACACAACACTAATACAACTACCCACTTTACATTAAATATTATTTCCCTCACCTCACTACACATTATAATATTATATCTCTTAATCTCTGTGCAAAAAGCAAACGTCAACGTTAACGTGGGACGGAGGGAGTAGATGCTTACAGTTACAGTAATTTCATGACGGCGACAATATGCCTCGGCAGACAACTCAGTCTCTGAAGACTTAGAAACAAATGGTGTATGTGGAGCATTTTTTGCAGAATCATTCAATGAATAATCTGACCTGCTTTTGTCATCCTAACACAAATCAGAGAAAAGGACATTGCAATTTGTGAGTCTTTCGTGAATGACAATTAAATAAATGATCTGCAAGCATTAGATATGTAACGTAAGCAAAACAATTATTTTCAATAAATTGCAGTTTCAAGTATAAGTTGAACCATATGCAGAAACATGTTAAAATTGCTCACAAGTCACTCTTGAAAAGATGCAGGTTAGATTCAACAATGTAGATCAACTTTCTCAATTTAATCAAAAAATGCAACAAGCATTTGGTGATACTCAAGGCACCTGAGCAACTCCTGGCCCAGAAGCAACCTTTGCTGAGCTATCAGTGCTGCCTTGGTTATTATTATCTTCGCTGCGGTGACTTGGGGACTTTTGAACAGGGGAATCCAAGGATTTTTCGGAGAGCGAAAGCCTTGCATTGGAGGATGCAACAGGTCTCTCATATTGGGTTGTGTTGGTCTCAGGATTCCAGAAGTAAAGATACCCAGTCTTACCATCAACCAGTCCTCTCCATGGTTTCGGAAGTGTGGGATCCTCTGGTGCATACCGTACGCTAGCAGGAGAGGAAGTAGCAGCTGCTGCTGCCATATCAGTTTTCCTTCTTAAATATCCTATAACATACACAACTGCAAATATTAAAAGAAAAAAGAACACCGAAGATCAGAAAACTCATACAAAATCATGAACAAGCATCAAAAGCTATGAACAAAAATGCAATATTTTAATGCTGAATTCGTCGTTAAAACAAATAATCCGAACAATAGCCTCAAACAAGAAATTCACAAATGAAATGCAAGCAGCTAGTGGATATACATAGTAAAACACCGGGTCAAGTAAAAAATCCCGATTAAAATCAACCTAAATAGTATTCCCAAAATCCAAGTTATTGCTAAAATCCATGGCTGGCTATAAACACATACCAAGCTCGCATGCATTAACAGCAATCCCTTTTATCAACAAACTCTCGACTTAAAATAGCCGTTAACTAGAATACAGCTTTCATCAAGCAACAAAGATTACCTCAAAAAAACCGATTACATAAAAATTTTCAAAGAAGTCGAGCAGGCGCAGACAGAAAGAAAAACCCACATTGGAGATTTAAATCATAAACCCTAAATAAAAAAAAAAACACAGTCAAGGATTGCATTTTAGATCCACAGTGAATACAAAAAATAATGTGAAATGAAAAATGCAGGAGGCGAGTGGCAAAACAATAGAAGCAATAGAGAGGCAGGAGCGACGGTGGTACCTTACGCCGTCGTTTTTCAAACAAAAAGGACAGAATAGAACTGGATCTTTTCCCAGGCGCTTTCTATAGAATATTCCCCCCTCTCAAGTGTGATCTCTCACACACACACACACACACACACACACACTCTCACATACTCCACATCTCTCGTGTATAGTGTACAGAAAAATAACATGATATACAAATTTAATTTTTACACTGTTAAACTATACACAAGTATTACTGCAATGTGTTACATTTTAATAATTCTTTTTTTACAAGATGTCCCTCCCAAGAGAACATATTTCACACCTTTCTTTTTTATTCACCCTACAAAATATTTTACATTTTTCTTTTACTGAAAGTAATAAGAATACATCATACTCCCTCCGTACCGGGTCCGGGTATTTTTACCCATTTATATGGGCACGGAGATTAAGACTTGTTATAATGTAAGAAAAAGTATGGATAAATTAATAATTTAAAAAGAAAAATAAATAAAGTGGTTGGGAATGATAGATAAAGTGCAAAAAGTAAGTAAAATTGTTGGGATTAACGAATAAAGTGTAAAAATATATAATAAAATATTATGTATTTTTACTATTAATGAGATGGGTAAAAATATGTGGAACAACCCAAAATGAAAATGAAATGTAAGTAAAAATACGTGAGACGGAGGAAGTACTCATAACTACTCTTTACATATCTCATCATAATACTCGTTTTTCACATATTACTCCTTCCGTTCAAACTTTCGCTTTACAAATTACAAAAGCATGGTATAGTGTGGGACTTAGGAAGTGCATAAAAAGGTAAACTTCTCTTGAAATACGCGAAATACAGGGAGTATTAGGTAGGTAAGTATTTTTTTACTGTCCATTCAAATTCCCCGTTGCATACATGCATTGAAAGCTACTCAGTGCCATAACTCAAGCTCAGCTCAATAAAGGCCAAACTTCACTTTGTGACTACTTGAACTTGAGTTTGCACACGCATTACACTCGTTAAGCTAACGAGCCGAGTATGGAATGCTCGGAATCGCTCGAGTGTCATAGAAGTAAGCGAAATAAGCAGACTAATGAGGGTACAATACTGTCCACTGAATTCATTGCATTCCTGCTTGTTTGTTACAAGACAGTTTTGAATAAATGATGATGCAGTTCTCAGACTACATTCCTTAGGGGAAAGAGACTAGAAAAAATTGCGAAAAATCCAGTTGAGAAATTATTGACAGCTTCAAGAGGAACGAACAGTTAATAAGATGAAGGGAAAGTACATGAGAATTAGTCACCAACCCAATGAATGGATTTACAACTGTTTATCACGCATGATGCATTTGACAAGATCCAGTATACGGAAGTAGTCGTAGAATAGTCGCGATTCCGATCCCTCCAACCCGTCCCGGCTCACCCTGTTGCTTCCTGCAAGGTTGTTGCATGGGCTCCCACCAATAATCAGATCGAAACCTCCAATTGTGTCCATTATGCGTTCAGCACGCTCGCCATCGAACAGTTGAACATCGTCGAAGTCGAACAGTGTTCCCGTCTGGTTTGTTTGCTCCCACCAGCTTCTTACAATGTCTCTGTTGACTTTAGATTTTTCAATGGAAACAACGTTCTTCAGCTTGACCCCCAGTCGATGGAGAGCAACTTCGGCACCACCAATGCCGGAGAAGAGAGACAGGATGTTTATGCCGTTGGGGAACATGTCCCTTAGGACAGACAGATGATAGGCCACTGTATCCACCTATGTCGACATAACGACTTCAGATGAAGTTTAACAAGTAAAATAAGCAACAGATTGAAATGGAGTTGGTTAAATCTACTGACCTGGAAAGAGTTTCCAAGCGATTTATATCGGTCTGTCCTACTTATGCCACCACCTCTCGTGTGGTTCTTTGGGAAGCCCAACAGCATCTCGACTTCATCAGGCTCGAGAGGGGCAAGTTTGTTCCTCCCAACCCAAACTAAGTTCCATTTCCGGCACTGTTCAAGAACATATTTCTGCACTGTTTCAGGTGGCTCGCCGTCATACCTCTCTAAAGCAGTGCGGATTCTCTCAGTCAACTTTGCACTTGCAATCGCAGTTTGAATGCAGTTTAGTTTATCTCTGGAATCCCACGAAGGCCACCATTTTCTCGACAAAGGGAATGCTGATTGGATGGTAAGAGGTGGGAGAGGAACAAGAGGAAATCTTTTCTCGATGGGCAAATTATGCACATATCCTCTCTTCCTAGCAGTAGCACAGAAGAACTTTGAATCAACAAATTCTGGTTCAATGTCGTAAAGAAAACGGGATATGGTGTCCCAAACTCCCTTCGGCGCAAGAGCTACATTTTCATAATAGAAGTAAGGGCGCCCTATTGCTGATTCTGGCAGGGGACGTTCGATATGTTCTGTTGGCTGAGAGGGAACACCGAATCCAATCATTGGATTCGGAAGACGAATAGTGTCCTCAGGGACATTTTTCTTTTTACACATCTCGATGAACTTTCTCTTTTTCTTGCTGCTATTCCCATTATAAAGAAGATGCCTCGGCTGTGAGACATGGTAGGATGTGATCAGTGAAATTTTAGGTATCCCATTGAGGCTGATATAAAAGATTACAAAATAGAACATTATCTTGATAAGGAAATATATATATTGAATTAATGATAAACACTGACCTTAAGATTATCATTGGGCAAATAACAGCTTTCCTCTCTAGCCATTTGGGCAGCACAAATAAAATCGGTTAATTCGTCAACAGAGGCATCAGAGCCTGAAATGACAACAAGAAAAATGTTATATGAGCCTCAACATAACACTAAAACAAACTCCATTTTTTTGTTATTTCGAACCTGTGTATGATGAAAGCCAGTATATATATGTGTATCTTATAAAGATCACAGTATGTGTTCTGGCAATAACACAGCTGAAGCATTGAATGGACATTATTCCTAGGATATGATATATACACATAATGCTTATAGTAGAGCGCACAGGAAAAATACATATATATGACACCATCCTAACTAGACCAACTTATACAAATACTCATGTTTTTTCATTTTACTTTTTTCTTTGGGGGCTGGGGGGCGGGGGTTAAAGATGTCAAGGACTGCAAGATCACATTCTTTACTGGGAACCAGTATATTGATAAGGTGTGCAACCATTATCCCCAACCCAAGAAATAAAAGGCAGGTCAGGTAACTGTTGCTAGTAATGAATTCTTTTGTAGGAAGAATAGTGCAGAAAAATGCAAAATTATGAAAAAGTACGACTACAATTGATGAGTAATGAGAGTGAGATTGTCTATGAATTTAAAAAAAAATATGGCAAAGGAAATGTTCATCAGAGCTTATTATCTAATATATTGCAGCCTAACAACGTATCAACTTGTGTTATTGTATGCACATACCACATCTATCCATAGCAATTGAAGCCTCTTCCAAAGTGTATCCCATATTTGCCAAAAAAAGCATTTTTTGCTCCTTCTCAGATAAAGATCCTGTATTTGCCAAGGCTAGCAACTTTTTATGCTCCTCAGACATGGGCAAAGTATTCTCCTGCAAGAAAATATTTCTTATTAATTACTAGTGGAAGATTCTGTAGAAAATGTACTAAGAAATTATGATTGCAAATTAAATTCCTAAATAAATATAACAATCACTTGACCTTAAGTCAAGTCAACATTTGGAAATCTAAAGACATAAGAAGCTGCCCAGAGAGGAGGGTGGAAACACAGCAAATTCACAGAGTATAATCATCACAGCACAGAACATAGATTTTCAGTTGTTGGGACTATAAACCACATTGATCACATAGCCAATATTACATCTTCACATAAATTTGAAATATGTCATACAATATTTTTTATTTTTCCATCTCTTTTACAATATCATGCATATTCAAAGCACTCAACACATGCATCATGTATAAAAAAAAAGATTGATACTGTGTTACTATGATCAAAAGATTAGAGTGCATTATAACAGAAATACCATATTTCGTCAATTCCATAAACAAGGGGTACAAAATGAAGCCCATGATATCATGAGTCCTACAAATTGAAGCAGTGAAACACAATAATGGTCACACATACTCTTTCACTATAGATTTTAGTGGTTGTGTGAGGATCCAACACAAAGAAACAAAAGCATGGTGAATTTATGGTTAGGTCCATTAGGATGCATTTGTCTTTGTAAATTCACTTAGGGGTTAAACAACTAGAAATATACATCATGCTACCTGTGAGAACAGAAACAAAAAAAAAAAAAAAAGCAAGCAGAAAGGAGAACAATAAAGCTTTACGTACTTCTATTTCATCTTGAGACCAGCTCTCCATATCCGAAAAATCATCCAGACATGTCTCATTGTAGTCAGACGAGCTTCGATCAGAATTTGCACTTAACTGCTGTTCTTGCTTAACAATAACAGGAGGGTCTTCTAGAGTCTGCAAACAAAAAATTATATTACCAAGGCTTTGGACTTCGAGTCAGAGAAAGGCTTCACGAAATGAAGGATTTAGAATATTGATTTAGGCGGTGAACAAGGTAAACCCATGAAAGTTAACAGCCATTGATAGCATCTCCTCAGTCTTTATTGAGTGATGGAAAATAGGAAATATTTAAGGGAAAAATCAAAGCATTAGATACTGCCACAAAAATCATTTATTATGCCTTACACAATTTTGCCTGAAAAATGCAGAAAGGAAAAAATATGGTAGACATTTCACATGACAGGGAATGCCATAAAACATAAATTAAGGGAGAAATGCATTAAAAGTTAAAACATAACTTTAAGGCAAGAGAAGGCACAAGTGCCCTTGAAAATAGATGACTATAGCTCTGAAGATTATACACTAAGTGATGCAAAACCAGAACTATAAGAAAGTGACAATAACTGAATAAGCAGTGAGTGGACCACGGCACTTCCATGTAAGCATGATTTACATTAATAATCCATTTAAACATCACACAAGCTTAATTTTCAACCACCCAACATTATCTTGTTGGAGTGTGGAGCCTGATGAACTATAGACCCAAGCTCATTTGAGTGATCATATCATAAGGCAAAATGTTTTGTGCCCATGTTGAGATTTTGGCCCAACATTAATCCTAAGCCCATTAGAAATGGGTCTAGGCTAGTTATTATTAATAGAGGATCTCCTCACAATTGTGTCAATATCCAAAAATCATAGTTAAAAAATCTGGCATCACCCTAGATGTAGTCTTTTCAAAAGACGAACTAGGTAAATAAATCACGTGTGATTTCTTATTGCAATACTTCTTTTCTATGGTTATTTTTCTCAACATATCTTACATAATTGTGAAAATACCAACTCATCAAATTTTTAATAGTAATTATGTAACATTTTTAATCCATCTGAAAAGTCATGTAACCCGTCAGATTATTAAATACAGAAGCAGTAGACATCTAGGTAAGGACTATAATAAATCCTAAAAATAAGATAATTTCATTCTATACAGCAAGCACTAGAGACAAGACAATTGATACATAAATCCTTTTCCCCTCCCGGAAAAAAGGCAAGATCACCAAAAATACAGGAATTGACATTACTCACCGAATATGTTAAGATAGAGTTCAGTATTGAATCTGTATCTTTTTCTCCTGCATGATTAAACAAAATAAGACACCACAATTATCTCAAACAAATCACTATCCTAAGTACAGAAGTGTGTCTACCATTTTCTTCAATGGCTCTTGTGACCAGCTCTCTTGCAAACCCCATTCCAACAAAATGGTCGATCAACTTCATACGGGAAGGAAAACCAGAAGAACTTGCCTTCAGAAAGAACAATAACTTAATCAATCATGAAATGCAAGAAGATATGCAGCAAAGCAAACTACCCATTCAGGGAATTGTAATACTGCAGCTGCAGTATCAAGGCGTTGGCAATTTTTAAGGTAAAAAAATAAAGAATATCAAATTTCGAAGTAATCATAATAGATTAAGCACTCAATCATAATTGGAAGAATAGCCAGAATGTCTCTTCAGACATATTCCGCCAGGTTTAGAGAATAAAGATTGGTTTCTTTCTTTGTATTAATCAACAGTAAGAGACGTATGGGATTTCCAGAGCATCACTATGACAGAAAGAAAGTCTATGCATCTTGAGAGAAAGGCAGAATTTAGAAAAAATCAGAGATTTAAAGTTGCCTAAACAAAAATTCTGAATCAATATAAAGTAGATAAATGGATAACCTTTGGGGTCACCCAACTAATATCCAACGCATTTTGTAGATTTACCTCCCCATTGACAGCACTTATTTCATGACAATCTCTTACAGATGGTTCGGACACTTCCTCTGTTACAGAAAGAATTTTAGCAATTGTTCCATTACAATTTGTTAGAGATGGTTGAAGCACTGTTTCCGAGATAATTTCAAGTTCATCATCAGTGGTCCAATCAACATTAATTTCATCTTCAGAGGCATTTGCATCCTGTACACCAATATACACTCATATAATAGGTAGGTAGCAGCAAGGGCCATAAATCTCATAATAATAATAAGAAAGCAGATAAGAAGTACTCCAAAGTCCAAAAGGGAAAAAATGTACCATGTTTCTCTTAGTTTTGAATGCGCAAAGAACCTCAACCTGTTCAATGTAACATTTGGGGTAAGAAGTCAATTAAGAATTAAAACCCAAAAACATGTTAAATATACTTATCTATATAGGAAAATATCAAACACATTTCACAAGCTTAACATAAAATACATTCACTCTAATAATATAAAGTAATAAATAAACTATTTATATTAAATCCCCTTAACAACAAAAATTATGAAAGAAAAAACTTCACAAAAAGAACCAGAACAATTTCCCTCATTGATCTATAAAAGCTAGTCATTTCATACTGCAAATGCATAGGAAAAATCTCAATTAAACAAAGGGGAGAATGGGAGAAATTGATAGCAGATATTATAACTTTCCATTATTTTAATGAGACAAACTTGTGCACAATTGTACGTACACCCTTTCCCAATTATGTCTTTAAAAGACAATTATGACTTAAGAATTAAGATTAACCTCATTAGATTCTAAGATTGTGTTTGGTTCATATTAATATAATATTATATAATATACGCCTTAAAAATTGTTGAAAAATTAAAGAGTTTACACACTAATTGCATTTATAAGGGCTTATTGTTCTTCTGAGCCCCTTAATAAAAAAACGAGGTGCCCTATGGTTATTGGGGGTGGGTAAGAATATCACATGTACCTAACGAAAAATTTTTGGGTTTAAAAACCAGGATTTGGTTTTCAAAACCTGCACCTAAATTTTAAAAACCACCCCATATACACTTACAAAAACTATTAATTCTCAACTCACCCATCTTCCATGCATTCTCTCTCCAAAATCAATGTATTTTCTCTCTCCACTATCATCTATTTTCTCATATGAATTTTTTTTTTTTTACACATTTAGTCACCCATCTCTTACACATTGATATGACCTCCTATCCAAAACACAAAACAAACATAAACTATTATTATTCATAGTTTCAAACCCCATATAAACCTCAAACGAACATACCTAGTGAATATGCATGTTCACATCTTAATTTACACATTTATAAGCTATATCAACCCATATTATTCACATCTTAATTTACACATTTATAAGCTAGATCAACCCATATTAACTTTATGAACCAAACGAACTCTAAGAGTGTATTTGGTTCATAAAAGTTAATATGTTGGTTAATAAAGCTAAAATGTTACTTAACAAGATGTGAGCGTGAATTAATTCCTTAAAATTTTTATTAGTTTCATATGATATTGTAATCTACCTTCCCCTACATTGTATTCGACTGGTACACAGTCCACCTTTTTTATCGACTTTAAAAGAAAAAAAAACCGCATAAATGCAATTAGAGTGTAAACTCAACTCCCTTAACCTTAAAAAATTTTAAGGCTATTATATAATATTAACTTAAAATAAACCACACACTCTTAGGAGAATTATATGACATCGTCCAGAGGTTGAATTAACAAATGAACCATGTAATGGTAAAATATGACATGAAATACAAGGAAAAATATTACATAAACCAAAAGGAAAATTATAATTATAATATAGTAAATTAAAATTAAGGGTAAGGTGCACCCCCAAATTTATAGGTTAAATAGGTAGTGGGGTAGATTTTTGTATTTTAAAAAATTTTAATGGTGGAGATTAATTTGTACATTAATTTAATGATTTAAATTGTTCAGGTGCACCCTAGTTGAACTCTAAAATTAAACCCTAAAGCATAACTACACGTAATTTGCCCGGTTGCATAAAAATCTTCAGCCGATTTTTTTTTTTTTTTAAATCTACTTCAATTAACTCCCACAAACTAACAAAACCCAAAAATTGCGTATAATTCAAGCAGAACCGCAAAGTTAAGATCAATTACTACACAGATCAGACTGAATCAAACTTAACTCCATTAGTCCATTGCATTGCATGAACACATTTCGAATATTTACTCAAAATCCCCAAAACATAAAATCACAAAAAGCATGAAGAATGTCCCAAATACATACAGAATTTTAATTTACCTCACAAATTCACTTCATGGGCTACGGTTCTGAGCCAATATTTCGATATCCTACCTTCAGACAAAGACCAAAAAGGTTAAATGCAGTACAAAAACAACAAACCAAAAAAAATTAACACAATTAAATGAACTCACACAAAAGAAACAGCTGCAAATCAACGCGAGAAATGAAATTAAAAACACGCAGAGTGACGGAAAGAAGCGCCCATCGAAACACACACAATTGATCTACGTACTTGTGGAATTTAAAAAAACTAAAATCGATGTAATAGTGCAGAAAATTTGGGTGAAGAACTGAGTAAAAAGGAGAGAAGAATTCCTTCACTGAGCAAAATGAAATGGCTGTTTTAGGAAAACATAATATTATGCGTATTTATTGATTTAAAACCCACGCGCCAATGTCCAAAACAAGATTAAATTATTTATTTATTTGTTTATTTATTTATTTATTAAGTCTTTAATTACATTTTAATTAAAATAGACTGGAGTAGTAAACTATCCCTAATTTTTAGAAGGAATTTTGGATAATCAGTTACTCCGTTCCATTTTTAATTTATGTTTTTACACATTTTGCATAAAATCAAAAAATATATTTATTGAGTTATTTTAATATAAATAAAAAAATATTTTAATGTAAATTTTTAAAATATTATTTCCAACGTCTCTTATGTAAAGAAGTACGAAAACGAAATGAGTATAAAATAGGAGTGAAATGAATGTATTTTAATTTAATTTTTTAAATATTTAACATGATAATAATTATTTTGGAAAAAAAACTTCAGAAATTCAATTAATAGAGAACTGCATTTAATTTCAATTTTCAACAAGTACACCTCCTTCGTATATTGAGAGGTAAAAATTAAGTAAACAGATTCTTACTCTTTCATAGTCATATTATTAATTTAATTAAATATAAATATTCAATAATATAAATTCATCGCACATACTTAATTTACTTGCTATGTGTGGTTATGAAATATTCACGGGAGTATAGAATAATTCTATACACTCCAGTGTAGGCAAGTCTTTTCTTGAAATTGATGTAAAAGCAGGTGTGAACGATATTTTGTCATTTATTAATTAATTTGTAGTATACTATGCTACAAATTATTTTGACAGCTGTAAAGCACGTATACTATTTCTAAAAATAATAATAATATTTTATTTATTTAGCTATAATGTTGGATACACTATTTATATTTTCGAAAATATTTTAATTACATAAATTAGAGACATGGCCTTTACAATCCCTCGCTTAAAAAAAACGTTAAAATATGTAGTCCATAATAAAGTATATATGAAAATAATAATTTTAAATCTATATTTGTTTTGTGTTTAAGTAATGTTTCAAAATAATTAATAGCATTATATGTTTGATTTTTAGTTTTTAAATACTATAAATTTGAACTTTATTTAGAATCAATGTGTAAGATTAGTGATATTATATTAACATGGAATATTAATTTATGTGTGAGAAAAAAAAAAGAGAGAATGTATTAGAGGTGGTTGTAGTAGGGATGAATAGGATTATAGGTGTATAAAGTGGCATGTGGAATCCTCTACTTCAAGGCTTTGTTTATTTTTTATTTTTTAAGTAATTCAATTTTTTTTGTTTAATAAAATCACATTGTAGGAGTATTAATATTGCTTATCTCATACATCACATCCTATTTTCTCACACGCATCATTCCCTACACTTATACAATGATATGACAAAAAAATTAAAATCTATTTTATTTAAATCTCCAAAATAAAAACTCCCCCGTCCCAAATTTATCTTCGCGCTTAATGTAAATACGGAGTTTATGACTTATTTTTAAGGATAGTATTGTATTTTTGATAATAAATAGATATTAAAGTATGTCATGTGTGTTAAAAAGGTAATTGCAAATTTGAAATTAAAATATATTTGAAATATATTAGTTAATGATTTTTTTTCCTTTTATAGAAGTGTAAAAATGAATTTAGGGTGAACCAAAATGAAAAGAATTAAGCTTAAGTTGAGAAGAAAGAAGTATTAGATTAACATTATTTATTGGATTTACTAAATCAACCTAAAAGAAAAAATCAACCAGGAACGATTCATCTCCTATTCTAAGGCCTTACCCAAATGGGGGGGTTTTACGTGAGATGACAAATGAAAAAAAAACCCTAGAAAGGAGGTTTTAAGCAATGGGAGAAAGGTAAGATTCTTTTACAGGGTAAAATAGAGTGAATTCCACTCTATATAGTTTTTATGAAGAGAGACAAGGAAAAAGTGAAAAGTTGTGGTCCCAAAAAGAGAGGAAACATTAAGTGTGGGAAAAAAAAAAGAGATATGTGACATGGAGATAAAAAATAATTAAAAAAAAAACTTGCTTTTAGGTTTTGCCATTGAAGAAGGGGCGCCAAGTGATGGATGGTTTACATATTACTTGTGTCAATCATAAAATTAATACTTAAGGTGCTTGATGGGATCATGGGAGGGTATGAGATTTAAATAATAATAATAATAATAATAGATAAGGGGATATTTGGTTAAGAAATAGAATTGAGATTTTGAGGTTTAAAAATCTAACGAATGGTGATATATGTTTGTTTTGAGTTTTGAATAAGGTAGATTTTAATTTTACGTCAAATAAATATGTAAGAAAGTATTAATTTATACTCCCTCCGTCCCTGAAAGTATTTCACACTTTCATTTTTTATCCGTCCTTCAAAGTATTTCACACTTTACTTTTACTAAAATTGATAAAAAAACACTATAATAATACCCACTTTTTACACACATTTAAATATAATACTCACTTTTTCACATATCTCACTAACTTTACACAACTTTTTCATTAAATTAACTCAAATATTTATTCTCTTTCTTACTTTATACATTAAAAAAATAAAATTTTCTTAAACTCCGCGCATCACAATACGTGAAATACTTGCCGGAACGAAGGGAGTATTAGAAGAGAGAGGAGAGATAAAGAGTGAATGAATATTAAATGAGGAGAGATGATATAGGTTAAGGATTGTAGGATTTGTAGGCGTATATAGAGATAGTTTTGTGTAGATTTTGAAGTCCATTCTCAATTTTAAAAACCAAAAACAAACATTACCTAAATGTGTTGGTGCTCTACTTTGAATTCATTATGCTTTTATTTCAAATCCTTTTTTATATGTGCTTTAAAAATCAAACAACATCATTCTTATAAACTACTCACTCGTCCACGGCCAATCTATCCATATTACTATTTTGGGTCGTTCACTTTTAATCTATCAATTTTCTTTTTCAGACACATGAGACATATCCACACACTAATATAATTAAAATATGAGACTCACCCACCTCACTAATACAACTACTCACTACACAAAATAATAATACTCTTTAATATACGAAAGCAAACGGATAGATTAATGTTGGACGGAGAGAGTATCTTTTTAATAAAAACATCCTACATATGGTACACCACTCAATACTAATACAACTACCCATATTAAACATAAAAATAATAAAACTTCTTAATTAATGTATAAAATGTAAATGGTGACTTATGAATGAGATGGAGGGACTATAATGTTTCTCTCTTTTTTTTTTATATATATATTTCACCCTTCACTTTTTTATTATTTATATATTTTAAATGAAAATTTATTAATATTAAAAAAAAATATTGAATTATTTTAATCAATTTATATATCTAATTAACGTGTTTAATCAAGATATTACTTTGAATGGGAATCAGACGACATAAAATAAAATTACCATAACATAATTGATGGATTAAATTTATTTTCTGAAGAAAATTGAATTCAAGTTGTCATAACTCATAAATTGTGGCTTTGCTAATTTGACTCAAATTAATTGCTAAATGTGTGAGTAGTTTTCAATTGTATACTCTCGCGAGTAGGGAAGTGTTTTCTTGAAATTGTAATTAAAAAGGTAAAAAGAGGAAGACAAGTGCTTTATTGAAATTGTAATTAAAAAGGTCAAAAGAGGACTCTTATTTTGTCCTTTTAAGCTAGCTTTAAAGGCTAGCTTTAAATACATTAATTAAGGAGAGATTTGTTTTGAAGGGTGGGCAGAACATATGATTAAGTGAGACGAATAATATATATCTATTATTTATAATTATATTAAATGAGGAGAGTTTGTTAAAAAAATTGGGAATAGAATTACTTACGCGAGACTAATAATAAACGACTATTAAATAAAATATGATACATTCTTATAAATAAAATTTTATTTATAATTTTATATTTAAAAGACAATGCTTCTGAAAAATAATACAAAGAGCCTTGCAATCTTTAGAGGAGACGAAATTATAGAGATGCCCTATGAACTAGAAAGAGTCGATGACAAGAAAATAATGATGTTGAGAAATATATTGAGATTAAAAAAAATGGAGAGAGAAAAAGAGGGAGAGAGCACAAAAAAAACATTCCTACCATAGGAGTATTTTATTTATTTTCACTGTCCGCTCAATTGGCAGGAAGGTGGAAATACTTCTCACTCCTATGATTATTGTTATGCATCTTTTATAAATTGTAAAAGAAAGCGCAACAATAATGATGAACTGAGGAAGTATTTATTTGACCTATAAGTACAATTATAATAAGTTTTTTTTTTAAACATTAAACCTTCTATATAAAACACTTGATATACATTTTTGCAATTAAACTCCTCCATCAATCCAATCTCAAGGCAGGGTAGTGGCGGATGCTGGGGTAAAGGTGTTACGGCTTTACCACCAAAACCCCCCAACCCCCCTACTCCCACCCCTAATTTAAAAAGAAAAAAAATTATACTATAAATGTTCGTTTTTAAAAATTGTATAAATACATCTTAATATTATTCATTTTTTACACACATCTCAATAACTTTATACATAATTTTCATTAAATTATCCAAAATACTCATTTTTTACACACATCTAAGTAACTTTACACATCTTTAAACATAAAAATTAATTTTCTTAATCTTTGCATACAAAAAATACGTGTTACTTATGTGGACGGAGAGAGTAATATTTTTATAATTACATGTTGTACCGCCGAAATTTTTTTTCTGGATCCGCCACTGAGACAGGGGCAGTGGAGCCCCTAATGGTGGAGTATACCATTTTATTCATTTTCACATTTGATTGGGGTATAGAAATTTAAAAATGTACTCCATCTGTCTTCAAATAATTTTTACCTTCATTGTTTCATGGATATTAAGAAAAAGATCTTTTACCAAATTTATTGATTTTTAGGGGTAATGTGTTATTTTAGATAATAAAAAATGTATTAAGTATGTTCTGTATGGAAGAAATAGATGATATTTTTTAAATTAATGTATATTTTTGAAATTTTAGATAAGAAATGATATTTTCTATTTTGGGGTTGAACAATGATAAAAAGAATCAAGAAAGAATGCACAATCTTCGGATATGGATGGAGCGTAATTTTAAAGGTAGTACAGTATTATATTACTCCACTTTTTTAGGAATAAATAAAATAATAAATATGTCCGGTGTAATAGTTTTGCTAATATCAGATGGGAGTAATTCGAAGTGGTTTTTGAGTTATTTATAATCAAATCACTGTAATAATAAATAAATTAATTAATACGAGGCACACACATATCGTTGATAACTAGTTATGAAAATTGTATAATCATGCGATTCCCACTCATATAATAAATGAATTAAGTTAAATTGGATATGAGAAATTATTATTATTATTTAAATTTTTTATTAATTAATAAAATAATACATGCACTGTAGATGCTACCACCAAAACACGTGAGCTTTTAACATTTTGGAGAGCACAAGAGATGTAATAATTATTTTCAACTAATGTAAGTAGACATCACATAACAATAATTAATGACCACATCAACAGAAAAATAATCTGTAAGAAGCAATGCTGATAACATATGGAGTACTCAATAATAAAGTAATACTCCTCCCAGTCACTCAAAATTGTGAAAAATTTCCATTTTCGTTTGTCACTTTTTATCTTTATAGCATCACATTTTCCATAAAAATGGGTATTTCTTCGATGTCACATAATGTAGGCATGCAAACAGGTTTGGAATCGCTGGTTCTGGGAAATTAAGAACCAAAACCGAATCGGTCATATGGCAGTTCCGGTTTGGAACCACCGATTCTGGGTTCCTCGTTAAAAAGCTTCAAACCCGTGTTTTTTTTTTGGAACGGGAACCTCCAGTCCGGTTCCATGAAACGAGGAACCAGAACATATCCGGTTTCGCTTCCATTTTGGTCGGTTCCAAAACCCCCGGCTCTAGTTAAAATGTGCATTTCTAACAGAATGTGATTTATTCTTCCAAATAGGATGCAGAGAACAAAGAGATAAAACTGAAGGTCAGATTATCAGATAATTTAAGTAGCTGTCTGCATACAAGGTAGACCTCATTCTTCTGTCAGCATAAGAAATTAACAAAATACACAAATTAAGTCTCTTAGCCTCCTACACTAAACATTGTCAGGAAGACTTACGAACTGGGGAACGGGAGCTGTTTCTTAGCATGATCTGGTAAGAGTTTGGAGACTAGTTCCGTGGATGCACCTTTTATCTCTGTAAAAGGGTAAACGGATTATACTCCACTCAGCACAACAAAATCAAAGCAAACTGGATACACTGAAAAATTTAAGCATAGAGAGTAAGACCTGGAGGTTTGAAGTTGAAGAGAGGCGGCAATGGACGACTATTAGGAAGGCGAGTATTGTGATCACGGAGCTCATCGAAAAATGGGTGCACACAAGCTTCCAACTTAAATAAACAAACAAAGGATATAAGAAATTGCTTTGAGCAACAGAAAAAATTATTGACATGCAACCAAAAATAAAAAACCAGATATTAAGCGAGTATATGTTAATTTAAGTCTTTTACCGTGTCTAACTCCATTCGCTTATCAGTTCTCGCTTCCCCTTTAATTTAAGTTAATGATTATCACATATCTTTAGCATCTAAAGATCTCCTAAGTTCATTCTAAACCATTAAGAGTGTGTTTGTCTAATTTTGTTTGTGGCTACTTCCACTCATTCTAATTTTGCATTGCTGCTCGGATGGATTAAGATACAAATTTTGCAAAAGTTCTAAACTACCAAGGTATTGAGGGCCGAGAATCCTAGAGATTGACTAGACATGCAATTATAACACAAGAATAAAATGCTCAAAGTGACCACAAAGCCAGTTGCAATACATAAGAAACATGGATTACTCACAGCAGAGTATCTTAAGTTTGGAGAGTACTGTAGAAGCCTTGACACGAGATCCACTGCTTCTGGAGGCGTACGTTTATGAAAAATCTTCAAAAAAATAATAAACTATTTAGCTTGCTAGGGTCAACAAAATACAATTACAGTAAATCAAGCAGATCTCCACCTTGTGCCATGGATGGGCCTTGATTTGGGGGAACTTGAACTCAGTGTAGTTTGGATTCATGCATTTTATCTCCTCACGAGTTGGTGTTCCCAGAACCTATATGGAATAAGTTTCAAATCAGTTTCTAACTCATCATTTAAGAGATCCCATTTACACAAAACCACTATACTCAATACATCTTTGCTAAAGTAATTTGGCACACATCACCTTGATAATTTCTACAAGCTGGTCAACTCCACTCTCTCCAGGAAAAAGAGGCTATAAAACAAAAAAAATAATGGAAAAAAAGGGAAATAAGAAACCACCAATAATTTGGCATATCTCTTGAATTGAAAAAAGAAATTCGTGTTCGGGGGTTTTAGGAACCTGTCCAAGAAGAAGCTCGGCAAGAACACAACCGACCGACCAAATATCAATTGCACTTGTGTATTCAGTTGCCCCAAATATCAGTTCTGGTGCACGATAGTACCGAGAACAGATGTATGATATATTTGGCTCCCCTTTTACCTGTTGCATGTGAAGGAATGTTAAGGCTTGTTTCCAATGGGTATGGTAGACACTCAGTATATAAAAACATGAGACATGCAAACAAGTAATTCAGTGTCCATGTGCAAAATGAAGCAATATAGAAAAAATAACAGCAATATATACCCAAATATGGGGGATTAAATATGCTTAAGTAAGTAGTATACAACGTTGTCACTTCAAATTTGGAGAAATTTTCTACCCTTTTGGATTAATCATATTCACGGAAGAGTTTTAGCATGATATCGTGCCACCAACACATTTTGTCCTCCAGAAGGGAAAAAAGAAAAAAGGATATAAATATATATATGTGTGTGTGTGCGTTTTAGCATGATATCGTGCCACCAACACATTTTGTCCTCCAGAAGGGAAAAAAGAAAAAAGGATATAAATATATATATGTGTGTGTGCGCGCGCTGTGCAATTCAGAAGGTGCATATCAACAGAAAGATCAGTTAAAAGTATCTAATGTATAAGGATATATAGAGTCTATACCAAAACTTTTGCACTTCCAAAATCACAGAGTTTGAGCTGATGTGTATGGGGATTAACCTGCAACAACAGATTGTAATGGTCAGATGAATGTTAATTTGCTCAGCTACTTGTACAATAAGTGCCTACCAAGAGGTTTTGAGGTTTGATGTCCCTGTGACAGACTCCTATACCATGAATATACGCCAAAGCTCTAAAAATCTGTAGTCTCAAAAAGTCACAAGACACAGTCAGAACCTTGCAGCTATATGTTTCACGTATTCAACCCAGTGTTTGAAATAAATGAGTGACCATGCAGAGTCACAGACTTAAATTTTCAAAAGAATCACAAAGGTACACAGAATTAATTAGGCAGAAGAAATACTAAGATTTTATCCAATTATACTGGCACATAAGAAACAGCTAGACAACCTGATATGTATACAGCTTGACATATATCATAGGCATCCGCTGATTTGCTTTGCTATAGTGTCTAGCCACACGGTAGACTGTTTCAGGCACATATTCAAGAACTAAGTTGAGGTAAAGTTCGTCCTTGTCAGTGGTTGAAAAGAAGCAGTGCTTCAGAGAAACCACATTCGGGTGATCAAGAAGTCGCATTGTTTGCAATTCACGGTTTTTGTATCTCTTATCCTGCAAAACCTTTTTTATTGCAACTGTTTCACCACTTTCTAAACATTTGGCCTGCAGTATACATGATCTGTTTTTCAGAAATGAACTCAACAGCAGTGATATGCATGAATTGGAGAAAATAATCATAAATTCAACAGCAATCAATGAAAAGACGAATATAGATATTAGCACTTAGCAGAAACAGATAAACTCACCTGAAATACAATTCCAAAAGATCCCTGTCCTACGATCCGCTCGGCCATATAACTTATAGTCTAATATAAAGGAAATACAAGAGAAACAAAGTTAATCACTTAATCTACGACGTAACAGTAAAAGGGGTAAATTTTGAAATAATTATACAATCATTTATATGGAGAACACCCGTAAATGGCAATTCAAAGGACAACTCAAATACTCACCCACCCACATCTCATGAAGACATTCCCTTACCAAATATAAAATGACAACAATTAAAAATAGGTAGAATTTTAAATTTGATGCTGCACTTAATTATTTATTTTATTTTTAAATTTTTAGTTCATTTTTACGTTCTTCTTTAATCTTCGTGTTGTATATATCTTAGTTCTACATAAATTTATTCAAGTTCCTGGATACTTCTAAAAATTTCATTTGTATGGAGTATTATTTAAACTATTATTACTACAAGTATCAACAAAAATTAAATAATACAAGAGAGTTTAATTACACAAAGCTATAAGAAACGGTCTCTTTAGTGTAAAACATGGTTAAAAGCATTGAAATGGCAAATAGGAACGAAGTTGCAACTTGCAACAAGTCTGCAAAACCACCAGAGAAGCCTAATGCTCAAATCTATTAGACAAGTGATCCTTAATCATAAGCAAAGACATTTGAAATTATATCAAGAAGCCTTTGACAGCTATGAAGCCCAATATCACCAATCTTAGCAGTAATATATATGTACAATTATATAGGATTCTCAGTCTACAAAATGTAGTCATCTAAAGTAGTAATTTACAACTTCCAAAACCTGAACAGAAAATCACAAGCAAAAATAAAACCCACCATGTACCTGCTTAGGCTGACCATTTTTACCACCAATCGTTGTAACAATTATATGCCCTGTCTCAGTACCATTCCCATCTACTACTGCAGCTTCCATTTCCTGAAACGCAAACCGAAATCAAAATCACATAAATTGCAAGTATACACAAATTCTTTCAGGCAAATTCCTCAGCAACAACCAACCTTTTCTACCTTCTCATCTTTGATCTTCATCTCATTGATTTCTTCAGGAAGCTTGTCCACAAGCATCGCATCGCATTTCGGCTTATCAGCCACAACATCAACCGAAGCCATACTCCAAAATGGAAAAAGTTGAACACTAAACAAAATAAGTGAGCTAAAGTACAACACTCCACAGCTTTCAAACCCTAAAAAAACAGGCATAAAAGCAAAAGAGAAATTAGTAATTACAGAAAAAATCTTACACAATCTCTCCAGTAACAATCTTCAGAAATTTACTTAGCATTCAGCAAACAGCAGCAGTTCAAATAACAAGGAAATCTCACCAGCAACTACGGATCAGCCATGTTTTTCAAACTTTGAACAGTCGATTAACAGAGAGCTTTGACTAGCCAATAATTTACAGAAATTTCCAGAATCAGCAGGTAAAACAACTGATGGACGAAAAAATGAGCTGGTGGATGGGCGTTGCGAGCTACCAAGAGCTTTCGTTTTCACCAAAAGCTCTCTCTCTCTCTCTCACTCTCTCTCTCTCACTACTCTCTCTCTAGAGTCTCTCTGGTTGTCTCATGTTGTGGTGGTGCCCACTGTGCATCTGATGATGTGAGCAAAATGTCTGGCGGACGTCAAAGATTTCTCAAATTCAGCTGAGTTAGACATTCCGAGTCCGGAATGCTGGATTGGATGACACGTGTTGGAATATGGTTGGAAGTCAGCCAACTTACAAACTTGGGTTGACTATAGTCTATAGGGAATCTGATGGGCCAGTATTTGGATCATTAAGTGGGCCCTTTCTGTGCAGTACTCTACTGTACTTTTAGTAAAATCATTTATGGGCCCAATTTAAGTGACCTTTACCTTTATCAATTTATTTAAGCTTTTGGAAATCGAGATTTAGATTTCAAAACTCAATTTGAGTTTTATTTTATAAAAATAAAAATTGGATTAAAAAATTTTTCAATATATCTAGTCTTGCTCCTAAGGACCTAATCTGTAAAAACGATTTATTAATATGATGCTAAATTACAGTCTAAATAAAATCCCAAGCATACCATCAATTTTTACAACATTTATAAACCTCTCAAAATTTAAACTAAATCTCACAATAAACCCACATGGCACCAATGTTAACCCATGCTACTGGAACAAAGATATTGTGAATTCATAAATAGCGTGAGGTTTAGGTAAAAAAAAAAATCTCATTAAATATGATTAAGAAATGAGAAGTAATATTTTAATAAAAATTATATTTAATTTATGATAAGTGAAAATTTAAATTATTTTATGAATGTTTTGTAGTATAAAAGAGAGGTGATGATTATTAAAAAAAAAATTATATTGTAAGATGATCTCACTTTATTCCAAATTTTATATGGAGTACTCGAGTAGATTTATGTATACACTTTTATTTTTATCACTACATTATTTTTGTGTTATAAGTATACTCTATTTACATGGTTGTTTAATATTTATGATTTTAATTTTGAAAATTATAAATACTGATAATTTATGATTGTTTTTAATTTTGATACAGTAGAATATCAAATCAATGGATGATTATACATTGGTGCTCTTAAAATACACATCATTTTTATTGAATACATACCTCAATTTTTATGTAATTAAAAATTAAAATTTAAAAAGTCTAAATTATCCTTATTTTATTAAATACATACTCCATATATATATATTTATACACACCCCTGTCTTATAAACTCTAAATCTATCTGATTATGATGATCAAATATTGATTACTTGTTTTCATCATATGTCTAAACTTTTCTTAATCATTGGTATTCTTTCTCCAAAGCATTCGTATACCATTCATGTTATTAATAATTTCCCAAAAATGAAAATCCTTTTGCGATACATTATGTATTTGGGGGACGATGCTCTTGGATTTTGTTGTGTATGTAGACCATGCTTGCATGAGTACATGTGTGTGTAATATATATAACAAATAAAGATATAGAATATGGTGGTTGATGAAGCAGCAAGATGGATGAACAAGTGAAGGCATCAAGCTGCACAGATAGGTGGAAACTGAAGCATGACAGTTCTGTCATCAAAGATCAAGAAGTGATGATCAGTTGGCAAAAGTTGGTTGTAACCAACTGATCATTGTTGGTTAGCTTGACAGTTGAAGTATGGGATTGATGCAACTGATAAACTATCATCGTTTGACAGCTAGATCATTGATTGGAGTGTTTAGCTAGATCAAGAGGGAAGTATCATTCCTAAATGAAAGAGATTCAACACATATGATCAAGCTTAGAGTTGAGCAAGATCAATAAGTATACTAGTTGGTTGGATTGAGGAGATGAAGTAGTTACAAAGCAGTTGCAACTGAAACCAACCACATGACAGTTATGATGTTGATGGTGAACTCAGATCAGTGGAGTATATATATATACATGATCATACACAGCAAAGGAAGAGAAGTAGAAGTCGATCATCATCATCATACAAGTTAGCAAATCAAGTTTGGGTTTTCTTAAGTGTTCTAAGATTCATCATCTTCATCATATTGTAACCATTGTGTTCATCAAGATAGTGATTACTCTCCTTAAGAGTGGATGTAGATCAACATGATCGAACCACTATAATTCTTGTCTTCTTTCTTCAAGTTTTTCAATTATATTTTGTTTCATAATCAATACTCAACAATAGGATTGATAGAGCAAGCTTATAGTTTAAGTATTGCTGTTTAGATTGTGTAGCATTGTTGTTACTGTTGTGTTAAGTTCATTACAATTGGCGCCGTCTGTGGGAAAGCCAAACCAGAAGAAGAAGAAGAAGACTCAGTGGAGAAGAAGAAGATCAAATGGTTACCACAAAGTTTGATATTGAAAAATTCACAGAGAAGGCAGACTTCAGTCTGTGGAGGATGAAGATGGAAGCTATCTTGGTTCAACAAGGTCTGTCAGATGCTGTTAAGCCATTGCCAGAAGGTCAGATTGCAGGAGCTGGTGTTGCAGCAGATCAAGAACAACAAATCAAGGCCAGAAGTGCTCTCATTTTGTGTCTTGGTGATAAGGCTCTAAGGGAGATCTCTAAAGAATCCACTGCAAGAGGTGTTTGGAAGAAATTGGAGGAGTTGTACATGGTTAAAAGTTTGGCAAACCGTTTGTACATGAAGCAGAAGTTATACTCCTTCAAGGTATCAGAAGATAAGTCTATAATTGGTCAGTTAGATGAGTTTAACAAGATTATTGATGACTTAGAAAACATAGATGTGGCTCTGTCAACTGAAGATAAGGCAGTCATCCTCATGTCAGCACTTCCAAAGTCATTTGAAGGATTGAGAGATACTTTATTGTTTGCTAATGCTGAATCAATCACCCTTGAGCAAGTGTTGTTGGCAGTCAAGGCAAAGGTACTTCACAAGAATCCAGAACAGCAAGCAAATGCAGAAGGATTGACAGTGAGGAAACAAAACCAGTAGAATAAGAACAACACGAATAATAAGAGTGAGGTTGATAAGAGGAAGCCTGAAAAGAATCATAGTGCACCAGCAGTTGAAGAAGAAAACAATAATTGTTTCCACTGCAATAAACCAGGACATTATAAGAAGCAGTGTTACAAGTGGAAAGCAATGGTAGCAAAGTTAATAGCTGAAAGGAGAGGAAATAAGAGGCCTCATGCAAACCAGGTAATAACTAATCATGATGCTACAGATTCTGATTTCATTGAAGCAATGTCTGTGAGTTCTAATTCAGTTTCAGAAGAATGGGTTATGGATTCTGGATGTACTTTTCATATGACATCAAGAGAGGACTGGTTCACTGAATTGAGGTCACAAGATGAAGGAGCAGTAATGCTAGGTGATGATCATACTTGTAAGATTGTTGGAATTGGTTCTGTCAAACTTAAAATGTTTGATGGTAAAATCAGGATGTTAAACAATGTTAGATATGTACCAAGCTTAAGGAGAAATCTAATATCTCTTGGAATGCTAGTTTCTCAAGGTTATGAATGTCATTTGAAAGGAGATACATTTGCTGTCATAAAAGGAAAGTCAGTTGTTGTTAAAGGATTCAAGAAGTCTGATCTGTACTTCTTGGATGGTTCAGTTGTGACTGGATAAAGTAATACAACTAAGGATGAGAGTAGTGTTAATGTTTGGCATGGGAGGCTTGGTCATATCAGTGAAAGAGGTTTACAAGAACTTGCAAGACAGAAGTTACTTGAGATCAGCACAACCTGTAAGCTAGATCAATGTGAGGCTTGTATATTAGGAAAAGCTAAGAGGTTGAAGTTTGGTGCAGCTGAACATAATACCAAAGTTAGGTTGGAATATGTTCACTCAGATCTTTGGGGGCCTTCCAAGACTTCAACAATAGGAGGTGGGAAATACTTCATCTCATTCATTGATGATTATTCAAGAAATGTATGGATTAAAATTCTGAAAACAAAGGATGAAGCACTATCAGTTTTTAAAATATGGTTGACAGAAGTAGAGCTACAAACTGGAAACAAGGTCAAGTGCTTAAGAACAGACAATGGTCTTGAATTTGTGTCACATGAATTCAATAAGTTTTGTCAAGAGAAAGGTATTAAGAGGCACAAGACAGTACCAGGAACACCACAGCAAAATGGAGTGGCTGAGAGAATGAATCAGACACTTCTTGCAAGAGTTAGGTGTATGATGAGCAGTGGAGGTTTCTCAAAAGGTTTCTGGGGTGAGTTAGTTTCTACTGCAGCATATTTGATTAATCTGTCACCATGCACAGCACTCAAGTTTAAACCACTTGAAGAAGTATGGTCTGGAAGAGTACCAGACTATAGTCAACTGAGGATTATAGGATGTTTGGTGTATTCACATCAGAAACAAGATAAGTTAGATCCTAGAGCAGTTAAGTGTGTGCTAGTTGGCTATCCAAAAGAGGTAAAAGGGTACAGACTATGGTGTTATGAGAATAACAAGTTCATAGTTAGTAGAGATGTGACATTCAATGAAGGAAGAATGCCTTTGTTGGAAAGAGGGTCTGATAAGTTGATAACTACTGATAAGTGTGAATTTGAGGTGGAGCATGATGACAAAACAATTGCACAGCATGATCAAGATCAAAGAGAGGATAATGTACATGAAGAAATTGCTGCTGAAGAAAGTCCTGAATCATCTAGTTCAAATGATAGAAGAACTCTAAGTAGCTATCAGTTGGTTAGGGATAGATTGAGAAGGCAGATCAAAACACCTATAAGGTATATAGAGGCAGACACTGTGTCATATGCATTATATGTAGCATCAGATGTTGATGTCTATGAACCTAGGACATACTCAGAAGCAGTTTCAAGTAAGGAAAGTATGCATTGGTTGGATGCTATGGAAGAAGAGTTGCAATCATTAAAAAAGAATAATACTTGGATGATTGTTGACAGGCCTGCCAATCAGAAACTTGTAGGTTGTAAGTGGATATACAAGAAGAAACCAGTTACTAGCAAGAAAGGAGGAATTAGATTTAAAGCAAGGCTTGTAGCAAGAGGTTTTTCACAGCAAGAAGGTGTAGATTATAATGAAATCTTCTCACCAGTGGTTAAACATTGCTCAATAAGGATTCTGCTGTCATTAGTTACTCAGTTGGACTTGGAATTACATCAAATGGATGTAACAACAGCTTTCTTACATGGAAATTTAGATGAGAAGATTTATATGAAGATTCCTGAGGGAGTTAATCTACAAGGAGCAGATTCAAAGGCATGTTTATTGCTTAAATCATTATATGGTCTGAAGCAAAGTCCAAGACAGTGGTATCTTAGGTTTGATGAGTACATTACTTCAAATGGTTTTGACAGAAGCATGTATGACAGCTGTGTATACATAAGATGTGATAAGGAAGCTATACTTATCTTCTACTATATGTAGATGATATACTAATAGCTTGTAGAAATATGATAGGAATCAATTCAGTAAAGGATACATTGAGAAAGGAGTTTGACATGAAAGATCTTGGAGAGGCAAGAATGATACTTGGAATGCAGATAGAAAGGAATAGATCAGCTGGAGTATTAAGGTTGTTTCAAGAGTCATACCTGGATAAAGTTTTAAAGAGGTACAATATGAATCTTTGTAAGAGTGCATCAGTACCAGCTAAACAAGGTGTGAGTCTGTCATCTGTTCAAGGACCTCAAACAGATAAAGAAAGGTTTGAAATGAATAAAATACCATATGCAAGTGCAGTGGGCAGTCTGATGTATGCTATGGTATGCTGTAGACCAGACCTAGCTTATGTGATGAGTGTGATCAGTAGATTTATGAGTAATCCTGGTCTGATTCATTGGGATGCAGTGAAGTGGGCACTGAGGTATGTTAGAGGAACTATATCAGTAGGCTTGAAGTTTCAGAAACAAGATGCTTGGGATAATGTTGTTATTGGTTATGCTGATGCAGATTATGCAGCCAACCTTGATACAAGGAAATCAATGACAGGTTATGTGTTCAAGCTATTTGGTACAGCAATAAGTTGGAAGGCTACACATCAACACATTGTGGCTTTATCTACCACTGAAGCAGAATTTGTTGCTCTTACAGAAGCAATAAAGGAAGGTGTTTGGTTGATTGGTATTTTGAGAGAATTTGGAGTTCAGCAGAATAACATTGAGGTGTATTGTGATAATCAAAGTGCTGTACATCTCTCAAAGCATCAAGGATATCATGAGAGGACTAAACACATTGATGTGAGACTTTATTTCATAAGAGATATGATAGAAGAGAAGATAGTTGCTGTCCAAAAGGTTAAAACAACTGAAAATCCTGCTGATATGTTTACTAAGGCTCTACCTATTCAAAAGTTTGAATTGTGTAAAAGTCTTATTGGAATTCACTAAAGGAGGAAAGAAAGGTGAGCTGCAGCCTGTAAGTGCAGCAAGGTGGAGAGTAGTTTGTCACTTCTGATGATACATGGTCTAAGGTGGAGATTTGTTGTGTATGTAGACCATGCTTGCATGAGTACATGTGTGTGTAATATATATAACAAATAAAGATATAGAATATGGTGGTTGATAAAGCAGCAAGATGGATGAACAAGTGAAGGCATCAAGCTGCACAGATAGGTGGAAACTGAAGCATGACAGTTCTGTCATCAAAGATCAAGAAGTGATGATCAGTTGGCAAAAGTTGGTTGTAACCAACTGATCATTGTTGGTTAGCTTGACAGTTGAAGTATGGGATTGATGCAACTGATAAACTATCATCGTTTGACAGCTAGATCATTGATTGGAGTGTTTAGCTAGATCAAGAGGGAAGTATCATTCCTAAATGAAAGAGATTCAACACATATGATCAAGCTTAGAGTTGAGCAAGATCAATAAGTATACTAGTTGGTTGGATTGAGGAGATGAAGTAGTTACAAAGCAGTTGCAACTGAAACCAACCACATGACAGTTATGATGTTGATGGTGAACTCAGATCAGTGGAGTATATATATATACATGATCATACACAGCAAAGGAAGAGAAGTAGAAGTCGATCATCATCATCATACAAGTTAGCAAATCAAGTTAGGGTTTTCTTAAGTGTTCTAAGATTCATCATCTTCATCATATTGTAACCATTGTGTTCATCAAGATAGTGATTACTCTCCTTAAGAGTGGATGTAGATCAACATGATCGAACCACTATAATTATTGTCTTCTTTCTTCAAGTTTTTCAATTCTATTTTGTTTCATAATCAATACTCAACAATAGGATTGATAGAGCAAGCTTATAGTTTAAGTATTGCTATTTAGATTGTGTAGCATTGCTGTTACTGTTGTGTTAAGTTCATTACAGATTTCATAACCTTTCAATTAATGAAGATTATAACTTTCACTTTTGAATCAAACCCTCTTCGATTTTATTCTTTTGTCATTTGGTGGATGCTTTTGACGTTTTAAATGCAAAATAGGATAAGAACATGTGTAGAAGATTCATGTTATTGGGCGTGATATTTATGTCACAGCTATTGATGTCTAAAGTATAAGAATATATAAAAGCATATGAATGGCATTAGAATATTACAATTTACTCGCTTACCACATGAACTTAATATTTATTGCATTTTCTAACATTGTTTACGTTGAATGTCGACTTGAGAATTTTGCAAGAAATATATTCCAAATTTGAAGGATGAACGTTTTTCTAGTGTTTTATAAAGAATCTCACAGGTTTCTGCATTCAACTCCATCCGTTCATTAATCTCACATAGCAAGTTGAGCCATTATAAAATCCGAGTTCACAGTCGATTTTTTGCCTAACTGTAAAAGTAAATTTGGAATAGGAAAGTCATCGATTATTGGAAGGAATTTCTCACTTTCAAATTGAAATTTTGAAAATGGAAGAAGATATATGGAGGTTTATGACTTTAATTTTCTCAGCGTTGAAATTGAGATTTTGAAAATGAAACGAGAAATACAGGTGTTTATAATTTTAATTTTAAAAAGGTAATTTTAAAATTTCACGGGGTGTGTGTATAATATAATTAAGAAATAAAAAATTAAAAGGAATGATGCGTATTCAATTAAGGGTGTGTATTTAACAGTACTCTCATACATTATATACTCCATAAATTTATGTGAGTGAGTAAAGAGATTAATGAGAAATTTTTTTAATTAAAACAACTTTTATTCTCATTCATATTTTCATTTCGTTTCACAATAGAAGCATATAATTTATTTCAATGCAATTTATTTCTCAAAAACTTCAATGAAATTTATTTCACAACGAGTAATATTTTTCAAGTAAAACGTCAAATTATACACTTTTATGTATTCTACAGACTACACCATATGAGAAGGATACATATTCTACATCCTACTTACTCTCACCCTCATCCATTCCAACCAGAGAGTGAATCACTAAAACCTAACCATATTACCTTAATATCACTTATAATGTGAGAAGCAAGGAAGATGAAATTGGCTGAATAGTCGATTTAAGATTAAAAAAATTCATTGATTTATATAATTGATTTGAACTGTGGAGTTTTTTTGAAAATTGTATAACAAATCTAGTTGTCATTTGATTTAATTTTGTTATATTTTTTCCTTTTTTTTGTTGAATTAATGTGTCTGTCTCAATTTATATTTTTATTTTTTTCTTTCAATGTGTCTGTCTCAATTTATATTTTTATTTTTTTCTTTCTCTCTCTCTCTCTTTTTTTTTTACTTTGCTTAATGAGTTTATATTTGTGGTAGCTTAATAAGCCTTGAGTTGCAAGATTGTTTGTCACTCCATAAATGAGCTAATAATTTCTAATTTATACTAGCTAAAGTTTGTAGTGGAGACGATGTAATGGTTTTGGAGTTCATGGTGGCTGCAGTGCCGTGCTTAGTGGTTAAGGCAGCGGTTTCTCAGGTGGTTATTGTTACTCAAATCAGAGGTATCTTTTGCAACTTAAAAATTTTCATTTCCATAATGTTTAATTTACCATTTCTTAAAGTTCTGGTGGATGTGAATGTGAAATTTTTTTCTACTCTCTTGGGAAGTGTCATGGCATGGTAGAAGAATGAGTATATGTGATTAAAATAGATGGTGATATGCGAATATAATGGCATGCATTCGATCCCACCTATCAACTGTGTCACCCTCTTCCACCTGTTTCAGTTGAGTATAGTGGAGCTCTTGGATTTGGGTGCACCGTCCTCAGTTGGTTGTCACCTGTACTTATTTGGTGGTAAAGATCCCCTGAAGTGATTTATGAGACGAGTTATCTTTTACGGTGCTCGGACAAATAAATGGCACAGGGCAACAGACATACATTGTAGACGACATTTCTTTGATTCATTTGTCATTAACAACTGTCTATATGTCGTTGGTGGAGAATGTAAAGGGATTCAAAGAACACTGTGTGGGGGTAGTGTTGTATTAATAGGGTATATGAGTCCAATATTTTAGTTGTATTAATGTATTAGTGATGTGTGTGAGTCTCATATGTTTAAAAAGGAAAATGAGACACTTTAGTATAGACACACAAAATGGAAAAGTGAAATCCTTACAGACGGGCTGAGAGAGTACATATCAAAACCTTAAAGTTCCAAATAACATATCAACTATAACTCTAAAATTTTAAATAAAATACTATGTGTTGTGATAATATAATCCCGTGCAATGCACGGGTAAAAAAAAACCTTAATTTTTTTAAATATATATAGTAATGTAATGCAACAAAATTTTTAAATTAAAAAAAATACAAATATAATTGTAATAACGTCTTCCCGTGCAAACTATAATACATATATTATATTTTAAAAAAAAAACATCTTCCCGTATGACGCACGGGTTCGGTAGCTAGCTTTTTTAATTAAAACAACTTTTATTCTCATTCATATTTTCATTTCTTTTCACAATAGAAGCATATAATTTCAGTGCCAAAAAAACTTCAATGAAATTTATTTCACAGCGAGTAATATTTTTCAAGTAAAACGTCAAATTATACACTTTTATGTATTCTACAGACTACACCATATGATTCCCTAAATTGTGAGCGATCTCAATGAGAAGTATTCATTGTTTGCCAAATTTTCGAAGCCTGTAGAAACATCATAGTCGGGAATATCACCTACATAGCTCAATTGCAATGCTACACTGTCTATTATAAGTGCAGAAATCTATAACCATTTTCAGTCCATGTAAACGAACGGAGTCATTCTTCACTCTTAATCTCAAGCAGATTTAGTGAATCGACCAGGTTCGCCTGAGAATGAATCATTGTCGTCCGAACCCAACAGCTTTCTTCTTTGTTAATCGGCTGTCAATCTTTTCAGGACTCGGTAATCCAGTCCTCTCTTCATATTTCTTTTCCATGGCCTATCAAGCAACATCGTTCAGTTATTTTTATATTAGCTAGCAACAAGAGTATTGAGAACATGGTATCCAATATCCATTATCACTGCATATTTCACACAAAACTAAATGATAATTTGATAACATGCCTTCAACTCTTCACGGATACTGTCGAGAACTTCATCACTCATCCGATCAAAGAAAAGGATTCCCTGCAATTAACACATAAATTACTAAGGCTATATAATAGGGAGAAGGGACTACCGTCTATGAGGGGAAATTACTTTTGAGTTGAGAATTCTAGTCTCAGTTAATTTCACCCCTCCCACAAATATAAAACACACATATCGTGGATTCAAATACTAGTTCACAAATAGGCTATTTTAGTTCAACCAAGCTCCTGAATCTGGCCTTAATGCGAATATTATGATCCATAGCAAAACCAGATAAGTTATAAGTAACTGATCATGGTGTGTGAGTTAAAGAATTGATCGGATTAGTTTCATATTCAAGATAGAGAATGTTTTCGGTGATTAGGTTAACAATGCAAACCCCATTTTAAACTCTTATGAATGCACAGCGAGATCTTGTTTCTTATCTCTCATGAATACACCCTCACGACTGAATCTTATTATCACACTCACCTATCACTCTCGTTTGTAAAGAAACTTAAAACGATGAATCAACGAAAGAACAACAAAGATGTATAGTGGTTCGATCTTAAAGATCTACATCCACTCTTAAGGGAGGAACTTATCTTATTGATGTGAGTTTACAGAGATGAAGACGATATCTAAAACTTCTAAGAACCTTATGATTTCTTCTTATGAAACTGATATGGTGTGTGTGTTGATAACTGCTGCACACATCATTATATATAGAGCACGGACTCGATATCTTGTTACGCAAGCAGCCCCAACTCTTTAATCCCTCCTGCAAGTCATCATATGACAGAACTGATCCTAGGGCTCAAAACTTATCTCAACTTTTGATCCTAACCTTCAATCAACAAATTGATTAACTAATCTCCACCATACACATATGAAGAACTGAATCCAAACGTTCCACATGCAACCATACACTATGTATATTGATGCAAGCGTCTACTCTTATCATAAACTATGGTACCAATGAAATTCTTCCTGACCATGCTTGTAGTATGAGAGTTCCAAATAAGAACCTGCAAATGATCGTATTCATGTTGAAACACCCGAGCAGGAAGTCCTGTCAAATTAACTTCAAACTTTGCACCAGTAATATCCTGTGCATCAACCTTTAATGAATCTGGTCTCTGCACAGCAACAAGAATACGAAAATAATGTTGGAAAAGGACTTTTAGAATACAATGAAACACCTACATTGAAGTGTAATGCTAATTGCATGAAAAGTGAAAGAGTTTGAAGACCAAATAAAAACCAAAAAACACAGACAAAATCAAGGAGCGAGCCTATATATATTTGAAATAAAGTACTTCATCGCAAGGTTACCAAAACATCAGCATTAATCCCAGGGAATGATAAACAACCCTCTTCATACGGCACTATCTTTCTCGAATATCTGCTGATATGTGGATTTATGAGAACAATCTCCTCTCCTTCACCACGTTCACCAACTGAATTAAACACCATAAGCTGAACATTAATCCCAACTTGTGGCGCTGAGAGCCCAATGCCATCAGTTCTGTGGGAAAGAAGCCACCAACTATTGTTCACATTCTATTATTTTCATGAATCTCCAATATGAAAAAGTAGAAACTCTTCTTTAGAAACACAATGCTGACCAATACTCGTCTGAATTTAATTGAAGCCTTCAGAAGTGATCCAAAATATGCATACTTTATCAAATTAACATCATGACAACTGAACAGCAACCCTCAAGTTTAACATATTTTTTAGTCTCTTTAATTTACATAATAATGAATTCATTTGCTTCACATTATTTTGAACATACTTGACCCTGGCTAATTCTTAAACCCAGCAGGTTAGGATAAGTAGAACAAAACAATAGATGAAGTATGATTTCGTTATTGCGAATATAATACAGTTGCAGAATCTATCATCACAATTATGCATAATATCTTGAGTACTGGGTCAATCACTGCATCATTAGATACAAGCTTCTACTGCTAAATGATTAGAATAGACTAACTTCTAAAATTGTTAGGTAAATGATTTCAATTTGAGGCCTCTGGTAATCGAAAATATACAACTGCTGAAATTTAGTTTACTTTCATAAATAAGGAAAAACTCACCTGTACATTACATCAAACATCTCGTCTACAAGCTTCTTCAAGCTCTCATCAAATGTTCTGACTCTCTTGTTCTTAGATCTCAATTTTGGGTCTGGATACTCAATTATCATAAGCGGTCCCTCAAATTGCAAATCAGACGCTAATCCAAAGCACAAACACCAGGAAGAAAAAAGTATCAATTAATCTCACTTTCTTATTTCATAGATAACTTGACAGAAGTTTAAGATAAGAACAGCAAATTCGATGTAATCATCTCTTCAAATAAGTTTCGCACTTACGAGAGGCTTCCTCTTTAACCATGGAAGAAGAGCTTCGCCGTGCCAGCGCAACCACCGGTTGCACCGGGATTTTACACCGGTGGGAGGATAAAGTATGCCAACTGGTAGAGATAAGATTACGGCGGAGGTGAGAGACGAGAAGAGGACTCCGGTGGCGGCATAATGGGGTGAGTATCCGACTGGCGGCGGTTAGGTTGAGGAGGCACGTTGAGGAAGCCATCACCAATTTACCACAACGGCCAGCAATCTTTTGTGCAAAAATTCATTTAAAATTATAACTAATAAAAGTTAAAAAAATGTTAGTATATTAGTAATTAATAACCTAATTTTACAATTTCATTATTGTGGCTGCAAAATTTTCCAATTTTAAATTAAACGCAAAAAAATTACAGAAATTACACAAAAATCTTATACAATTTCTCCACTCCAGCAACAAATTTCCGGAAATTAACTTAAAATTCAGCAAATAGCAGCATTTAAGATACAATCATACCTGCTTTAACAAGCTAAACACTTTCTCTCACTAGACTCTCCCTCTCTAAATTCTCTCTGGTTTTCTCATGCTGTGAGGTTCACTATGCTGCTGCTGATGATGATGTGAAGTAAAATGTGCGAAGTGCGCCAAAGAACTTCCCCAATTCAATTGAGTGAGCTGAGTAACTGAGTTAGAGTTCCGAGTTCGAAAACTGGATTGGATAACACGTGTTGCCCTGTGGTTAGAGGTCAGCCAACGTACAAGTTTTAGTTGACTATGAGAATTTAATGGGCCTGAGTTTGGATCACTAAAAATGGGCTAAAAGTGGGTCCTTAATATGCAGTACTGTTATGTACTACTATTAGCATTAGTTGGCCCAAATTGAAGCGATCTTCGCATTTATTTCAATTTCTTTTGGTTTCAATGTGGGCAATAGAGATAATAATTAAGAAAAATTAGAATTTGTGTGAAAAATGATAATGATTTGGGTTGAATTAATGTGAATTAAGGTTGTGGATTGAATATATATTCTCTCCTCTCCACTACTGCCACTACAAAAAAAAAAATTATTTTTTACCAACGAAATATTCCGTTGGTAAAAGTCTTAATTTTATTGTTAAATTGGTCTACCAAAGTATTAGCAACGGAATCCGTTGGTAAACTGGTGATTGGTAAATTTTTAACAACGAAAAATCAATTTCGTTGGTAAATAATTCCGTTGGTAATCCGTTGCTAATAATTTCGTTGATAATTTATATAATGATTCCCTTGATAATCCGTTGGTAATTTCCAACGGATTGAATTCCGTTGCTAAAGTAGATAATAAATTCGTTGGCATTTCGTAGCTAAAATAAAAATATCATTTTTGTTGCGATAATTACCGACGGATTAAATTCATTTGGTAAATTCAGTTACTAAAAAATATTTTTTTTGTAGTGTACGTTCGATTTTTCTCGTAATTTAAAAGTATATTTAATGAAAAATGGATCTCAATTTGTATAATATTTATAGCCTTTGACATATTTATTATTATTATTCTTTTATTAATCGGAAAATGTTAGTTGTTAATCCAATTAGTAGTTAGTATACACCAAGCACTCTTACTTCCCTTTCTCCAAGCCTCCTTATATCACCTCTCCCAGGACTCTCACTTAAATGAAGAGCTCAATGGCCAGTGGGCTAACCACACATATTTATTATTGGAACCATGTTAAAAAGAAAAATGTATATTTTTGAATTCATACAAAAAATGATAAAATATATAGTTTCCTGTTATTTTTAAAATATAATTGTGTTTTCATTCTTATTCTTATGATACATGTGCACATGTGCAATTTTATTCTTTGGTTTAATATATTACCATTAGAAAATGATTTTTTTATCATGACTGTTTTTTCTTTATTATTCTAAGTACATATTTAATAAAATTTCTCATATACACTTACAAATTCTATTAGTCTTTACTCGGGAACCCACTTTTCATACTTAATCTCTCTCCAATTAATTTTTTTTTCTTAATTTCTATAATGTTCACACATTCCATGATTAATTATTACAATGTATTTTACTTCGTGGTTCATCATTTATTAAAAAATATAATTATTTTTAGAATTTGTGAATTGATGTACAACTAAACTCTATCAAGATATTTTGCTCCATACTTGGACTATCATCATAAGATGTGAGATATCAAAGAGTGTGTAAACCCCATAAAATTAGGTCACCTAAAATTGTGTGTGAAATTAAAGGTTGTTGGGGTCAGGCCCACTCAGTCTTGACCACATATTGGGCTATGTGTCAACAGTTGATAAACTTTATTAAAGCATAATTAAAGCCCAAATTATTAACCCAATATTTGTTCATTTTTGGAATGCAGGGTAAACCTATTTTTAGTCATAAAAGTGATCTCTAAATTGAAATTTTACATACTAAAAGGGTATGAAAATTGTGATCATAAGTCATGATACACTGTTTGGTTAATTGGTTACATTTGCATGTGATGTGGCTAACATTTAAAATAAAGATCCCGTTGTGATTGTGTGGCTACGTTTGATTTGAATTTGAAAATTGGGGTGGATTTCGGGATTTAGATTTAAAAAATCTAATTATGCCATTATTATAAACAATAATATGATATTGTGTCATTATTTTTTTAGTGATCAATATTAATGTGAGTCTTGAGGTAACTTGTTGATTTATACTCCCTCCATCTTGTTTTAATACTTATTTTTGCTTTTTTAAGTAATATAATATTTTAATGGATAGTGGATAGAAAGACATTAATATTTAATGTAGGGTGAGTATATGTATTAGCGTTAGATGTGGGGCTCATGATAATATATTACTCCTTCCGGACATTTACAAGGTATCTATTTTATCATTTTGGACGTTCATTTCAAAGGTATAAATTTCCCCAATTTAGTAAAAAAATACACCATATGGTCCACTTTCTCTAATACAACTACCATTTTACAAATAATAACAATACTCCTTAATCAAAGCGCAAAAAAATAAACGATTACCTTTAAAGTGGCCAAATGGAGTAGTTGTTTTAATTGGATCTTATATATTTAAAATATAAACGTAAAGATTTAAATAAGACGCCCAAATAAAAAAATATAAAAATTGAAATGATATAATTATACTTTGTTTGCACTAATAATACAAGTTTTTGTATTTCGTGAACTTGATGCAATTTTGGGTGACACCGTCGGTGAAATAATTTTTTTAATTAATTATTTTTTTTATTAAAGATGTTATTACTTAATTTTTTTTATAAAATATTATCACTTTTTATTTTTATTATAAATTTCTTTTATTTTTAAATTATAAAATTTTTAATTAAAATTGATATAATTGGACATAATTAATAGTCGCAATGACGTAATCCAATTTTTATTTCTATGTACTCCCTCCGTCCCGGGCAAAGAGGTGCATCTGCTTTTTGCACGTAGATTTAAGATTAAGAAGTATTATTATTTTATGTAAAGTTGGTAGGTGTATTAGAGAGATGTGATGAGTAGTGGTAGGCTATTGGTGGGTCATTTTTACTAAAAGAGGAAAATGATTCAATTAAGATGAGACACCTAATATAATAAAATGGTACTATTTAAATGAGACTATGTACAAAGTATAAGTATGGTGATACAAGATAATATTTCACAAATAATATAAAGACGTCAAAATAAACATTAAAATTGTTTTTTTTTAATTATTCAACTTGCATATTTATATTATTTAATTAATTGATAATAATGATCTTATTGTACCTCGTGATTAATTCATTTATCTTTATTAGGACTATTTCATCATTATTCAACTTGTGTACTGTTATCTAGACTGAATTAAACTTCACTATCACCACGTAATTTGACTTAATATAAACTTAGGATTCTTAAATAAAAGAAAAAAGAAACTATATATTAATAAATAAGAAAGACAAAGGATTCCTTGCATCAACAGTACACATACAAAAACGAAAAAAAAAATCGTATAAGTCGACAATTCGAATGGAAGAACCGATTTTCTTCAAAATATACTATTCATTAAGTGATTGTTTCAATTAGGGATGGACGGATATTTCTAAGTACTCGATCTACTCGAACGCTAATGGAAATTGTACGGATAGTTGACTTTCAATGGCTATATAATTATATTACATAAGAATCAGCGTTTTCGTTCTGGACTAACAATTCTTTTGAATTTTTAAGCTTTAAAACTTGGAAGAAAAAGAAAGAAAGAAAAGAAAAAAATCAAAACTAACAGTTTCAAAACCGAATCAAAATCATAAGATGATCAGTTCGATTTTGAGTTCACATATTTAAATTATAATTATTCTTTTTAAACTATAAATAAAGAGATTTTGCATACACTCATATTCACACAAGCCAAATAAAGAGATTTTGCATACACTCATATTCACACAAGCCAAACTCGAGTCGTATTTAAAACAAAAGAAGATGATAGAAATCGGCCATTAAGCACTTAATTTGTAGTTAATCCAAAGAGTTTAGACAACAAATCCTAATGGAGTACAAGTGACTTTGTACCTTTCCTCTTTCATTCTTGCAATCTAATTTGTGGATAACATCTTTCCAAACCTAATCTATTACACCATCATTTGACACGTCTCTAATCCTTTTCTCTACCAAGTTGTGGGTGGGCCCCAGTGATGTTTCATTACTTTTAATATTATCATAATTAATGTTATTTTAATACTACACCTTATTTGAAAATGAAATACTGATTCAATCTCATGAGATCTGTTTCCATTGATGTTTCATTATCCCTAATACTTTAGTAAAGTGTTTTTTACTAGTGTAATTTGTGTTTACGTAAACTACTTCTAATCGTAAATTGAAATAATAATAATTACTCCCTCCGTCTCATATAAGTTGACACACTTTTCTTTTTGGTTTGTCCTACTAAAGTTGACACATTTCCTTGTTAATACATGGACCCACACAAAAACAATTAATTTATTCTCATGGGCCCCACATATCACCTCTAATACAACTACCCACTATACATTAAATATTATTTATCTCACTTTACTTTACTTCACTTTACATTAAATTATTATACTCCTTAATCTCCGTGCCCAAAAAAATTATACCAACTTCTATGGGACAAAGGAAGTATTCTTTAAAGTTAAAATTAATTCCTTAAGAGTAAAAATAGTTAATTTCAAAGCAGAATAAGACATCCTGATACAAACGAAAATTATAATTATATCTTAATGATTAATATTAAGAGAAAAAATGTGATTAAACTATTAGAGTATACATAATTTTATGTGTAATAAATAAAATAAATCATTTGCTTAAATTATTATTCCTCAAACTCTAAATATTTGCTATTTTAAGTAGATTAAGGAATATAATGTTTAAGTGTTTATTTATTTATTCACACCTTAAAAAAATTAAAAAAATTGACATTTTAGAGCACGTCTACGATATCTTTTATCTTAATATCTTTAATAATTGACACGTTACACTGAGAATATATTTAATTTCTTGCTCTAGAATTTATAGGATATAATTCCTCCACTCTGTGTTACTCATCCAAATAATACTTCGTTTATATTGTAAAAAAAATTATAATAAAATGAATTAAAATAACAAAATTGAGTACCTTAATAAGTATTATTTATAACAAAGTTTTATCTTTTATGTGCACCTTTTATATCTTTTTACGGGATGTTATACCGTTTAATATAAGAATTTATACTTTAATTTTCAAGAAAAAATAAAATCAATTTCTTTAGTCAAATTATTATATTCTTTATATTTTAACGAGCTTTTCAATTGAAAAAAAAAATACCTTTATCAATTATGGTATACATTTTAAAATAAAAATATTATACTTTTAAATACTTTGTGCACATGAAGAAGCCAACTCATTAGTTATACATGCAAACAAAATTAGGAAATGAAAAATATAATTCAACGTCTACAACTTTCTATAGTATCTATATATCATTCAAGCGCGCCCCAAGGACATAGCTCAAGTGGTAGAGGGGAGGGTGAAAATGTCTTTCAACTAAGTTTGGTTGCAGCAGGGTAGGGGTCCACCAATCCCCAGGGCAGGAGCGTTTAATAGATGATATTCATTTTACCCGCTATAAAAAATTCTTTCGATTCTTATTCAAAGCATGTTTCAAATGAAACAGAAGTCCTTATATAATTATAGAAGAATTTTTAATCATACGAAAATAAATGAGAGGGACCTCCTCACCAATCGTCAGGGCAGGAGCGGTGGGGCCCTAATGGTGGGTACACCATTTATATATCATTCAAGCTTTAGAATTATATTGCAGTAGTACCGTTAATAGATGATATTCATTTTACCCACTGTAAAAAAAAAATTCGATTCTTATTCAAAGAATGTTTCAAATGAAACAGAAGTCCTTATATAATTATAGAAGAATTTTTAATCATACGAAAATAAATGAGAGGGACTAAGGTGAAATTGATTGTACCAATTGAATTGGTACAACTTTGGTCTCAACCCTTCTTAATTAATTTCTGCTCCTTTATTAATGTTGTTTTTTATTTTATTTTTTATTTTTTTAAATTTAAATGACTATTATACCCTAAACCCTAAGAGATAATTTTACCCTAAACCACAAGGGTAAAATTACAATTATACTCTAAATTCTAAACCCTAGGGGATAATTATACCCTAAACCACAAGGGTAAAATTACAATTATATCCCTAAAATTAAAAAAAAATAGTGATGTACAGCAACAATAAAAAAAAGAAGAGAAAAACACACACTGAAAGTGAAAGAAGGAGGTTGTATAGGAGGTTGTAGCAATCGAAGGTTGTATATTAGTCTTTGCCAAAATAAATTTAAAATATTAAAAATAACATTAGAAAAATATTATAAATAGAAGTGTCATCAATTAAAGTGCCATTGTTTTGTCATCTATCAAATGTAATTATGGAAGTGGCAATTAATAATTAACTGGATAATGACAAGAACTTCTAATTAAGTTATTATTACTAAATTATCAGTTCACATACAATATCTATATATTTAGATAAATTTGTATACATCTTTTCACTATAAATGAATATACATGTTGGTATATTTTCAAACCAATTTTGTGCTATATAATATGATCATGTCATGTCATGTCATGTCAATTTAAAAGTCCATTTTATTAATTAAAAAGATTAACAATCTTGTTTTTTCAAAGTAAAGTTGATATGTTGATCAATCATTAACTTACTCAAATTCGTTGACTTGAATTCAAGTAATTAATTTCATTATGTTAACTGTATATTTATTTTAATTGCGAATTGGTTCAAAAATTATGAATTTTAACAAAAAGAACATTATCTTCAAAGTTTTGACAAAAATGTATTTTTTATTTTTAATTATTGAATATTCAAAATAAGTGGTTCCAAGCCCATTACAATGCTACCCATTAAAAACCTATTATGAATTTATGAAATACACTATAAAATAATATGAAATTTTTAATAAAGTCAATTTCAAAATAATATTAAGTACACCCAAAAAAATTAAATAAGAATTCTACTCTTTCAAATTATATGGAGTATTTCCCATCTCAATTAGTATTATACAATGAATTTTTAAATCATACATAATTTAATAATTAATAGTATAAAATATATTTTTCTATATATATTCTTAACATTTCACATTTTCTTTTGTTTTTTCTATCCCAACCTTAATCCTGTTTCTAAAAATAGAAAAAAAATATATTTTAATAATACTTATTTTTTACGCACATTTTAACACTTATTAACTTACACACATTTTAAAAATGAAAATATTAAAAATACTCATTTATTATCACAATAATTTTATACATAAAAGAAATACTCCATCCGTCCAGATTCAAGGGTGCCATTTGCTTTTGAGTACGGAGATTAAGAAGTATTGTTATTTAATGTGCAGTGGGTAGTTGTATTAGTGGAGGTGTGAGTCCCATTTTTTAATTATATTAGTGGGTGTGCGTGGTTAAAAAAGGAAATGAGACCCTTGGGGGCGGACGCCCAAAAAGAAAAAATGATACACTTGAAAGCGGACGAATGAAGTAATATTTTTCTTAAACTCTGCACATAAAAATACATGCAAAACTTCGTGTGCCGAAAAGAGTAGTATATTTTTTAACTATTGAAATACTTACTCCCTTCGTCCCATTTCAGATATCACACTTTACATTTTGGGTTGTCCCACAAAAATTTGCACATTGTTAAAAAAGCAAAAAATGAAATACAATTATTCTTCCCCCATACACTTTATTTACAAAAAAGACCACTCTTATCTAAATCACCTAACATACTTTATCATTTACTTTATTACCAAGAATATCATAATACCCTTAAAAATTATCATTTTTTCTTAATCTCCCTGTCAAAAGAGGCATGCAAATTTTTGTGGTACTAAGGTAGTACTCTACAGTGAGTCCACCCTATTACCCCTTTCTGAATTCGCAGGATATATATACAACGACTTTTTCACATCAGACTAATTTGCAAATTGCTAAAAGATGATAATTAAATTTGACAAATTTAGTTATTAATTAGTTTAAAAAGTTTCTCATTCTTGAGTTAAAAATATTTAATTTCAATCCAAAATTTTCATAAGTAATTGGATTTTCAAAAAATTTCCCAGAAGCTCGTCATGTGTCACATTGACATTTTAACTATAAATTGCAATAAAGTAAAAAACTCTGAGATTAAGATGATTATTAGTTCAAGCTTTTAATTAGCGGAAAACACTCAATTGACTTCTTGATCACGTGATAAGTACGTGTTCAATTCCAACAAAATTCTTGAATCCTACCGAAAATTGAACTTAAATCTTGTAATTATTAAAAGGTGCAAAATAAAATAAAACCATCTTGTAATTATGTTAGTGGGTTAAATTTTTATGTACCAAAAGATTTTTTAATTCAAACTTATATTTCATAATGCCATTTCATTTTATATTTCAAACTAGTTTTCTCTTAAAATATTAAATTTAATTAATGACCATTAAACTTTGCATACGATAATTTGAGTGATTATAACGTATGACAAAAATCTATGTGGAATAAGAGATGAAATAATTAGGAAATGAAATATGTGATCCATTTGAAAAGATTTATAAGCAATTTCTTTACTGTTTCATATTTAGTGCTAAATGTTTAAATGCTCAAAATGATGAAAATATTCATGACTTGATTTAAAATTTTTAACTGAATCTTAAATATCTACAATCGAATTATAATATGTACAATAACTCATAAATATGTACAAGTAAATCATAAAATAATACAATTTTACATTTAAATAAATTTCTCCATTACTTCTAGCTAGTTTAATTAATATCTATAAATTGAGCACCAAACACCATTTCTTTCTTCAACCACCATATTTTCTCTCTCATCAAACACTCACTAAAGATGGAAAAAAGAGCATGCAACTCTGAAAATCATGTTGAAGTGAGAAAAGGGCCATGGACTATGGAAGAAGATCTCATTCTCATCAACTACATTGCTAATCATGGTGAAGGCGTTTGGAATTCACTTGCTCGATCTGCTGGTATTTTTCTATTTTTCTTTTTTATTTAGTTAATTGATTAGATTAACCCTATTGGTTTTTATTCTTTATTTTCTAGGGTTAAAACGCACCGGAAAAAGTTGCCGACTGCGGTGGCTGAATTACCTCCGGCCGGACGTGAGGAGGGGAAATATCACGGCGGATGAACAGCTTCTGATTATCGAACTGCATGCTAAGTGGGGAAACAGGTGATCACTAAGGTTCATTAATAATCTATCGAGTTGATATTTTGTGCACAACTCGAATTCACGTATTATAAGTTGATTCATTTACTTTTAAGTAAAATTCACGACAAAAATTCTTAGAAAAGAATGTAAAAATTTGAGTGTCCCAAATCATAAAGATAAAATATTTATATAGCACACTTGAACTGAATAATATAATTTTAAATAAATCGACGTTAAAAAATTCTAATATAAGGTAAAAGATAAACTAAATTATGAAAATGATAAAAATTATAGTATATACTTGGTTGCAAGAAATGTTTTAAAAATAAGATATAAATTCAATTAAGTGTAATTTAAATAATAACATGATGCAAATAACTGAGATAATCTAATTCAACAATGGGAATTATATATGCTGAAGTAGACAGATACCATATTTTCGGTTTAATCTAAAAATAGTGCCCTAACACATTTGATTTATGATCTGATTAAATTAGTGAAATATATTAACTAAAGGATTTTAATTAATTTAAAATTTAAAGAGGCACATGATCAAATTTTCTCATTATATCATTTACGTAACATAAGCACATGCATAGATCGATATATTTATAAGGGCAATAGACTTTGTAGTTGTCGTTTTTGCAGCTAAAGAAAATTATATACCCCACCGTACTAAGTTAAACTTTACACCTTCCGTTTTTGTCCGTTCCATATTAAACTTCACCATCCAAAAATGAAATATTACACCAATTTCCATCCCTAAAAGTAATTTTAATTACAAATTTATTACTCCCAAGTCCCACCTAATACACATAAAATACTTTATAATTTTTTAATTATAATTAAATTGTTGTAATTTTTTTTAAATATTTTAAAACATGTATTATAATCTTAATTGTGTGAGAAAGATTTATTTAATTCATATGTGTCACGCTACTAACATGATAAGATTATGGTTCTTTAAATATAAAACGATAATAACATGATAAGTAGAATTTGTATAAGGCCAGATAAAAATTAACAGTACCAATAATCTTTTATTTTTTTAGAATTATTTATACCTGACCAAATAAGCAAAACCATTATGGAAAAAGGCTTTGTGTGAAATTGGATGTGCACATATATTAGAAAAATTGGGATTCTCTGTGTGATTGTACTATCATACAAATAAGAGGGGAAAAAAAATTTATCATTGCTCATTGCATTAATATTTTTCTTTTTAAAGTGCAGTTTTTCCTATATCTTATGTGTTATCATCTAATGCTACGACACATAATATATTACCAAAATAACACATGAAATGTGAACTGCAAAAATTGTGCTCTCTCCATCCACAACTCATTTTCATATGATTTTCACGAATATTAAGAAAAGTTATTTTTTTAATTTATTTCAGAGGTAATTTAATATTTTGGGATAATAAATAAATTATAGTAGAATGTAATAAAGTATGTTAACGATATATATGAGGAGTTTAATAATAAATGTAAAATTAAATTAATATCATAACGTTGTTGAGTTTAGTTCTATTTCCTATTGTTTTATGGGGGTTGGAAGATGAGCTGTGAATGAACAAATATTGAAAGTGAACAGAAATAAAAAGTGTGAAGATGAGTCAATAAATAAAATCTCCATACTAATGATTCAACAAATAATTCCCATATTATAATATTTTATATACCCCAATATCAACCCTAATAATAGAAATGAATTGCAGGTGGTCGAAGATAGCAAAGCATCTCCCGGGAAGAACAGATAACGAGATAAAGAATTTCTGGAGAACTCGAATTCAAAAACACATAAAGCAACCGCAAACCTCTCATGTCTTCACCCCTCAAATTTCAGACAACGTTAATATTAACGAACAACCCAACTTCACCACCCAAAACATCACCTCCAGTTACGCCCCAGCGGATCATGCAGTTGCCCAATCATATCCCCTTATTACTACCTCTTCCGTACACGAAAACATGCCAGCCTTCCAATCCCCCTTTCTTACCCAATCAACGGACAACATGTGGACCGTCGACGATCTTTGGTGCATGCAGTCGTTGCTTGGAGGAGATTAATTAATTCATTAATTAATTATTAATTAGTGATACGTGTGTAATATAATTACTTTATAAGTTGCAGTTTATCTCATTTCTATTTTATATGAGTTAAAAATATGTATACACAACTTTTTACTTTATTTCGAATTGTTAAAAAAAATTAGTATAATTCAATTTAGCTATACAATTTTAACAATTACTTCCATTTAATAAATTTTTTTTCGGAAATTATAATTTTCATTAGATCAACCGGTGTTGAGATGTCAACAGTGTGCAATCCTGATGAAAATTTTAGTTTCCAAAAAAAAATTGGACTAAATTGATGTAATTATAAATAAAGTGGGAATTAATAAATATATAAAATAAAAAAAATTCAACCGTTTTTAATAGGGTATGTCTTGTGTGAGACCGTCTCACGTGAAACCATTTTTCACTTTTTAAAATAGTTATCACTTTCTCTAAAAATCGTTATCACTTTCGCTATAAAATGTTATCACTTTTTATTTATACTATAAAATGTTTACAAAAGAGTATTATCACTTTTCATTAATTTATTATCACATTCCCTCATCATAGTTATCACTTTCTGACCTGTAGTAGGGCTTTGGAGTTGGGCCCCATTCCTGTTCATCACTTCTGGGCTTATTACTCCTACAACCAGTAAGGCCCAAAAATCCCCCTGAAAAGCAAGGAGCGACAGCCTCACTAAGGCCACTAGACCACTTGCCCCAATTACCTAAGATGTGCAGATATCCTAGAATAGACCTTAGAATAGTCACGTGAGGCTAAACGCATTTAATGCTCGCACTGTACACAATAATCTGGCAACTTACTCAGATATAGGTGACGTCAGACTATCCAGTATAAATATGAGAACAACCCGTATCAATAAAAATCATCATTCACCCCCTAGAAAATAACACAAAAATGCCTAGGGGGCAACTCTCTCCATTTATGTTAGCTTAACTCAGATTATCCTATCATCCAATAACAGCCACATTAAATCATCATTAGGAGATGATTAAAATCTAATTAGCTACATGACCGTCTCAAGTAAGCCCTTACGTGAGACGATCTCACACAAATTTTTTGCCTTTATTAGAAAGTAAAGAACTATGTGATTATTTTGATTTTCTAAAAACTCTATTTTGTATAGTGATTCAACTCGCTGCATTACCTTTAAAAAAAAACGACATCGATGATTCGATCATCTTTTTAATTTATTTAATTATTGATTTAAAAAAATTGTATATGCCAAACAAACAATGAAATTATAATTAATTATAAATGTTTTGATTGGCTAGGATTTTTTATGATTAGAAACGATCATCTTTTTAATTTATTTAATTATTGATTTAAAAAAATTGTATATGTCAAACAAACAATGAAATTATAATTAATTATAAATGTTTTGATTGGCTAGGATGTTTTATGATGAGAAACATAACTTTGTGATATGCATATTGTTATGGGGTACTTCATACTGACATCGAATGAGCCCATATTCAATAAACAAAAGGAAAAATCTACAATGAACTGAGATCACAGTTAAGCCCAACAGAGGCCACTACTGGGTTCAGACAGTCCACTAATGATCCAAAATATTCCACAGCCAATAAGAGATTAAGGTTTGAACCTCACCGCTACTTATTTTTTAAAAAAAATTCTACATACAAGTTTGAGGTAAAGTTAAACCGCCACTTATTTATATAAAAAAAATTCACAATCAAAGCATATTTATCAGAAAAATTCCATAGCTAAAGTTTAGCAATGATCCAAGGTTTAAACTTCACAGTCAGGTAAGGGCCGATATCATAATAAAAAATTTAATGGGATGGTACGAATAGGAGTAGCAGATATTAAAACAGCTACGGGTATCTAAAAATAAGCGCGTATCAAACTTGTTGTCATCCCTACATACAAGACTTGAGACAAGACTTATGTGAGATGAATAAGAAGTGAAAATTATTTTAACAAAATTTAATACTCCCACTAATGAAAAATAAAGTGGTGCAGTTAATTATTTCATAAATATTCGTAGTATAAATAAAAGTGATGACATTTTTAATGAAAGTAAATGGAATGTGCTAATATTTTTAATAAAAAATTAATACTATTTAAAAAAAGTAAAAATTCTCTCACATAAAACGGTATTATACCATTATTAATATATATATATATATATATATATATATATATATATTACATAAATGTTCGCATGGACCATTAATTTCATTTAAATTACTTGGAATTTCAAATCCGATAAATAGCCAATAAATTGATCATTTAGGAAACAAATACCCAACTGAGATTTAGATTCTTAAACACGTGGAAAGTCAGTAATTAAACCTATTTATTGAAATTTTCAAAATAAACTTTATTTTAGTTGGACCATATTTGCTACTAATATAAATGCATAAATTAATAGAGATTGACAAATGACAGGTGCCTAATTAACTCTCAATATCTCGTGTAAAAACATTACACAAAGTTAATTATTTTTATTTTAAATATATAATATAAGAAAATGTAAGGGGTATATTGGTAATTTGAAAATATAAAGTGAATAAAACTATTGTGAATGATGAATAACATGCATAAAGACATGAGACACTTCAAAATAGAAATCATGTCATGCATAATATGTGGAATGTAGGGAGTTTTATTTATTAATTGATATCATTTTATATTAAAATATTATTTTTATCCATTTCACAGAGTTTTTCTCTTATTATTTGAAGTTGATCTCTTGTGCATCCAAACACACAAAATATTCAAGAGTATAACATTTTGTTCCAATATATATGCATTTTATTTCATAAAGATACATATTTTTTTAATTAAAGAGTATATGTTAAAATTAAAATGATATTAATGTTTGAGTAAAAAAAAAAAATTAATCCTACTAATTTTTACATTAAAGGATATAATATTTGATACTAAAAATTATAATTTTTTGAAACCGTCGAATATACAGGCATGATGCACCTGAAAACACACAAGTTTAATCCATTTTTTGTTTTATACCACAGCAAAAAACTATAAAATTTCCACCAAAACATAATTTGATATTAAAAAAAATTAAATATCAAATTAAATTATTAATTAAAAAAAAACTCAATACAACTACATACAATTTAATAATAATCCCAATTCAAGGAGATAGTAAATCATCATATATGAAATAATTAAAAATATAAATAATCATTTTATATAGTACAACAAATAATTAACACACCTATCCAACATTAATATCACTAGCTAATGAGGGTTAACCTAGTTAACACAAATTAATTGAAGAAATTTTCTTGGACATGGAGTTATATTCGTGCAAATATTTATTAGTTTATCTTTTAGGATAAAGTTTACATTTATTATGTGTGTATATGAATTTTTTTATTTTATCTTAAATATTATTCAGAAATGAGAAAATTAAAATAGAATATCCAAAATCTGTGGGTGGTAGGGATGAAAAGCCTCATCCAAAATTTATTTGTACGAGAAGACACTTGTAACCAAATAAGTGATCTTCTAGTGAAATGACGATTTTAGCCCATCATTATTTTGTCTCTAATTGGCTTAGTGGCTCTGTCCCTATCATAAATATTACTCCCTTCATTAGACTAGTTTATATATTTATATTTATATTTTAGAAGTCTCAGCAAGATTTGCAATTTTATTTTTATTAAATAAAATAATTATTATATTTTTATGGGTTACAACTATTCATTATAAATTAAATATTATATCTATCAATTTACTATTCATTAAAATACAATATTTTTTAATTTTTTAAAAATAAATTATTATATTGGCTAATACACTATATTTTAAAATAAGACATTCTTTAATCTCAGTAGAAAAAGCAAACATAAACGTACGGTTAAGGAGGAGTATTCACTAATTTATTTTATGTTTACTTAATAAATTTATTTTTAATTTATTTTTAAATAATTTGTAGTGTAAAAATTAAATACATGGAGTAAATTTTAAAGTATGTTTTATTTATTAAAATATTATAATAAATTTAAAATTAAAATGTGTTATGAAATTATTAATTAAACATTTTTTTATTTATAAAAGTGTGAAATTAAATCAGAGATTATAACAAAATAATTAGTGTGAGAATTTTGAATGAATATAGTAAAAATTAAAGGCAAAAATTCTTGTGTCTCGGGAAAACACCGTATCCCCACCTGAACACAAGAATTTTACTCAAAATTAAATTAAAGATAAACTTTTAACTATAAATAAAATACATTATGAAAGGCAGTAACCTGATATGAATTATTATAAGGCTAAAATTAAAATACTCCGATGCAATGTTCGGATTCCCACCAATTTATTAATGCTCAACTTACTCAAGATTTATATCTTGATTTGATATAAAATTATCATTTTCAAATTCTACTAGGTGAACTAGATATCATACACCCCCTCTGTCAAATTCAAAAATATAATTTTACCATTTTGAATATCTACTACAAAGTATTCATTTTCTCTTTTAAGTAAAAAACTCCACATATAACTTACATTTCACTACAAATACAAAATACAACTACTTATTATATGTAAATTTAATATTAATCAGCTCGAATTTTCTGTATCATTTTGTACATTATCTCCTATGTCAAACCATTAAATGGACGACATGTAAGAGAGATAAACTATACAATAATTCTTAAACCCTAAAGACAAAGGTTGAGTTTATTTCCCCCTCTTACGTGTCAATTACTTAACGTGTAATACATAAAATGATGCACGAAAATGACGCAGAACATTTGGTGTGAATATTCATATAAAAGATCATGCATACTAAAAACAAAAGACAATCTTTTGTGAGAAAATTTTTATGTGAACCGCATTAAAGTATGATGGTTAGTAAAATATAATTAGAGATTTTTTAAAATACGATAGAATTATATATTACAGTAAAATATATTTTTAGATGTTATAATATAATTAACTACAAACAAATTTTAATCACCGACAAAAATACTTTATGTAGTATATAGTAAGCGTCATTGACAATTAATCAATCAATCTCATAATTCATATCACATATATAGAGGGGAATAATAATAATAATAATAATAATAATAATAATAATACACAAAATTTAATCTTAGCCGCCAATTACATGTACAAAATATTAACTAAATATAAAAGCCATTAATATATTCATTTATTCTGGTTGTGTTGGAATTTTGACTAAGAACATATCCAAACAATACCATGGTTGTTTCCAATCAAACAATGCCATGGTTTTGTTGGAATTTTGACTAAGATCATATCCAAACTAACTATCTAAAATTAAACTTTTTCCAAAACACAATCAAATTAAGAATGAAAAATTAACAGATAAATCCGTCAAATAATTTATTACCAATAACCAAATCTTGCAAATCCCCAAAATTTGTTCGTCGCAAGATTTTGCACTTTGTTGAGAATTAAGAAACCAGTTCGTCTTCTTTTATTTATTTTTAATTACATTTTAATATTTTTATTATTTATTTTTAATTACTGCTTAAAAATCAAATTGGCAGTTATTTTAGCAGTGGAAGAAGTGGCTCATCGTCCAAGAAAAGAAAAGAAAACAATAATAATTTAATCTGCTGTTATTGCGAATAGAGAGAGATAGTGAGGAGAGAGAGAGAGAGAGAGAGAGAGAGAGAGAGAGAGAGAGAGAGAGAGAGAGAGAGTGCGGCTGGGAATGGGGAGGGCCTTTGTGTACGTGATAATTGGAGGAGGAGTGGCAGCTGGTTACACCGCCCATGAATTCGTCAAGAGAGGCGTCTCGAGTGGTGAACTCTGCATCATCTCCGAAGAGCCTGTAAGTCTCTCTTTCACTCGTACATGTGTGTTTGTGTATCTTTTTGAGTGTTATTGCGTGTTGGTTGTTGTATTCAGTTGAAATTATTGATTGTCGTCTGCATTTATTGCGCAATTGCTTTTACCTTTCACTGCGTACATTTTTGTTGTTGAAAATTTGATTCCAGTTGTGGCAATAATGTTCGCTACTATTGAATTCGACATGTTCTACTGGAATTAGGAGGTTGTAATTTGAATTTGATGCTGATTAATGACAGTGAAATCCACTTTTTAAACCTGATTGCGAAAACCTGAGTTGTGTGGCTTCTTACTGTGTACGGTAAGTTTTGAGTTAATACTTAATCCTCTTCTCCTTAACTCGGGTTGAGGAATTGTTCTCTTGTTACCGTTTTCATTCGTAGAAATTACGTTGCTGTTAGAAATGCCAAATCGAATCCCTTATGACCAGTAAAACAATTTCTCTAAATAATCATCTTCTATTGGGGTAGTGGATTCTTTTGTCTTTGATGTCGTTTCCCATTTGTAAAAATTATTCAGTTGTTAGAAACACCCAACACCCAATTGAATCCCTAATGATTATCAGTGAACTTATGAAGTTGAGTTAATTTGCTCGAGGAACATGATACATGACGCATCTCAGTAAATTGCCCTTTTCTAGCCTAGCTGAAAAGATCTAAGATATTAGATAAGTTCCTCTAGTTACTAAATGTTTTAATGGAAATTCTCATATTCATCTACGGAAGGGCAGTATAAAGAACCTTAACACTATTGTTATTCAGGCTCCTACTCCCCTACTTGCAAGGATCAGTGAACTATAAATTGCAAGCAAAGTGAAAGTTGTCCTGTTTACTGATTTTCCTTTCTTTATGTTGCATATCACTCAAAATGCTGAAGGGAGATTGTGCATCAAGTTGTTTGTTAATAACAACTTGATCCTCTCTCCCAAGAACCTCAAATGAGGGACCTTAGGAGGGCCACTGCTTCTTCACTCTTGTTCATGTGTGATTCATATTTAATTTGTCCAACAACGCATTAAGCCTACTGTACATTATGAACATTCCATCCCTGTCCCAGAAGAGCTTCCAATGGTAAGGTTGGGTCCATATGGTTTTTATTATCATTGTTATGTTCCCTCAACAATCTCAGAAACTAGAGAAGTCAACAAATATTTTGAGGGCACCCTGTGAAATCGTGAAAAAAGAAACCATTATAAATGTTTATTCCAGTTCTCCTTTTGTATTTGCTCATTAATGCTTAAGGTTCCATTTCCTCCGTATTCAGTTAGTACCTCAGTTGAGGATATTATTTGAATTACTCATGCTTCTTGCTATGAAAAATAGTAGTATGTAATATGTTATCCAAATACTTACGAAGATTTATTTGAGGTGAGGTGAAGGTCGGATATGCTAATAATCCATGTTAATACTGATACATACTGTTTTTTCTGTTTTATGCTATTGCTTTCATCTGTGACTAGATTATATATTTTATGTACCTTGATATGCTATTCATACCTGCTAACTTTACAGGTTGCACCCTATGAGAGGCCTGCATTGAGTAAAGGTTACTTACTTCCAGAAGGTAAAACTTTACTCGCGCTCCCAGGACACTCTCATCAAATTAACTTCCGCTCACTTCTTAACTTGAAGTATGTTTGCAATGTGTTGAAAGCAAATATGTGCATCTGCAACCTTTTAATATATGGTTGGCAATGTGGCATGTACGTAATATGTTGGTTTCCCTGTTTTAATACGTAGTCTTGGAGAATCAAAATTCTTGCAATGCCCCTGCCAAGATGATATTTGCAGCAAATTTCATATTTAAGATTCTGAAGTCATATACTGCCGATAAAATAGGATCTGTTCGCACTCCTCAGGATGAAAAAAAATAAAAAAATATCTGGATATTTTCATGCATTAGTCATTTGCAAACATCTCTATCCTTATGTCCCAGTCTTCTAGAGGAACAATCATCTCTCTATCTTTAGATGCTTCAGAAGTTGTTGTTTTCTATGTTAATCAGTGTGAGTACGAGGAATCGAGGATTTGATATTTTATGTGATATTAACGCACTCGCTTTCACATGCAGCTCCTGCACGCCTCCCTTCATTTCACTGTTGTGTTGGTAGCAATGAGGAAAGATTAGCTCCAAAATGGTACAAGGAACATGGTACGCTATCTGTTAGATTACAGCCATTATTTTTCTACTTTTCGGTTGAGTGAACATGCTTGGAAAATACATGGCCTTGCAATTATGATGAGATTTGTGGGAAGAGGGAAACATTTTGGGTATTCGTGTTAAAATATGCTAGTCCTGAAATTTAAGATACAGTGGTTTGAGGGAAAGAAGTATGATTTTTGAGAAGTGTTTGATTGATGTTAGAATTAATGATCCTAATTGCTGTGACATGCCTTTTTTTTAATGCAAAAATGTGTTAATGTAAAATGTCTTAAAAAATGAGTTGTGTTGAGAAAGGATTCTTGTGGTGGATGATGACTCGTGTGCTATTCTACAACTTACAAATTACCTTTAGTATATTGAAGAGTGATGTAATTCTAATTCACAATTATTGATTTTTTTTTTCTTTCTTTCTTTCTTGTCAATATCAATGACATTGTGTCTACTGTACGTCCCATGAAACTCACAGCCTTGATTGTTAAGTTTAAAAGCGTATATTTTTTTAAATTCTTTAGATATTTTTTGTTGCTTGAGCAACATATCCTCTTGTTTTATTTACTTTCTTCAATTGTGTTTCATCAGGCATTGAATTGATACTTGGAACTCGAGTTAAGTCTGCTGATGTTAGGAGGAAGACACTTGTAACTGTAACCGGAGAAACCATAAGCTACAAATATCTCATTGTAGCAACAGGTGCTCGGGTACTGAAGCTATTCCATGTATATATATTTCACAATATTATAAATATTTATGGGGTGTACAAGTTATTATGGATCAAACTCAACTTTGAAGCCCTCACTTGGGTGACCAGACTGTCGTAAATTAAACCAGGAAAAGGACTAGGTTTATCACTCTAATTTTTGGCTCATCATTTTTAGTCTTTAAAGCTTGAAGAGTTTGGAGTAAATACTTTAGATGCAGCTAATGTATGTTATTTACGAGACTTGGCTGATGCGGACAGACTTGTAGAGGTGATGCAATCTTGTAGTGGTGGAAATGCTGTTGTTATTGGAGGCGGTTATATTGGAATGGAATGTGCTGCATCTTTGGTAATAAATAAATTGAATGCGACCATGGTTTTTCCAGAGGCTCAGTGCAGTAAGTAATTCTCTTAATACTTCTTATTCATTGCTTTCACTTTATGCATTAAATTTGATTCTCGATTAGGCTGTTGTTGGAATACACTTCAACACGGGAATTTGATCAAGTAATTACTTTCGCTGCTGCTTGATGCTACTACCGCCATGAATTAATATGATTATTTTTTTTGTCACTTATCATCTCTCTCTTTACTGACTGTTTCAAGTTAGAAAATTCAACTTGTTCTAATTGGAATCAATATTTCTAAAGTACCCATTTGGACATTTTGTCTTTTGCAGTGGCCCGTTTATTTACCCCCAAGATTGCTAATTTTTATGAAGAATTTTATCAGTCCAAAGGGGTAAAGTTTGTCAAAGGAACTGTGTTGACATCATTTGATTTTAACTCTGATGGGAAGGTAAAATCATTTGTCCTGCCAACTATTTAAAATGCACTTTAGCTTTGAAGATGACCAAGATTCCACACATTTATATCCCACAAGATGCATCCCCTTTGAAACAGCACAAGCAATTCTGAAAGATAGACATATATGTTTGTATTATTGCCACTAAAAATAGTGAAGTTTGAAGAACGTATTTCTACTCTAGAAAGTTAAATGTAACTGTGGAAGGTCCTAAGAAAAGAATCTAAGAGTCATAGAATAGCACTTATATGGTTATCTGAAAATTACTAATTCAGGATGATATGTATATTACTAGAATGACAAACACGTGTGTGAACTGAGTTTACATTTACTCATTCATTTACCAATTACTAAGTTATGAAAAATTACTCCAATTACTTTTTAAGACATGAAAAATTACTCGAGATGAATTATTACTCTTTTGAATGAAAAATATTACTTCTCAAATTCTTGCACCCTGTTTTACCAATTATTCTTTAGTTCTTGAAAAATTGCTCTTTGGAGAGATGAACTATTACTCTTCTCAATGAAAAATATTACTCTTCAAATTCACATATGTTGCGATTTTATATATTTTTGTTGGGATGAGTAAGAGTAATAGTTAATTTCTTTGAAAAGTAATATTTCAAAAACTAAAGTTATTTTGAAAAAATATGATACATGTGTGAACTGGATTCACAATACTCACTCTACCAGAATTACAATTGCAGTTATTGGGCATTTGATCTCTCAATTTACTAACTCTATATAACAGGCCACAGCAGTTAATCTTCGAGATGGAAGTAAGCTTCCTGCAGATATGGTTGTGATTGGTATAGGAATTCGTCCAAACACAAGTCTGTTTGAAGGTCAGTTAACCATGGAGAAAGGGGGAATCAAAGTAAACGGAAAAATGCAATCGAGCAACAGCTCAGTCTATGCAATTGGGGATGTTGCTTCCTTTCCAGTCAAAATAGTTGGCGAAACACGCAGGCTTGAGCACGTTGATTCTGCACGAAAGGCGGCAAGGCATGCAGTTGCTGCTATCCTAGAACCCGAAAAAACAGAAGACTTCGACTATCTACCTTTCTTCTACTCCAGAGTGTTCACATTGTCGTGGCAGTTTTATGGGGACAACACAGGGGAAGCCATCCATTTCGGAGATTTCTCAGGGAATGCATTCGGGGCTTATTGGATAAACAAGGGGCATCTCGTTGGATCTTTCCTCGAGGGTGGAACGAAAGAACAGTACGAGGCTTTAGCCCAAGCGACACGGCTTAAACCAAAAATCGAGGACCTAAGTGAGTTGGAGAGCCAGGGGTTAAGTTTCGCAATAAATGTGATCCAGAAACTTCCATCTTCACAGTCGACAGAGGTCATCGCTGGTCCATGTATCATCCTGGACAAGCCGATGTATGGGTGGCATGCTGCTGCTGGTGTTGCAGTGGCTGCAGCAATAGCAGCCTTTGGGTACTGGTATGGGAGAAGGCGTAGAAGGTGGTGAAAATGGCGTTTTATGATTGTATAATGTATTGCTTCTGTTGTAGCATTTTTTTATATGGAGAGGTGAAAACCATATACACATATATTTGTTTTATAGGCTGAAAAGATGGTAAATGCATTGCCCATTTATATGTTAATCCTGTTGGCATAATTGATTAATCATATACTTAAACTTGCTAAACAATGCATATAAGATTATGTTAACTGTTCTCTCCTATGGAGATGTGTAACGTTTATGTTAACTGTTCTCTTATATTGATGTGTTACGTTTTCTTTAGATGTCACTAATGGAGTTCTAGTGCACTAAATCAATAAAAAAACTCTTATATGGATAAGATAACGAACTCGATGCTGGTTTATAATACGTATTTTGCAAAATACAAAGATTTGAAGGCATGGGTTAGCTTGACTCGTGTTTACATTCCTAAAACACTGGAGTATATCAGGTGCAAAATTTAAATCTAGCTTGACACGTGTTACATTCCTCAACAATTTATAAAAAAAAAAGGAAAAAAAATAAACAATTGCAGTTATTGGGCATTTGATCTCTCAATTTACTAATTCTATATAACAGGTCACAGCAGAAAGGGAGAATCAAAGTAAAAGGAAAAATTGGGTACTGGCATGGGAGAAGTGGTAGAAAAGGTTACTAACTCTATATAATAGGTTACACCAGAAAGGAGAATCAAAGTAAAAGGAAAAATTGGGTCATGGGGAGAAGTCGTAGAAAAGGGGTGAAAATGGCGTTTTTTGATTGTATAATGTATTTCCCTTGTTGTAGCATTTTTTTATATGGAGAAGTGATTACCATATACACATATATTTGTTTTACAGACTAAAAAATGGTGAATGCATTGTTTTCTCACATACTGATGCCCATTTATACGTTGAATTCTGTTGACATCAAATACTTAAACTTATACTATTTGCTTGTTTATAAAATTATGTTAACTGTTACCTTATATTGATATGTATTACTTTTTTTCCGATGTTATTAGTGGAGTTCTAGTGCTTTAAATCAGTAACGAACCCTCGTATTGATACGTGTATAAACACGTTTTTTATTGTCAGGGTTCAAATTGCAATTACAATAATTTGAGAGATGAGTTAGCTCACCTTAACCACCTTAATAGCATCTGATTCTTGATTACTTATTAAAATAAAATGATTTATTCCAAATTTAAACTAAATATTACTAAAATACTAATAAAATTAGGGTTAAAATTACAAGAAATTTTACCCTCAACAATTTAGAAAAAAAAAACTTTAAAAGCAATAGGAATTCAATTAAAAATATTGAGGTGAACTATATTGTAATTCAAACAAACTCTTATATTATAAGTACTATTATATTGATACCTATAACATGTTAATTTTCACCCTCAACAATTTTAATTTTTTTTTAAAAAACAATAGCAATTCAATTAAAAATATTGAGGTGAACTATACTGCAATTCAAACAAACTCTTATATTATACGTATTTTTATATTGATACGTGTTACGTATTTTTTTTTAAAAACAATAGCAATTCAATTAAAAATATAGAGGGGAACTATACTGCAATTCAAACAAACTCTTATATTATTCGTATTCTTATATTGATACGTGTTCTTCATATGTTACTGTGGTCCGGTGGAGTTCTACTGCATTAAATTAAATTAAATCAATAACGAAGGGATTGGAAGTGTAAACGTCATAAAATTACTTATGTAATTCATGTACATGGAGTATCTAACTTTTAAAAAAATTAATTTTTATTAATATATTATAAATTAACAAAAATTTAAATGATGACTAATTTTCAGTGGACTATACTTTATTACTACACTTTTTATTTACACTAAACATATTATTATTTCATATTTTTCTAACGAAAATTTTCACATGAAACGGTCTTACATGAGTGTTTGTCATTTTAAAAATATAATGTATAGTAAAAATTTTAAACACAAAAATTTTTGTTTAAAATTTTTAGTATTTTTGATACGAAAAGTATAATTTGATAAATAAATGAATTTTTTTTTAAATAATATAATTTGAGTTGATATATCATACACAAGTATACACTAAATGTACCTAACACATATTCAAAACAACGAATCATGTATATAAGCCCAAAAAGACCCAAATTAGGTTATTTCTTCTCATCCCAAAAATTAGATCTGGTTAGTTGCTTCCAGCCTTCGCTCTCCACCTCCCTCACATTGCTCAACGTTTTCTCTTTGTCTTTGCTTCTCCGACCGCCACCGTCCGCCTCGTCCCAAACACTGCTCAATGCCTTCTCTCTCCGTCTCCCTCCCATTGCTCAAAGTCCTCACACCCCGTCGCTCCGCCGTCATCCTTACTCTAGCTCGCTCAAAGTCCTCACACCCCGTCGCTCCGCCGTCATCCTTACTCTAGCTCGCCGCACCTCCGCTCTCACGCATACACTCTCTGTCTGTCCGTTTCCGTCCTCACGATCTCTTTTCCTCTTTCATCTTTACTAGTTTTCTCTCCATCTTTCAATTCATTTAATATTCTATTTTATTTTTTAATTTATTTTTTCTAATTTAATTATTCATCATTTCTTTGTGTTTTGATTCAGAATTCCTATTGAAACAATGGATCTATTTTTCGTGTTGTTCCTCCACCAGTTTCTTCAAGACTGAATGAAAAATAAAAACTCAAAATCAACTACATATGTTAATTTTGATTGTTATGCTGAGATTATGTATTTTTAAATTAGTGTATGCTGAGATTATGTATTTTTAAATTAGTGTATTCATTTTTATTCATTAATGTATGTTATTTTGTTCATAATTGTATTCTTATTTATACTATAATGTATTAAAGATCAATTCAATGTAATACTACGATTTTTATCCAAAGTTAACTAATACATTTATGAAAAAAAATTAATACATTTATTTTATATAATATATACAGTGATGAATTAAAACTAGTATAATCCAAATTGCATGATATATTTATATCTAAAAAGTTAATAATTAATACACTTAAGAATAAAATTTAATACATTTGTTTTATATAACCTATACACTAAAGTTAATAAATAAAAATAAAAAGGAGTAATGCAATTTTGCTTTGCACAGAACTCTTCATCTACAGATCCAATCCTTCCCAAACCCGGCGAATGGACTTGCAGAGGACGGTGGCGCATGGTGAACAGATACCGAACGTTACGACAGATCTGGACGGCAAACCGGCGGCGAATAGAAAGCAAAAAACCAGATCCAAAGTGACTTGTCTTTTCCGGCAGAGAAGATGGATGGCTTTGAACGGCGGAAGACACGGTGTGACGGAATTAGAAAGCAGATAAGTTGAAGTGAGAAAACGCAGATTAGGGGGAGAGAGAGGATAGCGAGTGAATGCGCTGAAATGAAATGATCCATACGGGCTTGCTTGATTATAAGTATAACAGGTCGTGGGTGAAATTTGATCTGATTGTACCTTAACAATCGGGTACAATAGACTTTACCATATAATTTATATTATAACAGTGCAACATAAAATTTTTATAAAATATTAATTTAAAAAATATAAATATTAATTTAAAAAATATATAAATATAAATATAAATAAAATAATATAATATAAAATTAGTATAGGTAATTTACGGGTATTGATAAACTGATATGAGATGAGTACGAGATGACAGATAGGTACCTACTTATTTTGGGTAATCGTACCTTTATTTATCCCAATTAAAATTTTTATTATAATATCTTTTTTGTTTAAAATTTTTAGTATTTTTGGATATGAAAATTATAATTTGATAAATAAATGAACAAATGTGAAGAGCGTAGTGATATGGATTTTTTCTAATTTTGAATTTCTTATTCCACTCATTATTCATTAAGAAAAATGACTCGTAGGAGACGAAAAATATTTGAAATGTTTTTTATTTTATTTTATTTATAATTATGTATAATAAATAAAATTTATTACATAATTAGGGCATTTGGTCTAGTGGTATGATTCTCGCTTTGGGTGCGAGAGGTCCCGAGTTCGATTCTCGGAATGCCCCATGTTTTTTTGGACATGGAAGGAAAATAAAGGGTCAGCGGGTCAGCCCATCTAAGATCTACTAAAAAAAAGGGGTCAGCCCATCTAAGGAAGCTACATGAAATGAAAATAAAGAGCCAGCCCATCTAAGGCCCACTTATAAAAAAGGGGTCATCCCATCTAAGGAACCTATTAAAATTATATGTACTCATGTCCTCACTTTTACAATTATACCCTTTAAATTTAAATCCACTCATGCACTCATTTAAAATTATATGTACTCATGTCCTCACTTTTACAATTATACCCTTTAAATTTAAATCCACTCATGCACTCATTTAAAAGTTAAAATAACAATTACTCTTTATTTTTTGAACGACTTTATTGACTTTTGAGGGGTATTGTGATATTTTTAGGTAATAAATACATTTAAAAGTTAAAATAACAATTACTCTCTCCGGGCTCTCCGTCCCGGAGTTAAGTTCACCGATACTGTAGATACGGAGTTTAAGAAAAGTTATTTTTTGACCAACTTTATTAACTTTTGAGGGGTATTGTGGTATTTTAGGTAATAAATAAATTATAAAATATGTTATGTGTGTTAGGTGAGAGTGATATTTTTGAAATTAAGATAACTTTTGAGATTGTTAGTTAATGTGAAGTTTCTTTTTTTAGTGGTGAACATAAGTAAGGTACGGATGAAAACGGAAAATGTGAAGATAAGTATGGGACGGAGGGAGTACTTAATTAAACCAACATAAGTTATCAATCATAAACCCACCCTCAATATTCATTAAAACATCACCACCAAATTGATTGGGTCTACTTAAAAAAAGGACCAGCCCACCTAAGGAAAGGCCTCGCTGTCCACACTTTTTTTTTACAGTATTCACCCATTATTTAATACACCTATTAACTAAAGATAATAAGTGGATTATGAAAATGTTTGGTTCACTAAAGATAATAAGTGAGTTAATAAAACTTATAAATGTAATTAGCTTAGCAATGGATGAACATTAGAATTCCCTTAATTCCATATTAGTTTTATGGGAAAATAATTCCCAGCCCACCTAAAGTTCATGGCTTGGGCCAAGAAATGGGCCAGCCCAACTTCGGTTAATCAATAATCATAAACCAGAATTTTTACTGAAATTTCACAATATTCTCCATTGCCCCTTATCCTATCCCCTTCAATCACTTCCTCCCTACCAATTCGTAATGGCTTCGACGCTATCCTCCACCGCCCCTTACACTACACCCTCCACCGTCTATCCTACGCTTCCCTCCGCCACCTTCCCCAAACAATCCCTCGAATTCCCCTCCAAACCCTCCTCCAAACTCCTCCGCCGCGCGCGCTTTCTCCGCCCCCTCGCCGCCGTCGATGCCCCCGAGAAAGTCGTCCAACTCGGCGACGAGATCTCAAACCTAACCCTAGCCGACGCGCAGAAGCTCGTCGAGTACCTCCAGGACAAGCTCGGCGTATCGGCCGCGTCCTTCGCGCCGGTCGCCGCCGTTGCCGCTCCGGCGGCGGCCGAAGCCCCTGCTGCCGTGGAGGAGAAGACGGAATTCGACGTGGTGATTGAAGACGTGCCGAGCAACGCGAGAATCGCGACGATTAAGGTGGTTAGGGCGTTGACGAACCTGGCATTGAAGGAGGCGAAGGAATTGATCGAAGGATTACCGAAGAAATTCAAGGAGGCGGTGACGAAGGAGGAGGCGGAGGAGGCCAAGAAACAGCTGGAAAAGGCCGGCGCGAAGATCGCCATTGTTTAGCTGCTCACTCACTGAGTCAACCCTGTAAAGAAAAATTTGAATGAGGATGTTTGCACATTGTTTCATCTGATAGTTGTAGATTGCATTTGCAGCCATGTTGTCGAGCACCGATTTTGAGATTTAATTATGAAAACAAATCCTCTCTAACACATCTCCAATCCTTGACCTTTTATCCAAATTTTTTAAAGTAAAAGATTTGGGTAAAAGGATTTTGTAACCCAAATTTGAGTGTTATCAAATTTGTTACCCAAATATTTTTTTCTGTTACAATTGTTTTTAATGTTCAATTTAAATATAATTATATTTATATATATTTTTAATCATTCTTAATAATTATTTTTAATTGTTAAATATATATTTATGTTTTTATATTTTATATAATTAATATATAATAAATTATGTGTCATTAAAATAATTTAAAAAATTACTTCTTCCACAATTAAAATTACATATTACATTAAAAAAATTATATTGAACATTAAAAAAGATAGACATACAAATACATTAGACACTAGACATATAAATAAATATCTTAAAACTTAAACACTACGAAAAATACAAATACAAACACAAACACAAACACAAATACTTAAAAAATAAAACAACATAATTTTTATTCTCATAATTAAAATGGGGTAAATCACTCCCCGAACCACCAAAATCAGTGGGAAAATAATCCCCGTAAATATTGTCTTGATTCATTGACTGATTTAAACTCATTATTTGCATAATAATATTTTGTTGATGTCGAAAATATCCACGCCGAACAGGATCGGATATCGTTGTCAGATCCATCTTCATAATTTTATTGTCCTCTTTTCTTTGGGCTACCTCCGTCATTGTTCGTTGATACTTATTTGATTCATTCATTAGATCTTGTATTTGTTTGTTTGCTTCTTGATTTTTTTTTTTGATTTTGAGCTTCATTTTCTTCAGTTTTTCTTTAAGTTTAGATTTTTTTACTCCGTGTGGTCGGCTCGAGGAAGAACCACCACCTTGATCATTTCCATCACTAGACAAGTTAAGATTAAACGAAGAAATAACATGAGAATAAGAAGTACGGGTTTCTGGAGATGAGAGATTAATGGAAGCATCATTCTGAAAGGAAGTGTCTATCTTTGCATAATCTTTCATCTTCTCCCAAACATGATCGAACTTAAACCCACTTTTGTAATTCACGTCTTCTTTGAACAATTCTTTTGCCCTCATCACCTACAAAGTTTGAGTTTATACAATGATTAAAACAATGACGTTATGTAATGTAATACGAATAATATCATGTATGTACCTTACAATATCCTTTTCAGATGCGTCACTCAAATTCAATCTTTCTATTTGGTTTACACAACCAACCAATTTTGAGACATGAAGTTTGATCAATTGCACACGCTTTTTAAGTGATCTTTCAACTCGATTCTGATGACCGAATTTTGCATACTCTTCAGCAACACGATCCCAAAATTTCTTTGAGGATTGATTTATACCAACAATAGGATCTTAGGAGGCTTCAAGATAACACTCACAAAGATTATTATCTTCAGTTTGATTAAAACGCGAGTCACGAATTTTCAATATCATTTTTTTCTCTGTGTAAGCTAGATATTTGAGAAAATGATAAGTATGAGACTGTGAGTTATGAAGACATGGATGCTATATTTATAGATTGAATTGAGTGAGATCACAACCTACCAACCAGTCTCAACGTCTAGGATTGAAAGCCACCAACCAATCTCAACGGCTAGGATTGAAAGTCACTAACCAAAATTGAATGGTTGAGATCGAAAGCCATCAACCAAAATTAATGGTTGAGATCAAAACCTATCAACAAATTTTTTATTATATAATGGATACATTGCTTATCAATCATACACATCATTTCCCATATGTGTTGTTTACATATTTCTTTAATTTCATTTGATATTTATTTTGATGTAATTTGTAAAATTTATACAACATTAAAATTTAGAAATTAAAATTAAAATTAAAATATAAATTAATTAATACAAAATAGAAATATATTATATAATTAATAATTTAAAATTAGAGGGATAAATGATCAATTTAGAATATTATAATTATTTAAATTTAATAAAATAATATTTTAATAAGATTCTATAGAATATTCTCTTTTGCACCAAATTTTGGATAAAAATCATTGGAGGAGATATGATCCAAATCACCAAAAATTTGGGTATTGGGTGATTTGGGTCATATTGCCAATTGGGATTGCCCTAAATTCAGTGATTCTTCTCTGAAAATTTTATTTGCCAAAATGCATAAATGAACACTAGGATCCATTTCTAATCATGGGTGTGAGAATTGTGATAATCTTGGGCAATATGTGAGAATTCCTAATCATGGGCAAAGACTTATGAGTTGATATTATGTATTCTATTCTATTTTGTATTATTTATTTTTTAATAATTGTATACTTTTTTCACATTAAGTTTTTCACATATAATTTTTATTCAATATTGTATACATTTTTTTATTAATTATATATATTTTTACACTCAATTTTTCATTAAAAATAACAATTAAATTGTATTATATTTTTGTTCATAATTGTATACTATATGTTTTTTTTATGTTTGTATACGTTCTTTTAAAGTGGGTGCACTATATCTTAGTTGACTATGTGTGAGAATTGTGGTAATCATGGGCAAGGTAATATTTTATTGAATAAGGATACTAAGGTGAAAAATGAAAAGTGTCAAGTGAATTCATAGTTTACCTAAATTTCTAAGTCTTGAATCCTAAAATTTTCTTTTTAGGAGTATAAATTAATACTCTTTTGATTAAAAAGATATTACTCCTTAAATTCAATTCAATAAAAATATAAAAAAGTTATAACATATTCGATTATGAAAAGTAATACTACTAGTATTATAAAAAAAGTGATCGGTAAATAAGAATTTAAGAAGTGAAGTAATATTTTTCATTTAAAATAGGAACAGATCTTTCTAAAAAATAAAATTTCATGTATAAAAGAGTATTCAATAAATAAGAATTTTGAAAGTAATATTTTTCACTAATAAAAGTAATAGTTAATTTATTAACATATTTTGTCTTTATTTTATTTTTGTAAGTAATAATTAATAAATTAGAGTACATCGATGATCTATCTGTCCACATCTGCATCTGCTTACATAATCTATCTTGGCAATAACCTCATCTCTTGATCCTCAAAGAAACAAAATGCAATTGCTCGATTCTCTACGGAGGCTGAATATCGACTTGGCCATCCATCATCTTAGATTACAAATCATCTAGTATATGCAATAAAAGTCACAAACTCCTTTTCTTTAAATCTAGTATCAAGAGTAATAAACCTCTTAAATATGTTACCTAATTTTTTTTTTACTCTTATTATTATAAATATTGTTTTGATCGGAATCACTTTCACGGTGTTAAAAAATTCTACAAAGTGATGTATTTAATCAATTGAAAGCTGCATTTACTTACTTTTAACTGATTATTGCAAATTTGCAATTTTGTAAATAATGCAACATTTTTCTTGTAAAACCTTAGCCTTAAATTTGACATCAGACACTTGAATGCTTGAACACCATACATACAAGAGTATTTGTTTTCTTTCTTTTACAATCATATTAATAAAGCTATTAGTTAATTGTGTAATAAACCACGAATTTTTATCGTATTTCAAATATCCCCTTGTTGATTAGCTGCGCAGCCAACCACCCCGTTGTTGTCGGCGTTTCTTCAACTCATGGTCCGAAATATCTCATGGTTTCCACACCATATTAGAAACCCTATACGAGTGCTACGATAAGATTGCACACACATTTTCTCTAGAAGTTGGAATCGTGGAGAAAACAAGGGGAGAATTGAGGTAGGCATAGCTGAATTGGGTTTTAGGATTTTAATTTAGAAAACCCTACACAAAAAGACGTTGTTTCGATATGACATGGAGGTTTGACCTGGAATTAAAATGACACGTCAGTAATTAGACAAACTTCATCTGTTCGATGGGTGCGATTTGCACAATCGTTAAAGATCATGATCTTTTTGTAATTTCAAAAAAATCATGATTAAATTTGCAATCCGACAATACAATTATTTCAATTTTCAAACACTATCCAATTTAAAAAAATTTCAATAGGCAAGCAATTTAAATCACTTCCTCAAAATGAGAGGTATATTGATTTTCTTTTGTCTTTTCAGAATCCCTTAGTGGGATTATGACGGATTATGACAATGGATTTATTATATATATGGTGGCCACTATAAAATTCGTAATAATCTTAACTCTTTATCATATATCCAAAATCTCGATTTTACTTTAGTGGAATCTTCAAGTGAGAACCATTAATTAATTAAATTAAATAAAGGAATTTTTTTAATTCAAAACTTAAAAAATGGGAAAATTACGGTATTTGAATTATGTTTACTAATTAAGGGCTTGAAATATGTTAAGTTATCAATTTAGAATCTGAATTTAAGATTTGAATCGATCGATAAAATAAGAGATAATATATCCTTAACTGATAGTTACATACTTTCAGTCCCTAATTGATAGTAAAAATAATTCAAATTCTGAATTGATATTTTATTTATTTTTCAGGCCTTGAATTAAAAGAATTTCTTATATTGAAAATAATAGCCCGTATAGGTATGAGAAGGATGAAAGAGGAAATTGTGAATATAAAGTAAAACGAAAAGAGTATTTTAATGATAATGATAAATTTTAAATAGAGAATGCAACAAATTTTGAAAGTAAATAATAAACTCTAAAAAGCCAATAATATTAGTATGTTCAGAATGAATAATTTATTTTAATGAATGGATGATTAAAAAAATTAATAAACTTAAAAAGAGAATAAATCTATGTAAGTAAGAAATCAAGAAACGTAGACTTAAAAAGTTGAGCGAGCGTGGTGTGAATCGAGTTTACACATAAATCATGATTTTGTAACATTATTCTTTAGTCAAAAGAGTAATAGTTTATCACTCTAAAGAGTAATTTTTTTATGTACTAAAGAGTAATCAATAAATTAAGATTTATAATAGTTTAAAGAGTAATTTTTTCATTTAGAAGAATAATAATTTATGTTTTAAAAAAATAATTTTTCATGTTTTAAAAAATAATAGTGAAAAATAGTATTTACATGTATTAAAATGCCCCATTATTACTTAGACAGAGTTTAAAAGAATTTATTTATTTAACTAAATTTATTAATTCTTTTAAGATAATAGAGTGTTTATTTTTAGATATAATAAATAAAATGTAAAATATATGGTGTGAGTTAAGGGAGAATTATATTTTCTAAATTAAAATCTATTTTGGGTATTAAATTGAGGGTGAGTTTACTATTTTGAATAGACATACCGATGAAAATGAAAATGTAATTATTGTCTAGGAACAAAGGAGATAATAAAATACGTACTAACATAGTTATAGACAAATACTCAAATATTAATCCAAATTCCCTATTATATAGTAGTGTTCCAATTCATGTTTTATAATATGTGTTTATTAAAATATTAACCTCAATACACTTGACAATAATTAAAAAAAGAAATAACTGTAACATATAACGCTAATTTAATAAATAAAATATTAGATGAAATCTTGCAATCTTGAGATTTTAGAAATCTAGAGATAATATGAATCTCAGAAAGTTAATTTCTCAACCAAATAAGTGCAGTATTAATTACACAACTTACCCCTGTATGTTTATCTATATATACACATACACAGTTGTATCTATACACATACACAGCGACATATTATTATAAGATAAAGATAATATAATACAGTAATACTAATTGTTATTTCACAAATGAAGCCTTCCATTCTACCTACTCTTCTCCTACTCTCACTTCTACTCTGTCAAGGTAACACTCTCAACTTGTCTTTGAGTCCGAATTCAAGCACACTCGAATTAATAATTACTAATATGAAAAATTATTGATGTGGGTATAGAGTATCAATAATTAATGAGTTTAAAATATAAACTGTTTCATATTTTTTTATTTTATTAAAAAATATCTTAAAATAATTGGAACATTTAATTTTGTTCAAAATTTTTTAGTTTTGCTTTGATTTAGTCCCAATTCAATATTTTTTTTACAAATTTCGTCTCATAGCTTTGTAACAGCACCGATTCAGTCTCATCTCGTTGAATTAGAAAAATTAGACATTTTAAAGTAAAAATGATCGTTTTGGTAGGAATTTAAAAGATATGAGACTATTTTGGAGAAATTAAGTTTCTTATGATAATTTTGAAAAAGGTAAATTTGTGGGAGACAATTTTGATTTAAAATTCATTAATTAATTATTGTATATGTGTATTAGGGATGATGGATGTGAAGGGGAAGTGTAGTGAGGAAATACCTTCAAAAGGAGTGTAAGAAGAGACATGGAAGTTTTGGTAATGGAAGATGTCAGCTAGTTGATACTTGTACTTGCGAATATCCAGGAGCATGTGGAAATTGAAATTAACACGCACAATACAGTGCAAAAAATTATGATGGAATTGGTTCTACTAAAGAATTTGAGTTACATTTTAGTAATTACTCTTTAATTTTTATTTTACTTTTTTTCAATCAGAAAAAATGATTTTATTAAAACAAAGGTAAGAGATTTACCCATTTATTATAGCAGTAGAACAACAGATAGCATCGAAAATATGAAGACTTACAAGAACACAATCCACAACATCTCCTTTTCGTCACAATCTCTAACTCTTCCGCACTAGATTTCTAATATTCTTCATTCCACTTTTGAATATATGTTCCTTTCAATAATCTATTTTTCTTAAGAGCAATCCATCTCCAAACTTGTATTTTAATCTCCCCCAGTAAATTTCCAAGCTCCAATCTCCCCTTTTAAATACAATGTTATTCCGTATTTTTCAAATAACCCATATCGTAAGAATCCAACTACAAGAAGCCATCAAGTTCCCCAATCTCCCATCTAGAAATGTTCTAAATTCCAAGAAATTATTTTCTAAACATTTTTGGCGTGGTCCAACCACACCCATCTAATTCTTCACTCCATCCCACAAGTTTGCCACCTTATTACACTCCACAAATAAATGCGAAACAGATTCAGAATAATTTTTACATACCAAAAAGTTACTCTTTAAAATAATGGAAGGTTATTCTTTAGTATAAATAAAAGAAAACATTACTATTATTATTAAACTCTCCCGATTTAAGTAAACATATACTCCATATTTTAAAGATTAATCTCAATATTCTAAAAAATAATTATTCTCAAAAGAGTGCATCATACACCCAATTATACACTATCATTTCTATAGATCTTAAACTAATTCATGCACTCTTGCTGAATTTTCTCAAACATATGCAGGCTTTGTGTTCCATAATCCTCATGGATGAAAATTACACTCATGTTCATGTACAATAATCAATTACCATCTCTATTTATTAAGCCACCAGTGTTATTGTGTATTCATTCAATTTGAAATTATAAATTGATATAGGATATAGACTAAATAAAATCAATATTAAATCCTTAAAAAAAAGGAAATATATTTCTTTTCTTAGTTTTGTTTTTGGCTTCAACATGAAAAATAAAAATTTTAATCCATTAAATTAAATGTACTTATTTTAAAAATTGGTTTAGGCCATTTGGAATTTTTATAATAGAAATATTAACTTTCAAAATTCTACAAATTGGTTCAATTATGTGACATTTCTTTTACCATGTTATTTAATGGATTCAATGATAGGTGACACTTATGTGGTAAAGAAAGATCATATCATTTTCGAAAGCCCTAATATTCAAATTGATCAACCACATTCCTAAAAAACATTAAACCCAATCCCACGTGATAAAAGTCTTGATTGGATATTCCATTAATTAGTGAAAAACTCATGAGGACATGTTATCCATGCACTAATTCATTTTATGTAGCAAAAGGTACGTTCAAGTATTGGTAGATATCGATGCTCTTTTGAGAATTTCTTGAATATAATTAATAATATATTAAAATTTGATTTTAGGTATTATAATTTAATTAATCATTTAATAATCATACTTTAATAAATTATATTATAATAATACCCCTTTTTAGAAAAAATTACTTTTAGGTACATACTTTGTACCCATTGAGATACATTGATTTTAAAAAATTACTCGCATACAAAATATTAAAGTAAAATATTCAAATATAACCCTAACCACTAATACACTTTTAAATCACAAACCCTAAATCCCTCACCCACTCACAGCCGCCGGCAGGTCGCCGGACCGCCGCCGGATATATACTTTTTTTGCTGCACACAATTTTTTTTACTGCACACGAATTTTCATGCTGCACACAAATATTTATGTGCATCACATTGTAGGGATAATATTGGAATATTACTATATATTTTTGTAGTTAATAATAATATTTTTGTATGTTTGTAATAAAGAAAATTTTAATGTATCTAGTAATTATCCCTAGGTATGATTCATAAATTTTGTAAGTGAACAATATTAATGTGGCAAATTCTAAAATTATTCCATTCCATTAAAAATGTACTAATAAATAAAAATGAGATTATTTTTTGAATTAGTTTATTGACACATGCCCACATTAAATTCACACTTTACTCACACTTTACGTTTTCGATCCTCCAACATTAAACTTTACTATCGAAAATAAATTAAAAATCAAATCAATTCTCAACCTTAAAATTATATGCACTTTAAAAGACTATATTATCTTTTAAAAGTCAATAAAATTAATAAAAATAATGTTTATTGAACTACGTATCTACATAAACAGTGCAAATAAATGTAAAACACAAATAATATTACTTTTACAAAGTACTTATTCCATCCCTTAACATTATTTATTTTTATTGTACCAAGAATATTAAGAAAAAATTAATTTTGACTAACTTTATTGATATTTAGGATAATATGGTATTTTAATATTAAGAAATAAGAAATTGCAATTTTGTAATTAATATGTAATTTGAGTTTTGAGGTGTTAGATTAGAATAATTTTTTTTAAATAATTATATGAGATGAACCATGAAAGAAGGGGGGGGGGGGGTTGTAAATTATTTTTGGAAGTCATTCTATTAAATTATGGAGAAACTCTCTTGTGAGATGAATTTTTGGTGAGACGGGTCAACCCACTATTAAAGTATGTTTATTATATAAGTAAATTATGTTTAATTGTTATTATAGTATGTCAATAATGAATCATATTATAACACCTTAAAATAATACTTTAATTCATTATACATCATACTTTTAAAAACACACTTTAACAACATCTAAACATACTTTAACACGTCTCACACCATCTCATATTTATAATGTCTCACAAGAGACTTTGTATAAATCATGATCTCACATTAATCATTATATTTCATTCATAAATTCATTTCATTTTATTATGATTCAATTTCATCAATTACGTGGTTAGTTGCTAACGACGATGATAATGTTTAAGATCATTATCTGCAAAATATCAATACTCACTAACCCAAAACTAGGGTTATTTATCCAGTTGATATCATAACATTAAATTGTATATTATCATAAATTCAAGACTCCACGTTGAAAATTTTCAAGGAAAATCTATTTAATCCAAAAACGCTCCACAATTAATCTGATGCGGAATGGTGCAATACACCCGATCCGCTAAGTCTCCAAGTTATAATTCGAACAATAAACACAATCTACGTACCTGGCTTATGGTGCCGGTCCATGATTATGGTGCACTGCACCCAATGCATCCAATCATTCCTCGAAGCATACATGCCAGAATCGTTCGGTCAATAAGAAAACGTGCCCTCTCTACCGTTACTGCTCGCATTTCTACTCTCGCACAGTTATTCAATCCTCGAAACCCTAATTTGATTCTTCGCTTCAGCACACTTAAATTTCTGCTCTGTGAGTTCTCTGCGTACGAATTTCGATGAAGATGGCGCGCAAGGGAGAAGATGGACTGAATATGGAGTAGGAACTGGAATGTTCTCTTTTACTGTTCAGGTATATTTCTTGCCCTCTACCGTTCGTGTTTCGGTTTAATGTTCTTAGAAAATTACGACCTTATTTAGTTTTTGTTAGTTTTACATGTTAATTTTGGGATTCACTCGAAATTTGAGGTTTATTTGTTAGTTTTATTAGCTTAATTATAGCTATTTCTTACTGCTATTTATTCAGGTCTCTCTCTCTACCTTTTCCTTTTTTTTCTGTTGCAGTTGTTGATTTCTGAAAGTTTTGGGGTAGTATAATCAAGGAAAGTGAAAAAAGGTTAGGGATTTTATTTTCGGTTAGTAAATGGCATCTCTGGGGGATATCGTCGTTGCTGCGTCAAAAATTCTTTCAGAGGACACCAAATCCGGAACAGGGGGTTCGGGTTCTAAACCCCAACAGAATCAGGATGGGGTCCCTGATTTGAAAAATGATGATGGTGATTCTGCTGCTGACCCTGTTGTTAGCGAACATGGAAAGGAAATAGTTGTAGAATCTACTTTGGATGATGAGAAAGAGAAGGTAGGTGTCAAAAGTTTGAGACCGGTTCCTGATAGTAGTTTGAGTGCTGAAGTTAATGGTGTTGATGTTGGGTTGGGTGTTGGTGGTTCACAAGCAGAGCTTGTCAGTGACGGAAAGAATGAAGCCGTTGAAGATTCTTTGGCCAACAATGGGGAAGGTACGTCTACGGGTTATGTGGATGTGGATGTGGATGGAGATAAGGAAGAAGAGGTCGATGAGAAGCATAAGGATCATGAACATGCGTTTCATGTGGGAGATTTTGTTTGGGGTAAAATCAGAAGTCATCCGTGGTGGCCAGGACAGATTTATGATCCAAATGATGCTTCAGAATTTGCAATGAAACGTAAACAGGGGGGTCGTCTCTTGGTGGCTTTTTTTGGGGATGGTACTTGTTCTTGGTGCTCACCATCACAACTTATACCCTTTGTGGAGAATTTTTCACGAATGTCGAGAGATAGCAGTTCAAAGGGTTTTCTGAAAGCTGTGGAAAGGGCCGTAGATGAGGTCGGTAGGCTTGTAGAGTCAGGGATGACTTGTAAGTGTGTATCGAAGGAGAAGAGAGATGAGCTCGCTCGACCAATGATAGAAAATGCTGGATTGAAAGCTGGAGTTATAGTGCCAGATATAGATGTGGGCTGTCTTTCTATTCCCGAATTTGACCCTGAGGAAGTACTTGAAAAAGTGAGACAACTTTGTAAGGTGGTTTCTACCGACAGTGTTCTTGACCTTGCAATCATGAGAAGTTGGTTATCTTCTTTTTATTATTATAAAGGTGGTCATCAGTTGCCTGTGTATCATGATCCCCTTCTCATTGAAGGTCTGGAAGACAAGAGTAAGAATGGGAATGAGGATGGTAATGATTTCAGTGTTCCAATTGAAGTTCCGATTCTCGGCCCACAGGATGATGACTGGCTCAGTTCACCAGCAGTTGGTTCTACGGACTCCCCGGCCTTAAGAGAAAACAAGGCTTCCCATAAAAGGAAGCAAAAAAGTGTTGCTGAGCTCATGGGAGAAAACAAGAACATAAAACCTGAAAGTCGGAAGAGAGGCTCAGTCAAAGAGGGAGCAGATTCTGAGAAATCTTTGCCCTCACAAAAGAAGAAGAAAAAGACGAAGAACGATGGAGAAGTAGGCACTGAAGAGGTTTCTGCCACAGCCACAGCCACAGGGAAGAAAGGTAGGAAGAGAAAAATTGATGAGGTCATGGAATCACCTAAAACTACAGATATGAAGGATTCAAATGCAAAAGCAACCAGTGTTAGGGGTGCAAATGGTGTAAAAAGAGGGTCATTGTTGAGAAAACCAAAAGAAATTGATGTTATTATTTGTGCTGAAAATGTTTCTGAGGAAGCCATAGAGGAAACAGAAATATTGTCTAGCCCAAGGGAAAGGAAGAAGAGTAAATACTTATCACCTCCGTATACAAATGTTGCATGGAGAATTGGGAATTTGAGCCCTAGGACTGAAATGGAAGTCGAGCATGATAAAAATACCAAAGACGCTCAGGTGGGAGAACACGAAAAAGAGGCTATGGAGGATGATCTTGCTTCTCAGCCTACACCAAAGTCTGTAGACAATGAATCCAAGGAAAAACTGTCTAATGGGCTGCCAGAAAGTGTTAAAGTATCTAAAGATAAAAGTTCAGGTGGAGTTAAAAATGATGAGAAACTGAGTTACCTGGTGTCTGATGTTGACGCCCCAGTTAACGAGTTGTTATCAGATATAGAGCTTGCTTCTCTTGATCCTTTTTACTTAACCAAGAAGGGTTCTCTTGAAAAGGTCTGCGCTTTCGCCTCTGCTCTCAGAAGCTCAGTCAACTTGCAAGGTGAAAATTATGCAATATATGGCAAAGCCAAAGAAATTGCGCAACGAAAGCTAGGAAATGATGATAGTAAGACAAAGGTCAAATCGGTTAAAGCATCAAAGGCTGAGAAGAAGGCTGAGAAGAGGTCAAATTCAAAGGCTGAGAAGAAGGCTGGGAAGACGTCAAATTCGTCTAACTCCGAGAAAGCTGCTGAGCCTGCTGTTGTTAAAAGAACCACTGATACAGCCCAAGGAACAACGTCTCCGTGCCTTATCTTGCAGTTTGCAGCTGGATTTCCTTTACCTTCAAAGAAAGCCGTTCTTAAACTTTTCAGCAAGTTTGGGAGCCTTAAAAGGAAGGAAACAAAGGTTGAGAAAGAATCTCATTCGATCAGTGTCGTGTATGTGAAAGACTCTGATGCAGAAGCAGCCTTCAAATCGTCGTTAAGCCAGAGTCCATTCGGTCCAGAGAATGCGACATTCAAGCTGCAGCGTTCCTCAGGTGGTTCAAAAGCACGAAGATCTCGTTCAAATGTTCCCTCGCCTCTCAAACGAGCTTCTGGAAATCGAGAAGCTTCTCAACCCACTGATGACTTGGTTTCAGATTTCAACACCGTTAGGCAGAAACTAGAGATAACTACAGCTATTGTGGTGAATTACCTTTCGAAATTTTCTGCTGAAGATAAATCAAGCTTGAAGGAAGAAATGAAACGTCTTATGGAAGAAGTTGAAACAGTTAGTGAGAAGGTTAGAGTTATGGCTGAGAAGACAGCATCTTAAAGAGTCAAGATTTGCACATGTTGAAACTGCTAAATGTTTTTGTTTTGTGTTGATGTTGATTAAAAGACATGTAGTGATAGATAGGCAGTGATGTTGTAGCAACTTCATAGATTTTATTCAGTATTTCCTGCATCTGCTGTATGATTCAAACACTCAATCTTGGATTCTCTACTTCTTTCTCTCATAAGTAGGTGTTGGCCAATAATCTTCTTTTGTATGCATCTTTACTTTCTTAATAATATCCAATCAACCCCCATTATAAAATTGGTTCATTACTCACAATATTTCGTCCTATTTGGTCGATCAATCAACTCGATACCATTATCAGAAATGGGTCAACCCCACCTTCAAATGGGTTTTGCCCAAACCCCAAGTAAGCTTTAATGGGGGCCAAGAGATAAGCCTTACAAATGAGAACAAAAGCAAAATACAACCAGAATGCAATGAATAGAGTTCACATTTCTCACTACTTCTTTACAACGCAGTGATTCATTCACGAGAGGAGGTTTAAACATATGGATACAACTCCCACAAATTTCCAAACAATTTGATGAAAAAGAAAGCAGCTTTCACTAATTATACAACAAATGATGGGTCCTCGTTTTGTCTACTAACGAGCATGAATCAGTCATCCACAGGGTCCTGAGGAGTCTGAGCCGCATTACGCTTGATTGCGATGACGGGGCAATCTGCATGCTTTATACAGAACTCACTCACAGTGCCCACAAACACCCTACAAAATTGATTAAAGATTAGAAACTTTCTTCATCCAAAAGCTATACAGCTGACACCTCAATCCAATGAAGCTGTCATTTCTTGGAGGCTGTACAGCTGACAGTTAAATATTTCTTCAAAAATGTATTCAATTATGGAAGGGTGAAAAAAAGAAAAGAAAAGAAAAGAACAGCACACATACTTCTGGAAAGGACCAAGACCCCTGCTACCAACAACAAGAAAATCTGGCTGAACACGATTTGCTTCAAAGCAAATGACTTCTTTAGGATCACCTTTCTTGATCCATGCCTCACAGGGAACCTATAATATGTTAATATTGGTCGTAATTCACCAAAAGCACTGGTTTATTATTCATCATTCATGAACGACTGGCCAAAATCATTGGCCAGGACATTTATCAAATTGCACAAACCTCTTATAAATATGCACAATGTAATCAACAAGGAAAAAGTGGGGAAAAGAAGAGATACAGTAGAAGCTTTTTTTTACCCCAATTTCATGACATTGATTCACAAAATACTCCAAAAGATGAAGTCCCCTTATCTTGTCTCTATGCCTCATATTCTTGAAGTCTTCAGGAGAGGCAAACAAACTATCCATATCATCAAAACCTGGATATTGTGAGGCAAATTTTAGCATTTCCCAACCATACGCACAGAATTTACTTTAGTATCGGACAAGAACAAAATGCTTTAGAGAAAGTGGACAAAGGGCAGACTTCCGATGACTGCAAAGTAATGAATAACATCGATTTAATCTATTTGATGAGATAACTTTCAGCTTTCTAGTACACTATTAGGATTCACGGAAGTGTTTTACTCACTATTACATCTGTAAAATTATTCATCTATACATAAAGGCCTATATTAAACAGCAATAGCAGATAACGATTAGTTTGGAAGTTGAAAGCTTAAAACGAAGTAGAGAACCATCTTACATACAAACATACAGAAGCAGAAAACAAGTTCCCAGAGTAAAATCGATGATTAACAATCATACTTTAAAACGTCTGTGGCAGAAATCACAAGGATGAACGATCCAACACGTGGATTTTTCAAACATCTGTACAGTTCAACGAATACCCACACTTTTCAGCTCAATTCACCTAAATTAATCTAAAACCACTCTTATCCAATCAACAAATACAATCGGCCGATCATGAAGTACATCACAAAGAAATATAAATCAAATCTAAGTTAATAAAACCCTAAGTAAACCAAACAGTGAATAGAAACTCACAAAGTATCATACAAAATCTAAGAACATCAACAAAAACAAGAACTCTAAAAAAAGCAACATCTACTAAACTGTAAATAGATCATACCATCTTCATCGGGCACTTGCACATGAAGAAGGAGAAGCCTGAAGCCGGAAGTATTAGAGCGAACAATTTTCTTCAGAGTCCACTCGAACGCTCCTTTACAACTTATCGACGCGTGGGGATAACCATTGATAGTCGACTGGTTCACCGCCACCATTACCCGAGTTGGCTCACCGCTCTCCGATGCTGCCATTTCCTCGATCACCGAGTCAAATCGCCGACTCAGCGCTGCTTCTCTTACAAAGCCTCTAAAATGACTAGCCTGGAGGAACAATGCCGGTGAATTGGCTTCGATTAAATAAACAGTAGCGTTTTTGGATATGTTACAGATGTACCGGATAATTGGGTCTCCGTATAACAAAGCCCAAAAGCTACTCTGCAACCAGATGTTGGGCCCAATATGGTTTTTATGGGCTTTTAATACGATTTAGGCCCCACTCTTATCATTAATATTTTCCATGGTTAATGTGCAGCATGGCATTATATAAATTTAAGGAACATTTGCGTGAGAACTTCGTGAATGAGATCAATTTTATGTTTTTTAAAATAATTATAAATTTTTTATTTACATTACAAATTATTACGAAATAATTTATTGCATCACTATTACTTTTTAGGCAAGAGCTCTTGCACTTCCGGGGACATGGAGGGATACTCTGTGTCCCCATGTGAACACAACTCTCCCCCTCTATATTCTATTTAAACATATGTATTGATGGAGGTTTAAATTGCAAAGACGCACGGAATGTGCTCACTGCGCCCGGATGCACAGGAGTCTCACTCTACTTTTTATTAATTTGAGTATTATTTTTATTAAAATATCATTTTTTATTCTTTATGTATAAATCTTTCCGTAAAACAGTATAACATTGTGATATATTAAAATTTATACATGGAGGACAATATATATGTAACTCAATATAGTTATTTATTAATAAGTCGGTATCTTAAAAACTAAGTTACATGGCCTAAACTTGATGAGTGAGGTTTGCGTGCGCCCGGGTCACATCGTGCGTTTTTAGAATTTAGTATTATGGATAAGGGTACATTGTTTTGTTTTAAAGAATATATACACTTTAATTAGTAAAGTAACAATATTTTATTCTAAAGAGTATACATTTTTATTAATATTTTTTATTTTTTTCAGAAAATAAAGAGTACACATCTTTATATTAAAGAATATATAATTTAACACAAAATTCTAAAAGCACAAGGGTGTGCCCGTGCGCAAAGTGCACACAAGTTTTTGCCAAACTTGATTAGGTAGACAATTTAAAGAAATCTAAGCCTGAAATAATTTTTAAACGTGCTTCTAATTTAAGTGAATATGTAATGAATAATAATACACTTCAAGTAGGTATAATTTTGTAATATTGGGTAAGTTGAGAATTGAGATGAAGTATATGTTTGAAACATATTTCTACTAAAGATTCTAACGTCTAAACCACAAATTTCCAAAGTGTGGTGTTACCAAGAAAAGAAAAAAAAAAAAAGAAGCAAATCTAATCCATATCTACTAAACAAAAATATCCTTGGATGATTGGCCGACATAAACATGAAATTTCTTGAAAGACAACTAGGCATTCCTAGACATGCACAAATGAACCGGAACTGGCGGTTCGAACCGGGGAACCGTCGATTTTAACCGGAACCGGAACCGCCGATTCCGGAATCGGAAAAAAAACCGGAACCGACTAAGGAATGTTCGGTTCCGGTTCCTCATATTTGGAAAAAAACCAGCGGTTCCGGTTCGAACCGCCGATTTTTTAATTTTTTTTATTTTTTACGCTTAAAATCCAAAAAATAAAAAATAAAACCGGAACCGGAACCGTCGGTTCCGGAACCGAAACCTTCGTACCCCGGTTCGGTTCCGGTTCCCCCTAACTTGGAACCGGAACCGCCGGTTCGGACCGGAACCGCCGGTTCCGAACCGGATAGGACCATTTTAATTGCTTCAAATCAATTACATGTATATTAGTATTATTTTAAATTATTTGTTGTTTTCGTATGTGAATTTGCACAAAATTCTAACTTTTTTGTTTAAAAGCAATGGACATTGTTGCACCCATAACCCATACAAAAACAACACCTTTTTTCTTTTTTTTTTGTGGATCCAAATTTATCTTGTTGAAGTATAATATATACAAAGACAGAGATTTATGATTCTACAACAAGAAAAAAAAAGGAAAAAAAAGTGATTATTTATTAATTCTTATGTGTATTTTACGTAAAATTAGGATCTTGTGTGTCCGGACGTATGGACTTGACCCGTGCATCCAATTTGCCATATTTATTAATCTAGTCATTTATAAGTTAAATAAATAAAAACTCAACATAGGCAGATCGAACTTGGGCGCACGGGTCTAAATCCGTGCACCCGAAAACACAAGAACTTTTGCCTATAGAACCATCCTAACCATTAAAATGCAAACCAAATTTGGAGTTGATTTTTTTTTAAATAAATATTAGTATTAATGATAAATAAATACTTATCCTTATTAAGCTCTTGACTTTAATTCTTTATATTTAAGACAATTCCAAAATAGAATAAATAATTATGATAATATTTTTTTAATTTATGTAGATATGCTATTTAAAACGAATTCTACAATATTATTTCCAAAACGATATGTTATTGTTCAATTACGAAGTTGAGATTGGTCGCTTTCAAATCTAGTCAAACTCTAAAGTCCTGTAATAGAAAAAAGACAAAACACTTTGAACTTATTTACATTAATTCAGACCCTTCATCAAATTCTGGTACTGTATATCTTGTTATACATTAATAGAACTTGTTTTTTACAATGCTATAACTTGTTCATTAAATCTATACTTACCTTTCTGTCCTTTTTTTAATCAACATTTTATAAAATATTACTCTCTCCATTTACAAAAAATTAACACTTTCTTTTTTTTTCTTTTCGTCCCACAATATAAGTTGTATTCTCTTTTAATAATATAGTGATTAAGTGTAATTTGTCTGTAATGATCACATTCAATATTCCTAGTTTTTAATACAAATATATTCTAAAAAAAAGAAAACTATGAATAATGATTTAAGTTTGTTTTGCAATTTTTTATTTTATATTTTAATTCTACGTAAAATCAATATGCAAAAAAATAATATAAATATGTGAAAGAATGCATTATTTAGGGTGTGATAAAATATAAGAAAGATAAGAGAAAGTGTATTAATTAATAATAGATGTCGCATAAAAAATAAATTAATTAAAAATTATTAGAGTTTGTAGACGTGTATATATAAGAATATAAAAATAGATTTTTTAACCACATTTAAAATAAGTCTCAAAACCATAAACAAAAAGAGCTTTAAATTTTTAGCATAAAGGGTAAAATAGAAATACTTTGAGTAAATTTACAATATTATAACAATAAATAAGAATTTTTAATCTGTGTGAAAAATAATATTTAAATGGAGTATATTATTCATATTAAAAATTGAATATGGTGTGATTTGAACATAAATTAGCTGTATTTTATTTGTTACAAAAATAGAAGGATGAATAACAAAAATAGAAATATATAGTATTAATTTCCTTCACTAAATGAGTAAAATAAGTACAATTTTCATATTAATCCAAGAAGCGAAAGGGGGTAAAATATGGTAGTATTAAAGACTTAAATAAGCCCAAAAAATTGGTGAGGCAAGAGGGAGAAATATGGAAAAGAAAAAAAAGGTGAATTCCCTTAATTACCCTTCTCTTGGAAAGGAATTCCAGTAAAAGAAACCCTACCAAAACCCAAATGGCCAACCTCATACAACTGTAACCATACATCATCTCCCTTCATCTCAGCACTAAAATGGTCATTTAACTCCTCGCACGACATTACAATTTCCCCCCTCTCATTACCCGAAATTCCATCCCTATCCCCACCGCCGTTCTCCTCCAGCATCCTCCGCCGGCTCTTCCTCTTCCGCCGACCGAGGCACTTACGCGCCACCGCCCACGGCAGCTTTACGAACGCCAGCGTCAGAATGTTGACCACCGCGCAGGGGCAGCAGCAGACGGCGACGCAGTCGGCGACCACGCCGGCGGTGCACGACTGGCAAGACTTCCCCGTGCAGGCCACCGGATCCCCGCCGGCGTCCTCCTCCACGGCTGAAAGCCGCCTGCTGCGGCGGCACACGGCGGCGCTAGACGACGAAGTGGAAGAAGGCGGAGATGGGCTGTGATCACCCATTAATCGATCAATCTAACTCCTACAACACCAAATTCCACACACATTTACGCCATTTCTCTCAACCAATTAGGAAGAATTTTTCAGTTTGAACTGTGGAAAGAGGAAATCAAGATCAAGAAATTCTGTGACAGTTATTGAATTTGCTCATAAACATGTGTATGTATATGTGTGTGTATATATATACATGTAAATGTGTGGAGAAATCAGTTAAAAAAGTGAAAATGAAGGGGGGTGGGTGGAATTTCTTATTATATTTTGATGTTACGTATGTGCTACACATTTTAGATAAGTGACAAGTATGCGGAGAGAAAAAATCTCAACTTGATTGTTAGGGTATAGAATAATTTATCCTACGTGTCAATCATCCAACAATTTATAACAGGAGATATAACATCAAAATGTATCAGAAGATCCAAATCGGGTTTGGGGTAGGGAGGGGTTTTCCCATGCAATTATTCTTATAATTCCAAAGAGAAGCAGAGGTCCATGTATTTAGTGTTGCAAGAGTTGAATATTTTGCTGAAAAAAGAAAAAGGAAATCCCAGATGCAGTGTGCCCACGCGCAAGAACATTGTACACCACCTTGTTTAGGTAGTCTTACCTGAGCTAAATCACAGGCTAATCTGAAACAACAGCAAACCTTAAACACTCACAATTTTAAAATTTATAGATTAATTACTCGACTCCTCTCGATTATTATTGTAAGTAATTTTTCGGTGTGATTATATCCGTGTAATCGAAGAATTAATAAATCAAGAATAGTAATAGTGTGTCATGTAGAAAATAATTTAATATTTTCGATTGTTAGAGTACGATACAAAGTGCATTAAAGCATTGATTGATACAAACATCATCTCAAACTTTAGTTTTGAAAAACCTTATCAATATCTTTCCCTCACTTAATTTGCTAAAAATGTGAAAAAGGATTGAGAATAAAACCAAACTAGCTCGGATCATCTAGTTGTTCTCTTTAAAATGGTAAACATACACGTAAATCTTTCTTTTTTACCATAAAGCATAAGTAAATCATACCTTATTTCTTACTATTTTTTAATATTATTATCTATTGTCACTAGTTTGATAAATACTGCATAGAAGAGATTTAATTCAAATCGTAGCCCTAAAATAACTAATTATGCTTTTCTTTGAATTTTAAATTTTATCTTTTACTACACATTAATTATCTTACAAAAAAAAATATAACAATTTATACGGACTATAAAGTTTCATAGATTCTTTTATTATTAGAAAACACAAAATAGTTACACAACCACACACATAAATGAAACATAACATATCAAATCTTTTGATTTTTACATGGGAGGATATATTGGTGAAGGTGAAATGGTTGAAGGTAAATGAATGGGTGGAATTATTATACCATGGACTAAAAGATGAAAGAAAAGATTTAAGTGGAGAGAGAGGGAGGGGGAAAAAGATCCCAAATTTGTGAAATAAATTTGATCCATTTAGAATGTTGTACAAATTGTTGATTCATGTCTTCTCCCAATACAAAGCCCTTTTTGAAGCTGCTTCTGCATTGTCTTGGGCAAAATGAGGACTATTTCTCTCTATTGCATTTATGACTTGTGCTTATCACACATGCATGCTAGCTACCACCCCATTATATAATCTTCTTTTTTACCCCCTATTACTTTTTTTCTATTATTATTCCAATTTACCTATCTTTTCCTAATATTTCTTTCTACTCTTGTTGCCCATATTTCCATGTAATAGTAAATGTATATACACATATGTACTTTTTCTTTTTATCATTAAAGTATAGTTTGGCTTTTCAACCTTTAAATTTAATCGATCTTGCATGTTTTATTACACATATTTGTGGACATATAATAAAGAGAAAAAAAATTAAATGGGAACGTATATGTGTGACTCGCTTAGCGAGTAATATTATTGATGAAATGCAATAATTATTATAATATAGTATAATTTAATAGCTAATACTTTGTACTTAACCTTTTTTTTTAAGTGGAAGAAATCATTATACTTGCAATTACAATGTAATTCATTAATTGAAGATGATGACAAGTTAAGGGAAAACATTACTATGTAATCAACCATAATTTATTGAAACAAAAACGGTTTTATTTGGCAAAATAGTAAAACATCTGAATAGGCATTTGTTAATAAATGAGGGACATTAGTATAAATTTGAATAGGAACATCCAAGTGTTCCAAATCTCTTATTCCATCCTTATTCATGCTATTTATTAAACATAAAATAATATTCCCTCAGTCTCACCAAAAATACATTATACTTTAGTGGCATGTAGTTTAACAAAAATATTTTTTTGTTGTAATAATGTACATAAAAGATGTATTTTGGGTAATTGAATAGAATAAAGTGTGTGATAGTAGGTAACTTTGAGTAAATTATGTGTAAAAAATGGTGATATTTTTGTAATATTATTTGTATTGTAAGGTTATTGATATAATATTTTTTACTATTTTTAGAGTGTGGAAGCATTTTTAGAATCGATCAAAATAAAAAGTGTGCAAGTATTTTGTGACGAAAGGAAGAATAATAAAATGTAATAGAAGATTCCATATGACTCCCAAGTCCCCATACGATATGGATCTCCTATTATACAACGATATTTAGTTTTATGAATTAATATATTATGTACTTTCTGCATCCAACACGATGTCGTGAGGAAAGTGTGAAGCGTCCTTACGACATCCTTTACATTTAAAAAAATAAAAAATTACTTTATTCAACAATCTTAAAAGTTATGTTAATTTTAAATTTGTCATTCGTTTTTCACATACATATTATTACTTTATAATATTTTGTTATCTAAAAATACTATAATACTCTCTAAAATCAACAAAATTAATAAAAATGTGGAGTATAATTTTTCTTAAACAATAGTATGGTACAATAAAATGAGAAATGCGGTCGAGATTGAGGAAATATTCTAGATGGATGTGAGACTGATAATAAATGAATTTTATTGGATATATGCGATAAAATTCTTATTTCTTTGTAGGGTATAGAGCAAATAAATGATTTTTATTGGAGGGATAATTGTTTTATACTAATATTAATTTTTTCATCTAGTGAATGAAGACGGAAATATTTAATTATTTATATGTCCTATTAAACTGGACATGGGATATCGATCACATAATAATTGTTACTGGAGTATTATTTAATTAAATGTGGAGATCTAGAACAAGAATACAGATCATTCAAAATTTAGACTTCATTTAAGAGAAGAGAAGAGAAGTACAATTATTAAATAGTCCCTCCAAATATGACACACTTTTCATTTTGGGTTGTCCCACAAAAGTTTGCACATCCCTAAAAAACAAAAAATCAAACACAATCACCCTTCTCCATACACTTTATTTACAAAAAAAATCACTCATACCTAACACACATAACATACTTTATCATTAATTTATTATCAAAAAATACTATAATACCCCTAAAAATCATCACTTTCTTAATTTCCATGCCAGATGCAATCTTTCCTAAGATGGAGGAAGTAAATTATTTGTAGGACAGAAATCCATAAGATCTTGAATTAATCAAAAGGTACTTTCCTTAAGTATTCCCCTAGTTTTAAGTAACTGACTTCTTGATGCTTCAAAAGTCACTACTCTCTACTACCACCTCTTATTTTAGTTCAACAATTTTCGCAAAAATAAAAAACTCATATAAAATTCCATCGACAAAGACTAGTATATAATCTTCAATTGGTACAACCTTCTGTATAACTTCCTTCCTTCACCTTCAGTGTGTGTTTTCCTTTTTATTAGTTGTTGCTGTACATCACTGTTTTTTTAATTTTAGGGATATAATTTTTATTTTACCCTTGTGGTTTAGAGTATAATTATCTCCTAGGGTTTAGGGTATAATAGTAATTTTACCCTTGTGGTTTAGGGTATAATTATCCCTAGGGTTTAGGGTATAATTGTAATTTTACTCTTGTAATTAAGGTATAATTATCCCCTAGGGTTTAGGGTATAATTGTAATTTTACCCTTGTGGTTTAGGGTATAATTATCCCATAGGGTTTAGGGTTTAGGGTATAATAGTAATTTTACCCTTGTGGTTTAGGGTATAATTATCCCTTAGGGTTTAGGGTTTAGGGTATAATAGTCATTTAAATAAAAAAAATTAAAAATAAAATAAAAAACAAAATTAATGAAGGAGGAGAAATTAATTAAGAAGAGTGGGGACCAAGGTTGTACCAATTGGTACACCCGGTTGCACCCTATTCCCTCTCATCAAACTAATATTCATAACAAATAATAATAATAAAAATAAAAACCTTAAAAAATTCAACTTTTACTGATTATTTACTCCACAATATTCATCATGAAAAAGTAATGCTCACATATGTTTTGTACTTCGTATTAATTTAGACGAATATTTGGGTGAAACCGATGAAAATGACTTAAGTGAAATGAATAAGAATTTTAATAAAAAATTATACTAATTGATGAAAAGTGATAATGATTTGATAAATTATTTCATAAACAATTTATAGTTAAAATAAAAATTAACAACACTTTAAAAAAAGTGATAATATTTTTAATAAAAAATAATAATTAATTATAGAAAAACATGTGATATTATCATTAGACGGTCTCATTGATTTATTTTAGAGTCTGTTTTGTTTACATTTTAATTACGTTACTTACAAATTGCGGCAATACCCAAGTAGTTCAATTTTTTCATACAGTGAGATTAATAATATAAATGATTATAACGTTATTATTTTATTCTTAATTGTTATAAGGTTAATTAGATAAGGGTAAGCTATTAAAAAAATATTAAAAAATAAATAAGTCCAAGTAATTATAGAGATTTCACATGGGGGTGTTACCTAGAGTGAGTCTTGCCTCTGTTTTTATGGTCCATGCTTGGCTCTCCAGTCATTAGATGCTCTTTTTATTTTATTTTTTTATATTTAATAATTTAAACTTTATTATTCTTCAGCTGACTAAGATTAATTCTCATAACACAACTTATTAAATAAATTTACGTAATTACCCTCTGTCACCAGATCTTGTGTTTCAAAGTATGAATTGTCACCACATGTGATGTATAATATATGTAGACAAATTAATTCGTACATAACATGTATTTAAAATAATTAAATGATATTGATTAAAAAAGAAAAGGAAAAAAGCCAACTAATTTTTATAATCAGGATGAATTTTGAGAAGAAATGGGAAGGAATAATTAATTATATCCAATGGATTAATTAATAATAGCAAGTTATTTGAATTTTTTCCTCACAATAGTATACCACGTTGATCAATGAAACAACAAGGTATTTTTTTAACACACTTTATATTTAAAATAATATACATTTATTGCAGATATTAAACATTAATGGCACGTATTTATTTATATTTGAATACTAAAACAAAATAGTAGGATAATAAATATATGGATGTGTTATTTTTGTTTGTTCCTAATATTCTCGTTCTTGTTATAATTTCACGTTGTTGTGATTGGTTCTCAAAGTCAAATCCCAATGAGTAACTTTAATTTTAGGGCAAAGTTTTCATTTTACAATAAAGTTTACATTTTTATTGAGTTTGGTGTGAACTCAACTCACATGAATGTTATTTTTATATAATTATTTTTAAGAATTGAATTACTACTCATTTAAAAAATATATGTTGATCCTTAAATTTTGCTTAATTAAAATATAAATAATATATCAAAATGTAAAGGGTAATATTTTTTATTCAAAAGAGTAACCGTTTATCTATTTGAAAAATAAATTTTCAAGTACTACAAAATAATCTATAAATTGGAGTGTAAGAATTTTAAGAGTAATAGCATGTGTAAACGTGGTTCACATAAGTAGTTCCCTATATTTTTTTTTTAAAATAAGAGTGTTACACGTCTAAAAATTAATATCTCTAAAATTTTAAAATTAATAATATAATTTGGAAAAATTCAAATTAAAACTATGAAAATAATCATAATAATAATAATAATTACTTTTATTGTAATCTCTCATATCATAATAAATTTCAGACTTTTTATTTTATTTTTGCTTCTGAATAATAAATTTAATTCTAAACAACACCCCTATCCGATAATTCAAATTATATTTTAATTTGAAAATTCAATAAATCCTAATCCATCAAAGCGATATGAAGTTGAAACTCAATATCTACTCAAAACAATCCAAACGCGAAACAAACCGAATCGTTTAGATTAGAGTGGCGCATGAATTATTCCGAGTTAACTATATGAGTTTGACATGGATTAAAATTTCAAGAAATTACATATATATTGGTGAAATTCAATATCAAAGGTAGAGATAATACAGTATATGCATAATAATATAATTAATTAAAAAAAAAGATGAATAAAAAAAGGAGAACATGGCAGGCATTAAATAGGTGAGATTCTTTAGTCGCAGGGAACAAAAGCAGAAGCAAAAAATCAGACCTCTAATTCAAGCAGTTTAATTTATGGGTATTTATTGAAACTCATACTACTACTAAATTTCCTCTCAAAAACACTATATCTACAAAAATCAAGCCCCCCCCTACCCACCCACCCACCCCAACAACAAGAAGATTCAAATTAAATGCTGTACAATTCTGCTAATTTGATTTTGGTTTGAAATTTTAAGAAAGTTTGAATCATGTCACATTAATATTAACCCTCATATTAATTAATTAAATACACACATTTATGAGGGTGTTTAATTATATGCATGCATGATGATCAATAAGTAGAAAGAAATCAAGAAAAATGTGGGACTAACCTCAGATTTGAATGTTGGAAGAAAGCCACCTCTTTTCAAAATTCATACAGTTTGATCTTCCAATTCTTAAGGAATATATACATACATATATATATATATATACATACATATATATATATATATATATATATATATATATATATTTTTTAGAAAATCATATATACATATGTATATGTAATCTGATTAACACTACTAATGCTTCTAGTTTATCTACACTTTGCCCCTTATATATCTCTCCCCCTTCTATGTATATATATGTATGTATCACCTGCAGAGAGAGGGCTGAAATTATATATAAAAAATCTTGAAATCTTGAGTACAGCAAAGCATTTTTTTATGGATAATTTAATGTAAAAAAAATGTTATCTAGAGGGAGGAGAGAGAAAATAAATAATTTTGCAGACCATAACTCAAGGGTATACGTACTTGCCACCCTTAATTCATTACTGCATTTTTTTATGATTTATTGCACGTTTTCTGTGTCAGCTCAACTAAGATGTATCTCCTGCTCTGCCCAAGCTTACTTTTTTTTTTTTTTTTTTTTTTCTATTTTTAATTTTTTTTTTATTTTAAAAAATGTTTATTTGTACTGTTAAAGAGTGTTTTGTTTTTAAAATTATTACATAATTAATAAGACTTGATTAAATTGAAGATAATAAATGAGCAAGAAAATTATCTTAATTCTTTATTAGTTTAATGTGATAGTATTATAATTTCTCTTCCCCTTGGTGATTCCTATGGTTTTAACTTTTAATTAACGGACTTATAAAAAAATTCAAATTTTTTAAATGCAATTTGTAAACTCTTTATTTTTTAATAAGTTTTAAAACTAATGAATAATAATAATAATAATAATAATAAAGAATGGGGATATTTTGATCAAAAAATGAACAATTGGATAAAATTGTTATACAATTTAATTAATGGCTGACAATGATTTTGAGCCATTTATATTGGGTATTTAGGCCACTCTCCCATAATATTATTATTATAACAAAATTTCATGCGCCGAATTTGAACTCTTGAGTGGGGCAAAGACTTATGTGAGGCCGTCGCATGTAAGTCCTTTTGTGAGACAGATAAAAAGTTCATGAAATGTTATTACTTTCACTATAAATTATTATTACCTTTTATTTACACTATAAATTGTTCATGAAATAATTAGTGCAACACTATCACTTTTCATTTATTATATGCTAGTATTTATTATTTTTTGTTAATAATGTTATGACTTTTTATTTGTCTCGCATGAGGGCACGAACTACCCCTGGAGTAGAGTTTGAACGACTCGATCTTATTCAAATTTTGATTTTAAAAAAAATATATATTAAGGACATGCATTAATAATTCAATTTTGAGATGTAGTAAATAATTCCATGCAACATGACTGCTGTCGAAACATATGTATCTTCAGTATACAAGTTTTTGCCCTGGAAAAAAAATCAATGTATATTCATAAAAATTATCACATAAGAAAAAGTATTACTGAAAATTGTGAGTTACGATATTTTACCTCTCTCTATCCAACGAGAATATTCATTTTTATTTTTTCATGTTGTTTAAAAAAAATATTCTTATTTAACTAATTAATATTATAGACTTTTTATACATAATTTAGTATTTTGAAATAAAGCATGATAGTATACGTTAAAAGCATATCATAATTTTGAAATGAATTTTTTTTAAAAAGTTTTTAATCGAAATGTTATTTTATTTTGAATAAACAAACGAGGAAATAGGATTAAACGCTACGTTAAAAGGGAGTAATGTTTTTTAAACGATGCAATTAAATCGGATGTATATTAAACTTAATTTCAAAATTCTTCATCTGCACCACTTCCACGTGTGGACAAAATTGAACTAAACTCTATTATTGTGTGTTTGCTAACTTATGTATATTGAGCTTTAGTTAAACATTATATTTACAAAAGTGAATTAATTAAATTCGATTGAATTTGCTCCAAGTTATTTTTCACTATAAGATAAACTTCTTTTTAACATTTAGTTTCTTAATATATGAAAATAAGATCTTTATAACACATTCAAAATACATTTTACGCCATAAAAATATTAATAGCACCCTCTTGTGAGATAGATATATTTGAGACAAGTTGCGAAATTGGTTTACTCATTATTATAGTATGCTTAATATATAAATAAAATATACTTATTGACACTTAAAATATATTTATATTAAATCATACTATAACACATTAAAATCATATTTTAATGAATAATATATAATATTATAAGTACCAATAAGCATATTCTACCTATATAACAATCATATTTAACATATTTCATAATTTTATACAAGCAATGTCTCATAAAAAACTTTATCAAACATTAAATGATATATATTAATAAGATTAAGGTAGAGAAAAAGGATGAAGGATGTGAGTGATAGTAAGTCGAGTATAAAGATACATGTATCTTCAAGATAGAGATTTTGGTCGGGTGGGGCTTGTGTCTTCATGTGACATGTCTCGTAATTATTTCAAACTATAACATCTTATCCCATATTCATAACATAATAATTGATAAATGAAAAGCTTTGGGATAATTATTAATAATAATAAATGAAAAGCTATTGGTTAATGAATGAAACAAAAGATAAGACTTGTCTTGCATACACCAATTTTGCATGCATTCATATCGATTTTAAGTTGAAGAAAATGAGTACACTATGCTCTATGAATTTATATTAAGGGGCTGCTTGGTTGGGGCCGTGAGAGAGGTAATGAGAATAAATCTATATTGATTCTGATTGTTGATGCTTGGTTTGTGTAGGGGAAATCAAAATTTCTCAATCACTCTCATTGATTCATTAAGTACTTTCTACCTATTATTCTCATTGTCATTAACTCCTTAGTGATACTCATTATCATTCTAATTGAAGAATTCGTATCAAGCAGCTTATAAATATATTTGTTTGCAGTTCTGAAAATTCACATATATATCTTAAATGTGGTTTTAAAAATTATTTCTATATGTACCTACAAATTATACTATTAATCATCAACCTCCACGACCTAGTATGTTACCTCTTTAATTAAAATGACAAATACAGGATTATATGACAAATACAAGATTAAATGACAAATTTGCCCTTTTCTCTCTTTAATTAAAATGACAAATACATGATTAAATGACAAATTTGCCCTTTTGGATAACAATGTTATACACAAATTATGAGAAAAATTATGTTGGGTTAATTGCAAAAAAAAATCACAATCTTTACTTTTATTATAAATAAATCCCAACATTTGAAAAATTATAAAAAAAACCTCTACCTTTAAGTTTCGTGCAAAATGCACCCAACGGGCAGGAGAGTTGTCCGACGTTTAACGTGGCGTTGACCTTTGTCACGTTAGCTTCCACGTCAGATTTGAGTTTATTGCAGAAAAAACCCCAACTTTTACTTAAATTTCAATTTAATCCCAACCTTTGAAATATTGACAAAAAAGACCATCAATTTTTTTTTATTTTTTTTAAATTGCACCCATTATATTTTATATTTAAAGTAAAAATTCTAAAAAATTATTAAATAAAATATTAAATTTATTTTAGTTTTTAAAATATTTTATACATTATTATAATTTATAAAATCAACGTATTCTTAACATGTCTTAAAATTTTTTGCGTAATTTAATGTTATACTATTTAATATGATAAAAAAATATATACTATTTAGATGACTAAAAAATTATACAAAAAATAGTTTATAATCCATGTAGACTTAACTTATAAACTCATAGCTTTATACGGACAAAAAATAGTATTAGTTAAGTTTTAATTTATACAAACCTTTTACATATTTCTAGTTTTTGTGTCTCATTTCAATCTTTACGTTTCTCTTTTTGGCATATGACCCACCTAAAATAATTAATATATTATCATGGAACACACATACAATAATAATACACTTATCCACTTGTATTAAAAATTAATAATAAATACGGGACAAGATAATTACGGGACGGAGCGAGTAATAAAAAATTAATAAATAAAGACTTAAAAAACCTTGTAAGAAAAAAAACTAATTATGAAAATTTTATAATGTAGTATAAAATATTTTAGAAAATTAAAAGAATTTAAATAGTTAGATGTTTTATAATTTTAATATAAAATATAATTTTTTTACTTTTCAAATGCATAAACCACCACTAAAAATTACTTCTCCGTGGTTGTGTAATTCACTTGACAAGAATTCAAAGTCTTAGAGGCATAGTAAATGACTCTAAACTTCTTCCCTTTTGTTTGCCCAAGTACCACTCCTATAGCTTGATCACTTGCATCACAATGCAACTCAAAATGTACACTCCAATTCGGAGCTACAAGTATGGGGGATGAAATAAATATCTCCTTGAGTACCTGAAAAGAAGCAAGACAAGTTTCATCAAATTTAAATTTAGTATCCTTTTCCTTACAAAGTGGCTTAGAAATTTTTGAAAAATCCTTGATAAATCGTCGATAGAAGCCCGAATGGCCTAAGAACGATCTAACTTCCTTCTCACTAGTAGGAGGAGGTAGACGTTCTATGGCTACGACTTTTGCTCTATCCACTCTCAACCCATGCTCCGAAATGTGGTACCCTAACACAATTCCATCGGTAACCATAAAATGACACTTTTCTCAATTAAGCACAAGGTTTGTCTCCTCACTACGCTGCAAAATAATAGATAGGTTAGTCAAGCACAAATCGTATGAAGAACCATAAACGAAAAAATCATCCATGAAAACCTCCATGATGTTCTCTATCAATCCACCAAAATTGGCCATCATACACCTTTGAAATGTGGCTGGAGCATTGCACAAACCAAATGACATTATCCTAAATGCAAAGGTGCCATAGGGACAAGTAAATGTTATTTTCTCTTGGTCTTCCGGGGCTATCAAAATTTGATTGTACCCCGAGTAGCCATCGAGAAAACAATAATACTTATGTCCCGTCAATCTATCAAGCATTTGATCAATAAATGGGAGTGGGAAATGATCTTTTCGGGTGTTTTCATTGAGTTTTCTATAGTCAACACACACTCTCCAACTGGTGATAGTCCTCGTGGCAATTGTCTCATTAGTATCGGATCTCACAATGGTCATACCTCCCTTCTTTGCTACCACATGCAAAGGGCAGACGTATGGACTATCACTAATTGGAAAGATGATACCCGCATCAAGCCATTTCAACACTTCTGATCTTACAACCTCTTGCATTATAGGATTAAGACGACGTTGGTTTTGCACACAAGACTTGTCCTCTTCCATTAAATGAATATTATGCATGCATAGAGAGAGGCTTGTACCTTTCAAGTCCTTAATGTACCAACCAATGGAAGATTTGTGCTCTCTCAACACCCTCAATAACTTCTCCAATTCTAAGTCATTCAAGGATGAAGATACAATTACCGGCTAAGTGTCATTTTCCCCCAAGTATGCATACTTCAAGTGCTCCGGTAAAAGCTTTAACTCCTCCTTTTTCACTTCTTTTTTCCTCTTCTATGGGTTCATCCTCCAACTTCTTTTCAAGCACTTTTGCTTCCTTCATTGTAAGTTCACTACAAGAATTCAAACAATGCAAATCATCAAATATTTCATTATCATTAAAGCAACAAAGAGAGTTAGAAAGATTAAAGGAATAAGAGTGACTCATTATTAATTTCAAAGGGTCCTTGGAATGAACACAATGTAGATGCTCTTCAACAATATCCTCCATCACTTCTACTCGTCTACACTCATTGCTCTCCCGCGGATATCTCATAACTTCTTTTAATACAAATACCACTTCTTCCTTATTAACTCTAAGGGTCAACTCCACTTTCTCCACATCAATCAACGACTTCCCTATGGCTAGAAATGGACATCCAAGAATTAATGGAACATTTAAGTCTTCCGCGGATATCTCATGACTTCTCCAATGCCCAATTTCTTAAAAATCGACAAAGGCATCAGTTGATGCTAGCACCCAAGTCGCATAGAGCCTTGTAGCTCTCATGCTTCTCCATCTCGCACGGAATGGTAAAACTACCCGGATCTTTCAAGGTAGGTGGGAGCTTTTTTTTGTAATATGGCACTACACTCCTCCTTGAGATGCACCGTTTCATGATCACCTAAGCTTATTTTCTTTGTCATAATATCCTTAAAAAATTTTGCATAGTTGGGCATTTGTAGAAGGGCATCCACAAAAGGTATATTGATATGGATATTCTTTAGTATTTTCACAAACTTTGCAAACTTTTCATCTAAGCCCTTCTTCAAACATTTTTTAGGAAATGGGATTGGTACGGGCAATTTAGGAATTCCCCATTCATCCCTTTCGAAGTCTTCCTCTCTCTCTTTCCTTTTTGCTTCTTTACACTTTTCCCACTTTTTCAGAGATTTCACTACTTCTTCATCAAGTGTAGGGATCACTTCGTCATTCTTATCTAACTCAACTCATTTCTCTATCCCTTCTTCATCCTCAACTACCATGGGCTCTTGTTCAAATATTATTTCTTCCTCTTCCTTAGCATCGGAGGTCCATTGTATTTTGTTCCACTTCGAAGTTCGATGGCCTTGCATTGCTCCTTTGGATTAGTGACAGTAGTAGACGGAAACTTTCCTTTTTGATGAACTTCTCCCTTTTCACTTGCTATTTGGCTCATTTGCGTCTCCAATGCTTTATACCTCCGATCATTCACTTCTCTTTCTTGCATTCTTTCTTCTTTCTCTAGCAACCTCTCATCCCTTTCATGCTTCATGAGCTCAAACATTTTTCTCATTTGATCCTCCACCGTAGGCTTCCCTTCATTGTTTTGAGCCTTAGCTCCTGGATTGATCCCCGGTGGAAATGTAAGGGCATTACCTTGATTTCCATATGACAAGTTATCAAACTTCCTAGGTTGTTGAAAGTTGCCACCAAAATTCCCTTGACCAAATCCACCTTGCCTAAGTGGATAACCTTCTCCTTGGTGTCCAAAATTTCCTCCATAATTCCCTTGGAAGTTTCTTCCTTGCATGAATGCAACTTCCTCGAGTGACATCTCGGGTTGTCCCCAAGATTCTTGAAGGCCCATGTGGGAGGTCATACCTTGAAGAGGCATTTGAGATGTATACAATTGAACATTTGAACTAGGAAACGGTTGACTCATGATGGGCATAGAGTTTTGAGGCACTTGAAAATTAGCATTCATCCTCTTGAGTATCTCCGAGATAGCTTTTCAGTGACATCTTCTTTTGGTGCTTCCACTTGTTTCATACACACTTCCTCCATCTTTGCTATCCTCTCCATCTCAGACATCCCTGAAGAACGATCCAAAGGCCACTGTCCTACATTCAAAGCAATTTTCTCACAAATAACTATAGCCGTCTCCAGTGTTTGCCCCAATATAGATCCTCCAGATGAAGCATCAACAAGTATCCTCGAACCCCCGTTCAATCCTGCATAGAAAAATCCAATTTGTTGATCAAGGGGAAACCCATGCTGTGGACACATTCGAAGCATCTCCTTAAAGCGATCTCATGCCTCACTAAAGGTTTCAAGAGGCAACTGCTTGAACTGTATGATTAAACCCTTCAGATGCAACATCTTCGATGGTGGGAATAACTTGTTCAAGAACCTCTGAGCGAGCTCTCTCCAAGTGGTGTAGGATCTCGGAGGTATAGTATTATACCAAACTTTAGTTTTATCCCTTAATGAAAAGGAAAAGAGCTTCAACTTAATAACATCCTCACTCACTCCGTTGATCTTGATGGTGTTAACTAACTCCGTGAACTGAGCTAAGTGAGCATTCGAGTCTTCCATTGCATCACCCCCAAACTGATTTGCTTGCACAATGTTAATCAACCTCGTTTTGATCTCGAAATTATTAACATTCAATGGCGGCCCCACAACATAATTTCTCACTTGAGGTAGAAAATGATCTCTAACATTCACGCCAACTCTATTATGTCTTTGAACTTGAGGTTGTTGTACTACCGGAGGAGCTTGTGGAATATTTCTAGCCTCTTGTTGTGCTAGCAATTGTTGAATGATGACTTGCAACTGTTGATTGTGCAAGTGCACTTGGTGGAAATTTGCTTGTTGCATAAGCTCAGGATTCATTTGAACACCTTGAGAATTTTCCACACCATGCTGGAAATTTTGTTCATTCCTCTCTTCATCAACCCCATTGCCATTAGCTTCTTCCAATCCGTGATCCATTTCTTCCTCCGTTGGATATAACAACTCTCTCCTTCTTCTTCTTAGTGTAACCTCTAACTCCAAATCCAAAGGCTTGATAGATTGAGACCTTGAGCGAGTATGCATACATCTACAAGATTCACCAAGTTAGATCACAAAACCAACACAATAAAAGTAAATAAAAAGAAAGCAAGTAAAAGTACTCCTAGTAAAGCTAATTAAATGCAAACTCATTACTCCCAAAATTTAATCTCTCCCGTCGCAACGGCGCCATGAACTGAGACTCAATTTAGGTTAAAATTGATTAAGGTAAGCGAACCTTATCGTTTGTAGTGAGTGACCAAATTTAAATATCGATCAAAGGGAGATTTAAATCAAGAGTGTATCTGTGTTTGTTTTCAATCATACTTTATAGAAGTGATCAGATTTTGAGTTTTGAAATTTAAAAAGAGTAATTAAACTACCAATTAACTAAGCAAGTCACAAATAAAAGCTATTAACAACTAATATGATCAAACAAGGTCTCAAATAAACACAATTAAAATGAAATGGATGTAGGACAATCTAAAGAAGAGTAAGGCTAACCACATTCAAGATCAATGACACAACATGGCTTGTTGAATTCAAATGGCAAATATCAATGATCATTGGAATAGAAGCAATCACATATACACCCCTAATCCCTAGACCAAGGTAATTAGATTCTAAACTCATTACAATTTTTAAGCACAAAAGATTGAATCTCACTCTCAATTCCCTTAAGGTACTATGATAACAAGATTGGTCTCCTCACTCAATTAATCAACCAAATATGATAAACCAATTAAGTGTTTTCACATGAATGTTCTAAGCATATGAAAATGTTACCACATACTTCACATACTACATACAAAATCATATTATAACATGATTCAATCAAAACCCTAATCACAATATTGGATTGACCCTCCTAATACTATAATTAGAGAATTCAACCACATACATTATAATACAAATGAAGTAAATCATAGATCATGTCAGGAATTCCAAAGATCACATCAATTAAACCATGACAAATTCAACAAATCAATAGATCTTTAATCCATCAAGTGGCTAGCCTCACAAGAGGTCTAGCCAACAACAAACATCATCAAAACAATGTTTAACAACATCCATTGTAGCAATACAAATTAAAAAAAATGCAAATCAAAGGTAACTTCTCCCCTATTTTGGTGATTGGCTTGAAACTATCCTTCAATATGTATTCCTTGATCTTTCTCCTCACTTGGATGGTGGATTTGATGGTGAAATGATGATAGATGGAATGACTCGACTTGGCCTTCCTTACTCGAGTTAGCTACTCGAGTCGAGTAGCATATGATGGAACTCGAGCTGACCCAGCTCAAATCGAGTTGGCTACTCGAGTACTCGTCTGTTCGATCGTGTTGCGAGGCTCTGAATTAGAATGCTTTCGGAAGCCAGCTCGACTTGAGTTTTCAAGTCGTGTTGTGACTTGCAACTCAAGTAAGCACACTGTATGATTTTTGGATGCTGCTCTGCTCCGCACGACCTCCAACTCGACTTGGATAAGCCCCAACACGACTCGAGTAAGATAACTCGAGCTCTTGCCTGTCTACTCGTGTCAGAAGCTAAACTTTCTTCGGCACCTAACTCGACTCGAGTTGCAAGTCGAGTTGGTCCTTGCAACTCGAGTTGAGCTACTGGACAACTCCTGCATTTACTCGAGCTTCAACTCGACTCGAGTTGCAAGTCGAGTAAGACCATGCAACTCGAGTTGGGTGTTTTTCAGCCCGTTTCAGCTCCCGATTCCGTTTTGCTCCATTTTTATCTGTTCTTAACATGTTTAGGCTCATTCACACACATTTCTATGAAAACACATAACACAACCAAGATACATATAAAATACGGATAAAATAATACGAAAACACATACAAAAAGATACTAAAATCTAGGTGAAAATAGCGACGATTAATTAGATTGGTGCAATTAAAAAAAATAAAAAATCTGGAGGATTTTTTGCCAAAATCTCAAAGGTTGAGATTTATTTGCAATAGAAGTAAAGGTTGAGGTTTTTTTGCAATAAACTCAAAGTTGACGTGACAATGGTCAATGCCACGTCGGACGTCGAGCAACTCTCTCCTGCCCGTTGGGTGCGTTTTGCACGAAACTTAAAGATCAAGTTTTTTTTTGCAATTTCTCAAATGTTGAGATTTATTTGCAATAAAAGTAAATGTTGAGATTTTTTTTGCAATTAACCCAATTATGTTTGATGGATAAAAAGTGATAACATTTAAATAAAAAATAATATTTCCTCTGTCCCACCGAAAGGTCATCATTTTGTTGGGTGTCCCATCCAAATGTCTTCATTTCCCACTTTTAGTAAAAAGGTACCACATGTGGTCCACCACTCACTACTAATACAACTACCTACTACACCTAAAATAATAATACTCCTTAATTTACGCACAAAAAGCAACCGGTAACGTTTGGGCGGGACGAAGGGATTACTTAAATTGATGAAAAGTGATAACGGTATACTACATTATTTCATTAACAATTCAAAATATGAATAAAAAAATCATAACATTTTAATGTAAAATGATAATATATTTAATATTAAACTCCAAGAATAACATAGATATGATCCACAACACAAAAAAGCATACGATAATTTTACAACAATTCTTCACAATCATTAGTCTAATAATAACTAATACTAAAAAAAATGAGGCATTTTAGTCCTTTGAAGCACACTTGATTTCTTTTTTGAAAGGGTTAAGTATGACCCTAAACTTTCCATCAAGATCATCTAAGCCCCTAAACTAAATTTTTATTCATCCTAACCCCATATCTTTCAATAAAGGATCATATTGGACCCTCCACTTTTATATATCCACAAATAGATCCTTTTTGACTAATTCTCTATCTTTTGCTACTTCCAGATTTTATTTTTATTTTTTATTACTCCCTCCATCCTGGGTATTTTTACCCATTTGTACGAGCACAGAGATTAAGACGTGTTATTTTTTAAATATATGATGTAAGAAAAAGTAGGGATAAATTACTAATTTAAAAGAAAAAAGTAAATAAAGTTATTGGGAATGATGAATAAAGTGTAAAAAAGTAAGTAAAATTGTTGGGATTGATGAATAAAGTGAAAAAGTAGAAAACAAAATATTATGTATTTTTACCATTAATGGAATTGGTAAAAATTACCTGGGACAGCCCAAAATGAAAAATGGATAAAAATACATGGGACGGGGAGAATATTTATTTATTATTGGAGTATTATTTTTTAAAACCTAATTTATATACTCAATTTTTTTCCCAAAGTTCATATGTTTCTTCCGCTTCAAAAATGGAGGAAAATTGAGTAAAAATAAAGTATACAAACCATTTTATTTTTATTTTTTATTTTTAACCTCTAACTTATATACTCAATTTTCCCCCAAATTTCATACTTCATCCGTCCCCTTGATATGTATTCATTTTGACCCACAACCACTACATATGGTCCCACACTTAACACTAATACAACTACCTACTACACATTAAAATATTATTTCTCTCACCTTACTATACATTAAATTATTATACTCCTTAATACACGTTCAAAAAGTAAACGAATACCTTTCAAGGGGACGGAGGGAGTATGTTTCTTCCGTTTTAAAAATTGTGGAAATGAGAAAATTTGAGTAAAAATAAAGTATACAAGCCATATATTAAAAGGTGTAAAAAGTGTTGTAAATGATGTGTTGTTAAAGTTTGATTTGAAAATATCCTAAAATTTTGAAGAAAATAATCAAAATGCTCATTTGTTTGTTTATAAAAGATAAAGGGTGTATGTGATCTCCTTTTAAAAGATAAAGGACCTAGATGACAAAAATGAAAGTTGAGGGGCTTAGTTGATCCTAATGTATAAGTTTAGGCTTGACCCTTTGTAAGGATGTAACCAAACCAAACCGTTCGTGAACTATTCGAGTCTCGGTTTGATTAAATGTTCGTTCGAACTCGTTCGTTAACCTTAACGAGCCAACCCAAACTTGAATTTTGGGTTCGAATAGTTTATCAAACCAAACTTAAGCTTAAGGGTGTTCGGCTCGAAAGCTCGCGAACATATTCGTTTATAGGCTCGCTAATGGCTCGCAAACGCGTTATATATTATTATTTATTTATTAATATTCAATAATTAAATATTTTATATTAAACCGCACAAATATGATAATAACTTAAGTGATTATTTAAATATTTAAATACTTTTTACCGTTTATAATTATATTTTATTAATTTGTTTATTTAATATTATGAATAACATTAAATGTTTATAAACGAAACATTCTTTTAATATTCAGACACAAAATTATTTAAATGTTCATGAAAATATATTCATAAACAAATTACTTTATGTGTTCGTGAACATGTTCACGAGTCTTAACAAATAGTCTGAATTCGAGCTCGAGTTCGATATTTTTTTTCTTGACGAGTTCGAACTCGGGTTCGAATTCGATAATTTCTTAACAAACGATCCTCAAACCTAGTAATATTCGACTCGGCTCGGTTACATCCCTAACCCTTTGCCCTTCTTTTTCCTGATGGATCTATTTTATGGGTTTCGACTCATTTTTACACCATCTAGAGGAATTATTATTATTATAAAAATTATACAGCATGCCAGAAAGTAAATCGTTAGCTCGAATAGCATTCATCAAGACGAGCAATATTTAATAAAGATTAAATAATTACAACGACTAATAATCGAGTTAAATACACAACATATATATATATATATATATATATATATATATATATATATATATATATATATATATATATATATATATAGCCAGGGGGGAGGGGGCAGCACTAAAACCTTTACTCGAGTCGCATAGCATCAGCAATTGTCGAAGCATTCCAAATGCTCGCACATAAATAGGATAAGTGCACGAAAAACTACTCTCAATGAGATAGATTAGGACGTGAAAGATATTATGAGACAGGAGACGAACCATCCTCATTCCCATGGCTGTTTAAACTCGTCATTCTCTTATCTTGTCGTCTGCCATCCTCATTCCCATGGCTGTTTAAACTCGTCATTCTCTTATCTTGTCGTCTGGCTTGATTAATGCGTTTACTTTTCTTTCCAACTGTAAATGAAAGAAAATGTACTCTCATTATCTTGATAAGTACGTGGTAAGTAAAAAAAAGCTGAAATCCTTCCAAGATAGTAGGTGTATCCTTCAAACATGACTTCTCATTAAACTTGTTAACATCGTCTAATTTTCCAGCATTGATTTAACAAATCAGCTAATCCTAACTCAAGAATCCCAAAACAAACATTACATGCAGATTTGCTCAATCCAACGTAAGCCAAAAAAAACACACGGAACTTTTTGTTTACATTAAACAGAGACTTACTATTAGCTAAGATGAACAGCAATTTTTATTTTATTTTTACGTATTAGGCTATATAAAATGGGAATGCTGCACCTTATTTTAAAAAAAATGTAGGCATTCTGGAATAAAAAAAGTAAAAGAAACCATTTCTGAGCAACTAATTTATCTTTCTCTACATGTCCCAAGACCAGCAAAAGTTTAAAATAGCGGTTGTCTAGAGCATGTAAAGCCTGAGATAGTGGATCCCCCGAGCTTTATATGCTTCATATTTCTGCAGTTTTATGACATGAAAACTGTCTTTTTAGAGAAAATTGCATCTTTGAATTCTTATGTATCAACACAGCTATATCATTTCTATCCCATTTTGAAGAAACTAGATGTTTAATGAGGCGACTAAAAGACAAACCTGAGAGTTCTTAACCTTCACTCTTTGAAGTTCTTCAACCAGACTTTCAATGCTGACATTTTGAAACTCGTTTTAGTCAATGCCATATAACAACATGAACTCAGCCTATAAAAGGGGTTGATTTAATACCTATGTTGCATGTGACTAAGCTGAGCTTGCAACTCTCGCTCCCTCACAGTTGGGTTCATCTGCATCAAGTAAAAAAGAATGATATTTAAAATGTTGCTGAAATAAATAAATTACTCCGAGATCAAGCAGGAATCAATCATTGCACTTTCAGGCTGCAACAGAGGTACAAGCAGGATAATTTAACAGAATTAATCAGCCAGAGCAATAATACCTGCCATTGGTCATTTGTTCCAGCCTCTAACTCGGTAGCATTGCCTGTGCATAAGTCAATCACAAGTAAGCAGAAAAAAGAAGTCCGAAAAATAACAGTAAGTTAGCCCCGATAAAGCAAGGGATGAGGGAAGAAATTAGCTGGATCCAAGTTCCAACGAATCACGTGAAACGAAAAGGAAATAAGAGGCATGCAACAGATCATACCAGAGCTTTGTTCTACAAACTTCATCAATCTAAGTATCTCATCCTGACAAGATGAACAGGAACCAATTAGCACCACCATAGTTAAAGAATAACTAAGTGGGAATTTAGTCAAATTTTATAAATATCTTATAAGCTGCTGCACCATTATTTATTTCTAATAAGATGCTAATTTAATTCAAATTAGGTAGTTGAAAGTGATTATAGAATAAATAAAGAACTTAACAATTTTAGCAAAAGTTATTCCTGAAGTAAAAGGATCAACCTAAGTAGCCCATCACAATGGAATTTTCCAAAAAAAGTTGGTCTGTTTAAAACTTTTGAGATTATTATTATTTAATTAAAGAACACCACACACTTTTGAGAGCTTATCATTTTAAAGAGTTTATAAGCTTAACCAAAGTCCTTCTTAAGTTAAGTGCTTACTCTTAGTGCAGTGTTCTGCTGCAGGATGAATTGCAACGACGAGAAAACTGTACCGGCAATTTGGTTTGGCCCCGTCGGGCTTGTAGAGCCGCTCGAAATTAGATTTAAGTTAGGACCCTGAATTAAGAGATAGAAAAGGTTATTTTGAGCAATGAATAAACTAAGACAAGAATTCATTGAATAAAAAAGCTGTCTCATGCTGGAAATAATATAATCAGGATATCAAAAGTTGTAATAGAGGGACACAAAAAGATCTGTAATTAAAGTATGCACTTGAATAAAACATATAAAGCTGTCAAATTAACTAGATAGATCTCCATCACATTATTTGCTTATGCAACCCTCTAAGAATTCCACTATAACTTCTAAGTTTCAAAATTATTAAACAATGCAGTCTAGTTAGTTAATAAGAGCACGTACAAGAGGAACTCGGCAGTCATATGAACAGAATACATTAAGAAGCATAGTATAAAAACAAAGAAGCAATGACCGAACAGGTAACTAAACTAACGTAATATTAGGAGTTAAAAACATACCTTGGGACTCATTTCTGCTGAAGTGACTTTGAATCGTCCCCTACGAGCAACTACTGCACCTTCAGATGCTTCCTCCCCTAAGATGGAAAAATAGGTATTTAAACATACACTTTTCAATCAAATAACTAAAAGAAAAGTTCGGATCCATTTAATGTTGCTTAGACCATATGCATTACCAGCATTAGAATTACTAATATCTTTCTTTGGGCGATATTGCAGAGGACCACTGTAATTCCGTTCTTTCTGATACTTTGGTTGCAGATATTCCCTTCAATAAAATAAAACTACATTAATCCAACAATTTTGCTAAAATACACGCACAGAAAACTATAGTCTATTTAGTACAGCTTTACAAACAAAAGAAGGGCAAATGGAGGACAATTACCTCCTTCCAACTGACAAAACACAATTACAATATCACAAGAAGGTGTCTAGCAAGGATATCAGGAGACAAATTAAGAAAATCTCATCTTAAGATACACGTGTCGTCACTTCGGGCAGTGAATAAATTAATTTATATAAACCTTATCTTGCATTTTTTATGTTTCCACTATAATGGATGCTGGAGAGATAAAAAACCCAACAACACATTCAGGAATGCAGCAATTCATATCTTTACCAGAAGGGTTATAGAATTATTTTCGCAGACCAATTTGTTCTCCACAAATTTGAGAATTAGAACAGGTACTCAATTAAACAAGAGTGTGTCACAAAAGTGAAGACAATAGAAGCAGATTTCAGAGAAGATACAAGAGAAAAGGTCAGAAGTCAGAGCTTTGTAGAGGAAATCATGGTTCTATCAAAGCCTAACTTACCAAAGGAAAGATTTTTATTATAAAATAGAATTGCATAATATGACATAAAGAAAACACCTGTCTCCATCACTAATAAGTTTCTTTGGGGAGAGAACATAATCCTGTACCAGTGATCCACTGGAAAATTTTCTGGGCCCCGCACTAACAGAATGTAATAAGGAGGCTCTTGGACAACCATCCCCACCATCATCCCTTCTTGCTTCTTGATTCACGACACTTGCAAGTGACTGTTGTTGACTTTGTTGTTCAGGATCTGAATGGGCAGAATCTCTAGAACTTGGACTGCTAACAGCAACATCATCTTCACAAACATCAAAACAGCCCCTGTATTGACCAAAAGTGAGTCATGAAACGTGGCAAAAAGAGATCAGAGTTAAGGTGAAAACTGACAAATGAAAGAAGTAAAGACGTTGCATTAATAAATGTATAGATAATCAGTAATCTGTCAGTTATTCAATTCAATGCTGCTTCAAAACTTATCATGTTAAAAAAGTGATGTAAGGTATCACTAAGTTATTTCTAGATCTTTATTCGAAAGAAAGTCAAAAGAGGGCTCAATCAAGAAAACTAAAATTTAATGCCATCTTCATGGCCCCTTAATATTATAAACACAGAACTCCTTTAATTATAACAAACACAAGATTATTGATTAGAAAGGTTTAAGAGATATTACGGTTTTGGATCTTAACAAGATTGACATTTTAGTAACTATCTAAATTACTGATGCCACCAATTTCTAAACATTCTCAGTGTGAAAACAAGAGCAGAAGCAAAAAGGTTAACAGAAGTGATAGCATACTTTAGAGCCTGAAGAGGTTTCATCGGAAATGCGGCAAGAGAAATCTCCAAATTATGCATATCATTGAGCTCATCCTAATAAAATAAGAAAAATACCATGCTGATAAAAAATAAAATGGAAGAAACGCAAAAAGAAGATGAATAAAATGAAGCTGACAGACGTAACAATTATGTAATGAAAATCAGTATAAAAGAAGCAATACCTCCAATTGAGACGCAGCTTTAGAATGGTCAGTGAGGTCCAACATTTCCTGCCCATCTACAAGCTTTCCACCCACGCTAGAATTTTCTGAATTTGACACGAGATCATCTTGAATCTGCAAGCAGAACAACTTCATAGGAACTGCCATTTACTATATTCAACAATTCACAAACTTATAAGAGGCTATACAATACCTGGGCAGCTTGATTCTTCAGATCCTCCAAATTGAAATTCCACGCACTGATTCCTCGAATATACTCTTGCTGCAAATAGCAAAATCATGATAAGGCTGGCTAGAAGCCTAGAATAAAATATGTGTACAATAATGATGCAAAGAAATTGCAATTTAATAAAACTTATCATGCCAGTCCTTATTTGATTTTATTAGTAGAGCTGATATCACAAGCAGCTACAAAAAAGACCCCGATGCATAATGAAGTATAAATTATCAATACTGAAATATATAAAATATTAAACTATATTATAATACAGACTTTAGAAGTCCCTATTCTGCATCCTCACTATCTCCCTACCTTTACCATGTTTGACAATTCAATGGTGCAGTCTCCAAAATTATTTTCTTAGATAGTTAAGAATTAGTATATAGCTCAATGTAAAAAGGGAAGCATTTAAGCTCACACATCAGCATTATAGCAACTATACCCTATAGAAACATACATGAATTATTGAGGACATATAATGGAATTTTTTTACCCCTTAATTTCCAAATAAATAACACAAATTGAATCAATTATAAGATTAAAAGGGCAACCAAGTGTACATGCAAAAATTAAGAAACAAGAAAGTTGACTTCTGACCTGTGATAAATGCTCCTTCTCGTACAATGCCTTATTTTGTACAAGCATATCTGCTTCTTTTACCTGAATCACTATTTGGTCTGTGAGAAAATTCATACAGTACAGAAATTATGTTTAGTAAAGTAAATACACAAGAGTGTGATCAGTCACCTTAAGAATCCTAAAACGCTCTCCTAGAGAGGACATGCCAGCAAGAACATTACGTTCCAAATATTCATTTGAGCGTGCATGCTTGAAGAACGAGTGCTTCAAAAGCTTTTCTGAAGTTGGACGTTTTTTGGGATCCTTCACCAAGCAAGCAGCGACCATTTCTTTGAAAGACTGAAAAGCTGTGTTTTAGCAACAAAATAAAGATTAGGTGTTAACTTTTAAGAAAAACAAGATAGACCTTGGAAAACTTTTTGTCTCTTTCATAGTCCAGCCCAGGGGGTGCATTTTGTAGCGTCATCAGTAGAACCTGAATTTAGCACGAGGGAAGAATGTTAAAAACTGAACATTTCCGCTAGTTAGGATTCAAATAAAAGATCTACACCAAGACCTTCATTGGTGGGTACTTCGAGAAAGGTGCATGACCATGAGCAAGTTCAAGGGCTGTGATTCCAAATGACCAGATATCTGCTCTGTAAGGCAAAAGAAATTACAAAAGCATTGCGAACAAATAAATAGAGTCTAAGGAATAGGCAAAGAAGATCTTCTTCAAACACTCACTTGAAATCATAACCATGTAATTGCTGCATTACTTCAGGAGCCATCCTGTTACAATATACACATAAAAGGAAAAGGTTCACAAGGACAAATAATTAATCCATTGTGATAACACATATATTATACATAATAAAATTCCTTCATGCAAAATAACTTACCAGCATGGGGTTCCAACAAATGTGTTTCGTGAACGCTGACGATCACCAGTATCATACATGGATGCAGAGACTCCAAAGTCAGCTAATTTAACAGTACCATTAGAATCAAGTAATATGTTCCCAGCCTGTGACATCACACAAAAAGAGAGAGGTAAGGAAAAAACCTAGCCATTACAAGAAATAATGGACTGCAGATGGTCCGTTACACACTGCACAAGACAGCATATTCCAAAAATTGAAGAGAATAGACATTCAAAGCCATACATAATGCTATATAATTAAATGAAGCTTTATCTCTCAGAGGTCCTGTCACAAGACCAAAGTGCAATGGGAATGTGGCATGTGGTTTCAACATACAATTAATAAATCAAACAATATAGCATGCGATGAAAATCAGAACAGCAGCCTAAAGAAGAAACCAAAAAAATTTGAGAAAATCACACCTTCACATCTCTGTGTATGAGTCCATGGGAGTGAAGATACGCAAGAGCTTTGAGGACCTCATATAATAATGTAGCAATAACAGGCTCCTCAAAACCCTCCGGATAAGCAGATTTCATAATGTGCAAGCAAGATCCACCATCCATGTAAGGCATCACAACCCATAGATAATGCTCAGTGGCGAAGGAGCAGTGTGCTCGCAAGAGGTTTGGATGGTCAATCAAAATCATGGTTTGTACCTCTCGTCGGATACCATCCTGTTTACAAGATAAGACAACCCAACAGAAAAATCAAAGAGGTGGAGATGGAAGGAAGTCAACAGCATCAGAGGTTAGCATATTGCTGATATATTTTAATAACTAAGAAAAAGTATACATGACCATTGCAGAAATTTTAAGACCTTCAACATGCATTCACAGTAAAACCACACCACCAAATCATCAAGTGGACGTCATGCTCTCGATATCAAACATTGATCTTCTAAGAATTTTCTTCAGTAAAATGATCATTCTTTGCATCTCAAATGCACTCAACAATCCAAACACTCCAAATTTCAACTCGCATGTAGACATATCTATCAAAAGTGATCATCTATTATGGAAAATAGAATGATTCTTTAGTAATGCTGACCCATAAACAGCATATAACATTTTGCCTTAGGCCTTCCAGATAGAACAATTTCTTCGAAATATAATCAAAAAGAAAATGGAATAATCATTTTTTTTTTAAAAAGATGAAGAGAATTATTAGTACATGAATTATCAGTAATTTTAACTCAGGCAGCAGACACAACCAACCCAAAAAGCATTCAAAATTCAAAAAATCATCAAGGCTAGCAAGCAAGAAAATGTGCACAAATTCAGAAGGTGGCCAAAATAAAACAAGCATTAGGAACTGAGATTATATCCAATTTCAGACTAGTATAACACATAAGATGCACTTGGAATACATTAGAAGAAGATGACATACTAAGTCATTGTTGCACTTGTCAAGATCAATAGCCTTTATTGCAACGATCTCATCAAGTGGAATACAAAGAGCTCTGTATACAATAGCACTAACACCTTCTCCAATTTCCTCATACAACTCATAATCTTTAGCGAAAAGTGGAAACTTTTTTGCTGATGTCTGTGCCATAATTTTGTTATACTAAATGTCAAGTCTTCTACACGTTGGCATCCCAGTACACATCAACAGGATGTAGACAAAGAAAGCTGGTGATGAAATAGAGTCCATTTCCAACACATTGATTTAACATTGTTCGTTTCCTACACAATAATTCCAGCTGCAACAATTTATCAACCTCAATTTCTACTAAAGCCAATCTCCAGCCGTAAGTTTGCCACTGAAATTTTCCATGCCATTAATCGAGCCTCCTACTTCCTGTAGATAAACAGCTAGAACTTTAACATATAGGAACAAGTGATTACTCATCCAGCCAATAGAGCACGTGGTTTATATCAGTATACGAGGTTTCAAACTTTCACTCTACCACCAAGCCCAAGAAAATGTCACAACTTATCAAAGCAATTTCCATTCTTGACACTTCGTTTTAAAGTGACTTCATTGTCAAGAACCAAATTACTTACTGTTGGCAAATATTAAACCATGTGGAACTAACATGAATTGCTTACGCCAAACATTTCAGTAAGAGTTCAATCAAACTTAAAAAGTTCAAATAAAACAATTCATCTATCCGGAATGCAGAAACAAGCACACATCATACTTTGAAGAACAATAAAACAGCGTTACTGAATTCACACAGAGTCTAACCAAAAGCAAACAGCGAAAAAAGCAACAGAAAAAGGCTACAAATTCAATCAACAAATATCCATTTTACGCAAATTCTCAGTGACATTGCCAACTGACCTAGGTTTTTCAGGCCGGATAATTTTCCGGTAGAGGTTGCAATTATCGATTCCGTCGGCGGGAGTAGTCCGTAATCAGCGATGAATCAACAATCAAATTTCCATTTGCGAGACGAATGAGAATATTCTTCACCACTTAGTTCTAAGTAAGAATGAAATGAGATTGAAATGGAATAAATTTGTGTAGAAAAATAAATATCTTTTCCAACTTCAGATTTTCTATTTATATGCTGTCTCAGTTGGCACCCACAGATCAAATTGAATGAATGTTTGGTTTTAATTGACTCTAAATTATCTCACAACACTTTTATTTCTTTGATTTGATTTGATTTGATTATCAAGCAGTAAAGCATTTTTCTGATTTGGAAGTAAATAATTGTAGAAAATAGAAATCACATTTTTTCATACTGGGCTGGGCTGGACTGGGATGGGCTTTCCATGGGCCCAAAAAAGAGCATAATTGCTATTTATATATGACCAATTTTAGTTTCATATAATTCATTGAATAAAGGTCAATGAAAATTCGCTTGTAGTAAAAGTTTTATTAATACCACCATAAATATTTGATTCTTATGATTCTTTCTACAAAAAATTTGAGACATGTTTTTCTTTCCTTTTTTTTTTTTCCTAAACATGTATATTGTGGGGATCAATTTCTATGCAACTGGTTCATCGGAGTTGCATCAAATATACTTCACTAATACTAAATAAGTTGGTCTTTAGTGCATTCCATCCGGTTTGAATCTCCTGTTATATTTTGATATTACATTTTGGTGTTACAAATAGTTGGATGAGAGAAAATATCAATTTTAGTAATGTATATTTTACCAAATCCAATTTTAGTCCTGTAATTTTTAGTATTTTTAATTTTAGTCCTTTTAGTTTCAATTTTGGTCCTGTAACTTTAAAAATTTCAATTTTAGTCCTATAAATTTCAAATTTAGTCCTATATCTTTTTGAGTTATCAAATTAGTCGTGTGTCTTTTAAAATATTATATAATTTATAATATGATTAATTTTGTTAATTTAAAAAGATATAGGACTAATTTTAAAACTAAGAGGACTAAAATTGAAATTTTAAAAAATATAGGACCAAAATTGAAACTAAAAGAACTAAAACTGAAAATACCAAAAATTACAGGACTAAAATTGGATTTGATAAAAGATATAGGACCAAAATTGATATTTTCTCTGTTGACACGTAGGATAAACTAATCTATACCCTAACAATAAATCCTAAGGAGAAAGGTTGAGATTTTCTTCTCTGCATACATGTCACTCATCTAACGCGTGTAACATGAGATGTAACATCAAAATGCAACAGGAAATCCAAAATTATTCCAGCACACAAGACATTTAATTATAAAACATTTTGTTCTAAATAATTATACATTTTAATTCATAAAAAAGACTCGGTGAAATATGAATGATATAAATATTTGAATAAGAAAAATATTTTTTTTTGGAAAAAATAAAGGTGTAAATATTTTTACCAAATATACTATATTTAATATTAAAAGGTACAATTTTCTAAGATGATCGAATTCAGACACAATGCACATTGAAAAATGAAAACACACGTTTTATCCCACAATAAATAGGCTAACCCTAATCAATAAAAATCGTTAAACTCAATTTTTGCCCATATTCATATTTCAATTTAAACTGACTATTGAAAGATTCACTTTTTCTTTATTTTGTACTTAAGTAAAGAATTTAAATCTAACACATCATCAATATTACTCATTAAGAAAAACAAACAAAGAAATCGAACACTTTTTTTTTAATTTAAACTAAACAGTTTAAAACCAACGTAAATTCTCTGATGGAGTTTAGCTAATCAAATGTACTAAAATCAAAATCACCAAAACAACCCACTTAATTTCAATTTCGTTTTTTGTTTTGTTTATCCTTTTCCTTTTCTTTTTCATGATCAATGAAGATTTTACATATAAGAACAGAGTATAAGAAATTAAATAAAAAAAAAATACAAAATATACAGCCATTCTAGTTATATTATGTATATTATCAAGTCTAGCTAGATTATAATTTGATAATTCTATTTAGTTGAAAATTTTGTTAGACGAAGCTAATTAAGTGATATGTTTGACATATCACTAACCTCGAATACCTTTTTTTTTAATATATTTTTTGCAAAAGTTCCTGCGCCCCGGGACACGCCATGTCACCATGTGAACATAACCTTCCCCTCTCCATATTCTATTTAAATCTATATATTGTTAAGGAGTTTAAATTGCAAAGAGACACGAAAATTGCAAAGAGGCACCGTGTTTCCGGGGCACAAGAACCTCCTCACTCTCAATTTTTTTTTTTATGATCTAATTCAACAAAGCATTAAGTGTGAATTAGGGAGTATTTTAAAAAAGGCAAAGATTTGTGCGAGACATTCTCAGGCAAGGGCTTACGGGAGACGGTCAGAAAGTGATAATTTTTTATATTAAAAAGTGATACTAATTTAATGAAAAGTGATAATGTTATTTATAGTATAAATGAAAAGTGATAACATTTTATATCGAAAGTGATAATAATTATTTAAAAACGTGTAAAATGATCTCACGTAAGATCTACCCTTAAAACTTATACAAAAATAAAAATTTTAATTACTCCTACAAATTAATCAAGATAAAACATCTCAATTCTAACGATAATATATGAGCTAGACTTTTGTGCAACAATTACAAGCTTATAATTTAGAATACGTACAACTGAATTTTGATCGATTCAAAAAATTAATATCTTTATATCTTACCGGATTTAATATCATAATTTATCGATGTTTTATGATCATAATAATGATAGCTATACACAGTGATATATTACTCACACATGCCATATACACAATTAATATTTCCTTCATTTTTCTTAAATACTATATATAGTATTAAATTAACGAGTTGTATTATAATAGTACTAGTCAACAAACTGTATTATACTTTAAACGCAATTATAGGTGAAGAGATTCAAATAGATTACGCCAATAAATAAATTAATAGATTGGAGATACTGCATTAATTAGATACTCCCTCAAAATGTAATAATAATCATGAAATGGAATGAGTATGATATTTTTGCAATATGTTTATAATTGAATTGGAGATCGATTTATTTCGTATCATAAACACTGGTTAACATATTAATAATATATATACTATGTTCTATTGCATATAAATATTTATAATTCAAAAATCTTAGTCATCTAATTCGAAGAGAATATTACAAAAGTTAATTAATTTTGAACGAGAAATTATAATCAAGAAGCATATATATCCACGTGAAAAATATAATTCCTTTATTTAATAGAAGAAAGATATTGGTCATGTTACACGATTTGGAAGTCAAATATGTAAATTAATTAAAGAATTTACTGATTGGTTCTCTACAACCATCAACGTCACATGTGACATGTTTATTTGATATCTTCTAGTAGAATATTACATTGTCTTAATATTTATCTCAAAATTAATTGTTGCATTAATTAATTAATTAATTAAATTGTTAGAACGTATAAACTATTTGCATTTTCACATCTCTAGGACTAGGATCTATTCTATTCTACCAAATTAAGGAGAAGCTTCTACGTATGGCGGCTAACTGGTTAAAATATTATACTTAATAATTTTTTTCTATGTATTTTATAGATAATTTAATTATAATTCACATTCATGCAATTTTTGACCTATCAGGTAAATAGGAGTATATAATGAATATATATATTTTTTGTGATCTAACAACTTTCAAATAATACTAAAAATTTTGCTTATATGCTATGATTAATATTCTTCTGAATGGCCAATTATTATAAAATTTTAAAACTGACAATATTATTTTAAAGTGTTTTAATTTTAATTGAATTCCACGTAATATTGGTTTCATGGAATAAGCCCATGTCATTGTGTATGCAATATCACATATAGTTTAAATAGTGAGTAATTTTATTAATTTTCGTCTAATTAAATTTCAGCATTGATTTCTCTAGGCAAACTCTTGTGCAAGATTTTCGGAAATTATTGTACAGAAATCATTTTATAAATAATTTGTGGTATAAATAAAATATGATAAATAGTTTTAATGACAAGTGATAATATGCTTAATTAAAAAATAATAATAATAATTTATAACATAAATAAAATATAAATATTTTTTAATAAAATGTAATAATATATTTAATTATAAAATGATAAATATTTTTAAAAAACGTAAAAATTATCTCACATAAAAAATCCATAGTTCTTAAGCAAGTGTTGCCTCAAAGAAAAATGTACTCTAAAAGATAGAAGCATTAGTATAAAAATATAAAGTACAGATCTACTAATTTATTTTTTTCCTTTAGTTATCAAACATATTGTTACTACTTACTCTTATTTATCTACACAATGTTATGTCACTGAAGATGTCAAAAAAGCAACGCACTAGAATAAGTCATTGTAGTAGAATTTAATAAGAGCTTCTTGAAAAGAAAAAAATATACTCCTATATATGTATTCTAGAACGAGTCCTACATTGTAGAATTAACAATTGAAAATTTCTTTATAAATAAATCCATTCTTCTAGAATGAGAAATACATTATAGATTTTTATATTTTTTTAAAAGGATAATATTCATTATTCATTGGTTTGGTAAGTAAGGTGAAAGCCATAATTATGCGAATGGCGTAAACGCGCCAGTTTAATTAAGTTCTGGATTGCCACGTGCGAAGTGACCGCATCACCCACCTGTCGTGTTAGCCAAGTAAGCTTTAGCGAAGTACCATTTCTTCATATAAATATATTTCCCTCCATTCCTACTCTTCCTCACATTTCTCCTCTCTCTAAAATTCGTTACACCTACCCTCTCTCTCTCTCCAAATATACATACACGATTGAATTTGCTGCGATAATTAATGCTAAATTATAATATGGAGGATGCTTGCATTTGCCCTAGCTTTAACAGCTATTCATCGGATAAATTGGCGGAGATCGCCGTCAGAGTCGCCGGAGAAAGATCCGTCGAGAGCGACGACGATTTCGAGTTCGCTTTAGTGCGCGGAGGTACGGCTGAGGAGTTCTTCTACGACGGCCAAGTCCGGCCAGTTTTCCCCGTGTTTAAGAGCGATTTGCTGCAGTCCGGCGGCGATGAGAAAGCACCGGAATCGGAGACGACTCAGGCGAGTGTTGTGATTCCGTTGAGTCAGCTTTTCACTGAAGAAGACAACGAGCGCGATCATCCGCCGTCGTGCTCGTCGTCGGAAGCCGATGAATTGGAGGCGATTCCGGCGGGTACGTATTGCTTATGGCGGCCGAAAATGGAGGATCCGCCGCTTCCAGGTCAGTGTAAGAAGAGTAGATCGACCGGATCCGGATCGAAGCGGTGGAAGATCCGAGATTTGTTGAGACGAAGTAAAAGCAACGGCAATGAGAATATCGTGTTTCTGACGCCGAAGCTTCGAGAAGCTGTAAATCCGAACAGATTAATTCAAGCGCCGAAAGCCGCCGCCGCCGCGTCGCCGAGATCGGCGCATGAGGCGTTTTACGTACGGAATAGAGCGATGAAGGAAGGGGAGAAGAAGAAATCGTATCTACCGTACAGGCAAGACCTCGTAGGGTTTTTCGCTAACGTGAGCGGTGTGCGCAGGAGTTTCTCCAACTTCTAGGTGTGTGCATCAACTGTTGTACCTTGTGCATCGAGTGGTATTCCAACTGGACTAATATATGTATAAACAAATTAAATTTAGTCTACCCAAGCTAGAGTGTCGTAACTGCAATTTTGTCAATTTGTATTGAATTCATATATATATATATATATGTATCAACCTACGGACGCAGGATTTATGTTCAAGGGGGCCCGAAATATACTTCATTCGTCTCACAACATAGTTCATTTTGCGATTTTACAGTGTTTTAGGCTCACAACACAATTCATTTTTGGGTTAAAAATAATTTTAATATGTAAATTATATTATGTGTTAGGTGTGAGAGGATAGAAAATATAAAAAATAAATAAATACTAATAAATTGAAAACAAGAAATAAGAAGGGAAATAGTAGAATCAACCCCTTGACCTCGAACACACTCGATGATGACCTCCACCACTTGACTACTTCAATCTTTTATAATAAATACTGCATATATACTAAATATTTACAAAACTTCAGGGGCCCAGTCCCCCTGGGCCTAGTGTGCGTCCGTCACTATCAACCTGTATATATATTTAAATTTAGAATTATAGATTTCTTTTTTATATACCCCAATATATAAAAAAATTTATAATTTTGAATCAAAGGAAGCCTAAGTTTTAGGACAGGAGGATGAGGGAGTGTAGTGTAAAGTGTAAACTCTTGAACAAAACAACTTGATTTCTAGTTAAAAGGTCAAGCTAATTATAGTGAGTTTTTATATTAAGTTTAATATTAGGATAGGTCTTGCGTGAGACCGTCTGACCATTTATTATTTTTTAAAATAGTTATCACTTTCGTTATAAAACGTTATCATTTTTACTATAAAATATTATCAATTTTTTATACTATAATTGTTCATGAAATAGCATTATCACTTTTCGTTAATTTGTTATTATTTTTCTTTCTAAAAGTTATCACTTTGTAAGCGTCTCACGTAAGCCCTTACATGAGACGATCTCACACAAGTCTTTGCCTTAATATTATTAATAAATGCATGCATATTGTTCTTTATAATTGAATTTCAATTTGCAAAATATAGTTTTTCTTAAATTAATCTTCACACAAAATATTCCTCCCTCCGTCCCATAATATTTTTCAAGTTTACTGTTTCACGTTGTTTAAGAAAATATGCACTTTTTGACTAGCTTTATTGACTTTAGAGAGTATTGTGGTATTTTTAGATAATAAAAAAGTATGAAGTAATGATATGTGTGTGAAAAATGAGTGACAAATTTAAAATTAAAGGAACTTTTGAGGTTGTTAGATAAAGTTATGTTTCCTTTTTTAGGGTGTAAGAGGTTTTGTGTGACAAACAAATGAGGAAAGTGTGAAATGTTTTATGGGACGGAGGGAGTATTATTTAATACATAAAAAAATTAAGATATGCTTGGTAAGAATCCCTCGATCAAAATGGTAATGGATATCATTGAGAGTCAATGATAATGAAAATAAAGGGTGGAGAGTAGTTATTGAATCAATGTCAATTTGAATGATAATGAATATAATTGAGAGTCAATGATAATGAAAATAAAGAGTGGAGTTATTGAATCAAGGGAAAACCACTACACACTTTTACTCTAAATTACTATGAGATACAATGAATTCAAATAATTACTCTTACACATAAAATATTAAAGTAAAATATCAAATTCTAACTTTATAATCTCATACAATTTTAAACCACAAACCCTACCACTCACCCACCCACCCACCCACCACCGGACCGCAGCCGGACCTCTGTCGGAACTTAAAATGTGCAAACCAAATTGTGCAAAACAAATTGTGCAAACACATAGGGGTATTTATGATATCACAATCATAATTGTGTAGTTATGAGTATTAGTGCTTTGAGTCATGTAGTTTATAACAATTATGCATTATTTTATGTATCCAATAATAAGTGATCCTTGAATCAATGAGAGCAATAGAAAAAAATTATGATTTTAAAGTACTCTTTATAGTATGATTCAATATATCTAACAATACTTTTGTATTATAAAAATTTAAAATTATATTATAATGTATCAGTAAATATTTAATATACTATTTATACTTTGTATGCTTTTGTTTGAAAGTCTTATCCTTCTTTATTCTTTTTTATTAATAAAATTCCTTTACATGATTAAAAAAATATAGTTATGAGATCAAAATTTTCTTATAGTTATGAGACCAAAAATGATTTTAACTCATTAAATTGTATATCATTTAACATAAAGATGTGTACTCTTTATTTTCTGAAGAAAAATAAAAAAAAAACATTAATGAAAAATATATACCCTTTAGAACAAAATGATGTACCCTTATTAATTAAAGTGTATATACACTTTAGAACAAAATAATATACTCTTATCCATAATGCTACCTCCAGCCACTTACAAGGTATTCATTTCACTATTCCTGACGTCCGCTTCAAAGGTATCAATTTTCTCTATTTAGTAAAGAAAATACACAATATGACCAACCACTTATCTCTAATACAACTACCAACTTTACCTATAATAATACTCCTTAATCCACGTACAAAAAGTAGATAAAGACCTTAAAATTGTCCACGTGCAAACAACAAACGGACGTGCAAACAGCAAACGATTACCTTGTAAGTGACCGAAGGGAGTACTAAATTCTAAAGGCCACTGCTACTCAAAATATTTTGCCAGATAAGATATCTGTGCATGCAACAATCAATAGATCCCATTATTCATCGATTATATGGACTCTTATCGAATCATTGTAATAAATCAAATTTTTTTAAATAAATTTAAAGATTCATTTCAAGCGAAAATCAATCATCTCACACACCTCAAAATTTGCGGTTTACATGCCCTTTTTCCTGGTGGTTTCCGCATAAGTTAGAATAGTTAGAGAAAGAATAAATAATAATAATAGGGTAATTTAAGGCTCAAGATTTAAGAGGTGATTTCTTTGATGTTCCCAAAAATGGTCGGCATAGTAAACCATGCTCATATTTAAAGCAACAATCAATTAACAATTAATGTTTTATTTTGATATCACAACTTATTTTATTAAACCATTAATTAATACATCTAATCTACCACATCAATGGGCCTTAGGGATAGGTAGGACATTAATGTGACGTTCTATTTTACCTTTTCTTTTCTTTTTTTCAAATTAAAATTTATTTATTTATGGATATAGTATTAGGAGTACTCAAATCCAACAGTTAAGAAATTTACATAACTCCTTTTACGTAACAAACATTTACAGCAGAATAGAAACATGAGAAGTAAATCAATCTAAGTAAATGCTATCTTTAAAAATTTTACTGTTTCGCTACCACATCTTTGCTTTTATAATTTGTATTATTTTTATTGGATTGGGTCGATCCTATGTATATTTATTTATTTATTTAAATTTAAATATAATAAAAGTGAATGAAAACACTAAATGGAATTACAAGTGGCATTCCTAGAAAACGTAGTACAATTGATTAGAGTGAATTAAGAAGAGAATTACTTGGAAACGTGGATATAAATGTGATTAATTTAGGTGGATTCATTGATTGACTCGACATCATAATTAACATATCTGTCTATTATTAGTAGTCACACATTGGAACATAAATTGCTGTCACTCTTATTGGCTTCCTTATAAAAATGTTGCTTTGTGTTTACTTATCTTTTTTATTTTTAATTATTAATTTTCACTGCATCTACACCTGTAAATCACCACCACCCCATTTCCTTTCACTTCAATCCTTCCCGTCATTTTTTTTTATTTTTCTTAATTTTGTTATATTTTTATTATACTAACAACGTAAAACACATAACACACTACGGGACAAACGCAATTAGTCAATTAGTTCGAAGAAAAAATGGGCCTTTGAATTTTTGAAAGTAATCAATTAGAAATGTAAAATAAAATAAATAAATATATGTACATATAATAATATAGAACGCTCATTTATATTCTCTTGTTTGAAATATGCTCCTTTGATTATTATAACTAGATTTTCACCCGTGCTTTGCACGGACATGCATATGAAAAAAAATATTTTTGAGAATTTTTATTTTATTTTGCTTAGCAGTGTATGTTTAGAGAGTTTAACCAAAAATATATTTCATAAAACACAAAAATAAAATAGTAATTTAAATAAATTACGATTAAAACTTTAAATAAATAGTATTATAAATCCTAATGGTTATAAACTACAAAGATAAAACATGAATAAAAATATGGATGTATGTTAATATTTGGATGTACGAAAGTATTTATCTTTTTGTAACAATAAAAGGATAAGCATATTAAATGTGTATATGGCGTGTAATAATTATTAAACAAAGTACGTCCAAAAGATTATTGAGATGTTAATGTTTTAATTTTTTTAGTATTTTATTAAAATGATTTTTTTTATAAGACAGATATAAATGAAAAATTAAATAAGCATGGAGCTAGAAATATTTATTTATTTATGTATTATTTACAAATATATTTATCTATATTTATGAATTATTAAATATATACACATATATATATATATATACATATATATATATATATATATATATATATATATATATATATATATATATATAAGTTTAAAACTTTATAGTTGAACTAAAATATAAAGTAGATTATAAGTAAAGCATAAGAAAATTGAACTAACTTTACCAATAATTAAGAAAAAAGTCTTAATAAAATAAAATTACAAATTTTGAAAATTTTCTTTATAAACAACATTTCTAGTTGAACTAATATAGTTGTCGTTCTGATCACATATTAAAATTTTTAACCCTTCACGATTAGTTGCTCGTGAAACAGCAACGTATAACTGACCATGACTGAACACAGGTTTCTTTAGTAAAAGGCCAACATGGGAAAGAGATTGTCCCTAACTTTTGTTTATTGTCATTGAATACGATACAATCAGTGGAAACCGCCTTTTTTGAAACTTGAAAGATAGTCTCGTATCAGATGGTGTCAATGACATTCTTGGAATTAAGACAGTGTGGCCCGCATTACTTCCACATAAATCCTTGCTTCCAAAATATGAGATCCATGTTTTGTAATAACCAACCGAGTACCATTGCATAATTCAAGTGAATGATCAATATTCCTTAACAACATGACCGGAGTCCCAATCTTCAGCATTAACTCATGATTTGGGACACCTGAACATTTAATACTAATTAAAAATTCAGGTGTATGTATATCAACTAATAAGTCCACACTATCATCAGATTTGCATGCACTATCTGAACTCAACTATGTCTTTGCATTTGCAGAATTTAATGAATACATATATTCATTAACAATATTGACCACATCAAGTGTTGGAGCTAATATAGCACGGTTTTTCAAGAAACTTGAATCATTAATGGAATCTTTGTAGGATGGATATGTACTTTGCACAATGGTCGATATAGGATCACCTGCACAAGGCAACAATATATCTTCAGGAATTTCAACAATGAGTTCATCATCATTGTAAATTTCAATAGTTCCATCCCCGATCCTTGCAATCCATTCAGCAAATTCTCTTGACTTAACAAATTCCATAGTGGAATCTTGTCCTTGTAGCTCATGTTCTTAGTCAATCTCAAAATCTTGCAGCCTTCCAAATGTTTGAGGAATTTATTGTTGCGTGGACGATGTCCTGCCTAGTACCCTTGGGAATCACGGGTAGAATTTGACGAAAGTCCCCTCCAAAAACAACAGTCTTTCCTCCAAAAAAAATCTATTTAAAAAGTTTTTACGAAATCAATCCTCGAATTATTTAAAAAAATAACTAATTAAATTTGAAGCAAATTATGTGAATTTTCATGATATTTAATATTTAAGAGTTACTCATTTGTGAGACGGGTTTTTTTGTGAGACGGTTGTGAGACGGGTCGACCCATTACTAAAGTATGTTTATTTGTAATTAAAGTATATCAATAGTAAAATTATATTATAACACCATTAAATCATAATTTAATTCAACATTTATCATACTTTATAAAACATACTTTAACAATTATTAAACATACATTATCTATATAATAGACATACTTTAACATGTCTCACGAACCGTCTCATATATTTAACGTCTCACAAGAGAGTTTGTCAATATTTAAATGTAATCGATACAATATATTTAAATTATTTTATGTGCATTAATTTTTCATTAATAAAAGAATTTAAATGTATTCTATGCATTATATTTAAATTATTTTATGTATATTAATTTTTAATTAATAAAATAATTTTAAATAAATGGAAAAACATAAAAAATTATAAGGAGAAATTTGTTATTAAATTAAAAACATAAAAAAATAATCATGTATTTAAATGATAGAAAGAAAGTTTGTAATTATATTGAGAAAAATAAGAAGATCATGTATTTTAATGCAACTAATCCTCTTTTAAATAATATATTTAAAATTTTAATATATATATATATATATTTATTTATTTATTTATTTAAATTTAATTCAAGTATACTATTAAAATAAAAACAGATCAAGTTAGCAAATGTGTATGAGTTTGAATCAGAATATGTTTTATAAAATCAACAAATATTAAATATAAAATTTATTCCTATATCATATTGGATCATATTATAAATGTAAAAATATATATTTTTACTCATGGTTACATTATTATCGTTTTTAAAATTTAAAATAACGTATTAGATTTTTAATATAACGTATAAGAGAAAAAAATTTTTAATTTTTAAATATTTTTGTTTATGAAAAATAAATAAAAAAATATAATAAATATGATTCGTGCTTGTCTCGTTTTTTCTCTGCATAATACTAATCGTTTCCTATTTGTTGTTTTGAAGAAATTGTACATTTCGTATCATTTAAGGGCAGTTAATTTAGCCCATGTATACTATTAAAAAGTAAAGCTCATTTCTCATGTATTATGGGCTTTTAAATTCATCACATATATTTTAAAATCATAAACCCTTTTCAATACATGTATGTAATATTAAAAAAGCAAAGCCCATCTCACATGCATCTAATATACTTATGGAATTTTAAACCCATCACATGTGTATTAAAATTATAAGTCCATTTCATATGACTAACCCATTCTTACATCCTCTCAAACTTGCTCCTCTCTCTTGGTCGTCTACTCTTATCCACAAAAGTCATCCAAAACCTACACAAATCCTAAATCACTTGCTGACAATGGAAGGCTGCAGTATCGAAAAGGTGGCTTACAACATCTTTCATCACTTATTCCTAAAGAGCCTAGCATATTTTACCAACGCAGGCAAAGAGAAATTGGTTAGGCGAGCTGCGTGTTATGGTAGATTGTACCCAGATTCATCAGGCTCTATTTAAGATTTTTCTCACCTCCATTTTAAACCCTCTACATTGTCTTATTGTTTTGTCTTATTGGGATTATAGATCTCGTTTTTTTCTCTTGTTAAAATCATATAGCTAGCGGGTTTAATAGTTGAAGGGTTTCTTATGTTTGTGGTTAATATCAGTGTCCTATTGGGATTGTGGGCTCAAATCTAAGGCGTGCAGAGTTTCGTGTTTGGGGGTTGAATTCAGTACAAATAGTTATGAAAGGTTACTTGGGTAACTAAGCTAATGTATTATTGGGTTATAAGCCGTTATAAGTAAAGAGTTGGGAGTTAAAAAATCTCTCATTTGTTGATCTGGATGTGGTAGTTTATAACATAAAGATGAAAGATGCATTATACCGAGATTTTCATGTGTATGATTTGTGATTATCTTAGATTGAACCTTTAAAAAATATTTTGTTGTCTGATTGATTTAATAGACTTTTAGTTGCTCCAGCTCTTTCAAACTACCAATTTTTTTTTGAATATTTGATCTTTCATTTAACTACCTTATAATTCATGAGTATTAGTTCTTTGTTTTTGCTCCAGGAAATGCGTAGATGCTTCTCTTCAAGATTTAGAATAAAATAATACATCAAGAAAGAAACGGTTGGTAACACCTTCAATTTTGCTGCTTGCATTGAATTCTATATTTCCGTATGTATTGCTTATATTAATAAGCTAAAAAGTTATTTGAAACACCAACCCTAAGACTGATTTGTTATTCTGATTTTGCAGTGATTGGGTTTGTCTTTATTGGAGTAATTTATAATGTATCTTTTCTTTCTTATATTAAAGAGCTGAACAATTTCACTCTTAAATGTTACAAAATTATGTAACTGATATTTGGGAGGAAGCGTCTCAATTATCATGAGTTGCACTACCCTGATCCAGTCCCATATTTAGTTTGAGAGTTTTCAAATATACGTAGGCATTAATCGTGTATGTCATCTTTGTTTTCATATGACAGTTCCTATTCACTACATTATGGTATTATAAGGACCTCGGTTTCTTCTTCTGCTAGAACATTTAAGTGAAGTGTCTTTGTCTATATGACTAAATTATTTCTTGACTTGTAGTCTTTTTAGCCTAAAGTCGTGTTGTTGAGTAATCTACTTAATAGTATCCTAAATATTAAATTTAATTTAATTTATTTATAGCATTTAAATTTTAGCAAAATCATATTTTTTGATAAGACAGAAACACTATTTTTTTTATAATTAGTTAATTTTAATTACCCTGCAAACATTTTAATTTGTTTTCAAAGTTCTATATTAAGGAACCGAGGGTGTGTTTCTCTGAAATGAAGCAGCAAAAAGCAAGTATATTAATCTAATTGTGGAAGTTAATATAAAAATCTTTAGGAAACATGTTGTGTTCCATTTTCTGAGTGTAACTTATATTTTGGTTTCATTTCATCTTCTTCTAGTTTATTCTTAAGCCTAATTTCAATAATTAAGATCCATCACTCTAAAATGTGTATTGTTTTATATTTTTTTTAATGTCTGATTGTTGTTTGTCTAGTTCAAATATTTGGAGTTGCTTACTCCTCGGTTATTTGGCACACTTCCTCTAAGACGCAAACTGAACTACTTATCAACCAACATTGAGAAGACAACATACATCATAGATAAGTTCCTTATCTTATTCTATACTATACTATACTATACTATATTTTTCTTTCTTATTTTTTGTTGGGTATATTATGTATAAGTGACATAGTTCTCATTACATTGTAATGTAATACTAATTTGCTATGTATCCTATTTTTAGGATTTACTACTCTAGATTTTTTTCATGAAATTAAAACAAAGAGTGCTCTATGTTATACATCTAAAAAAGTTAGCTTTCAAATATGATAGTTGTTTTTTCGTGGAATTTCTTAGATTTCATTAGTAACACAATGGAATAAGCTAGTAAACTCATAATAACTGTGCAATTAATTTTAAAAAAAGTGTTATTAGTTGGTACCTCTCTTCCGCTTATGGTTTATTGTGCAGCTCTTTGTTAGCTTCTTTATTGATTCTACACTTAAAGTTGCACGTGAAGCCTTTGTTGCTTTAAGATAAACTTTGTTGTGTCTGCCTACTTTTTCTTCCTACCAAACTGAGTTGATCCACTATTCCTGGTTCTTCATCTTCATGCTCAAAATCTGACTTACTTTATGAATGATTGTCCATGGTTGTTCACCAAAATGATTGTTTTTAAAGGCTCCAAACTGCATCTCTTTGACTAATTCTCTCTAATGTTCATTGCAACTAAGCAAAGAATTTCTGAATATAAAGTCTAAAAAAAAAGAAGCAATGGTCAGTTTTAAAAGGTTGAATATATAGATATATAGACTCAATTTCCTAAATTTTGTAGGATTTACTATGGTTTTTTTCATGAAATTAATACAGAGTACTCTATATTATACATCTAAAAAAGTCAGCTTTCAAATGTAATTATTTTTTTCATGGAATTTCTTAGATTTCATTAGTAACACAATGAAATAAGCTAGTACACTCATAATAATTGTGCAACTAATTTTAAAAGAAGTGTTATTAGTTGGTACATCTCTTTCGCTTATGGTTAATTGTACAGCTCTTTGTTATCTTCTTCATTGATTCTACACTTGAAGTTGCACATGAAGTCGTTGTTGCTTTGAGATAAACTTGTGTCTGCCTTCTTTTTTTCCTACCAAACTGAGTTGATCCACTATTCCTAGTTCTTCATCTTCATGCTCAAAATCTGACTTACTTTATGAATGATTGCCCTTGGTTGTTCATCTAAATGAATGTTTATAAAGGCTCCAAAGTGAACAGCATCTCTTTGATTAATTCTCTCTAATGTTCATTGCAACTAATCAAGGAATTTCTGAATATAGAGTCTAAAAATAAGAAGCAACAATCTTGAGTTTTTAAAGGCTGAATATATATAAATGTATAGACTCAATGCTCAAATAGTGAATGATGTGATTGCTTGCTGCTCCAAGAAAAAGAGAATAGTGGGTAGGTAGCTAAGTGAATTGACTTTGTTTTTGACCAACATATCTTTGAACCAATAACTCCTATCACAGAAATAGGGGAATTTATGTACGTACTTTCATACTCAAATAATGTGTCTTCATGTGTTAAATTCAAACAAATAAAAAACATGTAATACGAATTTAATGGTCAATAATTTCTCATGAGCTATTCTTAAAAGAACTACTAAAAGATAGAATGATTTAATATTTAACGTTTCATGTGAAAAATGACACTTCTCATGAAAATGAACGATTAATCATTTTATGAACTTGTGTGTTCCATTAAGCCATGTGCAAGGAAAATAAATCATTTTTAAAAGCTAGATACAGTCCATGTGTAATTAATTATAGCAAAGTCTTCTAACATTAAAGGTTTTCTATAATGATTTTGTTGCTGCCGGTCCATTTTCTGCAGCAAGGGAGAAGTGAATAGTGAGATGATGTGCTAAAATGTGCTTCAATATTACCCTCTGTAGATTCCATTTCTTTGCTGAATCATCTATTTTGGTAAGTATTTCATCAATAAGTAATATTTTATTTTAGTAGTAAGTTCATATTGTTGGGCTATGATATCAAGTAATGACTTGAATTCTTTCTTCCTTAATTAATCATTTTATGAACTTGTGTGTTCTATTAAGCCATGTGCAAGGAAAATAAATCATTTTTAAAAGTTAGATACAGTCCATGTGTAATTAATTATAGCAAAGTCTTCTAACATTAAAGGTTTTCTATGATGATTTTGTTACTGCTGGTCCATTTTCTGCAACAAGGGAGAAGTGAATAGTGAGATGATGTGTTAAATTGTGCTTCAATACTACCCTCTGCAGATTCTATTTCTTTGCTGAATCATCTATTTTGGTAAGTATTTCATCAATAAGTAATATTTTATTTTAGTAGTAAGTTCATATTGTTGGGCTATGATATCAAGTAATGACTTGAATTCTTTCTTCCTTAATTAATCAATTTATGAACTTATGTGTTCTATTAAGCCATGTGCAAGGAAAATAAATTATTTTTAAAAGTTAGATACAGTCCATGTGTAATTAATTATAGCAAAGTCTTCTAACATTAAAGGTTTTCTATGATAATTTTATTGCTGCTGGTCCATATTCTGCAGCAAGGGAGAAGTGAATGGTGTGATGATGTGCTTATTTGTGCTTCAATACTACCCTCTGCAGATTCCATTTCTTTGCTAAATCATCTATTTTTGTAAGTATTTCATCAATAAGTAATATTTTATTTTAGTAGTTAGTTCATATTGTTGGGCTATGATATCAAGTAATGACTTGAATTCTTTCTTCCTTCAGCACAAACTCTGACTATCCTCTCATGCATTATATCTATGTTTGAATAGGTAGCAATTCTGCCAAGTTTGCACATCTCTATGCATCTCCACCAACCCGGCCTGTAAGTTAGCACATTAATTATTTGGTAGTGTTATCTTCGTGGATTTTTTGTTATTTATTATCATTATAATAGAGGGTTTTCGAGTAACAACTTAATTTTTCTTTAAAGTTTAAAATAAAGTATATACCTGTTTATCCTATTCTTTAAGAATAGGTGCTATGATTAAGTTAGAATAAATATCAACTTACTTCTAAATCACAATACATCCATCCATCCAACATAAGTTCTAAATATGGGCATGTTCTAAATATGGGCTTCATGCCTTCAACACCTATTATAGTACAAATTGCACTATCAACAACTTCCACACTTATGAAGGTGCAAGCCATTAGTCCAAAAAGCATCACATAAGACACATCAATCCCAACTTCTATGAGTTGCAAGCCCTAAGTTGAAGTTACATTACAAAAGATAGTTAAGTTTAATTCACTGCAGTGCAAAAGTCTCCAACACCACCAGTTAGTTCCTTTCCATATTGACAGTAGAAAGTCCTTAGTTGAAGTTACATTACAAAAGATAGTTAAGTTTGGGCCACTGCAGTGCAAAAGCCTTCAATACCAATTAGTCCTTTTCTACCTTTACAACAGCCTTCATCTTCTTTGTTGGTGCAGAAGATGAGAATTGATCAATAAGTGATCTTTTTGTATTAGCCTCTTCTAGAATGTCACACACCACAATTTCATTGGAAAGTGTAATATCTGGCGTTGAAATAGTATCTCCACATGACCCAATCTACAACATAATAATTAATTCAAATAGAATTTCAATTTGTAACTTGAATAATGAACACTGAATTTTTCTTAATTCTCAAGAAGAAAAATATTGTAAATATTACCACTTCGATTTCGTTCTCTTCATTTAGAAGATTGGAAAATATATCAGACTCCTACATCCAAAATAAATTAATAATAAATACATATCTAGATATACTGAAAATAAATAACTAAGTAGTTAAACAAACCTCACTATCTCCAAAAATTCCAGAATAAAGAGAGATTACACTTTGCTCAGTAGTTATCTTTAACACTGTGAATGTCTCACTTGGATTATGAAGTTGTGCAGTTCGAACTTGGACCTTAAACAAAATCTTCAGCCCCACCAATTGAGTAATTTCATTAAGAGTTTTATCACTATGGCCAATCTGATGTGGAATAAGTTTTTTTTTTAAAAAAAAAAACTTATTACCAAATAATCATGAAACTATTATTTTAACATGAATACATAAAAGATATTTTCATTAAGAGTTTTATCACTATTGCCAATCTAATGTGGAATAAGTTTTTTTTTTTAAAAAAAAAACTTATTAGCAAATAATCATAAACTATTATTTTAACATGAATACATAAAAGATATTGAATGCACCAACAACCTTTAATTTGATCTTGTACCTATTTTACAATGTCAAAATATTAAATCAATGGATTTAATGATACATGTATTATATCAAAAAAATTGAAGAACTTATACCTCATATTTCCTACTGTTTCAGTTTTATCACAACGCTCACAATAATAAAGATCCCCACATAATTCTAACTTCTTTGGGCAGTTTTTGCATGACAAATACCACCAATCAGCAACATTGTGAACCTCGACTATTTCACCATACACCCAAAAATATCCAAGCTACAATAAAATATTATATTAGTGCATTATATATCTAAATGACATAGAAACAGTCTAGGTATGTGACCATACCTCTTTATTTTTCTTGAGCTGATCTATACTCTTTATATTTGCTTGACCACTTGACAATTCATCCCCAATAATACTTACTGATGATTGTGCAATTGTACTTGCAGTGATTAAGTCATTGTTTTCTTGTACTATCCTTCAAAACATGTGTGTAATTGAATCAAATTTGCAAATTAAGTTGGCCATATAATAAAGTCTACAATCTGATTAGGCTTACATTGACTTAAAGTCCAAAATTTCTGGGACATCTCTATCCAATATCATTCTTGATACGTAATACATGTTGTATGCGGTTACTTTCTCTATTGAATAATAATTATATTTAGTAAATACAATTAAATACTTCAAAATATGTAATAAAGGCAGATAGATAAATTCTGTAAATGTGTATGTCAATCACCTCTAAAAACTTTAACACGAAATATTTGGAGAATCACAATAATTGGCTCAAAGCCACCGTTGTTGATACGGGACATCAGCTAATCAGCATTATCCCCCCACAATGTATATGGTAGTTGGTTCTTCCTATAATACATGACAAATAGAAAAACACATTGAATATTAGATTACCATAAATTATAATATATGTATAGAGTACTATAAAATGTTAAATTTTTATATTACTTATTGTCTTCCAAAACGATATCCATGAGTTTTGTTGGTCCATCCTTCAATTGAGGAGGGCTCCAGCTAACAACTTTTCCAATTATATCTTGCAAAAAAACATAAACACTTATCAGTGAAATATATTTAATATCATTTACTTCTTTTTATATTCTCAATTTACCAATAAGCTTTGTGTCATCCAACTTTTCTACGCATGCAATCTCTTGAAATGGCTGAAAAGCATATATTTTTTATGGGAACCCCTCATCAAACAGCTCAACAACTTGAGTTCGACTGAGAAACAACATTTTGAATTTGTTACATGTTGTTTTGTACTTCATGGTATTGTTGGTAACAATAAAACAACGTATAGCATAAGTTCGTCCTTCAGCTACCAATGGTGCAAAAGTTGGGATGAGATCTCGCTTTAGACTTGCATGAATTCTATCTCCCTGCATATAACTTATTGTCAGTAAATATGAAACTGAAAATGTCCCTTTGAATTCTCAATATTTATTTTTTCAAGGTTGGACAGTGTGTTGGCTACTATAATAAACAGTATTTATCAATCTTTGATGCCATGAAACATATTACTATCATTTTATATGCATTGTTAATGGTTTCATCATGCTAAGGATGATTTGAATTTATAAGATTAATCAATGTATAGAGTTCACACACTTCTGTAAACATGAGATTATGGAGATCACTATATGACTGCACAAACATCAGCTTCACTAACAAATGGAACATAACTTCTTTTTTTACAGGTCAGCCTATTAATGCATGGACATCAATTTCACCCATATACGAAATATAACACTGTATTTCAATCTCCCTATCATGGAAGATGCACTCCAAGCTGAAAGATGGACCCTTTCCTCCATAGCCAGGCACCTCATAGAGCCTAGCAACACGAACCTTCATTGCCCAATATGTTTTTGAAGGGCTGGTCTCTTTAATAAGAGAAAACAGTTGAGTAATTTTAGTATGTAATTGATAAAGTGAGATTTTAAGTGAGTGTCCAAGAGCTTCTTTGCTGCTTTTATAGTAAAATTTTACATAGCACTGTTGTATTATTTAAACATTCATAAGTATGGTAGCCACGCACATATGTCAATTTTAGTCACCAGGTCTATCTAATTCATTCTAGTGATTGGATGATTACATTAAATATTAATAAAATATTTTGAAGTCATGCAGCTCCTGCCATTCTTATATTTTCATATGTACTTAAAGACATGATGTTCACCTAACATTTGGACTTCTTTACTTGAATGATCAATTTACACTGTATGAACAGTAACATGCAGTATGGGGATGTATGATGTACTGTATATTTTGGCGGGAGTTTTTTTCTCTCCACTATCCTCCTTTTATATATATATAGATGTGAAAATTTTCGAATTAAAGAGGGTTTACAACTAGATGGCCATATTGGTGATCAAGAAGTTAAATCTCAAGACATATTTCATGTACTTTATGGAGAGCTCAAATGGCAAGATTTGTCTCGAGTAGTTTATAGTAAAAAGCTTATTGTTTAATTATGTTTATAAGGAATTTGTTTCGAACTATTAACTCAATTACAATATCTTTCCACATTTCTCTCAGAACATTTGGAAATATATATGAAAATTCTACTTAATAGATTTATTGATCATCACTTGCAAGCATCGGTCAAGGGGAAGGGGAGGTTGATCACTTAAAATGTGGGAAAAATGCAATTTTAGTTCCATACGAATAGTGTCATTTCACTTTTGGTCATTTTCAATACACTTTTGGTCTCATTACTTATTTTTTGCATTTCCGTTAAATAAATAAACGGAACTACCACGTGCTTCTCATGTGACTGTTAGTGGAATAAGATTGAACGGGGTTGATGCGATTCTCACACTGCTTCAGGAAAAAAAACCATAAATTACATAATAAATTTTAATTAAATTTTAAATAAAAGTTCAATGGATAGAACGTTATATTGAATAATTTGCCGTCTAGAATATGTATTAAGAAAATTTATATTTTTTAATTCTGAAAAAAAAATACTTTATATGTGTATTATTTAATATATGCAAGTATTAATCATAAAAATGTAATCATCATAGTTACAGTGCGGACTGTGGCGGACTTGCGTTATAATTGGGGGGAAAATTGTCTCCTAAAACAAATACTAACTTAATAAATAAATAAATAAAATCACTATAATATATAGAATCATTTTATAAAATTTATTTTTTATTTATTTTTAATTAAAAAGTTACGTTTCGTACTTTAATTGTAAAAAATTTAACTACTTGTGGAAGGTCGAACCCCCAAGCCTCAGGAGAATTTTAATTTACAATTATTATTTAATTATTCTTATAAAAAATAAAATCAAATAAATGAATAGTATGCTTCAGATTTTAAATTCATATTTGCAGGATTTATTTTATTATTATTATTATTATTATTATTATTATTTTAAATATACAAAGTTCGACTTGATTTCTAATTGGGCCGGATCCCGTTATATAGGCTCGGTTTTATTTGAGATAGTTAGATTGAACCCCCATATAACTAATTAGGATTGTGTTTTGGTGAGAAATTTAACAAAACAACGATTTAGATGTTGGGATAGTTGAATTCGGTCAAACTAATTAAATTAAATAATAAATTCACGCTATATTTCATTTGAGATACGTTTACGATTAGGTGGGTTTAGACATGCACGGCTGTTTCGAACAGTCGATTCCAGTTCCGAAAAATGTGAAATTGGAAACGAACCAATGGTAGGATGGTTTCGGTTCCGGTTCGGAACCGCCGGTTTTGGGTTTTTTTATTTATTTTTTTGTTTTTCAACTTAAAAACGTAAAAAAAATTAAAAAAATTGAAAAACTGCCAGTTCCAAACGGGAACCGCCGGTTCCGGTTTCACGAAATGAAGAACCGGAACTGAATCAATATATAGCCGGTTTCGGTTCGGTTCGCCGGTTCCGGAACCGCCGGTTTTCTGTTCCGAACAGGCGGTTCCGGTTAAAATATGCATATCTAGGTGGGTTGATATAAAATATACGATATAAAATTTAAAAGAATTTAAAATTTATTCTAAAATCTAATCATTTAAATTCATAGTTTTCAAAAAAATAATAATAAATTAATTAATCATATAATTCATAAAATTCTCTCAAATTTATAATCACTTAATTATACACTCCGTGAAATTAACTTAATTTACTTTCATGTCATTTCATTGTTTAATAGCTTTTCTGCTTAGTATATCTTTCAAGAAGATCGATGAAGTTGACGTTTACCGTCTTTAAAACCATGTAATGGAGATAGGGCTTATCTTTTCAAGGTCCACCTATTTTCCCAACTTAATTAATTTCCCAAAATTATTGCTACATATGAAAATATTTTCATCATTTAACAAAACAGCCTAATTTATTACTTTTACTCTATTATTTATTTTTACCAAAAATTTAAGGCTTTGCAGCAAAAGATGCAAACTAATGTCACTCAACTTATTCAGGAGCATTATGCGGACAAAATGTGTTTCTGGTTTATATGCTTGCACATTTCATTTTTCCTAATTATCATGTAAAAATCAATTATTTAATTATTTATTTATTTTATTTCTGGATGGTAGCATGGAGAAATGAGGTCGACAATCTTCAACTTAGATATCTGATCTTCAAGTGTAGAAGCTGTGATTTACCAAACTTTCGCTTTCATTATCCTATGTGTATGTATGCATGCATGCATTATGGCAGTATTATTTTCAACAATCATGAGAAGAAAGTAAAAACCTGTGGCCCATCCAGCAATGTCGACCGTTAACGGGTTCCTCGCCCCGCCCACCGCACAGTTATGTAGACCGGTGGCTGCATTCCACCCCGTTGCCACCGCGAGGCTTAGTACTTCTTCCGCCACTCCACCACCCAGTCTGATCGGAGACAAGCCCGTTTTTGCTGCACCCTCTCACATCATCTATCCCAAATGGGTAATCAAAATGTGTTGGTATTCATTTGAAGAAAAAATGGAGAGTAGTTGAATGAAAGGATTCTGTATTTTTCGAATTATTGGACATGTTTTCAATGAGAAAGTTATTCCTACATGTTTTCACTTTCTAAAGCATTTGAAAATGCAGAGAGGGGACTCATATGGGGAAGCCATAGCTGGACTCGAAAAGCTACTAAGGTTTGAGCTCATTAAAGTTATAAATTTGGTTTGCTGGATAAGTGTTTGATTGATTATAACGGAAAATGCAGTGATAAGGAAGAAGTAGCACCTGTGGCAGTGGCTAAAATAGATCAAATTACAGCGGCGTTGGAGACGGAGAATGGCAGTGCAACCCTTCCACCTACAGTTGAAAGGTTGAAAACAGGCTTCCTCAAGTTCAAAAAAGAGAAATACGAGTAAGTTACCAAATGTTCGGATGAAAATTTTGAATGAAATTGCAAATTCTGAATAATGAAGAAAGATGATACGAACTCTAACATGTGTTGGCTCAACAATTCAGCAAAAGGCCTGGTTTATTTAGTGAACTTGCCAGAGGCCAGAGTCCCAAGGTACAAGATTGAATATATATTTTGTTGATTTTCTGATTAAGCAGTAAATTTTGATATGGATAAGTTGATCATGCGCAGTACATGATCTTTGCATGCTCGGACTCACGTGTTTGTCCATCCCATGTGCTGGACATCAAACTAGGGGAGGCATTCGTTGTCCGAAACATTGCTAACATGGTCCCTGGATATGACAAGGTCTCATATAATTTTTAAAAGGAAAAAAATAAATCATTGATCCATTACCTGCTGTTTTGACATGGAATCTTTCCAAATGCTCTGCTATTACAGACCAAATATGCTGGAGTAGGAGCTGCTATAGAGTATGCTGTTCTGCACCTGAAGGTGAAATAACACAGAAGTTGTCAGTTTTCTTTGTTTTACAAAGTATGGGTGGCTGGTAAATCAAAATGTGTTCAAAATTCTCAGATTTGTAGTCGAGAATTGTTAAATTGTAGAATGAGTCGGTGAAAATGCACACGAAATACTTTTCAGGTAAAAGAAATTGTAGTGATCGGGCACAGCGCTTGTGGGGGAATTAAGGGGCTCATGTCATTTCCATACGATGGATCATCCAGCACGTAAGTCACCTTTTTTTTCAACGGTCATCCTCATAAGTAGCCAATATTAAAAGTGTCGAGAATGTGGGAAAAAAGAATCCTTATAGTGCTTACTTGTAGAGAGAAAAACTGAGATGCACTTTCCATAGTTTGGTAACACCTTGCAATTTCTGCTCTGCTTGACTTTTTCAGTGAATTCATTGAAGAATGGGTGAAAATATGCTTACCTGCAAAGGGCAAAGTGATAGCTGAGAATGGAAGCATATCTTTTGGTGATCAATGCGCATTGTGCGAAAAGGTAAAAGAACTCAACTTTTACCACAAGGGCACAAAGATAAATATGGATGAACCACATTTCAATCAACTTAAAATACATTACCCTTTTCCAACTGTAACAGGAGGCAGTGAATGTATCACTTTGGAACCTGTTAACATATCCATTTGTTAGACATGGGCTGGTGAATGGAACTCTTGCCATCAGGGCTGGCTACTATGATTTCGTCAAAGGAACCTTCGAGCTTTGGGGGTTTGAATTCAGCACAACACCTGTATCTTTCTGAACCTGAATCCATTACTAGATTCAGGATGGCCCTTTTCCTCTGATCCCTAGATACTATTTGATACAGCTATGCAAGTCAAATGAGGACTCCTTTTTTCTGTATGATTCACTCTTACATCAGGCAATGGATTCAAGACTTCAAAATCCTGTGAAAATTCTGGTAACTGTTGAATGAAAGTGTAGAGCTACAAAAAATGAAAAAAAAACCGACAGAACGAAAATTTCAATGAAAACTTAAAAATTGAGTAAGAAGAGAGTTAACTTTCGAAAATGTAGCTACATTACCAATAGAGACATCAGATGAGTTTATAGTCAAACTCAACATGCATAAAAATGAAATAGCACAATATAAACTTGTAGTAATTTAATCAAAAATCAAGAACACATGGCTAGGGAAAAAAGCATACCCTACATAAAAATTATGATATCTGTACATACAAAGGACAGTGATTTGAACAGTACCTCAATTCTGGGACTGTACAATGTTGGCCACTAATCAGATAAATAATAGGAAAATAATAAATATTTCTGCCATGAAGTAGCATAAGAATTGCAATTACAACAATTTCTACTTTAGGATTCGTCAGGCTTAGGCTCAAGGATTACAGGGATCTTTTCCAATTTATCACCACGCAGCACTTCTACAATGACCTGAAAAGAATAGCATTTGAAAACTTGAGTTAACTCAGTTCCATTAATTTAAACTGCAATTTCCATCGTGTAATTCCAAAATTTTTAGCATAATAGACAGCAATTTTTCTCGTTCAGATATTTTCTTATTCAAGATTTCAGATTCAGCATATGTTCAGTAATCTCTAACCCCCCCCCCCCCCCCCCCCCCCTCCCCCAAAAAAAAAAAGGGAGAGAAATGGCATGCATGCTTTTGTTTATCATATACTTGCTAAACAAGAACGCCCTCTTTGTGGAAATATATAATCTTTAGACAATGTGGATTGGCACTTCTATCAATACTTACCTTATCACCAACTTTGCACTGGTCAAGGATTCTGTACAAATCACTGCCATTCGCAACTTTCTTTCCGTTAACTGATGTAATTATGTCACCCAAAATAAGTCTTCCATAGGCATCACGTTTGGTGGATAGAAGACCCTGTAGAACAAACAGAACCAAAGCTAATTTCAGTACAACAAAATTTTACAAGCTGACTTTCAATAAAAGAAACCTATAAGCAAATTAAAATTTCAAATATTTCATCTTTTATGAAACCAAAATTGGTGAATTAAACCACTTACTGCTTTGCCTGCCGGTCCATTTGAAGGAGCATCCAAGACAAGAACTCCACTAACACCCAGTTGCTCAACTGACTGATCAGGTGCAAACTTAATTCCCAAAATAGGTCTGGTGACTTTCCCGAACTTCACCAACTGATCAACAATGCCACTAACCTGAACATAAAGGGGAAATTATAGTTAGAATTCAGAACTTTTCGGAACTTAAAGAGCACTGTGAAAAACCACACCAAATTCAGTAATCCCAAGCAACTAATACTTAAGCAGTCACTCACGGTGTCAACTGGAATAGAAAATCCAACGCCAGATGAAGCCCCCGAAGGAGAGTATATGGCTGTGTTTATCCCAATAAGATTCCCGGAACTGTCAAGAAGTGGCCCTCCACTATTGCCTGGATTAATGGCAGCATCAGTCTGGATGACATCCTGAATTGGTCGGCCAGTTGCAGCTGAGCTAATTTCTCTTCGCAGTCCACTACAGAAAAAAAGAACTTAAATATATCAGTGATATCACAAATACCAACTCTAATGTTATTTCTATGGTAACTCTTTTTGGTTATTCCTTATACCCTATTCTATTTTTTAATAAAATTCTTTGCTGTTCAAAAAAAAAAAAAAAAAATACAAATACCAACCCTAATTCATACCAATATAAGGCTTAGCCTACATAAACTGTTCACTAATTCTTGATCATTTTTGAGGATCCCCTGAATAATGGAATCCAAATTTGATTCACAATAGTGTTATACAACTTCCATCATGTTCCAACTAGATTGAGGGAGGACTATATTATTTTTTTATGTTATTTGCTCAACTAGATTGAGGTATCAAAATCAACAGGTAAGACAATGGTTGTGAAAATACAAGTTAAAATATTTTTTAGAAGTACGCTGCTCTGTTCGCTTTCCTTATGCAACAACAAACCTGTTCTTGAAAATATACCAGATATCCAGATACGTACAATGACCCACAAAAAAGCTTATGAAACAAAATATTACAATGTGGAACTACTAAAAATGCTGTTTAGTACCTGATAACACCGGTCGTAAGAGTATGATCCAATCCAAACTGTAGACCAATAAATTGAAACAAAAAGGCATTGTTAGACAGATAAATTATATATCCAATATAAATGAAGTTTTTCCAGTTGGGCTATATGGTTATCCTGAGGAGAAACTGAGCTTCTTGAAAAAATGAATGATCTTATCAATTCACAAATGTAAGATTGATATAGGCACAGGAATCCATGGAGTATCATATAGGATCTTTTATAAAAGGAAGAGGTTTGCGAAAAAGTTTCAATCAGTTGAAAACAGCCATGATGCCAATCAGGGTACTTGAAAATGAAAACAAGGGAAATCTCCCGGAAAAGAAAAATGAGAAAAGAATGAGTTAGTGTTACGATACCCCTCATTAATATCCACAAGAGAGGGAAGGACATATAAGTTGGGCTCAACCCTTCACCTCTGACCATGGTTTTGGGTTATGTTAGGGTTCCCCTATCTTATATGCCTAACAGTAACAGTTAGGTTTTCAAAATCCACAATCAAGTGAAATTGCGGGCAATTTTCCATCAGTCAGAGTATGGATTAGACTTGACAAAAAAAGTCAAATTGAAAACGAATTGATAAAGGAAATATCTGCAAGAAGGAAATCATATGTTGGAGAAGAAAATGTGCTTCCTGCACTTACAGGATTTCCAATTGCATAAACTTTTTGACCAACAAGCAGGTCAGCAGAAACACCAATGGGTATTGGTCTCAATTTGTCTTTTGGTCCATTAATATGCAGAACAGCAACATCTTTATCCTGATCAAACCCAACAACTTCTGCATCATATGTGCTCTGATCTGCAAGAGTGACCCTGGAAATAACCAGAGAAAACTTATCAGAAAGTATAACATAGCTCAAAATAAAGGGCCAATACCAGAAACACGAGAGCAAATGTTATACAAAAGGATACAATATTTATATTATCATCAATATAGCCAACTCAATCATGCCATGAAATCTTATCTAACTACTTAGAATAAGTCTAAAAGCTTCCTACTCAGAGTTTATATATTGAGGAATATCAATTTTTGTTCATCAACGGATATCTCTATTTATTCTCCTTGGTGACTAGATGCATTAACCTTCACCAGACTTGAGTAATAGCAGAACAATACTATTGATCTATTGCTCCATAATTCTTTAAGAGATCAAACAATCAATTTACTTTGTTCATGAACATGTATTTAGTCTGTAGCACTAAGCCAATAACCAAGCACAAAGAAACAAGACAAACTAAAAGAACAATGGCATCTGACAACTATACCACATATGTATCGGAGAATAAATAATTTTTCTAAAAAAATTCCATCAAACAATGATAAACGAGCTTTAAGGAAAGACTGACTATATATTTTTAATAAGACATGACAGAAAAATACTTGAGATCAGATGCACCCCGAATCACATGATAATTTGTAACTATGTGGCCTTGCGAATCCCATACGAATCCTGATCCTGATCCTTGAGGCACCTCCAACACATCCAATGTAAATGCATCCTGCCTACAAAAAAATGCATCATATTAATTACAATGTCAAAATCTTACCAAATTAGAAACCACTATTAACTCCAAACCTAGATGAATGTGTTTGCATATCAGGCACATCAATCATTAAACCAACTGCTACAATAAAAGCAGCAGTAAATTATTAGAACGGATGTTTTATGATATCAAATTATTTTGACTTGTTAATAAAACATATTAGTCAAAGTCAGACGGTTAAACTCATTAACATTCGATCTCAATTAATGGAGCTATAACACAACTAAACTAGCTTAACACTTTTAGATGATCAACAACTCAAAGAACTCAAACACAGTTAAATTAGTTTTAGCTAATCCCGGAACATACATCTCCTAGCAAGATTTCACGAGAAAAATACAACACATAGAAGCAGAGTAACAAGTACCTAGAAGCGAGGTTAGTAATGTAGACGACCGATGGTGTGTTCTCCTGGAAAAGACGAACCGTAGCCAGCTCATCGGACTGCAATTTTCTCGGCGTAGAAACCACAAAAGCAGACGCGGAATCAACATCGGCGAGGAACAAAGACGCCGATAAAGCAACAGAAGCGCAAACCACGAACAACGAGTCGACGAGCCTCTTCACTCCATTGCTGGAATCGTGACCTGGCGCAGAATTGACCGGAAAAAAATTGTCGCCGAGGGCGGAAACAACGATCGGAGTGATCAAATTAGCACGATTCAGCTGGGAAAGAGATTTCGTGAGCGAGAATTTGGGGATTGAATTTAACTGTGGAAGTTTTGGAGTGGACGAGAAGAGTGTGGAAGCGAGTGCAGCCATTACAGTTACAGAGCGAGAGAAGTGAGGAAAACTTCTCCAATTGGTCAAATTATTTGTTTATTCATTCGATCTCGTTTTTCCAGTTTTCTTGTAGTTTGATTTATTTTATTTAATTCTATTATGTGGATGTGTTTTTTCTATGGTGATGTCGAACGGGTTTTAGCATTGGGCCGATTAAATCGTGACAGGCGCATTAAGGAATTTGGGCCTATGATAAATAGCTATTTCCATAGTCATATGTATCAGTATTTGTGTTCATGACTTAAAATAAATTTGTATATAATACTTACCACATTGTTTTAAAAAAATTGTACATTTTGATTAATTTTGTTAACTTTAAAGGGTATTGCAACATTTTTAAGAAATAAAAAAATATAAAATAATGGTATGTGTGTGAAAAAAGAGTGACAAAATTAAAATTAAAGTAATTTTTTAAAATGTTGGATAAAGTGGTGTTTCTTTTTTCGAAATATGAAGGATGGTGTGGGATAAATAAATAAGGAAAGTGTGAATGACCAGTGTGGGACGGGGGGAATTACTTCTTTTTCTCATTACTCTGAAAACATCTTTAATATGTTGTCTTAAGAGGTTTCATCTCAAAAAAAAAAAACTTAAATAGGTAGGGATGTAATCGAAGCAAGTCGAGTCGAACACTACTAGGTTTGAGGATCGTTTGTTAAGGAATTATCGAACTCAAGCCAGAGCTCGAACTCCACAAGAAAAAAATATCGAACTCGAGCTCGAACTCAAACTCAAACTGTTTGTTAAGGCTCACGAACACATAAAGTAACTTGTTCATGAACATTTAAATAATTTTGTATGTGGATATTAAAAAAATATTTCGTTTATAAACATTTAATGTTATTCATAATATCCAATAAATAAACTAACAAAATATAATAATAAATGATAAAAAATATTTAAATATTTAAATAATCACTTAAATTATTATCATATTTGTGAGGTTTAATACACAATATTTAATTATTGAATATAATAAATAAATAATAATATATAATACTAAAGAATAATTATAAAATTTACGAACACGTTTGTGAGCCATTAACGATCCCATAAACGAATATGTTCGTGAGCTTTCGAGCCAAACACCCTTAAGCTTGAGTTTGGTTTGATAAACTATTCGAGCTTAAAATTCAAGTTTGGTTTGGCTCATTAAGATTAATGAACGAGTTCGAACGAACATTTTATCGAATCAAGACTCTAATAGTCCGCGAACGGTTTGATTCGCTTATATCCCTATACATAGGACAGTCTCACACCACACGACACTTTCTTTTATTTTTTATTTTTTCCTGATTTTATTAGTTAATGACTTATAACTCTCATCATTATTTATTAAATTAATCTAAATATTGTTGGCCTATCAATAATTGAGAATAAATAGAACTTACTTTATAATAGCAAAAGCGACTTTATTATTCATAATTACTCGATTCGTTACTTTAGTGCCAAAATACAAAAATGAGTGGATTTTACACATAGAAGCACTTATATATTCAAGGGTTGAGATTCGTTTAGAAAATGTGGAAGATCAACGGTAGAAAAACTTGATGAACTTTCATTCAAAAAAAAATCTCGGTCGCTTCCCATAACAATTCGCCCGCAGAAGATCCCATTTCTTTCTTCGCACTTCCTAAGGTGATGAAAATTCTTCTATTAGTAGATGCATGTTTTGATATTTTGAAGGGGTTATTAATTTACTGGGATATTATGATCCGATTTCACGATTAGGGTTTTGATTATTCATTGTATGATTCCACCACTCTCAGTATAAAGTGTGTATTTTTATAAATTTTTGCGTGGTAAATTTTCATTCTCACATTTAATATTTGTATATAGAGTGATGTTTTGGTGATATTTTATTTAGTTTTATATGAAAGAAAACGTCAAGTGTGTTAATCTTCGATTCTGATCGTGATTCGTTTCGTGATTTTGGGTGATGTGATGTTGAGTTTCGCTGAGTATGCCTAATTTATTAAATTTCAGCTTATGAATGATTGTAGATGTGGCGATTTTGCTGATTTTAGAATTTGAAGAATTTCCAAAGTCTGAAGATATGATATTTGTGATTGTTGTCTCATTTATGCATATATTGTAGGGTTTATTTAAATGTCTGAAACAAAATCACCTATGAGGAAACCCGTTTTCACGAAGGTTGATCAGCTGCGTCCTGGCACAAATGGACACAATCTTGTAGTTAAGGTGTTGAGTTCGAATACAGTTTTAAGGAAGGGGAGGCCAGATGGGCCCCAAGTTCATCAAATGCGAATTGCTGAGTGTCTTGTGGGAGATGAAACTGGGACGATATTATTTACTGCTAGGAATGAGCAAGGTATAACAATATGCTTGTTTTACATTTTACATTTATCAGTGTAGAACTATATCTTATGGAAATTTTAAAATCTGATTAACTGGTGGATTTTCATGTAAACTTGTGATTATTATTTCTATTTCCTAGAATGAAAAACTTGAGTTTCTTTGATGACAGGATGCAAATCTTTCGTGGCTTGTACATTGCATAACAGGGCCTTTTTATGAATATTTTCTTCTTAAGTGTCTTGGTTATACCCTGCCCGTCCTTTGGATAATTGGATCTGAGCGAATAATTTGTGTGCTTTGTTTGTATTTAATGCTGAATCTGCAGACTTACCCGAGGTGGGAAAAGACCAAAGAATGAAGTTCATCTAGTTCATGGGGTTTAGTAATTCTGTATCTGTTCTGGTTTAATATAGATGGATCTATAAGTTTTCCAATAAGAAATTTGATCAGTCTGTTTCTTGTATTTGTTGGATTAGCTTTAATTTCCATGTTCTTTTTTATATATTATGATGTCAATTGAAAAAAGTGAAATTATATAAGTAGTATATATGTCTTCATGTAATGGTTTTAATGTGACTTATAAATATGCTCTCTTGAGTGCTATTTGAAGTCTTATCTTATCCACATTGTAACATGTCACTGCATATAAATAGGGTAGGAGATGGGCATATATGAGTAATCTCTAGTTTATTTGGCCAAATATTATTTTCTAGTTAGCATGCTTGTTACCTGATATGAGATGCATTTTCAGCCTGCTTTGATAAATTCCCATTTTCTATAATTGACACTCTCTATCCCAACATCCCAGATTCATTTTTCTTGTATTGAAATTCCTGCTTCTCTTAGTTGGAAAATCTTTATAATAACTGATTTTTAATGTGCAGTGGAGATGATGAAGCCTGATGCTACTGTAATTCTGAGAAACGGAAAAATAGACATGTTCAAGGGATCAATGAGACTTGCTGTTGACAAATGGGGGCGTGCGGAAGTGACTGACCCTGCAACATTCACTGTCAAAGAAGATAATAACCTTTCTCTAGTTGAATACGAATTGGTAAACGTCGTTGATGAGTGAAGTTGCCAGTACTCTCCTCTGCTTTCATATCAGTGATTGAAAAAAGAAGATGAATCTGGGGTTGTTTATGAGAATGCCAAGGTGATAATTTGTAGTTTTTGAAAGTCCTCTTGTTTGTCTGGTTTAGGACGAAGCATCTATATGGAAGGAGCTATGACTATTACTTGGTTAAGCGTTGCAGCTGGACGTAGAAGTAACGAACATCACAGCTTGTATAAATAGACAGGGTATTTGTTCAGACATTCTGTTCTCAAGTATCAATATTTTCCTGTCATGAATCTATCAGTATAAAGTAAATTGAAGACATTTCTGAGCATAATTTAGAAGGGTTTAACTGTATTGCTACAATAAATTTAACTATTATTGTATGCTGCTCATCTGAAACATGTTCAAGTGTACACCATTTCTAGTAAAATACTTGATGAACTAACATTCTCATTTCTCCATCACTCGATCATGATCAGTTGTAGATTTCAAAATTCGTCTTTCCCGACCAAGAGACAAAGGATGTTTCAAGGCGTGTCACCTCCTTTTCTGAGAAATTGCAGGTCTTTCATTTGCAGCTGCACAGCTTCTTTGGGCAAGGGCTTGGGCTCTGGTATCTTGATTTCATCTGTTCCATCTGCCACTCTCTTTGCCTTCTCCTTCACAATTCTTACTACTACTTCTTGCCCAACAGTGGGGAAGACTGAATTGAGGATGGTACATAGCAATTCCTCATCTTCTTCTTCTATAAGATTCCTACCAAAGCAACATACATAAATAGCTTCTAGTGCTTTCTCAGCTCTGATCTCCATCGGAATAGTGGGAACTGGTGCTTTCAGCTTCGCTCGTCTCTGCAAATAAAATTATGAAATCAGCACTGAATCGAGCAAACTCGTTTGAAATATTATCGAGCTTTCAAATTCATATTTCATCTCGACTGAGTAAAATGAAATCAAGATTCATCTAATCAAACAACAAATTTATAATTCAGCTTCACTGATTACATAAATGAAATCGAGATTCGTGGAATCAAATTGCAAGCAATTCAATAAAGTAAACAAATGCAGATAGATAGCAATCAATTGAATTTTAACATGAAATCAACTAACCTCTCTTGATTCGTTCATCATAGCGATGAAATTCTCTTCCTCAAACTCGATATCATCAGAAATCCGAAGCCTAGCAACTCCTTCCAGAATCTCCTCGGATTTAAGCAAACCAGCTCCCACTGCTGCAAGCCAACAACATAGCAGCACGTATAGAGGATCTCCCGCCTAACAATCAAATCCCCAATTTTAGACACCAAAAGATCATCTAATCCTAAGATGAAATTTGAAGTTCATGAATCCAATTACAGCTCGAATTCACGCAATTATAACCATTACCTTGCCTCGTCGATCCTGAAACTCAAAAAATGCCCTGGAATCATTAACCGAGCACTTGTTCCCCACTCTCCTCCTAAACTCTGCAAAATCTATGATGTCTCCTCCGACGCCGCCTTCGTCGCTGAGAATTCTGGCGAACAGACCGACAACCGGAAGCGAGCCGATGACTTTTTTGGCGAAGCCGGAGACGGAGTTGGACTCTTCCATGTAAGCTCTGATGAGAAGGTGTCCTCCATTGGTGTTGCGGCGGGTCCGGCGAGATGTGTAGTGGTGGGCTAAGTGGAGAAGAGACGGTGGAGTGGGTTTGCAGGTGGCGGTATAAATGTGGGATGAATGAGGGTTTGTTTGGAGAGAGGAGAGTATCGCCATGATTAGATTGTGAGAGCTAGATTGGGTGGGTGAATTCCAACCTCTCGTTTCGCGGGCAATGCTAAGATTTAATTCCATTATTAAGGCGTATATATTACATCCATCGTCATGTTGATCTGTTTAATTAGTTTAAATAAATAAAAATACTTCCCCCTTCAGGTAAAATGTTCACCTTCTACTACAAATATTTAAAAATAAAATTATACTCTCTCCATCCACTAAAAATTGACGCACTATCCTTTTTGGTTTATCCTACTAAAGTTGACACATTTCCTTTTTAATACATGGAACCCACACAAAAACAATTAATCTATTCTCATGGCCTCATATATCAACTCTAATACAACTTCACACTACACATTAAATATTATTTCTTTCACTTCACTTTACTCTACTTTACATTAAATTATTATACTCCTTAATCTTCATGCCCAAAAAAATTATATCAATTTCTATGAGACGGAGAGATTATTTCTTATTAATTTTAATGGGATAATATGACATTTTTAAATAATAAATACTGCTCCGTATCTTATATATATATATATATATATATATATATATATATATATATATATATATATATATATATATATATATATATATTATAGAGAATTCATTTGGTTTTCGGCCAGTTAAGGTACGGTAGCCCGTTGCCTTAATTCCCACGCGTTAACACCTCCTTTATTACCACATATGCACAGTCCATTCTCTCGTTACCGGCACTTCTCTCTGCGTTCATCTATCTACACGATCTCTTTTCTTTTGCTTCTTTAATCGCCCCCGTGCACCAAGCGTCGCCCCCTGTACAGATACCCCGACGTCTCTACATTTTCAATGGCGCAGTGGATCCGGCCGCCGGAGATGCGAGCCTAACACCAGCGCTGTCGGAGTCGCGAACAAACGCCGTTCGTCGATCATCAACAGCAGATATCCTTTCAACTCGCCATCGCCGGAAGAAAAGTAGTCGTTCCCGCTGGAGTTTCGCCGCTAACGAACTATTTCTCCATCGTCAGAAACCGTAAGCCATCGCGCGTCGCCGTCATAAGCACCGCCATCCCGCCGGAAATTGCGCTGCCTCAGCCGCGAATCTGCTTGCCCCGTCGCTGCCCCGCTTTTCTCCAATTTGAGTCTCTTTCCGGACTGGGTATGCCATGCCAAAGGATCACCCATGTGTGCAAGAAGAAAATCAGCCCCAATTGCATTGGAGATTTGTTGTTTGTTGCTTGCCCAACTTCATGAAAGGCCTTCGAGTTGCAGGGATTTTGAGATCGCAGCCAGCGTTGATGCAATTTCTCATGTGTTGTGTTGATCATATTTTGGATTGAGAGAGCTTCCGCGCATGTGCGATTCAGATAGCTCGGAGGTACAGGCTTTAAAATTTAGTACAATTTTGTTATTGAATTTTTCATTCTGTGTAATCGATTCTCCTGTTGTAATTTAAGGAAAGCATATATTGGCAACCGTCTTGCTGAATACAGAAATGTTCTGGTTATCTTTAATATTTTTTGTTTCTTTTCTGTTCTTTTATAGTTGTTAATATTTATTGTCCAAAATATCAAATGTTTCGCTACGAGAGTTGGTAGATGGAAGACAAACAGACACAACTGCTCTCACAAAAAATCACTAATATATCTTTCACTCATAACTATGAAAATCATATGTCAAAAGATGATAGAAACCTCACACAGGCATAAGATTGAAGGCATATAGAAACTAATGAGATTCTGCATGTTATGGAAGGCTGAGTATTTTTCTAGCAGTCACTTCAAAATATTACTTATCAGAATGTTAAAGTTGTGTTATGATGATGTTAGTGGTGCTACGAGCAATCCTTGGGATGTTTCATTCTATATTCTTATAGATAGTAAGACAGATGCATTGTCCTTGAGTGCATGTCCTACGAGCAATCCTTGGGATGTTTCACCAAGGCCACCTCTTATTGTCTTCTAGAAATAGAGAACTATGATTTGCTTAAAAAATTCATTCATAATAATACTCCTTTTTCTTGTGTAAAAAAACTTGCCCTGAACACTTGTGCTTGTGCTGATCAAGCAAGCACCAGTTAGACTGCCATAAGATGGTTTAACTGTTGTGAGGTATGACATGATCCATACTTGTGTTATATTAATCCACTTGAAATATTTTGTTTATCTTGGAGAAGACTTTTAAAGTTTGCAATATACCAGCAAGTTGCTTGTGTGATCGTGTGTGATCATTTATCATTCCATAGCTAGGGGTTGAATTTAATTGTTTTGGCAACATGGTTATGTTTTCTCGTCTTACAAGACCCTGTTTCACTATATTTATTACCAAGTCACATCACTCTTTATTTTCATTCGACATATTTTCCTGCACGTTTTAACCATGTTTGGTTCGTATGTTTTTTATTATATTTAATGCTCAATTAAGTTAATATGTTTTTTATTTAGGCATTATTTTCTGTTTCTTTAACTTTGAACCATGTTTGGGTTGTGTTTAATTATTTACCAAAAGGTTCATGTGCTTATGTTCTTGATGGACCTGATGGTATTTTTATTTGGAATGGTTTTACAATTTGATCATTGTGGAAGTTTTATGCCAGTATAGATATCAGCGAGTGCCCATTGATTACATCCAAGGGAATCTGCTGCGTGGCTAGCATACTGAGATTAGTTTTTAGGGAATTATACTTGTATTATTGTCATGGAGTAGATGCTATGCTTATTCTGCCAGCACACAGAAGGTAGAGAACTTGGAGGTTTTATCAGTGGCTGGATTTCAGATAGTTTGCGTTGTTACATCATTCACATCATTTTTTGGTCAATACTAAACATTATCAGTCACCATTTGCTGGGGATTGGATTTTTTGTGCAGGGAATGAGATGTTTTCCTTGGATTGGTGTGAATTTCTTTCTTAAATATGGGTTGAGGGTGGAGACTTCTACTTCTCAGAACATTCAGAGTTCAGCCAATTATTTGCCCCATGGTAGCTAAACCCTTTCTACAGAATACTCTTTAATTCACTCTACATCTTTGGCCAGCGCCGTATTCCCTATATTTCCCTTAGAGGTATCGAATTTTCGTCCTTTCGGATTCTCTGTGTAATCAATTCAATTGCTTTTATCTACATTTTCCAATATGTAATTAAATAATCTTGCTCTGTTTTACTGATGGATGTTGTATGATTTGAATTCAAATTCATTTAGAAAAGCTGTACTTCTAGTATAAGCTACATGATGCCATGCTCCTCTCAATATGACATATGTTACTATAGGAACTTAAGAAGGCCTTCCTTCTTTTTTTTGGATCGGAAAGAAGGCATTCCTTCTGATTCTAATATATTGAAGCTAGGGTGTAGGCATGTGAAGTTGGTTGTTTGAGATGAAGGAAAGATATATAGATGATAATATTAAAAATTGTTGATGGGAACAGCAAACATATTGGAGTTCTTCTCATTTATAATTGGGTTGAGATTTTGGGTATTGATTGATGCTTATTCTTGTAAATACACACTAATGGTGAGACTCATTTATAATTCTTTTAAGAGTTTTTTTTTTGTCATTTCATAGGGATTCATATGATATTTTACGTCATTTTAGACTTCATTGATCAAGCAATTATTTTTACGTTACTGATTTGTGCATCTGCATATCCATGGACTGACTTTTTCCAATGTTTAGACTAGAATGAAACTTTAGAGTGATAAGTTTGGAAATTATTTGAGTGTCATTAGATGGGTTGGGGCCTTATGAGATGTTTTAATGATATCTTTCTGCACCCGAGGATGGGTGCTTGAATGTAGTGGTATCAACGCTGTTATGGTGCTAAATTGTGGGGTGCTTGGGTACAGTGGTATCAATGCTGTTATGGTGCTAAATTGTCAATTTGGGTCATTATTTTTGCTGATTAAGATTAATCTATATTTTGCAGCATTTCCACCATCATTATCATGGATAGTTGTTGCAATATTTGCAACATCAGACATGTTTTTATCAATCAAATTCTATCACTTCCTCAGGGAATTTAATTAGGTGCTTCGATAGCTGAGGTTCCCAACGATGCCACGGTAGCAGAATGTGGCAGTGCTTGGTGGCCATATGTCCTTATGAGCAGTGGACTTTAGGTAGAAATGGCAGCAGAATGTGGCAGTGCTTGGTGGCTATATGTCCTGATGAGCAGTGGAATTTAGGTTGTGATATAATTTTAATATGTACTTACATAGTACTTGTATTAGTCATTGTAATTGTATAGTCTCATTTTGTAGTAGTTTCCTTTTAATATCAACATAAATACGCATTACTCCATAGTCAAGTGAAGTGCTAAAAAATCACACAAATACGGGTCAACATCTAACAAAGTGAGGTGCTTTGTACTAGTATTATAAAATATCATTATGCGTGGAAATAAGAGAGAATATTTTTGAATGGTTATTCGCAAATACTCAAAGCATATACCAGTATTCCGTCTAAATGTGTAGATTTTTTTTTTACTATACATATACATCCCAAACTTGTTCAAAACTATCCGTTTCATTAGTACTCCATTTTGGTAGATTAGATACCCAAAAATATATCGTCTCGTTGTCATCTTTATTTGGAAGAGACTGTTTTATGGGAAGAATTCCAAGACGACGATAACAATTTAATAAAGAAAATAATATTTAAATTAATAAAAAATGATAGTGGTACATAAAATTATTGGCAAAGACTTGAGTGAGACCGTTTCACGCAAGCCCTTATATGAGGCGGTCAGAAAGTGATAACTTTTATGAAAGAAAGTGATAATAAATTAATGAAAAGTGATAATGTTATTTCATGAACAATTTACAGAATAAATAAAAAGGGATAACATTTTATAACAAAAGTGATAATGATTTTTAGCGAAAATAATAACTATTTTAAAAAGTGAAAAATGGTCTCATGTGAGACGGTCTCACGCAAGACCTACCCAAAATCATTAATGAATAATTCATATTATGAAGTATATAAAAATTCTAAGAGTTTGTCTCCTGCACCCCGGGACACATCGTGTCCCCATGTGAACGCAAGAATTTTGGTATTAAAACTCTTGTGTTCACATGGGACGGGGGCATATGAGTTTTTGCCAATTTCTAAATAATAGAAGTAATAATATACCCCCTCTATCCCGGACAAAAGGTCTGAATTTCCTTGTTGCGCTTAGATTAATGAGTACTATTATTATTTTAATATTTTATGTGTAATTGGTAGTGTATTAGTAGTAAGTGGTGAGACATATGCAGAATCTTTTTATTAAAGGTGGAAAATTGAGACATTTGAATGAGACACCAATATAGTGAAATTTGGACCTTTTGAGATGGAAGGAGTATTTAATAAAAATATATAATTATTTAAGAAGGCGTTTGTAACATCTTAAAAAGAGTTCTCATGTGTTGCCCTTTTTCATTTTAGATGTTACTTACTTTCTGTACGCATTATAAAAATATTAGTAATTAGAAAATACTATATTCCCTTTCTCCTATGTAAAGATGGACTTTTGTAATGAATAGTTATGTTAGTGGTATATGGGTTCTATATTTTAATTGTATTAATGTATATGTGGATTTCATATGTATAAAAAAAATTTAATCCTTTGATTATAACACCCAAGATAAACAAAGAAAACATTCTAGGGGAATAGAGGGAGTACCTCAGAATATGGTGTAGAAAATAGAAACTCAATCCAACTAGATAGAAAAGGTGAATTAATGAATTGGATAGTTGTTGTTGCATTTATTACATCGTCAATGCAGGTGGAAACATGAGGATGGTTATAAAATGGTGTACCCACTATCAGGGATGTAAATCGCAAGCAAGGGGTCAAATCTATGCCAAAAGCAGGATTCGAACCTTATCTTGTAGCAACCAAACTCAGTTGGAAGGTCTTTCCACCCTCCCCTCTACCACTTGAGTTATGTCCTGGGGCTACATGAGGATGGTTATAGCATCTGTTTCTAGTTGTTCCAGCGTATGGGAATGGGACTTTGGGTTTGTAATTCGTATTTTTTTAATCTAATTAATAAAATTAATATTCAAAATATCTCTAATTTCTTATTTCACCATAATAATTTGAAAAAATCTTAAATTTCGTATCAAATATACGTGATGTACTTTTAAAAAAGGTTAATTGTTATAAAAGTTTCGATTTTTATTTCGATCGCAAATTAATCTAAACTTATAAAAATTTGCAAAGAGATATCATATTTTAATCTCAAATTGCAACTTGATCTATTGAATCGAGCATTAAGAGACTTGTCCGATCGCTAACATATCATTTTCTCTGACAAATCACATTTTACTTGTCAAAACAGCGTCGTTTAAGGATTGTTTAGCTAAAATTTAATTTAAATTTCATTATTTTTTTATTTTTATTTGAGTTGATATCCAGTGCACCCAGGTGCAAGGGTGCATTCATATGTGTATAACTTTTTATTCTATATTGTACACATGTTTCTTAATAATTGTATACTTTTTTCACACTCAATTTTTTATTAAAAAAATAGTATCCATATGTATAAATTTTTATTAAATAATGTATATATGTTTTTTAATAATTGTATTTTTTTACACTCAATTTTTTATTAAAAAACTAACAAAAAATTCACTAATAAAGTGTATACATTTTTGTTTATAATTGTATATATTTTTATTCATAATTGTATACATTTCTGAAAATTTATGCACCGTGTATCCTGTGGTGCACAATAGTATTAGCCTTTTGTTTTTGCAAATCCACAAAATTGGGGAAAATATGGAAGAAATTATACGAGTAGTCATAACAATGGTTTGGGTAGACCAAATATAAAAAAAATACACGTTCTATTGTATTTCTATTTTTCAGGGTCCGAGCAAAAATCCTAGCTCCGTTACAGTATAATTATATAGCTCATGATTTATTATATCCTTCAATTTATATAATCTTATTGTTCATGTGTTATTTTATTTATGATATTTAATTTTTTTTAAAATACTAATTTTAAAATATATACATTAATTTTATCATCATTATACTCCACTTTTGTGATTGATGATCTAAGTCATGTTTTATTCTTGGAGTTAGAATTTATAAAGTAGTATAGTGGTATTCTATAGAATATAATCATTTCTTAATCGCAGCTCAACTCATTACAGTGGTGATATTTTGTATTTATGAACATGGATCAAATTTAACAATTGCAGTGTGGAAACAACCTCTTAAAATGAGAGAACTCCTTGTGTGTTGTGGGCATGGCCTAGCCACTATTCATTAATTGAGTCATCATGATTAATTTCTCTTCCATTCTGTTGGGTCAGGATATAGAGGAACAAAATCTCAAAATGAGAAGAGTTGATATTTAGGCCCTATTACTCAATTAAATTATCATGATTAACCTCTCTACCACTTTATCGGGTCGAGTGTAGGGGAGCTACCTCTCAAACGAGGAGAATTGATATTTAGGTCCTGTTAACCATTTAAGTCACCATGATTAACATTTTCACCATTCTTTCATGTCAGAACGCATGGGTGACGATTCCACTTTTACCTATAATAATTTCTTAATCCATAATTAAAAGGAAGTTAGTAAGTTCCAAATTTCATACTCTTATTAAATCTTTTTTTTTTAATTAAAAAGAAAAACTACCCGTTTCAAGGAATATATTAAGGGAGGCAACAGCGACAATGTCGTAGATTTGACTCATTGGGAGGAAAACACAGGGGCAATTCCGTCATTCCAGACGGCAGATGGGAGATGGCCAATCACGTGCTGATAATGATATTAAACAGGGCAACAAAACTAGCCGTCTATTTATACCCGCCCCTTCTTCACCGGGTTACCAGAACTGAACAGTATAAATCCCTTCCTTTTACAGCCCTTACTTTTACTTACACACATACAAATTTTACAGCTTTAGCCTTTCACACACACACATATCACAGAGAGAGAGAGAGAGAGAGGGGGAGTGACAGTGAGAGAATCCTGCATTCATTGACTCATTTTTACTCGGAGAAGCTCTGCAATAAATATTTTCACAATTTTCTCATTGTTCGTCGCGCATTTCCGATTTCCTGGTAATTCACCTTCTATATCTGCGAATGTGAAGTTTTAATGAGTGAAAACACCTCTGAATCTGCTTTGGAGTGGTTAGCAATTGAAGGTTTTTTTGAGAGTGAGATCTCAATGCTATTGCAGTCGAATTTTGTTTCGTAAATGATTATTTGACTGTTGCGTTGTTATAAATGTATATTGTTGCTGTTGCACTTGGTTTTTTAATTTTTTATGTTTTGAATCTTCGGAACTGAATGTTGATTAGAAATTCGTGGTTTGCTAATGCTAACAATGTTCATTGTTATTTTGTTTAGTTTGCTATGATTTTTTACTTGTTTATAATTTGCCGGTGGGGACCGGTTGGGAACTTGGGTGTGCTTGATGTTCACATTTGAGTGATCTATGGATTTTATTGATCTGTAGTGATGTGATGTACATCTAATGAAACAATTTGTTTTCATTCAGTAGTTCAGGGTAAAGCTGGGTGAGAATTAGGGTTTTGCTGCAGGTCTGTGATAGAGAGTTGGACTCCCTTATACTTGAATATCATGCTTCCATGGCATTGAGTTTGCTTGATCTGGTGCATTTCTGTCATTATCCAGATGACGATTAGTTAGCAGTGGGATGCTGATATGAAACCCATTGGTTTGTTATTTTGTGAATTGATTGGAATCTTAAAGAGTACAACAATATATTGTCATATCTGGCCATGAGATTTCTTGAAAAAAATGGTGTACCCCACCATTAGGGGCCCCCACCGCCCCTGCCCTGAGATTGGTGGAGGAGGTAAATCGCAGGATGTGCCTCAAGTGGCTTATAGGGAGGGCTCACTGTTAAACTTGTGCTTGCAAGGGGCCAAATCCATGCCAAAGGCAGGATTCGAACCCCCACCTTGCTGCAACCAAGCTCAGCTGGTTCCACCATCCCCTCTACCACTTGAGTTATGCCCTGGGGCCATGAGATTTCTTGCCCAATACTTTTGTTTGTATTAGAGTGATGACAGACTGCCTGATGACTTGATACGTGGGCCATTTACTCCACCTCATAAAATGGAAGAAACAGCTTTCTTTCCTTATGAAATTACACTACATTCTGTTGCGCACTTGTGCCTACTTATCTGTGAGGGGAATGAGATTTTTTAGATAGAAGAGATCAAGGAATGTGATTTAGGTTTCAGCTCCTAACTTTATCAAAAACTTATTTAACTATTTCAGTTAGAATTATGATCCAAAGAGGCCTTGCTGCGTAGTCATAATTGACTGTTTGGTACCCATTAACATTCTGAATACTGATGTTCAAGTTCTGGAACAGAACTATTGCAGAAATATGTCCGATGGGAAATTGAGTTACTTCATAAACTCTGTTGGAGCAGAGTTTTGCTTACATGTGGATAATAATGAATTTTGCATATTATTGTGAACACATGAACTTTTGCATACTGGTTAACATGAGGACAGAACAGTTATAATTTGATAAATCATTTCAAGTCTCATGTTAGCTTGCTTGCATTTGAGACATCAGCAAAAAAAATTTAGAAGAATATTTATTCCTGAAAATTCAACTAACTTATTTTGTTCTTATCATTCTTGTTCTAGGTTTCAATAATGTCAGAGATAGCTCTCATAGATAATAAAGTACTTGAGTTTCATAAGTTGGATGGAAGCTTTACTAATGGAAACTTCATAAAGCCTCAGGTTGGAGGCATGGGTGAAAAAGCTGATGAAAGGCAAAGAAATGGAATTACTTCACTGGTAATTGCTCCCAATAAAGAAGATCAAACAGAAAATCCTGGATCACTGGAAATAGAGTACATAGAATCTGTGGCTTTGAAGGATGTAGAAGATGTGGAGAGTTGCCTGAAGGTAAAAACATTCTCAATGCACATTTGTAGGGTTTATTAACATTCTACCCCAATTCTTGATATAGATGTCAGTTTCTTAGCTTTTTATGTCTAAACTGTGATTGAATTCTTGAAAAATTAGTTGGCCAGGGCACTTAAACATTTTTGCACTCTGTTTCCAGACACTCCTATCAGGGTTAGGCTCCAAAGACTGGGTTTCTGTGTGTGATGCACTCAACAATGTTCGCCGATTGTCAATATTTCATAAGGAAGCAATTGTCAGCATGTTGTTAGTATCAAATTTTATATGTTTCTCTTGATATGAAAATCTTATCCCTGTTTTTTTTCTGCATTCTACGACTACTGAGTCTAATGGTTCCTTTTCCCATGTACCAGGGATGAAGTGATGGCCTTAATTGTGAAATCGTTAAAGAATCCAAGAAGTGCAGTTTGTAAAACTGCAATCATGACTGCTGCTGACATTTTCAAATCGTATAATGATGAAATCATTGATACTTTGGATCCATTGGTAGTGTACTCTCTTGGAACTTGTTCTGCTATTAATCTCCATGTGCATTATCATTTACTTTTTGGTTCCAGTTTTTAAATTTATACATGTTTCAGCTATAATTTCTTATATTCCTTTTTCAGCTTGTTCAACTTCTTCTCAAATCTTCACAAGATAAGAGATTCGTATGCGAGGCAGCTGAAAGTGCACTAATAGTCTTGACTAGCTGGCTTTCTCCTCATCTATTATTGCCCAAGCTGCAACCTTATGTTAAGAACAAGAATCCTCGAATTCGAGCTAAGGCATCTATGTGTATTTCTCGAAGTGTGCCACGGCTGGTAAGAACTCTTAGCCATGGTCTGTTTCTTACCTATACTCGTTTTCCATTTTTAATGCCTAAGAAGTGGATGCATCTTTGATTGGCCGGTTGGCCCTTTCACATCACCTGTGTCTTTCACCAAGTTGAACTTTATATTTTTCTTACAAATACTCACATCGTGCAGTTGTATTAAAAGAAAAGGCATAACAAATACCGAGTCTGATATTAATAAGTTTGGAAAGAAAGCCAATCTTTATTTTTTTACTAGGATTAACTTATGGTTAATTTGTGATTATCCCTAAAGTTTAATCTTATTTCCCACACTCTCTTCATTTGTCTTCTATTGAGGAATTGTATCATTGTCTTCATTTGGCATCTATGATGTATCTGTGTGGGATTATTTTCAGGGAACCGATGGCATCGAAGCATTTGGTATGGACAAACTGATCGAAATAGGCGCATCCCAACTGAGTGACCAGCTTCCCGAGTCCAGGGATGCAGCTCGTGCTCTGCTGTTGGAGCTACAATCAGCATATGAAAAAACTCATGTACGAGATCCAACCGTTGAACCAGAGGAACTATCCATTGTGGCATCCTGGGAAGATTTCTGCCAGTCAAAGCTTTCACCATTAAGTGCTCAAGCTGTCCTTCGTGCAACCAATGCTGCACGGGAGGGACTTGCAACGAGCTCATAGCATAAGAGTGAGTCGACTCGCGATGCTTGGTAATATTCTTTTCAGTTCCCACTGTCTTGGTCTGATTTGAAAAGCCTATACTTGTATATGATCCATTAAAGTTTGAGGTATTTGGAGACTGGAGAGGGGCAGTTGAAGCAGATCTTCTTCAATACGTGGTAATTATAATATTGGATATTGGATGAAACTCGATGGGCTATATTTGCCTTATTAGTTTTGGAATTATGATTGCTTACATGCTTGTTTATATCCTTCCTATGGCTATCATATAAATCATCAAATTAACATTACTATTATGTCCAATATTAACATTATATTTAGGGTAGCGTTTGATTCATGTCGATTTTTTTTGTTTTTTCTTTTCATGCTAGTTAGAATTAGAGCTTGTTTGACAAATACATAAACACCTGGGGACCTGGGGATTGTTTGTTTCACACAATGAGTCTTACTAAGTTGCTAAGAGTAAGTGAGTTTAAATATTAATTACGCTTAATTTCCTTTTAAGCCCTTAGTTAAAGGCAAGGAGCCCGATTGATTATAATACAGGGGATGGTGTGTTGCAATATACCTCATAAAACTAATCAGAAATTACTACAATTTTCATTCTGTTAAGTAAATTTGGGTTTCGATATAATATGTTGACTAGAAAAATGTGAAAAAAATATTAAGAACGGAATTTGAGTCGAGTCAAGAGTTACACTTTTTTCTCCTTGAGACGAAATTGCACCGCTTTAGTGCTTATGGTGTTGCGGCAATCATCTCCAAGATACAACGACTCAAATCTTGTGATAGTAGCACTACAAATTACAAGATACGGCGAACCAGCTGATATTATGAACCCACCTTAAGAGCAGGACAATATATGAATATGTTAGAGACCAAGACTCTAAGTACGAAAATGTATTTTGGAAACTGATCAAGTGACATTCGAGTATCTCCGAGTGAAGAATTATGGAATGAGAGGAACTATTTATAGATTTCAAGGCGTCTTTATGTGAAATGATGCGACCATTGGATTTGATTTTAAATTCAAATTCAAATGTCTTTTAATGAAAAGACAAAATTATTCAACAATCACAACTTTTTATCATACTTTTTATAGACACACTTTAATCTAATAGACACCATTTTAAGATTACTTTTCCATTCATCTAAAATTTCCAACCCATTCTGATTCCTTATTTATAACATTTACAAGTTTTATTAATTCACCTCATTTTTGTAAAACAAACACTCACTCTCCTATGGTATTTTTTAATGCTCCATCCATTTGGGAGAATGCTTCTTTATTACTATTTCATGTTGTTTAAAAAATACTCCCCCCGTCTCGCCCAAATAGCACTATTTTACTATATTGGGCGTACCGTCTAAATTGCATCATTTTCTTCTTTTAGTAAAAAAGATCCACCAATGACCCATCACTACCCATCACATCTCTCCAATACACTTACCCACTTTACATAAAATAATAATACTCCTTAATTTAAGTGCAAAAAAACAAATGGTGTTGTTTGACGGAACAGAAGGAGTATTGTTGTTTTGACTAATTTTATTGACTTTATATCCCTGTGGGAAGGTTATATGAGCACTAAGAAAAAGGCATTACAACGTCTTAGGCTTGCTGGCCTGATTGAAATCGAAAACTTGGCTCAATTTAAGCCAAACCGGGTTCCTCGCTAAAGTCTATTGAGATGCCAGTCAACGGCAGGGCTTGTTATACCCAAAAAACAAGGTTTTTGATAAAGGATTCTCGGATTGGCATTTTGCCTTGCCTTGATTAGAGTTCGAAATCTTATAGTAGTATTTTTAAGTGACAAAAATTAATGATATTGGTATATTTTAAAAAAGAGTGATAAATTTGAAATTAAAATGACTGTTGAAGCTATAATGTTTCTTTTCGTGGTGTGAAAGGTTTAGTGGGACAAAAAATAAGAAAAATGTAGAGGATTTGACGGGAAGAAGAAAATATTATTTTATATTTAATTATATATATATATATATATATATATATATATATATATATATATATATATATATATATATATATATATATATATGAATGATGTATTTATCTATATTAGTCATTTAAATGCGTGCTTGAAAATTTACAAACCAAGCATAATTGTATGGTTGACAGGTGACGAGAAGACAATTATTTGGAAAACATGTTAGTGTGTTTGTTAATCTCCGTCCTCACTGTTCCAACGACTAATTAATCAACCTTAACTACACCTAATACTAACAAATTCCTATCAATGATAATGATTCATCCCCATTATCACATACTTTTGAGTTAATTTCTTTTAAACATTTAGATGCAATAATTAGATAAGTAGACTATATACATTAATTTAAATTTATCTAATATAATCGTTTTATTTTTTTGTTTTTTATTTATTTTTAATAAATGTTATCACTTCTTATATTTTTATGAAACAAACATAATCTTGAAATGGAGGAAAAAATCAGAAACAAATAGAGCCTCCTAAATAACAAATTTTAAAAAGAATAATATTCCCTCCACCACAATATCACACACCACCCTTTGTGAATTGTTTAAGATTTTTTTTTTCAATTCTATTGATTTATGAAGATAATTTAATATTTTTAGATAATAAATAAAATGTAATTTAATGTTATGAGCGAAAAAAATGACAAACTTGAATTAAAGTAAAATTTTAAATTATTAAATAAAATATTACATCTATTTAGGAACACATAAAATAAGGAAAATGAGAAGTGAAAATTGTTTTGTTGGTAGTGAGGACTACTAGTATTTGTAATGCATTAGAAATTTTTTAAATGTTGTACAGAATATATTTTTGAATAGTAATGTTCCTTTAAAAGAGGACACATATACACGATTACTTGGAATTAGAAATATAATGTATATTTAAACTTGTTGTGAATAAACCTAAAACTCGAAATTAATTATAGCAATTATGACTATTTATAAATTTTATGATGCTGTCTAGCTAATAATAATTTTATAAATGGAATCAAGGTCAATGCAATCGTGGGGTTCATGTACATAGGATACCAATCCTGATGAATTATAATGACAGTAGGCTACAACCAAATATATATTCTAAAAGTTGATGATCATGTCGTTGTTTTATTATTTTTTTCACATTAATATATAACTGAATTAAAAAATAAATATCAAAATAATAGTCGATGGGTTAGTGTTCTTGATTCAACATTTACGAGAATGAAACACGTATTATAATCCGTAACACATTATAAAGTAATTTCTTTCAGCTCTCAGTTTACTGCTAAATCGTTATTAAAGATTTTTGGGAGGATTACTGATAGGTACACAAAAAAACTTTAATTATTATGGGATACAAACATACAAAAGTATAACTACTAACTAAAAAATATATAGTGATATTCTAATATTACCCCTACAAATGTGCTGCACATAAATGTTGTGTGCAACGAAGTGTATGCAGTAGAAAAAAGTGTGTGCAGCAAAAAAAATGTGGTGGTCCGGCGGCGGTCAACGGTCGATCAACGCCGGCCAACACTAGTCAACGGTCGGTCAACGCTGGTTCGGTCAACGCCGGCGGGTGGGTGGGTGAGGGGTAGGGTTGATGGCTTAAAAGTGTATGTGATTATAAGGTTATAATTGATATTTTACTTTAATATTTTGTATTAAATAATAATTATTTTAAATCAATATATCTAGTAGTAATTAGGGGTAGAAAGTGTGTACTATTACTAATTAATCCAAGATTTTTTTTATTATTATTAGTTTTATTGATTTTGAGAGTATTTTAGTATTTTTAAATAATAAATAAATTATAAAGTAATTTTATTTGATTTAAAATTATAGTAACTTTTGGATTATATATATATATATATATTATTATTATTATTATTATAGGACAAACAAATAGGGATGTGAACATAATATGAGTGCCTTCAATCTCTTTATTTAATAAATTACATTACACTCTAAAATATGCTTATATAGCATAAGACTTTTTAAATTTTCTTAATTAATAATAAATTTATTAGAAATACTATTACCTTTTAAATATATAATATAAATTGTTTATAAAATAAATTGAGTCTAGGATTATTAGTTTCTATGAATCAAAGATCATTTTCTGTTATAATTGTTATTTATTATTTTTTTTTACCATTTTATCTTATTGAACACAAATTTTGCCTAATACTCCAATTTTATATACTTTTAGAAACTTAGTAAAACGTAAATAGCATATTATTCTATTTTGAATTCAAAATAAAATATCATTAAAAAGAGGGGTGATAGGTAGAATCTCGTTTGGTGGATTCATCATTTATTAAATGGTTTCTTTATTAAATAAATATATCAAAATTTAGTGAATATAACTCTAATTAATTTCTTAATGGTGGATTATGAGTTGTCGAATCATAACCTCATAGAATATGTCCATATAAAACATATTGATTTTATCATTGCATGGCCGTTTCATTTTCGCTTTAATTTTGTCCTTTTATTTTAAAAAAAGGGAAAAAAATTACCCCATAACACTCCCTTCAACCGTAAATAACTTTACACGATGTTTAAGGAAAAATATTTTTTCCTTTACTTTATTGATTTTAGAGTATACTATATTATTATTTTTAATAATAAAACAGTATAAAATATTAAATGTTTGTAAAGTGAAAGTTAAAAATTTAATATTTATATAACTTTTAAGATTATAAACAAGAAATTTTTTTTTATGTAACTAATATTATAAAATGGACATATGTAGGAAGTATAAAGAATTCTAAGAGAAAATAATTAATTAGATGCAATTGTTATAGGTTGGAGTAATTATTTAATTTAATTATTTGTTTGGGTCATTTTAAATGTACTAATTTTTTTTTAAAAAATATAGACCTATAATTTAAACACTAACCCTTAAAATTATAAATTCAACATTGTTATACTCTAAATTATAAGATTAAATATAAATTAAAAATGAATTGATATGTGGTTTGTTTAAAATTCTGAATGTGCTTATTCAATTTATATTTTTTACCAATGATATGTACATATGTTCCAGTACATCACAAAACCTCAGTACATTACTCGCTTTTCCACTAATCAAATGCCACGTAAGTAAACCTAACACGATAGTTGGCATTGTTGTCCACCGGGCCCACCGATATATTGCCTCCTGCCAGCTGTATTACTCCAGGTTATTAATTAACTACTCCATTCGTTCCAAAATTGATTGCACACTTTTTATATTTATCCGTACATTTTCAAAAAAAGAAATATCATATCAATACTCACCCCTAAAAGATCATCTTAATTATAATTTTACCACACTCACCTAATACATATAAGATACTTTATAATTTATTTATTACCTAAAAATATCACAATACCCTTAAAAAGTTAATATTTCTTAAACTATGTATCTACATTAAACGGAGTGAGTATTCCATTCAAAATCACAGTCCGTTCACCGGTATTTCCCGGTACCCCTTCGTTAACGTACAAAAATATTCCCGTTATATAATAGGAATTCCACACACAACGGGAGAGAGAGAGAGCGTAGGGTTTAAAGTTGCAGTGGAGAATCGTCTTCTCCAGAGGGAGAGAGAGGGGGGGAATCCTTCTGCATTTGTCTTCCTTTTTCTCTCTCTACTTCGTTGATTAATTTCCAGCCATGGCGTTACAAGTGCAAGCAGCGACGCCTGTATCCACTCTGAAATTTGAAGATTCAAATGACGATTTCGAGGAAACCGTTTTCTCCGGCCGGAGATGGTGTTGCTTCTGGAATTTTCCGTGTTATTGCTCGCGGAAATCGGATAATTGGGAGCGGATTTCGACGTCGGAGAGAGAACAACTGGAGATTAGCAGTGTGAGTTGGTGCAGCAAAGGAATTAATGCTCTGAAGAAGACGAGGGAATGGTCGGAGCTCGTCGCCGGTCCGAAGTGGAAGACATTCATCCGCCGGTTCAATAAGACTCCGGCGCGGTCCAAGACGGGAAAATTCCAGTACGATCCTTTCAGCTATGCATTGAATTTCGACGAAGGAGTGGGGCAAAATGGTAAATTCGAGGATGATAGGGTTCTTCGGGATTTCTCGTCGCGCTATGCGGGGATTCCGGCGCAGAGTAGTCAGTTGAAGGACGTGAGTTGACTATCGTGCGCCGGGTGCGCAGACGTGGTGAGCAGCAATCGGTTGGTTACGCCTAATTTTCCGTAGTCGTTGGCGCCGTGATATTGTTCATTGGATCATAACGGATCTTAGTCGCGATTTTGGGGGATTATTTTATCTTTGAGTAATTTATTCTTTTGATAGTATACATATTTACGAATCGCAAATTTGAATTGTTAATAGACTGCAACATATTGTTAGGGTTTTCTGATTCATTTTTAATTATTAAATCAAATGTTATAAATTGTTTATATTGTTGTGAGATTATTAGTATCATTATCATTTTCTTCATTATTATGTTTCCTAAATCCTACACACTTTTATTTTAAATAATCATTTGTTAATTCATTTGATCACTATACTCCTCGGAGAATAACTCACGGACTCCGGATCCTCTCTATTTGAGATTATGGTCAATTTCATACATTTTCCTAAATCTAAATCACTCATAAAAATCTACGGTTTCTACAAAGCCACCTAACCCTCTTACTAACATTATAATTATAATCTTCTTTAAATTATCTAAACTTCTTTTGAAAAAAAAGTTATCTCTAATAATCTGCCATTTTATTTTTCATTAATTAATTAATTAATTATTTATTGCTAATAAAAAAAATAAATCCTAAAATAAATATTAAACCCTAAATACAAAATATATCATAAACCACAAGTTTGAATTAAATTTATACATTTATAATTAATATTACTCTACAAATAAATATTAAACCCTAAAAACAAAATACTCCATAACATAAATCACAAAAATAAAAATATAATTATAATATTTAAATTAACAGTGAATTATACGAATAAATAATAAATTCTATGGTAAAAAAATATAAATCTTATAATAAAATATTACATATAATTATTAAAGTTGTAATAAATAATAATTAATGGAAAAAGAAAAAAAAAAACAACGGACTAGAAGGAAAAAACTGGAACTAGAAGGAAAAACTGATTGTTATATTAATAATTAATATAGAAAAGATGATCTGGCAAGAATGGATGAAATGCACCAACTATCAAAATGGAGAGATCCAAATCCCAGGGACTCCTCTCACTTGGAGGATTTGAATGAACATACTCAAAAAATATTTAAATGAACATAATTACCCTTAAAAATTTATATATGCTCGGTTGTTGCAACCGAACAATTATCTAACAAACTTTTCGGTTGCAACAATCGAACAGAACAAATAATTCATCTACTATCTGTTCGGTTGCAGCAACCGAACAGAACAAAGAACTCATTCATAAGTTTCATGACATCATCTTATCTGTTATCTTATCTATTCGGATATATGTGAATTAATAAAAATCACAAATCTTGTTCTGTTCGATTGGTACAACCGAACAGATAAGAAATAAGAATTCTTTAAATGTTCAGTTATTGCAACCGAACATATATAAATATTATAAGGATAACTGTTCGGTTGCAGCAACCGAACAGAATAAAGAATTATTATATCTTATTTGTTCGGTTGCAGCAACCGAACAGAATAAAATTTATAATGATAATTATATCAATTTAAATATTTATGAGGTACGTTAAGTAATTTTGAGAGTGTAAATAGCTGCCCCTTAATTATACTACTCTCTTCGTATCCCGAATAATATGAGCAATTAATTTTTTTCAAGTAAATTAAGAAAATGATATTTTTGATAATTTTTATTGACTTTTCAATAGTAAGTAAAAATGAATTTGAGATGGACAAAAATAAAAACAGTGAAATTGAATTTGAGGATGAAGGTTTAGGTACGTAAGGTATTGATAATAATTTTGAAATTATAGTATTGCTTCCAGAGGGTAATATATATATATATATATATATATATTTTATAATGAATAAAAATTGAATTAATTAAAACGGGGTGGGCCTTAATTCAGGCTAATTGAGAGTACAGATTTGGGTCTTCAAATACCTGCACCAGGCTAGGCCCATCCTTATTTGACTAAAACGAGATATAGACACTGGACCCCTTGAGTTGAGATGATTGATTTTTACAAAAAATGAAAATAATTCAAACAACAAATTTCTCAAGATATTCATGATATATAAAAATAAATATTAAATCAAACTATGTAATATCGGTCAGCTTCTGAAATCATTACAAATTTCACAAGATGGCGTCAAATAATAAATGTCCAAAATAGTTTATGATATGAATTGAAGTTGAAAAAAAAAAGTTGGTCAATAATTATTTTCCACAATATATTGTAGCATTGATTATTTGTGTACAGATATAATCAGAAATTTGGATTAGTAACAAATTATTACCTACGATAATTCAACGTTATAAAGGAAATTAACTTTAGAAAGGAAAGTATAAATAATAGGAGCAATTGTTGGATTTTATTCCATTACGTCTCAATCATAAGGAGTAATTAGTATCACAGTAGAAAATACCAAAAATGACACAGAAAATTGTTTCGTACACTCAAATAGGATAGGACTCATATTTCATCTATTATTTCATTTATTGAATTCTTACGTGTCAATCATATGAGTAATTAGTATCACAATAAAAAATATCGAAAATGACACAAAAAAAATCCAGGTAGTTCACTCAAATAGGATGCCTATTCCTTTTATTATTTCAGTTATTGACTGCATGTCACATGCCACGATCACGATCACTCCCTAAATTAGGGTGAAATGCGTAAAAGTTTAATTGTAATTTATTAGGATATACAAAAATTTTTATAGAAAAATATACTTTCTCCATCCGTCCACAAAGGTATCATTTGCTTTAAGCAAGTGAATTAAGAAGTATTATCATTTTATATGTGGTGAATAGTTGTATTAGTGGAATCTGTAAATCTCATATTTTAGTTGTATTAATGATGTGTGTAGATTTCAATGTCTAAAAATGAAAATTATACCGCTTGGATCATAGGCCTAAAATGACAAAATGAAACCCTTATTGTCAGGGGCAAACCTAGAAATGTATGGTAGGGTGGGCTAAGCTGCCAAATTTTAATATTTATTGTAGTTGACTCATGATAAAATGTATATTTTGAGAAGGTATATTTAGTTTTTGGGATTCTTTTAAGTAACTTAAAATATTTTTGGATTTAACTAAACTTAAAAAAATAAATTATTTGTATAAAATATGATGGACTCTTGGTGGGCAGCCTTGAGCTTGAGCCAGGGGCTGCCCACCCCTAAATCCGCCCATGCTTATTGTAGACGGAAAAAGAATTATGAAACATGGAGTGAAATACATTGTGAGACAGGGAATTCGTCATTTTCCAAAAAAAAATATTTTAATTAACTCTACATAAAGTAGAAACAAATAAAAAGGCATAAAATTAAGTTTATCAATAAAAACAAAAGGTGGAAGAAAATGGAAACATGAAGAGGGACCAGATACAGCACTGGATTGAATGAGAAAGCTCTTTTTCATGGATCCCAACACCAAACATATTGTCCCCCAATCTACTTAATAAAACAATATGCAATTCCATCCAACATCTATATTTTATTATGGAGAAAATTATATTTGAACATAATACTGTTAACAAACACACTTCCAATCATATTTAAGCATAACATTTTTTCCAATAGTTTCTTTGCAGTACCTAAAAATCACATTCCCATCCACACCTATTAACAAACATACACACAAACAAGTATGTGTATAATGGGCTGCATGAAAGCATTGTAATGATCAACAAGAAAATTCTTTAAAATTTTGCATCATTCATTTATAAACATCTACCATGTCATAATCTATCTTCAAATGCCTTTCATCAATAACATCACTGAAATTACTATCATTATCATCATAAACTATAGTCATCATTGATTCACAAAATCAAATATGAGAGCAAATTTGAGTACCTTTCATGAGCCTTCTTCTGTTCTATCCTGCATCCATGATAAGTCCAACTCCGGAGGCGACGAGTTCTCCAAATGAGCGCCAGACGAGCTTGCGAATCTCCCCTTCTTCGACCACAACCAAATCTTCGAAACAGAATAGCTATCAGTCTTTGTACCTAAGCTTATCCTCTTCCCATCTGCACTCCAATCAGATGGTTCACTAGCTCGATCCACCGCGCCTTTTACGAGCCTAGAGCCCCGACTATTTTGGTCGTGGCTCAAGGCTACTCTAAGCTTAGCATCGCCAACAACATATTGATATGACCCCATTGAATAACACCTTCTCGTGTCCAATTGACTACTGCTCGTCTCGTCTCCCATCTCTTCATTGACATCATTCAGTTTCCTGAACTTACCTAGCCTAACAGGGAAAACAACTTTCTCTGTTACAACTTCCTCAATTTCTACCCTCTTGATTGCATTTGAGCATCCATTCTCTCCATAACCATGGCACCCTTCTTCTTCCCTAAAGTCATCATAATCATAAATGGGGTTTTCCATGGAGAATCCAGGGTTGAAAAGGGTCCCTCTACAAAGAGGACAGGTCGAATTCGAAAGCAGCCAAGTATCAATACAGTTCATATGAAAAGCATGGCTGCACATAGGGAGCAATCTCAATTGATCTGTCTCCGCGAATTCGCATAAACAAACGGCACAATCGAAGGGCTCTTTCGGACCCACAACCTCCTTATATGAAAAAACAGGCAGTGCATCTATGAAAGATTGATCTAAACCAGAATCATGTAAATGAAAGAGCTGCTGAAGCTGTCTTTGAAGGGCATCTGAGGTGGAATCTACCAAATCTTGATTGGATTAAGAGGGTGATTGGCTTTTTGTCAAGAATCTAACAAGAAAGTGGAGAAGACCAGATATGAAAAAGAGAACAGCTAGTATTACAATAATGAAAAGAACAGCAGGGCTAATCTTGGTTACAGATGAAGAAGGGGTTGATTCTTTGGGGAAATTAGTGCTGAAGCCATAAGGGGGAGATGGGTATGACAAGAAGGCATCTTTTTGCTTCATTTGATGATGAATCCAAGAATTTTTCAAATGGGTATGCCCTGAAAACACTACCACCCCTACCATTTTCTGTAATCAAATAAATCATCTCAACACATTTTCTGAAATAAATAAATCAAACGTCCATCCACCTCTTTTTTCCTCTGCAACTCTCACAGGCAATGTTACAAACACCTTGCACACCAATCCCACCACAAGAAAAGATTACAAATGGAGCCCTCAAATTGTGCAGATAAGAAAAGAATGAAACAAGCTAACAGTCTCAAATTGGCTCAGATGGAAAAACATCAAAACAATTTAACAGTTCCCAAAGCTTTGAAGTTCACCCACCTTGATGCTGAAGAAGCCACTCCATCAACATGGACCCCCCCCCCCCCCCCTCTCTTCTTGCAGCAGCAGCAAAGGACAGCTTTTGCTGAAATCTTGGAATCATACAACCCTTTTTGTATCACCAAGAATTAGAGAAGTGCAATACATAAGACTGAACTTAATTACTCAAAGTATATAATAACATAACCAAGATCCCCCATTTTCTCTGTCACACACAAACACACACTGTCAAACCCACATCCACATCTAGTCACACATGATAATACATGTAGAAACAAAACATGTAGATGCTTGTGAGAGTGAAAGTGTGTGTGTTTTCACACTGTTGAAAACAATAGACAATGGGGGGTGGGTGTGTGGGGTAGTATCATACTCGATCACCATTCACCACTAGTCACTAAACTACTACTTCACAGAAAGGTAAAGATTAAAGAGTACACCACTTTAGTTTTTGTCCATCGATGGAAGCGAGAAAGATTGAAAAGAATTCGTTACTGATTGGGGTGTATTTCACGGTCCATTAAGGCGCGTGGTTTAGTGTGGTCAAAACTAAGACTATCTGAGCGCCTTCTATGCTGATTAAATTCGGGCCTCGAAAATCGTATCAATAGATTGGCTACGGTTACTAGAGTACGAAATACGAATGAATTCTTGAATTTATTTTAAGAGAGAGAGAAAAAAAATCGTGTTAATTGGTTTACTAAAGTAATTAACCCAAAAAAAAAAATTTGTTGATAATTTTTGGTTGATAAAGTTGTGATAGATAAACTTTTAATTTATGTTAGTAACTGTTGGTAATTACTAATTAACAATGAATTGAATTTCATTGAAAATGATTTTTTTTAGTTGGTATAATAATTGATTAGTCTGTATTCGTATCATATAGTTATCGTCTTACAAAAGACATTGTTTCGTTAAAATAATTATATATATGTATATATATATTTATATATCTATTCTAAGATTTTAATGTTAATTTTCAGATTGTAATTACTATAATTTTAGCTTTCTGAATTATGTATAATATTTATTATTATGTTTCATAATCCAATTATGAGAGTAAAATTATAATCTTACATTTGTGTAATATTTTATCTTGTTGTTTATAGCATATATCTTTACCAAATTTAGATATGTTATAATGCCATTTTTTATATATAATTATCTGTAACTATATATTTAAAGAGGTTCCACGCAAATGATAAAATAAATATAATAAAATAAGAAAAACAAATATATATATATTTTTTACTTCCCTTTTTACTTAGATTGGTAATTCTAATTAAATCAGCTTGTGTGTGGGTGAGGTTGCAGACTTGCAGTGGATTAGTAAGTAGCACAACTAATAATTAGGTAGCCTTTCTATTTTCACCTAAAAAAAATTCTTCAAAGTGATCATAAAGCATTATTGTCCTAATTATTAATCAACTGGAGTATAATAATAATTCTTTGTCTTAATTTGATCATTTGATATATACTCCGAGTCTTCTATAACTTATTAGTTACAACTAAACATTTTTTTGAATGCATGTGAATGAATCATTAATCTTGTGTTTTTGGTCATTGTCATGGAGTTGGGAGGTGAGATTATCCATCAATGTTTTTTTTGAGATGATTTATAAGAAAATAAGAAGAAAAATGTGTGAGATGATTTCTCCAATATTGTTTTTTATGAACGGAATTTCATAAATAGTACATTCATGACATATTACACAATATATTATTTAATAAACTTGTTTAAATTTAAAATATGATATTAAAATTAATTTACTAAATAGTCTCACATGAGAATTTGCTGAATTTTTTTGAAATGAAACGTGCCAGAATTTAAAAAAAATAGTTCAAGTATTTCCTAATATCAAATTCATATTTAATAATTAATAATTAATAATAATAATATTAAATAATTTAGTTCAAGAAATTCTTTATTATTCCCTCCGTTCCACACTTATATTCACACTTTTCGTTTTCGTCCTGTCTCACACTTATGTTCACCATCCAAAAAAGGAAACTTCACATTAACAAAAAAACCTCAAAAGTTATCTTAATTTCAAAAATAGCACTCCCACCTAACACACATAACATACTTTATAATTTATTTATTACCTAAAAATACCACAATATCTCTAAAACGTCAATAAAGTTGGTCAAAAAATAACTTTTCTTAAACTCCGTATCTACAGTGTCGGTGAAGTTAACTATGAGACGGATGGAGTATTATTAATTATTAATTATTAATTATTAAAACAACAGCCTTGGTAAGAATAATAATTTGTTGACATGTTACTGATTTTTCTTTTGGAATTAATTTAAGATCCATATATAAAATCTTGGATAAAATATAGTATTTCTCTTGTCCCAGTACATTTTTCAACATTTATAAAAGATGAATTTCACTTTTTTTTGTTTAATTACTACTATAATGCAATAAAATGTGAAAAAATAATGTGATGGAGAGAGTATTAAATCAAGTTTCTTTTTTCTTAGTGGGCTTCCTTGGACTGGATCAAAGTAACAACAACCCATTAATTTTTCTGGCAAACGCTTATTTCAACCCATTAACTTAATAAAAAATAAAAATAGTATAGGAGTATCCAGATTAATGGGACGAGTGACATGGAGGAGAATTATAAATCAATGTATAAATTCTAAGAGTAAAGAATTGGATTTCTCCGCGTAAGTTTGTAATTATGATTAACTAGCATGTAATCCGCTCGAACTTATTAAATTTTAATTATAAATTCATACTTTTAAAAATTTATTTATAGCAACATAATCGTAATATATATATAATATACTCTCTACATCCCACGTCAAGGATAATTTTTGCTTTTTGACACGCGGATTAAGAAATATTATTATTCAATGTGTAGTGAGTAGTTGCAGTAGTGGGAGTATGAGTCATATATTTTAATTGTATTAGAGGGGATGAGTGAGTTACATGTGTATAAAAAAGGAAAGATGACTCTTTGGGTGAGACGACCAAAATGGAAAAAATAGACTTTTGTGGTGAGACGGAGGGAATATATATTATATTATTTATAATTTTAATTTTATTTTATTTATTCATCCCTCCGTCCCATAAAAATTGACATACTTTCCTTTTTAGTTTGTCTCATTAAAGTTGACACATTTATTTTTTAATACATAGGACTCACACCAAAATAATTAATTTTTTCTCATGGAGCCCACATATCACCTCTAATACAACAACCAACTACACACTAAATATTATTTCTTTCACCTTACTTTACTTTATATTAAATTATTATACTACTTAATATAAGTGAAAAAAAAATATGCTAACTTATCGGACGGATGGAGTACTAAAATCGAACAATAAAGTCGCATTTCGTGGTCATATTTTGCTCTGAAAATCCAATTTCAAAGCCTCTAAAAACCCTAATTTTTGCTAGCGTCTCTATGCTTCATATGAATTGATTCAGCAATGGCGTCATCGTCTTCGACAATCCAGAAATTCTTAAGGCATCAAGCCCGATCTACTTCTAAAATCCTGACCCATTTTCGGAGTCCCCTCCCTCTGCCACCGCCCATCGAAATCCCCCAAATTAAATCATTCGATCCGATCTCAAATCGGCCAGATACAGATTGTTTGAAACGGGATCATACATGTCATGCCCACTTTTATCCGGGGTTTTCATTTGGATTTTTTCTCGATCCGACTTGTCAATCCTCGTTGATTCGACCCGAATCCGACGGCGAAGCGACTCAGGATGACTCTCATGTTATCAGAGCTGATAGTGTGAAGAAGAAGAGGAAAAAGAAGATGAATAAACACAAGCTGAAGAAGCTAAGAAAGCGTCTCAGGAGGAAAACGTAGTTTCAATTGTTTTGCCATTTCGGTGAGATGCTGTTATTTTTATCTTCTTAATGTTTTGGGAATTATGTGTTGGGTAACACCGTACTAACGAAAACAAAAATAATTATGACATTTTGTTGCGGAATTATATCGATATTTGCCAATGAAATGGTATCGACATTTATTTTGGAAAATGTCAATCCTTTTGCACTTTCGTTTGGTGCTATGGTTTGACTTTTGCACGTTCATATTAATTCAAAACCCTACATAATTTGTTGCTGTTTCATTAGGAGCTGTTCTATTGAATTCTACTGTTCTTCTTAGTGTATAGATTGATATTAGTTTGTTGGATTGAATTAGAATTCAGGATGGTTATCATGTGTTATTATGGAAATTGTTTAATGAATAAATCATAGTTTTTCTTAGACTTGTGAGACAAAAACAAGAACATTCTGAATGATTGTGTAATTATGAAAGCTGATTGTGTACAAGAATATTATTAATAAAACTATCTTCACTAAAAAAATTGTGAGATCGAATAGCTGCTTATTTAGCTTTTTGTGACTTTTGAGGTTGCCAATTGTGACATCATCAACGCCATGGATTTAAGGCACACACCATTTGATTTTCTTCAAGGCAAGAACGCACCTTGTGCCTTGCTGAAAATCTTTGGATGATTTTGACTATCCTGATTATGCCTTGCAAGTATTAATGTTTCTCCAATTGGCTGCTGTTGAATATGTTTAGTTGAGCTGCTTGGCATACATTGTTATAAGTCAGCGTCATGTCATAGAGACAAGAATACTGTTAACGCTACCATTACAGCGCTTAAGATACTCATTGTTGTTAGAGGAGAAAGCCACACGACGCCAGTGTTTTGGAGCCTGGGGTGGGAACTTCGCCTCTTGTTAAGCTCCCTCATAAATATATCATACTTAGTACTTGGTACAAGCCTGAAAGCTTTGGGATAGTTCAAATTGAGGAATGACTTGTTATCAAAAAACATATTTGACTGCTAAGTAATTGTCTTGATTGGGATTGTGACCACACAACTGGGTAGAAGAGTTCTCCAAAGAACTGTTTTTGACAATGGAATGCATAGATGGATTCTCATGCTGTCAATGATTTTCATTTTTTCTGCTATTACATATAAATATAATAACTTCTCATTACATTTCTTCGTTGAATGTGTTGTTTGATGTATCTGTTTGATTGTGATCTGATAATGATATGGCTCTTGTTAGTCTGGTATAGAATATGTTGTGGTTAGAGTTGGTTGAATACATAAACTACTGCCTACCTTATCAATCCTATTTCTGCCACCCTTTTTCAATGTGCATTTCATCAGTGACATCCTTGCATTAATTTTGAAGTGCGAACGAAGTGATTGTCTCTCTGTGCCTGCAACATAATTTCACAGGAAAATCATTTTGTGTGGTGAATTTGAATTGGTATCCTTCATTGTTTGCTGGGCTCAATGGTATGTATGTTATGAAAAAAAAATCCGCAATATATTCCTCAGTTGCAATTTCGGCTCATATTAAATGTTTGATGAAACTTAGACAAATTAATTAGATTGTATTACAAAGTCCATCTGCTGGGTCCAAGTTCTGAATAATATAATTGGACGGTTTTCTTTAAACAACAATCAATATAATTCATCAAGGTACTCAGTTGTGGAAGTTAGGATAGCTATTTGAGTAATGCACTTGAAAAATCCTACATTCCTTATTATATTAGGGTAAACAAAATTAATCAAACGAAGCTCTGATTTGGCAATAAGATAAAATCATCTTTCGTTGGTCTTTCAATCTCATTTCCTATCTTTTAGTAAGTATTTTGCAAACGTCTTATCTCCTCTAACTTACATATTTTTGGTGAGGTTTTTTTTTCGAAGATATTAAATCAGACTTTCACTAATTGTATTATGTGTTATATAGACATTGAACGTCGTCTTCAAAAAATTAAAGATTGATTTTGTAGTCATATTAATTTGCACTTTATTTATTGTAGTACTTCTAAGTTTAAAAATATGTAAAAAAATTTAATTTCTATAATTTTTTTCCTAGTCAATTTGACTAACCAATGAATTGTGAAAGTTGCATATTACTGGCCGTATATACTTTTAACAATTTTTATTGATTGAATTATTTCGCTAAAAATTAAAGATTTTATTTACAGTAATAATAATGATAATAACTTTTTTATCCTCTATATTAGTTATGAGTATTAGAAAATACAAAAAATTAATAAAATTATACTGATTTAATATGTATTAAAATATTTAATTATAGGGTGATTTTAGGGTGCACATACATCTAAGCTATCTAGAGTTAAATGGTTTAAATTAAGGTACATTGGATAGTTAATTTTTATTTTAAAATTAATTATTTAATTTAATTTAATTTCATGATTGAGATTAAATAAAATTCAATTTACCAACAAAAATCGTTCATGAACTATTAGTTATAAGTAAATAAAGTTCCACAAAAAATAAATTTCAAAGTAACACATATCTTAGTCGAAATTTCAACTAAAGATGGAAAATATTATTAACCTTGTCAAAATTTTAAATTTTAAATTATGATGAGTTTTATTGAATCTGTTTTTTTCTTCTTCTTATTCTTTCGTAGAATAAAATGATTAGTTAGTCTATGCCCCAACATACATTATAGAATAATATATTTGAAAAAAAATATATTTAAAAATAAAATAAATAATAATGAATCATCTTTAACTATAAAAACTGCATAGTAAATCAATCTGGTAAAATGAAAGGTTTTATCAAGTCCTCATTTGACAGTTGACACTATATAATTAGAAATCACAAATGCCATTTCAATTCTAATATACTATGAACAGAGGTATTCAATTGCCTCAATGTTTTCCCCAACTATTTAAGATTTAAGAATTCTTAACATTTGTCCATATATTCAACAAAAATCTCACACTTGTAACCATTTCTATTTTTCATGAGTCTCAGTAGAATTCAATATTCTTACTCTTTCAACGGGATCTCACATGAGAACTTGAAGGCCAAATACTTGCAAATCTTTGAGGATGGTGAGGGCATTTGGGTCCGTATGAGCTGGCAACAGACAACCTGTATGTTAAATCGGGTTGTGGACATGCAGGATAATAGGTAATCGCCATGTGTTGTCCCTGATCTCGATCCTACGACCTTCTTTAGGACGTCTTTATCTAATCCGAGGCTCTTGGATATGGCTTCCTGCAATCGATTTGTCGAATATCCATGCAGTAGGTGCTCACAATATCCTTATACAGATAGACAAACGTTGACGTTTGGTTACAATATTAAATGTAAAAAAAAAATCTAAAAAGGCTTACTTGAAAGAAGAGGTATTGAAGGCTACTCAGGCACATATTTCTCCAAGGGAGAAGAACACTGAAATTGTAAAGATTACTATAATAAAATACTAAAAGAGATGGGAAGTCCAAAACAATACTCCACTAAACATTAATGAGATTTTTTCATACTACTAATCAAGATCATTCTCTACTATTATTAGCTTTAGGTACTTGTATAACAAATGCTAGAATGTAACAAAGCAAGCCTCAAGTGAAATAATACCATGAATCCTTTGAAATTAATAATCAGTTTCGAACTCCCTTGTTTGTTTCATGTACAAGTTGATGTCCTAAAAATATGAAATAAATCCCAGAATTGCATTATACCCTCAATGTTATATTATGAAATGCTAACTTTAAATTTAAATGACACATATAATAAAGACCTGCATATGAAAAATATGAAAACACCAACAGCAAGAGAAATGTGCATTACAATAATGCAAAAAAACTATAATTCTCAATCCATTTGCAACATACATTTGTTCCAAGCATGAGTATTGATATAAAGGTTCTTCCTGGCCCAAGCTCTTCAGCAGCTCCTAAAGCCATAGTGCAACTGCCCAGCCAAACACATTACCTGGCATTTATAGTAAAGGCTCAAAGGAGAGGTGAATTTCAAGAGTTGGTAAATAAATCATTGGCAGGGAAGGTGAGGGTGAGGTGAAATGAATAAGAAACGCAACTAAAAGTTCAAGAGGCATTATCATTAAGTTTGATTTAATGTAGTGCATGCATGTGTAGAAGTTAAAAAAGTAATGTGAATTTCAAAAGGCCCCATCGTATTAATTAATAAAAATTAAATTAATAAAATTAAAAATTACTTAAATTAATAAGGTTAAAAGGTAAATAGTGAAATAAGGTAGAGACAAAGTTGGAAAAAAATGTTTCTCAACTTCTTGTCACTTTTAATATTAATTAATATATTATGATATATTGTTTCTCCCAACTTTTAAATCACCCTCACAATTTAGAGCTTGCAATCAATTTTCCTGCGGAATTGGATCATGTGTGGCCTTTCTGCATGATCACAACTACTATGCTACTCTCTAGAAAATTAATACATAACAAAAAAATTATATTATCCCATTCTTTTAGAAGGAAATTGATACAATAGAAAATTAACATTAAAAGGATAACGATTTGTCCTGCATAACGATAACCATTTCATGTATAAGGGTGATACTCGGACCTGTTACCTGAGCACAATTTAAGGTCTATGGAAAATAATTTCATTATACAAAAGGGAAGAAAGTTAGATAGGTCGTAATTTTGTTAATCATACACAATTCAAATATGTCTACCAAATAATTTTAAATAGGTTGAAAATTTTATGAATAATTTTAACACGCGTTTGATTGAGATTTAAAAATACATAGTGTTGCCCTTTTTTATTGGGTTAAATTCATTTTTTGCCCTATAACTAAGCAAAACTTCGATTTTTGCTCTAAAAAATATAAGCGGTTCAATTTTGCCCTATAACTAACAAATTGTTTCAAATTTTGCCCATTTTCGCCGGAAAATGCAAATTTCTCCGGAATCCTCCATGTCATGCTTCAAATCCGATTGGTCAATCCGACGTGGCAATTTTGACTTTTTTGAGTCAATAAATCCGTCATTTATTATTTTTTTCATTTCCAAACCAACAAAATCTGTTCTCTCTTTCCAGAACACACAGACACCCACAGTATCCCTCTCCGTCGTTTCTTTCTTCAATCATACGGAATTCTTGCTATAAACCCTCTCCTTTGCATGTAGCTCTATCTCACTCTTCGATTCGCTCAAAATGGGTGGCCACGCCTCTTCAATCGGCGCTCTCGTGCCATGGTGAAGTCCGAGCAGGAAGGCTGCACCGTCGCCGATGCGCAGCCGTTAATTCCTTCATCGTTGTCGTCAAACTCCGATAAAGATGTCCTCGGCTAGTCTTTATTTAATCATTTTGTTTGAAGTTGAGGCTTAGGGGATTCATTGGATGCTGCATTTTTGCTATTTATGTTTGAATTGAAAATAATTGTGCAGTTCGCGTGTGTTTTATATTGCTCTATTGTCAAGGGAAATGATGCAGTGCTGAGAAGTAAGTGTCTATTGGTGATTTTATCATTTTATGTATAGACTTTGGCTTAAAGCATTCCACGTTCTTTCATTGATCAGGAAAGGATCGCGGCAGCGGCCTTCGGCGGCTCCAGCAGTAACTGGTGTTGCTTTTCCGGCGATACCAAATTCTGTTGTAGTGGTGGCCTCATGTGGCAGAGTCGATGTGGTTGACGGGCTGCGGAGGTGACATGAGGAAAAGGATGGAGTGAAGCTACCAAGTTACAAGGGAGATAACATTAATGGTGATACCTTTGAGGAAAAATCGAGAATCCCTGATCCTAATAGGATGATAAGGGCGTATTGCCAGGCTGCATCAACCCTCAATCTTCTGAGGCCTTTGCCACTGGAAGTTACGCCACAATGCAGAGGGTTACTCAGTGGAATCTTGATTTTGTGGAGCACAATGGAATTGCTCCTATCTAGTACCTCTCTCTCTATCATGTGTCTTTCCCTTCATTTAATCTTATCCTACAAAAATAATTGAATTGAGTTGGAGGAGAAAACTGCAAAAAGAAAATTTAGAAACCATTGTTGGTGAATTGTTCGAACTCTGAAAGCGAAACACATTAAATAACATATTAATAAAGAATGACCACATATTGAAAAGGTTAAAAGAGAAATAATATTTACGTGAATTACTCATAGTAATCTGTAAAAAGAATTAATCAATTTAGGGTAAGAATTTATAAATTTAGGGTTTATTACATGTATAAAATATATAGGGGTGTGTATTTAATCATATAAGGATAATTTAGATTTTTTAAAATATATATTTTAATTATATAATAATAGGGGTGTGTATTTAATTAAAGGGGGCGTGTATTTAAAGCATGCCTTTTATAATTTAATGAATGGATTCTAAAAACTTAAATTTCAAATTTTCAATGTAAAAAAATATTTATTTCTTTTGTTTATTTATAAAAATCACAGATTTGAATTCGGATAATAGAACGCAAAAAGTTAAAGTAAGAAAAATGATTTGTTTTACTCATAGCTACAAAACCTCAATTTAGTTTGCTTTTCAAGTTTGGTCTACATCATCAATAATTGTTAAGCAATATGATTTGTGCAGTAGCCTTTCATATGGAATTAATTATTTTGTTTTATTCATTATACTATTTCATTCATCCAATCACATTTACTTACTATATATAAAATATATAGTAATATAACATCTAATGAGTATTAATTATTATGTTTTATTCATTATATTTCATTCTTCCAATCACATTTACATGATAATATAACTTCTAATGAGTAGTATTATTAGGTACACCTAATATACAGCATACTCGTATTATTATTAGGCAAAAACTCCTGTGCACCCGGGCACGGACCACATTTTGTGCACCTTTAGAAATTTGTGTTAAATTGTATATCCTTTAGTATACAGATGTGTACCTTTTATTTTCTAAAGAAAATTATTCTGTGTATCTGGGAGCATGAACAACACTCCGTGCGCCTTTAGAATTTTGTGTTAAATTGTATACCCTTTAGTATAAAAATGTGTACCCATTATTTTTTAAAGAAAAAAATACTCCGTATTAATAAAAAGTGTATACCATTTAGAACAAAATGGTGTATCTTTTATTAATTAAAGTGTATACCCTTTAGACCAAAGCAATGTACCCTTATCCATAATACTAAATTTCTAAAGGCGCACACTCAAGCCTCACTCTTATTATTATCTTAACCATTAAATTATAATAATGTAATTAATTACACTTTTGAATTAAATAAAAATATTTTAAAAAATATAATAACACAATTATACTCTTATAAAAGAAATTTATATGCCACAAACATTTGTGTGAGATCGTCTCACGTAAGTCCTTTCGGATCGCTATAAAATGTTATTATTTTTTATTTATACTATAAATTATTCATGAAATAGTTTATTACATTATTATTACTTTTCATTAATTAAGTATCACATTTTGTTAATAATTTTATTACTTTTTATCCTTCTCATATAAGGATCTACAAGAGACGATCTCATATAAACGTACCATTATACCCCTTTTTATACTCGGTAAGAAAGTGTTAATTAATTTGAGAGTAAATATGAGAAGAGAGGGAAGTGATATTAATAGAAAAGAGAGTATATGAAAAGCAAGGGATTGAATATTAATAACCATATAAAGTGTTTGAGTTACTAACACAGTTTCTAGTGAGATAGTTATAATGTTATTTACATGAGATGAATTGATCCATTGTTAAAATATCATTGTTATATATGCAAAGTATACTTCTTGTTAGTTTAAGTATGATTTTTTAAAATATGATAAATAATAAATTAAAATATATTTTTATAGTGTTATACCGTGATTCACTATATACATATTTTAACTATCAATAAACATACTTTACTTAGTATATAACAGATAGCATACTTTAACAGTTGATTGATCTGTCCGACAGTCATCATATCTATCCGTTTTACAACAGAGTATTTTAATCATATCTAAAATAGGTGTCCAAAGGGTTAAAAAACATGGCCTTAGAAGAGATCTCCGAGCATTAGATTTTTTGGACTTCTCACGAAATTGAATGACTAGTAAGACCAAGTATCTCAAATTCAAAAGCCTTAGTTGAGTGTGAGATTGAAATTGCAGTTGCAATCCAGGATATGATTAGGGTCTTCTCTTCTCTTTAAAGAAATCATTTTTCTTGTGATAATCTCTTTTTCTTTCTTCGACTCTTTATTCCCCTGTCCCTATCTCCTTCGAAACTTTAACATCAAACCAGAGTGTTTTCACATGCTCCCTCTTCAACACCCTTTTCAATTCTCTGCTCTTTCTAAGTTTGTATTTGCCGATTCATCTCTTCTGAACTCACGGACTTGGTCCAGTTTTGATTGGTTCTACTGCCTCTGCTGTCTCTAATTTCAACTGGGTACGTGTCAATTCTGGTTAATTTACTCACAGTTTGTTTCTTCTACGGCTATTCTATTTCGGTTGCTGAATTTTATTTTTGGGCTTTCTCTGAAATGTGTGTATTTGATGATTTCGTTGATTGTAGATCTTAATTCTCGATCTTTGCTTTCATTTTTGGAGTTTAATGGTTGGTTCTGCATGATTTTGATTCTCTTTTATTTATTGCTACTCTTTAAGACTTTATCTATCTCTGCTGTTCGATTTCGAATTCTGTTAATTTGATATCTGTTAGTGTTGCTGAAAATTTGATTTGTGGGTTTTCACTAAAATGTATGTTTTTGTTGATTTTAGTTATCTGTAGATCTTAATTCTTGATCTTGGCTTTAATTTCTGGTTTTTAATGGTTGGTTATGCATTGGCCTTTAATCTCTGTTATTTGTTTTTGAATTGTGTAAATTTGATCTCTATTTGTTTTTCTTGATGTATATATTTCAGACAATGTCACAAGGCTATGCTGTCGAGCTTTACTTCGATCCAGCCCTTGAAAACCAGGTTTTAAAGGCCTGGAATGTGTTGGCTCGAAGGCAGATTAGTTCTCAGCTGATTGAGATTGAATCAAGGCCTCACATTACCTTATTTTCGAGCAATTTCGCAGACGTAGCTAAGCTGGAAAACATCCTAAGAGTTATCGGTTCAAAACAAGAACCTTTGTCTTTGACCTTCTCTTCGATTGGAAGCCTCCCAAATGACAATAATGTTCTGTTTCTTGGACCAACCCCAACATTCTCTCTCCTTCAATTTCATTCTCAGTTGTGTGATGCAATGAAGAAAGAGGGTATAGAAATTGGGGAGGAGTTCCGGCCTGATAAATGGATCCCTCATTGCCTGGTGGCTCAAGATGTGCCAAAAACTCGTATGGCTGAAGCGTTTACTGTTTTACGAGATTTAAAGCTGCCTGTTAGTGGATATGCAATGGAGATATCGTTGGTCGAATACCAACCCGTCCGTGAACTCTTCTCATTGACTTTGGGTACACATTATCTTAGTGAAGCTTAAGGTAACTCTTTTGTTATGCCAAGTTAGGCTGCTTCTTTAGATTGTTTTAATTTGTCTATGCTTCTAAAAACTGATTGTAGCTTTTAAGAAATGGTGCCTATGGTATTGAATTAGTATTCATTTGAGTTGGCAACTTTATGAATCTCGTCTACTGTGTCAACTTGCATCCTCAGTGTATAAATACCTTGTTGTGTGGGAGTTTGTTTTTCATTTGGACTTGTGTGATTATTTGTGGATAGTTGTTTCATTTTGCCTGACTGTGTTTCTCAGGTTTATTAGTTATACTGCAAGAGACTACTTTGTGTTCACGATTCTGACATATTTGTAGTTGAATTGCTTCGGATGTGGATCTGATTTTGATTACCTCATTATCCCTTTTTCTATTAATAAATATATCATGATCTTGATTGTGAATCTTGGTATTATAAAGTTTCTTGGTTGATTATTGTCAAGAGAATAAAACAATGTCTTGTTCTGCTTGCTCGAAGTGGTTGATTACATGTATCATCTGCATATGCTTTGTCTCGTTTCGTCTAAGTTAACTCGAAGTGGTTTTATTTAGGCATTGTATCATCTGTGCACGCAGGTAGAGTTGGCACATCTTAAACTGAAATCTTATTACTACCTCTTATAATTCCTCGTATAAGGCTTAATTCCGACCGTTACTGTTAGACTGAATGCATTTGTTTTTGGCAATGTTGGTCGAGTACTAGTTTTTTCGCTGAACACATGGTTGATTTTCATGTTAGTTTCTGATGGATCCAACGAAATATTCGTGGCTGAAAAATTCTTTATTTACGGATTAGAAAGAGGTAAACAGACTTCAGTCTATACTCGTGCTCTATATTATGTAGCCATGATCGAGTAGATTGCCTTTGGATTGACCATCTGATAGTTAGTTTTGTATCATTGCAGTTTGTGTTTCCCCTTGTGTGTGCATAACTTGTTCCGTGATGTATGTAAATATGTAATGTCTCGTTCCAAGCATCTGGTGGATGATCCATCGTATATGACGTGCATTTGCCTGAAAAGTGTTCGACTGATGTACGATGAATCAAGGATTACTTGTCTTTGACCCGATGCCATCCATTTTTATTTGTGAGTGATCTTTTTGACGTGGTACTAAGTACACCAGACCATCAAATGCAGCAGATGCTCGTCTAGTGGCTCTACGCCCGGCAGATGCTCGTCTAGTGGCTCTATGCCCGCCTCGTTTTCGTTAAATAAGCCGCCTCGTCAAGACAGTTGTGGCAAAATTACTGCGCCTTAGATTGAGGTGCCCAGAATGCATCTGTCATCAAACTGAGAAATTTGATTGACTTCAGGTTTGTGTTCCTGCATCTGCTTCTACACTGCTGCTGTGTGTATCGTTTTAAGTTATCTTATTGATATCGCATGGTGCTTAATTTTATGAGTTAATCTCTTCTGAATTGGGTTCAAAATTTGTCCCTTCTAATTTAAAAATGTTAACAATATAAAGAAATTACAATTTAAAGTAGTATTGTAAAAGAGATGATGAATAGGAGTATATATATTATGCTTTAAATTAAAATATTAAAAGTGGATCAAAATATGAATATTTTATGAATTTGCTAATTATTCTCTATAACTAATTTGAGATTGAAAAAAAATAAAAATTATGAATATTTTATGAATTTGCTAATTATTCTCTATAACTAATTTGAGAGTGAAAAAAAATAAAAAATTCAGTCACTCAATTGTGTAATCCAGATACATTTTAAATACTCGAAATTCATTTATTTTTTTAAAAGAAATTATCCGAAATTCAAAAATAAATGCTCACCCCTGAACACACTTAAAGGTTTACATTTAATCTTTTAAAAAATGTGGATCCTACATTTAAAAATTACTCCTAAAAGTTTTACTAGTATTACATAATTTGCCTTTTAAATTAAAGTTAAGGAATAAAAGTAAAAATACTATTTAAATTTATCCATTGCACATTAAAATATTGTATTCCTTAATCTACATGTAACAAATAAACATAAACTTTCGTATACTCATTCGTCTCATTTCAATTTTTATATATTTTCAATTTAAGAGTCTCATTTCAATTTTTACATTTTACTTTTTAGTAGATGGACCTATACAAAATAATTACTATATTTCCATGAGATCCACACACAACACAATATGTTACTTTCTCCATCCCACTGAAAGTCCCCATTTTAATATATTGGGCATACCACTCAAATGTCATCATTTTCCTCTTTTATTAAGAGGGCCCCACATATGGTCTCACATATGGCCCACCACTCACTATTAATACAACTATCCACTGGCATAAAATATAATACTCCCCTCGTCCCATCATACGGAGTGCATTTTACCATTTTCGTCAGTCCCAACACAAGATGTGTATTTTCTTTTTTAGTAAATGGGACCCACACAAAACAAGTAATATATCCTTATGGGACCCACACATCACACTAATACACCTACCTACTATACATTAAAATATTATTTCTCTCTCTTCATCTACATATTAAATATTATATTTTTTAATCTACGTGTAAAAAAGTTTTGTCATTCTTATGGTGGGACGGAGGGAGTAATACTCTTAATTTACGTGCAAAAAGAAAATTGAGATCTTTGATCGAGATGGAGGGAGTATATTATTATAACATGTACTATTCATGAGTGGAACGAGTCAACGCGGGCAGGGGCGGATCCAGAAAATCGTAGTGGGGTGGGCTAAGTTTATTAAAGAAAAAATAATAATAATAATAATTAAAAAAAATAATTATATATATACACATACATGAATCACCTTCTCAAAAGTGGATGGAGAATGAGCTAAAATTTAATATTTATTGTAATTGACTCATAGAATATATATAATTTGTGAAAATATATTTATTTTTTGGCTTAATTTGGATGAGCTTAAAATTTTTTTTTGGATTGGGCTAAATTTAAAATTACAAATTATTTACATATAATATAATGGGCTTTTGGTGAACAGCCCGGGGCTGCCCTCAAGCCCAGAAGCCCGGGGCTACCCTCACATAGATACGCCCCTGAACGCGGGTATGGTCACTATCCAAACCTGCCTCAATTTTAAAACGGAGCATGTTGGATCCACCACAAACAATGCGGGTCAGGACGGGTTCGGGCAGCTCAAAGTGGTATGTAAGGTGCATTTATGGGTAATTTGGAAACAAACAGGCGTGAGTATGTCGTATCTGCTTTGGCTGATGTGAAACTTCATGTTTTGTGATTGTCGGTAATTCCATTACTGCCCCTCCTCATCTTCATCTGCACTTGTATTATTCCAATCATTTGCTCAAGTTACTGCATTCTTTAATTTTGTCGGATTTCCTGTTTCTTATCCCTCTGTTTTTAACCCTCCAATATAATCAATACCATTGTTTTAATATTTTTTAATTTGATGAAAACAACAATTAGGCAAATATAAGCAAATTGGACTTCTTGGATATGATATGAAATTATTACTGGCTTCCTAATATGTTTGAAAATTTATGGAAATATTTGTTTTATTTTGATCTCAATTTGAAATGAAAAGTTTCCAATTACTTAAAATTATTTTGGTTTGTAGTGTATTGATATATACTTGCCATATGGTGCCAAAAAGAGGGGATCCTTTGTTCCTTCTTCATGATATATTTCACATTAAATTTTATATATTATTTACGTGTGTTATTTTCTATGTTATTAGTTACTCCATGAATACACAATTTACGTTTAGACTTATTTAAATATTGCTATTTTTTATTTGATTGTTTATCTATGATATATTTTTTCAAAAGTTCGAGTTCGATCTTTCATGTAAACAAGTCTAATCTAATAATCTCTTAAATGCTTTTTTTTATATATATATTGATATATTGGACTTAATCCGTCTCTTTTATTAAAAGTAGACTGTGCTAAGTCAAACATCTAGTGGATCAAGTATATGGTAACCTGAATTATTTTCATAGTATATTATCAGTAGCATGTAAAATAGGTGAACTAATTTAATTATTATCTTTAATGAATTTCAAGGGTTTAATTTCCTTCAATCTTCTACAAATCATCATTCCTATAACTGGCATAAAAAATGATACAATTCTGATATAGAAAATTTAAACCGTATAATATGATATTGTTTTTATTACATTTTAAATCACCAATAAATTAAATATGATGAAAATAGCATGTCATCAAAAATATTGAGTGGCATTTAAAAAATGTTTAGTGGCCCTATTGGTATGTTAAATTTGAAAGTAACATGACTTGGATGTATATCACTTGTACCTACCGATCTTGGATTTAATGTGTGACCATGGTGGAAATTATTATTTGGAAATTCTAGTGTTCTGCTAAACAAATAGGCCCCCATTAGCTTTTTCTTTTTTCTATTTCTTTTAATGCTTTTTTATTTACTCAAAATACATTGAAAAAACAAAATAATATTTCGAAAAAAATTATGTGAGATCGTAATGGCATCAATCAATGGGTATCATGAAACGTGCTCTATAAAAATGATATATAACATTTTGTTAAAAAAAATGATATTCAATTAATGAAAAACAATGAAAGCCCAATTAAATTATTTTATAAATAAAAATAAATAAAAAGTAGTTAAAATTTTAATGAATTTAATTAGAATAGGAGAAACTTAATGTACAGAAGAAACACTGCTACTACAAGTTCACATGAATGCAACTAATAATTCATTAATTTATATATGGTGAAGAGAGGGGTAAACAAAAGATTCTTATAGCTTTAGGTTCAATTATTAATCAAAATCTATGTTAAGGTATAAAAAACAAGTTAACCCCACGTCTGAACTTTTTTTTTTTTTTTTAATATTTCAAGCCACTTTAATTAAGAGTTTTCAAGAGAAAAGTGGGCTGCACGTACGCATTTTATTAGGAATTCTGATACATACAGAATATATATATTCCCTCCCCCACCCAACCCCCAAAAGAAAACCAGTTAAAATCATCAATTAATTAGTTATATAAGTTCAAAATCAAATTACAAAATAAATAAGAAATTTAAAAATATATTAAATTGATTAATCCTTCCACATGAATTCATATGCTTTCACACACACATATGATTGGTTAAATTAACATAATTAATTATGTGCACGTACCATAATTATTTATGTCTTATTATAACCTTAAGATTTAATATTTATAATGGAGTATTTCATGAAATCACTTTCATGTGGAATTTTTTAGTACTCATTCATTTTTAATGGCTGATTACCATTATATCTTTAAAATCAATGGACAAAACAAAGTTCCATTATTGAAACGATTATATAATAAGTTGTCAATGTGTATTCTTAAGGCTTGGTATATTTAAAATTACAATTGTCCTTTCAATATAGATTTACAATTTTCATATGCATTAATTAATGAGGGAGTAGCTTATATAATTGTAGATTATATAATATATATTCCCTTCCTAATGTATAGTATTTTAACGTAAAATAAATTGAGAAAAATAATTTTTATGTAAAGTGAAAAGTTGTATTAATATAGAGTCTAAATAGGTTCATAGAAATATATTAATAATTTTGTATGTATTCATTTATCAAAATAAACTATAAAGATTGAAATAAAATACTAAAATTAAAATTTTGTAAATTTGGAAAAAGGACGATGTGAGGAGGAATATATGGTAATAAAAACATAAAAACTTAGCCTCCTAAACACTGACTGGGAAAGGAACCTTTTGATGACTTATCAATTTTTTTTTAATAGTACTCCTATATCATATATGTATAATCAAATAAAATCGTTTAAATTTAACATATTTTTTAAACAATATTGTTCATCTAAAATAATCATCAGATGTTTCTATTGCAAACTGTGATACATAATTGCCAATTCTACATATTATTTAAAAAAAAAAAGAGAGAGATATAATATTACACTTCACTTTAATTTAGAATTGGAAGAATAATTAAAAAAAAATGGTAGCACATTAATTTTAATTAGACAGTGACATAAAATATCTGTGTAAAGACAAAAATATAGTAGGGGCTATCACATGGTTGTTTGTAACATTCACATGTGGACATCCATAAAGCTCTTATCATGTTGCGTCACCTTGGTGCATTGCTTGGTAGATAGGGTGCACCATATACCCCCCATTATCCATAACTACAATACTAATTTCAATACATAATTAATTAATTTTCTTCTTTGATTATTGGGTAGATCTTGCGTGATACCGTCACACGTGAGATCATTTTTTATTTTTTAAAATAGTTATCACTTTCACTATAAAATGTTATCACTTTTTTATTTATATTATAAATTATTCATGGAGGAATATTATCATTTTTTATTAATTTATTATCACTTTCATACATGAGATTCATTATTTTCTGACCGGACCGTTTCACATAAGCCCTTATATGAGATGGTCTCAGACAAATCTTTGCCTTGATTATTATTATTACATCTAATTTAAGTTGTTCAAACTCATTGAACTTATTAACATTTAGATTTAGGGTACCTTCCAACATGCAATATTTTATCAAGATTAAGATCAGGATTCATAAGATCCTCATTTATAATCTTATTTAATTCTGCTATATATATCCTCATTTATAATCTTATTTAATTCTGCTATATATATAAGAATTCAGTGAATTAATCACCAAGCAATTAAATAATCTTTTATTACATCAGTTTGTATTCTACGTTAATTAAATTATAAATACATCAATTAGGATATGTATTGTGACTTATGCACATAATAATTAACTCAAATTCTTATTTGCAAAAATTGAAATTCAAAACAAATAATTCACGTATATTTTTTAAGATATATATGTTCGTGTATATTTATTTATTTTGAATTTTTGTATATTTTAATTTATACTAGAATATATTCTCATTTTTTAAAGCTTGAATTGCAGTGTTAAATCAATTTTTTTTTCTCAGAGCAAATTATAACGTGGTGTAATAAATTTGCACATGAGCATCAGATGCAACTTAATTAATTTATAAGAGTAAGACAGAAAGATCCGAATAATTAGTATTTTTTTAAATTCTCCTCTATAATGAATTAGAGGATATACTTTTATTCCATTAGAATAATAAAATATATTGTGAATTATTAATTTTTAAATCAAAAGTCAATATGGGAATCACCTGTACGTTTTGCTTAAATTAAAATCCCATTAATTCTATGAGCAGTAGTCTTAAAAGTTAAAATAAGTTCAAATTAATTTTATTTTTTTTAGAAAAAAAGAAAGACATTATTTTTTGAAAGATTTGGGATTCTTCAAATTGAAGATTTTGATTTTTGCATCAAAGGTATCAGGAAATACGTGGAGGAGAGAATGTGTTAATTTATTTTTTATTTTTTATTTATGATCATGGCCCCCTTTTAAATAGTGTTAATTACTATTTTAATTAATAAAATTTAATTTGCTCCGATAACTAAAGTTGAAGAATAAATTTGTTCCATATAAAAAGTTGAGGGGTGTGGATGTTAAAAAAAAATAGTTGGAGGTGTACTTGATCCTCCTTAATAAAGTCAGGGGTCTGAATGACTTTTTGCCATATATATATTTAAGACAAACATGTACATAGTTGGAGGTTAATGTGAAGAGTTGGAACCATGAGCTAGCTTCAAGGAGATTTTTTGAATAGATGATGAAGCAAACATGTACATAATTCTAAGAGTTGTATTGAGGACAAATAAACGTGTTTTATATAGGGGTGGCAATTCGTGTTAATGGGTTGGGTTTCGTGTCGACACGATAGTGACACGACACGATAAGGGCAAATCCAAACACGACATGATAAGAATTCGTTCTAACACGATACGAACATGAAAATAACGGGTTGACACTACACGACACGATAAGAAAATTAAAAAAAAAATACTAATTAAAAGTATTAATTTTTTAAGTAAATATATTTTATAATTATTAATAAGTATGTTTATTATATATTTGTCTAATTTTATATTTATATCGGATTGTTAACAGGTTAATAGATCATTTATTAATATTAATCGTGCTTAACGGGTTGACACAAACCCAACAAGAAATTTTCGTGTCCTTATTGGGTTAACACGATAACAATATGAACCCAATAAGACCAGACACTAATCCACAATTATCATATCGTGCTCGTGTCGTGTTACCATTTCGTGTCGGGAATTGTCACTCGTAATTTTATTTAGTATTGATTTGATTCTATTGAAATTGTATCCCAACTTAATTGTATTCTTTTTGGGTCTAGGTATAATCTTCCTACCTCACTTACCGTATGGAATAAGAGGAGTTTAGTATTAATAATTAAAATTAAAAAATTAAAAATAAAAAAAGGAATATTAAATCCGACACATCTGCTAAGTAGATTAGTCCTATAAATTAAGAATTTTAAGTCTAACCTGATTCAGTTTGGAACCATTTTACTGTTAATTATATGTTGAAATGATGTTCACAAAAATTTTAATTGAGCGAAGTTTTGTGTGAATTATTTTCTTTACATTTTCTTATTGGTTATCATTTACTATTAAAAAAGTTATCCCTATTTTTTTATTTTACCAATTTTTCATAACGTTGTTTAATTTGACCGCTATTATTTTTATTGATTAGGTATTATATTTTTTATTTGTATCATGAAGCTCATTTATGCAATTGTTTCACATATTTTTTCTTCATTTTAATATAATATCAAATCACCTATTAAGAGTACAAGTGCACATGTTGCACTGCGTGATGCACCTAACCTAAACAATCTCAATTTAACAAATTAAATTTTATGTTAATCTACACCATTAAATTAAATAAAATTATTTAAAATCAAATAAAATAACTACCCTTTACTATAATATTTAAAGTTGGTCTCTTGTGTTCTCAGGTGCACAAATTTGAGTTGGTCTCTTGTGTTTCTGAGTACACAAGGTATATAAGGGTGTAACATTTTGTTCAAAAGGATATACACTTTAATGAAAAAGAGTATAATTTTTTCATTGAAAATGTATATCGAAATATAAATATTATAAATGTTTGATTTTTTTTAAAGAAATAAAGGGTACACATTTTTATACTAAAAGGATATATCATTTAATACTAAAGAGTATACCTTTCGAAAAATGTAGAATTTAGGGACACGGTGTCCCGAGTCATGCAAATTTTTGCCTAATATTTAAACTTATAAACCTAAGTAAATTAGTGCACTAGGCCTGAGTAGTTATTTGGAAATGTGTAGTATGGTTAATTTGGAAGGTTAGGAATGCCATCATTTTTTAGGGATTTAATTTTTTTTTTGATAAATTGATAGAGGAGATGAAAAGTACAGTATGAAGTTGGTTTTATATTAATGATATGAGTCAATTTAGATTGTCTTTTAATGAGTGACTTGTTAATCCAAAATTAATTTAGAGTTTTTGTACTTTGTAAATTTTTTGGTATGTCTCATGCCTATCAATAAAACTTTTATTTACCAAAAAAAATTACTCACCAAAGATATGTTCTGTTAATTAAAATTGGTAAAAATTAATTCCACTTGAACTGTTTTGCAACCATAAATTGTGATCGTAAATGTCGTTTTTATACATATATCCGCGTTCGTATAAAACATCATGAATTCTCAGTCTTTTTGAGTAATTGGCTAAATGTTGGTGAAAGAAACACATATTTTAAATACTCCATCACTTATTCACTTATACTATATAATCTACACCATATACTATATAATCGTAAAATACAGTTGATATATATATATATATCCCATTTCATTTCTATGAAAACTCCAAAATCGGAGAAAAATCACAAACCGAGAAAATACCACTATGTGAAAAATTTTTACAATCACACAGAATTTCTCTCTCCCGACCCCAATTCCTACACTTTTACAAATCTTTAACTAATCCACACCTTTCTTCACATTCTCACAACTGAGAATCAAAGAAAGGAATTTAACTAGAACCAAATATAAAGATTAAAGTGTACTTGATTGGTGCACTCACAACTGAGAATCAAAGAAAGGAATTTAACTAGAACCAAATATAAAGATTAAAGTGTACTTGATTGGTGCACCCAAGGGCATCCTTATATATCACCAGGAATCCCTCCCCCTTTGTTCTTCACATGAGGTTGTGTTTGGATTGAGTCATTTCAAATTCAATGGATTTGAAAATGAGTGGATTTTAAATCAATTCATTTGAATTCCACAATTTGAATAAATTATAGATCTTTGGAAGGATTTCAAATTCATGATTCAAAAATTATTTTTAAAATAGAATTTTATACTATGATAAATAAAAATAATAAAATTTTATTATATTAAATATTAAAATCTAAAATTTTATTAAAAATAATTTTTTAGGAGAGAACTCTACCATCCAACCCACCCCCTACCCACCCCCATCCACCCCCCCAAAATTTTTTTTTTTATAAAATTTTAGATTTTTAATAATTGAATAATAAAAATATTATCACTCAACCCTATCCCCCTACCCATTCCCTCACCCACCACCACCCCCCCACCATCACCCCACCCAAAAAAAAATTATATAAAACTTTAATTTTTAATATTTAAATAATAAAAATATTACCGTCCAATCCTACCACTCTATCAATCTACCCACACCCATCCCCTCACCCACCAATTTTTTTTTAAATTTTTTGATTTTAATATTTAAAAAATAAAATCTAAAATTTTATTTTTAAAGTTTTTTTTTGGGAGGGGAGGGGAGGGGAGGGGTGGGGTGGGGGTGTGGAGGGGGGTATGTTGGGTGGGTTGGGTTTGGTGGCAATAATTTCATTATTTAAATATTAAAATCTAAAATTTTATAAAATAAATCTTTTTTGGAGGGTGGGGGTGGATGGGGGTGAATAGGGGTAGGTTAGGTGGTAATATTTTTATTATTTAAATATTCAAATCTAAATTTTTATAAAAAAAAATTGACCTGAGGGGTGGGTGGGTGGGGTTGGGTTGGATGGTAATATTTTTATTATTTAAATATTAAAAATTTAAAATTTTATAAAAAAATTTTTTTTTGGGGGGAGGGGTGATGGGAATGGGGTGGCATGGGATGGGATGGGGTGGGGTGGGGTGGGGTGGGTGGGCTTGATGATAGAGTTTGAAATATAATAAATATATATATATTTATTTATTTTTTATACTATTTTTATTTATTAATATAATCAATTACACAACAACTGAAGAATTTCAAATGATACGGTTTGAGTAAGGATTTGAAATCCATTAAAAAACAACTAAAAAAATTCAAAATCAATTTCAAAATTCATTGATTTAAAATCTTAAATTTATAAATCCGTTGATTTCAAGTAGCATCCAAACATGATGGATGGATTTGAGGGAGAAATTTATAAATCCTTCCTCAAATTCATCCAAACACACTGAAAGATTTTGTCTGTGGTGTTGTCTATTTTCAAGAAAAAAATAAATAAATTTGAATACACCCTATATATCATGGTAATTGAAGAGCTATAAATGGGTTCTAGCTTGTGGGTGGGTCTCCAAATTAATGTGATTTATCTTTAATAATAAATCACAAAAAATAGTTGGGTTTCCAAAACATTCTTTAAAAAAGAAAATTATGTTTTAAAAGCTAAAGTGTAATTTTTTCTGAGATTAATCAATTATAAAGACCCAAATCAAAGTTAAGTATAAAATTGATTAATTTAACAAAAAATAAAATAGAGTGGTATGACTCGTATGAGTCATAACTCATGACTCATCATCCATAGTTTACTTTCGATTAAAAAAATAAATAAATAATTGCTTCATTAGTTCTAACTTATTTTCTATTGTTAATATATATATATATATATATATATATATATATATATATATATAATTTAAGAAATATTGCATTATTAACAATTTTATTAATTTTTGGATTGTAATATAACATTTTAAAATGATAAATAAAGACAATGACTTATATAGAAACATCCTCTCCCTCCCCAAATTAGGTTGCTATTTTTAGAATAAATTGTATCTAAATAATTAGGTTATTCTATTCTGTATTAATTATCATGTAGGATCTATAGTATGCTAGATATGTTAGATGTGTAATAAATTTAGGCAAAAAACTTGTGTGATCTGGGAACACACCGCCCCATGTAAACACAATTTTCTCCTCCATATTCTATTTAACTCTATGTATTGTTAGGAGTTTAAATTGTAAAAGGAGCACGATGTTCCTGCGGCACAAGAGCCTCGCTCATAAATTTATAGTCAAGATATATTTTTAAAATTGGGGATTTGATATGATATTTTTTTGGAAGGTGAAATTTAATACTATAGGAGAGAAGAAAGTTTAAAATTTAATTTAAAGAGGTAGTATTTATGAATTTAACTCCTTAATGATTGGTTCTTCATTGTGACGACGAGGTATGTGCCTTCTTTCAATCAATAATAAATTATAAATAAATTTGTTAAAAAAAAAAAGTGGCAGTATGTGAGATTGGGGGGTGGGGGAGGGGGTGGGGGGAAGCTGCTTGTGGTTCTCAACTGAATGAAGCAATCACATCAACAAGTTGGCTGTAAAAAGTTATTGAAATGTCTGTTAACGGACACCGACACAATGAATGGTGGGTTTTTTTGGTACCCAAATAGGATTGGTTGTTCGAACATGTTAAATATGTAAAAAGATCAGGCATGTTTTTAGTTGACTCTCACTGTTATATCATCCATATTTACTTTCGATTCAATATCTCTTTTAAAATCAATTTATTTATGTGGGTGATGATGTCAAAATATTTTCTTAAATCAACGCATGATCCCCCCATCTGCCTCACCATTGTTCTCATTCTCTCTCATTCCCTTTATTGCATCACACATGTTTGTGTAAATGCTTGAATGAGTGACTTTCTAACTGATGGCTGAGTTTTAACTGATTTTTGTGGAGTCTCTGTTTTTTTATCATTTCTGCTAGAGATTGCTCATTACAGCCCCTCTCTCTCTCTCTTTATCCTCAGTATATGTAGAATGATCAGGCAATAGATACCTTGTTTATTTTTTTACAAGATTTTCATCTTCTGATCATTGTCAATGGCTCCAAACACAGTGGTAGTAAAACTTGACAGGCCAGAGAGCATTTCATTGATAGAGGTGAATGAATCTAATCCTGAATCAATATTTCAGGAGAAGCAGAAAGGTACAAGCCCAAAGCAGTTCACATGGGTGATTCTACTGAAACTTCAGAGGATCCTGGCTTGTATTCCATGGGCAGCATTGAATTTGTGGGCCATTTTCGGGTCAATCAAGAAACGCATTGCTTCATCGGATCAGAACGAAGAGGACCCGAGGTACAGAGGAAGAAGATTGTACAGGTTTATTAAGGCATTTCTCGCTCTCTCAATGATGGCCCTGGTGATAGAAATCATTGCCTATTTTGAGAAGTGGGATTTGAGCATTGTGAATCCATGGGAAGTTCAGAATCTTGTGCAGTCTTCTTACATGGGTTGGATGAGCTTCAGAGCTGACTATATTGCTCCATTGATTGTTACGCTTTCCAAGTTCTGCGTTGTCCTTTTCATGGTTCAGTCGTTGGATCGACTCGTTCAGTGCTTAGGTTGTTTATGGATTAAGTTGAAGAAGGTGAAGCCTGTAGTAAAGGAGGAGCCTGGTGACATTGAAGATGGAACAAGCTTCCCCATGGTTCTTGTTCAGATTCCCATGTGCAATGAAAAAGAGGTAATAAATAAAGATAGATAAAAAAACACATAATTAAAACCTTTTCCCTTTCCTTAATTTGTAACAATCATGAGTTTTATGAAACTGAAGGTGTATGAACAATCAATTGGTGCTGCTTGTCAACTAGATTGGCCCAAGGATCGGTTTCTGGTTCAAGTCTTGGATGATTCGGATGACGAACTCCTGCAGCATTTGATTAGAGATGAAGTTGTGTCATGGAAGGAGAAAGGGGTGAACATAATTTACAGGCATAGGTATCTTAGAACAGGTTACAAAGCAGGCAATCTTAAATCAGCCATGGCTTGTGACTATGTGAAGAACTATGAATATGTTGTCATATTTGATGCTGACTTCCAGCCCAACCCCAACTTTCTCAAGCTCACCGTACCCCATTTCAAGGTAATCATCGAGCTGAATCCGGCTGCATAAGAAACTCAACAGTCGTATAATGCTTCTTGTCGTTTCCTTTCAGGGGAATCCGGATTTAGGTCTTGTCCAAGCGCGATGGTCCTTTGTGAACAAGGACGAGAATTTGCTTACTCGTCTCCAGAACATAAACTTGTGCTTCCATTTTGAGGTGGAGCAGCAAGTTAATGGCCATTTTCTCAACTTCTTTGGGTTCAATGGAACAGCAGGTGTGTGGAGGATCAAGGCCTTGGAGGATTCTGGTGGGTGGCTTGAACGAACGACAGTGGAGGACATGGACATTGCTGTTCGAGCTCACTTAAATGGGTGGAAATTCATATTCCTCAACGACGTTAGAGTGCTCTGTGAGCTACCAGAGTCGTACGAGGCATATAAGAAGCAACAGCATCGGTGGCATTCAGGCCCAATGCAGCTATTCAGACTATGCCTCCCTTCAATCTTAACTTCAAAGGTATCAATATATTTGCACTTTTAAAAGTTTAGATAGCCAAAATGCTATGTGTTATATATAGCTGTTACCTGGGTGACATATAAGGTAGAGGAAAAAATATAGGCCCTAAGACAAAGTAGTGGCAACATTTCGCCTGCATGTCACTCATCTAACGAATTATAGCAATGCACTTTGTGATTCATTAATGTTTGTATGTAGGTATCAGCTTGGAAGAAGGGCAATTTGATCTTCCTATTCTTTTTGCTGAGGAAACTTGTACTTCCTTTCTACTCATTCACTCTGTTCTGCATCATCCTTCCATTAACTATGTTTGTACCGGAGGCAGAGTTACCGGCTTGGGTCATCTGTTATGTCCCCATCACAATGTCGATTCTCAACATACTACCTGCTCCAAAGTCCTTCCCATTTCTAGTGCCTTACCTGCTCTTTGAAAACACAATGTCCGTCACAAAGTTCAACGCAATGATCTCAGGCCTATTCCAGCTCGGAAGTGCTTATGAATGGGTTGTGACAAAGAAAACCGGGAGGGCGTCTGAGTCCGACTTGCTAAGCCTAGCCGAGAGGGAAACAAAGACTCTCAACAAGGAGAAGATCCAAAGAAGGCTCTCTGAATCCGGGCTTGAAATGTTGGGGAAACTCAACGAGATAAACGAGCAAAAGGCACCCGTTGTCAAGAAGAAGAAGAACAGAATATATCGAAAGGAACTTGCACTCGCTTTTCTTCTGCTAACTGCAGCTACGAGAAGCCTGCTATCGTCTCACGGAATTCATTTCTATTACTTGCTGTTCCAGGGGTTGTCATTCTTGATTGTTGGTCTGGATTTGATTGGAGAGCAGGTTAGCTGAATCAATGAAAGATAATATGAGTATCATCATCTTTCAGCTTCCATTTTTTTTTTTTTATCCTGAATGTTTAATAGATTTATAGTTGAGTACTGATTTGAGGTTCAGAAGGTGTATAAGTTTCCCTTTGGAACTGGATTTTCATCATAGTGATAGCAGAAATTATAGGATTGATTCTTTAATTTTATAATAACAAAGAGGATATGATGTGTTTCAAATCATTGATATAATTTTGACTTTTAATGATGCTTTCTATTTGCCATTTTGATTTCATAATTTGGGATTATGCCAATTAGGGTTGTAGATGGTTGGTTCTTACTAGATTGTGGAGTCTTTAATGGATGTGCCTGTAGTGATGAAATGTAATGGTCGGTTCTTACTGAATCGTGGAGTGTTTATTGGATGTGTCTGAAGTGATGAGAACCGGACAAATTTAAAATAATTGCTATGGAAAATTTAATGAACAAAGGAATTCCTCTCAGTTCTTAGGAGTTATTATGGAGTATGTTTTTCATTAATTGTGTTTGAGAAGGTGAGGAAGGTGGAAGCCAAAGGTGCTTGGTGTACATGCATTGACTATTTATATACACGCGAGATTGTGAGGGCAATTCGGAGATTTCCATTGAGAGTATTAGATGCACCTCATATCGATGACATTTAATGTTCTTAATGGACAACTTGATGGGAGACTTCACCGAGTATTTCTAGATATACAAGCGAGATTGTGAGGGCAATTTGGAGATTTCTCTAAAGAGTATTAGATGCACCCCCACATCGTACTTGATGGCATTTAATGTTTTTTATGGGCAACTTGATGGGAGACTTCACCGAACATTCCTAAATATACAAGTAAGATTGTGAGGGCAATTTTGACATTTAATGTTTTTTATGGGCAATTTGATGGGAGGCTTCACCAAACATTCCTAAATATACAAGTAAGATTGTGAGGGCAATTTGGAGATTCCTCTAAAGAGCATTAAATGCACCTCAAGTCATACTTGATGACATTTAATGTTCTTGATGGACAACTTCATGAGAGGTTCCACCAAACATCCCTAGATAGTTGCTCCTATAGGTTATAAGAGCAGCTTTGTAATTTTGCAAGGTAAGTCATTACTTGGATATATAATCGGATAGAAGGGCACGGTCTTCGAGGTCCGAGGAAAACCGGCTCGGTATCCGATCAGAGGCTTTAGGCTTCAGACTGGGACTCCTATTGAGTTGATAATAGAGTGAGCTTCGAAAAGATCTTCGTTGTGGACTCTTCATTGTAAATAGACTAACTTAAAACAATATTGAGCTTTGGTTTTTATGGCCTAAACGATGGACCTATAACAAGAGTTGTGTTTAATAGAGTTAATATCTAATAAACCGATTGAAATAAAAATAATATGATCGTTTTTTTTTTTAATGCAATTTATTTTTTATTTTTTTAAATTAAAAATTTAGACATACTCCCATGTTAATATTCGAGTGCACTAAGAGTAAATTAATATTTTTTTTTTAAATTTTATGAATAAAATGTAATTAAATTAATACTACTAAATGGTACGCGGTATAATTTACTAGGGAATTGTAGTACTTAGACGTTCATTACATCGCATCGTGTGAAATCGTTTTCTTTTTTTCTTTTAGCGATTTCTAAAATCGTGTAAGCTGAAGTCTGAAAACGGCAAATCTCTTCTAAAACCCAAAAATCCCAACCCACTCAACGGCGGACGCAGGGCGGGACGGATGACGGTGGAGCAGCCTGCTTGATGTCCATCGTGTTATCCCTTACCGTAGAATCAGATTGCAGAGTCTGACATTAGATTTCTTGCCTCCTCTCTCAGGTATTCACTCCATGCTTCCTCTCTGTTTCTATGTGCAAGTCGTTGGAAATCTGTGTTGAGCCCTGCCCACTAGCTGCTCGGTGAAATGCGCTACTGAAGTGATTTTTTCTTATCCGTGTTCGTTTTCCCTCTCAAGAGTTGTTTTTGGCAGCTGAGGGTTGAGCTCCACTACAAAAATGATAGCCTCCTTCAGCAGTGCTGTATATTGTCGGCAACAACCGTTACTAGGAGCTTTAATCAAAGCTTCATGGCCAGATTTTGGTTTCTGCCTCCATAACCGAGGAGCAATTGGGTTTTTGAATGGAGGGCAACGGTTCCATGTTAGTTTTACAAATGAGAATTCGAAAAGAAGGGCGTTCCCTAATGCAGGGTTGTGGGAAGACCCCGATGATGGAAGTGATGACAGTGAAGATGAAGATGAAGATGATTATGGCGAAGAAGATGAGATGGAAGAGAATGACTTGGATTATGAAAGTGATTGGGAGGCTAATGAAAATGATAAGGCTGTTGTTAGCAAGGATGAGGAGTCATCTCAAAGAAAGTACGAGGAAGATCTTATATTAGGTTCGTCAATTTTTATATGATATTGCTCTGTTAAAAGGCCTGCTTTAGATGTTCTTGGTTGCTGTTTTTGATCTTGCATCATGGGCTTTGCTTTCATGATTACATTTACAAAGGAAAGATTTGAAATTGTAGGAAATTAACAATCTTTTTAGTCCAAACATAGTACGAATTCGGGGGACTTGTATTATTGTATGGTTTGGAATGAGGAAAGTACATTTTCTAACAATGTTTTAGTTGATTGCAGAAGTTGAACAACTTTTGAAACCAGAAGAAAGAGCAATTTTGGAACAGAATGTAGGGCCTAACTTGGAGAAATTGTCAACTGTGAGTTGAATTACTGTTAGTGCTTGTAATCCTTCTTGCAACTATATCACCAATAATTAAATCCATTGAGTGTGAATCGATCTTGCGTTGTTATCTTGAAAGCAAGTTTCTGATTACATTATTCTAACCTATTTATCTCAGGCAAAATGGAAGCCTCTCCACACTTATGCATTAGCTGGACACATAAAGTTCATGGATGGGCTTCTTGAAAATGGGCATGATATTGAACTGGTTGACAAGGTACGAATATTTCAATGGAGTTTATATTCTTGCTTTTTCTGCATCCTCGAGCATTAGTATGAACAAACTTGGTGAGGCAGGATGGCTTGACTGCTCTGCATCACGCGGTAATTGGTAAAAGAGAAGCTGTAATCAGTCATCTCTTAAGAAAAGGATCAAATCCTGAAGCACGGGATAAGGTATAACAATTATGTGTATGGTAACTATCATCAGTTCATTCATCTTCGATTTCTAGGATCACAATCATTATTCTGTCATCTTCAAAGGATGGTGCTACGCCTCTTCATTACGCCACACAAGTAGGAGCCATGCAAACAGTCAAACTGTTGATAAAATATAAGGTTGATGTGAATGCTGCTGATAATGTGAGCACCTGTTTTATTTTGTGCTTAGACGCATGATAGATGTATATGTACTTGCTGGTTGCACCTGTGTAGTACATGTTCGTAAGCTATTTCGTTTCTGTTGCTCCTTTAGGAAGGGTGGGCACCGTTGCATGTGGCCATGCAAACTCGAAACAGATACGTAGCAAAGATCCTGTTAGTTAATGGTGCTGATGCAAACAGGATAAATAAGGTAAATTTGGATTTTGTATACCAATTCTCAGTCACCAGATCATCACTTGCTTATAATTTAATGGCCTGTTTTGGTAAAGGATGGGAATACGCCTCTTGATCTTAGCTTATGTTATGGAAAAGATTTCAAGTCGTATGATCTTGCCAAGGTATTGAAACAAGTTTCAGCTAGTCGAGGCTTGTAACGTATGTCGAGCCGTTGGTTGATGTTGCAGCTTTCCATGAGACTGTATCGACAGAGAGTTAAATGAGCAATCGATGATTTCTGAATTCAGGCAAATGTACCGTAGCCTTGGGTGATGGATTGTTGAATGTTATGTAAAAATTTGTCCATCTATCTTAATCATTAGCCAAAGTTTTCTATCCTTAAAAAAATGTTGCGTCATCATCGCAATCTCCAAACAAAGGGCAACCTTTTGAACTGAAACTGATATTGGATTACCTGAAAACTTAAGAAAAAAACCATCTCAACATCTACATACCCATCATTTTGTCCAATAATTATTTCAAAATCTGTAAGTTGTTCTAAGTAGGGTCAATATTTGCTTATTGTACTCATGTATATAATACTATATGTTTTCGTATTTTAGCGAATTCATCCATATATGATGAAGCAATATCTTTCATCAATGTCATAAATTCGTACAAACATTTTTCTATTTTTAATTTCAAATACACATTCCATCCTTGAAAAAAACCATTTAACCAAACCCATATTGAAACCAACTAAGCATGATGAATACTGAAAGAAAATAAATATCAATTATTCAACTCAACCTGGAGTTTAACACTGGCATCCAAGACTAAACGAACTCTAAGAGAGCACGATCCACATGAAAGAATGATGGATGCTGGCGAAGATGAAGGGGCCTGAATCGAAATTTCGCTCCCATTTCTTGTAAACAAATAGCCCATTTCAGCCAGCTCTGAAGAATCAACAGAAAAGAGATCGCCACACCAGCAATCATAGCAGAGTTCAAAACAACTACCATCATCTTCTATAACCATATCCTCTAAGCTGACATCATCTGCAGTCACAGCATCTTGTCTTGACTTTCTCAGTTCGTTGTCGTAGAGGGCACGAGATCTTGGATCACCAAGGACCTTCCAAGCCCTCTGAACCTCTAGAAACTGATTCTCCATTCCATGATTTGATGGATCAGATGAGTTTTGCTGTTTATCTGGATGAGAATTGAGAATGGCAGATCGATAGCTTCTTCGGATTTCTTCTTGGCTAGCATCTTCTTTCACACCTATTATCTCATAATGGGTTTTCCAGCTTAAGTTACTGCTCAATATCATTACCTGTTAGAAGTTTTATCAAAGAATTTAGCAATATATGGGTATTGAATCAATGAATTCAAGCAATAATTTATGCATATAAACAATCTGTAAGGATTAACTAAAGAATAGCCAAACAAAACACTAGCTTTTACCAACCATCACTTTATACTAGACAGCAAAACTTCACATTGAATAAAAGATGCATGTTGAAGGAAACAAAAGGGTCTGCTTTGTAATGGGTGTTGGAGGTGCTACTGGAAAACGATGAACACCAAAAAAATAAAAATAAGTCTTTCTTGAATTTGTTAAGTACAGAGCACACGTGAAATAAAATATCAATTAAAAGTTAAGCAAATCATACTAAATCTATACAAACCCTAAAAATGCTATCAACTATGAACATGAGTAATTTCAACCGAATGTTTCGAGGAAACAGGGTGAATCTAGGACATAATTTTTGTTTTATAAATGAAAAGGCTCAATATTCATATACCTCAGAACCCTATGGATGATGAATTCTTCGATCTCAAATCTATTTCCCGAAACCAGTGGAATCTAGGGTTTGCGATAAAGGCCAAAACCACCGATCGACGAAGGATTCTCGGGAAGTCGATTTTAGAAACTGTGGAGTAATTTGTTGAGGGCATGGAAGTCATTTCAATCAGTTAATCAGAAAATACAATTCTCTCCGCCTAATTTTAGCGGTAGATGATATTTACAGGCTGCTTTTGGGCCAGAAAATATTTCTGTTCAAATTGGGCTTTATAATATATGGGTAAAGATGGGCTTGGTGTTTATGATATAATAAGTTGGCATCCCAAATAGGCCCAGTTATCTACACGATTACACCCACTACTTAATACACCAATCCAATTTATACACACACCCACCTCACTTTTGTATTTATATACCCTTTGAATTCTAATACTCTTCCCCACTCATTTAAAATAGAAATTACTTAATATCCTTTGGGCTTTTAATGAATAAAACTCTTTCCCTGATAAAAGAAAAAAATGTTTTTGACTTTATTTATTAAAGGGGATATAAAAATATAGTTTAAAATGAAATTATAAAATCACTCAAAATAATTTAATAATAAATATAAATTTGTTGTGTAATTGAAATATTATTTTAATAATAATAAACTATTTTTAAATCTTAAAAATATTGAATACATAAAATATAATTTAGCTGTTGTATAGTTAACTTGAACGATTTTATGATTTCAGACCCTAATAAGGTAGTTTAGTTTATTAGTTTCGTGTATATATCTTTCAAATTCTTTAAAATTACATATTGTTAACTTATTTTTTAAATACTAAATCTAATATATGCAGTATAATGAATAGAAAGGAATTAAAGTATAATTTTTGGGGTACAATTATTATATGGAGTACTACTCACTCGTCTACTCCAAAATGTCCTTACTTGCTTTTTCACATGAATTAAAAAGTATTATGGAGTATTATTTTATTTAAAGTTGATAATTAGTAGTGGATGAGGGATAAAGATTTTTTTGTCCCATAAGTTTGTCCATGTACAATTTTTGCCCAAAAAAAAGATAACATTTGGGCATTTGTTCCACTATCTTCATAATTGTGTCAATGTTGCCCTGTTTTCGCCGGAATTTGATATTTTCGCCGGAATCGATCACGTGTATGTCACTTGATCATCGGATTTGGCATTTTCCAACGGGAAAAAAATATTTTTTTTGCCCCGCAAGTTTGGTTATGTACAATTTTTACCCCAAAAAGATAAGATTTGAGCATTTGTCCCAATATCTTTATAATTGCGCAAATGTTGTTCCGTTTTGCCCGAAATTTGACATTTTCATTAGAATCGATCACATGCGTGTCACTGATTATAGGATTTTGCATTTCCCGGCGAATTTACTGACCTGGCGACACAATGACATCCACATTAATAACAACAATAATAATATTTTATTAAAAATTTAATTAAAAAAACCCTCCATCAAAGCACTCAATTCTCACGTGCCCTCCACGTACTTCCACCATCTTCGCAAACTCATCTTTTTATCAATTAGAGGATCCCTTGTGTACCCTCTCACCACCATGGACGGCAGCCGTTGGATCTTCCGCTCGCGCCACCCTACTCACGTCACCAAGCTCCCCATCATCATCTACTTCCACGGCGGAGGATTCGTATTCTTGAGTACCACCACTCCATATTCTTCCACGAGTCATGCAACCGTATGGTTGCTCACGTTCCTTCCCTCATCGCTTCCATCGAGTAATACTAGCATTGGAGAATCATCTTCTAGAGGCGTACGACGACCTCATGGACGAAGTGCAATGGGCTAAAACCTAAGCACTCGCCGGTCGTGACGTCAACCCTTCGATCGAAGAATTCGATGAATTCTCTAGGGTTTATCTTATGGAAAGCAGCTCGCCGGCAACATGATCTACCACGTGGGGATGCGTGCACTTGATATTGATCTCCAGATCACAATTAGAATCGCGAGACTGATAATGAACCATTCGTTCTTTAGTGGGTGCGAAGGATTGAATCAGAGGTAATAAAACACCAACAACCCCATCTTCCTCTGCATGGCTCCGATATCATGTGGTTGCTCGCACTGTCGGAGGGTACGGATCGAGGCCATGTACAGTGTGATCCGTTCGTTGGTGATAGGCCCTTAGAGGAGAAGATCCGACAATTGCCGCCCATGGTGGTGAGAGGGCACACAGGGGATCCCTAATTGACAAGAAAAGTGAGTTTGCGTAGATGGTAGAAGCACACGGAGGGCACGTGAGAACTGAGTTCATCGATAGTGAGGGTCTTTTTTTAATTAAATTACCAATAAAATATTATTATTGTTCATGTGGATGTCACTGTGTCTCTAGGTAAGGAAATTCGTCGGGAAATGCCAAATTCGATAATCACGTGATATGAACGTGATTGATTCTAGTGAAAATATCAAATACCGGGAAAAATGGGGCAACATTGGCACAACTATAAAGATATTGGGACAAATGCTCAAATGTTATCTTTTTTGGGGCAAAAATTGTACATGACCAAACTTACGGGGCAAAAAAAATTCCCGACGGGAAATACCAAATCCGATGATCAACATGCACATGATTGATTCCGGCAAAAAATATCAAATTCCGACGAAAACGAGGCAACATTGACGCAATTATGAAGATAGTGGGACAAATGTCCAAATGTTATTTTTTTGGGGCAAAAATTGTACATGACCAAACTTATGGGGTAAAATTTTTTTTATCCCAAGTGGGTGATGGATCACTCTTTTATTAAAACAAAAATTGAGAAATGATTATTTTTAAACTATAGGCATAAAAAATTATAAAATTGAGACGAACAAAGAGACTACTCTTTAAAAAACTTTGTATCACACCGCGAGAATGAGTTTAGTAAAATGGATAAAAAATAATTAATACACTTTTGATAGAACATAACAATACCTTCAATAAAAAATATACCTAATAAAAAAATGAAATGATTCCATTATAAAATGGTTTTATATTGTAATATAACACGTATATAATATTATGTGTGTATATATATTAATTAATGGGAGTTGACTCTTTTTATAGGCATTGAACGAAGATAGAGCCTAGTATAAGTCAGCGTCTTACAATATCGTTAGTGAATATTTTAAATTTATTTGACTTAATGAGATTTCCATTTACTTATATAAAATAAAACTTGGCTTCTGCATTATCATTTAATGCCAATGGTTTTCAGAGATCTTAAATATAAGTTGCTAATGCATCAATTCAGGATACACTTATAGTTGGAGGAATTGAAGAGAGATTATTATAGTATTTGTTAAAGCTTATGTTAGTTTTGGTGATTAACACACTCTAGGAGGTGGGCTTTTTGGTTGTTTGTGAATGAATAGAATCAATGTATTAATTGTCGGTCAAGAAACATTTTGTTTTGTGTGTGAATACATGCTTACCAAGTTACACCTACACAATGTCTAAAAACCTAAATTAAGCATTTAAGGGAAAATTATTAAATTAATTAATGCAACAAACAGCTAAACTAGTTGTCATATTTGTCCAATCATTTTTTTAAACACTAAAAAAATATATCTTACCAGCGGATTAACATAGTAAATATTTTAATTTATAATAAAGTGGTGAGTAAAAAATTAAGATTCAACATAAAATTAGCATCGTTTTATATGAGTAATAACGCAGAACGATAATATTATCCGATTCTATAAATAAGTTAGTACTCTTGTTTTCATTATTTGAATGATTAATAAATTTGCAGATGAGAACTCGTAGCTAGTTAATTAAGCTTGTATAAACTAATTCAGTACTCAAACTGTAGTTAATAAGTGACCACCACTAAAAAAATATTTTTTAACAACGGAATATTTCGTTGCTAAAAACATTAATTTCATTGTTAAATTGGCTTACCAACGGATTAGCAACGGAATCTGTTGGTAAAGTGGTGATTGATAAATTTTTAGCAACGAAAAATCAATTCTGTTAGTAAATAATTCTGTTGGTAATCCGTTGCTAATAGTTCTGTTGGTAATTTATATAATGATTCCCTTGGTAATCCTTTGGTAATTACCAACGAATTAAATTCCGTTGCTAAAATAGAGAATATATTCATTGGTATTCCGTTGCTAAAACAAAAATATCATTTTTGTTTGAATTCCGTTGTTAAAATAGAGAATATATCCGTTGGCATTCCGTTGCTAAAACAAAAATGTCATTTTTGTTGCTAATTCATTGCTAATTACCAACGGATTGAATTCCGTTGCTAAATTCTGTTGCTAAAAAATACAACGAGGATTCTGGAAGGGTTGGCAATTTAATTAAATTAATTTATTAATTTATTTCATTCCTACAATTTAATGTTCTTCAAAAATTAGTGCATCGGTATGCTATAAATTAATAACATGTTAATCAACGAGGAATCAGGAAGTGGGATTTTTTTAAATAGTTATTAATTTATTAATAGAATTTTATAAAGGATTTTATTTATTTTAATCACTTAATTAAAAATATACGTACGTATTTAGATATAATCATCATAAAGCTAGCTAACTGGCGATTGATTGTCCTTACATTTCGATACATGAAATGAGGATGTTTAGGGTTTAGACGTTGATAATTAAGAACATATATCAGAGATGATTATTTGCATTAATAAAAAAAAGGTGTAAATATATATGCATGTATATTTACACTATAATATTTTATATTAATCTAATTAATGTGCATATTCATTATATACGTGGAATACACTTGAAAGGGAGATACAGCTAATTAATAAGGGTATTACTTTGTTTTTTCATTGAATTGATAGTAGGTTGGAAGTATTAACGATATTATAAATATTTGATTATAAGAATTAATATTTTTAAAAAAAAAATTAAGGATATAAATTTTTCATTAAATAAATATAACATTCAATATAAAAATATATGGCAAAAACTTATGTGCGCTCGGGCGCACGAGAACATACTCCATGCACCTTTAGAATTTTGTGTTAAATTGTATACCCTTTAGTATAAAGATGTGTACCCTTTATTTTGTGAAGAAAAATAAAAAAAATTAATGAAAAGTGTATACCTTTAAAACAAAATAGTGTACATTTAATAATTAAAGTGTATATCCTTTAGAACAAAATAATGTATCCTTATCCATAATACTAAATTCTAAAGGAGCACGGTGTGCACCCGAGCACACGCAAGCCTCACTCAAAATATAGATTAAACCTAGACGCACATATCTAAATTCATGCACGATCAGACACAATCTTTAGCCTTAATTCTATAAAGTGAATACACTCTAAACGTCATCTTCATCTATGTTACAGAATTTAATTACATCAATTAACAAGTATTATTCTTCCATTTAAATGAGAGATACCAAATTTGTAATTTAATCTGCATATATAGTTGGAGATGAAAGTGAATGAAGGCCAGCTCATGTCGTAAATTATACTTAGAACCATGTGAAAATTAATGCTTAAATAGTTGGAGTATATACTGATAATCATGATGACTAATTTCCAGAAAATTAGCCAATTCACACTCTCAGAGGATACATATTTTAATTAATTAATTAATGAATTAAGTAGACAATTTCATTGAACACTACAACTTTGTCTATATAGATATACTCCCATTTGCTGCTTAATTTAAAATTGAAATTAACTATAGCTACAAAATAAGCTAGCTGTAATTTAGATAGTTATTTATATTATTAGGGTTTTGCTTATTGATTATGGCAAAGTTTTTATTTATTTATTTTAAATCTGTGTAATTGGATTGAAGACTGAATATACTTTGTACATTACGTTTTCTTTCTCTATATAAACTTCACTTCCCTTGTTAGAATCCATCATTCTTAGGGGAAAAAAACACTTCATTAATATTCTCTCTTCTCTAGTGTTAAATTATTTTCTTCATTTCTCTCAAAAATGGTTTCCAAATCAACCCTTTTCACGTTAGTCTTCGTGCTCGTTGCCACGAGAATGGTAAGTTCTTTTTATTGTTGTACTCTACCGTTCTGATAAAGAGTCCAACGTTGAATTTACTTAAAGTTAGATTCGATACGTGAATGTATAAAAAACTGCACTTTATATCTATTAGATAAACTTTAACCACATAAATTGTTGAGTTCGATATGATAAAGAATCCAACGTTTGGATTCCATATACTCTATATATAGCATGAAAAATGAGATTGTTGGCTTATTTATAATTATAATTGATGGAGTTTGTTTTGTTATTGTAGGGTTCAACAGTGGAAGGCTATGCTCAGGTCACATTTTTCTATCTAATTATTAAATTTTTGTTATAAGTAATTAATATTGATCAACCAAGATATATTATTAATTAATACTAAAATTTAAATAAGTTATCTGATTTGTTTTATTAATGCGTATTAATAGGCTCCTGTGAATGCCCCAGCTATGGCACCTATTTATGCACCAACCACCCCTGCCCTACCCTGGGGTTATGGTACGTGCACTATTACATTCAATATCTTAAGGGCGATTCTTAGGTGATCACCAGTCACCTAAGTAAGCCCCAAATTTAATTCTCTTTTAATTAGTGAAGTATTAAATTTTATAAATAAATTACTCTATTTATTTTCTTAATTCGCTTTTGGATATTTGAGTAATTTTTTTATTATAGATTGAGACTATTTTACACGTTACTAATTAGTTGTCACAATTTATTTATACTAGAAATTGTTCATAAAATACTAGTTCACTGCATTATTATTATTTTTTATCAACTTCTCATCCATCTCACGGAAGCGATCATTCCGTAAGATAATTTCACATAAATCTTTATCTTGAATATTAGTTTATTATTGAGAAGAGAAGTATATCATCATTTTAAATTAGAGTACTCCTTACGTCCCATTTTAATTTTTACATATTTTCAATTTACGCATCCCGTCCCATCTTACCCCATGGAATACCGAATGTAACACGGGTGGAAACATGGAATATGAACTATCATACCTCAAATACATTGATCTGAAATTTGAGTTAGTCTCTTATAAATCGAGTTTTACATCATAAACTCTTGTAAATTATGTGTGGGGACTATAGGGTTTATACCGTGTAATATGTAATGTGCAGGTACTGCTTGCGTGGCAATGTGTGTTGTACACTGTAAGCCAGCCCCATCTCGAAGGGCTTGCATGAAAACTTGTACGGCTTGCTGTAAGAAATCTTACTGTGTGCCCGAATTTTCCAAGTGCTGTTACTGGGATACCATCACCATCCGAGGCAAAATTGAAAAGTGCCCCTGAACACTCCATTAATTACACTTCCACCTTTATTAAATTATTATTAGTACTACAATATGTTTTAATTATTTATAATTATTACACTACTCTTAATTATGTGTTGAGTTGTAGTATCACTGTATCATGAATCTTTAATAATCCCACTGAGTCAATCAGTGAATGATAATCTGTAACTTGTCTTATGATTCCCAGATCATTGTGTTTCAGTACTTGTACTAGTGATATTTTATCAATAAAATTTCTACTTTGTTATGTTTTCATCATCTATTTTTATTTTTATTTGGGTAACATTGTACTTTGTTATAAAAAAATTAATTATTCTTTTTTTATTAAAAATATTACTCTCTCTATCCCGTTTATTTTTTTGACAAATTTTATAGATTTTTGAAGGTAAAGTAGTATTTTTAAGTAATAATAAAGTAAATTATGTGTGTTAGGTGGTAGTGACATTTTTTAAAACTATGATGCATTGAATGATTATTTGTTTTGAAATTTTTACTACTCCCTCCGTATCAATTTTACTATTTTTGACTCCCGCTTCAAATGTATCTAATTTCCCCTATTTAGTAAAAAAGTACACAATATGACTCACCACTTCCTTCTAATACAACTACCCACTTTATATATAATAATAATACTCCTTAATCCACGTGCAAAAAGTAAATAGATACCTTAAAACCGGACGGAGGGAGTATATTTTTTAGAAGGAGATGAATATAATAAGGAAAAAAAAGGAAAGAATTAAAAGCTTGCTATGACACATATGGAGTACTATAACTTTTCATTAATATATTATAATTTTCTATTTATACTTCAAATTATTTGTGCAATAGTTATTTGCATTATTATTATTTTTTATTAAAATATTATGGCTTCTAAACCGTTCACACAAATGTTTACCTTCTTAATTTTTTAAAATTTATCATAAATTATTTATTAATAATTTTGGGTCATCAATTCAAAGGTATCAATTTTTTCTTTTTATAAAAGGATTCACCACATTCCCCTAATATAATTACTTATCATATAAAATAATAATATTCTTTATCCTTAGAGCAAAATGATTTAACTTTGAACGGGCGTGGAGGGTTTAGTATGTTAATTTTCTTTAATTTATTAACGAGCTTCTTACGTTAAGGACCTAAATTAAATGATAATGTAGCCTACTTATGATAAGCCCAATAAATATTGAAAGATCAATTAATTCAGATAAGTTTAACTAGGTCCATAAAATAATTTTTTACAAGCCCATTGGGCCTGATTGTTTTTCATATAAACTAATTGTGTATAATTAAATTAAAGAGTCCGATTAATGTACATGACCTGACAATATTAACCGATTGATTAATTTATAATTCAATGTTCACCATTAAATAAAATAAATAAATAATTAAAAAAACTATCCACGGGCATTTTGACTTATAAAGGGCGCACCCAAAATCACCCTTAAATTCAACTACAATTCATATGCATTTAATTATTTTAAATTTAAATATATAAATGGTAACACAACATACATCATATTATTTCATTTCGTCAAAATTAAATCGTAAAGAATCGAGATAAAACACAAAAAATATACGTATATTATTTGCCCGGATCTATTATTGGATTAACCGTATTTTAATTTTTATTTGAAAAAAGAGGGACTAGGTACCATCAGGGTACCAATTCAATTGGTACATCATTGATCCTTACTCTTCTTAATTAATTTATGTTTTTTCATTAATGTTATTTTTATTTTATTTTTAAATTTATTTTATTTAAATAATTATTATACCCTAAACTCTATTCATAAATTATAACATAAACCATAACAGTCAAATTACAATTACTCCTAAACCCTAGGAATAAATTATACTCTAAACCCCAAGGATAAAATTACAATTATAGCCTAAATCCTAAACCCTAGGGATAAATTATACCCTAAACCACAAGGGTAAAATTACAATTATATCCCTAAAATTAAATAAATAAAAAAAACAGTAATAGCAACCGTTTAAAAAAAAGAAAACACACACTGAAGGTGAAAAAGGAGGTTGTACATTTTGAAATTGGTAAGACAGTTGTATTCTAGTCTTTGTCTTAAAAAAATATAGAGTGAGGCTTGCGTGCGGCCGGATGCATACCCGTGCGCCTTTAAAATTTAGTATTATGGATAAGGATACATTATTTTATTATAAAGGGTATACATTTTAATTAATAAGAGTGCATCATTTTGTTCTAAAGAGAATACACTTTTCATTAATATTTTTTATTTTTTTCTGAAAAATAAAGGGTACATATCTTTATACTAAAGGGTATACAATTTAACACAAAATTCTAAAGGCCCACGGAGTATACCCGCTCGGGTGCAGACAAGTATTTGTCAAAAATATATATATACACTCAAAAATTCATCATTCCATGTAAAAAAACATTGACTCTTAATATTTTTATCATTTATTATATTATATTTTTTAAAAATTAAAATATGGCATATAAAATGAGGAAATTGCCCTTATTTATGTGAACATTAAAAAGTACTGAAAAGGGCAGGTAGAGAGGGCCCATATATTCAGTTAGCCTACATGGAAGAACAAGCTGTCAAGAAACAGCCACAAACACAGAGTAAAGCAGGTCCATTCTCTCTCTAAAAAAAATCAACATAAAAGTATAAACACATCCGAATCCGATGTCAGAAAATTAAATTCCTATTCCTATTTAAGAAAACTCTGAATGTTTTCCCTATTGCATGATTTGTTCTTGTTCACGAAAGAAATAAATTTCGGAATTGTGATGAGGGTGTCCTGTTCTCCAAACTCGAAGCCGATTTGATCGTCTATTTCTGAAGCCGAATATTTGCTGTTTAATTTTGTTTTTATTCGAATAGATTAATTATCCAATTAATTGGGAATTTCAGGTACGAAACCCTGAATTTAATTGATCTGCGTCATTAATTGTTCTCTTTTTTTATTCGGATTTTAATTTTAATTCTGTTATGCATTTAGTGGTTTGAAGGAGGAGAGTAAAGGTAAAGCGAATTGCGATTCGTGAGAGAAATTGAGGATGAGCATGACGCAGTTTAATTTAATTCAAGACGGCGATGGATCGCCGCGGATTATATTATCAGAACCCACTGGTTCCACTGCTGAGGTTCGTTTTTTTTTCCTTTTCATTTTTGATTCCATTATTTATTTGTATTTAATTTTCACATGGTGTGTGATTTCTGTGTTGATGCATACATTACTTCTGTTGATGAGTTAGAGTCTTTCATGTTTTGGCTGGTGCCCCTCTCTCTCTCTGTTTGATAAGAAATTGCACCAAGAAATTATTGGAAATTTTGGCGTTGGTAAAAATGGGGGAATTTACAGTTCCTAAACTCTATAATTATTTGCAAGAGTTTATTACCCTCATATATATAGATGCATAGAAGGGGATTGGGAAGATTTATAATCCAACCTGTCTATTTGTTGTGCCAGGTCCTTTTACATGGTGGGCAGGTGATTTCTTGGAAGAATGAAAAAAGACAAGAGATGCTCTTCATGAGCAGTAAGGTGAAGAATTAGTTTGTGTTTGGGTTTAGTAATGCAAAAGATAGATACAGTATCTGATTTATTGGTATTGATGGTGAAGACTGTTTAACGAGTGTATTAAGACTGCTATAATACGCCCGGTTGAAAACAGTGAGACGATTATACCTCTTATGCTGTTTTTTCAGGCTTTGTGGAATGCATCTAAAGCCATCAGGGGTGGCATGCCAATTTGCTTTCCCCAGGTTAATTTACAAACTAGCCATAAATATTTGCATGCGTTAAATGCACTCTTATTTTCTGCTTCCCTTTTCAGTTTTCCAATTTTGGTGCACTAGAGCAACATGGATTTGCGAGGAATAGGTTGTGGTCATTGGACAGCTCCCCTTCACCTTTGCCAGCAGTCAACAATCAGTCAACAGTGGATCTTATTTTAAAATCCACAGAAGAAGATCTTAAGACTTGGCCACATAGGTGAGGATGCGAGCAGCATGATGGTTTTAATATATACTATTAAAAAATCTAATCCTTATTTCTATTGGATTCTTCTGTTGACAGATTTGAATTGCGTCTGCGTATTTCTTTGAGTGCCGACAAGCTCACCTTGATCCCTCGTGTACGAAACACTGACAGCAAACCGATCTCCTTCACATTTGCTCTTCGCAATTACCTATTTGTGTCTGATATCAGGTTTTACCTCATTGCTTTACTATATTCTGCTTTCAATATTCAAAATCATCATCATTGCATTATTTTGCTGCCTGGTTTTTGTTAAATTGTGTATATCTAAATATTCTGGCACTTTATCATCCTTTTCAGATAGATACGTGATGCTGTTTAATTTTGCAGTGAAGTGCGTGTTGAGGGCTTGGAGACACTTGATTACTTCGATAATTTGTTGCAGAGAGAGAGGTATACAGAGCAGGCAGATGCAATAACTTTTGATGGCGAGGTAATGTGTGTTATTATTGTTATTTTTTGTCTTGTGTTGCATTCTTGAAAGACCACACTGGTGTGGGTCACCCCAACCAGGTTTCTCTCTTATGTTGTTTTGGCGTCTTTTTTCGAAATGAAAAATCGAACTAAAATCCTTCCTTTCTGCCAGTTTTCTAAACACTTAATGACTTATTTTCTGCTTTAGATTGACCGGGTCTATTTAAGCACGCCAACAAAGATTGCCATAATAGACCATGATAAGAAAAGAACTCTTGTGCTTCGCAAGGAAGGGATGCCCGATTCAGGTTCGTTCTTTTATTCTGCCTTGCACTTATGATGTTAAGATTTGCAATTAATTTCTGGACACTATTGTAAAGAGGGGCTATATATATGCAGTAGTATGGAACCCTTGGGACAAAAAGGCAAAGGCTCTTCCAGATTTAGGTGATGAAGATTACAAAACAATGTTATGTGTAGATTCGGCTGCTATTGAAAATCCAATAGTGTTGAAACCCTCTGAAGAGTGGAGGGGTCGTCAAGAGCTGTCAACTGTCTCCTCAAGTTATTGCAGTGGACAACTGGATCCTCGAAAAGTTCTTCATGGATTTGTTTAATTAAACTTGTGGTGCACCAAGATATGTCATAGCATTTTGCATGCTATGTAATATGTGGCTTTCTTTTTCTGCACCACAAGAATTTTTTCTTGGTTCTTCCTGATTTGAGTGGTATATATGAGCTGCTTTATAAATATTCTGACTTATGAATCATCTGTGTTAAATGACACTCCTCGTTTTTCTATTGAAAGTATGAGGAAGTTTGTGCTGTATTTAATACTGATGCAGGCTATTCATGAGACTGATTGAAAGTTTTGATACAAGGAGTATTCATGAACTTATTTCGTCTTATCATGACATTCTCTGTGATCGACATTGTTAGGTATGTGGTAGTTTTAAGCAAATATTGATGTACGCGTTTGTGGGATGGTTGGGAGATGGAGTTTAGCCCGGTTTATATAGGGAGAAATTGGCTAGTGAACATTTTGTTGGCATTTTGTTGCTTAGGGACTTGGCCTATCTTTGCCTACCTTGATATGAGCATTATGATAAAACTGCCTCATTTAATGTTTCTCCCTCATAATATCATGAATCGCGTGAATAGTGTTGCGTTCGACTCCAAGGATTTGAAACCCGGCTACCCATCATTACCTCCTCTTCTTTAGTGATTTGAAGTGGGTTCACCCGTTTCTTTCAAATAAGTCAATTTTGCCCAACCTAAATTATAGGGATCCACCATCTCTTGGTATCTTGTCACGTGTGCGATGATGATTGCATCACCATTTGATTAAGCTAATAGTTGTGCAAGTATTGTGAAATTCAGTGTTATAGTGATTGCTTTTATCAAACTGAGATTTGCATCTTGATGGAAGATCTTAATATATGAGTATATTTGTAGATTAGTTTCTTATTTGAGTTTTTATAAAACACATGTGTTGCAATTTCTTCTTTTTAAAAGAAAATTTTATACGTGTTTTGTTTCTATTGGTGGAGCATTTATGACTATATATATTAATTGTATTTTGGTTTTAATATAATTAGTAATTACTCCTTATTTGAGTTTTTATAAAACATATGTGTTGCAATTTCGTTCTTTTTAAAAGAAAATTTTATGTGTTTTGTTTCTATTGGTGGAGCATTTATGACTATATATATTAATTATATTTTGGTTTTAATATAATTAGTAATTACTCCTTTCGTCCCATAATATTTTTCATATTTACTGTTCTACGTTGTTTAAAAAAATATGCACTTTTTGACCAACATTATTGACTTTGGAGGGTATTGTGGTATTTTAGATAATAAAAAAGTATAAAGTAATGATATGTGTGAAAAAAGTGTGGCGAATTTGAAATTAAAGGAACTTTTAAGGTTGTTAGATAAAGTGATGTTTCCTTTTTTGGGGTGTGAAAGGTTTTGTGGGACAAACAAATGAGGAAAGTGTGAAATGTTTTATGGAACGGTTGGAGTATAACATTATTAATTTTGTACTTATATCTTTATTAGTGTAAAGTTTTAATATTACATAGAAAAAATTATATAATTATGGGGATGTATTTTTTATTCTAATAATATTTTAATTTTATTTTATAATATTATTTAAAATTATTTTTTAAAAAATTAAAATCTTATTTTTTCTTTCTCGATGATATGTTATTTTATTACATTTTTAATTATTTGATATTTTTAATCAACTGATCTATTTATTTTTAAATTAATTTTATTTAATATTATCATAATTAATAATTTAATAAAATATACTTAGAGAAATATAACTTGCTGATTTAATATTCATTTTATGTTAATTATATTTTCTTATAAAATCAAAATTAGAAAAAAAATGCTTAATTCAAAAAATAGAATAATTTTTTTAATAATATTAATTATTTAAAAATATATATATTCCAATATTAATTAACTTAATATTTTTTTATTCACTCACTCTATATGTATGATGTATTCAATTATAAAAATAAAAATATATTTTATATTATTAAATAAAATTTTATAATCCGCGTAAGAAGCGGGTCACATACTAGTATTGTGCAATTGATGTAGTGTTGTGAGCATAATGTGTGTGCATGTAAATAATGTGTGTGCATGTATAAGTATATATTGTTCCCGTCGAGTTTTCGCATCTTTTTTATAATTTATAAAAGAGGTGTGATATCTGTATTGGGACTAGGGGTGGGTAATATCGGCATACCAAAAATACCAATATCAAAATTTCGATATACTGAAAAATTGGTATACTGAAATTTTGATAAATTAAATCGAATACCGATACCGTACGAAAATTACATCATATTGATTTTTCGATAAATACCGATTAATCCCGAAACGTTGGCACACCGTTTCATACCGAAAATTCAACATATCGAAAAATACCGATTTACTGAATCATACCGAAAAATAATATTAAATTTTAATAAAAATAATAAAATTAATATAAAAATATTTCAAAATAATTAAACTTTCTATTCTCGAACATTCTACTTTAATAACATCTTCTAATTTATTAATATATATATATATATATATATATATATATATTTATAAAAGATAAAAAAAATTTGGTTATTATATTTTTATATATTTTAATTTATAAGTGTATTATATTTTATTTAATTTTATTAGAGTTTATTTTAAAATTTAAAAAATAAATATGAATAAATGTGATGCATAATTACATACATATAATTTAAATATATTAGTAATATAAAATATACTTAAATATAGTATTATGTATAATTAATTTTTTAAAAAATAAATATAAAATTTTTTGGTATTTCGGTATCGGTATACCGATATCGAAATTCCGAAAAATATTTCGGTATACCGAAATACTAAAAATTTTAATATATAATACCGATATCGTACCAAAATTATCGGTATGACAACCATACCATATCGAAAATTTCGGCATATTGAAAATTCAATATTTTTCGATACGACGAGCGCGATATACCGAGTTTTCGATATTTTTTCCCACCCCTAATTAGGACTGAAGAGTAGGGAGTATTTTTATTTTATTTTTCCTCTTCACTTACTCTAATTTAAATAGTACTCCATATTGTTTATTTTTAGAATGATAACAAAAATTCAATAGGAATGGATGGAGCCTATATGCAAAGTCTCACCATCCAAATTTAGATTTATTAAATCTCCCTACATCCTTATTAACGCTTACCAACCATCTACTATACATTCTCTCTCCTCAATCTCCTACTTTTATCTCTATTCTCACCCCAATTAACACTCCATATGTCCCGAGCAAAAGTAGTCGTTTCCTTTTCGTAAGTGGATTAAGGAGTACTCCCTCCGTCCCACCCAAAGAGATGCATTTGCTTATTGCACGTAGATTAAGGAGTATTATTATTTTATGTAAAATGTGTAGGTGTATTAAAGAGATGTGATGGGTAGTGGTGACCATTGGTGGACCCTTTTTACTAAAAAAGGAAAATGTTGCAATTTGGATGGAACGCCCAATATAGTAAAGTGATGTTATTTGGGTGGGTGGGAGGGAGTATTATTATTTTATATGTATTGGATAGTTACATTAGAGGAATGTGATGTGTAGTTGTGGACTCTTTTTACTAAAAGAGAAAAATGAGAACCTTTGAATGAGATGTCCAATATAGTAAAATGATGACCTTTCGGCGGGACGGAGGGAGTACTTGATTTGATATAAAGTTTAAACATATCCTCCTTAAACCTAAAACAAACATAACATATAGAATAACACTATTCACTGATTTATTAAACTTAAACCCAAAACAAACATCATCTTGCTTTTTTAAACACCTTCCATTCCATTGAAAGATTCCCATTTTAGGGGTGTTCCATTCAAAGATTTTTATTTTCTTCTTTTAATAAAAGGGTTCCATATATGATCCCCTCACTACTAATACAACAATCTATTATAAATAAAATAATATTACTACTTAATTTACGTGTAAAAAAAATGAGAACTTATGGGATAGGATGGAGGAAATATTAATCCCTATATTATGATTTTAAAATATAAGTAAATGAACTTCAATTTTTATTTTTTTATAAAAATTAATTAATACTATAGAAGCTAAAGGACTTCGTATCGTTGTTCGTCCTAATGAAAGTACAAAATAGGAGACGCCCAAATTTCTCGGCGAGCTTTTAAATATTTGAGATTATACTAAAAGTTTTTTAAAATTTAAATAAAGTATTAAATAGATCGAATAAGGTCACATTCAAATTATTGTGATCCCTTCGGATAAAAGAGTTTTATATAAACTTGACTTATAATGTATTCTGATTTTATAAAATCACTCTTTAATATATAAAAATTTTATTTTTAGAAATATGAATTATACTCTTTCAAATAAAAAATATTATTTATCTCATCTAAAATATAACATATTGATAAGTAATATTTTCTTATTCAAAAGGATAATATTTCATCAGTAAATTTTCATATAAAGAGGTAATTACGATGAAATCAAGTGTAAAGCAAAAATGAGAAAGCCTTTTCCGGAGGTTAACATGCAAATTTGGTTTACACAAATATTTGCCTTGTAAAAAAAACGGTGTCGTTATTTAATTAATTTCGTCATGAATTAAAAATAGATTTATTATTTGACAAAATGTAGGTGGAATATTTTTTTTCATTTAAGTACCCATAAATATAAAATAGAGCGATAAATTAGGCACATAAAACTCAACATACGGGCACAATCTATTAGTAACTAGGGTGGCGCTATTACGGATGACCCCTAACGTTACGTTACACTACCGAAACCCTAAATTTTTTTAAATGAAAATACATTTTTGCCCCCAAACTTAATTATACACCCCCACATCCTAAATTACTAAAATTTATTTACTTAGATTTTATTTGATTTGATTTGATTTTTCTGTAACTAAAAAAGTTAAAATTGGTGAGAGATAGAACATGATTCAAATATATTTATTGATTTGCAATTGCTCTTGATCTCAACCGGATAATGGGAAATGAAGTGTTTTAAGATTTTGGTTGGAGGGTTAAAAATGTATTTTCATAGAAAATTTTAAAATTTCGGGTGCTCTTATTATAATGTCTGATGGCAATACCACCACCCTAGTAATTATGCATGCTGTCAAGTAATTTCAGGCCATATATGTCAAAATGGACAACAGACGAGCCTATTTCCTTAGCCCTCTTCTACTTCCATTGTTGAAAAATGTGGGTCCAATCTATTAACAATTATGGTGTTATGTAATTTCAGGCCCATATATTTCAAATGGTCCATCAGACAAGATGAGCCTATTTCGTAGCCTTCGTCAACTGTTGAATTTGTTGGCCCAATCCATTTGAAATTATGGTGTTAGTTAATTTCAGGCCCATTATACATATCAAATGGGCTACAGACTAGATGATCCCATTTCCTTATCCCTCTTCCACTGTTGAAAATTTTGGGCACAGTCTATTAGCAATTATGGTTCAAAGTAATTTTAAGCCCATATATATCAAATGGGCCATCAGACAAGATGAGCCCATTTCATTAGCCCTGTTCACTTCAACTGTGGAAAATTGAACGTAGGAGACTTTTCAAGGAAACTAGCGGGGTATTGTAGTATGACGGAGGAGCGGCGGCGGAGCAGAAAAAGAAAAAGAGGCAACCGTCGCAGAGGGAATAATATCTCCGGCGAAGTCGCCGTGAAAAATAATGAAGCCTTTTCTGTTGACGGTCCTTCTGGTTCTGCCTCGCAGGTTAAGAGCAGCTCAAAATCGACGTCATCTTTCCTTGACAAAGTATGAGCATTTAATGATTGATAATCTGCTGAAATTTCCTGGAATTGACTGAATTTTATGAAAATTAGATTCATTGATTGGTTTATTTGACGTGTTGTTGATCGGGCAGATGAAAGCTAGATTATCAGGTGGTTATTTTCGCATGATCAATGAGAAGCTTTACACCTGCAGGTAATGTGTGATTCTCTCTCTTGTTGTTCTTTCTTTTGGTAGATGGATATATGTTTTTATATAAATGTGATTTTTTGTGTTTACAGTGGAGATGATGCCCTGAAATATTTTAAAGAGGATCCATCATTGTTCAATGTGGTATGTTAATTTTGATCATATCATGATATTTAGTATTTGATATTTACTTTTTTTTAATATATAATCTAAAATGGGATAATCTTTATTGTTCGTGGTTAAGATGCATATTTATTGTTTATGAGTTCAATTGGCATAGCAAGCGTGATTAACGGGAAGGTACATTGTGAATATTATCGGAGTTCAATTGGCATAACTGTGTTTAACTTGAGTTTGAGCTTCCCTTTGAAGCTCAACAATCCCTTCATGGGAAGGTGCATTGTGAATATAATCGGAGTTGATGAATTTCTTTAGAGTGTTCTTATGCCAATATTGTTCGATTAGTGAAGATCCTATGGGATTGATTTGAATCACTCACCCTACTTTGCACTTTATTTATATACAATGTTGAGGTATTCATATCAGATTTGCTGATTGAATAGTGCAAAGAAGGTAGTCTTAATCAGAAAATGCTTCTTGATTATACGTCTTGGGAGTAAACCAATGAGTAATATTTAACCTCTAATTATATCTAACTCATTTGAATGATTATGTTGTTTACCAGTATCATTCTGGATACCAAGCGCAAATGTCTCTTTGGCCTGAGCAACCCAATGATATCATTATAAAATGGATAAAGGATCGAAGCCCATCTTTAGTTGTAGCAGATTTTGGTTGTGGTAAGAATCTTTAAGCATCACCTAGATGAAGAATCTTATGCTTTATTCACTTCTAAAGTGTATACTTTTTCTTATTATCTAGGGGATGCGCGCCTTGCTAGAAGTGTGAAGAATAAAGTTTTCTCCTTTGATCTTGTCTCGAATGATCCTTCGGTGGTGGCATGTGATATGTCCAATGTACGTGTCGTTCTTTTTCCTTTATTTATCTGTTCTTGTGTATGTAACTAGAAGAGAAGAACTAGATAATTCATTATAAGAGTTAGGTGATGCTGTTAACAATCTCTATCGTTGAATACAGGATGTGACTTAGTTTACTTCCTCCCATTACATGTATGCAACTATTATTACTGAAAACTATCTATGGCATGCAGACACCCCTCGACTCTTCCTCAGTGGATATTGCTGTCTTTTGTCTCTCACTTATGGGAACAAACTTCCCTAGTTATCTTCAGGAAGCATACCGGGTACTCAAGCCTAGGTAGGCATGGGATATACAGTCTTCCTTTCCTAAATCTCTAATTCGTTTATGTCACTATGGTTCATAATGCAAGTTCTATCGAACTCTCTGCAGTGGGTGGCTTTTAATAGCCGAAGTTAAAAGCAGATTTGATCCTAATACTGGTGGAGCAGATCCAAATAAGTTCGTCAAAGCAATATGTAAACTAGGATTCACTTCAACATCCAAGGTTTGACACTTACTAATATATCGCTATCTCCCTGTGTCAATGCCCTTCACTCTCACCTAGACATGTTCGTCTTATGCAGGACTTCTCGAATAAAATGTTTATACTGTTCTACTTTCAGAAAAAGGTATGATGCTGTTATACAACTGTGTTGTAAAATGCTTTTGTTGCACAATGTTCTATTCGTGTTCACAGCTTCTTGTTTGTTATCTGCAGGAAAAGCAAAAACCCGTGGACATTAAGTGGCCGGAGTTGAAACCTTGTTTGTACAAACGTCGATAAGGTTTGAATCAAAATGTTAGTGAGTTCTGTTATTTATTACTGTTACATTTCAGTTTTGTAATTTTATAATAGAAAGGTGTAGTTAAGGAATGTGACATCGTTACTAGTAAAGGGGATGTTATTATATCTCTTTTTTGATAAATTTATTAATTAATCTAAGTAATTTGATTCTCAGATTTAAATCATTCATCGAGATGGCTCATACTTTTAAATATACGTACATTAACCGTTGCTTCCTTGGCCTTCTTGTACGAGAATATCAGGATTCAAATGAAGAGTAATTATTTCTAAATAATTTTGAGTCACTTTTCTCTCTAATTTCGTGTTAAAAAGACAAAGTCTTTTGTGCACCATGATACACAAATCTTGGTCCGGGCGTCCAATTCCAGTTTTATACTATTTAGTATTGAATATTATACATTTGTACAAAAAATTATATCCTTGATTTTCTGGGATTTTTTTTTATTATTATTATCTTTAGTCAAATATTAATACTCTTCATATTTCAACCAACATTTTCTATGAAAAAAATAATATCCTAATTGATTTAAGTTTAAACAAAATGTTGTACTCTTAAACATCTTGTGTATTAGTGTGCTCGAGAGATTAACTCGTATTAAAATTATTCAAGGATTTATTTAGCCGATTATTTTGGCAATTGATGTGAGGTCTATAATTTGTTGCAAATAGAAAAGGGCTTTCCAAAGGTTTTTTAATTTGTTCGATAAATGAATATTGCGTGGTACAAATCATAGATATAATGAATATTTGATACATATGCATAATTATAGCTATAATACTGCAGAGTTAGATTTGTGTGTACTGGATTCAGACTCTCAGGTGAATAGGAAACTTTGCTAATATTATAATTACTTATTAATTAAAATAGTTAATCATTAATATTGCAAGAATCATTACAATAAATAAATAATTGTAGAATATTCAGTAGAATAAAATTTATCATCAACTATAAACATTAAATTATCAACTGTGACCATACAGTGATACATGTTTCTAATTCACTTTTGGGACCCTAAACCTGATCCTTCAAAAAGAATTCCCAAGTCAACTAAATCAGACCACTAACAAATTAACTACAACCTACAATTTCCTTAAAAGGAAAAAAAATGTTACACTGACTAAATTGACAATTTCTTTAAAAGAAAATTATCCATTTAACAAAATGTGTAAATAAAATTTTTAAATAACCTGGTCAGTAGTTGAGTGAGTTGGCCACTGGTCTGACAGATTGTTGCTTAATCAACATTCTATACAAATCTCTGACCACCTCAATTCCAGTTATGTGTAGGAGAACAGCAGGAACAAAGAAGCCAATGAGTCCAACAACGCTAGCCATTGATACACTCACGACCTCCTTCATCAAATCATACCTATAAAAGTTCAAAGCTGATAACTGACCACAAAAATTTGCAGTTTTTAGCTAGAGATATCAAAGCAGGTTTGACCATTTGGTGGAGTTGAGTGGCTTGGGTCATTTGTGGGTGATGGAGAGTGGCCCGGCAAGCCTAACTCCTTTTTTTTTTATACTCCCTCCATTTCGGAAAACCCTTGACACTTTCTATATTTTTTCGTCCCATAACATCCTTCACACTCCAAAAAAGGAAACAACTCATTTATCCATGACCTCAAAAGTTACTTAAACTTCAAATTTGTTACTCTCACCTTACACATTACAATACCCTCTAAAGTCAACAAAGTTGATAGAAAGAACATCTTTCCGTAAACAATGTGGAACAGTAAACATGAAGGGTTCTTAGGAACGGAAGGAGTAGTATATAGTCTGTGTAAATGGACCTCAAATAAAGTTATCAAGATGAGATGACGAAGTGGGCTGACTACCCACAATTCATACAATCTAACTTTTTCCAAAATTAAATGTGGCGATCATTACTGGGATGGACCATTTTAGCTATTCCAGTTGTGCGCTTTTGGTGTGCAGGGCGGGTTGACCTAGAGAGTCTAACCCATTTTGACAATTCTATTTTAGATCTAGTGCAAGTAACTAAGGAGCAGACCTTGAGAGGAATGTGGAAGCCAACAGCTGGCGGATCAGTTTGTAACCAGCTGATGTGGTGAGGTTTGATGTGATGCAGCAGATCGATAGCAGCATAGCAGGGTAGATCATAGCAGTATAGTTTGATAATCCTGAGGATTGTCATGAGAAATGCACATGCACTATAAGTTTCGTCTTAATATTTTATGCTGCGAATTCTCAGAATTCTTACCGGAGAGCTTCTTCGTCTTGAGGAGATGGAACAAGAGAAAGACGGAGAGAATAGATATGAATGACGTTGAGAGTGCCTGAATAAATGCAGATTAGTTTCGTTTAGTAAAATGTAACCAAAGAATTTTGAATTATATCATCAATAATCGGATATATGTACCAACCAGTCCCTCCGCGCCAAGGTTGAGTTTTGAAACTGAAAGCCAGTCCAGAAAAGCATTTAAAGTAATGGCACCTGCACTGACTAGAAAAGGTTCGGTTCCATCTCCAAAGGCATAGAAAACTGCAACTAGTAAGTCTCTAGCAAAGAAGAATGGTGCACCAAGGGAATCTGGGTGCAAATAACTGAGTCAGAAAATTTAAGCTTCTAAGAGTTGTGTTAAATGAAAAAGGACACATTAGTATTCCTGATTAAGAAAATGAGAGACATTTTTAACTCACAAGCGCAAAAGAGGGTAGATACTTGAGCACTAGCGGAAGAGTCGAATGCAAAATATTTGAACAGGACATGGAAGCTTGGTTCTGCCAAGATGTGCATGATGGAATATGCAGGCAAAAGAACCACCTGCATCAGAAGCAAACCCATTCGACTAGTTCAAGAAATACTATGTAATTTATGATGCCTAGCATTAAGTCCTGTTATATGGAAAGTATACTGTAGGTAAAGGAAAGAACAGTTATGAAAGACCTACCATGCAAAGCAGCAGAGATCTTTCCAGTTCGGTCACTAAGCTTTTCCATGACGATGTCTAGCATGAAATATATTTATTTTAAAAGAATTACAGAAACCGAATGCGAACAGAACAATAACATTTAAATGATCTAAAGTAATCGTAACCATGCTGTACCTTGACAAGTCTGCAGAAGGTAGGCACAAGAGGCAGTATGATGATGCTTGAAAGTGCACCCAATGGTGCCATGACCATAAGGTATGCATCTGAAAATACACCCAACAACATATCACGACATGTAACTGTCAGCTTGACGGATAAATAGTCTTTCGAAAACACAGCTCCCAGTGTACTAATTTCATAGCTCACATGAAATTAACCAAATTGGCTAATGGGATAAGTATATGCAAGACAGCAGGTTATCCTATATTCAGAGCAGCATGTTCTTCCATCAAAATCATATGCTAAATGCTGTTAGAATCTGACCAAGAATGCTGTCATTTGCAAAGTAACAAAAAAAGACTTCAAGTTTGGTAGATAGTCTTCGTCCATGGCTCTGCTTAATATTCTTGAATATTTTATGCTTATGTCATTGCAACTTGATCAAAGTACTCAACTTTACTAAGTCCAATTTTTTTATCTTGTATAACTCACATATATGATAGATAAATAATTTGTAACAGGGATTTGAACTGCTCAAATTTTAAGATGGCCAACACAACACAATGTTAAGTTGATCAGTAATCTGTAAAGCCACACTAGACCTTGCACCCATACTAACTTACACGAGAGACCAGAAGCAGCATCAGGAACGTGAGATGCAAAACAAAGGTCAGTAAAAGATGCAATTTGTGCCAAGCCTGAACTTACGGTTGCTGGGAGCAACAATAAGAAGAACTACACCCAAAAATTCAAAAGATAGAAGAAAAGAGGAGTTAGAAGTAATCAATGACTGGAATCTTGTTAAGTAAGATACCCTATGACTCAAAGGTCTTGACAATGCACCTCACAAACATCTCCACATTTTAAGATACTAACAAATGGATCTGCAAATGAAACAATTTTTCCACCTACAGAAGGAAATCGGAGCCGTATCAGCAAAATCTGTACATGCTATTATGCAGGGAGAGAAAATTTTCCTTACTGAATACTGACCAGTTGAGGAAGCATTTAAATGTCTGGTAAAAGCATGAAAAAGACACTGCAATGTTTTACAACAATGTTAGGCATTACATAGGCACATAATCTGAAAGTGTTATAGGATATCAAAGAAACAGTTTTATGTGAACTACAAGAATTGAAAATCCCTTACAGCAACAATCAGAAGTGCACTGGATAAAGCAGGGCTACCAGAAGGGAGAGCATCATTTCCCTCTGCACTGATTGGATTGGGTGTGGGGAGTGGGAAGGTGTTGTTAAAAATGGTAGATAATTACATGCTATACAAAACTATTAGAAACTAGTATACCTCATGTATCCGAAGCCAAGTCCAACAGGACCTGCAAGGACTATGCATGGTGTCATGATTTTCAGCTGGAAAAGGAAACAAAAAATAGATAAACAATAAACAGAAACTGATGAGAGAGGCGAAACATTTTTAATTAATACTTCCACAAAAATATATTAAAGTTGAAGCTGCGGGGGCTAATCCTAGAAACCCGATTGACTGTCTGAGATCCTAAGAATATTACCAGCAATTTCTATGGAGGGTACAGCAAAAGGGGATATCAAAGATGGGAGTATAAGAGAAGGCTTTGACTTAAGTTTTGCGCTTTCACTTAAACTGTGATACATGATCATTACCTGTTCTGTAGCCAATTCTCTTATGATTTTTCCTTCCGCCAGGATCCACAAACTGCGAAGTGATACCATTAAATGAAGAATTCAAAGAGGTGCATAAATACAAATAATGTAGTAAAGGTAAAATGACTAAATTTATGTAAATTCTCTACATACACATTATTATTCATCATACCCAGGTGCATAAATCTGAAGTATGAATTCTGGGAAGATATAAACAAGAGTAGCGGTTGTACCCCCTACCTGCATAGCATCATGGCTATCATGCAAAGGAATGAGTTGAAATTAAAGCACAATTGAACTGAAAAATAATGTGAACCAGCATACCAGAAACATAATGGTGGTAAGATGTTGAAATAGCTTCTTTCCACGCTCCTTTGGGAGTTTACTGATCAATTTCAGTTTAGCAAAAGTCAAAACAGTGAAATAAATACCAAGCACCCCCAAGAAAACGATAGCACAATGTCGTCTATCGCTAGGAACTTATAAAATCACAAACTAATAATAGATTCAAAATACGAAGTTAGACCTATATCTTTTGAATTAACAATTTATCCCTTGAGGGAAGAGACAAAGAGATGCATAATAAACTCAGAGACTTCAGTTTTATTTATTTATTTATTATTTTTATAAAGGAACAAATGACTCTAAATATAGGCGTTCAAAGTAAAATGTTTCATAAAGAGTTGGAAACTGAAAAATTTGCTGGATGATTACAAAATAGAAATTGTTACAGCTTGACAAACATATAACATGGACAATAATAATGATTTGGGAGGACTTATTACCTTAAAGTGGTAGACATGATAATATGGATAGGACCATTTACACCTGCCACAAATAGTTGGTGCAGAGTAAATGTGGCATTTCTAGATAAAATGGAGTTGAAATTTATCGTGGAACTTTCAACAACTAAGCAACAATTTTCAGTGTCCAGAGAGAACTTTCCCTATGATAGCCCATTCCAAAGAAATTGCATTCAAAATTTTTACATCATACATTCCCGTTGGTTCATCAAATGGGGGAATAGAATGAGATTACATGAACGCAAAAGGCAAAAAGAGCAATAAATTCTGCATTTGGCATCATACAATATTGACTTACCACCAAGAAGCAATGACGAGAAACCCGGCAAAACCCAAGCATACCTGAAAAAGTCACCACCATAAGAATGATCAAAGAAAAAGTTCTTCCAATATATTTAACAACTTCTCAACTGAAATAGACCAACAGTTCATAGGGTCACTGGTAAATTTAGAAGTACTTGAAAGCAGTGGCAACAGGACCAACGCCAAAAACTGAAGCCATTGTAACCTCTTTAAGTAAACCCTACAATATACAAACGTCCATCCCAGAAATCTATTCAGTCTGACAGAAAATTTTATATATGAATAAAAGATAAAACAAAACTGTTAAAGAATCACCAAGATCTTGTTTGTAAGAGTAGCCACACCGATCCACGCAGCAGAGTTAGACGATTTACCACCTTCACATAAAAATTAAAAAAGAAGAACCGGCTAGCTTATCACTATGAACTATATTTCAGCAATTAAAAGGGAACAACAGGGTTGCAAACATGCGCACCCGAGGGAGGCACAGCTTCACTTCGCGAAAAATCAGCCTCTTGCGTTGAGACAGACGAATTATCCGCGCAATGTGCGATCTGAATCCTTCTAACTCGGCTAGAGGATGCATTTTCCGACTGGAATCGCAAGGTGGGGAGGCTAATCGGCGCATTCTGATTACGGAGCGGAAAATTGACAAGAATTGGACGGTCGTAATGAAGATTGAATGCAATTCGCGCTTGGATCATTACTTTAGGAAAATCGATTGATCGCACATTCGCATTTGGGAGAGGGAATTGGGGACGATCGACAGCGCATTTTATACCATTTGGCGCCAAAAATGAATAGTGGCCAATGGAATTGAACTAACCGAGTCTGCTATTGCCGGTTGATGTTAGCAAGTCTAGCCGGCCGAACCGAACCGTCACAACAGGTTTGGGATTCATCAATAGTATTTATATATGTGTTTTGAATTTTGATAAGATAAGATTTAAAATTCATATTAAATTAAGAATTAATTGAGGTAAGAAAATAAATGAAAAATGATAGAGAAAGAAATACTCAAAAAAGTATTACTTCTTTCATTTCATTAATTATAGCTGTGATATTTTTTTTTACCACAGAGATTAGTGTAATAATTTAATGGATGACAGATTGAGGAAATAATATTTTGATGTGTAGTAGATAGGTGTATTAATGGTGGGTGTGGGCTCTATATGAATGTATTAATTATTTTGGGTGACTCTGATATGTTTTAAAAGAAAATGTGTCAATTTCGGTGTGACAACTAAAAAAATGTTACATTCATGGAGGGAGTAATTGATAACAATATAATGTATGGTAAGAGATAGGTAAAGCTCAACAGAGGTTGTAGATATATATTGGGGATATATATTTAAGAGTTGATATTATGTGCACATGTGTACAAGGGTGCACCCATATGTGTACAATTTTTTATTTTATTTGGTATACATGTTATTCTATTTTGTATACATGTTTTTAATAATTATATATTTTTTCACACTAAATTTTTCATTAAAAAAATTAACATCCATATGTGTATAATTTTTTATTCAATAGTGTATACATGTTTTTTAATAATTGTATATTTTTTTATATTCAAATTTTCATTAAAAAAAAACTAACAATTAATTTGTATACATTTTTGTTCATAATTAGTATATGTTTTTGTTTATATTTGTATACGTTTTTTAAAGTGGGTGCACCTTAAGATAGGGTGCACCCATGTGCACAGTGTAATTAGCCAATATTTAAAGAGAGATTTATTAATTTTTTTGACAGAAAGATTTATTAAATTTATATCTGGAAAAATAAATTTATAACAAACATAATCACTTTCGATATTTATTTCAATATTTAAATTATATAACTAATTCATTGTTTTAACTGTGACTTATTAAAATTAGAATTACATAAATCTTACAAATCTCTCACACATCACATTTTACTCTTTGACGCACATATAATATTTTACTGTGTAGTGAGGTTAGAGAAATAATATTTAATGTAAAATTGGTAGTTGTATTAATATTGTGTGTGGATTCTATATAAAATAATTAATTATTTTGAGTGGGCCTAATATGATAAAGAAAATGTAAACCTTAACTTGAGACAACCCAAATGAAAAACGACGCGGAACACAGGGAATATAAATTTAACACTATTTATTTACTTAATACTAAAAATCCACTTTTTTTCTACTTAAACCAAAATGAGGTATTATAACTTTTTTTTTAATAAATTAATAAATGATAAAATATGCTAGTAAGTTATGTAGAATGGATCATTTTGTAAATGTAAGTGTACTAGAGATTGTAGTTAATTATAATCTTTTTATCTTAATGAAAAGTTTTGTGTAACAAATTAAAATGGGAATGGTGAAAATAAATAAAAAATAGAGGCAATAATTTTATTCATAGAGTGCTACATAATTTATTTTTTTAATGATTCAAAATTATGCATTTATTCTAAAAGTAGCTTCACAAATTTTTAATTTACCAACAACCTTGGAGTATTGAATGAGATTTTTGAGACTAAAGTAGGAAATTTATTATGCTGGTGTTGTTTGGGGTTTAAGTTAATTTAATAAATTAGTGAATAGTGTTATTTTATATTATTTGTTATGTTTGTTTTAGGTTTAAGTAAAATATATTTAAATTTTATGTAAAATCGGATATTAATTGAGGTGAGAAGAAGTGATAGAAATAAAGAAAATGTATTAATTGAGAAAAAATAATATAGGATATAAGGGTGTATGAATGTTAAGGGGATATATATAGGTATCCTATATGGAAAATTTAAGAAGATTCTTTAAATGAAAAATTAAATCGGAATCAAACATTATCGATTAGATTGATGAAGAATGTAATTTTGTTGAATAAAAAATGATTGATGTGGATTAATAAAAAATAAAAGTAAAAAAGAATTGATGGACAATAATTAGGCGGTACCGTACCCCGACACCCCACCGAGAGGGAGAGTACAGAGTGTTGGATTTATTTGATATATGTCCACACTGCCACCAACACACGTGTGAACAGTTCATGTCAATTATTTACATTTATATTTATATTTTTCAATTGATACAAGTTTCCTTTGGTTTAATGAGTTTTATTTTATTTTTAAATAAGAAAATCAAATACTAATAACACTCTATTTTCATAAAATTCCACATTAATTTCTAAAGGCTTTGTTTAGAGATGCTGATTTCTCCATTCTATAAATTTCCTTTTCAAATTTTAAAGAATTGATTTGAGACGCTCTAATACATTGTGAAATTTTACGTGCTATAACTTAATATAAGTAAAAAAACAAAGACTGATGCTATACCCTTTTTGTGTTTGCATATATTAAGGATTATTATTATTTAAGTTTTAGAATTTTTGTGTAAGTTATTATAAAGAAGAATGTGAAAATTTTTTAAACACGGCACTATAAGATTTTGTATTTATTTTATAAATATTAAAACAAAATATATTTCACATAATTAAACTCGTGAGTGCTAGTAATTGAACAAGAGAAAATCTCGCTAAACAATTAGAAAATAATAACAGCAAGAATAAATAAAGATTATAAAATGTATGAAAATCATATAAAATGATACTATTTTTTTTTATTTAATAGGTAACGTATATAGCTCTACCAAATAAATAAAAGGTGTAAATATATACAAGTGCAAGTTTAAGTTAGTTTTTCAAGTTTCATCATATACTTGATTTATGATTTCATTATTTTGACTTATTATTAGACAATAGGTCTATACCTTATCTCGTTTACTATAAAAAGGTGAAAGATAAGAAATTGTCATGACTCCTACTCCACATTTATCACATAAAAAAAATTCAATATAATAATAATAACTCATAATTATAATAATAATAATAACACATGATTATATAAAATGGTTCCATAATAAATTTCTCTTTATGTAATTTAATTATGATATATTTTCTTTCGGGAGGATTACTACTAAATACACAAAAACCCTTAATTACTATGAGATACAAATATACAAAAATATTACTACTAACAACAAAAATATATAGTGATATTTTAATATTACCCCTACAATGTGCTGCACATAAATGTTGTGTGCAGCAAAAATTAGTATGCATCAAAGTGTGTGCAGTAACAAAAGTGTGTGCAGTAAAAAAAGTGTGTGCAGCAAAAAAGTGTGGTGGTCCGGCAGAGCTCCGACGATAGTCCGGCGGTGCTCCAGCGAAGCAGTTTTCCGGCGACCGACATCAGTTTTCAGGCGATCGACTGCCGGCGTCGGACCGGCAGTTTTCAGCGGCCGGCCGGCCGGCAGCGGTCCTGCGATGAGTGGGGTTTAGAGTTTGTGGTTTAAAAATGTATAGATTTAGTGTTATATTTGATATTTTACTTTAATATTTTATACAGTATGTGATAGTAATTATTTTAAATCAATGTATCTAATAGTAATTAGGGGTACAAGTGTGTATCAAATAGTAATTTTACCTTTTCGTTACACTAGATATTACCCATCCGTGCGTTGCACAGAAAGAATTAAAGTATATTACAATTATATACTTTTAGGTTGTTGAATTGAGTCATTTCAAATCCAATGGATTTGAAAATGAGTGGATTTTAAATTCCTTGAATTTTAAATCAATTTATTTGAATTCCACTATTTGAATAAATTATGAATTTTTGAAAGAATTTCAAATTCATAATTCAAAAATTATTTTTAAAATATAATTTTATATATGATAAATAAAAATAATAAATTTTTATTATATTAAATATTAAATTCTAAAATTTTATTAAAAACAAATTTTTGTGGAGGAAACTCTACCATCCAACCTACCCCTACCCATCCCCCCAAAAAGATTTTTTTTAAAATAAAATTTTAGATTTTAATATTTAAATAATAAAAGTATTACCACCCAGCCCTACCCCTTACCCACACCAAACCCCTCGCCACCCTATTCCACCCACGCCCATAATAAAAGAAGAATGATACCTCAAATGAAATAATTGAACCTGAAAATAAGATTAAATAAAAGTATAAAAGATCAAATAAATTAAAGTATATAAATAAGGTTTATAGAATTAAAAATAAAATAAAAAATCGTAAAGAAACGAAAATAAGATAACAAAAACTAAAAAAGAAGAATGATACTTCAAATGAGAATGATTAAACCTGCACATAAGATCAAATATGAGAATGATTGAACATAAAAATAAGATCAAATAAAAGTATAAAAGATAAAATAAAGATAACAAAAAATAAAAAAAGAAGAATGATACCTCAAAATGATTGAAATGCACATTAGATCAAATCAAAGTAAAATATACATAAGATCAAATATAGAATGATTGAACATAAAAATAAGATCAAATAAAAGTATAAAAGATAAAATAAAGATAACAAAAAATAAAAAAGAAGAAGATACCTCAAAATGTTTGAACCTTCACATTAGAGCAAATCAAAGTAAAATATAAAAGATAAAATAAATTAAAGTAAATTAGAAATAGTATGAAAGTGAAATAGAGAATAAAAAAAAGAGTAAGAATTTGATTAGGTAATGAAAATGTTTGTGTAGAGTGATTTGAAAGAATAAACGATCGTGATTGAAAGCAATCAACGACGTAGGAAAAAAGATATAAAATTACTAAAGATAGTGTTGAAAAATTTGATATTATGAAAATTAGTATATTGATTGACAATTAGTAGAATATATGCCAATAATATTTTTCATATTTATTAAATTTACATTGTTGATTAAAAATAAATAAATAATTTATTATTAGCATAAATAGAATCTATGATTGAGATCAAAATAATAGACGGTCAAGATTAAAATTGAAGATAAAAATAGAAATTAAGTTTGTTTATATATATATATATATATATATATATATATATATATATATATATATATATATATATATATATATATATATATATATATATATATTAAAAATTAGTCAAATGCCAAAAATATATCTCATATTTACCAAATTTATATTGTAAAATAAAAAAGTAAAATTTAAATAATAAAATTCATTATTAGTATAATGATATTTTATGATTGAAATCAAAGCATTATTTGGACGGTCAAGATTAAAATTTAATTATTTATATATAGAGTAAAATTGAAAAAAAAAATTGAAAATAAAAGTAGAAGTTTAGGTTTGTTTTTACATATGTATAGATATATAGATGATTGAACCTTTAAATTTAAGGAGAATGATTGAACCTAAATTATAAATAATATGAAAGTAGAATCTGTAAAAGAGAATAAAAAGAAGAACATTAGAGAAAAAAAACAAAAAGAAGATTAAAAAGAAGAATAAAATATAGAATATTAAAATATGGTTAATATAATTAATATAAATGAACACACAAAAATTGAAGAGAAAAAAGATAGACAAAAAAAGAATGATACCTGATTGAATTTACCAATAAGATCAAATATGAGAATGATTGAACCTAAAAATAATATCAAATAAAAGTATAAAAGAAGATAAAATAAATTAAATTATAAAAATAAGGTTTATATAATTATTAAAAAAACACAAAAATCGAAGAGAAAAAAAATAAGATAACAAAAAAAGTATAATGATGTCTTTAAGGAGAATGATAGAACTTGCATATAAGATCAAATAAAAGTATAAAAGACAAAATAAATTAGAATATATTATAAATAATATGAAAGTAGAATCTGTAAAAGAGAAGAAAAATAAGAAGTATTAGAGAAAAAAAAGAAAAAAAAGAATGATTGTACCTATAAATAAGATCAAATATGAGAATGATTGAACCTAAAAGTAATATCAAAGTATAAAAAAAGATAAAATAAATTAAATTATGAAAATAGAATTTATAGAATTATTAAAAAAACACAAAAATGGAAAAATTAAGCATATTTTGATTAAAAATTAATCAAATTTATATTATTAAATTAAATTAATAAAAAGGTAAAATTTAAATAATAAAAAAATACATTATTAGTATAATTAAATTTTATGATTGATTGAAATAAAAAAAAATCATATGTCTTATGTATATTAAATTAAATTATAATATATGAATATTGATTGATATATTAATTTAAATTAAGTATATATTGTTTAAAAATTAGTTAAATATGCCAAAAATATCTTTTATAATTACCAAATTTATATTGTTAATTAAAAAAGTAAAATTTAAATAACAAAACACATTATTATTAGTATAATTAGATTAGGTTTTATTATTGAAATAAAAAATATTAATTGGACGGTCAAAATTAAAATTGAATTATTTCTAAATAGAGTAAAATTGAAAAAAATTGAAAACAAAAGTTGAAGTTTATGTTTGCTTTTATATATGTATTGATAATAAACTAATACTCCCCTCATGAATGAATGGATTTTTGTTATACTATAAATTATTGAAAAATATTACTCTTAATTAAGAGTTTTATATATAGGGTTAAATAAAATTAATAATCTTTAAACATTGAATAATTTTTTTCTTATCAAAGTTGGATACCCAACAATTGTTGAGTGGGCTTGTCCCCAATAAGACTATCCATTTCCATGTGCAAGTTTAATGATTCTTTATTTTTATTTTTTAAATCGCAAGTAAACTAAATAGAATCAAAATATTAACTATAATATCATCGAAAATAAAATAAAATACTGTTTCTTGGAGGTATATGAGAAAATTCCCCCTTTACCCTTCACTGTCCCCTCTGTAGACTTTCTAGTTCATATAAAAAAAACAATTAAATTAAATAAATGTAAATTAAATAAAAAATGCACCCCACTGTTTCTGATATAGACTCAATTCCTTCCGCGGCTTTATCTCTGTAGATCAAAGAGTAAATCCACACACACAAGGAGAATAAAGAGCTCAACGCGGTGAGAAGCTTAAACAAACTTCCCCCCACTTAATCTTGAATCCATTCTTGCTTGTTGTTTTATTTATTCTTGATTTTCAAGAATTTTTTGTTTTAATTTACGGGTGGCACTTCTTCTATTTCGATTTCCATTGACTTCCTCTGTTTTTCAAGAATAGGGATTTGTTGGGGGTATTATTTTTAAGTGGAGTGGTGGGTTTTGGAGTGAGAAAGTTGTGATTGTGTGTATCCAGTTGAGAGAATTGCTCCCTGGAGTAATTTCTTTGGTGGGATTTGGTTTTGTGGAAGTCATAAAGTCTTGATCTTGGTGATGCTGCTATAAATGTGGGTGATTCTTTAGAGAGAGAGGGGGAAGAGAGAGAGAGAAAGAGAGAGAGAGAGAGAGAGATGGGATCTGTGTTTTATGCTGGAGGAGAGTTTAGTTTGGACTCCAAATGGGTGGTCGATCCGAAGCTGCTTTTCGTTGGTCCGAAGATTGGTGAAGGAGCCCATGCCAAAGTGTACGAGGGAAAGTAAGTTTGACTTTTTACTCTTCTGTCTGATTCATGATCTCTAGGTATGATAGTGTAACTTAATTTAATGGAGCATTGGGAATTGTGTTGTTTGTTTGATTTAATTATCAATTCAAGCCGTAAAGCTAAAAGTTGAATTGAAGTAGTTTAATCTTTTTGCCACCTGTTTGTTGATTTTAGTTAAAGAAATGGGAATGAAATAGTGTTGGTTAAGGATTTAGCTTCAAGATTCATAGTAGTTAGCATAATCTCTGATTTCCTCGCATTTATCAGATACAAAAACCAGAATGTTGCTATCAAAATTGTGCACAGAGGAGAAACACAGGAAGAGATTGCGAAGAGAGACGCCAGATTCGACCGAGAAGTTGCAATGCTATCGAAAGTACAGCACAAGAACTTAGTTAAGGTTGTGCATTCTTCCTTGGACATAAGCTACTATTGTAATAGTGAATCTTGTCTCAACTTATAACATAGTGTGTTGGATAGTGTCTTGATCTGATTCAATGCCAAGAATTGATCCACACTGTAGTTATTCGAACTAGTTGTTTATGATGTTTGGTGGACTCGTTTTTTGTTTACAGTTCATTGGAGCTTGCAAGGAACCTGTTATGGTTATAGTAACTGAGCTTCTACTTGGTGGGACTTTGCGAAAATACTTGCTAAACCTGCGGCCTAGGTGCCTGGATATGCGGGTTGCCATAGGATTTGCTCTTGACATAGCTCGTGCAATGGAATGTTTGCACTCACATGGAATCATTCATCGTGATCTGAAACCTGGTAATAATTCTTCAGTTTTCCTTGAGTTGTTCGACCTGTTGCGATGAAATTGTCCCTCTGCTCATGATATTATAATTCACATCAGTTATGCATTCTGTTTTTCCTGATCAGCCTGAAAGGAATCAACTTCTCGTGCACTTCACGTCTGCTCTTTAGCTCTTAGTAATCCACTAACTTAACTTTGCCATGGATCTATTTTTGCCTTTTGGAGTAGCTTTTTGGTGGTTTCTGATGTTAGGCTGACGTTGTTATAGTACTTGTTCGATCAAGTCAGCGTATTTTGCAGAACCTTGGTTTAATCACAAGTTTGGATGTAAGCGTCCTTACAATTGAGTTTAATAGCTTGATAGGATGAAGATTACTTTTTATTTATGTTAAGTGAATGTAATTTGAACGACTGCTCAAATAACTCATGAAATCTTGTGACTTGTTTTGAGATCTGCAGTGTGGATAGTGAAGATTTTTGCACTCCTTGATCTCTCTCTCTCTGTTTCCAGAAAACTTGCTTTTGACAGCAGATCATAAGACGATCAAACTTGCGGATTTTGGTTTGGCGAGAGAAGAGTCGTTGACTGAGATGATGACTGCTGAAACTGGAACTTATCGTTGGATGGCGCCAGAGGTTGTCCACTCAACATTTTTCGTCAAAATTATTCGTTTCTTTATTTGGTTTCGGGTCAACGGACTCAATAGGTTTGCTTAACATATCCCCTCTCTGTGATGCTCGTGTTGCAGCTCTACAGTACTGTAACACTTAGACAAGGAGAAAAGAAGCACTATAACCACAAAGTGGATGCTTACAGTTTCGCCATCGTGCTGTGGGAGCTCATACACAACAAGTTACCTTTCGAAGGCATGTCAAATCTGCAAGCTGCATATGCTGCTGCTTTCAAGGTAAACTTCCTCTTATTTGGTAAATCAGTTATTGCAACGAACCTTAGTATGTATGGTATGTATGACGTTACGTCCATGTGTGGTTGAATTGTACTTTTATCATCCTAGAATGCTAGGCCAAGTGCTGAAGATCTTCCATCGGATCTAGCTTCGATAGTGACCTCATGTTGGAAGGAGGACGCAAATGCTCGTCCCAACTTCACTCAGATTATACACATGCTCCTCCATTACCTATCTACGATCTCACCGCCTGAACCAGCCATACCACCCAGGATCTTCACGTCTGGGAATGCAGTCTTTCATCCGGAGTCTCCAGGCACGAGCTCCTTGATGGCCAAGAGAGACGACAAATGTGAGACACCAAAAACACCAATGGAAAACAAGCCAAGGGGTTTTTTCTTCTGCTTTAACCAGTGCTACTAGTCTCAGTTGGGCTGACTTGGACAGATCCTCTAACTACCGTATAAAACGCCCGAGACGACGAGCGTCTGCGGCTGACCGAGTGGGCAAGAGAACGTAGATGGAGTTTGGGTTGCTGTGATGTAATGTAGGTGTAAAATAAGGTCCATCCATCCAAAGGCCTTCACTCCATTTTGGCATGTTAGAAATTCAGTGACTAATTACCAGTGAGAATCTCTGGTTCTTATTATTACCATCAATGGAACTGTGAAAATACTTGTTTAGAAATAAATTCTACTGCTCCTTGTTATTTTGGATTTCAGCTTCTTTTTCATTCAAAAATCTTGAAACAATTGATACTTATTAGTTATTACTCCCTCCATCTACCATCCAAAGGAAACATCACAAAGTCATAATTTATAATGCATCTTAATTTTAAAATTATTATCTTCACTTAACACAAATAGTATACTTAATAATTTAGTACTCTACTATTTATTAACTGAAAAACTATATTCTAACAAAGTTAGTGAAATTCTAGTAATTTTTCTTAAAATCTGTGTGTATAATATCAGTGCAATTTGATTCGGAAATGCTGTAGCATATCGAATTTATAATCCTGCATGTGGAGATAAAATGGCATTGAAATTTTTGATTGGCAAAGTGTCCAAATAGAGCTGATGGGGCCCATTACTATTGCTCAAATGGGCCAAAATACATGGGCCAAGTAGTTATTGGGCTATAATTTTAAAGCCCAATATAGGAGCTCGTGATTCCAAACGAAATCTAATATTCCATACAACAGAAAATACATGGTAATGGTATTACATTATCTAATTAGGGTTTATTATCGTTATTTCACCCTATAATAATTTAATCCCTAACAAACAACAAAATTCATAACTAGATGTGAATTCATTTGGAAGCTCCTGTAAATCAGCAAGGAGAAAATTATAGTTAAATTTCCTATCTTACCCCCATTTATTGATTAAATTCCTTTTCACACAAACTCCACTCACTCACTCACTCAACTCCTAGAAATGAAAAAGCCCATGAAAATATTACAGGGGCAAAATCGAGAATTCCTCATGTCTACCGAGTTCCCACTACTAGCTTGGGACGCAAGACATTACGTATGTTTATATATGCTCTTCCGAGGCTAAGGCTCGGATTCAGGTTTAGTCAACCGTGGAGCCTACCCGACCCGAACTCCCAACGCCTCTGTGCCTAGGATGCGTGTCCGAGTCTCAGGCTCGGCGATCACGAACCTGATGATGGGTTTTCCCGCTCATTAACACACTCGTTTCCTTAGCGGAGTGGAGAAAAAGCGGAAACTATTCGGAAACTCTATTCGCAGCTTCATTTCAAATGTATTCTGCTTATCTTTTCTTTGTAATCCCATTTCTTCTTCTTATCTCTGGTTATGTTTAATGGGATACGAATCGATTCTTTAAATTATCTGGGAATTTATCATCTTAGCTCAATAAATTTTGATGGATAGGTAAAAACTCGATCTTGGAATACCATCCGATCGTTCATAAAACTGTAAAATTTTCTGGGTCTGATTCTAAAGGATTTGAATGTGCTAAGAAGATATATGTGAGTGTGTTTTTGTTCGTTTGTGTGTGTCAGTGCGTTGCGCGCGCGCTTGATTGTTACATAGGCAAGATATTCCCTTTCTGGTGTGTGTGTGTGTGAGAGAGAGAGAGAGAGAGAGAGAGAGACAGAGAGAGAAAGAGAGAGAGAGAGTTTCTATTTCTGGGTTTTGGTCTGTGGTCTTAGACTCTTAGTGAGCTTCATTTGGTAACAGAGAAATTTGGAAGGCTTTTTTTAAATTAAATAAGTTTTAGATTAAACTGTTTCTTCTGGTGTTCTTGTTTCTTGTTAAAGATGACATTGCGGCTCCCATGAAGTTCTTGTTCCTCTGTTGCTTTTCTGCTGTTTTTGGGACAATGGGAGTTCATGATAACATCTATCCTGTAGAAAGAACATGTTGATCAAAACCCCCAATTTCTTTTGGGATAAACTTATCTTTTCAAAAATAGAAAACCAGAGCTGGGTTCTTGAATTTGAGGTCGACATTTTTCTGATAATAACATTGAACCTTAACTTAAAGTTATCTTCTTCACTTGTGAATTTGATTACATATTTCAACATTGGTAAAGGTTCCATGTATGAAGAGCTGTTCTTCAATCTTCTCTGTTTCTTCGTTTTTTGTTCGATTTGATTGATCTTTGGAGCAATGCAGGGTATGGCTTGTGGATAGTCGAGGGATTGCAAAAAAAGTAATCAATGCGAGTTTACCAGCTCAAGATCAAATAAAAAATTATGGAGCAACTAGGCAATGCCCCAAATGCCATTATCAGGTTGATAATAGTGATGTAAGCCTCTCTTCATTAATACTTCTTTTAATGCTTTCATGCCATATTTATTCAGTATTGAACTGTGTCTCATTTAAGAAAGTTTGTGTGTCATTTTCTCTTCGAAATTTAAGGATTGAATGTACCTAACTTGGACCTTTTATGAATGCAGTTTTTATTCTAATGGTTGAACTAAATGTCTGATTTTTTCATTTAGGTTGCCTATGAATGGCCTGGCCTCCCTGCAGGGGTGAAATTCGATCCATCTGATGTGGAGTTGTTGAATCATTTGGCTTCGAAATGTGGGGAGGGAAATGTAGAGCCCCATGTATTCAATGATGAATTCATCCCTTCTCTAGAAGGTGATGAAGGGATATGTTACACTCATCCGGAAAATCTTCCTGGTGAGTACACAAATGGCTCGTAGATAATCGCGGTGGCGCATTCTTTTCGTATTCTAGCAGCTTCAATACAAGATAACCTCAGATTTTGATGTTTAAATGTGAAATGTTGCTTCAAAGACTATTATGTTAACCTCATTACTCAATCTGAACACCTGTGTTAGTGCATAAAAATGTTTTATAACTTTCTTTTAGAGGTTTTCCTTGGTTCTATAATCTTTGACAAAGCAAATCATTTTGCTGCATTTTACTTTATGATGCAATGCTCAACATCATCTGTTCTGTTTTCAGGTGTTAGAAAAGATGGAAGCAGTGCCCATTTCTTTTACAGGATAAGGAATGCGTATGCTAGTGGACCGAGGAAGCGCCGTAAGATTCAAGATCAAGAAAATACGAACAATGGACATGTTCGTTGGCACAAGACGGGGAAAACCAAACCGGTGATAGAAAATGGGGTCCAGAAAGGCTTCAAGAAAATCATGGTCTTGTATGCAGTATCAAAGAGGGGATCCAAGCCTGAAAAATGCAATTGGGTTATGCATCAGTACCATCTTGGGACCGACGAAGATGAGAAAGAAGGCGAATATGTGGTTTCGAAAATCACTTATCAGCCACACAAGGAGACAGAGAAGAATGCAGTCTCTTTAGTAACTCAAGAGTCTGATATGAGTACATCTCATGTGACTCCAAGGACTCCTGGGACTGACTCTTGTGATCATCCTTGGATACACAAAACCCCGTCTTCCGACTGCCTCTCGGATGATCTTTTCCTCCAATCAATAGTCGAGGTTTACCTCAACTCTCAACTCATGCATCCTTTTCTGAGTATATAATTTTAAACTGTCGATCAATCTATGATTCATGAAGCCTCAACCATGTTGCATTTTCCACATCACATTGTTTATTTTTTGCTCATACTTATACTTGAAACTATGGCATTGTGGAATAGGAATCGGAGAATCCCAAGGATCGGTTTCATGATTCATATTTTTCTCAATTTGAAGATGAAACCGAGTATGCTACGCCTACTAGCTTTCCTGACTACGCTAACGCCACTGATTTAAGTCGATGCAACGCCCTAACATGCAGCGAGACGGTCCATTCTTCAACGAAACTAACCATCCCCTCTCTGAGTCAAGTTGGTCTTGATGTCGATGCAAGTGGCGTGCATGAGAACGAGAACAACAAATGCTTTGGAATTGCTGAGCTCGCCAACTTGGAACTCGATACGCCTCCCGATTTTGATCCTAATGCAAGCACTTTACCTTGCCACTTGTATAAATGCTTTATGCTTGATATCTCCATTCATTTGGGTTGCATGGAGGCTAACATCACGTTGTTGTTTATGTTTTCTGCAACAGGATTTGACATTTGATTCCCAAGACAGCATTTTCGATTGGCTGGATCGAGCGTAGAGGGCGATGACGTTCCCCACTTTCCATAAATCTCCCGCTTCAGAGTATTTAAAATTCTTCCTCGGAGAAAAAATGGTTGTAGGAATGAAGTTTGATCGCAGTTGGAGAGACAACAGCACAATTATTGAAAATGTAGTTGTTTGAAAAACTGTTGTTGATTATTTTAATTTAACTCTTGCAAATAGAATGAAGAGTTTGTTGTGAATGCGTCATCTGGTTATTGTTAATTTGTTATTCTGTATCATTCATACAGCATAATACCTTGATGCATGTTTTCATCCTTAAACCTTGGTATAATTATTATTTACCCTTTAATATTTTATAATCTATTCAAATTAAATAACTCAATCTAAATGTATAGACATATAATCTGTTACGGATCGAATGTACAAGAAAGTGACTCAATAAAAACACTAGTTGTAAATTGAAAATTTAAAAATAATATTCATCAAAATTAGAATACCCATTGTCTAGTAATTTGGATCCTATGGCTTTTATTTCCACGTAAAAAGGCAAAATCCCAATTTATTATGATAAAAAAAATTATATTAAAATGAAAAAAATTCCTTTTAATAATAATATTATAATAAAACAAAATTTTTATAAAAAATAAATTATAAATTAATTCCTAAAATTTTTTTCATATCAAACAACGCTAATAACTATGATAGTGATTCATACTATTAACCAAACAATATAAATACTTCCTTTCATTTTTCTATTTTGCTGCGTCTCATTACAAAGTATTCATTTTTTTTTAGATTGATGTGACCCAAAACCACTACACATGACCCCACACTCAATACTAATACAACTACCCATCATATTAAAATATTATTTATTTCACCTTATTATACATTAAATTATTATACTTCTTAATTCACGTGCAAAAAGTAAACGAATATCTTTCGAGGAGACAAGGGAGTATGCTATAATTATAAAACACAAGCATATTACCATTTTCTACTACCATTACTAAGATTTTCATTTCGATTACTCGTCTTACACCAACAAACACCTCTGAGTTTTGAACAAGAAAATTGGAAAATTGAAAGTTTTTTTTTAAGTGGCTGTAGATATCATTATAATTGAAATAGATATTTATATAGCCAAATCTTGACTCAATTCCAAAAGATATGGTTCTTGCCTACTTGATCCAAATTAATTGCTCGAAATGAAATCAATTATCCAAATATCGATCACTTGGAATTACAAGAATGTCAACATAGTGCATTTAATTTTTGTCCTATTCATACATTACCCACTTAAAATTTTAATGGATCTTTTTATTTTGTTTGATTTTATCTATTTATTTACAAGAGATACACTGTCTCCAAATTACACTAGTTGAGAATAGTGTTAAAACTTTTTGCAAGGTAACTTGAGATTTGCAAATTTTGATTACAATGTATTTCTCTAAATTTTAATTAGTGAATTAAAATCTCATACGTTAATAAAAGATATAACAATGTATTTCTCTAAATTTTAATTAGTGAATATATATATATATATATATATATATATATATATATATATATATATATATATATATATATATATATATATATATATATAAAGCACAAGAAGTTTGAACATTCCAAGGCATTAGATATTATTATTTGCTTGTGCTCTCTAATCTCCACCAGTTATAACTTGTGGCCCTTGACATCTCATAACAGTCCACTATCCCCATTTATAGTAGCACAACATTTGTTTTTAATAGAGTTAGAACTAACATGTTAAAAATATTATAACAAAATACTATAAATTTTAAGGTATAATGCTATTTCAATCTCATGTTTCTTCAGTCAACATGCAAGCTTACAAAGAGACATCAAGATCAAGAAACATGGCAAACAAACCAAGAAAAGAGAGAAAAGCAACATGATCATATCGAGTGTACACATAAACCCGTTCGTATTCGATCTCATCGCCCGCCTTCTCTCAAGCAGTTCCCGGGCAGAAGGTACTTGTATTTGTCAGCGTTTTCCAGCAGGAACGAGGGCAGGTTAACGGCTGACAATGAATGAGGGATCGGCCCCATTGTCCCGATGATGTCCCTGAAGGTGTACTCCTCTGGAAGCATGTCGTATAGATCAGCCCCTTTGCAGATCACCTCCTGTATCCTCTTAGGGTTCAAGAATCGCGAAAATCTAACCCTGTCCGTGTGGCTGTAGGCTTTCATCTTGAACACAAAGTCGCTCAAGTGACGAAAGCAGAAGCTGCAATGCCAGCCTGAGTCGGACAGGAGGTAGTCTGTCTGTCTGTAATGGGCGTATTTGGTCTTCCTCTTCTGGTATCTATGGATAGAAGCCCTCCAGCTCAGCTGATGCTGCTGGAACTCGAATGAATACAGGTAGTTTCTCAGTTGAAGGTGGAGAACCGGAGGAATGTCGTCACACCATCTTAAGAGATCGATTGTGTGTCCATTAGGGATCTCATCAACATCAGACATGATCAGCAGATCATCATCGTCTATGCCAGCTACTCGTAGAAGCTGGTCGAGTGCAAGTCTCTGGTACGCCTCCTCAATGAAAGGGTTCTCACCTCTCCGGAACCTTCCGCCTATTTCACCATAAGTCAATCGAGCCTCAATGAATTTGAACTCTTCCCGGTGTATGGCAAAGTAGAGAGGTTTCGGCAAGCCAGTGAATGTTGAATTCGACTCAAGGAGTACCACCCGTGTGATGTAAGGAAATAGCTCCTTCCATCTTATGGTCAGCATATCGACTTCGTTGCTAAACAACACTGCATCATATACGCGTCTTGGAAACTCACGGATACCCCAACCGTGGAGTTTACATAGAGTTTCCATTGAAACATTCGCGTTGTAGTAATGAGTAACCGGGATGAAGGGCTTAGGAGGAGACTCCCATAAAGGCCTTAGAAAGTATGTAATTTTCTGTCCATGACAATATATGGCGAAGATCCCGGCTGGAAACAGAAGGAAGAACAAGAAAATTGCTCTGAAATCGAGTCCATGGAGCAAGCAACGCACTCTCGACATGCTTAAAAACGAGGGCGAAGATGGCTGCATACGAAAATAAGTAGTTCCTATGAAAACAGATGGTTCTCTCAGACATATACACATATGTAAACATCAACACATCCAACAAATCTTGTAAGAAGTTTGAATAGCATAAATAAGTGCCAAGAATTGAGCAAATTTAGACTTTGGAGAGTGCAGTATGTTCTTCCCTTTTAAGGTAAAGTTCCAATAACAAGGCAGAAGAGGGACCTTCCAGGGAATACTTCTTACTGCTCAAACCTATACAATGAACACAAAAGTATGAGCCATATACACATGCACATACATAAATACATACATACATACATACATATATACATCATTACACACACCATAGCAACTAAAATGAGAACCAGCAACATTGAATTGAACATCTCTGTAATAAAAACTCACAAAACCAGAGAAACTGAATCTTGACACCACAGAATATGAAAGCATCCCCAATTTATTTTCCACTTGCAAGTTCCAAGTCAAAATAGAACTAACCCCACCCCACCCAACCCCACCCACCCAAAGAATAGGAAGAACAATGCAGAAAAAACATGGCTATAAAAGACCCTCCCATTCAAAGAATCTCATAATCATTCCATCAACCCCAAACTACAGACAACATTCAGCAAAAACACAATCATATTCTTAACATTAATGGAATTTCAGTCTGCAATTGATAAAGATTCAATACAGGAACATTAGTAGCTTACCTCATCGCAAACATCTTTAAATATGTCATCACTTTTCTTTGAAGTATAAAACCATCGGATATCATCCGGACAGCCGATTTCTTTCTCCTCAATGTCAAATAATATCCCCTCCCTCTCTCTCTCTCTCTTCTCTCTCTCTCTAAATCATCAACCCAGATGGAATGATGAACCAGAGTACTTGAGGAAAATGGAGGTCGATTGTTGTTCCAAAAACAAGGCTGTTTTGCTACAAATGAAACGCAGAGTAATCCGTTTTCATCCAAGCTTCCATTTTTATAGAATTTGTGAGAAGAAATAGGTTTTCTGGGGGTTTCCCTGTTGAGCAGCTTCGCATAATAACGACTCTTGTTCTTCGTCTTCTTAGGATGAAACCTCACGACTTCCTATGATTACTCAAAAGAAACATAAACTACCCAATAATCGAATATCCGAATTACAGATATAAATAATAATGATGATTTAAAAAGGAGAGAGGAAAATTATGCGGCGGACCACATGGTATGTAGTATGTACCATGGGGATTTTACATTTATGTCCTTTAATTTTTATAATACATATATTTTTTTTTTAATAATTATGGCATATCCAAATATCCATATTTTCTTTTCTTGGTAAATTTGTACTCCGTAGTCAGTTTAGTTAGGGAATGTCTCAGCTTACGCGAGTAGATTTGAATTCACATTTAATCGGTGACAAGTGAATTCTTGCTTATAATTTTTTTGTTATTTCAATTAAAATTTTAATATTTAATTTAGTGTTAGTTTTTAAAATATTATAATCCATTTACAAGGAGTCAATACAAATCTTTAATATGTTTTATATAATGAGATGAGGGTGGGGTCATCCTATTTTCTATTTTTCATATTTATCTCAATAAAATTCTAAATGAATTATACCATGTATGTATTTCAACACTCTTTCCTATTTCAATCATAAACAAATTCATAGAACTTTAAAAAAAATATAATAATAAAAAATAAAAAAAATCATAAATTCATAGGAAAATGGCGACAAACAGTCCAACCGGAATGTGGACAAAAAAATACCACTTTATTTATTTAATAATTAGAATACTTCTTATGAGATGATAAAATAATAATCTTACTTTTTCTTGAGCGTTTCGTTTAAATAATAATATGTAAAGGTACTATAAATAAAGTATTAATTTTATTAATTGATATAGACCTCCAAAAATCTAGGAAGATTTCGTCATTCCATGTCTTCTTGTTTCCCTAGAAAAATTCATGGATTACAATATCAATAAATATATCCACATGTCAATAAATCGCCATGAAATGAAGCTGCATGTTTCATATTCATCTTCAAAAACTTTTCGAGTTAGTTAACCGAGTAGAGTAAAAGCCCACGTGCTGAATCGTAGTTCCCTTTAATAATTGGGCTGAATATTAATTGATTTTTGGGCTCAATTTTCAAATTGATGGTGGCCCATTAGTTGGGCCTCCAATATGAGGCTAAGATTGAGGTAGAAAACGTGGCTTTTGCTTTGATTCTTTCTTAACATTTTCTACCTTCTCTCAATTTCATGGGGTAGCTAGGCCCAATTCACTGAGGGCTGCTTGGTTAGGTTTATTTCATGGGTTTAGCTTGGCCCAATTCACTATGGGGCGGTTTGGTTAGGGATAGTGGGAGGGGTAATGGTCTTATTGTTGCATTAATCTCCTTTTTATGTCCATCGGTGCATTCATAATCATCTATTGCAAGAAAAAGAAGAGAATAAGGCGCCAACAGCCATCTGATCCTAAACATGGAGACATATTCAAGATATGGAATTATGATGGGAAGATTGCATACCAAGACATCATTGAATCAACAGCAGACTTTGATCTCAGATACTGCATAGGAACTGGAGGCTACGGCGGTGTGTACAGAGCAGAATTGCCTACTGGAAGAGTCACCGCTGTTAAAAAGCTCCACAGATTCGATTCATCTACCACCAGTGCTTTAGAAATGAAGCCGAGGTGATACGCCACAGGAATATAGTGAAGCTATTCGGGTTATGTCTGCACAAACGCTGTATGTTTCTCGTCTACGACTACATGCGGAAGCTGTGGAGCTAGATTGGGCGAAGAGAGTGAATGTGGTGAAGGGCATTGCGGATGCAGTGTACCCCTTGTACCTATACTACATCCACCCCGGATCGCGTTATTGTTATTGGATTAGTGGGCGCCACAAGACATATTAGTCGTACAAGGACATTCGGTCCTCTTATCAGAGGCAATGGCCATATAGGAAATCTCTATTTTCACTCTAAAATCTATATTTGATATATATTTAAAAATATCTAAATTTGGAAAAATACTTGCATATCAAATAAGCATGGCTAATATTTTACTCTAATTTCAAATTATGTATTTTTTTCTGTTTTAAATAATAGATAACATAATTCATTTATTTAAATAACATTGTAATTTAAATGTAAGTAACTAAAAATTGAAGATTTACTATTTAGTAACATAATAATAGTAAAAAAATGAAATAGTATTCACAAAAATTAATATTTTTATTATTTTTCATGAATTAAATTTAATAAGAGGTTTTAGAAATTTTGAGCAAACGTATCTGGATACAATTAAAGATAGAAGTATGATAAATTATACTAGTTTATACAAATAATTATAATTATGATGATAAAGATGGTAATATTTGACCAATTAAATTTGTATGTTTATTAAATAGTATAAATGAGTGGGAGACGGTGATGAGAAATCGAAGAAAATGGGGAGTGATGAAGGTTCGGTGATTGAGCACAGAGCGTATGCTCGGGTCGGGTTTCTGGGCAACCCGAGTGATGTGTACAATGGGCGCACCATATCCTTCACTATCGCCAATTTCTGGGCTTCCGTTAAATTACAGCCTTCTGAGGATGTGAAGATCGTTCCCCACCCTGTTCATGATCTTGTTCAATTTCACTCCCTCACTCATCTGGTCTGTCTCGCTTTCTCTGTTTTCTGATAAGATTTTGTTGGGGTTTAGGGTTTGGGAATGCCATTGTTTTCTTTTGAGTTTTTCGAATTGTTTTAATTTTGTTGACTCTTGATTCTGTTGTGGTTAGCGGTTAATTGATTTTAGCTTTGTTGATGAATGTCGTTCAGGATTGTCTTGAATTGCTTTTTTTCGTCTAAATTTTGTTGCTCTTGATGTAGATCTGATCCATGTTAATGGAGATTGAATTGTACTTGTATAAATTTGGGAGAACTGATTATAATTTGATCTTTTGCATTTGATTGAGGTTCTTCTATGATTTGGCTCATGTTTGTTGTGATACAATGAAGTATTTCTTCTTTATAATCAATTGATGGCTAATGGTTCATTGAACTTCGGTGAAAATGAGGGTGCTAGTGCGTTATTTATGTGAATTCTTGTCTTAAAATTTGTGTGTGTAGGTTGATCGGTTGCAGACCGATGGTTATTATGGAGGGGTTCGTCTACTCATGGCGATATGTAAAATTTTTCACAATTATTGCAAGGATAACAGCATTAGTTTACATGAAAGGAATTTTATGCTGAGTTATGATACAAACATACCTCGCCAGGTAATGCTTATGATCTTTGGTGTCTATATTTGCTATTACTTAGTTTCCTAGGAATCTTAGAATAATTGCATACAGATTTTACTGATTTCTGAGTCGATATAGGAGTTATATTATTCGACTTAATATGAACATCCAAATCATAATGGTGTAACATTTATTTTTCTATAGCACTGATGTTTGTATAGCTTTTCCCTATGAGAAAATGATGGAGCATTATGCTTCACTATCTCCAAGCATAGTTATAGAGATGAGCAAAAATGTTATATCTCACTGAATTATATGATTCCAAAAACCTCATTTTCTTATTAGAGCAGCCCTATTACATTTTGCTTTGTGATATATTTGAAACACAGGATGTCATGTTCTTGCCAAAGCTACTGCTAGCCACCAAAAGTTAATTTTAATTAGTTCTTCAGACCAACTCTTTCCATGCACATTAGGATGATGCATATTACCAGATAATGACCCTTGTGTGGATTTTTGACCAATTTTTAGCTTCCAGTTTATTTTCTAAATCTTGAACTGAAAATTTATCTTGACTAAGTTGATATCATTAATGTTTGTGATTACATTGATTTACATAGATTAAAAAATAGCAATGACTAAATTTTATTTCTACTTTCATCAAATATAGTTTATTGAAATGTATGAATTCCACCATAGATACACTCCAAATTATGTTTGGTCTAACAATTCTAGGTAAACGTCTGTTAAACTATAATTTTTATTTTACATTTCCTGTATTGAATCAGACTGGACTTTCTGGTTCGAGTGCTATTGTATGTGCTGCTCTTAGCTGCCTACTTGATTTCTATCAAGTGAGGCATCTCATAAAGGTCGAAATTCGACCAAACCTTATCCTTAATGCAGAGAAGGAACTTGGTATTGTTGCTGGTCTTCAGGATAGAGTAGCTCAGGTTTACGGTGGCCTCGTCTATATGGTACATTGTCTGATGCTACTGCCCATTTCATACAAGTGAGATTTAATTTGTCCATCCATTAATGCTTTCATATTTTCTTATTGGAGGATTTTGAGAAGAATAAGATGGAAGAATTAGGTCATGGACAATACATACAACTGGGTCTGGGTCTTTTTCCACCGCTCTATCTTATCTATACAGAGAATCCGAGTGATTCTGGAAAGGTAATAAATCTTCCTCATTTGTTAATGTTTATGATTACTGCCCCACCCATTGTTGAGCCTTTGGAGCATGTATTGATTGAGGATTATCATAATTCAGGTCCATAGTACAGTGAGACAAAGGTGGTTAAATGGCGATGAGTTCATTATATCATCTATGAAAGAGGTTGCAGATATTGCATTACAAGGACAGGATGCATTGTTCTGTAAGGACTTTGTGAAACTTGCAGAACTCATGAATCGCAACTTTGACTTGCGAAGGTGAAGCTTCTCAATGAGGATATTAAGTATTATCATATTTTGGTAAAACTGAATCTGGTGTTTGTTTTAATCAGACAAATGTTTGGTGACGAAGCTCTTGGTGCTGTGAACATAGAGATGGTTGAGATCGCTAGACGGGTTGGTGCTGCATCGAAGTTTACAGGAAGCGGAGGCGCTGTTGTCGTGTTCTGCCCTGAAGGATCTTCACAAGCAAGCCTTTTGGAGGATGCATGCAAAACAGCTGGTTTTGCTTTCCAACCAATTGAAGTTATGCCTTCTCTTCTAACTCAAGTCGATTTCAAACTCTAATGACAGTATGAAATACTATATATATGGCTCAATCCACCATTGTGTTACCGCAACCTTTTTACATCTCTCTCTCTCTCTCTTGTGATACTCGACGCTCAAATGTTTTGTGCAGTTTTATGAAGGGTCCTTAGTCAACATTATTTTTATAATGTATCTAGCTTATGCTTGCTCGTTTGTGTTAATTAAAAAACCATTATTTTGGCTAATTAATGCTATCCCACCAGCATCAATGAAAGAATCACTGGGTGCTGAAAACACCTCAATTGCATTCACAAAAACAATATTGGAATCACTAACAGGAACAAACATGATCTCAAGCTCATCTTTATCTACCATCATAAAGAACTCTCTAAGAACAGTATTATTGTTAGCACTAAAACTGGTAAACAGCGAAACCCCATTAGCAAAAACACCAAATTTCCCATTTTTTAGATCTTGACTCCTAGAATTAAAATCAGAGAAATGCAACGCACCAAATGCGTCCCAATTCTCTTGATGTTGAATGTGTAGCTTGAAGCAGAAGTGAAGAAGTGAAAACTCGAGCTATGGTGTAAAGTACAGTAGAGTTGGGAGGTGGGTTTGGATTTGTGAGAGGAAATGATTTACCTTGTGATAAATAACTTGAACCATGGTCCGAAGAATCCCCAAGAAAGTGTCTGCTGTATCAACAACTGTGCTAACGTGATCCACAGTTGATTAGCAAGCTTGCTCGTTTGTGATAATTTATAAACCTCAATAATTTACAAATTTTGCAAGGTTCATTTGATAATTAAAACAAAACTATACTGTTTACTTGCTGGAAAACTTGAACAAAGATGGGCTTTTGCTAACTGATCATTCAAAAATGAAGAACAATGGGCAGTTTGTGTAGCTAAAACTAGATCAATAGTTTAACATCTCAACAATCAAATGGAAGTACTTCCAAATATTCACTCGTTTGTACTTTCAGGCTACTGAGTAATGAAAATCAAGCATAAACCAAAAATCAAACCCAACATGAATCATCATTAATCAAATAGCAAGTTCATCAGATTCCAGAGGATGAAAACATGACAATGCAAGAACAGGCATTAGCAACGAATCATTGCTCACTACTATTTACTTCATCATACAAGAACCAAAATCTAACTAAGAAAATTCAAACACGAGCCTTCCCAAGAACAGAGAAGCACGCACACAAACTACATAAACTCGTCACGAACCCCCTGATCCCCCATTGCCGCGCCATTTCTCAAGATGTCAAAAACCCTCCAACCAAAGATCCAAAAAGACAAATATTATGGAAGTGAATAAACCCCATCATTCTTCCCTACACTTGGATCAACCATACTCTTATCATGAATTCTAGTTTCTATATCTTATAGTTAACTCTACGAGATGATTGATCAAACAACAAATCTTGTTGTACTACTACTATTTGATTCACATTAGATACATATTGAACAGCTGCAGCCATTATACAGTTTCGACTAATTGCTACATTTTCTATTAGAAACAACCACTTACAGTGTCCCAAAGATGCCTATTGATCACCTAACGCAGCCATGAGCCTTCGTGGCGACCCCCAAATCGGTAGCTCTACAAAAAGCTGCTTTGAACTTTCCTCTTGCGCACTGCACAATGCTTCAGCTACATCACATAGATTTGAAATGTCTTGAATTGCTGCCTCTTGTGCTTCAATCTGAAAGGCAAAGTGTAACTTTAAGAATCAGCTTAAAATTTCCAGGTTTCTTGCTTATAAATCTCAGAAAAATAAAGACAAACAGCATAACTAAATACTACTACTTCATTATTAAGCTAGCTCAAATAAAATGATAAATGTAATTAAGAGCACAAATCATTAAAAATGAAAGCTTTCACCAAGTAAATGTGCAGCTCCTAAAGTAGATATGAAGCTCGAACACTACCACTCCGTTCAGTACCTGAGAGAGGAGGTCGTCAATGGGTTTCCGGCGAGCGGAATCTGGCGCCGAATGCTCTTCCGAGCACGAGGCCACATCTAACGACGTCGTGTGATGCAGCTCCTGGTGCTCCAGTACCAGCGACTGAGCGTGCTGCTCCATCTCCTTCAATTTATTCGACCAAAGCTCCCACATACGGATCTCTTTTAAATACGTATCCCTCAACTTCATGAGTATCCTCTTCCTCCGTTCACGGCGGCGCTTCCTCCCGACTTCCGGATCCGGCGGCGGCGGGGCGGCGGCTGAGGGTTCGGAGAATGGGCGTTTCTTGCGCTTGTACACGAAACCATCGTCGTATATCAATTCCCAGTCGTCTGGGTCTCCATAGCCAGATTCAGTGGCCATGGCCACAATTCGAGCGAAAATTTTGAAATTGCGCTGATGAAAATTTTTGAGCGGAATGCAATTTTGGGCAAGTTTTTGAAAGATTGGGAATTGACCCTATTTCTTTGTGCACCTTTAACTTTCTCCTATTATCAATTCGCTCCTTTTTTTGTAAAACAGTTTGGATATGGTCCCTCAATTTGACAATTATTGTTGAGTTGCATTTATATTCTCTAAAATCTGTTTTCAAAAAATACATTTTGTTAAATAATAAAGGATTATAAGAATAAGTATGTGAATGTGTATACATTAAAATTAAAAAATATATGTAATGTTCACATTAAAAATAACAAAACTAAGCAAAAGTATAGGAGTATTTGCTTTCTCGATTTGATTACAAGTCCACATTAATATTTAATACTCTACCCCTTCAAATAATTAGGATTTGTCGATGAAAATCATGAATGATAGGAATATTTTTATGATGGATAAATTTGGGTGCATCTCAGAAGGTTGACTTTTTTTTTAATAAATGGTACATTCTTTAGTATAAACTTTTTGATAATAAATGTTATAGTTTTTGTATGAAAATTTTATACACATAACATTTTGAAAAAAAAAAAAACTTAAACACTAATAAATACTAAAGAAAAATAATATTTTTATAAATTAAAGTGTATATCATTTAAAATAAAATGTTATAGTATGCCTTATGAATTCGCCTAAATATGATTCATATATTTTTTCTAAAAATAAATAGAATTAATTTTTCTGTGTTAATTAATTGAGTGAGGCTCTGTGCATCCGGGCGCATTGAGCACATTCCGTGCGCCTTTGCAATTTTCGTGTCCCTTTGCAATTTAAATCCCTAGCAATACATAGGTTTAAAAAGAATTGAAGGGGATTGTGTTCACATGGGGACACGTGAACAAAAAAACTGGAACCAGCGGTTCGAACCGGGGAACCGCCGATTTTAATCGAAATCGGCAGTTCCAGAACTGCCAAAAAAAGAACTGAAATCGGTAGGGGAAGGTTCGGTTCCGGTTTCTTATCTTTGGGAAAAATTGGCAGTTCCAGTTCGAATAGCCGGTTTTTCAATTTTTTTTTACTTTTTTACGCTAAAACCAAAAAAAAAAAACCGGAACCATCGGTTCCAGAACCGAAACCTTTCTATCCCAATTTCCCCTACCTTGAAACTGAAATCGGCGGTTCCAAACCGGTACCAGCGGTTCCGAACCGGGTGCATGTCTAATTTTGTGATCTATTGAAATGCCAAATATAATGCACTGATGATATCCTGGAGCTCTAAGTTGGGCCAAAATCTAGTGGGCTGAAGGCGCTGATGTTGGCCTCAATGGCTGTGAGAGGTCCATCAATTTAATACATGTTGAACCCTGAAGTTGGGCCAAAATCTAGTGGGCTGAGGGTGCTGATGTGGATCTCAATTAGTGAGAGGTCCATCAGTTTTATATATGTTGGACGCTGAAGTTGGGCCAAAATTTAGTGGGCTGAGGGTGATGATGTGGACCTTTTATGGTAGTTAGAGGTCCATCAGTTTGATACATTTTGGACCCTGAAGTTGTGCCAGTTCTAATGCACAAATTGTTTGTTTTGTCAAATTAAAAGAAGTCAGATGGAATATCAAAAAGGGAGGATTTCTTAGAATTTTTTATACTATTTAAGGAGGTCCCTAGTCTTGATATCAAATAAACTAATTAAGTACACTTTAATCTTTGTGTTTGATTCTATTAAAAACCTTTATTGTATTCTCAGTTGTGAGAATGGGGAGAAAGATGTGAATTAGTCAAAGATTTGTAAGAGTGTAAGGATTGGGGTCGGGAGAGAGAAATTATATGTGATTGTAAAAATTTTTCACATTGTAGTATTTTCTTGGTCCATGGTTTTTCTTCGGTTTTGGAGTTATCCACGTAAATTCTTTTGTTGTGTTTTTATGCTCTTCTTTATTTGTCCCTTAGTAGTGAATGAGATCGGTTTATCCCAGCATAAACTTCTCATACTTGGATTTCTATACTTTTTTTTATAATTATTTAAACAAAAATTTTTCAATAATTCTATTTAACTCTTCACACTTTCCTCATTTATTTTTCCCACAAAATCCTTCATGCCGCTAAAAAAGGAAACTACATTCTATACAATAATCTCAAAATTACTTTAATTTCAAAATTGTCACTCTTTCATCACATTCATAACATTACTTTACATTTTATTTATAATAACTTAAAATACTAAAATATCCCCCAAAAATCAACAAAGTTGATCAAAGATATATTTTTCTTAAATACTCACTCCGTCCGCCTTCAAAGGTTCCATTTTACCATTTACGATGTCCGTACCCAAGGGGTCTCGTTTTCATTTATGTACAATGAGGGACCCATTAATAATACTCCTACTAACCCTAAATGTATTTGCAAATTACCCATTTGTCCTTCTTCATATTAATAAGGTGGAGGGCTAAAAAGATAAAAAGTACACATTATCTACCCACTAAACATTAAATAACAATACTCTTTAATCTCCGTACCTAAAAGCAAATGATACCTTTGAAAGCGGACGGAGCGAATAATGTAAAACTGTAAACACGAAGGGTGGCGTGGAATGGAGGGAGTTTATGTTAACCAAAGAATCTCTACAATTACAAATACTCCCTCGTCCCAAATTCATTTTCATATTTACTGTAAATACGTAATTTAAGAAAAATTACTTTTTGAATTACTTTTGGGAGTAGTATGATATTTTTGGTTAATAAATAAATGATAAAGTATGTTATGTGTGTTAAAAAGGTGATGATAAATTTGAAATTAAAGTATGTTAGATGGATATTAGTTAGTTGTTTTTTTTTTCTTTTATGAAGTGCGTTGTTGAATTTGAGATCGATCAAAATGGAAAGTGTGAAGTTGAAGTTGAAGTTGAAATAGAGGGAGTATGAATTTTTTTTAAATGACAAAATATCATATGAACTCGTACTCATAATATTCTCATTTTTTCATTTTAGTCGTCCGCTCTAAGGGGTCTCATTTTTCCTTTTAAATACTATATGAGGCTCACAAATGTCACTAACAATTAAAATATGAAATTCATGTATTCTAATACTCCCTCCGTCCGCCCGAAAGGTAGACATTTACTTTTTGCACGTGAATTAAGAAGTATTATTTAATATGTAGTTGATAATTGTATTAGTGGGATGAGTGAGTCCCATATATTAATTGTATTAGTGATGTGTGTGGGTCTCATGTGTTTAACAAGAGAAATGTATACCTTTGGTGCCAAAATGGCAAAATGTCCACCTATCCGGCGAACGGAGGGAGTAATAAAACTACCCACCACATATAAAATAATATTATTTCTTAATCAACATTTAAAGTAAATGAGTATTGTTGATGCGGAAGGAGGAACATCTTTAATATACTAAAGGAGAGTTTAATTTTGATGAAGTGTCGCCTCCAGAATTATTCTCAATTATATATTTTTAATTTTTAATAATTATTTTATGAATATATATCTTAATTAATATATATATTTATTATAATTAATAGGAGATAGGAATATCTATCATAATACATATATCTTGCTATTTACTTAATATATTATTTATTTTAATTGTTATTTAATTAGGAGATAAAGAAATATCTTTAATATACTAATGATATATCTACTTATAAATATATCTACCTTAAAATAATACTTTTTATTTATTCACCTTAAAATAATACTTTTTATTTATTCATTAATTCTCTCTCGAAAATTGAACAGTAGCTTTCCTCAAGTTCCGAAAAATAGGTCCATTTTTTTCTACATTTTTTAAATTTTCTTATTTTTGGATTTTTTTATTCATTTTTTTATTATTATTAATACGTGAATTAAATTTGTCTTATATCTTTATGTTAAACTTTTTTCATGGCCAAATTTACAATTTTTAAACGAATTTTGTTATGATTCCTTTCTTTTTCCTTATTTCTTCGAATTCTTCGAATTAATTTATATTAATTTAATTTTACTTCTTTTAATTTTTATGTTTCTTCTTAATAATTTTCGTTATTTATTAAAATTGATTTTTATTGGTTAATATCATAATGTCTCTTTTTATTTTTTAAATTTTCGTTTGATTATTTTTTGGTTTAATATCATGTTGTCTCTTTTATTTTTTTTATTTTCTTTAGATTATTTTTTTATTCAGTTTTTTTTAATATTATTAGTACGTGAATTAAATTTGTCTTATTTTTTTTTGTTATGATTTCTTTTCTGATTTCATCGGATTTAATGGTTAAATCAATATGCTCGGTGAGTTGGGAGATGACCTCTTTTATATTTTTTAAAATTTCATTTGATTTTTAATTCTATTTTTTTAATTAATACGTAAATTAAATTTATCCTTTATTATTATTTATTTATTTTTTTAAATTTCAATTTATTTTAATTAATTTTGTTATGAATTTTTTTCTTTTCTTATTTTTTCAAATTGATTTATATTAATTTATTTTTATGAACGTATCTTAATTAATATATTTATTTATTTATTATAATTAATAGGAGACATCTATTCATATATATAAACATATATTTACTTAATATTATTTATATTAATTGTTAATATTAATTATTATTTTCTTAGGAGATAAAGATATATTTTTAATATATTAAAATCTATCTATATATAAATAAGTTTTTTATTCATTCATTCTCTTCCACGAAAATTGAACAAAAGCTTTTTTCGAGATCCGATAAAAGGTACTGTTTTTTTTCTTCAAAAAATTAATATCAGGTCTCTTTTACATTTTTTTTATTTTCTTTATATTATTTTTGGTTTTTTATTTAATTTTATTATTATTATTATTATTATTATTATTAAGTACTACTACTACTTGAATTGAATTTGTCTTATTTCTTTTTGTTAAACTTTTTTCTTGGCCAAATTTACAAATTTTTAAACAAATTTTGTTATGATTAATTTTTCTTTTCTTATTTCTTCGTATTCTTCGAATTGATTTATATTAATTTAATTTTACTTTTTTTTATTTTTTTTGTTTCTTCTTATAATTTTCATTATTATTTTTAAATAATTTCTATTGCTTAATATCATAATTTTTGTTTTAGTTCTTTTTTTTAATTAATACGTAAATTAAATTTGTCTTTTGTTATTATTTATTATTAATTCTCTTTATGGACAAAATTTTAATTTATTTTAAATAATTTTGTTATGATTTTTTTATTTCCTTATTTCTTCAAATTGATTTATATTAATTTAATTTTACTCCTTTTAATTTTTATGTTTCTTTTTAATAATTTTTTATTATTTTTAATTGTTTTTTATTTTAATGTTTTTTATAAGTATGTAAATTAAGTTTATTCTTTCTTACTTTTTCAGATTAAAATATGCCGTATTATTATTTTTTATAATTCTCCTTTCTATCTATTTTTTTTTCTTTTTTGAATTTCTATTAATTAGTTTCATTAATATTTTATTTTAATTTATTTTTATTTGATAAAGATATATATTAGTTTTACTATAATTTTTTCTTTAGGATATCAAATGAGAGTTTTATTTTGATACAATCTTGACTTAAATTTTTTTTATAATACTTTCATTTCCTTCTATTAATAAATATTAATTTTATTATTATATATATATATATATATATATATTATTGTTAGTAAATTATAATTTTAATATTATAATTTCATCTACGCGAGATTTGTACTAATATAATTTTAAATAAAATTAGATAGATTGGATCAAATCGGATTCAAACAGTGAACCAATTTACTCCTTATTTATTGTGATGAGTTGGGTTGGTGGCAAGCTGCCGTGGTAGCCACCGGAGGATCCGACAAGGATCCGTTGAGAATACGGTTGGCGATCCACTGATTCGCAGCATCAGTATAGTGGACCCCATCCCAGCTGATTACCGCCTCAGCATTCGGACAAGAACCTGCGTAAACTTCACTTCCATTCACGTTTCCCCTGTTTCCACACCATACATCATACCCTATTCCATGATAACCGCAGCAGATTTCAAAAGCATCCTTAAATCCTGCAAATATCACCATTTCAACCCATCATCTAATTCTTAAAAGTATTTTGAAAACGAGAAAAAGTTGTGTGGACCCCTTTCATGGAATATGCGAACGATACATTTTTAAAGAAAAATAATAACCGAAAATATGAAAAGCAATATTAACATTTTTAACATAAAGTGAGAGACAAAATTCCATAAGCAAATTATTAGCTAAACATAACTACTATATTTAAAATCAAAATAAAACATAATGCTAAAAATTTAAAATAATCACCATGATCATTAGCTGTGCTGATTAATTCATACTTAGCAGCATACATGTCAACATAGACTATAGCAGCATCAGAGAGATCTCCTCTAAGCTTAACAATTACTTCCTTCACCTTTTTGTTGAATTGCAAAGCTATCTCATTTTGGCTCTTCACACAACCATTCTCATCAAGTTCCCCTGACACTGGATCCTTCACTTTCACATGCGCCACGGGCAAGCACCCGATCGGCCCCGTGTTATGTATCCAAAACGTCCTCGCGCCCCTCTGATATAAAACCTACACATGTATGTTTTATATCAGAGGCGGAACGAGAGACGAAATAAAAAGATACTTAATCCAAATCACAATCAAGTCACTTCTTGAAAGTACTTACTCCAACTTGAGACATTAATTGGCTGACTATTTTTGATATGGCTGCTTGTTGGAGTTGGTAGGGCAGTGTTCGGATACCTAAAGCAACGTCGTTTTGGCCTATATCGATCGTGAAAAGGGCCCGGGATAAGTCATCGGACCTCGGGAGCCTCTGCTTTGAGCATTCATCCTTGGCTACTCACATTTTAAGTCATATTATTAGATATTAATGTTGTCTCATACACATCTCCACATAATTAAGCTTTTAGACGAGGGGGTCAACAAACAAATATAACATGAAAAAAGATAGAAATTAGTGTATTTTAATACTAACTTTGATTGTAGAAATAGGCTGCTCTGTCTTTAAACTGAGTGAAATGCTCTACTTGGATCTCAAGAGAGAAGGGGCTCATGCCATTCTCGAACCACGACTCGTTTGGACGTAGAACGGTTGCACCACCCGTCGCAAAGTTTGCACCATAATGATAATTGGATCCTATTGAATCTAGGTATGGACTCAGATATGGCATGCCTAGTTTGTTAGCTATAAGGAAACATAGTACACTCAATTAGCTAGTTCATTACAAATATAGAGAACTTTAAGATTTATGTTTCTTGGATTTGCATGGATCATCTTACCTATGAAGTCGATGATAAGACGACCATCGGAAGCCCTACCGGCTGGCAGATGGAAGTAGGTTTCACCGGAGGGCGATGCCGGTGGATAAAACGCCGCTGCTATCCCTCCGGTGTCTGAATTCGAGTCGCCAAAGTTGTAGATTGCAGTGTAGTTACAAGGTGGTGGTGGTGTCATCTCATCACCATTTGTAATTATCATAATTGATGAGAAAAATAACCATATAATCAAAATTGCTAGCTCCATCATGCTCACAGGAGGTAATTTTAGAAGCATATATATAATTTTATTGTAATTGGATATTTAAATGGACTATGGTGGGTTAATTATTTTGGTCTTAAAAGGTGGTGGGAAAGGAGAATATTAACATGCTTCAAATATCAAACAATCCAATCACTAGTGGACTCCCCATGTTAATTCCATTATTTCAGATTAAAGTATAGTTGGAGAGTATAATGATAGTCTAGCTAATAATTACCATTATTTCAAAGGTGGTAAAAGTAAAATTTAATCATGATTTGTTAATTTAGTTGACCATGATACAAGTTTTACTTAATTAAAGTACATCTAATGGCTAATGTCATACAGTTTATTTAAGAAAAAAGTTCATTGTCAAATTATTTAGAAACCTGATTGTTTTGTCTTTAATAAAATTGGAATGAGGGATGAAACACGGAAATTGAATAGTTAATTCTATTTGCAACAAACTTATATTCATTAAACTTTTTCACTGAACTTTATTCTTCTTGTGATTAACTATTCGTTAATGATACTTCTGAGACTGACAATCATAAGACGTGACACAAGAAATGTTGAACCAAAATGTTAAAAAAAAATTAGGTGGGTGAAAAGTGTTGATATCTTCTTGATTACCATGCAAGCTACACTTGAAGCAGTTCAATAAAGTTGATGGATTTATGTCAATTAAGTTTGTCAATCCATCATAAGTTCCCCTAACTCATAATGTAATTAAACGAGATCTGATAAGCACTTGTGATACTATCACAAAACAGGAATTAGTGACATTTATTGAACCTATTATAAGGTGTGAGTTACATGCTCAATGCTTAAGACATGCACGTTCAATAGGCGTCGGGGGATCAGAAAACGAGCCGTTGAGTATGTGATTAGCAGTCCACTGGTTTGCAGCCTCAGAGTAGTGTATTCCATCCCAGCTAACATATGAGCCCGGAGAGCTACATGAATCGCCCATGATTTCTGAGCCGTTAATGACCGCGCTCTGGCCGCACCAGATGTTGATATTGCCTTCGTGGCGCCCACAACATACCTCCAAAGGGTCCATGAATCCTGTCAAAAGATAGCATGAGGTGTTTACTGTTAGTGACGTTGGAAGTGCAAAAGGGTTCATTTAAGCTACACAATTGATCAAGTGATTGCTTTTTAAACATCTTTATTCTTCTTGCTCATAACACCTATACCAGCTCATAATTGAAACTATGACAATGCACAATCGAAATCTAGTCGTTCCAACCCAACGTGGATCACCAAAACCGAAAGGGGTTTGTTGTTAAACTCTAGGCTAAATAACGTTTTTTTTTTTCAGAGATCAGAATAGCCAAAAAAAATTAGATGATTATAACTGTGATGTGTTATTGAGAAGCAGAATCTTGGAAAACTGACCATAGTATCTAGTATTGCTAATTAAGTGATATCTAGCTGAGTAAATGTCGACGTAGATCATGGAAGCGTGGGGAAGCTCCGCCCTCAGTTTCACCACTCGAGCTTTGAGCTGCTTGTTGAATTCAACTGCCATGTTATTCTGATATCTGATACATCCATATTTGTCCAAGAATCCAAGCTTTGGATTTCTGATATAAAAACTGGCTGCTGGTAAACATCCAACTGGTCCTACATTATGAATCCAGAATACTCTTGCCCCATGTTGATACAAGTGCTGAAAAGGTTGCATTCAAAGATTCAGCAAAACATTACAGATCTCAAAGTCATGTAATCTATTTGAAGAGTTATTGATCAACTCACTGTTACTGCAGTGGCAAGTTGATTGACTATATCCGGAATTGAAGCTCGGAGTTGAGCTTTGGTTATCTTCCTGAAACCATCTATCAGGTCGTTCTGACCAATGTCGAATGTGTAGAGAGCCCTGGAGAATTCTTGACGACGAGGAAGATCATTTCTGTCGAACGGATTCCTGGCTGTAACACGAAACAATCTAGTATATATCAGATGAAAAGAACTAATTTAGAACAATGTTATGAGTTCTTGATGTTTTTAAGATCATCACCATGGTGATACAATTCATCTGTGCGCAATTTGAATCGATCAAACTGAACAATTTGGATGTCAAGTGAAAAGGGACTAACACCATCATAAAAAATCGTCTCGTTTTGCCTAATTATGGTCGATCCGCCAGCTGCAAAATTTGCGCCATGTCGGAAATCCGAGCCAATTGAATCAAGGTATGAGCTCAAATAAGGTAAACCCAAGTGCTCAGCTGCATGTTAAGAAGAAAAAAAAACTCATTCAAGACATTTCACAAACACTTGGTGTGCTTATTATTCCAGAGGTTTGGGAATCAGTACCAATGAAGTCTATGATAAGGCGGCCGTCGGATTCTCTGCCCTCAGGGTGGCCAAAGAAGCTGTCGCCGTACGGCGGAGGAAGGGGGACAAATGCGGCGGATATTCCGCCGGTATCTGAGTTTGAATCTCCAAAGTTGTAAATGGCTGGAAATTGGCATGGCGGCGAGGCAGAAAACCGTCTTCCTGTAGCATGATTTAACGTCAGTGAGATCAGTAAAAGGGTCACAGTGATGATTCTTGAACACCCCATGAATCAGATCAGGAGAAAAACAACGATCATGAAATGGAACATCTTTTCACAGTACTTGAAGTGAATTTGAACGTGGACAAAGAAACTGAAAAGGGTGGTCTTGATCACACCAAGAATGTGTTGGTCGGAGAATACTTTTCAAAATATGCGAGATAAATGAGTACACAAATAATTAAGAAATTTACAAAATATGATTTTAATTATTTTTAAATATGAAACTTATGTTAATTTTGTAAATAGTAAAACTCATGTTAATTTTTACTATAAATTTTCATTAAATTTTAATTTACTAACAAATTATATTAATCTTAGTTTGTACTCCATTTATAGAGGCGATATTTTGCTTTAAAATATGACAAAGACTTATATGAGTTAGATAACTATTATATTGAAAAGTGATATTAAATTAATAAAAAGTGATAATATTATTGTATGAACAATTTATAGTGTAAATGAAAAGTGATAACAAATTATAGCGAAAGTAATAATGTTTTATAGCAAATGTGATTATTATTTTAAAAGGTATAAAATAATATCACATGACACGGTTTCACGTAATGCCTACCCTTAAAATATTGTAGGTATAAAATTAAAGAAAGAATATTAACCCCGTGAATTTTCTAATTTATTTATGATTTTGTCTTATATCCTGATTTTAAGGACTAAGACCGGCATTATTCTTGCTTCATCGTTTCTTTTTAATACTCCATATTTTTAAAGAACTAAAGTTATTTAATATCTTAATATATCAAATATGGCCGCCTAGAGTAGATGGGACAGTTTAGAAGTGTAAATAAAATATTGAACATTTTTTTTATGCTTTTATTAGTGTAGATATAAAGGATGTTTTAAAGTTGGACGTCGATGATTATGAATTTATGTCACAATATTATCCCAACGTCTTAGTCACAAATATCATATGAGAGCTAGCCTATATCAATGGAAAGGTAGGGCCCATCTAAATCATGTGTCATCCATTGAGTGCAACCATAAAAAATGTCTTGCTTGAACCAAAATCAAAACTAACATAATTCCACAAACTGAACTGTCAATATACTAGTAGTATTTCTTTTGTAATAGAAATTAGTTAACTCCGATTTAATTAATTAAAAAAAGTGTGTTTGGATTGATCTTAGTAATTTTGATGGCAATTTTTAATGTGCATCAGATTGTATACTAATATCTGGATTGATCTTATCTAGGGTGAGCGGTATGGTATACCGAAGATTTTGAGGTATGCCAAAGTTCGGTATACCGAAATCGGTATAGAAAAATTGTATACCTTTTGTTTACCGATATTTTGGTATACTTTATCATATTGATTATTTTGGTAAATACTTTCTGTATTGTGCGTTCGATATGTTGTTTTACATGTACTAATCTAATGTATTGTTTAAAAATATCATAAATTTACAGAAAATAACAATCAAAATTCTAATAATCCATCATATATGTATTCCTTAATAGAATGCGCTCTAAAATTACTCTAAATTTAATAATTTTGGTCAATATTCTCAAAACATTAAAGTTTTTTTTAAAGTTATATACATATATATAGAATAAAATAATTTAAGATCATATATATATATATATATATATATATATATATATATATATATATATCATACCTTATCAAAAGTTTCGGTATACCTAAAATTTCGATAAATTTGATATTTTTCGATGGTAAGTGTGGTATATCGAAATTTCGGTAATTTTCCCAAACCCTAATCTTATCTATTTGAAGAATCGACCAAAAATATTTATGAAATTTGAAATCTTAATTCAACTTTTTCCCTCACTCACTAATCTTCATCTTTCCCCCTCCACTCTTTCCAGCTTTTTCTCTCCCTCATTCTTCTCTAGTCCTTTTCTCTCATTTTAATTAATTCTCCATTATCATTTTTGAGTTGTTTCTTCTTTGATTAACTTTTCTATCTTTATTACATCTAGATGATAGTGTTTCATATGACAATGATGGTGACAAGGCGGAGGAGTGAAAATGACAGAGCCTAGATGCAAATTTAGATTAGTTTCAAATCGTTTTGTAATCATTTTTAAAATTCTTCATTTCTTCCTTCGTATATCTTATAATTAGTTTTAAATTTTCATTAAACATGAACATTTCAGCATGAAGATGTGAACATAGGTTGGAGTATTTCAGTATTTTGATATGTAGTGAATTTTTAAATTCTTGTTGGGTAGATTTTAGGAGTAATATTTTTTATTTAAAAAAGTTTTAATTCATCTTCCAAAAAATAATTTACATTGAAAAAAATAATTTTTAAAAATAAAATTTATTGTGAATCGAGTTCACACCAAATTTATTTAAAAAATATACTATTAATTCCGTGAAATAAAAATCCCTACCCATGTGAATCGTGACACTCAAAATATTTTAAAACTAAGTATTTAGGAGCCGCTTGGTACGGATTTTATATTTAGAATAATAATGCGTATTATTAAGAAAGTCAATTATAATAAGATTGAAAATAATTGAGTATGGAAATAATTATTGAATTAATAGGAGTAATGGAAGATAACGAGAGTGATAGAGAAATTTTAATTACACTGCACCAAGCTATCAGCTACTTAGTCTTCTATTCTACCAGTAGTTTACCAATACATCTAATTAGTCTAAGTTGACATTTCTCATCGAATTCCACCACAGAAAATACATAATACTATACTATGGGCAATATCTATAGAATTTGGATATTGATGATAGATTTATCGTAAATAAAATGCAATATTTATAGTAGACTTTTTTTTTACTACTCGAAATATTGACTAATTGTGTAAAAGTTATAGTACTCTATAGGCAAAAATAGTGAATAAATTTCAAGTATTTAAATGCTTTGTCAATTTAACGATTGTTTGGTCAATTCATTGTAGTTGTGACCAATTATGTATCTATTTAAAATTGTCTACTAAGCATATTCTCGTGACACCTCATTAAAAATTTAATTTATTACACTTGAACAAAAATTAATTCATTCTGACTAATCATAAAATATCATTTTCATTTTCTTTTTATTAAATTATCGGCCCCTACAAATGTAAGAAAGTTGTACCCGACAACCAATAGTATTTTGTCTAAAATCTTGAATTTTAAAGTACATTAAAAAAAATAACTAAGTTTATTTATTTTTATAACGCTAACTTATTCCAATTTTTATCATATATACATCGATTATGTATACTGGTTTATTTAAGAGTGTTCCCAGTGATTAATTTTAGTTGATTGTTAGCTGATTATGGATCACTGTGTGAATGGGAATAGGTGACCCAAGATTTCAGCTAAGTAAATTTTTATAAATTTTAATTACTTTTAAAATATATATTTCTGACCACTTTATTGATAAAATATATATTTTTTATAGTTATAATAATAAAAATGGGTACATAAAAATTAAATACTAAATTTGATAACTATTAAAATAACTATTTAGTGAAAGTAGTTTTTGAGCAGAAGCCAACTAGCAATTTGAAGTTTGAACTTTGAACAACTATAGCCACGGCTCTTCCCCTAGTGTTATTTTCTCCTTCTCTTGTTAATGGTTTTATTTTTATTATTATTATTTTTGGATTATACATACACAAATATTAAATATATTTTTATAGGTTATACACACAACACTAATACGATTATATTAAAATATTATACCTTTCAATTATTATACATTAAAATATTTATATTCTTTAACTTTCGTATAAAAAATAAATATAACTGTTATAATGAAATGATTGGAGTATTTCTAATTTGATATATTTCATTACTTTTTATCAAAGAAATAATAAATGCATAAATCTTTTTTCAAAAGAATATTAGTTTATTTCAATAAATGTGTTTTTTAATGAATGCCAACTATATCATAAATTTTGTATTAAAAAACAACACTTTATAGTAAACCTACCATTTTAATTAGTAAAAAACAATATAAATTTTAATTCATAGTATATATTTATTAATAGAAATATATGAATTGAAGGTGGCGCTAGTAGATTTTCTTAAAAAAAAAAATACAAAAATATACTATGTTATACTATTTCAGAGAACACATTTATTTTTTAAAAATATTACTATCTTAAGGAGATTGAGTATGGGCAACAACTAATTTCAATAGTAGTTTGTTGAACACATCAAGATTCCCACTAAAGAAAAGCTCCTTTTCCAATCATCAATCGTTCAAAAGCAAATGAAGAAAGTTCCATCCGCCTACTAATTTCCAGTTTTCAATATTTAAATGAAGTTATTATTTTTAAAAAGAGTTTTTTTTTTTTTAATTTAAAGAAAGAAAAACCGAAAAGTTTTAAGAAAAGTATTTACCCTTTTCTTGGCAAAATTTCTGGATAGTAATTTAAGAGATTCTGAGATACTGCAACGGATCCTGCGGAAGAAATGCGCTGACAATCAGGTTTTCCTCTCCAACTCGTTTCTGCTGCTGTTGTTTAATCTGCGAAATGGGATCTTGAGTTAAAGTCAGTTAAGTTTCAGTTGTTACGAATTTACAGTTTCGATTGATTTGCGAAATGCCATTTGAAGATTAGAGAGGTGGGTTTGGACTGGATTTCTGCAGTGTTACTTAGATTACAAGTTATCATTCTTTGAGTCTGATGTAAGTTGCGTATTCTGATTGCACCTCTTGGCCTTATCTCATTGTTTTGGAGTTTAGTTGACGATTAAATACGGAGTTATTGCAGATTACACACTGTGGATAAGAATGGATTGATTGAGACTTTGTTTCCATGGTTTTCTATTTTTATTTTTTATTTTTATTTTTATGAAAGTCGGTCCACCGTTTACCAAGAAGTTGTGTGTTCGTTTCTTCTCTTCTATAGCCGCCTTTCTGTTTTATCACTTTATGGCTTGATCAATTCACATTTAACTTTTGAATTGCTATATCCATGAGATAAGGGCTACAATTTTAATGCCATGCTTCAATTATTGAGAACAAGGGACCAGATGTGGTAGAATTTGCTTTGATTGGTCATTTTCTGCAAGTTGTTTGATGATTTTTTAAATTGGGTCACTGTTTTATTGTCATGTAATGGTTGGACTTAGTGTTTTTGCTTGGTTTTTGGGGGTAATTGATTCCTGTGTTGGATTTATAGGATGTTGAAATTGACAGGTTTGTGTTATTCGGTGAAGGAGGCTTTTGTTTGAAGAAATTTCTAGATTTTTGTTGATAAGAATAGCTTGATGGGAAACAAAAGTTCAAGCCCTAGGGATGGAGGGGGTGGGAGGCAAGCTTCAACAACACGGTCGAGTTCGTCATCTGGTTGGCAGCATGATTATGCTCAATCAAGTGTTTCGCAATACGCTCAAAGTTATCCTGTGCAGAATCCTTATCCAGCAGGATATCCACCAGCAGGGTATCCACCAGCAGGGTATCCACCAGCAGGGTATCCATCAGCAGGGTATCCATCAGCTGATCACTATATTGCTTCTCCTCAGCATTATGGGACCCCATCTCAATCGTCTGCAACTTCCCAATATCATGTGCCTACCCCGCAGATACACGTGCCACAAAAGAAGCTTGACAGGAGGTATTCAAGGATTGCTGACAACTATAAATCATTAGAGGAGGTATGGGTAGCATATTAAGCTGGGCGATGACCGATGTTTTAATAAGTATCCAATATTTTGCCTCTTTCATGTGTTTTGAGTCCGTTTATTACCCCACATGAAATGAATTAAATGGAGGACAAAATGAGTATATGTTCCAGAATCCATGCTGCAGTTGAATGGAATGGTTTGATATTTTCAGGTTTAAACGACCATGACGTTGATTTTCAATTTATCTCCGTGCAATGCTTTGCCAAAAAATATCTGCAGTCCTGCTTTCCACTATGGATCATATCGATAAACTAGAGTGACTAGAATATTTATCTTTTGGTCTTTGGAGAAGGGTTATATATGAAGACTGTTCTCTGTAGGTGACTGAAGCACTTGCACGAGCTGGTCTTGAGTCTTCCAATCTTATTATCGGGATTGATTTTACCAAAAGTAATGAATGGACAGGTATATTTTTATGACATGCAGATAGATGTCATTTACTAGAATTTGTTGATGAATATGCTGAACTTGGTTCCTCTTTAGGCAAATTGTCATTCAATGGTAAAAGCTTACATCACATCGGAAGTGGTCTGAATCCTTATGAACAAGCAATAACCATTATTGGGAAAACATTGGCAGCATTTGATGATGATAACTTGATCCCCTGTTTTGGATTTGGAGATGGTACTGAATGATTAAACTACTGTTTCTAATTACTCGGCAAATGGAATTTTTTTTACATTTTCTTATTGTTGGTCTTGGCAGCATCAACTCATGATCAGGATGTATTCAGCTTCTATCCTGATGAGAGATACTGCAATGGATTTGAGGAAGTTTTAAGATGTTACAGAGAACTCGTGCCGAACTTGAAACTGGCTGGTTAATCCCTATCTACTCTATCTTGAGGAACTGAGTTAATAAAATTCAATCTCATATCTTAGTAATTGCTTGCTGCAGGGCCAACATCATTTGCACCAATAATTGAAATGGCTATGTCTGTTGTTGAGCAAAATGGGGGCCAGTATCATGTTCTAGTAATCATTGCCGATGGACAGGTATTTTACCTTGGCTCCATGTTACATGGGTGTTACTTATCACTAGTGTGGTGGATGCTATGCAAAACTTTGCAGTTGTGAAAAATCCTATTTGAAATATTGTCGAATTTTGATATAGAGTTATTATCCACAAGTTAAGAAACATTGCATTTAAGTTTTTGTTTTCTTCTTTTCTTAAACTTGAGATGGACCACCTGTCTCATTTTTGTAAATCTTTGTTGAAATATAAGATTTGATCGCTTTCTGAGCATTAAGGTTTTCAGTAACTGTACATTTGTAGGCCCCTGACATTTGGCTTAACATTTTTGTCTTCAATCTATCTCTATATTATTCTAACAATTAAATTAGCTAGTTTTTTCTGACTGTTTACGCGTGACCCTCCTTTTGCAAAATTTTAATTTTATAAAATATTATTATTATTTTACTTTATTTCTTTAAAATTTTAATATTTAATTTATTTCATAGTTGGAATTTCGAAGCAAAAAAACAATGTCAATCTGGTTCTGAGGTTATATATAAGTAGTAGGAAATGCTTGTGCAGTTACCATTTAATAACAATTTTTTTCTCGTGTTTGTAGTTTTATCGCTACTGTGCCTCAGCTTTCTAGAAATTTTCTTAGGTAACAAGAAGTGTTGATACTGAACATGGTCAATTGAGTCCTCAGGAGCAGAAAACTGTTCAAGCTATTGTTGAAGCTAGGTAAATATCTGTAAATATATGGTGGATTGTGTTTCTTTACTGCACAATATTGGAGTGATGTTGTTTTAATATAATATCTGCAGCAAGCTGCCACTGTCCATTATTTTAGTTGGAGTTGGAGATGGCCCATGGGATATGATGCAGGAGTTCGATGACAATATCCCTGCACGAGAGTTCGATAATTTTCAGGTCATGTCTTGCTTTAGATTACCTTTACTTGGAAAAACTACCCTACCTCCTTGGCGCTTTCATTTTTCTTATAAAGACCTCCTATTGCAATTTATAAAGTAAATGTCTGTAAGGGCCGTATACCTAGTTCACAAATTTGTAATGTTTTCTCGCAAAAAGGTTTAACCCGCAAGGCACAAGGCGCACCTAAGCGAAAAGGGTTCTCTGGTTCCTTAGGCGCACGGCTCATGAACACGGGCCAAAAAAAAAAAAAAAACTCTCAAATATGTTCATGTCATACACTTGTAGTAATTTTAAAATAAATAATAAAACTAAGCTTTTACCTGAAGGGTGGTCTTTGAAAGTATCTCCTTGGACTATAGACTGCATTTCTTGACTTTATGGCGTATGAGAACTCTTTACTGAGATTTTCTTTGGCTTCTAGTTCGTCAACTTTACACAGATTATGGCAAAAAATGTGAACCAAACTCGTAAAGAGACGGAGTTTGCCCTTTCAGCATTGATGGAGATACCAACTCAATATAAAGCAACAATCGAACTTAATATATTAGGGTAATCTTTGGTTCCCTTTTATCGTGTGTATAGTGGGTTGTATTGTCCGTCTCTATTTCTTGTTTGCTCATTCACGTCTACATTGATATAGTCAAAGCAAAGGAAACATTTCTCAGAGGGTTGCTCTTCCTCCCCCTCTGTATGGAGCAGCTCTTGGTGGCAGTTCAAAACTCCCTCAGTCGAATAGTTTTCAACACAGCTCTAGTTCACAATACGAGCACAACGTACCTGCTGATACTGCTCCTTCTGCTCCAAAGTCTACGTACGAACACCAGGTAATAAATTTGAACACATGCAAGTAATGGGAAATGGGTCATGTTTTCAGATATCATCTCAACCCTCTTTAAATACACATAACTTGTTCTCAGATATGTCCCATTTGTCTTACCAATCCAAAGGACATGGCTTTCGGATGCGGTCACCAGGTACTTTCATCTTTTATGTTATAATTTTCTATTCAAAATCGAGAAAATCCAGGTGATATTATTCATGAGATGATGCTTTTTCTCGTTTTGATCAGACTTGCTGTGAGTGCGGGCGGGAAATTAATCTGTGTCCAATTTGCCGTAGTCATATAGAAATGAGAATAAAACTCTACTGAGGTGGGCTAAAATGGGTACGAACCCCATCGCCGATTCTTCTATTGGTTCGACAGTAGCATATGGGTCGTTCGCTTGGTTTATCCGTGTACCTGTGTATATATCTGGTTCTGTCTCAGCCCAGCTGGAGGAATTCTGACCAAGAACACACCCTTGATTTTCCAAATTTATTTGTACATGAATCATTTTGTTGTTGTTGATTTACTGATGTGAATCATATTGATATTTGTGAATTTTTCTTGTGATGCTGCAAAAATTCATGTCTGAATGAGAATGACAATGAATGGAGCTCAATTTCACCAAATTTTTTATATGCATACGTGTTGTGATTAATTTATTAGAGGATTATATTGGTGAATGAAAGTTCTAAATTATTATTATTAAGAAATTGGTATCCTGTGCACCAGGTGAATATGTTCATTGTTGTATAGTAAATTTTTATATTAATTTTTTTTATTAAAAAAATTAATAGAAAATTTGCTTCACAGAGTTTATTAGTACTACATCCTCCAAATTAATTTTATATAATGAAATAATTATTATATTTAAATCTATCTATATTTAAATTTTTATGTAGACAATATTTTTCATTAAACTTTGAAACTGTAGTGTTAGAATTAAGTTCACTTTTTAAATAGATCCGCTTAAGAGGCTCAATTGGGCCAGAGCCCATTTAGCCAGTAGGCCCAGTACAGAAATAATTTGGATTACTCGAAGTGCATGGTATTTCTGTACCTCGACATTGTAAGATTGCCACGTGTGAAGATTTCAACCCCAGGGTTTATGAACGCAGTCCCCCATCTTCTCTCCGGCCAGATGAATACTAAAACCCTGGGGAAAATATTTTAATCTTTAGACGGCACATTCTATCATGAAACTTCTCCGCGCAATCTCAGGTTTCTTCTCAAATCTACCAACTGTACATACGTTTCAATTTTTATGTATCATATGAATCTAGTTAGCTTGAAAATGAATTGATTTGATTTCGTTTTTTGTTCCGGTAATTGTAACAGGAAATCATCGTGCAGTGGTTCGGGCGCTAGGTCGTCGGAATTTCTGTGCGCTTTCCGAGGAATACTTGAAACGCAATTACGCCAACAATGAGGCTGAATACAACACTGTCATTGGGTCTCTCGTTGCTCAACGAAGGTTTGCATTTCTCTCTCTGCACCATTTTGATCGACCATGTTTCATTTGGATTCAGGATTTGGTATTAATGTGGATATTAATTAGCAGCTTATTTTTCAGCCCCTTTTTCTTGTAGAAAATAATTTAAGGTTGAATATGCATGATGTATTGTCTCATTTCTAAAGCTAAAATTTAAATATGTGCGGGAGATTGAGATATTAAAAGAATGAAGCTAAAAGCAAAAGGTTTTGCGCTTGGTTGCTTGATGTATGGTGCCCAATAATGGTTTAACATTACAATACATTAATGCAGATGTGTCAGGAATCACTTGTGATTCTTATTCATTCAACTGACATTAATCTGCTCTATGCAAAACTCCCTCATGCAGGTGCTATCTTCATTCTGGAGATATAGACCGTGGTCTGAAAGTTTTTCAAGACTACAAGAATGCAAACAAAACCCTATGGTGGAACTGTTTACAGTGAGTTCTAAAACCGATATATTTTTCTTCCATCTAGCAATATATTTGTTTTGTAATACTTTGGCTATAGTGTATTTAATACCTCCCTGATGTCACCCAATATAAAGACAAAATAGTATTATATATTTGCTATAATATGGTTCAAGATTTTTGAAAATGTTGCATCGCTTTTGATATATAAGTGTTTTAATTCCTTTTATTTTCACACTTAATATCGGATTATCTTTTTGTTATTTAGACCAAGTACGTAAGGCAAACTCTCTTTTTACTAAATATTAGATTACACTTGGAACAGAAACATTCTTGAGATGGAGCAGTCATGGTGACCTTTATATGCCCTTGCGCGACATATAAAAAATAAAGAATCATTAGCTCAGATTAAAAGGGGGTAGGGGAAGACTTGAAAGGAACTGGAAAGAAACTATTGAAAGCGGCAGGCTACACTTGTGTGTGTATAAATGAGCGCATGTTTCAGATGGAAAACTATGGCGTGATATGATTTTTATAGCTGACCCTACATGACTTCAGTCTTTTAATGGTTCTTTTAGTAGTTTTCGACTGCAGAACTTCGATTGTGATCTTGACTAATTTCTTATTTTATAACTTTATGCATTGTACAACTTGATTTTTCTGCTTGGTCAACTTGATCAATTATGCTACTTAATTACCTGCCTGCAGACACTTGCAGAAGGAGCAATGGTTGATTATACTCCAAAAGGCATGCAAATTGCTCAAGAAACTTTGGTATGTTATAGCTGGCTAAGTGTCTTTGCATAAGTCTCTTAGTACAATTACTATTTTGTTGACAAGTACAAACTTTTACTAATGCCCACAGTTCTTATTCACTTCGTTGTGAATGTTGAATATCTTTATTAATATTTATTTATTTTACTATTCAGATTGAAATGAATGACAGGAACTTCTTCCTTAGTCCTAAAATGAGAAATGATCTCCTTGCTGCCTCTGGTGAGAAGGTAAACTAAGACATCCGAATGATTGATTTTATGATTTTTTCGCCTTATTTATCTATTTCTTTCTGATCAAACGACTAACAATTTATTTGTATCATCCCATCAGACTGGCGGATACACAGTTGCCAACTTAATATGGGATATGATGCAAGCGCGTAATGTTAACCCAACACTCGCTTCTGTGGAAGCATACTACAGTGGTTTGAAAGTGGGTCTTCCGTTTATTATGTTTTTACCTTTTGCTATTCACCTACCATATCGACATCTTCTTTTGTTTTTGATCGGTAACAACTTCCTTACACTTTTATCACTCTTCGATTCACTAATTTCAGGAAAGAGAGATACCGGCGGATGATCCTCGTCTGGTTCATGTTACTAAAACCCTCGACAATCTTCGGCTGAGGTTCCCATCTGGAGCCGGAAGATCATAGGAAGTATTGGAGTAGCTCTTAATCTAAACGAGTAACTCATCATATCTAGTTGCACTCTTCTTTTCTGTTGAATAATATCAATCAACCCAAGAGTGGGGTGTATTTTTGCTGCGAACGTGTGTCTTGGGCTCATGTGGGTTGTGCAAAATCAAGCATGATCAATCGTAATGATTAAGGTAACTCAAGACTCCAATAATTGTTGTATGCATATATTTATTTATATAGCTGATGATACATATATTATTATGAAATTAAAGAATTCCTGCGATGAAGAGGAGAGGAGGTTCCCAAGCTTGGCAATCCGCAGATTCCAGAGGCAAGAAGACAATAACACACCACGGAAGTCCTTTGATCCGAGTTGATGCAGATTCGGATGATATTTGCAACGTGTGCACCCAACCACTACTAATTGAAGCTCCCTCTTACAAATGCCATCAAGAGGACTGCCCTTTTGCAGCCCATGAAATGTGTGAACAGCTTCCTGCTAAACTCAAATGTTGTTCCGACATGACCTCCGAACAAGGATTTTATAAATGTGTTGTCTGTGATGATTTTTGTATCCATGTCAGGTGTTCTCTCCTGCCCCATAAATATAAATTCGACCACCATCCCCTCCACTTGATCACCAAAACACCCTACCAGAACCAAGACCAGGACTTGTTCTGTGAGTTCTGCGAGGAACCAGTCGACCTCCAATTTTGGTAAGCCGCCAATACTTTCATATCAACTGCATTGGAAAACTCTCCAAAATCAAGTTCGGACACCAATCTAATTGTGTTTTTCCCCAACTTCATCAGCATCCCCTCACTCTCACTCGGATGCTCACCCATGCCTTCCAAGAGAGATGTGCAGTTTGCAAAAAGGTGATTAAGGGCTTCTCAGATGACTTGGAGAAATTGCTCTCCCTGTCATTTTTGGATTCACTTCTTATCTGTGTCGATTCAAAGTGGCAGTTATAACAGTTCCGCCAATCCACTTCTTATGTGTGTCGATTCAAAGTGGCATTTATAACAGTTCCGTCACTTATCGCGTGCGTGAATTACGAGAATAGGCTTATGAATTGAATAGTCTCCACTTAATAGTCTCCACTTATCGCGTGCGTGGAGCCATTCAATGTAATTTAATAGTCTTAAGAAATATATGGATTTCACCTAATATACGTAGTATCAAGGCAATCGTTTTCTTGTTCACGTTTCCACTAAGTAAGAATTGTAACTTGAATTAACTTGAATCTTATATTACGAAGAGCGTTTGTCTTCTATGATTTATCTCCCATGTCAGATGTTTAGGATCATAGATATAGTCTGTCTTCAAGTTTCAGTTTTATGTTAATAGCACTATTTGTTTTTAAGAGGCAGCAATGAATAGAAACAAATACTCGTATGTAACAATAAGTTAACACTCAAGTCTTGGGCACACATCAACATTCAAGTGGAGCCATTCTGTATATTTAGAGTCGAGTCATTTAAACTACTCAAACTATACAATGTAGATTGTAGAGGGCAAGGCGTGTTCATGGTTCAATGATGAATTAAGCTCATTGAACCCATTCGCTGGAAGGCGCAAGTGTCAAGTAACGATGTCACTTTGAGCAACTTTTTTCATATATGTACAATCACCTGCAGCATCCACTTCTCTGAGTAACTGTTCCGTCTTCTCCACTTCCGGGACCCTGACATCGCCCATAGCCAACTCTGATGCCTGATGACTGCAGTGTTTATGTCAAACGTAGAACACAATGAAGATAGTAATCTATTGATGAAAAGATAAGCATTTATTATCTGTTGACTACTCAAGGAAATACGTGCAACATTTATCCGTTGGACAGATACCAAAATATCTCATCACTGGACCCTATATCAAAACTGGTGGTCTACAAAACTTTGCTATCGACCAATTATAATGTACTGTCCAAGTGTTTCTCCAGCTCGATGATAGAATGATTGCACAAAGTCATGTTAGATCCGTACTTTAGTTTAAATAGTTGTTCATTGAAGGTCAAGTCACAAGCTAACCAAATTAATGACAAATAACAAGTTTTTGGAACTGAAACAGGATTGCACCGTATAATAAAACCACAGCAGGTGATCACTACAGATGATCATATTATAATTTTGTGATGTCATGTCATATAAACACTGAATAACTCGACTGTATGAAGTGTTTTATTTACCTCATTGGAAACATCAAATACTCCTTCCTGAATTTTCTGAAGTATCTTTGTTGAAGTCTTCGTGAACGCCTGATATCAAAATTACAGTGAAATTTTTGAAACAGAATACGCATTAACATGGAATGGAGTAATGAAACAAATTAGTAAAGATAAGCGCTTTAGATTTGCCTCGAGTGTAGTACCTCCTCAACATTTTGGGCTGTTCTTGCGGATGCCTCTGAAAACATTAGTCCATTTTCTTTTGCAAACTGTTCTCCTTCCTCTTTGGTTACAGCTCTTCGGTGTGCAAGGTCACTTTTGTTTCCTACAAGCATAATTGTCATATTTGGATTTGCATGCTGCCGAGCATCTTCAAGCCAGCTTGCAAGATGATTAAACGTCTCTCTCCTTAAAAATATTTTCCCCAGTTAAGAGACTACTTCAAATCATATAACAATACTTTGCTCAAAGATTATTAAGTTATGTATAATTCCCATGAACAAGAATGATAATCCCTCGACTCATTAAAAAGCACTCCAAAGAAGCACATTGGATGTTTATAGATGCCCAGAAATGCAGTCACGAGACCAATTTCCCATTAAAAAGACATCAAGTCACAGAATCATAAAAATTCATCTACCTCGAGATGTCATACACTAAAAGTGCTCCAGCTGCCCCTCTGTAATAGGACCTTGTAATGGACCGGAAGGACTCTTGGCCAGCCTACAAGAATGGAACATATTGCGTGCACATCAAAAAAGCAGAAGCAAAATGGAGGAGGTATAATTCAATGGAAAGAATATCAGAATTAAATATGTACTGATATGCTTATGACTAGTGAATAAACTACTCTATCAGATTATGTGACATCAATAAATCATCCTAGAGAGTTAGAACCCACAAGCAAAGATAGCACATTAGAGTTATCCATAGAATCAAAATCCAAGCTTTTATTTTTTATATTTTATTAGTATTTTTTTTTATCTCAGTGATGGAAGAAAGACTAGAATCTTGATTATCCTTGCCCCACCTCTGTTTAGAGGTGCCATTAACAAAGGGGTTTCCGAATTCAAAGGAAGTCAACTTTTGGCGAGCAAAACGCCATCCAAAATCTATTTACTAATATATGTTCTTCTACAATCAACTGCGTACAAGTTAAGTATATAATCTATTTATTAATATTTGTTCTTCTACAATCAACTACGTAGAAGTTGTGCCAAACGTACAGCGAAAGCAAAATTAAAAACAATCAGGCATAAAAAATCGAATAAATTAAAATAACGATGAACTTAAAACAAATCAAGATAATTACCGTATCCCAAATCTGCAGTTTAATCGGCCTGCAATCGATTAATCACCCGAGCACCAAATTCGACTCCGATAGTGAGATCATGCACCGGCTGGAACCTCTTATCAGTAAATTGCAACAACAAACACGATTTCCCCACACCTATAAATCACTTTCCGCGATTACTCAAAACATTAATTACAAATTCGAACTGGTGAAAACATACAGCCTAAAATTATAAGCCGTACGCAGAAAGAGTAGAAGGATGAAGAGCTCCGTCTACCTGTATCTCCAATGATTATGTATTTGAAAAGGTAGTCGTACGACATTCTTCCCGAATACGACGACGTTTGAGCGGAGGAGAGGGAAGAAGAAGAGTGCAGGCCTCTGTTTCTACGGATACGCCAAGGAAGATTACGACGTACTTGTATAGTATATATAGCACAAACTGACGTGGCTACGTTACGGACGTACGTATTGTGTATGTATGGTGCGGGAAAATTTCAGTATAATTGATTTGTAGATGGGATAAGTATATATTTGCTACTAAATAATAAAAATAAATTTCAAATTTTAGATTAAATTAGATTAGATTGTGATGGTATTTAGGATATGGGATATGAGTTGGTAGTGTTTAGGATGGAAGGTTTATATGTAAGTGGTTAGTGATTTAGGCTAGAGGTTTGGATTAGTGAATGTAGGAAAAGATGTTTAATATGGGAGTTGAAAGGCTTTGGAGATTTAGAAGAATGTTTGTTGTTTTTCGTTCTCCAATTGAGTTACAATGACCAATATTTATAGGTACAAGGTGATGGTTCTAGATCCTTCAATGGATCACTCATTATCATTCTAGATTACTTCATGTTCTAGATAATTCTACCTAATTCATGATTAAAGACTTAACCTAGATAATTCTAGATTCTTCTTAGTTTTTACATATTTTACAATTTCTATACCTTTCTAGATATTTTGTATTAATCCACAATTCTCTACATAATTCTAGAAATTTGCATTACATTTTAATACTCCTCCTTAATGCATATTTCTTGTACTCCGACAAGCTCTCGTAATGTCTCGAACTTTCCTTGTGGTAATGATTTCGTGAATATATCCGCAAGTTGCTCTTCTGTCTTGCAATGCTTCAGCTCGATTTCTTTATTAGCTTCTGCTTCTCTGATGAAGTGATACTTTATCTTGATGTGCTTGGTTCTGCTGTGGAATACTGGATTTTTCGCCATAGCGATTGCTGATTTACTGTCGCAGTAGATGTTTATAGTTTCTTCTTGTGGCTCTCCCATATCTTCAAGTATTCACTTCAACCATATTGCTTGGCTTGTAGTCATTGCCGCTGCTATGTACTCTGCTTTCGCTGATGATTGTGCAACTGTAGCTTGCTTCTTAGATGCCCAGGAAAATATTCCTGAACCCATTCTGAATGCATAGCCAGATGTGCTTCGCATGTCATCAACTGAACCTGCCCAATCACTGTATGTATAACCTGTTAGTTTAGAGTCAGGAGTTGATGCATACCAGATGCCGAAGTTCTTCGTTCCTTGAAGATATCGGAGTATTCTCTTTGCTGCTCCGTAGTGAGTCTGACTTGGATCCTGCATGAATCTTGATAGAAAGCTTGTTGCGTACATTATGTTTGGTCGAGTCACCGTCAGGTATAGTAGACTTCCAATGAGCCTTCGAAACTTTGAGTTGTCTGCTTTAGGTGAGCCATCTTCTTTCTGCAGAGCTTTATTATTATCGAGTGGAGTTGCCACAGTTTTGCATCCCTCCATCTTGAACTTCTTCAGCATATTTTCTGCTTACTTCTTTTGAGAGATAAAGATACCATCTTTTCTTTGATTTATCTCAATGCCGATAAAATATTGCATCAAGCCCAAATCCGTCATCTCGAACTTTTTCATAATGTCTTCTTTGATCATTGTCTCGTTGTTTCCTGTGTATATTAGATCATCAACATATAGAGAGACAATGAGTGTTTCTTCCGTACCTTGGGTCTTATGAATTGTGTTGGCTCACTCATGCTCCTCCTGAATCCAAGTTCAGTGAAGTAATCATCAATTCTGCTGTACCAGGCTCGTGGGGCTTGCTTTAATCCGTACAGAGCTTTCTTTAGTTTGAAGACTTTGTCTTCGCGCCCTTGTATCACGAACCTTTGAGGTTGCTCCACATAGATCTCTTCATTAAGATATACATTGAGGAATGCTGATTTGACATCGAGCTGGTAGATTTTCCACTTCTTTTGTGCTGCTAGCGCGATCAATGCTCGTACTGTGTCAAGTCTTGAAACTGGAGCAAATGTCTCATTGTAGTCGACTCCATATTGTTGTGCGTATCCTTTAGCGACAAGCCTTGCCTTGTGTTTTTGTATTGAACCATCAGAGTTAAGTTTTGTTTTGTAGACCCACTTAACTCCTATGGCTTCTTTGTCTTTGGAAAGGTCTGTGAGTTCCCATGTCTCGTTCTTCTCGATCATGTATATCTCATCCTCCATTGCTTTTCTCCAAATGTCTTCTCTAGAAGCTTCTTCATAGGTATTTGGCTCCACGGTTGTAAAATTGCATCTTTCATAGATCTCTGTCAACGATCGATACTTTCTTGGAATGGATTCTGGAGATGCGGCTGCGTCTTCAGTTGTGGCTTGTCTCGGCACATCCTGTGGGTCGGCTTCATCTTCTTGTTGTTGGGCTGGCGCTGGTAAGTAGATATTTTTTCTCTCAATTTGATCCGTCTCCCAGTTGTAAGCTGCGTCTTCATCGAACATTACGTCCCGACTGATGATTAGTTTTTTATTTTCCAAGCTATGGACTCGATAACCTTTTGATTGAGTGCTATAGCCCAGAAAAATTCCTTTTTCTGTCTTCTTGTCGAGCTTGCTCCTTTTCTCCTTAGGGATGTGGACATAGCAAATGCACCCGAAGACTCTTAGATGCTTCGCCGATGGTTTCCGTCCAGTCCATGCTTCAACTGGTGTCTTGTGTTGTACTGCCATAGTTGGACATCTGTTGAGGAGATAGACAACAGTACTCACAGCCTCTGCCCAGTACGTCTTTGGAAGACCTTTCTCCATTAGCATAGATCTTGCCATCTCCATCACGATCCTATTTTTCCTTTCAGATACGCCATTTTGTTCTGGAGCGTATCCAACTGTGAGTTGGTGCTCCATGCCTTCATCTTCACAGAACTTTGTGAATTGGTTGGAAGTATACTCCTTTCCACGATCACTTCGAATAGTCTTGATCTTGTAGCCACTTTGTTTTTTGACAAAGGTCTTGAATTTTTTGAAAATATCAAAAACTTGCGATTTTTTGCTTAGAAAGTAGACCCATGTCATTCTTGTATAATCATCAATAAATAGGATGAAGTGCCTGTTTTTATCGTGTGATAGAGTGCGCATCGGACCACATATATCGGTGTGCACGAGCTCCAATGGCTTCTTCGCTCTCCAAGATTTCTCGGATGGGAATGATAGTCGATGTTGTTTCCCGAGCATGCACCCTTCACAGACTCCGTTGAGCTCTTTAATTGATGGCAATCCCGCATCATATTCTTTAGGTTTAGAAACTTCAATCCTTGTAGATTGAAATGCCCGAACCTTCTATGTCATAGCCAGGTATCATCCATTTGAGCTTTCATTGCAATGTTGTTTGCATATCTCCATTGGATAGGAAAACATCTATTGTCGCTCATTTGAACTTTAGTGATTATGAGGGATTTATCCTTCTTATCGTAGATTGTACAAGTATTTCCCTCAAAGTGTAAGGAGTAGCCTTTCTTGATCATTTGTCCCACACTTAGTAGGTTTTGATCTATTGTTGGGACTAGGAGGACTTCACTTATATATATTTTTCCTTTATTTGTGTCTATGACAATGGTTCCCTTACTAGTTGCCTCCATAAAAGCACCATTTCCTAGTTTTACTTTTGTGTTAACTTTTTCAAGTTCACAAAAGATATCCTTACTTTTAGTCATGTGGTTGCTACAACCACTATCCAAATACCAAGTATTTTTTTCTTCTTTAGATGCAGTTTGGCAGACATAAAACATATAATCTCCATTTTCTGAACTTTCGGAAAAATTAGCTTGGTGCCTACGATTAAATAGATTGACCTTTCCTCCACGTCCAAATTTCTTTTGAGTTTGGGGTTTGTCCTTAAACCAACAATCTTTTTCTAAATAATTTCTTCTTTTACAAATACGACATGGTGGGAACTTATTATTGTCCTCCTTAATGTATTCTTCATTCTTCTTATTATTCTGAGACTGCAAATTTACTTTAGATTGAAAGGTATTATCAATGTCCTTTTCATAACGCCTTTCTAATCGTTTTTCATGAGCTTCTAAAGATCCCATTAATTCTGTGGCTGTTAATTTTGTTATGTCTTTAGACTCTTCACTAGCTGCTATTATGGGATCATATTTTTCTGTGCAAGTTATTAAAATTTTAGCAACTATTTTGTTGTCAGGAAAATCTTCTCCATAGGACCGTAGTTGAGTAGCTACCTCATTTACTCTAGCATAATAATCCTTAGCAGTCTCAGAATCTAACATCTTCAAAATTTCAAACTTTCTTCTTAAAGTTTGAAGTTTAGTAGTGCGTACCTTTTCGTTACCTTGGAACTCCTCCTTCAACTTATCCCACGCTTCTTTGGATGTTTTTGCTCCCATAATCCTCGGAAAATATTCATCTGCCAAGCTCATCTGTAGAGCTAGAAGTGCTTGAGAATCCCTCTTTTGATTCTCCTTAACTTCCTTTCTTTGTAACTCATTCAATGTGGAGATATCTGTTGGTGCTGTATATCCAACATTAACAATATCCCACAAATCTTGAGCACAAAGATAGGTCTTCATTTTGATCTCCCAAAAATCGTAGCTGTCACCACGAAAGATTAGAATTGGAATACTGCGGAAAGTGTCGGTCATAGTAACGCCCGATTGTATCGAACGAGGCTCTGATACCAGTAATGGTATTTAGGATATGGGATATGGGTTGGTAGTGTTTAGGATGGAAGGTTTATATGTAAGTGGTTAGTGATTTAGGCTAGAGGTTTGGATTAGTGAATGTAGGAAAAGATGTTTAATAGGGGAGTTGAAAGGCTTTGGAGATTTAGAAGAATATTTGTTGTTTTTCGTTCTCCAATTGAGTTACAATGACCCATATTTATAGGTACAAGGTGATGGTTCTAGATCCTTCAATGGATCACTCATCATCATTCTAGATTACTTCATGTTCTAGATAATTCTACCTAATTCATGATTAAAGACTTAACCTAGACAATTCTAAATTCTTCTTAGTTTTTACATATTTTACAATTTCTATGTCTTCCTAGATATTTTGTATTAATCCACAATTCTCTACATAATTCTAGAAATTTGCATTACATTTTAATAGATTGCAATGTATTAGGTCATAGATACACCTAACAAAAATTTAAATTGTTAAATTAAATTTTATTTAATCTCACCACTTAATAAAATAAAATAATTAAAAATAAATCTAGTAACTACTCATTACATCTTATATTTTACCTTATAAACCCTCAACACCACAAAATAACCAAAATTTTATTTCTATTTCTATTTCCCTAAACGATGATATTAAACCAACTATTATTATTATTATCAATTATTTTTAATTTTTTGGTATGAAGTACACATGAAGTTATTATTAATAATATTCTTAATTTCCTCATTTTCATTCAAATGCCCCTATAGCTCAGTGGTAGAGCGTCAGTCTTGTAAACTGAAGGTCTGTAGTTCGATCCTGCATGGGGGCAATTTTTGTAATTTTACTTTTATTTATTTTATGTGTATGACTTGCAATTTTTGTAATTTTACTTTTATTTATTTCTTTAAAATTACTAAAATCGTGTTAACATTAAAGTCTCGGTTTTGTTGTAATTATAGTTTCTTTTTTTTTAATTATTAAAATCGTGTTAACAACTTAACATTATTAGAGTTTTGTAATTTTACTTTTATTTATTTCTTTAAAATTACTAAAATCGTGTTAACATTAAAGTCTTGGTTTTGTTGTAATTATACTTTCTCTTTTTTTTTAATTACTAAAATCGTCTTAAGTGTTTTTGTAATTTTACTTTTATTTATTTTATGTGTATGACTTGCAATTTTTGTAATTTTACTTTTATTTATTTCTTTAAGATTACTAAAATCGTATTAACATTAAAGTCTCGGTTTTGTTGTAATTATGCTTTCTTTTTTTTAATTACTAAAATCGTGTTAACAACTTAACATTATTAGAGTTTTGTAATTTTACTTTTATTTATTTCTTTAAAATTACTAAAATCGTGTTAACATTAAAGTCTCGTTTTTGTTGTAATTATACTTTCTTTTTTTAATTACTAAAATCGTGTTAACAACTTAACATTATTAGAGTGTATATTGGGTGCATCCAGTTGCTTTTTTGTAATTTTACTTTTATTTATTTTATTTGTAATTTTACTTTTATTTATTTCTTTAAAATTACTAAAATCGTGTTAACATTAAAGTCTCGGTTTTGTTGTAATTATACTTTCTTTTTTTTAATTACTAAAATCGTGTTAACAACTTAACATTATTAGAGTGTATATTGGGTGCATCCGGTTGTTTTTTGTAATTTTACTTTTATTTATTTTATGTGTATGACTTGCAATTTTTGTAATTTTACTTTTATTTATTTCTTTAAAATTACTAAAATCGTGTTAACATTAAAGTCTCGGTTTTGTTGTAATTATACTTTCTTTTTTTTTAATTACTAAAATCGTGTTAGCAACTTAACATTATTAGAGTGTATATTAGGTGCATCCGGTTGCAAGGGTGCACCCATATGTGTATGACTTTTTATTCTATTTTGTATACTCCCTCCGTCCTAAAATTGATTGCATACTTTCCACATTTATCCGTCCCAAAATATATTGCACATTTCCAAAAAAGAAAATACCACATCAATACACCCCTAAAAGTTCATCATAATTACAATTTTACCACACTCACCTAACACACATAACATACTTTATAATTTATTTATTACCTAAAAATACCACAATACCCCTAAAAAGTCAACATTTCTTAAACTCCGTATCTACAGTAACAGTGCAATCAATTTTGGAACGGAGGGAGTACATGTTATTCTAACAACTTTATCACACTCACCTAAACACACATAACATACTTTATAATTTATTTATTACCTAAAAATACCACAATACCCCTAAAAAGTCAACATTTCTTAAACTCTGTATCTACATGCAATCAATTTTGGGACGGAGGGAGTACATGTTATTCTATTTTGTATAGGTGTTTAATAATAATTGTATATTTTTTTCACATTAAGTTTTTCATTAAAAAAACTAACATACATATGTGTATAACTTTTTATTCAATAGTGTATACATATTTTTTAATAATTATATATATTTTTTACACTCAATTTTTCATTTAAAAAACTAACAATTAAATTGTATACATTTTTGCTCATAATTATATACTTATATTTGCATATAGGTGCACCCTAAGATAGGGTGTAGCTGGTGAACGATATAATTAGTCATATTATTAAAGTCGCATCAAGTTAATAAACCCCTCTGTAAACCCTAATTTTTGTTAGGATGTCAATGTTACAGATGAATTGATTCAGGCATTCAAATCAATGGCGTCTTCGACCCTACAGAAATTCTTAAGGCATCAAGTCCGATCCACCTCGAAAATCCTGACCCATTTTCGGAATCCCCTCCCTTCGCCACCGCCCATGGAAATTCCCCAAATTAAACCCTTCGATCCGATCTCAAATCGCCCAGATACAGATGGTTTGAAACGGGATCACACATGTAATGCCCACTTTTATCCGGGGTTTTCATTTGGATTTTTTCTCGATCCGACTTGTCAACCCTCATTGATTTGGCCTGAACCCGACGGTGAAGCGAATCAGGATGACTCTCATGTTATCAGAGCTGATAGTGTGAAGAAGAAGAGGAAAAAGAAGATGAATAAACACAAGTTGAAGAAGCTAAGAAAGCGTCTCAGGAGGAAAACGTAGTTTCAATTGTTTGCTATTTCGGTGAGATGCTGTTATTTTTAGCTTTTTAATGTTTTGGGAATCGACTCAGACTTAGTTATGTGTTGGGTAAACACCATTGAAGGTGTTATAGTCCGTACTAACGAAGAACAATAATAATTTTGACATTTTGTTGCGAAATTATATTGCTATATCTGCCAATGACATGATTTCGAGATTTATTTTTTTCTTGGGAAAATGTCAATCTTTATGCACTTTTGTTGTTGCTATGGAATGGTTTGGGTTGGTTCATTTCTAAACCACACAACAGTTATATAATTTGGTGAACTTATTTCTGTAGTTTCATTAGGAGTTGTTCAATTTAATTCTACTGTTCTTATTAGTGTATAGATTGATGTGAGTTCAGAGTTTGTTGGTGATTATCATATGTTATTATGGAGATTGTTTCATGAATAAATCATAGTTTTTCTTGGACTTACGAGACAAAAACAAGAACATTCTGAATGATTGTGTAATTATGATAGCTGATTGTGTACAAGAAAATTATTAATGAAACTGTCTTCATCAAAAAAATTGTTGAGTTTGAATGGCTGCTTATTTAGCTGTTTGTGACTTTTGAGGTTGCCAAGTTGCGACATCGGCTACGCCATGGATTTAACGCACACACCATTTGATTTTCTTTGAGGCAAGCACACATTGGATGATTTTGACTATCCTGCTTATTATAATTTATATGCCTTGCAAGTATTAATGTTTCTCCTATTGGCTGATGTTGAATATGTTTAGTTGAGCTGCTTGGCTTACATGGTTATAAGTCATTGTCATGTCATAGAGACAAGAATACTGTTAACGCTACCATTACAGCGCTTAAAATACTCATTGTTGTTAGAGGAGAAAGGTCCACGGCCCCAGTGTTTTGGAGCCTGGGGCGTGACGCGCGCCTCTTGTTAACCACCATCATAAATGTATCCTACTTAGTACTTGGTACATAATTACCAAACCAAATAAAGGTTAAAAAATGTTACATCTCATAATAATACAGAATAATTCATAAATAAGATAATAACATGTACTCCGTACGCATGCATAAACTATCAATGTCAAAGTTCAAATAAGTTTAAACTGATACACAAAAAAAAGTTGAATTGCTCATAGTATATTACATAATAACACTCATAAATAACAAATTGAACTTTAACGCATAATGTAAATACTAATTTAAAAAATGACTGGCAAAGTTGCAAAGTGTTCACTAATCAACAATCATCTTGATTAAATAGATAATGATCATCATCATAATTCGATACTATCTTTTGTGCAAGACTGGCGATTCAATCTTTTGCTCTCTCAAAAATAATAGAAAATCCAGTTAGAAGAGGTTGTGAGTAGTAAATAGAAGTGTTTTTTTAGATGGCAAAACACATCTTAAAAATGTAACAAAGTGTGTTTGGAAGGCAGCTAGACTGTGTGTGTAAGAGGAGCGCCAAAGACTCGCACTGGCACTTTACTTGTAGTCCCCAAGAAGGTACGTCTCTAACAACTGACAGTAGACAAAATTCATTGTTGGACGAGAAAATTTTGTGTGTAGGAAGGGACTATTTTTTAAACTCCAATAACAAGCCTGAAAGCTTTGGGATAGTTCAAATTGAGGAATGACTCTCGTTATCAAAAAACATATTAATTGTCTTGGTTGGGATTGTGACCACACAACTGGGCAGAAGAGTTCTCCAAAGAACTGTTTTTGAAAATGGAATGCATAGATGGGTTCTCATGCTGTCAATGATTTTCTTTTTTTTCTGCTATTACATATAATAGGCTTCTCATTACATTTCTTCGTTGAATGTGTTGTTTGATGTATCCATTTGATTGTGATCTGAATATGATATGGCTCTTCAGCTTTTTTGGCTCTGGTTAGTCTAGTATAAAATATGTTTGTGGTTAGAGTTGGTTGAATACATAAACTATTGCCTACCTTCTACTTCATAATGTATAATGAAGCTACCATGTGTTCTCATAAATGGGAATTATTAGTGCTACTATAGGCAACACCTCCACTAATACAATTAGGTCAAAGTGGTCCAGTATCTTTTATTTTCTTGCATGTTAGCCAAGTACGTTCGTTTTCAATTATTTATAATTGTTCCTTTTTTTTTGGGAGAGGGTGGTGGGACTTTATTTAATATATGTCTTTCAATTACTTTAAAACTGGTTCATCTTTATCATCTGACATGAAGGACCATCTGAACCAAATTTGATCATGGCTGTTTTATTTCAATCTTAATGTTTTCTACCACCCCCTTTCAATGTGCATTTCATCGGTGTCATCCTTGCATTAAATTTGAAGTGCGAACAAAGTGAATTTATTTCTGTGCGCCTGCAAGCTTGTACTGTTCCTTCAATGCCATCATTTTGGATTTCTTTGTATTAGAATTAGCTTAATTTGAAGACTGGAAGGAAATCTTCCGGTAGCATTTTGCAGGTGGATTTTATGCTACACCCGGTGGACTACACTCGTTGTAATGTGATTTAGTGCATGTTAATGGCGCCTTATAGGCAAGGTAAGGTAATGTAGTATGCTAGTAGCTAATCTATAACGGGGCTTTTGCAACATGTAAATAATGTATTTGCATTGTGCCTTATGCCCAACTATTTTTAGGCTTGATTGCAGGAATTTGATCTGAGGACCACTACTTTTCTCTTTCCTAATTCCTCCCCCTCTCTTCCCTCCCTCTCTCTCATCTTCATAGTCTATTAATGCAACTCAAAGCCCTCACATACTTTCATTAGTGGTTCAAAATTCCTTCTGATATGTTTGCCTTTAGCACCTTTCTTAGTTCCTCTTTTCTTGGAATGCACATGAACTGTTTGGCATTTTTCCCTAATCTTTGAAATCCAACAAATTCTACATCCAATTTAGGCAGATGGATAAAAATCCGATTTCGAAATCTAGGGTTAAATTAACCTCGTGAATAAGTAATAGATTTTAAAAGCCTATGAATTTTTTTTTTTTTTTTTTTGCTTAGATCTATGTAAAGATGTGATGTTGCATAATACATTGTTGTTTGGTGTGATATAATAATTTCATGATTTTAGGTTCTTTAAATTTGGAATTCATGACTTCAAAATTTAATAATGGCATTCCAAATAAGCCCAATTTTGATTTCTGAAACCTCAGTATTATTGGCTTTTAAGATGATAAATAAATGTCTACTTGCAATTATATGTATATTTCATAATCTAACAAACAATATACTCTTTCGTTCTATATATGTATATAATTTTTTTTTCTCCTCATGTCCTAATATGTAATTAAGGTTCTATATTTATTTAGTCTTTTTTGTTAACAGCTCCATTTATTAGGGTAATATACTTTTATTAAAACTCAAGAAACAATGAGTATTAAATTGAATCAAACAATATATGAACAATCAACCTAACACAAACTCCTAAAAATAAGGAATGGAAGAAATATTACACAATTGAATAATATTTGTATAATAAAAATCCATATATTTAAAAATAACATTGGCACAATAAAAGTCCATGATAAGTATTTAAAATGTATTGTTGGCCACAAGTTGGATCTTTAGCACGAGCCATCATCGTGTCATGATATGCTATTTGTGTATACCCTTTTTGGACATTGAATACTAAATAAATTTGTGGCTGTTGCACTTGGCACATGCTTTGTTTTACTTTCTACTTTTTCATTTCTTATTGATTATTGATCTTAAATAACGTTGTTCACATCAAAGGAAAAAAGGTAACAACTTTGGACATTTTCCGCCTCCCATATTTGAATTCTTAGTTTCTTTGTTTTCGGTTTCTTTTAGATTTTCACAAATCCATATTTGTTTTGAAATTTTAATCTTGCTATGAAAACGTGAACTTGTATTTTACAAAATTTGCTCCATGTAGATCGGACCAGAAACTATAACATTTCTTTATTGAAAGACAATCTATTACTCTTCAAAACTGATTAATTTTTTAAGATAGGAACAATATTTATCAAAAGAGATACCTCCCGATCAAATTTTACAAAAAATATCTTATTTCGAAGACAAAGATGTGTGAGACCATTAGACGGAAAGGAATTTTCATGAGACGGATAAGAAGTGATAATATTTTAATGAAAAGCAATGTTTTATCGATGAAAAATAATAATAATGTTATTAACTATTTAATAAATAATTTATAGTATAAATGAAAAGTAAATAACATTTAAAAAATGTGATAACATTTTTAATAAAAGTAATTACTAATTATGAAAGTGTGAAATGATATCACTGTGTGACGGACGGTCGGGCACAAGTACACCCCTGCTGTGAAGCTATTTCATTTCATACAATAATTTTGCTATAAAATGGGGAAATTTGGAGAATAGCCTATTTTTAAGGATGCCTTTTGAAAATTATCACTCACTAAAATTTTTGGGAGAATACCAACTTGAAAATTTTAATATAATTACCCTCGCATTAAATTACACAAGCAATCCAGCATGCGAACAATATGCGATTATGTCTTCTATTATATGCAACTTCATGAGCAATCAATCATGCAACTATTACGTGGAATTCTACATGCGACCATTGATGTGAACAAATTATTTATAATCGCATATATGTCGCACAAACAGTTGCACATAAGTCTTTTACCCAAATTTAAGGAATATATTACTATGTCTTAAAATTTTTAAAAATAACATTCTTTAAAAAAAAATTATTGTGGGAAACAATTTTCAAAATAGCATATGCAAGATCTCAAAATATATTGACTCACTTCTTAACCAAAATTTCATATCATTTAATTAATTTTTTTTATAAAAATTAAAAAAAATTAATTGTAAAATAAATGTGATAAGATGGTGAAAGCAACCAAGTGTGATTGCAATTAGGCGAATAAGAAGATATAATTAGTTGGTAAGAAAACATGGCATGTGGGGGTGAAATCGCCTCCATTTTTCGAAACCACAAAATCCAAAAATATGGAGTTTGCAGAAATTCAGGGGGAGGGGGGCCATCCCCCACCCCCCCACTTTGAACTTTCATTCACACAATAATGCAAACACCTCCCATGCGCCATCAACACCCGCTCAATTATACTCCCTTGTGTAAACGCACAGTACTGGATTTTCCCCCTCTCTCTCTCTCTCTCTCTCCTCCCTTTTGTTTGCTTCTGTTCCACACTTCCACTGATTGCCTTTTGCTTTTGGTACTTCGCACTCGTATTGCAACGGTCTGCAGATACCGGATATTCTTCGTCCTTCTTTCAATTGCTTGCTTCAGCTCTGATCTCCTCGGATCTTCTGATTCGCTGCGCCGATTGAGGTTTAATCGGAGAAAGGTAGTCGAGTGAGGCGGCGCGATGGGTGGCGTGACGTCGTCGATGGCGGCGAAGTTCGCTTTCTTCCCACCGAATCCTCCGTCGTATAAATTGACTTACGACGATGTAACGGGGCTGCTGCTGCTCAGCCCCTTCCCACACCGCGAGAACGTGGAAGTTATGCGGCTGCCGACGCGGCGTGGGACGGAGATCGTCGCCGTGTACGTCCGCCACCCCATGGCCAGTTCCACCCTTCTTTACTCGCATGGCAACGCCGCTGATCTGGGACAGATGTATGAGCTCTTCATCGAGCTTAGTATTCATCTGCGCGTCAATCTCCTCGGGTACTTTTTCTCATTTCCTATTTTCTTTATTTAATTGTTACATTTTTGCAATTAATTATGGATTAGTTTTTTTCTGCAAATAAATATTGTTATGAAAATAACTAGGTTATGCAGCATTCTTGTTTACGCTACATTTTTTAATCCTAAAAATAGTAGATTGTGGATGAAACCTTCCTTATCTGTAAAGAGTTGTGTTGTTCTTGTTTATGTTTTTTGATTAAATTATTGCCCATTTTATTGTCTTTTAGTATAAACATATCTAATGACTAATTTCATGATCTTTGTCTGGATGTTCAGGTATGACTACTCAGGGTATGGGCAGTCATCTGGGAAGGTATTCCAATGTTTCCATTAATTGTCCTTTAAAAATTAAAAAAATAGTAAAAAATATTCAAGTCTTTGACTATCTCTCATGAGTTTCTTGCCTATGTTCTGTATTTTGGACAAAGTAATCCTGAATGTGAGTTTTATTGTTATAGCCCAGTGAGCACAACACATATGCAGATATTGAAGCTGCATTCAAGTGTCTTGAGGAGAACTACGGCACCAAACAAGAAGATGTTATCCTATACGGTCAATCCGTTGGAAGCGGGCCGACTTTGGATCTAGCAGCTCGTTTACCTCGTTTACGAGCTGTTGTTTTGCACAGTCCTATACTATCTGGTGTGAGAGTAATGTATGCAGTAAAACGCACATACTGGTTTGACATCTACAAGGTTAGCGTTTAAACTTGGGACTTGAAAAGTAAAACTTTCTTGCTTTATATTGGTCCTCTACTTGATGGAGTTCTGTTGTTCCTTGCAGAACATTGATAAGATCCCTCAAGTTAATTGCCCTGTCCTAATTATTCATGTGAGTATTATTAACAAGTGTTCATTAATCATAATTGGTGTGTTATGGATATGAACTCAAGGTTTGATTGATCTCAGGGAACTGCAGATGAAGTGGTGGATTTTTCACATGGTAAACAGCTTTGGGAACTCTGTAAGGATAAATATGAACCTTTATGGATCAAAGGAGGGAATCATTGCAACCTAGAACTCTATCCTGAGTACATAAGACATCTCAAGAAGTTTGTTGCAACGGTTGAGCGATCTCCCGCGCACAGAATCAGTACGAGGAAAAGCACTGCAGACCAGTTCGAGCCATCTAGGAAGAGTACAGATGTATTTGATGCTCCTAGGAAGAGCACTGACAGGAGAGAAAAACCGAGGCGTAGCACAGACAAGCCCGAGAGATCAAAAAACCAGTCGCAGAATGTTGATAAGATAAGGATGTCTTTTGATCAAGTGGAGAGGTCAAGGAGAAGCGTTGATTACATCGATAAATCCTGGAAAAACATGGATCATCAACTGGAGAGAGCTCGAAAGAGTGTTGACAGGCTGGATAGAATACGTACCGGGTAATTTTTCCTCGTATCAACTGTAAAATTAAAGCATGAAAGGTGAGGGGTATAGAAATTTTGAAATATTGGGAATGGGTTGGATTGGATTGGATTGGATTAGATTCTCTCATGGTTATGGTACTTGAGAGGTTTTACATTTGTGCTTTCAAAGAATTGTGTACAACTGATTCGTGATATCATAGAAAATGCGAAGTAGATTTAGCTACTTTATTATTGTGGAGTTTAAGGTTTACTCATCGTGTACCATCCTTGAGGGTGTCAATGTGGAGATCCTTAATCTATGCTAGGCAACAGTTGTATAAATTGAACACTATAAGTGAAAATTAATCCCTCTTCATAATCAAAGCTCAACACTCAACAGACTGCCTAAATACGATTCTCTATATCTTGCTATGGTATACTGACTAAATAACCAAGTGCATTCTAGTTTATTTATAAATTTAGGCATATGAAGCTCAAGCGGTGAAGAAAACGACACTTCATTTATGCAAATTTCACAAGAAAAATGTGCAGTTTACCCACAAAGTTGAATTTTAAGGGAAATGCTCACTGAAGTTTAACAATGGCTGCTGGTGGAAGACGACCAACGCAGATCTCATGAACCGTTGAGAAAAGAGGGAAAAGCTCTAACCATCCCCGATGGTTCAACACTTCATATACCTCTTTTGCTGTCATCACACCCTAAGAAAATTTCCAAGACAATGTTGATGAAATTATAAAAATAATTTTACTTTGTAAGCTCAATTCTTAAAACTGGATTCAGATGTCTTTCACATCAATACATGCACTAGCAAGATTTTATATTAGGGAAATCGATTGTTATGTGACCTTAGCATACAAAATGATACTGTTGTTGTCACAAAGACAAATTAAAAACACTTAACTGCAAAACTTTGGAATTTGAACAGACCATAATGTAATTCTGTATGCAATGTGATGCTGTAACCACTATAATATTCTACCTGCAATTTCTGGCCCTGTAATATCTCTGCTTCAAGTTCGTCGAAAGATCTCTTCCCACCACTCCTAGCAAAAGCTTCTGCACATTTCCTGTTTCGACCACCAACTGGCAATCAAAATATAAGATATGCTTAATATTGACAAATCCTGTATTTAGTAGAATATAACTGGGAGCTGGTTATGCTGACATACAGCAAGTTGTAATTAAATCTGCAATGCCACAGCTCTCAAAGAACGTACTATCCTTGACGGAAGGAAAAAGTAGCTTCGACAAGGCCTTCATTTCTATCAAACCGATTCTCATTATTGCAGCCTAGTAATCACCATATAAACATATAAGGTTGTGAATGATTGTGGTCCAACTAACAAAGGTAGAAATGGATACAGCATTTACCTTTGTGTTGTTGCCCATCTCTAGACCATCCACAAATCCTGTTTCATGATTAAAATACCCGGTTATCGTTGAGGACAGCATGACAACCTTACTAAAGCAAAGCGAAAAGGACAGAAAATGTTGGGACAGACGTCACAGACCTGCTGCAATAGCCACGACATTTTTCAACGTTCCACATAGTTCAATTCCTTCCACATCTTGGACCTATTTATATAAATTCGATGATACAACGAAAGAACATATTATCATTGTAGAAACTGGAAACAGTTAACTTACAGCTGACACCCTGAAGTATGAAGTGTTGAATAGCTGAACCCATTTCTCCGAGATCTCTCTATTCTCTCTGTATCCAACAGTAGCTTCACTAAAATTTTCCTTTGCAATCTGCACAGTAACTCAATGCTGTTTCACGTTACAGATAAGTTTATTACTATTAAGGCATAATATATCGTCCACGGATGAGACATCGGACATTTACCTCGTTAGCAATGTTTGCTCCCATTAGAACACTGCAATTGATTCCGAGCTGTTTCGAGATTAGGGACGAGATTATCCTTGGACCATTCATTTGCATCTCCATTCCCTTAATTAATGATATTGCTTCAGCATCTTTCCTAATCTTTCCCACCAATCTCCTACAAATGCCATCAATAAATTGATGGGGGGTCACGAATACTAACATGTTGGCATCTTTCACTGTCCAAAAGTTCAGATCGAAACAAATTAGAACAATAACAACATTAACACCAAAGCAGCCATAGATCAATCACATTTAGCCATAAATGAGAATTAATCAAACAAACATTCAAAATCCATATACCAGCATTTTCAAGATCAGTTTTTGCAATAACATTTTTGCCAAGCTTTATTCCAGGGAGATATTTCTCGTTCACCTATAAAAAGGGACAGCAAGATAGAACTCTATAGTAACTATTAATACCAACAATTGAAAACAATTAATCAACCAAAAAAAAAAAAAAAAACAATGATTACATTAGTTCGATTGATGAGAGCTGAGAGCTTTTCACCAGTTTTCAATGTTTCCTCAAACACCCACATGCTCACTTCATCTGTTTCAAAAACAGAATGAGCAACGGACTATATGTACACATACAAAGCAGTTGTATTGATGAAGAACTTATGGATTTAGTTCGCAGTATAATAACAGATGAATTTTTATACTAAATCAGTAAATTATAAATAAAAAAAACCGTGAAATGATTGGAGCTTAAGAGTGTTTGAAGCAATGAGCTTGGCGGCGACGCTCCCCCAATTGCCACTGCCAACAACCGTGACTCTGGACTTAGCTAGCGGCATATCGTACCTCCAGAGATGGATGGGGCAGAAATTAACGGAGGAGAGAGAAAATGTGGCGGCGATACAGAGAAGAAACGCAGTCGTATCGTCGCCGGAAGTGTTGATTCTGGGGAACTTCTTTATACATTATGAGGAATGGGTTGATCATGGAATCAATCGATCCGGTGATATTCAAATAATTAATAGCATAATTAATTATTTTTCGGTTTCGATATCGATTTAGTTTATTGGAGAATCAAATTTACCAAATAAGTAGAAATTTGGAGTACTTAAAAAACCCTAAATTCCCTATCGTTTGTTTCTCTCTGTCCAACTAATTAGGAATTTTGCAAAATGGATAATGAAGTCAAATGAGATGAGAGTCAAAATGGATAAACTTCTGTAATGTTTCCATATATGGATGAGCTATCATTAAATAAGTGCATGAAAACAGTTGTAATAATACAATTAAATAAAATAAATAATACATAAAGGATAATTAAGCTTATTACAAATGTGATAGTTTAAGGCAGTGTCCAGCAAATCACATATTCCATCCTTAAATTACTTATAATTTATTAATATCTTTTACTTTAATACAATATTACTTATCATAATTTTAGAAAATTATCAATAAATATATTTTATTTATATAAGCTTTAATATTAATGTCAAGTACATAAATGTCATTAATTTAATTAAAAATTATTCTAAATTAATTCAGGACATGGATACAGATGTACATAAATTGAAAAAGTTTCAATTACTCCTATGTCTCGTCCAAATAACATCATTTTATTATATTGGATGTCTCATCCAAATTGCATCATTTTCTTCTTTTAGTAAAAATGGTCCACCAATAACTCATCATTACTCATCACATCTCTCTAATACACCTACCAACTTTACATAAAATAATAATACTCCCTAATTTACGTACAAAAAGCAAATGCTCTTCTTTGTCCGGGATGGAGGGAGTAGTTTTTTTATTGTAGAATAATTTTTATTTACTTTTTTAAAGCACCCTTATTTGTGAAATTATTTGGTAAAATCAATCATCTCATACACTCGATTAATTCTTTGTAGTATAAAAAACAATCTTTCTTTTCATACATCATTGAATCAAAAAAACATTTTTTTTATACGTACTATTATCAATCATATACGTACATGTATTTAAACGAGCATATTGACTTATTCTTTTCCTATATTTATACATATGAAATCAACCGTTTAGCGCCATAGTAGATTACCAAGCTTACATTGACCTTAATTTTTCACACTAATTTCCACTAAAATATCTAAATAATTTGCATGCAATTTTATCCAAAGAACATGCACATACACACACGAATACATTCAATTTAGTATATATTATCCTTCCACATTTTCTCTTCTTATTTGCCTTTCTACTTCTCCACCCTTCATTCATTTACATACTCTTAATATAAATAAATACACACCACCTTGTAATAAAACTAACCCTACAAAAATGGCACACCAACTGGTTGTTCTTACACTAATCTTCATCTCCGCCGTTGCAACGGTTGTTTCCGGCGCTTCTTCGCCGAGCAGCTCACCGTCATCGTCACCGACCGCCGCTCCAACAAAGGCAACCGCCACCACCCCGAAAGCCTCCCCCGTGCCATCCGCAGCCCCACTGCCGTCCACAAAAGCAGCTCCGGTACCGGCCTCCACCATCTCCGCCACTCCGGGACTCTCCCCGGTGGGATCTCCGCTAGGGGATCCCTTATCGCCGCCGTCGCCCTTAGATGAGGCCATGTCCCCCCTCGTCGAAGCAGCCACTCCTTTGCTAGCTCCCGGCGCTGCTGCACCCGGCCCGGGCGATGTCGCGGCTGACACGCCAAGCGGCGCCGCTTGCTTGAAGGTCTATGCTGCCATCGGCACCACCGCCGCCGTCGGAATTTTGTTCTTCTAAATGTCGGTAGATCGCTCGTTCGTTAATTTTGAGTATGTTTTTTTTCATTAGTTTAATTGTGATTATGAGTTTTTAGATTAGTTATTTAATTATATGTACGTGCTAGAAAATCATCAACGTAATTTTTCATTTGATTTTTTTTTTTCGGTTATTGACATTAATATAAGCTAGACGATTGTCAATATCTTCATCTATTTCATATCTATACAGCGTTAATTTTGATTTTTGGTGATATTATCCATTTTATTAATTTTATCTATCTCCATTTTAATTTAATTTGATTTCATATGAAATTAATTAAACAATAATTCCTTATCAGAAAATTGGTCGCTCTATTTATTTCTTATATGGCCATATTAATTTAACACATACGAATAAGATTGATTTAATTAAAAATTATACCTTAAATTACTATGAGAGAAATCCTAGTCACATGAATTACTAGATTTTTAGTAAAGAATCCAAAAAAATTGAATTAAAGTTATTTGAATTTTTGGTCATTAAAGACTAGTTTGATTGTTTTCTAAAATAGTTTGACAATAAAAGCAGTCCACTTCGTGGAAGACCAAAAATCAAATGGCCACTATTCTTGAATTTCATGATTTTCATCTACATATTTGAACACCAATCACGCAAGAATTGGAGGAATACAAGTGTAGAAATTCACAAGGCCTAATTTGACAAATGAGCTCTTCTTTTAGCACAACATGCATGATTTATATTTTTATATATATAGATATAAAATGCTACATGTATACCATATGGGATCTAGCTAGCTAGCAATGGGATCCCTTCTTGCAATTAAGTGCACCTGCAGCCATTGTGATTGATCCCACTAGAGAAGATGGCCTTGCACTTAGGCTTGATGCCCTTGCGTACGTCGACCGACTCCCCACCCCCGACTGCCGGAAATACGCTCCGTTGAGCATCAAATCGCCTTCCGTCCGCCAATTCCACTGTCTCCACTCACTCTCCGGTGCATCCTCGTGCTTCGTCACCTGCAATATTAATTAGTATCACTTCATGTCATGTGTTGACAGACTGACACCACATGCAAATATTTACTGTGGAATTATATTTCATTCAAAAAATCTTCTTCTTCGGCTCTAAAATAGTACATTTATTTCTTCATTGTATATATATCTAACATAAATTAATATATTTAAAATATTAAATTAAAAGTTAATTAAATTCATACCTCTTTCTTGACTTGGTTATTAGGTGCAAGAAATCTATTTCCTTGACTATAAATTGTAGGAGCAGCACTCCCTCCAATTGCATACATTTCCCAATGGGTATAATCATTGTTCACTACATGGAAATATCCATGTCTACATCTGCATTCATCAAAATTCCCAAAAATTTTTAAAAATCACAACTAAACTTAAACAAATCAAATCCAATATATATATATACACATTCTACCTTGGCATCCTCTGAATCAAGCCTTCTCCAAAATGATTAAAAGCAATGGTGACCTGCATGTTCTTATCCTGCATGAATGAATCACTATGTCCTAACAACATCACCTTGTCATGATGCGTAAAATAGTTGTTCGAAAGAGTAATCGCCGTCGACCCGTGGATCGCATCGATCAATCCATCGTTGCAGTTCGACAGCGAGCAATGATCGATCCATATATCCCTCCCACCAAAGATGGCCACGCCGTCGCCGTCCGACTGCTCCCACCACCCCACGTGGCCGGGCGAGTCGCGGATGTCGGCGTTGCCCGACACCTTGCAGTCGTGAATGTGGATCCCGTGAATGATAATGTTGGTGGCGTGGTGGATGGTGATGCACGGCCCGTCGGAGATGTGCACGCTGGCGCCGCGGCCGTCGATCGTCTTGTGTGAGTTCATCACCAGCTCGTTCTTCAGCCGGATCACCATGTCGCTCTTAAACACGATCCAGAGCGGCTCGTTCTGAATCACCGCGTGCCGGAGGGTGCCCGGCCTAGGGTTGACCGCGTCGTCATCCCCCGGGTCGGTCACCGTGTATATCCTGCCGTTTCTGCCACCGGCTGCGTTTTTACCGAAGCCGATGGCACAATCGGCCAAATGCTGGCGGTTCGCTTCCCAGTTGGAGGTGCACCGCCAGCAGTCGTCGATTGGGTTCCCTGTCGAGCAAGACAGGGAACCTAAATTTCTTCTCGACGCATTGATTCGCCTATTTAAAGATTAAAAAATCAGTCAAATCAAGTCGAGTTTAAACTCTTCTAAAAAACAATCAAATTAGTTAAAAAGGGAAATGTAGTACTTACTCATTTACATCTTGTACCACAATGTTTGGATCTTGAATGGATGATGAACCTAGGATAGGATTAGTAGCAAGAAGTAACAAGAATAGGAACACCATTAGAGATATTTTGATACCAAACATTGTAGTAGAGTAGTAAGAGTGATTCTCTCACTCTAAGACAGAGGAGAGAGAGTGGATATGGTGAGTTTTTTGAGGAAGAAAAGAGTGTAGTTAATGTGGTTATAAAGGAAACAACCCGCAATAAATGGCGTGATTTTAATGGGTGGATTAGCCCATGTGGGGTTGTTTGTGTGTTGCTTGATTTTACTTGCGAAGTGTTCACATTTACTTCGGGTTAATTGACGTTTTCCAAACATGGCCTTATCGTTTTCCCACTAATGGTTTAATTGTTAGTTAAGTCTGTTTTCTGTTGGACGGTTTCATATCTATAAACTGTCTTATATTTTATTTTTTTGGGTTAAACTAAATATATTAGTAACACCATTAATGTAAGCGTGAATTGATGTTGAAATATTTCCATTTTATCTAATATTTGTGTTTATTTCGCAACATATACTTCAAAAAATCAGTTACTCCATTATTAATTTATCTTTGTATTTAAGAAATAAATGTAATATTTTGAAATTTGATTTCACATGAAATATAGTTCCATACCACATTGTCTCTTATAATAAGTCCCCCATCCATAAGAAAGTTTTATATTATGGTTCAATGTTGTTTTTTAAAAAACAAAAGTTTTAATGACTCATTTTATTTATTTTTGGTATTTTTATATAATAAATAAAATATAAAATAATGTTATATATATTAAAAAATCACAAATTGTTGAAATTAAAGAAATTTTTGAAGCTTTTAAAAGAGTGAAAGCTTTAGTTAAAAAAAAACTAAAAAAACATAAATAATTTTTTCCTTAAATTTTGCATGTGAAATTTTTGTATAAATGATAGCGGTCAAACTTTGACCTTTACTAGGTCACTACTCTATTCAATTTTAAATAATCACCTTATAAGTTTGGGTACAAAACATCGATTCTTGATCAAATGTCGAATTTAAAGATATATATATATATATCGTCGTTATATTATTTAATTTGCAGAGATATTTGAAATAGAGTGAAATTAGTAAAACAAATTAGTGGCATAAATTAGTGATAATGAACACAAATTAAGTCCACTCCACTAACTGCGGAAACTGCTTTTGACTTTGAAAAAAAAGAAAAAGACGTCATTAATGTCGTTATTATACGACACCTCAATCCCTAAAGAATTACAATAATAATACCAACGACCATAAATACTAAAAAAAGAAATTAAAAAGGGGGAAATTCAACATTTTTACAGATTTATTTATAATCTAAAAAATCAATTGCAGTTATTAATGTTGTTGTACGTCTTCCCTCTTACACCAAACAATAATAAATGGACATGTAATTATTTTCAAAATGAAATAATTTTAGTGATCTTTTTTACTATTTCTTAGAGAATTCAACGCCAGTCATTAAAATGCCGTTTATGCCCAGCCTTACGCTCCAAAGGAAACAAATATATTTAATATAATATAATAAAAATAAATACAACGTCATATTTAATAAAATAATTTAACAATTAAGTGAAATAATTAAAGGCAAATATTTGTATGTGTCATGCCCTCGTCTATACTCTTCTTTCTAATGAAGCATTATTTTTTATATACTATTAAAGATTATCATGTACATTTGAATACACACGTGCATCCATTTATGTATAAATTTTTATTTAATATTATACATATATTTTTTAATAATTGTATAGTTTTTTTACATTAAAAACTAATAGAAAATTCGATAACAAAATGTATACATTTTTATTCATTAGCGTATTATGTTTTTATTCATATAAGTGTATATATTCCTGAAAGTGGTTGCATGTTACACCTTGGTGCACCGGATAATTAGCCCCCATTAAATAAAATTATGTATCTTAATTCTTAGTCCAGATATTCTTTTTTTTTTTTTTTTTTTTTTTGTTACGAAAGAATATATCCAACCTGTTTTCGTATATGTATTTGGGCTGGCCCATTTTGAAAGACCAATTATTAATGAGTATCATATAATTGAGAGTTGAAAGACTTAAAATTGAACTAACTTAATTATACTAAACATTTTGGGCCCATTGACATGTACACGAGCTCTTGTGCATTGTAAATCAGAATTTATCATGTACATTATTTATGGATTGAATATTTCAGTATAATAATCACGCATACTCTAATAACCATATGTCCTGAACTATAAGAATAAAATAGACTATAAATAACGAGTAAGATATATTATGAATTAAAATAATAAAATTACAACTATACTGTAAAAATTAACCCCACACCTTAAAAATAAGTTTTTAAGGATCAATCATAAGAGTCATAGATGTTAACCACAATACAAAGAATACTATGCCAATATACATATATCTCATTATATTTATGAAAGATTACGTATACTGTTGGATGGTTTCTTTGTAAAACCTCTTTATCTTGAAAAGAAATTATAACTTAAAAATTAATATTAGCCTTTTAAAATAAATCATAAGCCCTAAAAAAAAAACCACAAATGTTAAATTACAATTAAATCATTAAAATTGATTATAATACATAAAGATTAAATCATAGGTATAAAATAGTTTATGAACACACGTTCACTCGAGTGATAAAATAAGTTATAAGGACAAACGACAAAATAACATGCACCACAAACTTGAAAATACATTATATTAATATTAAGTTCTAAAAAAAATAGAACAATACTGAAACCAAAACGTTACACTAAGAGGGTGTGAACGGTGCGGTTTTACTATTTTTTTCACATAATTCAAATTCCATTATTATATAAGGTTCGGTTTGGCAATGAAGTGTAAATTACGGTTATTCAAATAATATTAATTATGCAGTTTTAAACGGTTTCGATCGATTTTTTACGGTTTGAAGGTTTTACTTGTAGATTAGCTTAAATAATAATGGCCTTCTATTAATTTTTTGATGGGCGACGAAAATTCATAAGGCAATTCAACCAATAACTATTTATTTTTAATTTCTTAGAAACAAAAAATAATTTGACATACATTTAATTAATAGAATTTAATTAACAATAATACTTATATTAAATTTTTAAGAGAATTTTCATAAAATAGAGATGTTTGTTAATTTAAATAATGATATTTTTAAAAGTCTTCCAACACATTCTTTATATTTGAATTTTATTCTCTCTATTCTCAATGTTAATTAATTACACATATTTTCTATACATTTTCTTTATTTTGTTTTTATTATTAATGCAATATAAAATTTACTTTAACTCTTCGTTCCATATTATTTAATTAACAAAAGCATTGGAAATAATGAATCATTAATGCATTTAATTTTAAAGAACTTGATTTGGTTATCTAAATTTGAAGAATGAACTTGTTAGGTAAAATGATTATAATTATAAATTAAATATCGTACTCTTCATCTTCAAGTGTAATAACAATCCTCTGTTAGTTTGTCTTTCACATCAACACTTGTAATCTCTCCAATGTGGGTGACATTTCCTGTCACATCTAAACACCATTTTCCAAAAATATTTAATTTTTAATTAATTTATTCAATGAATACATATTTAATTTATGAATTTAAAAAGAATATAGTAACATATATAAGATAATAAATAATTGTAATATTGAAGTACTAATTAACAATTTATCATTATCGGTGCTCTGAGACTTGACTATAGAGAAATTAACAAACACGTGGTCACTCTTATCTGAAACAAAATCTTCTATTTGTTTAAGCATTGTGTGATTGTGGAAGCTTAACTTGAAAGGATAAGATGTCATCATCAACTTTCCGGTGTTATCACCAATGCCAAAATTTGTAATGATATATGAACTCCCCTCACGTACAATATAATCGAATTTTTTAACGAACTTCTTATATATGGTAGCTTGAATTGTATTCCCCTATGTTTATTAGAACAAATTAAATTAATAAAATTGGAATAGAAAAATAGTTAAAAGATATTTGATCAGAAATCAAGAATATCTGCTCATCAATTAAAATCAAGTCAACAAACCACTTTTGACCACTAATACCATCTTCATATGTATCTCATCGCTTCACAATCTTAACCTTGACTTAGGTGAGTGAAAGAATGACAGACTAATCACTAAATTAAATACTCTATATACTAACAATAATCTAACATAAATAATATATTATATAACTATATATAATATTTTAGGTTATAAGTAATATGTACGGTGAGATTGGTGCGGTTTCTACTAAAAAAATGAAATTGCACCGCATAGTATGGTGTGGTTTTGCTTTAAAAAATAAATTACGATTTATTCAAATAATTACATATGGCGGTGCAATACAATGTGGTTCAATCGATTTTTGCAGTTTACAGTTTTTCTTGCCCAGCAGAGGCGGATCCAATGAAGGCACATGGGGGTACAGCTGTACCCCAAAATGAAAAATAAGTTCTATATATATAGCATGTAATGACATATATATTCTAATGGTTTAGTGGTTATGAGGCCGCCTTTTAGGCAGATATGGTCACACGGTAACAATAATAATTGTAATTTTTTTATTTTATTAAATAAATAGTACTCCCTCCATCCAATGTCAATCTATCCATTTTATGATTTTGGGTCGTCCATCCTTAATCTATTTATTTTCCTTTTTGGACTGTGAGACCCACACCCACCACTAATACAAATAAAATATGAGACTCACACCCTCCACTAATATAACTACCTACTACATATAAAATAATAATACTCCTTAATCCACGTGCAAAAATCAAATAAATACATTAAGGATAGACTGAGAGTATTATTTTTATAATTACATGTTGTACCCCAAATTATTTTTCATGATCCTTGCCCAGCCATAAGAACCATGAAATTGAAAACGGAAATCCTTGGGGAGATGAATAACAAACATATGCAATGTTTGATGTGAATAATTAAATATAAAATATGTGCACTTTTTAGCTTTCACAAAGACATATATTTACACGTGACTTGAGTGTGACCTCTTTACAGCATCATAAAACCATCACGTGCGTCTTGTTTTGATTCTTTTGAACCTAACATATAGTATGAGCAAGATTCAATTTATAAAACAAAGCAACAATTTTCTTTTTTTGATAAAAGCACGTTTTTTAATTAATGTTCACACGTAGTATATTAATGTTTAAAGAATCACCACCCCTAAAAAATTATAAATTCAATAACATATACTAATATTTATTAATTCAAAAAATATTTTGCCTAAGGTGGGTATATATTACAAAGAGCAGTCATATTTTTTTTATAGACAAAAATCATATTATTAAAAATAAAAAGGTACCACAAGTATCAAAATTATATATAATGACAAAGCAGAGAAATTTAAAATTGATAAATTGCAATCATATTGATTAATTTGTACTTTGCGGAATCAATGATAAGTGGAACCGAATAATTCTTGTGATATTAAATAAAAACTTTATCTACTATTAACATGTACTACTAAGTGGAATCAATGATTAGGTTAATTCTTGTGATATTAATTAAAAGGGGCTTTTTGGACGCCTTACATGAAAAAATGTCATTTTTTAAAGGGGTGAATGGAGTATTTAATTATTTCAACTATTAACATGGAGTTAATTTTACCTTAAAAAAATCTTGAATGTGGAACAACAATGAGTTCATCTAAAAGAAGTTTAAAAATAGGAAAAGAGTATCCATTACTTAATAAGTTTAACCTAATCTATAATAATAAATTACTATTTATATTATTGATAAATTATTATTTTTTGCAAACTATAAAATAATAATATTAGTCCAACATTAAAAAATAATAATAAACTTAAATAATATAATTCCGTCATTTTTATTATTAAAATATAATTATAATTATAATTAATTGAGAACATTTATGTTAAAATTAAATGATTGAGAGCATCCAATCTTAGGAAATCTAAAAAGTAAGAGATATTTACAAGTGCAGCCAATCGCATGAAGACACGTGGAGAAAGAAAGTTACAGCTCAGCTGATCATCTCCATCGTACATGACAATTGCAGTCACTGATCCCTACCCCCACCCAACCCCTCTTTTCCCCACAAATGCTTCACTTTTTCCACACTTTTTGACACACTGTGCAGTATCAAAACGACTGTCTCAATGAACAAGAAACGACGATCCACCGCTCGCAAATTCAAGCCCAAAAAGCCCAAATTCCTCAGCCTCCGCCACCAGTTTCCGCCGACTAATCACACCACTAACGCCGCCGCGACGCCTCCGGATTCCCGCCAGCTGAACCTGTTCCCGCTTCACCCGGAAAACGACGGGGATATTCAGGATCAAGCCGAGAATGTTGCCCTATTTTTCTCCGCCGCGGACGGCGGCGCTACCACCCTCACCGGCCTCCTCGACAACTCCGGCGCCGCGGAGTCCATCTCCTCCCACGCCGACAACAACAGCTCCAGGTAATTAATTACCGAAATCATTTAATTGACGAACATGAATTAGATTTATAATTTGGGGCTGGATTCTTCGATTCAGGGTCGATTACCTATCGGCGTCGTCGGCGTCGCTGATAGAGGAGAGGGCGGCGCTTGTACGGAACGCGATGCGGAGCAGAGATCGGGATTCGAGCGACGAGAAGTGGGTGTGCTATTCGGAGGTGGTTGAGAGGAAGGTGAAGGAGGAGGAAGTGACGAGCTCCGCCGTGGATTGTCGGCCGCAGGTTCTGCGACGGGTGTCGCTGAAGCTGGATTACGAGGAGATCATGAACGCTTGGTCGAATAAAGGACCGCTTTACATCGATGCCGCCGTCGAGAGCAGCTCTCAGATCGTTCCGGACATTAATCACGATTTTGTTCCTCATGAGGGATCCAACAACGTAAGATTACTCCACTCTAATCACGTTTAATTACTCATCTGATTAATTAATTCATATTTAATCATCCACGTGATAATTAGATTTAATTATAGAAAAGACAGGATTAAATTAATAATATTTATGTTCTTTAGATAAATTATGCAGTTCTGATGCTCTTAATGGGGAAGATAAATAGATAATTAATAAAAAATTATTCATGTTATACTATATTAATATTGGTCATTGAGTTAATGAGTGATCAATTATTAATTTATTTATAATAATAAATGTCGGTGAATATGATGAGTTGAATTTAGTATGGAAGTGGGTAGAGGAAAAAGTGAATTTCCACGAGCTGAGGTTAAAAAAAGGTTGAATCTAGGTAAAGTTAATTTATGACGTGGCAATACAGATGTCATAATATGAGAAGGGTTAATATTGAGAAAGAAATTTTATGAATTTTCTGTTAATTTTTAATAAAAATTGAATATAAAAAGTTATATAGTTCTAAAAATGTAAGCGTACGCTCGAGTGAATAGTACAATATCAACTCATATGAAAATCATGGAGTAGGTTTAATTAATACCGTGAAATTGATCAAATTAATATTCAATCTACTTTGTTATAAATATCTTTTTCCCCTTTTATTTGTGTTCTTTAAACAAGATTCAACCAATCCAACTCAAAAGATACTGTATCTCTATATTTGAAGTGATAAATTTAATTTTAAATGAAATGAGTGTAAAATTGAAAAAAGTAAATCAATTAACGCCTAGGGTAGTTTTATCAATTGAGAAAGATTATAAATCTCGAAAGGGTAATTTAAAAATTTTTGATTTGGTGGTCCATGGGTAAGATTCTATTTCGATGTAAGATGAATTAAATTCGACGGAATCATTAAAATGTCCAAATACACACAAAAAATGTAAAAGAAATTTACCTCGGGTAACTTTTTTTTGTTATCTCGAAAGATAAATAATGATTTTGCATAGTGGTAGTGAGGGTAGTTTGGTAAATGTGCTGAACAGGAAGCAATGTGGGGATGCAATTTAGGGTTATGGAGAGTTCCAGAAATGGTGGGAGATGACAAAACAAGAAATGAAGAGGAGATGAAGAACAAGGAAAGTAGGGAAGCCAGTGTACTGAGGTACAAGGAGAAGAGGCAGAATCGACTCTTCTCCAAGAAAATTCGATATCAAGTTCGAAAACTTAATGCCGAAAATCGCCCCCGTCTCAAGGTATTTTGTTATACAAGTATTACTTGGTTATATAATAAAATTACATGGGCTATCAACAAGTTTTATCTTACGAGTTCTGAATTAATAAAAAATATCTTTTGAATTTCTAATTGATAGTTTACTTATCTATTGGATCAAGTATTGAAAAACTTCAAAGTTTTATTACAACGTATTTAGAGTTCAAGTGCACCAAAAAGTTTAATACACTTCCTTGTATTATTTTTAAAAACTTCTATTTGAAAATTTTCTAATTACCATTATTTCATGCACTAAACCTATAAAGCTTAGGGTGCATCTAAAATTACCACGAATTATATTATGTTAAAATGAATTTAAAGGTTCTCATTAAAAGTTTATGGTTTCTTTTGCAGGGTCGATTTGTGAAGAGGAGTTGAAAACAAACAAACATGGCAAATCAGCATTTGCTTTTCATTTTCAGTCTCACTTCCTCTGTAAATAATAAAAGGGTACTTTATGAGCTTCCTTATATGGAAGGATTAAAATAAAAATAGTTAATAGTCTTTGGAATATTAATATCAAAATATTACTCCTATTTCATATTGTATTTTATTCCATCATGTGAATTATTATATATGCAATATATATATAACATTTCCCAGTAAAATATAAATCCATTAACAGGGTTAGCAGTTTAATTAATTAGAGTATATTTAATTTGGGACAAGCTATTTACATTTTACACCCCAAAAATTCTTAACATACTCCAAAAATAATTGTAATTAAACTATTATAATTATATTACTTAAGTACTAGTAAAACTATATTTCTAAAAACATTACCAAACATACCCTATCTTCTTAAATAATCCATACCATCAGCATCACAATGGGTTTAATCCTAAAAATCTATCTCCAAATCTATCTTAAATAATTTTTTTCTGCCAACAATAAGCCCCCATCATTATTCTTCCAAAAAGTAGACTTTCCACTTAAAGGACTACCACCCTTATTTCCATCATCTAGCCAGTTCTGACCAAGCTTTACCATTCAGTATCTTTCTACCTTAGCCAACAAGATCTTTCAAAATCCCCATGTTACTCATCCCTAGAGGCACTGGAAATTTTAGAACTGGCCTCTTTGAAATATGGCCACAGTAAGAAAACATAAACTTTTCCCACCAGGATTCAGATCTCGATACACCGTAAAACAATTACTGCACCTCAGAGTGGCTCAGTTTCTGCATTTCAATAGCTTCAGTCCTCCTCATCTCCCCATGTCTAGCAGTCCTCCTGACTCTCCATGCTGACAGCTGAAGCAGAACTTCATACCAGAAAAGTGTTGCCAGCAAAACTAATGTCCTTAATGAATATATTTCCACGGGTCGACTTTAAGGTTGTTGATATTCACTTGAAGGTTTTTATTAATATCCTTAGAACCCACCAAAATATCGGTCTAAGTTTCGTTGTCCATGTATCTATTCAGATCAACAAAAAATGTTGGCATGATACGATTATGGCGCATTTGGAGTGCGAACCTATGAGAGGTAACATAGTTTTCAGCAAACTCAATCCCAACTTTAAAATTCAAAATATTTGTAAGTTATCCACCTCGCTTCACGTGGATCTGAGAACTGCTAATGTAAGATACTCGTTTGATCCTAACAAGCAAAGTGGAGAACTCACTGATATTTCGAATCTTAAAGTTGGAATTGAGTTTGCTGAAAACTATGTTACCTCTCATAAGTTCGCACTCCAAATGCGTCATAATCGTATTATGACAACATTTTTTGTTGACCTGAATAGATACATTAGACAATGAAACTAAGACTTGTATTTCAGTGGATCCTAAGGATACATATAAAAACCTTCAAGTACATATTAAGAACCTTGTGGAGAGATATTCTATGAAGGTCTCACAAACATATGTTCTAACCCTATCTGAAAGAGGTGGAGTCTGTTAATGGGCTCACGGCCTACCTTCATATAGGTGAAGTACTTCGTTGAAGAGTTCCAGGTTATGATAAATGGATGTCACTAAAATGAAGAAAGGAGAATTTTGATATTGTAGTTGCTTTTATTAGAAAGCCCATATTTGCATGATGTGTTCTACTTACGATATGAAGAAGAAACCTCTAAATCAAATTAAGGATTATAGCATGTAATTTTTTTGTTATCATTCTATTTAATCATGTTAAATCAATTTTGTATGCTGAATTATTAATATTAATGTTTGTTGAATCATATGTTTTGTTGGTTGAACTACCTACTAGTGTGCTAGTTTGATTAATTATTTTGAGTATCATCCAACGACGATGACTCATTCTGAGAGAATTCAATTTCTTGTAAAATGTAAACTCTTTCGACAAGAGGTATGGTTTATAATTTCAATGTCCTACGAATCAAAGAATATGATGTGCAATTTTTTAGAGATAAACGAGAATGAAAAAAAAAATTGCTTATCCTTGTTGGTCCAGGTGCTAATTATATTGACAAGTTCAATACTAATGGTGATTTTACAAAGTATACAAAAGACTAATTAGATGTGCCTCGCAACACATGTCGGAGAGAAATGTAGTCGGGTAGTCGGCATGTAGGAAGATTAAGCGAATTAAATATTGATGCAACAATTGATGATTGAGTCATTCAATGAATTTTCTACAAAAGAAGCTTTCCAAATCTCGAGTCTAATAGACTCAAAAATCAAAATTATGCAGATTAACCAATATCTTTGAAATGCTCACTTTTAGCATTACCTGATCATATCTATGCTAAATGCCCATAAAATCAAACTTATCCATACATACAAACACAACCAACTTAAGCAATCATATTATATGCATCATTTCTCACCCAATTGATTCCTTTTGAGGGCATTGATCATTATTTCAGTCTTGTTCTTCCAAGCTATCATGTACACAAATGTTGAATCTCTGCATTATCTTAAGCTCTTAACTACTGAATCATGTCCTAATCATCTAATAGTCACAGCCTATTGTCTTCTAAATATATTATCAACAATATGCCACATAAAATATTAGAATACAATAAGCCAATAACAGCTACCAAATAACAGAACTATCAAATACTTATGAGAAACTAACTGCCTAACATATAATACTAATTAAAAGGGACTTTCAGCTTCATTCTATTTTCTATCATCTCAAGAAATCATAGGAATCAGCCCACAAAGGTACTACTCTACTAAACAAGCCTGACAGTCCAAGAACATCAGAATTTCATATTATTTAAGAATTGGCCAAGTAGAAATTTATTGCTAAAGAAAAAGAGTAGCAGAAGAGAAAAAAAGAAATGATCTCTTACAGGAACTGAAACTAGATGATCAGGCCACTTCCACAGTTCACCATAAACATCTGACTAATCTCCCATCTCAGGCATATAATTTTGATCATCATCATTCTCATGTGAAAATTCCCCTGCAAGCAATAAGTTATACTAAAAACAAAAAGGAAAAAATAAAGAAGAACAAGAAATTTTAAGAGAAAATATAAACTGCAATGTTGCAGAGATAGTGTATACTTTTGCTTTTTAGGGATTTTTTTCATGCATTGGTTAGCCTGAAATACAGATCTATGTAGGAATCAGAATTTTGAACAGAAATTATAGAAAATTAAAGTAGACAGACTCAACATCAGTCGAAGAGGTATACTCTTATGGATCTCCTCTCAAAAGGTTCAAACCCTAACATATCTTCCAGTAATCTGAGAGAGGGATGTTTAAAAGACTAGAAATCAAAGATGAAAACCCTAATCAAATAGAGATAACCTGTTGGAAACAAAATCATGAAGCGTGGATTTCCTATCTCCGCGCAAAACTGATTGCCCTTGTGTTATTTTATTTTAGGGGTTCTCTCGATATATGTGAGACGAACCTAAAATTTTCATAAAAAATTAATGCGTATAACGAAATTTATTTATTTGTTACAATTATTTATAATTAGGTGTCTAACGATATATATATTTTAAAAAAATAATATAATATGTTATTTTGTAGCACATCATTTAAAAATATAAATTATCTTTAATTAATCTTAATATATATAAAAGCTTAATAAATTCAATTATAACTATCTATTTTTAAAAAAAATCTCAGTCATCCATTAAAATAATTAAATAATTATAATTATGATATTTTAAAATTAGGAAATAATTATCCTTCATTGACCAATCAAATTGCAAGTCATATATGGGCTTTTTCACCCTTCACCTATATAAGGAGTCATTCTCCATTTATTTTAGACACACCGAGAACGATTCTCTAAGAAGATTAAAAACTTCAGTTAAAACAAATCTCAGTCATCTATTAAAATAATTAAATAATTATAATTATGATATTTTCAAATTAGAAATAATTATCATCCATTGACCAATCAAATTGCAAGTCATATATGGGGCTTCCTCACCCTTCACCTATATAAGGAGTCATCCTCCATTCATTTCATACACACCGAGAACGATTCTCTAAGAAGATTAAAGACTTCAGAATTGTCTGAATAGTTCTTTGAATTCTTCAACGAGAATCAACTCAAGAACGTAATACATCTGGGATTCATGTTCCATGTTCTAAACCGTCCGGATTAAGCGTTCTACAGTCAAAATTTTGAACAGCCTATAATCTGGTTCTAAACCACCGTCCGGATTAAGCGTTCTATAGTCAAAATTTTGAACAGCCTATAATCTGGTTCTAAACCACCCAGATTAAGCGTTCTACAGTAAAAAATTTGAACGGCTTATAATCTGGGATTCAGGTTAAGCCTGCATAAGTTAAAGTTCTTCCTATAATCTGGGATTCAGTTGTTAAACCACTCGAATTTAAGTATTTTTAAGTCTAGCACTCATTAAAATAATTAAATAATTATAATTATGACTTTTCAAATTAGGAAATAAGATATTATTTATTAAAAAATTAATAATATTAAATATAAATTCAATCCTAACCATCTATTTTTCAAAACAAATCCCAACAAAAAAAATCTAATCCTGACCATCTATTTCTCAAACAAATCTCCGTCACCCATTGAAATAATTAAATTAAATAATTGTAATTATAACTTTTCAAATTAGGAAATAATTAAATAATTATAATAAATCCAATCCTGGCCTTAACCATCTATTTCTCAAACAAATTTCGGACACTCAATAAAAAAATTAAATTAAATAATTTTAATTATGATTTTTTTAAAATTAAAAATAATTTAGTCAAATCTAAAATAAATCAAATTTTGACCATTTATTTCTCAAACAAATCTCAGCCACCCAATAAATAATTAAATAATTATAATTATGACTTTTTCAAATTAGAAAATAATATATTATTTATTCAAAATTTAATAATACTATTAAATATAAATCTAATCCTAACCATCTATTTTTCAAAAAAATCTCAACCATCTATTAAAATAATTAAATAATTGTAATTATAACTTTTTCAAATTAGGAAATAATTTATTGTTTCCAAAGGGTTTTAGGGGTTTAGGGTTTTAGGGTTTATTTTAAACAAATCTCAACCACCCATTAAAATAATTAAATAATTATAATAATGACTTTTTCAAATTAGGAAATAAAATTATTTATTAAAAAATTAATAATATTAAATATAATGATCTCATATATAATTTTTACAGGCAACGTCTCATGCGACCATGACTACAATTACACTTTTCACTTTATACACAATTTTTTTCAATTGGATCATGTACGCGACTATATATATATATATGCGACTACATATTTAATTATATAATGAAGATGGATAAAAAAAGTGAAAAAGTATACTCCCTCCGTCCCATGAAAAGAGGGTCTTTTGCTTTTTTACACGTAGATTAAGGAGTATTATTATTTAATGTGTAGTGGATAGTTGTATTAGTGGAAGTATGAACCCCACATTTAAATTGTATTAGAGGATGTGTGTGGGTCCCATGTGTGTAAAAAATGAAAGGGGACCTTTTTGGTGGGACGCCCAAAATGAAAAAGATACCCTCTTTAAATGGGACGGATTAAATATATATATATATATATATATATATATATATATATATATATATATATATATATATATATATATATATATAGTATTGAGTAACATTTTTCAAAATCAACTATTAAGATGATATTTTATCATTTCTCATTAAATCAAAAGACGTATATTTTCTTAAAATCTGAATACGTATTTTTATTTTTCATGTAATTTGACATAAAAAGGGGATAAATGCACAAAATATTACTTCCGAAATTAATCTAACTAGCTAGCTATACTCTTCCGTAACATTAACTAATATATACATATATAAAAGCAAACATAAACTTCAACTTTTATTTTTAATTTTTTTTCAATTTTACTCTATTTAGAAATAATTCAATTTTAATCTTGATCATCCAATTAATGTTTTTGATTTCAATAATAAAATCTAATCTAATTATACTAATAATAATGGATTTTGTTATTTAAATTTTACTTTTTTATTTAACAATATAAATTTGATAAATATAAAAGATATTTTTGGCATATTTAACTAATTTTTAAACAATAAATACTTAATTTAAATTAATATATCAATCAATATTGATATATTATAATTTAATTTAATATACATAAGACATATGATTTTTCTTTGATTTCAATCAATCATAAAATTTAATAATACTAATAATGGATTTTTTTTATTATTTTCCTTTTACTTTTTTATATAAACAAACTTAATTTCTATTTTTATCTTCAATTTTAATCTTGATCGTCTATTATTTTGATCTCAATCATAGATTCTATTTATGCTAATAATAAATTATTTATTTATTTTTTAATCAACAATATAAATTTGATAAATATGAAAAATATTATTGGCATATAGTCTACTAATTGTCAATCAATATAATAATTTTCACAATATCAAATCTTTCAACACTATCTTTGGTAAATTTTCACCTTTTTTCCTACGTCATTGATTGCTTTCAATTACGATCGTTTATTATTTCAAATCATTCTATACAAACCTTTTCATTGCCTAATCAAATTCTTACTATTTTTTTCTTCTCCTTTTTCTTCTCTATTTCACTTTCATACTATTTGTAATCTACTTTAATTTGTTTTATCTTTTATATTTTACTTTGATTTGATGATTCAATCATTTTGAGGTATCATTCTTCTGTTTTATTTTTTGTTATCTTTATTTTATCTTTTGTAATTTCATTTGATCTTATTTTTATGTTCAATCATTTTCATATTTGATCTTATATATATATTTTACTTTGATTTGATCTAATGTGCATGTTCAATCATTTTGAGGCATCATTCTTCTTTTTTTATTTTTTGTTATCTTTATTTTATCTCTTATACTTTTACTTGATCTTATTTTTATATTCAATTATTCTCATATTTGATCTTATGTGCAGGTTTAATCATTCTCATTTGAAGTATCATTCTTCTTTTTTAGTTTTTGTTATCTTATTTTCGTTTCTCTACGATTTTTTATTTTCTTTTTAATTCTATAAAACTTATATATATACTTTAATTTATTTGATCTTATTTTCAGGTTCAATCATTTCATTTGAGGTATCATTCTTCTTTTATTATGGGCGTGGGTGGAATGGGATGATGGGTGGTTTGGGAGTGGGTAAGGGGTAGGGCTGAGTGGTAATACTTTTATTATTTAAATATTAAAATCTAAAATTTTATGTTAAAAAAATTCTTTTTGGGGGTATGGGTAGGGGTATGTTGGGTGGTAGAGTTTCCTCCACAAAAAATTATTTTAATAAAATTTTAGATTTTAATATTTAATATAATAAAATTTTATTATTTTTATTTATCATATATAAAATTCTATTTTAAAAATAATTTTTGAATTATGAATTTGAAATCTTTTCAAAAATCCATAATTTATATAATTTATTCAAATAGTGAAATTCAAATGAATTGATTTAAAATTCAAGAAATTTAAAATCCACTCATTTTCAAATCTATTGGATTTGAAATGACTCAATTCAACAACCTAAAAGTATATAATTGTAATATACTTTAATTCTTTCCGTGCAACGCACGGAGGGGTAATATCTAGTAATAATAATCATAATACTTTTATTATTTTATTTTTAAATAATAAATTAATAAGCCCGCAGAATTATGTCAAATCATCCATTCACCAATTAAATTGTGAGTTATATATGGGCTTCCTCACCCTCCACCTATATAAGGAGCCTTCTTCCATTCATTCTAGACACACCGAAAGAGATTCTCTAAGAAGATCAAATACTTTAGAGTTGTCTGAATAGTTCTTCGAATTCTTCAACGAGAATCAACTCAAGAACGGAATACATCTGAGTTTTAAGTTCTAAATCGCCCGGATTAAGTATTATACAATCAAATTTTTCAGTGAACGATCTATAATCTGGGATTCAGGTGCTAAATAATTAAATTAAATAATTGTGATTATGACTTTTTCAAATTAGGAAATAATTTAGTCTAATGTAGAATAAATCCTATCATATCCATCTATTTCTTAAACAAATCTCAGCCACCTCTCAATTCCCATTAAAATAATTAAATAATTATAATAAATTCAATCCTGACCATTTATTTTTCAAACAAATCTCAGCCACCCAATAAATAATTAAATAATTATAATTATGACTTTTTCAAATTAGAAAATAATATATTTATTTATTAAAAAATTAATAATATTAAATGTAAATCTAATCATAATCATTTATTTTTCAAACAAATCTCAACCACCCATTAAAATAATTAAGTAATTATAATTATAGCTTTTTTAAATTATGAAATAATTTAACGTTTCCAAAGGGTTTAGGGTTTCAGGGTTTTAAGGTTTATAGTTTAGGGTTTATCTTAAACAAATCTTAGTCACCCATTAAAATAATCAAATAATTATAACTATGACTTTTTCAAATTAGGAAATAAGATGTTATTTATTAAAAAATTAATAATATTAAATATAAATCCAATCATATCTCATCTATTTTTTAAACAAATCTCAGCCACCCATTAAAATAGTTAAATAATTATAATTATAACTTTTTTATATTAGGAAATAATTTAATGTTTCAAAGGGCTTAAACCAGGTTTAAGAGTTTATATAACTTTTTTAAAATTAGGAAATAATTTAATGGCTCAAACAAATTTCAATCACCCATTAAAATAATTAAATAATTATAATTATAATTTTTTTAAATTAGGAAATAAGATATTATTCAAGCAGAATAACTGACCATCTATTTTTTAAACAAATCTCAGCCACTCATTTAAATAATTAAATAATTATAATTATGAATTTAGGGCGACCCATTAAAATAATTAAGTAATTATAATTATAACATTTTCAAATAAGGAAATAAGATATTATTAAAGCAGAATAATCCATTTCTGACTATCTACTCAACCACCCATTAAAATAATTAAATAATTATAATTATGAATTTAAGGTTTATATTTTAGGGTTTTTTATAATTATTTACGTATAAAACACATACGAAATAATAAAAAATATAAATAAACAAATAATACGACAACAAACAAATCTCAGTCACCATTAAAATAATTAAATAATTATAATTATGAATTTATGGCAAAATAAATCCAATCTTGACCATCTATTTTTTAAACAAATCTCAGTCACTAATTAAAATAATTAAATAATTGTAATTATGAATTTAGGGTTTAGGATTTTATGATTTATGGGATAATGTTTGCAGAAGGTCAAATCTGACCATCTATTTATTAAACAAATCTCAACCACCCGTTAAAATAATTAAATAATTATTATTATGACTTTTTCAATAATTAAATAATTGTTAACCCATCAAGTAGAATAAATTCAATCATGGTCATCTATTTCTCAAACAAATTTCAGTCACCCATTAAAATAATTATAATTATGACTTTTTGTAATTAGGAAATACTCCCTCCGTTCCCACCCAAAGGGTGGTGTTTGCTTAAACACATATGAGATAATTAAAAAACATAAATAAAGAAATAATACGACAACAAAATTCAAACCACACCAAAACCGGATGAGAGAAGCTCAAACAAATCTTAGCCACCCATTAAAATAATTAAATAATTATATTTATAAATTTATGGCTAATGCCAACATATTTTTTAAACAAATCTCAACCACCCATTAAAATAATTAAATAATTATAATTATGAATTTAGAGTTTAGGGTTTTAGGGTTTAGGGTTTTAGGGTTTAGAGTTTAAGGTTTAGGGTTTTAGGGTTTATGGTCATCTATTTCTCAAACAAATCTCAGTCACTCATTAAAATAATTAAATATTTATAATTATGACTTTTTCAAATTAGGAAATAAGATACTCCATCCGTTCGCTCCAAATAGTCTCATTTTTCCATTTTTGTCGTCCGCCTCTAAGGGTCTCATTTTTTTTTTTACACATTAGGTCCCTCACCCACTCACTAATACACTTAAAATATGGGACCCACTCACCCACTAATACAAATACGAACTACACATTAAATAATAATACTCCTTAATCCGCGTGCAAAAAAGCAAATGTATCCCTTTGGAGCGGTCGGAGGGAATATTATTTATTATTTATTAAAAGCTTAATAATATTAATCCAATCTGGCCATTTATTTCTTAAACAAATTTCAATCACCCATTGAAATAATTAAATAATTATATTTATGACTTTTTTAATATTTAAATATTAGGTTAGATATAATTCAAATAAATGTTATTCGGTTCAAATATCATAAAATTAAGTGAAATTATTCCCCTAAAAATAACACATCCCACGCAACGCACAATAACCATCTATCAGCTACCCTTTAAAATAATTATTTAATTTAATGTTTCCAAAGGGTTTAGAGTTTTAATTTGTCATATTAGCAGACTTTAATATTAAAACATTAGGTTAGATAAAATACAAAGAAATATTATTCGGTTCAAACATCATAAAATAAAATGAAGTTGTCGCCCCAAAACTAACACATACCGTGCAAAACACGGGTTAGCTACTAGTTAATTTATCAAATACACACTTTATTCATATCCATATTTAAGGTGAACTTGAATCGGGTTTCAAGTCCTGCCACTTGCTCGATCAAATGTCTAAAAGATAGTTTTTCTTTTAAGACGGCCTAAACGATTCACCCTCAGCGCTTGAAAATTTGTATTTCATCATTTTCATTTTTCCTTTTATAATGGACTCCTATAATCTACAATTGACATTCATATGCATCAAATTAATCCTATATTTTTAAGAGTGATATATAATTTAATATTATAAGTCTTTATTTTTATATTCATTCTCCTTATCAAGTAATTTGAGGACATTCATTTTATTAATTTGTGAATGTCAGTTGTAGCTTTAACTTCTTTGGTAAACTAATGTTCAAAGCTACTATAAAAAAAAAGGAAATAGAATAATTTCTTAGAAATTAATTAAAGCAATTAAATATTTAAGGCAAAGCCTTCAAATTCACCTCAAATGCAACATAATTTGAATTTTTCCCATTTCATATTAACATATTTAATTTAAGGCAAACATTTGTGTGACATCATCTTATTGGAAGACGGATAAAAATGATAATATTTTAATAAATAGTGATATTTAGATGAACAAAAAGTGATAATTTATTATTTTATGGATAATTTGTATTATAAATAAAAAGTGACAACATTCTAATGAAAAATAATACTATTTTTTATAAAAAAATAATAACTATTTAAAAACATACATGCGGGTGATTTTAACGAGAGTATTATTTTACCCTTTGGGCTAGTTTGTGGCACAACTGATAGTCTCCATTTTTTTTTTTGCTAGTGGGCTTTGTTTTTTAATTAAATATGACTAGTAGCATTTGTCCATGACAAAGTCTCTTGTGAGACTCTACTTATATAAGACGGTTTGTAAGACGTGTTAAAACATATTTATTATTTAGATAAAATATATTTAATAATTATTAATCTATGTTTCCTAAAATATGCTAGATTATGCATTAATGTATGATTTTAGCGTGTTATAATGTGATTTGTTATTGATATACTTTAACTACAAATCAACATATTTTATCTCTATAATAAGCATACTTTAATGATTGATCGACCTGTCCCACGTCCGTCTCACAAATAATCCGTCTCACAAAAGAGTGTATGTTGTTCCTTATCTCTCTAACTTTTATTGAACCTCACTCTCTCTCTTAATTTTTTATTGTTCTTTTCATGGAGGAAGGTTTAACATTTTCTTTTTGGTGGAGGTCCGATTTCAATATATAAGGGTCTCCGACCCTATCTTATCGTCACCATGAAATAGAGAGAGTCTAGTAAATGTTTAATTGTCTTCCTTCATGGGTTCTTTCTGTTACCACTGTGTTAATTATTATGGTTCTTTTGTGAGCCAAATCAAAAAAAATCTGAGCATCCACTCATCTCCGACAACGTGTCCATATCTAACAATATTAATCCAAATATTTTAAAGAAAACTAGTGATATTCTTTAATCATCACCACACACTCATGATACGAACTAGTTGTTTTCACATATTTATTTTAGCCACTTTTGAAGAATCAGCCACTTTAATTTTTAAACTATAATAACTACAATCCAACCATAAATCTATAAAATATTCACCCAAAATAGTTATTTTACTCGATGAAACTTACTTTATAATCTACTGAAGCAATCACCACTTGACACGCTTATAAATTTTATAAAATTAAAATTGTACGATCCAATTTCTTTTTTTTGCACGCCTTGGCGCCCTATATCATTGTTGGACCAATCATGCATTTTTATTTTTATTTTCTTATTATACAAGAAATTACATTAAGATTGAGTTATTGCAACGTGAGCCATTTTTTTCGTCGAAAGATAAAGGATATATATAATATTTTAATGAGAATTGATATACAAAAGTGATTATGGTCGAGTGAATTATATTAACTCATAAATAATTTATAGTATAAATAAAAAATAACAAAAGAATCCACATTGGGTTAGCTCAACTGGCTACTGAACTCTTCACTTTAATGATTGATCCACATTCGATTTTCCTTTAAAAGGGATTGGTAAACATGCACAATTTAATCGAAATCGGCGGTTTCAACTGGAACCGAAACCGGCAAAAAACGGTACTGTAACCGGATATATTCTGGTCCGGTTCCAGTTCCTCGTTTCGTGAAACCAAAACCAGCGGCTTCGGTTAAAATCGGCGGTTTCCGATTCCGAACCGTCGATTTTTCAATTTTTTTTATTTTTACGTTTTTAGGTTGAAAAAAAAATTAAAAGCGGAACTGAAACCTTCCTACTCCCGGTTCGGTTCCAATTCCACATTTTCGAAAATCGAAACCGGCAATTCCAAACCAGCATGCATGTTTGGATTGGTAAACTAACTTCTAATTATCATTAAAAAAAAAAATCTATTCCTTATGAAATAGGGGAAGTGAAACCATCGTCATTAGTCTCAATATTTTTTATTTAAATTTTCTTTCCTCTCTTTGTCCAGAAAGATACCAAATCAATGGTTCTCGTTCTTTACACAAAATTTCGAATTATAAATGGTTACATTATGTGCCAAGAATATATGTCCAAAAGAAATCTACTCATAATCTATCACAAATAATCATGTACTTGTACAAAAAGTTGTGAATGAATTTAAAAAATATAACGGTGAGACAATATTTAAATTTTTTTATTAGTAGTCATTTATATTTCTGATGATAGTTTTACAGTGAAACTATTTTTTTTATACCGGTTACTATTATTTTTTATTAAAGACATAATTATTTTTAATTTATTTATCTTTTGAATTGTAGAAAACAATTCAATTTGATAATTATCACATTTTATTAATAGAGTATTAATTTTTCTTATAAAAAGAATATTATCACTCACATAACTTTTTTCTTTTCATATTTAAGTAATTCGTATGAATAGGTATATCATACAAGGACAATAAATAAAGAAGCCTTTTTCTTTACAACATACCTGAGTGAAATTAAAATCACATGATCATCATACATAAAAACATACATCCCCTAATAAACTAATTCAAAATGACTTGGAAATCATCCATCTTACATTTTAATTAATAATTATAAACCCCAAGCCGCGACAAGGGTATCTAATGAAAAAACCAAAGCTCCCCCCACCTTGATGATTAGACAAGTAATTATCATTACATTAAACAATAATAACTTGTTTTTGTAGTTAGTTTCAAGATAATTAACAAAACACCTAATTAAGGGTTTAATTAGCTAGTAGTTTTGGTTAAGTATTAGACACTAATAGTACGGTAAGGGGATCCCATCACCCGGGTTCGGGTCAACCCGAGTAGCTTCCTCTCTTTGATGGCCGGATCTTCTAACATTAGTACTTTGTCCTTATCTCTTACACCAACCATGTGCAAGTGTTCTCCATCTTCTCTCTCTTTCCCTTTGAACAATAGTCTTTGCTCTTGGGGCTCCAAATTGGTCAATAATGACAATAGTATCTTCAACTCCCCTATTATATCATAAATAAATTAATAAAATTCAAAATAAAATGAACTTATATTTCATAAAATTATATGAAATCGAATTAAAAAATGTCACCCTTAGACCGGAGTACTATTATTACTTTTGAACTAATAACAAACTATTATTCTTAAAAAATTTATTTATTTTTCAAATGAGTAATAATTTATCATGCAAAATATCGTACCGAATGTTGATGTTGCTTGAACGGAAATATCGTGCCACTGTGAGACGGTGGAAACCCTAATAGTGATCATCACTTCTTCGCCGGAGTTCTCTCGGCTTTCTCTTTTCTGAACTAGCATGCCTCCCGGCCTCAGCTCCCATTTGATCTCACCGCCGCCGTTGGCGGCGGAGGCTGCGGCGGCGCCACTGCTGCTTAGCTTGGAGTTGCTCCTGGAGAAGTACCTCTTTGACCTTAGCTTGATCATGTTTTGTCCTATTTTCTGTATTATTATGATCTCTCTCTCAAGGTTATTAGTAGGGGGAGAGAGTGGTAGGACTGGTATTTATATAGGAGGAGGGAGATAATATGTGGACTACATCATTAAAATACTACAAGTTCATTACTTAGCTCTAAATAATCAGAGTATTTCATATATTTTGTAAGAATTAATTATTTTAATTTTTACATACTTATAGTACTACTTTTTTTTTAATAATATGAAGTGAAATTGTATAATTAATAAAATAATTAATTTGGAAGATGCCTTGAGATTGCGATACATGAGACGAATGTCTATTTTGGAGGAATTAATGGGGAGTAAGGCACATGGGGTTGGGGGGTGGTTTGGGTGGGGTGTTGGTTTGTTACACGCTTTGCTTGATTAACGGGCCTATAAGAAGCTATGAATATCAATTATTATCAAATCAAATAGTCGGTTCATTTCTTTAATTAATACTTACATTACAAAAAAATATTTTTTAGCAATCAAATTTAACAACGAATTCAATCCGTTGATTAACAATAAAAATGACATTTTATTTTAGCAACGGAATGCCAATGGATTTATTCTCTATTTTAGCAACGAAATTCAATCCGTTGCTAATTACCAACGGATTACCAAGGGGACCATTATATTATAAATTACCAACAGAATTATTAGTAACGGATTATCAACAGAATTATTTAGCAACTGAATTGATTTTTCGTTGCTAAAAATTTAGCAACCACCACTTTACCAACGAAATTTTACTAACAGATTCCATTGCTAATCCGTTGGTAAGCCAATTTAACAATGAAATTAAGACTTTTAGCAACGGAATATTCTGTTGTTAAAAAACAGTTTTTTTGTAGTGTTAATTACTTTGACCACATATATAAATAGCTTCATTTAATTAACCCAAATAATAAAAATATAATAATAATAATAATAATAATAATAGTTTGCGTTAACTATTAAAAAAAATATTGTTCCTTTTATTTTTTAACATAAGAAACCTATATTTTTTTTTTAGAAAAACCCTCGATCTAAATAGAATACGTAATTTCTTTGTATATATGATTTCTTAATAATGTAACAGTCTCCAATTACGACAAATTTGAAGTGCTACAAATTAAAGAACGCATATTTGGCTTAGGGATTGTCGTATTATTTCTTTAATTTTCCTTTTTATGGTTATATTATTAAATATTTGTGACTTTAATCACTTATATATTGATATAACAGTATAATTAGACGGTAGTTAGAGTGCCTAATTTTATATATATTTCTGTTTCGATGGTTGGCTAATCCGAAGGTATCTTGCCATGTGCTAGAAATTAAACTATAATTATCATATAGGTATGTTTTAATAGCTTTTTAATATTACTTATATTATATTTGATATGAACTTTTTTAAGGAGTCCCATCATCTTATACATGGATAAAATTAATCTAAAACTATCATCTTAAATAAATTAATAAACTATAGTCACTTTGATCGTCGAGTATATAAGTAATTTATTTTTATCGAATGATATGTAATCCAATATTTAGTTTCAAGGAATTCAACATTTTACGTGGTTAAAAATTCATCAATTAATTTAGAATGATAGTTTTAATTAGATTAATTTAATTGTACGCATGTTAATTTGATTTCATAAGTAACCAGGCATTGGATTACCCGTAAAAAGTATATACAATTAATTATATGAAATAGGAATAAGAAATGGAGTTTTGGTAGAAAACGCAACAAAGAATGATTGCATGGAGTATTAAAATAGTATATTAATTAAGTTGATTATTGTACGTAGTTAAAAGTTCAACTTCTTGAATTAGTTAATGTAAGTACGTTTTTGCAGTTTCATTTTTATTTTTTAAAAAATGGGTGGGTTGAAAAAAATTTACTAACTTTACTTTAATTGTAAATTAATTATATTTTTTAGAAATTGCAAAAAAATAATCATATCTTTAAATATGATTGCAAAGCACACCCAATGTGTGATATATTTTTCAAATGTGTGGATCAATCATGGGATTTAAAAAAATAATAATAATTTGGGTGTGTTCTGCAACAATACTTAAATTTAGAGTTTTTTATTTTTCAATTTCATAAATGTGAAGATTAATTTACAATTTTAGAGTAAAATTTGTAATTTTTCTTTGCCACTAACCCCATAATAATCTATGTAGGTGATCATGGCATGAATATGATTACATATATTAAATTTAATGAAATTAATCTTATAATTTGAATATTAATTTTCCTTGATATATATGAAAATTGGGGAAAGAAAAAGGTGGCCCATTTCAATCAATTAGGTAATAAGTTGCCCTAAAGCAACAGCAAATGGATAACTAATGTTCCCATTTGTGGGCTACCAAACCAACTGCATTTAAGTATGATGTCTTTGATTATTTTTAAGCAAATTATATTATGCTTTAAAGCTAATGTTAAGTGATTGTACAGCTAGCTATATATCATTCTCTACATTTTATTTCTTTCTCCAAAAGATAATGATTTAATTCTAATTAATCGATTATTTTGAGTTGGTAGAATAGTACTATATATGTAGTTTAAGTATATCCTTTATACTTCACGAGCTAGTTTTTATTTTTTAATTAAAATAACAAATTCTTTTTGGCATTTATAATAATTATTCAATTAACAATGATTTATTGATTCAATAAGAAATTCTATAAGAGGTCCCTCAATTTATTTCATAAATCTTAAGGTTTATAAAAAAAGAAAAAGTCCCTCGGTTTATTTTGTAAGAAAATAGTCCCTTTATGCTTGAAATTTAAAGGGTGTTTGTGTATATGCATAACTTAAAATTGAAAGAGTCCCACGACTTACACTTTTATTAATTAAAAAAAAATCTCACTTTCTGCATCAAGTTAGTTTAATTTTCACTTTCGAAATTGCAATTTTTTTTAAAAATTATTCACGATCCCCTAACATAATGGATTATGCGTGGGTTTTCGTGAAATTATTCACAAGAAGATATGTCTTTTTCTAATGTGATGTTTCTTATAAATTGTGGATGACCTGTTTTGATTGAGTGTGGATTTCAAAAGTATTGCATTCAAACACAAGTACTAATTTACTACTACATGTATTCTGTTTAGAAAGAAGCGCAGACAGAAAGTTATAGCATTTTGACAATCCGTTGTCTGGATTCTGTGGAAGCATAGAAATTCTATCATATTCGAAAGAACCTTACTGTTAATTGAGAAGATGGTTGAGGAGGTAAACTATAGATTATGGAGTTGGTTTGTAGTGAAAGATTTGGGGTGGTCTATATACTCTTTTAGTGAATGAATTTTAAAACAAAAAATACTCCTTGATAGTTAGATGTAAATTATATTTATGTGTTATATCTTGTATCCATATTTATTAACGATAATGATTTTTACTGATTAAAAAAAATATCGCATATATACACCAAGTGACCCGTCGGAACTCTAACGGGCCTAGTGCTTTACAAGAAATCAAAAAGGCATTCAATAGGAAAAATAATTTGGGATGAAGAATTGAAAAATAGGGAGAATGAAATTATGAATAATTGAAGAAAAGAAAGGGAAGATTCCAAAGTCCACATGATTTATTTGTGGATAAATGATTTGAGAAGACATGTTTGGGGTTTGAGTAAACTCCAAACGACCAATACTTTGGTGCCCCATTTGTGGATTTGTTATGTCGGCTCCTTAGCTATTTGCAACACAAAGGATGTTGCATGCCTATTTATTGCTTTATAACATCAATAATGTTATAAATTAAATAATTCGGTAGAATCAGTTTCATATGAGGTTGGATGAGCTAATATCACTTTTTTTTTAAAGAAAATATAAAAACGGTATCATGCAAGTGTTTACCTTTATTAATTAAGATGAATGGATTTTGAATTTAGTTTTTTTTTTTTCAATTTAATTATTAAAATCTTAGATATTATAGAGTTGATTGTGACTTACTAGTGGACTACCAAGTAGTTTAAGTTAGATATGAATTATGATTGATTCAAGCATACATTATCTTTTGATGTTTGGATCATGATATTTGTGGTGTAGTATGAAAAATAAAAAGGAAATATTGTGGTGCTTACCTATATCTTTGTGTTGTCTACATTGGTGGTTGTCAATTTTATTTAAACTACTCCCTCCGGCCACTTGAAAGGTAACCGTTTGCTGTTTGCACGTGGACAATTCTAAGGTCTTTATTTGCTTTTTGCACGTGGATTAAGAAGTATTATTATAATATGTAAAGTGAGTAGTTGTATTAGAGGGAAGTGGTGAGTCATATTGTGTACTTTCTTTACTAATTAGATGAAATTAATACATTTGAAGCGGACGCCAGAAATAGTGAAATGAGTACCTTGTAAGTGGCCGGAGGTAGTATTAGATTTGGAAAATTTTTCTTTATTATGAGCTTCACATATTGTATTTAAAATTGTGCGTTAAAAGAGGAGATAATGCAAATACACATAAAAGTATTACTCTATAGAAAACATATTATGTCATGAGAGTTAAAAAGATAAAAACATAAAAGCATCATAACATAGAGATAAAAATATTATGTCAATATATATTTTTAAGTGTTTTTATTAATATGAATCTTTTTACCTATATCAAGGCTTTAATTTATTTTTATTTGTATAATATAATAATACGATAGTATGAATCCATTGTCTGATACTCTTTTTTTAAAACAAAAAATATAAAAATTTATTCATTAGGTAAGAGAGTTGTCCAAGTTTTAGATACAACAATAATATGTCAATAAAGAAAAGTAAGATTACAGCTCCATACAATTTTTATGACTAATACACCATTCTCTAAAGGTTTTTCATATTCATAACCTTTGATTTGAGTTTATAGTAAACTCCAATATTTAACTTTCACTTCACCAAGCATCATTTCCTTATCCCAATGTTTCCTTTTTAAGATAAATTTGTTTCTATGCCTCTAAATTTTCCATATTGTTCTCACCCAAATACATGACTCCACCACTTTTTTTTTCTTTCTTTTTTTTTTACTAGGTTGCTGAAGTTCAAAATTAAGAGATGAAAATATCTAACAAAATTCAATTTTGAAATTTTAGACATTTTAGAAGGGTATTAAAGTGACTTCACCATGCTTGCCAATGACTAAAATGCCTTAAATTTTGATATGAAATAAGATATAGAAAGACATATATCTATCAAAATTTAATTTCAGAAAATTAATAAATTCGAATTGATGGTTTGGTAATTGACCTCAACCATGTCGTTGGTGATGATGTGATCATTGAATTCGATTTATATGCTTGTTTAAATGTTTTTTTTTTATATTTAATCATTCATATTTTAGTCTTCTCTTGATCATATATCTATTATAGTATTGTGTGATATTTTGTGTAATATTTTCAATACCACATTTTAGATGAATGACACTCAACAAGTCTGGAGGAACAATCTTAACATAGAAAATCTAAACTTTTGCCCTATGAATCATGTAGTGTTTATTTAGGCATAAATCTCTTTATCTCACATAAGAACACTAACTGAAAGAGTTGTACAAGAAATTGACCCATTATAGAACTATGTTATATTAATTTTTACTATAGATCAAAGAATTAGCTTCACTACCTTGACATATCATATAACTGAAAAAATCAGAATAATGTCACTAATATGAATGACTAATTATACTGTGCACCCGTGTGCACCCAAGATAGGATGCATCCACTTTAAAAAACGTATATAAATAAAAATAAAAATATATACAATTATGAATAAAAATGTATACAATTTAATTGTTAGTTTTTTTAATAAAAATTTGAGTGTAAAAAATATACAATTATTAAAAAACATGTATACACTATTGAATAAAAAGTTACACATATGGATGCTAGTTTTTTTAATGAAAAGTTTAGTGTGAAAAAAATATATAATTATTAAGAAACACGTATACAAAATAGAATAAAAAATTATACACATATGAGTGAGTGCACCTAATATCAACCAAATATGAATAATTAATACTCTCATGGTTAGATTTACATTATGGGTCTCACAAAAAAAATCTATACTATTTCCCGTCATGGTAGGTGTCAATATGCTAAAAAATTAATATACTTTAATTTTTTTTTTATCAATTTGTAAATTAATTTAAATTAAAATTAGAGGTAAAAAAAAAAAACTCTCTCCAACTCTCTTTAATTCCCATCATGAGTTATCCCACAAAAAATTTCATTTTCCTTAAAATACAAAAAAAAAACCAACTTACCTCATAAACTTTATTTACAAAATTTTTTTTACTCCTACGGATAACATCTATCATACTTTATCATCTACTCCACTTGTCTCATATTTATGTTCACACTTTTCGTTTTCGTTCGTCCCACGCTTATTTTCATTACTCAAAAAAGGAAACTTCACATAACCAACAACCTCAAAAGTTAACTTAATTTCAAAAATAACACTCCCACTTAACACATATAATAATACTTTATAATTTATTTATTACCTAAAAATACACAATACCCCTAACAAGTCAATAAAATTGGTCAAAAAATAATTTTTTAAAACTCCGTACCTACAATATCGATGAACATAAATTCGGGACGGAGGAAGGGAGTATTTATTAATAAAAAAATATTATAATACTTATAAAATTTGTTAATTTTTTCAATCTACTTACAAAAATAAGAGTGAAAATTATTGTGAATCAAAAAGAATTATACTATAACAAAAATGTATGGTTACGCATTAAAATAATACTATAGTATTCATTAAACTTAATATTTGCTAAAAACAATCGTACATCTTAGAGCTGGACATAGGAAAATATATTGGGGTCAAAGGAAACTTTTAGGAGAGCATGCAAGAAACATACCGCAAACACAAGTAAGATTTGATGTGCGCGTGCGGGGGGTTTTGTAGCACAAGGTTGATGCTTTCACGCTTTCCATCAGATTTGCATTTCTTGGCATGCAATTCTAAAAATTTTGCCTCTCTTATTATGGATCTATTCATTTCTTCTATAATTCTACCCAACTATTAAATTAATTATTACTATAGTTTATAGGGGTCAAACTGTCACTGTTCTAGGGATTATCAAATTTGTTCTCAAGTATTATTGGGATGCCAAAATTAATTATTTTTGGGCGGGATTTATTGTAATGTTATGTTATATACCACCCCTATTTATGGACCCATTGGCTGTAACCAGTTTTCTTTACTTTACCAATTGCTATAGCCTACTCCCTCCGTCCCGCACTAAGGGTGCATTTTGCTTTTTTGTATGAAAATTAAGGAGTATTATTATTTAATGTGTAGTGAGTAGTTATATTAGTGAGAGAGTGTGAGACTCATATGTATAAAAAAGAAAAAAGAACCCTTTGAATGAAACGACCAAAATAGAAAAAAAAGACCATTGGTGCGGAACGGAGGAAGTATATGAAAGACCAGAGTAGGAAGAAAATCGAGCTATTTTAGTTACTTTACTTTAATACAGTTTAGTCCTTTTGATATGAGAATCGGTGCAGTTTTAACGATTGATCGACTAAATAACATATGAAATTCATACCAACTCAATCTGTTAAAATAACTTTTTTCAAATTATTTTTCTTTTGAAAAGCAAAACGTAATAGTACCTTTTAATAGAACATAAGTTCAAACACATAGAAGGACATGAAATCTTTGCAAAATCGAAAGAATTTTGGTCTGCGTAATTTTGATTAATCTCATTTTTTATTCTTTTATACCAATTTCAGTCCTTTAATTATAATTTTAATTTTAGTTCATTTAAAGGACTTTGTGAATCATGTAAGTTTGATTTTTTTATTTTTTTGCAAAGGGTGGGCATACTACCTCTTTCTGATTAAAGTAAAAAAAAATAAAAATTATAAGATTGAAATTGATTTAAAAAAAACTAAAATTGAAAAGGTTTAAAGAACAAAAACTGGATTTAATCAAAATTACATGAGCAAAATTGTGATTTTCTCTGATTTTGTTCACATTTTTCTAAAACTAATCTTTGGAGAAATTAAGACATGAATCCGAAAAAGTCACACACGTACTGTCATCTTCTTTTTTTTATGATTGGGCTGGATTTAGAATGATCAAGATTGGGCTAAGAAGCCCAAAATTTCCATATATTTGTAAAGGCCCATTAAGTGGCTAATAAACAATTCGAAGAAGCAAAAATAAAAGTCCATTATACGATACAATGTTGAATGGACAGCTCCTAATTGAAACTTAAATTTACCTACTTATCCGACTTAAAGAAAAAAAAATTAATTAAAACAAATGAATAGTATGAGTATCAAATTCATATTTTGTTTTAGGAAATAGATGTCATCTTTCATCATAAATACACCAATTGAATAAATTATGAGATTAAATCAAGACAGAAACTGAAAAGATGATTTATACAACTGTGTGAGAATCTTCTTAAGTATCATGGAAATTGGAGGGTTGATTAGCAAATGCATTCAAATTCATTTTTTTAAAGGCAAACTCTTAACTTCAACAGATGAATGTTATACTTACTCTTAATAATTGTACCTTTTGAATATAAAAAACATACTTTAACCTTTTTTTTTTTTTTTGAAAAAGAAAATTCTTAAACAAATAATAATACTACTTATATTTAACCAACCATTTCAATAAAACAAAATATCTGTATTAATTTTAAAAAAACCTTTAAAATAAATATTATGCTCTTAAATTTCTTGAACACCTATTTCACAAGGTACCAACGGTCTTAAATAACTTTGAAAAAAAGTGATTTTTCATAAATAAAAACTTAGTTTTTATTTAAATATGACTCTCAGTATAGTTGACAGTTGGGTTTGTTAACAATCTATTCCAACTAAAATACAATTTCTATAAAGTCAAATACAATACAATCAATATAAATAAATAAATTTAAATAATACTCCATTAGAGCATCCGCATCCGTTGCTCAGTTTAAACTCAAATATTTCACTCAATTCACTTTTACACATTTCCCTATTAAACTCAACTAACACCCACATTCATTTTTCAATTTAAACTAACTATTCATGAGACCCACTATTTCACTTTTTTTGCTACATAATATAACTAAATATAATACTTTTATATATCCATTTAATATATTACATAAATATTAAATACTTCTAACAATAATTTATGATTATTCTTAATTTAATTTATTTAAATAAAATTATATATTTATATTATATAAGCTTAACATAAATAAGTAAATATATATATATATATGTATGTATAGTAATTTAATTAAAATGTGTTCAAAACATTAAAAATAAATTAGTACAATAATCAATACAATGCATAATAAGAAAAAAAAATTACATGAGTACAATATGAATGACAATGCATAATACTATAAAAAAAAAGAGAATGCATAATACAAAAAATAAATGAGTACAATAATTAGGAATATCCATAATACTAGAAAATAAAAGGTTATTAATTGTTACCAAAGTGTTGCCAAATATGTTGAACCAAATCAACACGAAGTTGGTGATGAGCATGATTATCACGCAATTCGGAATTTCTTCGAAGATATTCTTGGAACTCTCGATTCGAGCCTTGAATAGGTTGTGCAGGATCATCACCTTCGTCATTTGACCAATTTGTGACCAAGTCTCCTTCATCTTGAACAATCATGTTGTGTAAAATAATGCAAGTTAACATTATAAGTTTCAATCTCTTTCTATACAAAAAACGAGCTGGTCCTCTCACGATTGTCCATCGAGCTTGTAGTACCCTAAATGCTCTTTCAACATCTTTCCTTGCAGCTTCTTGTTTTTCCTTAAACAATCGTCGTTTTGGATCTTGTGGACATGAAAATGCTTTGACAAAAGTTGCCCACTCTGGATAGATTCCATCAGTTAAATAATATCCTTGTGTGTATTGCGTTGCATTCACGGTGTATTCAACAGTGGGAGCATTTCCTCGCAAAACATTGTTAAACAGAGAAGATTCATACAATACGTTAATATCATTGCGTGAACCTGCAACTCCAAAAAATGCATGCCATATCCATAAATCCTGAGATGCGACTGCTTCGAGCACAATTGTAGGTGAGCCATGACCTCTTGTAAATTGACCTTTTCATGCAACATGACAATTTTTCCACTCCCAATGCATACAATCAAGACTGCCCAACATACCAGGGAACCTAAGTTTCTGCTTATGCATTTGATAAAGACGTTGAATGTCATCATACGTCGGTCTTTTCAAATACTGACAACCAAATATTTCAACCACGTTTTCGCAAAATTGGAAAAGATATTTCATTGCGGTTGATTCTCCCATTAGAAGATACTCATCAAGATGATCGGCGCAGACTCCATAAGCTAATTGGCGAATAATTGCTGTACATTTTTGTAGTGGTGACAAACTTTGTCTCTTCGCAGCATCGACTCTTTGTTGAAAATAGGGAGACCGACTCTCGAGTACTTCTACTATATGAATGAACAACTCTCTCCGCTTTCGAAATCGTCTTCTAAATAAGTTATCCAGATACACAGAGCTTGTGCAAAAATAATCATGCACAAGTCTTTCATGTTCGGATTCTCAATTTCGTTCTATGAACCTTCTTCGTTGTGGTATCTCGAATTGTCGTTGATATTCTTCTAGAAGTTGTCGCCCTTGATTGACTAACATTAACATGAATTATTCGCCTGGCGAAGTTGGTCTCTCGTAATTTTCGACTTCATATTCTTCATCACTGGATGAGTCAGAGCTGTTATTGTTAGAGTATTGAGACATTGTAGGGTGGAAAAACGTTGTGTGAGTAGAACAAAATATTTGAGAATGCAATAATGATATTGATGAAGCACACATATATATAGAAAACTCACCTTGCAACGGCCATATTGTAACGGCTAGTTTTACAATGGCTATATTCCAACGGCTAGTTTTACAACGGTTATATTGCAACGGCTATATTCCAACGGATAATTTTTAACAGTCAACTATGAAAAAAAACTTATATAATAAAATATTAATTTAACAATGAAAACAAATAATATTTAAAAAGAATATTACTATAAACTAGTGCAAATTACAAATATTAAGAAAAAAATATTAAGAACATTCTACAAATAAATAATAAACAAATACAACAATTAGTTCTACTTATTTTGAGAGTTCCATTTTTCCATGATCTTCTTACAGAGTTTCTCGTGTAAGATGAGATGATCTCTAGACATTTTTGATGTATCTGCATTCATAGTTTCCCACTCTTTCATCATGATGTCACGCTCCTTTAACTCAACTTCTTTTTTCTTCACTTCTGTATATTCTGAAAACCTCTCGAGCACATTTGAGAATTTCATGGACATATCATCAAATCTTTCCGAGTTTTCACCTGATTTAACTTTTCCTTTTCCTTTAACTTTTCGCTTTGCTGCCTTTTGTCCAATTAGACGAGGTTCATCATCATTTAAATCAATATTCAGGTGAAAATTTCTATCCGATGAAGTGTTGTTTGCATACGTCTCCGACGTCCTCGCTTTCTTTGATGTCCTACGATAATCACTATTTTGTGGACAATACATTGGACGATCCTTCACTATTTTCCAGACATGCTCGAGATTAAATGCAACACCATTATTTTCTTCTGCATATTTAGCATAAGCCTTGGACAACATATCTGCATCACTATGACCACTTCTATATATATTGTATACACTGTTGTAGCAAACATTGAATTTATTTACCTTTCGATTAATTGTTGTATACCAGTGTGATCTCATCACGCTTGCATTTCTTTTTGTTAAACCTGCGGGACGATTTTCGTTATAGTAGGCTGAAACTCGCTCCCAAAATGCACTTCCTTTTTGATCGTTGCCGATTTTTGGGTCATCACTGATAGTGATGAAAGAATAAGCGACTAGTTTATCTTCTTCTTTGCTCCACCGCGACTTTTTTTTACTACTAGCACCGCCTTCATCATGCTCTTCTATCTCTACTTGAGTTGGATTGTTATAAAATTGTGTTTCTGGAGTGAAGGATTGAAATTGAGTGGATTGATTGAATAGGAAATTTTGAAAATTTTGTGAAACTTGTGATCTTGGAGAAGAAAATGATTCATTGGATATATTTTGAGAATCCAAAAAATTTTTAAAAAATCCATTATTATTCTTATCCATGTGAGTGGACTATAAATCAAGAAGAATAATAAGTGAAATGATAGAATAGAAAATATTTGTGATGGAAGAAATAAAATGTTGTGACATGTATTTAAAATAAATTTCTTACCTCATATTTATAGAATTTTTTCTAAAAAAATAACTGTTGAGCCAACGGCTATATAAACTTTTTTTCTGATAAAATAAATGTAATCTGTTTTTGGAATAATACTTCCATATTGATTTAAATAATAATATTAAATAATAATGTAACGGTAAAAAATTTATTAATACATACTAATGATAATTTAATGATAATACATATTATAATGATAAGTACAATAGAGAAAAGCTTTTATACCTTTATTATTGTTAAGAAATAATATAGACAAAAATAATAATGCATAAAAAATTATCTTTAAAATTTTATGATAATAACTCAATTAGTTAGGAGTATTTTATTATTTTGTTAAAAATAGGTATAAAATACATACGAAGAAATTAAATGTAAAATTACATCATGAAATTTTAATTGTAAGGAAAATAATTTTAGTATAAGTAAATTTATAAAAATTCTAAAAAAATTATAAGAATACGTTAACTAAAATAATAGAATACTCAAATATATATAAATACAATTTTAAAGAAAATGTTATAGTATCTTATAAAATTATTTTTGGAGTACACTCTTCTCACCACTATAGGCATCTTCACATTATTTCTTTATGCGTGTAGTACACTCTCTTCTGCAATTGTGCGGTGTCATCACGCACGTGAATGAAAGAAAGACATTGATACTACATTTTGTAAATAAACTCAGTTCATTGTTTTGAACTGTAAGGAGATATTTGAATTTAAACTCACCCTAACATTAGATAGCTTAATTCAAAAGTGAGTTTAAACTCAAAAATATAGCATTAATGTGTATGCTCTTATATTCGATTTGTCCACTAATATTCATGTGAATTTGTACCCATATATGATGACTGGTGTGACCATATTTGCTTTACTCTTCAGTTTACGCTTTAATTAATGGAAATTCAAATCATTGTGGAAGAAGAGAAATGATGTAGCGATGCTTTTTCATGAATCAACGCAATTCTTTGCTTCGAAACCGTTTAGAAGGAAACTGCTATCTGGAGGGTTTTCCAGCAATGATTGATTGAGAAATTTCGAAGAACCCTCCTTGAATATTTGCACACTTGCTTATCTAGTTACAGATAATTTCCATTTCAACCTCTTCAGACAAGTTACTTCAGAATAAAGGCAGAGAATCGACAAGAAAGGAAACCCCACTTCTCCTGTCATTGTTTTCTTGGTGGGCATCTGGTTCAACAACTGTGTTAACCTGTGTTTTAGGGAAAAAGACTGTTTTTTTAGGAGCATTATTAAGGGTTTTTTGGATTGATTTTGAGTTGGGTTTTTTGGTAATTGAGTGAAGGATCTAAGAGTAAGGAATGGAACCCCCCAGGGGGTTGTGGGCTTCACTATGGCAGTTCATCCGTTTCTTGCCTTTCTTCATTGGCCTTCTCATTCTTGGCTTGATTAAAGGTCTGCATTTATTTACTGTTAATTTATCTTCTAATTCATTCCTGCATTTTCAGTAGTTTTTTAATCTTTGTAAGAAGGTCTTGCCTTGAGGTTTATCATAGATATGAATTTCTTTGTCTTGGCTGGGCTATTGGTAAATAAATGGTAATTCAACATTCTAAAGTGATTTTAATGTTTGTTGAGGGGGATGTGCTATGGGAATCAACTGCAAATGTGTGATAGAACCTGGGTTGTTTATAATGTGCATTCTACAGAGCCAACATGTTAATTTCAATTTATGGGGATCTTAGTGAGATATCAATTTCAAATAGTATTTGGAGTTGTGATTTGAGCACATATTTTTGCCTTTGGAAATCTTGTTCTAGAAGAGATGTTTCAGTGACAGTGACTGCCCACATTTCAGTGGCAATATTTTTTCTTGATATTGTTAACCGTCTTATAATGTATCACAGTATAAGTGTTGCTAAAATTGTCTATAAACATTTGACGTTTGTTGTCTCAGGTATGATTATGTTCCCGGTGATATTTCTCTTAATCACATTTGGGGTCTCTGGGATAATTCTTGGTCTTTGGCCTATCCATTGTTTTTATACCTATTATTGCATTTTAAGGTGTGTCCTCATACTTTTTTACTTGAATGCTAAGCACCATCTTCTTCACATCGAGCATTATTGAACTGACGTGTTTGTGTGTTTGCAGCACAAAACAATTTGGCCCAGTTTTGAAGCTCTTGCTTTGCTTATTCATTCCTGTCATCTTAATAGCATGGCCACCTATTGGAATTGTGTGTAGCCTCATAGGTGGGGCAGCTTATGGCATTCTTGCACCTATGTTTGCCACTTTTCAGGCAGTAGAAGAAGGGAAAACGGACCAATTTTATCACTGCATTTGCGTATGTAAATCTTGGACATTGTAAATCATAATTTTCTATATCTAGTGTGTTTAAGTTACAATTTTTTTTTCCTGTCATGTTGTAGGATGGAATTTGGAGCACTGTCAAAGGAAGCTTTACTATCATTAGAGATTTCTTGGATGTATGTTACTATTCTTACTTCTCGATTATGGATGATGTACGGTGTCAAGGGCCTCCTGAGGGAAAATACTATGAGATTAGGTTTGTTTTTCAATTTGACACTTGAACTATGTCTTTGATATTCCTTGCTTATCGACAGGTTTAATAGTTCGCATGATAAATTATGATTAACCTCAACATCACCACACTTTAAGTATTTTCACATCTCCTTTGCCTTTACACTCAAGTGTTTCTTCTGTTGTGATAAAACATGATGTTTCTACTCATGCCTTGTTATTATAATTATTTGCTGTCTACAAGTGTTGAGCATCGGCATCTTACTGATACACTTTTGTTTTTTGGAGCTTTAGATTTTTTATTTTTATTTTGCTTCTTCTCTCAATAAGTAATATGAGATCAGTTTACTTACTTGTCCCTAATTTGATCCATTTTGAGAACAGAAACAGAAAAATGACTAGATGCTACTAGTAGATCTATATTACTTTCTCTCACAATGATGTTTTTTCTTCTACTCATGTCCCACTAACTCAGCATATATTTGCTCTTTGCAGATTATTTTATGTTCCCCTGGCTCTTATAGCTGGAGTGTTAGGTTCAATGGTTGATTTTCAAGTGATCTCAGTTATAGCCATAATAAAGAGCCCATACATGCTCTTCAAGGGTTGGCATCGCTTGTTTCATGATTGCATTGGACGTGAAGGGCCGTTCTTGGAGGCCATATGCGTTCCATTTGCAGGTCTTGCAATTTTACTCTGGCCATTGGCTGTTGTGGGGGCAGTATTAGGCTCCATGGTATCGAGTATCTTCTTGGGTGCTTATGCAGCAGTGATCGTGTATCAGGTCTGATTTCCTCAATTGCCTATCAAATCCCCCTACTCTAGCGAAAATTGAAACCAAATAGGGTGAATGAGGTTTTCTCATGGAGTAGGGAATAAGAAAAAAGTTGAAAGAAACTGAAAATCTGATTAATTAATGTTGTTATAACTAATATTTATGTTTCTGTGGCTTTTGCCAATGATAATCTTGTGGGATTGGTTTCAGGAGAGCTCTTTTTGGTTTGGATTGTGTTATATTGTTGCTTCGTTGTCTATTTACGATGAGTACAGCAATGATGTTCTTGACATGCCCGAAGGATCCTGCTTTCCGAGGTTCTAACTTCTGTATTCAGTCACACACACACACACACATTTATACACTTCACGATGTAAACTACAGAATCATTTTTAGTATGTGGAACCAATATAGCATGTTCTTGTTTGCCATTCCTACAGACCGCCCTATAGAAAGAAGAATCCATTACTCATGTCCTCGTCTTTCTCAAGGCCCAGCTCTTTCAAGAATCCACCCTCTCGTACGAGTTCCATGAACACACCTATGCTCGAGTTGAAACCCCTGGAGGTACACTATTCATGCTAAGTTCTTGGTTTGATCTTTTGTTAGTCAATGGCTTGTATTTTTGAAGTTTGTGTATTTGAGAATTATCATAGAGAAACTGAATTATATTCTCGAACTGTAGTTAGCCGATTCTCTGTTCAAGGAGTGTCAACGCCATGGTGAAATTATGGCACTGGAAGGGACAATTACCTTAAAAGATATAGAGGATGCCAAGATTAACAAAACTATTGATAGTGTATTAATCATTGGTTTACCTGCTTATTGCATTCTGAAGGCACTTTTACGATCAGCAAAATGCAACTCGACTGGTATATTGCTGAGTAAGTGAAACCATCTTCGGTTTTCTTCAACGACTCCAAATTTTTTTAATTTTTCATTCTTCAATGACTGGTCGCTATTTTCGATAATTTTATAATAATACCTTCTTGTTGATCCAGGTGACAATGTTACTGAAATAACGACAACAAATAGGCCTTCAGACACAATCTTTGAGTGGTTCCTTAATCCACTGCTGATCATTAAAGACCAGATCAAAGCCGAGAACCTTTCTGAGTCGGAGGAGCAATATCTTGGCAAGTTAGTTTTATTCAGTGGTGATCCCGCGAGGTTAAAGAACTCAAATATCGGCCCTGCACCTCAATCCGAGCTTAGGCTAGCTGAACTTGATGCTCTAGCTCGAAGGTAAAATATTACTCTCTTTGAAAATCACTAAAAAATACAGATATATGAAAGGAGTGATGATATTATCTCTGATCTTCATTCACTGTATTTCTTTACTTCCATCTAGACTTCGAGGGATCACTAAATCTATAACAAGATATCCCACATATAGACGTCGGTTTGACTCTAGTATGAGAAACATCCTAGAAGAGCTCTCTAAGAAGAACGAAGGTAGCGAGAAATCCAATGGCATCCGCCCTCAGACTGTTGTGAGATCAAAAAGCATGTTCGAACGGATCTTTAGCCAGAAGTCTTTCAAGGGCAGAACAAACGACCAAGGCTTTGATCAAGAAACTCAGACGACATCTGAAGTAGACATTGAAATCCGATAAACAGGTGAGAGAATCAGTTTCATCTTTTTTGCACCTGCAGCTTGTTTTATTAATACCACTGAACATGTTTGATAGTCCTAGCTTGCAGTATGTGTAGATGGTTTTTTTGGTTTCTTTAATGATTTAATTAATTTACTGTTCCTAATCCACATTACTACACATGCTACACCTGGTGAAATACTCGAACGATGGTTCCCCACTCGTTTGTGCATTCCTTGCGTAGAACCTTGCCCTCGTTTCCTTTCGACACGACACGTTCAGTCTTGTCTTTCGAGTATAATTTTGTGATGCATATGTAGAAAGATATTGCAACTGGATATGATGTTGGTGTGTGGACATGAACCATTCTTGTATTATCTGGAGAAGCTTACCACCAGATGAGGGACTTGATGATGACTGTGTGATCTGTATTTGCTGACACCTTATTAATGGACGGCGCTGATTAAAAGTATCGGGCCTCCCATTTGATTAAAGCCCTCTGATGTGCCATATCAATCAGGAAATGTAGATCTTCTACTTTCTCATCAGGGTTGATTCTTATTGGGTCAATTTGTTTTTTTTTGTTTTTTATATTATTATTATTATTATTATTATTATTATTATTATTATTATTATTATTATTATTATTTACGTAGTATTTATTTTTTGACAAGGTTTATGTAGTAAGTGGATCGAGCAAGTGGTTTGTATTGAGTTTGAGATGTTTAAAATTAGTTGGAAAAAAAAATCAAATTTATTTTACTAATATAATAGAGTGAGGCTTGCATGTGTCTGGGTGCACACCATGCGCCTTTAGAATTTAGTATTATGGATAATGGTATATTATTTTATTCTAAGGGTATACATTTTAACTAATAAGGTACATCATTTTATTCTAAATGGTATATACTTTTTATTAATATTTTTTTATTTTTTTTCAGAAAATAAAGGGTACACATCTTTATAGTAAAAGATTTAACACAAAATTCTAAAAGCACACGGAAAGTGCTCTTGGGCGCACACAAGTTTTTGCCAATATAATAAGCTATGTAAAATTTCCAATCGAGCATCATATTACTTCATTTTCCTTTACCAAGGAAGAGATTAAATTCGAATAAACGTAATGGTGAGATTATTTTATAATTTCTTAATTAATTATTAGTATTTTTTATTAAAGATGTTAACATTAATTTTATAAGAATGTTAGTCATATTTTATTTATATTATAAATTTTTTATGAAATAGTTCACAATATTATTATCAATTTTATCAATTAGATATCACTTTTGATTTAAATATTATCACTTTGGAATAGTGTTGCATGAGATCGTCTCATGGTGAGACTATTTTACACTTTTTTAATTATTATCTTTTTTTAATTAAAAATGTTATATATATATTTTAAATGTTGTCACTTTTTATTTATACAATAAATTATTAATGAAATAATTAACCGTGACATTATCATTTTTTATTGATTGAGTATCACTTTTTATTAAAAATATTATTACTTCTTATCTATCTCACGAAAACTTCATAAATTTTATTAAAAATGTTAATACTTCTTATCCGTCACACAAAAACTCATCCATAACATAGTCTCACGAGATCTCTGTCTTTCACTTTTTGTGAATCTTGCAACATCTTGTAATACGGTCTCCATTTCTCTAGATTTTCACGAATATTGCACATTTCCTAATTTTGTGTATTGATTTAACTTGATTCAAATATCTTTTCGTTTATTTAAATGATGAATGTCACATGAATTCACTTGATATTTCAGTCATTATCAAGTACTCCTAAATTGAAGATAAGTGCATGATAAGTTTAGTTTGACCTAATCTTGAAGGTATTATGAAGACATGTCAGTGGAACCACTTAATCCGTTAATCATATCACCAATTATGTCAATACTGTATATAACTGCATTTCAAAGTCTAATAATCTCACTAGCACTAATTACGTTATATTATCAAAATTGAATAATAAATAAAAAGTGCTTGTATTCCATTCATGGTTAGATTTTATATATTACTTACATAATAAATTATTATTCTTTCTTAAATTTATTATATGACAAAGACTATTATACAACCTTTCATTGGTACAACCTCCTGTCCTTTTTGTGTTTTTTTTAATTGTTACTGTACATTACTGTTTTTTTAAATTTTAGGGATATAATTGTAATTTTATCCTTGTGGTTTAGAGTATAATTATCCACTAGGGTTTAGGGTTTAGGGTATAATTGTAATTTTACCCTTGTGGTTTAGGGTATAATTATCCCCTAGGGTTTAGGGTATAATTGTAATTTTACCCTTATGGTTTAGGGTATAATTATCCCTTAGGGTTTAGGGTATAATTGTAATTTTACCTTTGTGGTTTAAGGTATAATTATCCCTTAGGTTTTAGTGTTTAGGATATAATAGTCATTTAAATAAAAAAATTAAAAATAAATAAAAACAATATTAATGAAGGAGCATGAATTAATTAAAAAAGGTGGGGACCAAAGTTGTACCAATTCAATTGGTACAACCGGTTGCACCCTAGTCCCTCTCTTATTATATAATTAATTGAAGAATAATTCTATCTTTCAAAATAACAATTTGTCATGCAAAATGTATTTTTACCTTTCCCGTATAAGCATAGTGGGAGGGAGTAGTGATTTCTAAATTCTAATGATAAATTACTTCCATTAATATTGTGATATCCAAGGGTATGCTTCATTACTATTGTGATAACCATTCGAAAAATATAAATAAATTAGAAAATCTACAGACAATTTTGTTTGTTTGTTTTATTTTTTTTAATTAATGCGAATGGTTAATTTCAATTTAAGTTAATAAAAAAATTGGTGTACACAATCCGTTTAATATTGTATCCTCCCATCTAAAAAAAATTGTGATTGAATTGGATAATTTCCTTTAATGTACTAGGATGTAGCATGCCAATAGTTAACTTTGTATAACAATATTTTATTGATCAGTCCATCAAAATTTGTAATTAAATAAACTGTCACCCTGAAATTAAGTTGTTATTTTTAGATTTGACTTTTTTTGGTCGAGGAATCTAGCTTTAAATTCTAACTTAGCTTATATTATTGTTAATCAGTAAGAGTGTGACTCAATCTCACATTTATAAACTCAGAAAAATATTATTGTTTGATGATAGGTGATATAATAGCGATGAAATCACATTATTTATGAGCCATGACGATTAAATTTGATTTTTGTATTAATAATTTCGAGAAATCTGATTTATATGACTACTTTGAACATGAATGCAGTGATTACTCGAAGCAATTATAGAATACTCCATGTTCATTCTTACCAATAACCTGCTACATCAATAATCACTCCATAAATGATCCATTCCACTAATAATTCAATTCATTCAAACCCGAGATTTGGTGGGTGAGGATTAGCCCGAGATTATCTCGGGTTACGTGTTAAAGTTGTACTCTATTCATCCAGGTCTTACGTTCCAGTTTGCCTTTTGCATGTGGATTAAGAAATATTATTATTTTATTTATAGTGTGTAATTGTATTAGTAGTGAATGATTGACCCTTTTACTAAAGAAAAAAATAAGAACTTTTGAGTGAGACGTCAAATATAATAAAATAAGAACCTTACATTTGGACGGAGGGAATATTTTCTATTACTAATAGAATAATGATGAATATAGCTAAAGCATATACTCCTACCATCGACTTGGAAGAGTGAAATTTTTTTTTCTGGATTAAATTGTATTATTATTTAATGTTTAGTGGATGATTAATGATGTATATGTGTCTATATATTTAAAAAGAGAAATGAGATCCTTTAACGAACATCTAAAATGGAAAAATGAGACCATTGCTAACGAACGGATGGAGTATCTTAGAAGAAAAATACAAATCTTAAAGGAGAAAGATTGAGACTTTCTTTCTGCACTACTACGTATCTTTCTAACATGTGTAATAAGAGATGTAACATTAATAGTGTACTCTCTTTGTCCCAATTTTAATTTCACACTTTCCATTTTGTTCGTCCCAAATTCAATTTCACACTTTCATAAATGAAAAAAAAACTAGAAAATTTGTCATTATCTTTTTAACATACATAATATACTTAATCATCTTTATTATTAAAAAATATCATATTATCTCAAAAAGTAAGTTAAAACATAAATTTTCTTAAATTTCTTATAAAAAAATGAATTTGGGATGAAGGAGTACTCCCTCTGTCCCGGAAAAGTTTGCGCCCCCCTTTTCCGGCACGGAGATTAAGAAAGTAATAACTTTTAAGGGTATAATGATATTTTTATGTAATAAATAAATGATAAAATATGTTAGGTAGAGATGATTTTTTTGTAAATAAAATGTATGAGGAAGAGTAATTGTTTTTTACTTTTTGCTTTTTTTGGAATGCGCAAAAGTGTGTCATCTGAAAGGAGACGGAGGGAGTAATAAAAAACACTAATAATGTAGTAATGAAAAAAATTCGAAGTGATGTGAAGGTGGAGCCATGGAGGTAGGACATGGGAGTACCGAGTAAAGAAATTAAAAAATGAAAAAAATAAATAAAAAGGAATTATAAAAGGAAAAAAATTGAAAAGAAAAGGAAAAGGACACTTTGTTCTTTAGAATTCAGAAAAAATCAGAAAAGAAGGGCAATTCAGCAAACCAAACACGGCACAAGGGTACAGCTTCGCAAACCCATCATCAAAGAACAACCTCCAACATTTTGCTTTCTTAATTTTTAGTTTCCTCTCCTAAACCCCATCTCGATTTACCCACTTTTGCTTTCTCTATCTACTTTCCTTCGCTTGGGGGCCTATTCAAGATTTTAGCTTCTAAATACTCGAGATTTTCGGCCCCTTTTGCTTTATTTCTTCTATCTAAATTGAAGAAGCTGCGCGCTTTAGTTTTCCATCAATGGCCCATCATTTTTGCACCAATTGCCGCCATGTATCTCCACTTCATCTTGTAAACTTATGAAGGTTTTGGTTTTGGGTTCTCTGAGTTAACCTTTTTGATGCTTTTTTATTGAGCGATTGCTTACAGATAATGTTAGGTGGTTTCTGTAGATCGCCCCCAGATCTTGAAACTCCCTGATCCGGTTGAGCAGTTGGGATATTTGGTGAAATTACAACATAGGAGAGAGATGAGGTGAGTTCTTAAAATTGGCATCTTTTAATTTGTTTGATAGTGATTGTACTTTTTCTGGGGTGTAGGAGCTGATCAAAATATGTATTTGGCTAATTTTGAGATCTCATCTTTATTACTTTTTAACTATTTTAGTAATTTTTAGTTTGGGCTTGGTTCTCACATCTGGGATTTTCATGAACATTGTGAAAGCGACATGCTAATTATGCTTGAAAAAAAGTGGCATTGATTATTGGATGAGTGGAATTTGTTCTTAAAATCTTTCTTTGAAATGAAGTGAAAAATTTTAACTTGATCAAACTAGAATCTGGACAGCGCTATCTTTGTGGTTTGAACCTTTTCTCATTTCAATTTTGGCTTTTCTTTCCTTTTTTCTATTAGGACATGAGCTGTCTTCATTGTTAGGAGCTCAGTGGTATTGTTGAGTAAAAGGCAGTAGTTTCTCCATGAATTACGCATTGATCCGAATTCATATATGGTGGGCCTCTGTTTTTGAGTACTTGAGATAGATTGGAAACAGCTGTTGAATTCGCTTGAATAATCTTGTGAATTTTGGACCTCAGTGATGATCACAAAAATCTTTAATAAGCTTCCTCGGAAACAGACCAAGTTGGCGGATAATCGTGATGGAGGATCCTCGACATACCCTTCAAATGCCTCAACTGCTTCAAGAAATGCAGGTTTCCGCTCAAGCAATTCAAATACTGTAGTTGCTGGGATGAATTCAACTTCAAACTCGGGCCCAAATTATGGGAATAAACTTCAAGACCCATTAAATCCAAGGTTAAATGGGAATGCAGGACCTGTATCATATGAGGCTCTTCCTAGCTTTAAAGATGTCCCAAATTCTGAGAAGTCAAACTTGTTTATCAAAAAGTTGAATATGTGTTGTGTAGTATTTGATTTCACTGACCCCACAAAGAATCTGAAAGAAAAAGATGTCAAACGGCAGACATTAGTGGAGCTTGTTGACTACGTTGCTTCGGCAAATGGGAAATTCACTGAAACTGTTATGCAAGAGATTGTAAAAATGGTGTCTGTAAATTTGTTCCGTACGTTCTCAACACAACCTCGTGAAAATAAAGTCTTAGAAGCCTTTGATTTAGATGAAGAGGAACCCTTGATGGATCCGCAATGGCCCCATTTGCAAGTTGTCTATGAATTTCTTCTAAGGTTTGTTGCTTCACCGGAGACAGATGCAAAGCTAGCGAAACGCTACATTGATCACTCTTTTGTTCTTAAGTTATTAGATCTTTTTGATTCAGAAGATCCTAGAGAAAGGGACTACTTAAAGACTGTCCTGCATCGCATATATGGAAAGTTCATGGTTCATCGCCCGTTCATTAGAAAAGCTATCAATAATATATTCTATCACTTTATATTTGAAACGGAGAAGCATAATGGGGTTGCCGAGTTGTTAGAAATTCTGGGTAGCATTATAAATGGTTTTGCATTGCCTTTGAAAGAAGAGCATAAACTTTTCCTTGTTCGGGCACTCATTCCACTTCACAGACCCAAGTGCATTCCCATGTACCATCAGCAGCTATCTTATTGCATAACACAGTTTGTGGAGAAAGACTGCAAACTTGCTGATACTGTCATAAGAGGCTTACTCAAATATTGGCCAATCACAAACAGTACAAAGGAGGTAATGTTCTTGGGTGAGCTAGAGGAAGTGTTAGAAGCAACCCAGCCTCCAGAGTTCCAGCGTTGTATGGTTCCTTTATTCCGCCAGATTGCTCGTTGCCTGAGTAGTTCTCATTTTCAGGTTGGCCTTGTGAATTATGACTCCTTTCCAATTTATTCTCATTATAGTTGTTTCAACTTCCTATGAGATGATGTTCAATTTGCCCCACCCAATCTATCCTTTTGGTTACTGTTTTTGCATGATTCTGATCACAGGTGAAGCCCTTCATTGTTTTAGCTTTGCTCATTTCTTATCCTGAGCATTCTTTACTCCTTTTAACATTGTCTCATATTTATTACCGATTGCTGATTTTCCTTTTAGTTTTCGTAGTGTTCTGTTGTTCTATTTCATGCAGTCATCTTCTTTTTCTTCCAACTTATTTTTTTCCCTTTAACATCCCCCTTATTATCATTACTTTTACTTTCCTTGAGTAATAAATGTCAGTCTTAGGCAGTTATTTAGAGCTAGATGAGGGAGTCTTCATTTGCAGCAATATCTTTGAAGTGTCTAATATTTTCCGTGGGATTTACCATTGAGTTTTCAGGGTATAGCTGTACAGGTCTTTAGTTGAGTGTAATGGTTAAAATGGTTTCAATTTGTCTTTTCCTGGAATTCTGCTTAATTTTCTTATTAGTTCATAATAAGTAGACTACAATTGGCTTAACCTCCTTCAAAGTGAATGTCTGTTTACTGGTAAAAGTAATCTTTTACCGAGTATGATGTCGAAGAAAAGTTTCTATTTCTCTTTTCTAGCATTACATAAATTTTTTTTTTCCGTACTAAGTTTGTCTAGTGCAATGACTGAATCTTTTTAAAATGTAAGTTGTATTATTTTCACGACGCACGTATTCCTGGCTTATGTTCATCTTATGGAAAGTGAATAATGCGGTGCAACATCCATCTTTACATTCGTCAAAAAACTTGACTCTGTAAATGTCTTGAAATCTTTAAATGTTGCAAATCTCTTGTCCTTGTACAAAAGCTTATACTTGGTGTGTCACTATTTGTAGAGTTGTCCAATTGGCAAAGTATGTGGAGCTGTTTGTCATCTGTTCTTCGAGTGCTACCTTATGTTTAAAACTATGCCTTATTGGATCTTGTTGGTTCCACTTGGTATATTGCTAATGTAAATTGTCCTGTGCATAGTTTCTCTTTCTTGTTTAGGCTATATAACTACTACATAACTTATTGATCAAATTGTATTCATAAATTCAAAATTTCTGGGAAAGAAGAAAAACCAGAATATACTTGTAGATTTGCAATGTGTTTGATTCCTTTGGAATAACATTGTTTTAGAATGATGAAATCTATTTCATACATTTAAGGATGTGTCTGCGGTAGCCATTTGCTGTTTTTTGGCTGAAGATAAAAATTTGTGGGGCAATTCCTCTCACAGTCTTGCTATATAATCTTTTTACTCTCAGGTCGCAGAAAGGGCTCTGTTTTTATGGAACAATGATCATATCGAGAATCTGATCAAACAAAATCGTAAGGTTATCCTTCCGATTGTCTTTCCTGCTTTGGAGTCAAATGCAAGAAGCCACTGGAATCAGGCAGTACAGAGCTTGACCCTGAATGTCCGTAAAATCTTCTCCGATGCTGATCCAGAACTCTTTGAGGAGTGTTTGCTCAAATTCCAAGAAGACAAAGCAAGGGAAGAAGAAACCAAAAAGAAACGGGAAGCAACATGGAAACGCCTAGAGGAAATAGCCGCAATGAAAGCTGCTAGCCATGAACCAGTGATCGTTTCTCCCAGGGCTAGCACCAAGACTTCATCCGGCTAAAGATGAAGGCTGGACTCACTTATGCTGCTTACACTGAATGGTGCATTGCATTTTCTTTGTATGCTTTCGCACGCCGCTACTTATGCTTCCGGTTTTTCTTTTCGTCGTTTTATCCAGTCGGGTCGAGCAGGTGAAGGAAACCACCTACCTGGGTATGATTTAAACCTTGTTTTGATTGTAAGAAATAGTGAATGTATATATAGAATTGGGGTGGCCAACTACAGCTGGTTTTAGGATCTTCAATGGATGTTCATGGAGGAAAGTTGCCCTCCTTTTCATCTTTAGTTCTTAGAATCATGTTGAATTTCAGAGTTATATTTTTGTTTCTATTTAGGGATGTCTCAACTGGATTTTAATTTTACTCTCTCTAATTTTTAATTATATACATATATGCAGAACCAGTGTATTACAGTCCATGATGCCGGTTTTCCTTTCAGACAGTTTTGTTGTATAATTATGTAAGATGTGTGTGTGTGTGTCTGTGTGGTGGGGGGTGGGGGGGGGGGGGGGGTTGAGTTATGACAATTCAAAATTGCACAAGAAGCATTGATGTTATCATCGTATGTGTTGGCTGTCAACTAGGCTCTTGACTGCAGTTTATTATTTAATGGCTAAATACCAAGAATGCCCTCCTCCCCCTGAATTATTTCATAAATTAGATTAGGTTGGTGATTTAGTTGGATTAGTTTCCTTTTATATTTATTTTATTAATAGGTTAAAATGACCATAAAATAAATAATAATATGTTGAATTAGATCTTGTATGACGCCGTCACCCTGATTAAAGCCAGATGGGGTCATAATTCATGACCTAATATAAATTTGGGTGGTGGGGGGATTAATTATATTTTTCTTTTACTTTGATTAAGTTGCTTCTTTGCAAAATAAATAAATAAATAAAATGGTTATCTATTTTTCTTTGGCCAAACAAAAAAAAAGGTTATACTTTCCATCTGGAACAAGTTTTGGAATTAATGAACTGTTTTAGGGAATATGTAAGAAAAAAGAATGCATTAGTTTAGCCTAATTAATTGCACAACACCTCCCTAACCCTAGCTTATGAATTGTATTAAAAAAATACAAACGTCCATAATGAGTAGTAGGAGTTTTCAATTGTTCTAGAGGGCCAATGCTACCTAATCTATACTAATCTCCTACATCTGGAGTATGTGATCCCCCCGCATCTCACGCTTCCTTGAGTTGTACGTTTTGACTTTTTGTTGACCTTCTGGTGGGGTACAACCGTCCACATGAATATTGTGATACCAGATCTGTAACATGGTCTACCTGGCACGAGACATCATTTAATAATACGAACAAAAATAAATAAATAAAAATAAAAAAAAAGAAAAAAACAGAGCAAACCTGCATCCCAATCTATCTTTGTATTTCCCCCACTCTGTCTCTTCTAACGATTCAAAAGTTTGGAGATTTAAGATTTTTTTTCCCAAAGCTAAAAACCCTAATTGATTCTGATGTGAAATCGCAGTAGCTGTGGTTCCAACACCATTCAATCAGATGTTATTTGGATTGAATGAGCTGTGGAAAGGGGAAAAAAAAGTTTTCGGTGCATTTGACGTGTAATTTCATTTCGTGCAGTTTCTCGGGAAATGCCAACTATTGGTGTGAAATTGTACAGCGTGTTCTTCAAATTTATGTTAAAGCATCGTTTGCAGAGCCGATTGCAGGCGCCGGAGAACGATGGTGTCGGTGGAGGTGGTTCGTTTGGGGTGACGTCGCGTCCGGAGGAAGAAGCTGCGGCGGCTCCTAATCCCTGCTTCACTGATGGTGTCGCCACGAAAGATGTACATATCGATCCTGTGACATCTGTATGTGTTCGTGTTTTCCTTCCCGATACTTGTCTTAGTTTCCCCGAAACCAAGACTAAATCTCGATCAGATCAAAATCAAGCTTTAACTCGTCGCTATAGCTATGGATCGTCGAATAATATGGCTGTTTCTAGCAGCAATGGCGTGGCTGTGAAGCGTGCTCAGAATGTTGATAGCAATCTTCGAAGATGTAGTTATGGAGGTAGTATCGATGATGCGAATTTGAAATCAGAAAACGGGATTTATGGAGGGTATAATCCGATTGGGAATGACTTTCGGAGATTGCCGGTGATGTTGCAGTTTCATGGTGGGGGTTTTGTTAGTGGAAGCAATGATTCAGTGGCGAATGATTTCTTCTGTAGGCGGATTGCAAGATTGTGCGATGTGATTGTTTTGGCTGTGGGTTACAGATTGGCACCGGAGAATAAGTATCCATCGGCGTTTGAGGATGGGTTGAAGGTGCTTCATTGGCTTTCAAAGCAGGCAAATTTGGCTGAATGTAGTAAGTCATCCGGAAGTTCGAAGGGAGGAGAGAAAGAATTGAGAAGGTCGGGGAGTAATTGGCATGTTACTGATGCATTTGGAGCTTCAATGGTCGAGCCTTGGTTAGCTGCTCATGGTGATCCATCCAGGTTGGTTCTGATTTTTGATAGACTTCAGTATTTGTTTGTTAATGTCATTTTATGATTTAGTAACATTGGATTTGGCTTGACTCAATTTTGATGAATACATTGAACATATAAGTTTATACTGTGATAGAATTTTGTTTGCTGCCTTCTTGAATGATTATACTTCACCTTGAGCTAAAGTATCTATACATGGTGATGTCGAGTATAAAGTTACTGAATTATTATATAAGAAATGATTTTTTAACATTGAATATGGTGTATCAATACCAAGTATCCAAAAAACCAAATCTGTATATAAGGGTATCAATGTGCACATATTGAGATGGATTTGGTCCAGTAGAGGGTAGCAATGTACGCATATTGAGATGGATTTGTGAACCATCTGGATTAGATATAACAAGTAATGGGTGAATTACAAAGAATGTGGGTTATTCTCAATAAATGAGAGTATTAGAGAAACAAAATTAAGATGTTTGCAAGTGTGCACCGCATGCTTTTAGCTCGATGCGCCAGTTTGATTGTTAGAAAGTAGTGACTCTTTAACTCAAAATGAAAGAGGTGGGAAGATCTTAGTAGGATAAGACTCGGTTTGTTGTGGTTTTATGCAACAGCTTTTTTCTTCCATACATTAACTTGAAATTTAATACCTAAATGTGTTGCTTTTCAGTTTTCATTTCATTCTATAAGTTCGCTTGCTTAGTTTGAGTCCAATAGAGTTTGTGAATTTAGTTTGTGCCAATTGATAGTTAGAGAATGAGTTTCATTCTTCAAACTTCTACTAATCATTTTCAATTCTGATTATGGTTAATCTTTTCAATTTGTTCAAGTCCTGCTGATATGTGATTGAAATGTTTATCTATCGTTTTTGCCATATGTCAGTGTTTCCATTTCTTCGAGGAGGACCAGACAAGTAGATTATTAAATCAAACAACTTAGGAGAAACTGATGTAGTAGATGTGATAGATTAAACTAATGCAAACTTTCAATTAAAGGAACTCTTACTTGGAAATGATGCAGATTTTAGCATCTTATTTAGCAAAATTAGGACAATTCAAGTTGATAACATTTATCCAGGTGCATTGAAATGAACTCATTAAAGTGTAAACTCCCAATACATAGAGTTTTTCCTTCCTTTCTACCGTTTTATCATTTGATTTTTCCATATCACGAAATTGCATATGTAAGCCACACCTATATCCCCCACTTTCCTTATCTCTCCCTGCCATTATTTAAATTATGCTTTGCTGTTCTGGTTTCTAATTCTGCCTTACATGACCTCAGATGTGTCCTTCTTGGGGTGAGTTGTGGATCAAATATAGCCGATTATGTGGCAAGAAAAGGTATAGGGGCTGGTAAACTTTTGGACCCAGTAAAGGTGGTTGCCCAGGTTTTGATGTATCCTTTTTTCGTTGGAAGTGTACAAACACCTTCAGAGATAAAACTTGCTAACTCCTACTTCTACGACAAGGCCATGTGTATACTTGCATGGAAGCTTTTCTTACCTGAGGATAAGTTCAGCCTTGATCACCCGGCTGCCAACCCCTTAATTTCTGGTCGAGAGGGGCCTCCTCTAAAGAAAATGCCACCAACACTAACGGTGGTGGCTGAACATGATTGGATGAGAGATCGAGCAATTGCTTACTCAGAGGAGCTTCGAAAGGTTAATGTAGATGCTCCAGTCCTCGAGTACAAAGACGCAGTTCATGAATTTGCAACGCTCGATATGCTTCTGAAGACTCCTCAAGCCCAGGCTTGTGCTGAGGACATTGCCATCTGGGTCAAGAAGTATATCTCGCTTCGTGGTCATGAGTTCTCCTACTGAGTTGGATGTTAAAACGTCGTGGCATGGACTCGCCTGCCTTTTGATGATCATTATCTTCTGTCAGTGATTGCACCATCTGTATTGTACATGGTCCGTGAAGATGATGGAGCGGCATTCGTTGGTATGTTCCTCACTCTGTCTCATTTCGTTTCGTCTGAGATGTGCCAACTTGCATGAGGTCAGGATCTAGCTGAACTCGAGACCACAACTTGATGTTTGAGCTCGTACTAATTGCGGATACTACGTATTTTTTGTGGAGCATATAGATGTAGATTTACTAGAAGCTATGATGAGTTCAATGAAAATGGCATTGGAGAATTCGAATTCGTTTCTCAATCTCAGGAACTGCCAAGGATGTCTTGTTGTGTTTGATGTTTATGTTTTAGATTCGCACTGTTTGTTTAATTACCACTTAAAAGAAAATCTTCACATTTTCAAACTGAATTTATTTCAAATTTCTTTTTATATATAAAGCATCAAGCAAGGGGGATAATTTGTAACTCTTAAAAAATTTATCTTATATAAATCATACCAACATTGTGAATACTTTTATCCACCACCACCAAACCAAACCAAACCCTAATGCAAATGCACCTCTTTTCTGACAGTAATCATATCTACAAACAATGTATCAGATAAGTTGTGTGTGTGTACATTTTTTTAAGCTGTGTTACTCATCTCAGGCTGATCTTCCCATGGCAACAACCCGGTTACAGGATCCGTAAACATCTGAAATACCCGATTCCTCAACCCGGTATCCCTAACTTCACAGAACCGTTTAGACCAATCCAAGGGCTCGACAGCTTTGGTTCCTAATCCAGGAGCCCTATCCTTGGATCCCACATTCCTGTCCTGTTGCCAATCAGACACATAAGTTGCCACCCTTCGATGAAACTTCTCCTTAAACACTTCCCATACTTGATACTTATAATGGTTGATCACCAGACCGTTTCTCATGTTCATGTTGACATGTTTGAATCCTGACCGTAGATGAAAATGATGCACCACGTTGATCAACGATGGGTTTAGCGACTCGGGCCTCACGATACTCTTGTGCCTCTCCGGGGCAGCCAGCCTGCACGTGTATCCTGCCATTACCCCTTGCTTTGGGACCGTTTTGAGACCGGATGGTCCAAAACTATGGCAGGATACGCGTAGCTCAGCTACCTCAGTAGGTCTAGATTGGTTCATGACAGCATCGTTCAAGGACAAGCCTTTTGGCAAGTGAAAGAACTCATCAACATCAATGAATCCGACCCATTCACATGAATCCCTCGCCCTCAACGCACAATGCGACAGCCCCGCCTCTTGTGTCTTGATCCACGGCCACAGGTGTCGTGTGATGTTGTGACCGGAGCTAACGAGGGACCCCACTACGTCTTCAATGTCGTCGTCACTGTTGTTGTCGTAGATGAACCATCGCTCGACGCCTACACAGTCGTGGTACATGATCCATTCGCGTAAGAAACGGGCTTGGTTCCTCAGCATTGTGCAAACACACATGTCATGTTGCTTCCTGACGTGTGGTTCAGAGCTCGATTGAATATTTTTCAATCGAGCTATGGAATTTAGTGTCCTCCTACCAACAACTCTGACAGAAACCTTAAACGAATCGAGCCAACTGTCAGTGTATCTCTCCGAGTTGCTCAAGATACTCAAAGGGGTTCTACACCTTACGATTTCTTGAGCAACGGAGACCACGTCAGCCGACAACAAGAGCTTCGGCTTGGATTTAGCCAAGCCGAAGACACACTTGAACTTGGAAGGATCAGCCATCTTCCCTCCACGTAGATTAAGCCCTTTCACGAAAACTAAGGTTGTGTTGTCTCGATCAATCATGGCCTCGTAAGCTAACGAATCCCATCTGTACATAGGCACGCCTGGGACCAAAATGTTACCGTTATGCTTCACCGCAAGGGACACGATCGTGCCACGTGGCGGGAGCGGACACCGTACGATCTGGTTGTTCTCGCTGAAGAAGTCGGCCGACACCGGAGAAACCTCGAGCTGCGGCAGCGACGAGTTGGGGGGGGAGTATACACAGTTGACGTCATCTCTGGTGAATAAAGACGCCGATGGAGGGTATTTTAGGAAAACCAACGCCTCGTCGGGAAAAATAACCGTTTCTCGAATCCAGATCGTCGCCGGAGTTGCAGAACCCTCGCCGGTAACAGCTTCCATCGGCACAACATTCCGTTTCGACACCACCACCGGACGAAAGCCTCCTGCTAATTAAAATACCAGGAATCTCCATTAAAACACGAAAAATTTAAAAATAAATTCATAAAAATGCAATCTTGTTCAAAAATTAAAGATTACCAGTAAACAGAAGGCGGACGGCGGAGGAAGTGAATCCGGCGAAGAAGAGGAGGACGAGAGTGAAGAAGAAAACTCCCCGGGACAAAACCCGGCGGTTCTTACGGGCCATGGAGGCGGACAACCCGACCCGAATAGCAGAAAGGTGTGGAATATCTTGCCAGCTTCTCATTCATTCATGAATGGCTAATTAAAACTGTTTAATAGAGCAGCAGATTGAAGGGTATTATTATTGATCATAGAAAAGAATAAACACACTAATATTGGTTTTGGAGTCTTGTTGGGTTTGATGAGTGTGGCGATAGTCATATATGTGAGTGCTGCTGCTATGAATTTCCATTATTGTCTCTCTCTCTCCACTCCTTTCTCTCTCTGGGTTAAGCTGTTGCTGTCAACTTTGTTGAATATAATTTTCCACATTGGCGAATGTAGGGAAGCAGAAGACTTTGAAAATTCATTTTATTTTTGTATTATTATTTTTTGGCTCATTTCATGAGGTGCTTCTCGGGTAGTCTATTTCTGATATTGAAAAATATACTTAAAGAAACAAAATATTCCAATACAATCTATATTGATTCATAAAATATTCCAATACAATCTATAAAAATTAACAACTGTACAAAAAAAAAAAAGTAATAAACTAAAAAAAAAAGGTAAAATCATCTTTTACAAAAAAAATAATGATAATAAGTGAATTGATGATATGACTTCTAAAATAAAATGAAATAAATTTTAAAGATCAAAAAGAAAATTATGTACTGTATTTTATAGAGAATACTTTATACGAGACATTGAGAATACTTTGCAATTTGCAATTGCTATTAAAATGTGCATTTTTAGGACATAATAGTGGTTAGAATTTGTATTTTAATTTAATTTAGCTTTAGGTTAGTCAAGCAGTTAAGTTTTTTCTTCAAAAAAAAAAAAAAAGAGTAGTAATTGTTATTTTCATTAATTTCACACCTTCCAATCGAACACATCCAGCAACTTAAATGAAGACATTCTAAATTATTTCCATGCACTCTCAGCATATATATTGAATTAGAAAACAAAAAAATAATTTAAAAGTAGGTAAAAGTATGAATTACAGATGTACTACAAAAACAACAATCCAACTTTGATAATATAATTTATTTCATCAATTTAAAATGTCTTTAATTATTATCTATTTCATCAATTTGTCTTAGTTTATGACCCATTTTTTATTGCCCTATTTTGCTTCATTGGTATTATTATGTTTATATATAATATAGTGAATATGCATAGAGTTCAAAAAAAAAAAAAGTGAATATCCATAAATCTGATTAGATAAGATTAGAAAAATAAAAAAAATTCTTGTCCTTTTCTTCTTCTTTATTTCTTTTATTTTTTATTTTTATAAATTAATTATATGTTATCTTGGTAAGGTTTGAAGAGCCGCCTTAGAGCAGACCTAATCTTTTAATACATCAGGCATTTATAAACGTCTTGTCAGTTTTTAAATTTAACTTGGGGAGTTATTAACTAATTTGTAATGGAGTTAGTGGGGTCTGTAATTAATTTCTTTAATTAATTAATGTTTTATTACTCAAAATTCAAAATAATTTATGACAGTATGAAAAATGGAGCATAAATTTAAGTAAAATAACCATTAATTTAGGATGACTCACATTAATTAAAAGGAAATAAAAAAAAAGAATTCATAAAATTACCATTTTAATTTATTTGGAGTTAATTAATTTAAAATTACTGCAACAATGAAAATTTTTGTGCTGATATAATAATCAAAGGATAATTAAAAAAAAGAATTAGTATGGGATTAATTTTATAATTTTCTTGATTAATTTTTTATTTTAGGTCATGCACTTATTAGTTGCCACGTGGTGGACAACCACAAACGGTGGCGGTGCGCCGGTGATGACTGATGAGACGAAATCAATTTTTGTGTGATGAAAGATTTTAGAGAAATGGCCTAATTTCTCTTTTCGTTCTTCCCTCTTTATCGATTTGCCCTCTCCGTTCCGGCGCGGCGGCGCCCGCCCAGTGTCAATTCTCTCCGCCAGCGGTGACTCTGTAAGGCCGTCCCATCCCAGCTCTTCATTGGGGGTTTTTTTTTTTTGGCTTGCATTCCACGATAGAATATATATTGATTGACATTTTAGATAGCAAATTAGACCACATTTCCACCGATAATTTGGTGAAGTGATATCCTGTTGCAGAATTGATGCAAATAAGAATCCTTTTTCTCAGAAACTTGACAATCATTTGATTATATATAACGTTGCTTAGTAGGTTGAACTTACTATAAGTTGTTAATCTTGAACAAAATTTCAGTGGCATTGTAGAGATAGTGTAGCAGGGTAATGTTAGGGGGTGGTGGAGTGGATTAAAGGGATGGGTGCTGTTGCAGTTGGATCAAAATTTCAGTTGCCTGTACAAAATTTATTAAGGTGCTTTATTTTCATCCGAGGATGTTTTAGGCCATGGACCCACCATCACCGATGCACAATCTTCACGGCAATCACTTCACAATTGAGAATCGAACCCGATGCAACCACTAGTCTACTAAAGCTTTTGATTTTCAATACATATTTTTATTTTATGCAATTATTTTGACAATAAATTTTTGGTCAAAAGATCATCTTGACCCCTCAACTTATCCACGAGGATTAAATGCAACCTCAATCTATTATTTTTAGCATCCAAACCCTTTCACTTTTTTAATGAATCAAATTGCCCCTTCATCTTTTATTGGGAGAGCAAAATTGTATTTTTGTTAATTAAAGAAATAAAAACCATTTAATAGGTGGACCCATGTTAAAAATAAAAATTTTCAGCATGGTGATGGAATTCGTCTAATATTCAGCGGCGGATTCTTAATCTGCTACCCATTCGATCACCTGAGAACCGTCGCCGCATCTCCAAACGCACGCTGTCGGAATTCGTCGACATCGCGAGGCCAGCTAGCCCCGTCTCTCGCCGACGACCACCAGTCCCGCCAAACTCTAGCCACACACTGTCGGCGCTGGTCGTCAAGATGCGAACCCTCCGCCGCTGTCCATCGGAAACAGCTATTGTTAGCCGCCGTCGCCTCCTCATTCATTCCAGCCATTGAAGCTTCTGGCGATACTCAGCCCCCCTAAAATCGTGCTGCCTTCGAGCCCATGACGTCAGTACCACTTTCATTATACCAGAAAAGTTTGCCGGTCGTCGTCGATCAATTCAACTCACCATCGTCTCCCCTATCGGGGACGCCGCAGTGCCCTCCAAAGGTGCTGCTGGTTCTCTTTTCAATTGAAAAGCTACTCTCATATGAATGTGCTGCTTCTCTTCTAAAAAAATCTTTTCAAAGAAGATGAAAAATTCTTGTGTCCAACCATGGCAGATGCCTGCGTAGCGGCCGACTGAACCATGGGCCAACCTATGAATGGTGTTTATTTTTAATTAATAAAAGGGGAAAGGGTCATATAAACCCCCTAAACTTATCTTGCAACATCATATTAGCCCTTTACCCCTTTTTTTATGTTCATCTAAACCCTTTATATTTTTAATCAGATCAATTTAGCCCCTTATATTTTTAGAATAAAACACTTTGGCACTCCCCTTAAGAAAACTGTTAAAAGATTGATGGTGTTCATCAGACTGTTCTATTTCCGTCATCTTCCTCGACTGCAATGGGTCCTAGTAAGCATAGTGTCTTCCGATTCAAGTGCACTCTTCCAATTTACATTACCTTTTCTTGAACCCATCATTGCTCTCCTCTTCTTGAACAATTTTCTTGATAATCTTATTTTTTCGCGGACTGCTATCATCGTGATTAATGGTATTGCTCTTGTCAATTTTGACAAATTCCATGGCCTTTAAATACTTAGTGATTTTCGAGAATTAGACACAACATCAAACCTGTAAGCCCGATTCATGCAATAATTTCCTCGGCCCCTCCGGTTCCCCTTCCGGATATGTAACCGCCAACCTGAATCTTGGCGGTACCCGGGTTTCGACCTCTACTGTAACCCCCAAAATCAGACGATTCTCAATCTACCACGTTCCGACGGATTCGTGGTGGACCACATAGATTACACAACGCAAGCTCTGACCCGGATTCGTGCCTACAGAGTCGGATCAGGAATTTCACCATGTCGGGCTCTCCCTTTCACGCCACCTCCTCACGGACGTCTTCTTCAACTGCTCTTCACCGCCACGCATTACATGTCGCTAATGTGCCTAAGTGCGTGAAACTACACCATTTTGGATGTGAGCTCGCGATGGCCGCCGCCGCCGCCGACGCCGCCGCCAACCTGCCGGCAAATTGCATCGTCGTGGTGCGTTGCAGTGGGCGCTTTACTAGTTTTACTGAACGTCAATGGATTTGAAGGAGGTACGAGAAAGGAAAGACGAGTAAGAACAACAAAGTTGAGATTTAATGGCTTGAAGGAGAGCGTGACGGGTGTGAATATGAAGCTTTTGGAGGAGTGAATTATGCAGCCATAAGTCGCCGTTGAAACAAGCTTCTTAAATGTTACAGCCATGTTATGCTTCTAATTGCAGATGCGGAGATTAAATGAAAGAGAAAGAAGAAATGAATTTGGGAGGGTTTAGATGGATAAAGATGAGTTTTCTGTATAATGGCATAGGGAAAGAGAACACGGTACATTATCTATACATCTTTTAACATTGTTATCAATTTTTAACGGAGGGGTGCCAAAATGTATTACTTTATAGAAATGAGGGGTTAAATTGATTTAGATTAGAATTGAAAAGGGTTTGGATGATTAAAAAAGAGATAAAGGGGCTAATTTGATCATGCGACACAAGATTGAGGGTCTGTATAACCCTTTGCCCTTAATAAAAATTCAATTCTTCTCTCCCAACAAAAGATGGAGAGTCTATTTGATTCATGAAAAGAAGGTTTGGATGCTAAAAATAATAGATTGGAGGTGCATTTGATCCTCATGAATAAGTTGAGGGGTGTGGGTGACTTTTTACCCAATTTTTTGAATGAGACTGATTATGTGAAATCTTATGATATATGTAGTGTTTACATTAAAATTAATTTCTCCTCCACGAAAATGATCATTTTAATTAAGAACTAAAATTACGAGAGATGTGTATCATAGTGGATTACATATATATGTGGAAGATTTTTATATCAAAACTTAATTTTTAATTTTATAAGTGTTTTAAATTAAGATTATAAATTTAATTTCTTTTTTCATCTTAACGCTGAGTTTTTTATATTTGTTATTATTATTTTTATTTTAAGATTTACCATGTAATTATTTATTTATTTATTTTATGCTTGAATTCATGAATATTAATTTTTTGATCATGAAAAAAAATGGGATGAAGACCTGGAAGCGTACACTTCTTATACGTTGTGACAGCTTCTAATTAATATCACTAAGGTCTTGGAACATTTGAAGAGTTATAATCATCAAATAACATACCTTGCTTATAATATAATAATAATATTTTAACAATTTAATGATTCGTCTTATTTTTAATAGTTTTACATAAATTATCCAATTAAGATACTTACACAGAAATTATCCAATTAAGATACTAACAAATACTTGAAAGTCACGAGAGATTAAGATTACCCAGACAAACTACTTATACGTCTTCAAGAAATTATGGTATAAGAAAATTTTGAATAAAATAAAGAATCTTTAAAATATAATAAGGAATTATATTTTTATTTATTTCTAACAATTTCTTTATATATATATATATTTAATATTTATTTATTACATTTGTTCTTTTCTATATGAGTGTATATTGAGTGCACCCGGGTGCAAGGATGCACTCATGTGTATAGCTTTTTATTCTATTTTGTATACATATTATTCTATTTTGTATACGTGTTTTGTAATAATTGTATACTTTTTTCACATTGATTTTTCATTAAAAAAAAATTAACATCCATATGTGTATAACATTTTATTGAATATTATATACAATTTTTCTTAAAAAAAATTAACAATTAAATTATTTTTTTACTCTTAATTGTATATATTTTTTTATATTTGTATGTGGGTGCACCCTATCTTTAGGTGCACCCGGTATAAATTGCCTTCCTATATTTTTTTTCACTTCTATTTTATTTTATAATTTCCCATTCACATAATTTATATATTTTTTGAATATAAAATAATCATAATTTTACTATATAAAAAAAATTAAAAATCAACGTAATGCTCCTTCATATTTTTTGAAAAATTTCAATTATCACTCATATTAATATTATTTAAAATAATCTTAATGAAATTTGAGAAGATCTATCTTTCTTTTATTAAAAAAAAAAATTAAAGTGAAGTGAAGGAATAATGTAACATTATAAATATAAAACAATAAATAATCAATTGAAAATTTTAAGAAATTAAAGTGTTAGGAAATAGTAAAAATCTTAATACATTTAATTTTAAATAGTTAATTTGACTCTTCAAATTTAAAGTGTCAAAACCATTTTGTAAAAAAAAAAAAAGATTTTAAAGAAGCTTTAGAGATATATTTATATGTATTGCTTAAATTATAGTATATTATTTGTTGTTTGGAGAGCTTTTAATTTGCTCTTAGTTAATTAAAATGACAATAATAAACTTATACAAATTTCAAAATATAGTCGATTAACCTAAACTTAGGAGATTTAAATTTTTAGATTTTAAAATAATTAAGATTTACTTAATTTATATTTATAAACTAACTTTTTAAAAATTTTCAATGCTATTAAACCTTACATAAAACCTATAATTCTAGACAAATAAAATAATAAAATTTTTAAATATTAAAAAATAAAAAACCTAATTCACCCTTTAAAATAACATAAATAAAATTATGAAGTTTTAAATATAAAAAAAATGCTCAGAAGTGCTGTTTACATTCAAATTGATGTTTTAGGCAATGGACCCACCATCACCGAAGCACAATCATCATGGCAAATGCTTCATACCAAGAATCGAACCCGATTCGTTTCCACCTAACACAAATAGGATTACCACTAGGCTGCTGAAGCTTTTGGTTTTCAAACAGGTTTTTATTTAATAATTGCTGGTAAATTAATCATGATTATGTGAAATAATTTATGTAGAGTTTACATTAAGTTTAATTTCTATTATTCATTTATTAGGGTTTAATGACAATATAGTTTTACCTTTAGTTATATTGTTTAAATGATTATTTTATTTAAAAAATAAAGTTACTTGTATCATTTAAACTTTAAATGATGATATGTTATCCTGCTATTTATTTTATATCCTTGAATTAATGAATATTAAATTTGATCAAGAGAAAAATTGGATGGAGACTTTGAAGCGTAACATTTGTTATACGTTATGACAGTTGGTAGTCAATAATCCTATCATTAAAGCCTTGGAATATTTCTAAAGTTTAATGGTAAATCAAAACCAAACTGTCCTTTTTTTTTTCTTTAATTTGACTTTCTCTCTACTTCAAAAACTATTGCATTTCTTTAAATTACTACTCACCACACTCAAATATTCATTGCTACAGCATCCATGTGAAATTATTAGAGAAACTAAATTACAAAATATTGCATGGTACACAAATTGTCAAGATTCATGTTAGGGATGACTCAATTAAAAGAATGTGGATTCTATTATTTTTATAACAAAAATTACTTATCTTAATTATGATTTAAAATCATCTTATGTCTTTGATTTAAAAAAAAAAACTCTATACCTCCAAGTTCACCATTTTCTCATTCATCTGTTCCATAATAAGGTTTATCTTAAAAAAAACATCTTAATTCAAAATCTAAAAAAAAATTTTAATTTTAAAATTGTCATCACATTTTAATATAATACAACATATTTTATGAATTATTTATTATCTAAAGATGCTGTATTACTCTCAAACCAAAGTTAATAAAATTAATTAAAAAGTTACAATTTTTTTAAATAAAAGCAGTAAAGGTGAACATATTTGTGATAGGGGGGAGGATTAGTTTTAAGTCATTGTTGTATGTTGAAATCCAGAATTATTTATATAATTAATTCATTATTATTATACTTTATGGGCCATCCCTTCACTTAGTAAAATTCATTTAAGCATATGGACTCTTCTTCTAAGCTAGGTGGGCCATGATAGATCCAGGTACTAAGCCCAAAATCATTCACAGATTGAAATATTTAATGGGCCAAAGTGATAACTCTTTTTCTAAATCCAAAAGGAAATGCATTATTAAACATTCCCTTTTTGGTATAATAATAATTTTATAATAAGTAAACCAGTGTCTTTATAATTTTTTTGACAGACCAAGTGTCTTTATAATTGAAATTTTGATAAAATTAGTATTTCTAAAATGGTGTACACCACCATTAGGGGCCCCCACCGCCCCTGCCCTGGGGATTGGTGGAGGAGGTAAATCGCAGGATGTGCCTCAAGTGGCTTATAGAGAAGGCTCACTGTTAAACTTGTGCTTGCAAGGGGCCAAATCCATGCCAAAGGCAGGATTCGAGCCCCCACCCTGCAGCAACCAAGCTCAGTTGGAAGACCTTTTCACCCTCCCTTCTACTACTTGAGTTATGCCCTGAGCAAATTAGTATTTCTATAATAGTAGGGTCAAGGGCTTGCATTTCAAAACTCTATCCAATCAATAAGTCAAAATTGTAGTTAATGTGGTATATAATATAGAGACAATCATAAAGAGACATATATAAATAAAAAAATTGTGTGTGATGATATGATATATAGAAAATAGTGAAAACATGAACAATTAATTTTTATCATTATAATTAAATTTAAAAAAAAAGTTCAAAAATTTTGAACGTTACAATAGGATTCCTTTTCAAACTTGTGGTCCCCACTCTAGTCTGAAAAAGAAGCTCTTATCTTGAGCATCCACCAAAAAATAACATAGAAAAATGGTGGTCACAAGGCTCACAACATTAAACCTCTTTCTCTCTCCTCCTCTTTCTCTCTCTCATGTGGCTAACACCTTATCTCAGAGTTTGCTTTTCTATTTAAATTTCAAATTATAGTCCTAAAGGCAATGATTATGTGCCAGAATAAATAAAACTGAAGAAGCACACCACAACAAAGATTAGTTTTTTTTCTTTCTTTATCCAATTATTAATTCTGTCTTCCATTGGCAAAATCTTTGCAAGAGAATGGCAGACTCAGCTTGTCTCATGCATGGCTTCTCTTATGCTTCTGCCATACCCAATCATTCCAAACAGGTAACAAGAATATCAAACAAATCAAACCCCCCACCCCCCCTGTTCTTTTTCATGTTGTAGAATCAAGAATCTTGTGACATAGAGTAGTAGTTTGATTTGATTAAACACCATGTTTGAAATTCTTCAAAATTTGGGAGTTTTGAATGGTTGTAGGGGAACCCAATGCATGTTCTTGGTGAATCCATTTCATTTGGGAGGTTTATGAGTGAGCCCTTATCATGGGAGAGATGGTCCACATTTTCTCACAAGAAATATGTGGAGGAGGCGGCGAGTTATGCTCAGCCGGGCTCCGTGGCGGCGAAGAAGGCCTTCTTTGAAGCTCATTACAAGAAAATTGCTGCTCAGAAAGCAGCTGCAGCTGCTTCTGCTTTACTTGAGCAGCAAAATTCTGCCCAATCAGAAGCTGTTGATTGCACTGGTGGTGGTGGTGATGATGAGAAAGCAGTAATCTTGCATTCTGAATTTGATGTTTTTGAGAAAATGGAAGTGGCCAAGATTCAGGATGTGAATGATTGTTCAATTGCTGTAGTAAGTGGTGGTGATGGAGGTTCATTGGATCATAATAGACTTTCTGTTTGTTTTTCTGAAAATAATGACACTGTTTCTTGTTCTGAGGGGAGTGGAACCCCACAGATGGAGAGGCCTTTGTTAAAGGTAACATTTACATTTTTAGGAGGTGGGGTGGGGTTTGCTTAGAGTATCTTTTGTTGCATTGCATTGTGTTGAACTTTAATTTTTGAGATTTGGAATTTCTGTGGTGATTCAGCAGAATTCTGTTGGTAGTGAGGATGTAACATCAGCCACTAGCAAGAAAAAATCAGGGCTTTCTTCATTGAAATCTTCTATTCAGAGAAAAACATGGAAGATTCCATCTACACCAGCCAAACCAGTGACTCCTCAGCTCAAGAAAGAAACTATTGCCATTCTAAGCACAAGAAAATCTGGTTTGGATTCTGTGGATAAGAAGAGACCATCTCCCAAATCTTTACACGGATTAATTAAGCTAATCCCAATTAAAGCGCCTGATAAAGAACCAATTTCTGCAATCAAGACAGATTCAACCTCAGCCTCAGTGTGTCCTAGTTCCTCTGGAGCACCTAAAGATTGCAAGACTCCTCTGAGGACTCCAATTGTGGTGATCTTATGATATCTGATGTGGTTTCTTTATCTTGTTTTAGTAAATAATTTAAGGTATTTTTTATGATTGAATCGTGTTTTTTTCGACTGCAGGCAGCAAGGAAATGCGGGGTGAAGCATCCTACGTCAACCCCTGGATCAGAGAACAGAAGGTGGTTGATTTGATTTAAACTGTTTAATAAATTTGTGTGCATTTTAAGCTATCAAGTGAAACATGATTCATTATCATAATCATGATTTATGAAGATATTTTGATAATATGAACAAAATACACAGGATGAAAACACCAGCTGATCCCTCTGCTACTGGGAGCAAAACTGCTGGTCCTAAATGGCACATTCTGTCTTCTGTGTAAGTTAAGCTGTTTTTGTAGTTGTTCATGAAATAGATAGTGTGATGATGTGCTTTTACATGTGTTAAAGCATAAACACACCGCGAATTAAATGTTTGTGTGGTACTGTGATAATTGCTGTCTAATATTGTTCATTTTTTTTGTGTTATTGCATTGCAAGTATAACAAAGAGCTTAGGCTGTGATGTTTTATAGCTGCTGCAGCATTATCTTTCCTAGTATTAGTCTGACCTCTTCTTACATGAGCTTGAATTTCAGGTACTCTAAGTCGGTGACCGCCTGTCGAAACAAATTACAGTCGCCATCTGTGTCGACTCCGTTCATGTTGAGAACAGAAGAAAGAGCTGCAAAAAGAAAACAGGCAAGACAATATTTGCATCTTAAGTACTTAATGGACAATGCATCTTAACCTCTCTATCTCTCACATGTAATTTCCCCTGCACCTTCAGAAACTTGAAGAAAAGTTCAATGCCAACGAGGCGAACAAGGCGCAGCTACAGAAGACATTAAAGGTTATACAATGAGCCATACATCCTATGTTGTTACATGAAAATATCGATGTTTCTTTGATCTCATAAACCCCTTGTTTGCAGGAGAAAGCAGGAAATGAGTTGAGAAAACTAAGTTGTGGATTCTGCTTCAAAGCGCGACCTTTACCCGACTTTTACAAGGAAAGGGAAGCCACAATCAATCAGATAAAGAAGGTAAGAGTTTCCACCTTGCACAAAACATTCAAAGTACATGCTACAACATATGATCATGTCGTGTTAGATTGAAGATACTAGTCTCAGTCGTTGTTCTTATGCTACGCAGACTCAAGCAGCACGACCTCAGACGGTGGTCCTAGGAAGGAGCTCTTCAAGCAAGAAGCAAGGAACCGCCTCGTTGCCACACCCTCCCCCGCCTCCTAACCCATCAATCAAAAACATTGTTTCCAAGAATCCATCGCGAAAGAATGTCGCGGTAACAAGTAAAGTATTCACCTCTACATTACCTGAAAGGATCACACACGAGAACAAATCCCCAAATATTCAGCATTGAACAGAATATACATTATTATTCATGATGTTTTTTTTTTATCTTAATTACTAGATGAGGCTCTATTATTGTTAGAGGATTGTTATATATGTATCAAATGTTTCATCCATAAATTCTGTAATAGTGGAGTGTAATGCCATTGTTCTCTGTGTACAAAGATTTCTGCTTCATGCTTCTTTCAAAAAGCTGTGTTTAATAAGTTCAATGTAAAGTTATTACTTTGAGATGTAACATCAATATGGAGAAAAATATTGTTAACAGATCACAAGAAGTCAACATCGAAGGAGTTGGGCCGTTTGGGACTACTAGTTCAAATACAAGAATGTATAAAGGGACAAGAACCATACACATCAGAGATTAAAAAATAAAAATAAAAATGCATAAAATAGTAACTCAATATGACCCATACACAACCTAAACATAGAATGTAATAAATCCTAAAATAATTGGTATGTATTAAAATACAAGGTTGAAATAGAAAGCATAGCAACTTTGCAGAGTAGTTAATTTTTATTAACATTTGCCTAATAATATGGCAAACAATAGAATATCAGAAATGATATACAGATTACATGAAATTAATGGATTAAATAAATTAAGACAGTTGGCCTATCTTATGAACATGGATAATTAATCACATTTCTTCCACGAAACACCAACTTTCATCTCCATCATCAACAACTTGCAAAACAAACCCCACTTCACAAAAACTCATTCTATCCACCTCATCATCATCATCATCTTCAATTTCTTCAATCTCAACACCATGATCACAACACTCATCATCATCACTGCACTCATTATAATCATCATCATCATAATGATGATCATGAACACCATCATGATCCAAATAGTCCAGAACCCCGGATGCGGAGAACCCGGATAACTTGAACCCGGGTTGTGGAGCAGCATCCACCACCCTCCAAGAAATCAATCCGTGAGACGATCTCATGATCTTCTTGTGAGCTCCCTTGGCCTTGTCCTTGGACTTGGAAGCCGGATGAATGTGGCAGTTCCGACATCCGGGACGGCCACATTTTCCGGTGAACTTGGAGTGGTTGGTGGGCTTGGTTGGAGCTTTGGTGAATAGGCCAGCAGTAGGGGGTGAGCTTAGCTGGTTGAGGTACCTTGGCTTGGGACGGGGGTTCCATGGTTCCGACAGGATGGGGTAGCTTCGGACCATGCCACGCTGGCGACCTTCTCTCTTCATTTTCACTGGTTCTTGGATGCTGTTTGGATGGTGATGAAGTGATTAATTTTCAGCTTCTCCTAGTGTTAAATAGAGGGAAAGAAGAGAAAGAGGCTTGAAAGCATAAATAATTGAGATTGGGAAGCAAGCAACAAGATTGGTCAACACAAATTTGTTAGGCGTGTTGGCCAAGCCTATATTAGTAATATAATGCATACACACAAGCCTACTAGTTTGTGTTATTCAATTCAATGCGATTCGGATCTCCTGTTACATTTTGGTGTTATATCTCCTGTTATAAATCGTTGGATGATTGACATGTAGGATACATTATTCTATGCCCTAACAGTCAACTCTAAGGGGAAAGGTTGAGATTTTCCTCTGTGCATACATGTCACACATCTAACGCGTGTAACAGGAGATGTAACACCAAAATATAAAAGGATATCCAACCATTTGAGTCTTTTACATGCTAAGGTATTAATTAGTACTAAATTACACATAAGTTGGGATAATTCTACTTTTACTTTTTAATTAAATTTTACTCACCATCTGATCATATGAATTGATCATTAATAATTAGATTAAGCGGTGGTTTTTCTTTATCTATCAACGGTCACTTTATCACACCATTTTTTGCAGCCATTTATAAATAATTTTACTTTGGTTGATGTAATATGATAGAATATATTTGACTTCGTAAATAATAAAAATAAAAATGTAAGAGTTAACCTTTTCGTATATTCAAAACAACAATTTAAATCTTTTTTATTAAAAAAAAAAATTATTGTGGATTACCACAATGAATTACAGAAAGGGGTTAAAAGAAAACCTAAAGAAAAGGAAGGGGCATTTCCGAATTTAGGTGTAAATTAAGAGGGGCTGAAAATGTCAACTTCGGTGATCCCCGTTCTTACCACATCGCCGATTCTCTCTTCCTCCGGCGACGGCCATCGCCGCCTCTCTTGGCATCTTTCTGAAGAAACATTCAAATTATTCTTCAAGCTGCCTTTATCCAATCATCTCCTTATTAATTCTACGTGAATTCCTGTTTTAATAGTAAAAAATATAAGCTCGATTTCGTTCATATTATTCGAGTTTCTATCTGATATCGACCTAGTAGAAATTTTCTCTTCTCAAATTTGATAGTCTGAAAGATTGTATCGGTTTGCTGCTGCAGCACGTGAAGATTTTTAGGATGGATAATCCAGATAGATGTTTCTTCGCCGATTTGAGATTCCTAAACGTTGCGATTTTGCTTATAATTGGTACTTCTACCCTAGTTTTGATCCGGATTATATACGTTATATATCGGAGCAGCAAGCCATTGCAGAGAAGACCATCGGGACCTCTGAGTATTTTAGGTTCAGGTAGATATTTTCTTTTGTGCGTTATTCTTATCATGCATTAGGGGGTAATAAAACTGGAGCTCAAAATTGAAATTATTGATTGTTAATTCATGCTATTAAGGCTTAATTTCAATCTGACTGAGGATTTAACTCTTCAAATCTGTCTCTTTTGATTCCTTGATTTTTATTTTGTCTGATTTGATCCTAATATAGGTGGTCACACGGCAGAGATGCTAAACCTATTAGGTGCTATGCAGATGGACAATTTTAAGCAAAGATTCTATATTGCTGCTGCCACCTGTATGATCCTTTCTGAGTTTGTTTAAAGGTCTGACTTAAACATGAAGTGGTAAGACTAGAAACCTAATTTTTATTGAAAATGCTCGTGTTTCATATTCAGGATATTGTTCTGTAGATTTTTCTTGGGATATATTAAAACAATTAAGGACTTAAATGCCTATCCACACTGCTTGAGTTTAGCTATACCTATTGGGGTTGGAATTAAGGTGATAAAAAGGATATGTGAATAAAAATTGCTACATATTTGAGAAATTTTGAGCTCTTTCCTTATATTTTCTCCTGATTTCATGAATTCAATGCTCTCTGAGATAAAATTTTGTTGTGTTAGGCAGAGATTGAACTGGTAGGAGCTTCTCATTTTATGCAAATTTACCGAAGTCGTGAGGTTGGTCAGTCGTACATAACTTCAGTTGGCACAACATTAATTGCTTTAACACATGCGTTGTGGTTGATGATCAAGATCAGACCTCAAGTGGTATTGTCACGTTTCATTGAACTTTTGTTACTTCTAAATATTTTTTCTGTATTTCATTTTCTTGACTCGATATTTTCACCATGCAGATCTTATGCAATGGGCCTGGAACCTGTATACCGCTTTGTTCAATTGCATTCCTTTTCAAGGTTAGAAAAACTTTCTTGGACAGACTCCTTGCCTTGATCTTAAGTATTACTAGTTGGTGCAGTATGCATTGCTTGAATCAGTTTCGAGTTTACATGTGGAAATCCTCGTCAATGCATTATGTATATATATAAATGTGAAATGGCTATGTAGTGCTTAAGAGTACAAAAAACAGGCCTATTTATCTTATTATTGCATTGAATTAATCAAGTGATAATGCAACTCTCAGGTTTTTGGGATCAGATGGTCATCCATTTTTTATGTTGAAAGCATTGCTAGAGTTAGAAGGCTATCTTTGAGCGGTTTGCTACTTTACAAACTACGGATGGCCGATCAATTATTTGTGCAATGGCCACAACTGAAGAGCAAATATCCACGAGCTAATTATATTGGTCGTCTTATGTAATTACTCCATTCTCTCTGCAGTAAGGTACTTTAAGGTTTTCTATTTCCCCTGTCAATTAAAGTTTGAAGGTGAATTTTACTTTAGATTAAATGACTTAGAATTAAAATACTCAAATTTCTGCATGAACATTGGGGAGTGGGTTGTTTTGCTAATATTCATTATTTCATTTGCAGAGTGGGTGAATCATCAAGAATTTTTGGATGCTGTAGAATAGTATTTTCATCAATTTCTCTGGTGGTGTTCGGGGATGTCTAGAAATTGTAAATGGTCATGTGCTATTACTTATTTAAAAAAAAAAACACATTATTGGGTGACAGAAAGAACAGCTCATTTGCTTGCTGAGTAGAGCTGTTATAAAAAAATGAGTAGGTCGAAGGCTCGGCCCGACTCGCTCCTATTTGAGCTCGTTTTTATACTCATTTAGTTAACGAGCCGAGCTCGACTCAGCTTGTTAAGGCTAAAAATAATAATTAATAATGTTAATATTATTAAATATTATTATTTAATTATAATAATATATAATAAAATAATTTTTTTAAATATAATAACAAATATAAAATATACTATTAATTAATATTAGACCCACCTCGGCTCAGGTTCGATAAGGCTTGAAAACCCAACTTTTTTTGCTTAACGAGTTCAATTCGAGTTCAAGCTCGTTCGAATATTTTCGAGCCAAGTTGAGTTCGTATATAAGCTTGTTATTGTAACGAGCCAAGTTCAAGCTCGACTCGATAAGTACTCAAACTGAGTTTGAGTATGAGGTGCTCGGCTCGTTTAACACTTCTAATCTTGGGAAACATTATTAATCTCAAATTTACTCTACCAATATACCTTTCTTCTCTATATTATTACTCTCTCTCCCCTATTTTATATAATTTTTCCCGTTTAGTACCTACGTACTACATTCCTACTCACTTTTTATATAATGATTTTAGTATGGAGTTAAAACTTAAAAAAAAAAAATCGAATAATGCTATTCATATTGTTCTTAAAAATTTATTATTTAAAAAAATTAATTAGTTTTTTTTTTTTGGAACATATACTTCACTTGTGATCAATTGAATACGCATGGTGGAATCTTGGCCTTTTCTCACTCCCTCGTTTTACTTGTATCATAAGCTCAAGAAACTATCATTCTCAATCCCTTCTCCTTGAATACTATTTAATTTAAAGTATACCAAAAGACAAAAGTAAAAGATAAAACTCTCCACACTCTCAATCTCAATTCACTTTTTTCAGATAAAAGTGTATAACTTATTACTCCATATATCTCAGCAAAATTTATTCCCAAATAAAATGGTGTAACATCCCAGATTATTGGGAATAATATTATATAAAAAAAATTAAGAAAGAAAGAGATCATATTCATAAGCAGCGAAAGGCCTATATTAAAAATTTGAGATTGAATAATCTTTCGTAGATAAGATAATAAAATATTAAAATAATTAACGTAAGATTTAAATAAATAATTTCAGCGTATCTATACTTTAACTTAAATAAAATATAAAACCTTTCCACTCGTTTCCACCGTCCACCACAGTATACATAAAAATATCAGTAAACCTTTGCCACGTATGAATCATCATATTGTAATGTCATATCATAAAGTTTCAATCACATTCTCATATAATTTTCCAGACAAAGTCAAATTTATAACTAGTTGGTCAACTCATCGGTTCAATGCAACACATAAACATTTTTCTTTTCTTTCATTTAACTATGTCGTTGACCAACTCATTGAATCGATGTAATGCATATAACTGTGATGTGGGTCAACTTATAGGTTCAATGCTTCTTTCCTTTCCTTTAACTGTGATGTTGACCCACTCACTAAACGTAATGCATGAGTCATATAAATTTCATGAATAATAAGAAATCAATTTCAATCTCAATATTACATATGTATCATGTATCAATTTCAATGTCACGTATGTATCACGTATAAATTTCAATGTCAATTTCAATCATATCACATATCAAATTCAGTATCGCGCATCAATATCAAATCATATATAACCAATCATTTCAACATCATGATAAATATAGAAAAAAGTTCAATTTCAATCTCATATACACTTAAAAGTAACAAAGTAAAAGTTGAAAGGATTTTACTCCACCTTCAACTTGTCAAACCCTAACCTTTAACTCCTTCCTTCTCACGACTAGAGTGTAATACAAGTTAAAAGAAATTTTAAAGATTTCGAGAAAAGTTTGCATCTTTTTTTTTCAGCGTAATGCTCTCCAGTTACGAAATTAAAGGAGGAAGGTGAGAAGATCCATCAGAAGTTTTCTTTTGAAAGTTAAAAAATAGTTACGCAATATAAGGAGATCATCGTATCTTGAGTTTGAGTTTTAAATTCAAATCCAAATATAACCTCCAAAATAAAATTAACTTCTAAAATAAAATGTAGAGGTGGGAGAGATTAATATTACAGAATGTAAATAATTTAAGTAAATTATTTGTAAATCATTTATAAATCAGTTGAGAAGATTACGTGTATAGATAATGGATGTTGATATTTTAAAATTTCACGAGAAAAAATAAGTTGAGAATATCCTTTCATTTGAAAAGAATACAATAATTTGATGTATAATAAAGTAATAATATATATCAAGTGTTACAATTAATAAATTTTAAATGTCGATAATGAAAAGAATTTAATATGGAGGAAAGGCAAAAAATGCGGGTCGTTACAAATGGATTTAGATACAAACTCTTTCATACTCATTCCATCACCAAATAAGTTTCATTTTTTTTCTTTTATTTATTTCACAATAAATTTCATTACTCAAAAATAAAAATATCATATAAACTTCAACAATCTCAAAATATATATTAATTTAAAATTATCATCTCAAAATATATATTAATTTTAAAATTATCATCTCCATTATTGTATAATATACTTTACTTAAAAAAATGCTACCAAAAATCAATAAAACTAATCAACAAACCAATTTTTCCATAATAATATCCCTCGTTTGGTAGATACATTAAGATAAAGATAGAAGTGTATTATAAAAATAAGTATTATGTTTGGTAGATATGTTAAAATAAAGATAGAAGTGTATTATAAAAATAAGTATTATGTATGTTGAAATAAGTAAATAATAATGAACTAATGAATTTGTTTGATAGAATATATAAAGACTGAGATTAATATTAGTGTGTTGTTTGATAAATAATAATACTCCTTCAATTCCACAAAAGTTTGCATACCTTTTCCGACACGAAGATTAAGAAAAGTGATAAGTATTATAGTATTTTTTTAATAAATAAATGATAAATTATGTTGGGTATGTTAGGTAAGAGTGATTTTTTTTTGTAAATAAAGTGTATATGGAATGATGATTGTGTTTGACTTTTTGTTTTTTAGGAATGTGCAAACTTTTGAGGGACAACCCAAAATGGAAAGTGTATCATCTGAAATTGGACGGACGAAGTATTAATTTTGAGTGAAAAGTTTAAATTCACCTTTATATCTTCAATTAATTTGTATTAGCATACATACACGTGTTATTTATATTATTTTATATTATTTTTAATTTATATTTAATCAATTTTTTTAACATTTAATATAATCAGATACATTGTAACATTATAATTTAATAAATTTAGGAAAAAATTGTGTGAAACCGTCTAAGAATTTACATGAGACAAATAAAAAGTTATAATTTCTATAAAAAAAATAATACTCAATTATTGAAAAGTTATTTTTTGCAATTGCATTTTGGGTATTCATAATTGGCTTTTGGGTATTCATAATTGGCCCTTTAATAAATCTTTCTTAAGTTTACTTATATAACAAATTATCCTGTGCACCCAAATTAAAAAACTTATACTCCTTCCGCCCGGTTTATCCATTTGCTTTTAGTACGTGGATTAAGGAGTATTATTATTATATGTAAAGTGGGTAGTTGTATTAGAAGGAAGTGATGGACATATTGTGTACTTTTTTACTAATTAGGGGAAATAGATACCTTTGAAGCGGAATCCAAAAATACTAAAATGGATACCTTAGAGTATATATTTATGAATAACAATATACTCCCTCCGTCCCAGGCTAAGAGGGCCATTTTTTCATTATGGTCGTCCCACCCAAAGAGTCCCCTTTTCTTTTTTACACACATGAGACTTACACACACCCTCTAATACAATTAAAATATGGGACCCACACTCCCACTAATACAACTACCACTACATATCAAATAATAATACTCCTTAATCTACGTGCAAAAAAACAAATGACCCTCTTACGCCGGGACGGATGAAGTATACAATAATGAATAAAATGTAAAAGGTATGTTGGGTATTACAAAAATTAATAGTGGGTGGGCTCACCTAAGGTCCTACCGTTTTTGTAATCTACGCGATAATTGGGGAAGCTTATAAAGGAAACAATAGTTCGAAGAGACACACAAAAGAAGTGAATCCAAAAATGACAGGGAGAGCAATTTCCTCCAAGTCATCTGAGAAGCCCTTAATCACCTTTTTGCAAACTGCACATCTCTCTTGGAAGGCATGGGTGAGCATCCGAGTGAAAGTGAGGGGATGCTGATGAAGTTGGGGAAGAACACAATTAGATTGGTGTCCGAACTTGATTTTGGAGAGTTTTCCAATGCAGTTGATATGAAAGTATTGGCGGCAGTAGTGACAGCCATAGTACCAGAATTGGAGGTCGACTGGTTCCTCGCAGAACTCACAGAACATTAAGTGTTGCTCTGTTTTGGGAAGGGGAAGTGTTTTGGTGATCAAGTGGAGGAGATGGTGGTCGAATTTATATTTATGGGGCAGGAGAGCACACCTGACATGGATACAAAAATCATCACAGACAACACATTTATAAAATCCTTGTTCGGAGGTCATGTCGGAACAACATTTGAGTTTAGCAGGAAGCTGTTCATAAGAAATGTAGAATAATAATTAAGCTTGTTTTGGATATCATCTCAATTCACAAATGCATCATCAATTATATATGCCTAATCACCTCATCTTATGTGATGTTGAGGAATCGAATCTCACTCTCTTCCCACATCCTCCTTTTCCTTGTACTATAAACATCACCACTTTACATTTCCCCTTTTTAGTAAATGATGCCCACACAATAATTATTTCTTATTTCTCTCACCTCACTGTATATTAAAATACTACATTCCTTTAATCCATGTGTAAAAAGCAAACGTAAAATTTGAAACGGGACAGAGGGAGGGAGTATAGGAGATTCAGTTTTGAAAAAATTATGTAAATAAAGAGCTAGCAAGTTGATTTTAGTTTTTACATAAAAGCAGGTACACATCAATTTTGAAATCAAATTTATAAAATAGTTACGAGCCACAGGAATGACAATGGTAATGAGAATTATTGATGAGAGTAATGGTAATGGAAATCATTGATTGAAGGGGTGTGGATATACATTGAATCAATGAGAATGATTGAGATATTTGGATTCTCATTACCTCTAACCAAGCATGAGGAATGAGAATCAATACTCTTTCATTCTCGTTACCCTCCCCTAATACCTCTAACCAAGCGCCCCCTTAGTTTGATCAATTCGATTACATTCCTACATCTAAAATATTTTAGGGATTTTCTATTGCTCGACCCCTAAAAAATGATATCCTCAATACTGATTAAATATTGCACAAAATGAAATGAGAATATTGCACAAAATGAAATGAGAATGAGATTTTGTGCTGTTGCATTCAGACCTATACTACCGTTGAAAACTCCGAACAAATCAGTCATCCATGTTAAAATAGCATGAAGCACTTCATATTGATATTATTCAACAGAAAAGAAGAGTGCAACTAGATATGATGAGTTACTCGTTTAGATTAAGAGCTACTCCAATACTTCCTATGATCATGTGATGTGAATTTGCAGAGATTAAGAATTTAGGGTGGAGATCGATGTGATAACAGAGGTTGATGGTTAATTGTAAGGATTCAACACTGATCTGCCTAATATTTTATAACTGAATATTTTTGTACGGATAATATATTCCTTTCCCGCCTAACTACTCGAAAGCAATCCGTCAATATTATTATCTTACAAAATTGGACCTACTATTCTATTCTACTATTAGAAAACCTAACACACTAACTTTTTTTTTAATATTTTAAATAATTTAAACTAATTTTCATATTAAATTAAACATGGCAAAAGTGGTATATATATATATATGTGTGTGTGTCCTCTCATTATTGTAGATGGATCAAATAATTTCTTATAGCATTTTGGTTGGGGAAAATATTTATGAAGGAGTAATATTTTTGTTCCATTGAATAATTAGTTATGCTTATTAGTATTAAAAAAAAGGTTTATTAGTGAATAGAAGAGTTAATGAACGGTTAATTAAATTATAAATGTGCATGTATGTTTCAACATAGATTATTAAATTAGTTAGCTGTTATGATTCCATATGCATCATTATATAAATGGAGTGATTCAGGCTTTGTAATTTCAATAATTGAAACAACAATGATATCCGAATGTACACATGAATCAACAAAGAGGATTATTAATATCGTATTCATGATGATCACGATCCTAATAATGGGAACAAATTATAATTTGCATACAAGTGAAGCAACGTTACTTTACAGTCCAACCCGCCCTCCGTCTTGCAACACGTCTCGCGTTAACGCCGACATCTGTACGAATGATCTGCCGAAGAAATGTAGGGATGTATTTACAAACTTCATACGCGTAGGTGTTAACTTTGACAGAGGTGGAAGCCTCGTTGATTGCTGTCTGGATTTTAAGTGTAATTTTCTTACTAGAGAATGCTTTAATAAATTAGTGGTTGACGACCTTGTAAAGAAGAACGATCCTTACAACAAGACAAATACAGCTGATTCCATCAAAATGAGGGCTGATGATGTTTGGTGTTATTGTAATTATAATATTGATGAATTTATTGTATATTAAGCTAGCATTGCTTTGTAATATTATTAATAACAAGTCGATTCCATCAAGATGAGAGCATGATGAATGTATTGCTTTCGTTTTGTTATAAATTAAGCTAACATATGTTTTAATGTCTTGGATTACTTTATAAATGTGTTGAGATCATTCTTAATGTAATTTTCTTGGGTATTCTTATACCCTATTCTAATGTTTTAATAATATAAACTTTTTTGCTGTTAAAAAAAATAACACAAGCTTCAGATTTTATAAAAAGAATTAGAAATTATATTTGTATCGCTTTCAAAAAAGAAATTATATTTTTATTTATGAGTCTATTTTGTTCTATATAGACATTCTATATATAGTGCACCATCGATTTATAAATTTAAGTTTATTTTATTTAATTTAACAATGACAAAAATTTATGTGTGACCGTCTCACTAAATGTGACGTGTGACGGATAAAAATTGATAATATTTTAATAAAAAAATAATACTTAATAATTTATAAAAAGTGACAATGATGCATTGGACTATTTTATAAATAATTTATATTATAAAACATTTTTAATAAAAAAAATAACAAATTGTATTACTGTATCACCATACCACAAAACTAGGAAAATGTCAAATATTTCTTACAATTTTTATCACCAAACTCGAGAACTAATTTTATTTCTTATTAAATTATTTAAAACAAAAATATTTATTATATCTCATACATACACTCTAATGCTCCGTTTGATAGCCGTAATATGGGCTTTCCATATCAATATCAATTGTAATGCCTCTTATGATGTTTGATAGCCCACACATCATCACAGGTACTCTTTTTTTATAATTCAGACACTTATCTTTATTTAAATCTCATTTTTAATATATATTCACTTATCTTATCTCGTCTATCAATCAATCCCTTAAAATACAATATTTTGATCTCCACATTCGACTCATACACGTAGGGAAGAATTACATGACTCGGAAGAATTACGTATCTTTATATTAAAGAGTATACAATTTTTAATACTAAGGGTATGGGTACAGCGCCGTACCCCGTTAGCACGTTTTTGTCAAATTAAAATTAATAGCAGGCATTTACATCTTACACAAAAAAGAGTTATGTATTAGAATGCTTTTTTATATAATTACATGTGTTTATATATCATTAGACGAGGAATGAATATATTAGTAACACTATATTATTATGAAACAATTTATTAAAATTTAAATTTAAATTTAAATAATTTTATTTAATATTTTCATTTTAGAAAGGAAAAAAAACTTACATACTTAGTTACATATGCAGATACTTATTGTAGTATTTAATTAACACCCAACTTGTTCAATTAAAATTAATTAAAAAATTCCAAACAAAGATTCCAAACTAAATCAACTCTCTTTTGAAAAGCATCTGGATAAATAATATTGCAGTCTGGATTGTAAGTGTAAATATTACTAACAAAAAAGGATAAGTAGCAGTCTTCATTTCCAGCAAAAATATTGTTGAAATCCTCACAATATTGAGTGAGGTCTTGAAGATGAGATAGATCAGTCTTGTAACAAAAGAAGTTGGTAATAGCATTAGTAGATTCATTCTTCAACTTATCATCAGGCCCACATCCATCAACATATTCAAACTTATCCAAGATTACCATTATAATCATGCATAGAATTACTACTCTACCCTTGCTTTTACATCCCATGTTTACAAATTTGGGATCTACAAATTAGTACAAGCTTTTAACCAATTTATATGAATTTACCTACTAATTAGAACTCCTATTTAAATGAGCTTATTATGAGGTAGGATGCATTCAATATTCATAACAACTCAATTTAATTCAGACTTTAACGATTATTTGCATTAATTACATTTATGATGGTCAAATAAATATTTGGAAAAATATCATAAATCCGTTTTTTTAAGTATGATTAATTCAAATTTTAGTCTTTTCTATATACAATTCTTAATTTCATTTATTTTTTTTATTTTATGTGTAGCGGGTAGTTGTATTAGTAAGTATGTGGACCCTATGTTTTAATTGTATTAGTAGGTGTGTGGATCTCATATTTTTTTGGTCCGTTATTTTATACTCCATCCGTTCATCTGATAAGTATCCATTTTGTCATTTTGGTCCGTACCAATACTAAGTGTCCATTTTCTTTTTGGGTTGATGCGACACAACAAAATAATATTATTATACTCAACCACTTACACATGGGGCCCACACTCAACATTAATACAATTATACACTACATCCATTTAATTAACGGAAAGTCCATATGTCCGCTGGGATATAATTTTTCTTTTAAGTTAGTAAGTCCCACTACAACAAAAAAACATTACGATACCAGTGAATAGACTACATAAATTAGAAATATGTGTAGTCGTATGCTTTAAATATGTTGTCTTATAATTTTTTTCACGCACAAAGACTACACATATTGACTGGTGGTGTCTTAATGTGGTGTCAAACATGTTATTTTTCGAGTGCAGATGGAATTCCAGAAGCTCCAATTAAATAATAACTCCGAGTGGGAGGAGTCCGAAGTGGAGCCTCTCCACCTAGGTATTGGGAAACCACAGCCTCTTCCCCTATACCGCAAGGCTGCGATTTCCCAATGCCGAGGTGGATAGCCTCCACAGCCTCCTCCCACTCCGAGTTATTATTCAACCGGAGGATTTTGGGATCCGGCCTGCATTAGACAGGAATATCCCCATTCCAAACTCAGGAAAGGACACCCCATTAGCCGGCCATATTAGATTGCCCCGCGAGCAAGATTTAGGGAAATATTGGAATCCACAGCAGCATTGAAGAGGGCCAGCATGACTAGGGCACACACTTCATTTTTGTTGGCTATTATGTTTTTTAAGCAAGAGATATGTATATATGATTTTGCAAGAGTGAGACTGTGAGATAGAGTGGAGTATATCAATTGGCCTTCCGCTTGCCCCTACATATAGACATCCTAGTATATAATTAAACATGTACCCACCCTTAATGGAAGACTAACTTGCATTAATTAAGCACCTAATATTAGGTTATCACCCATCCCTTAAAAGGAGTTTGTATATATAAGCACACCCATCCTATATAGACACATCATATACTATACTCAGTCTGCTTGACTATATATAGTATAAGCACATGGCACACCCATTCTACATGCACGATGCTTGATGATGTTTTAGAGTATCATTATAGATAAAATAAAAAAAAAATGTTAATTAGTTGTTATGTCTTTTTAATGTGTACTAAATTATGTATTAGAGTATGATTTTAAATTATTATAATATGATTAATTACTGTCATACTTTAACTACCAATAAGAAGTACTCCCTCCGTCCCATTCAAAAAATTCATTTTTGCTATTTTGGTCATCCCACTCAAATGGTCTCATTTCTTTTTTTACACACATGGGACCCACGCACACCCTTTAATACAATAAAATATGGGGTCCACACTCCCACTAATATAATTACCTACTACACATTAAATAATAATACTCCTTAATCCACGTGCCAAAAAGCAAAAACAACCCTTTTGGCGGGACGGATGGAGTATATTTTATCTATATATTCGTCTCATTTAAAGAGTTAAATTAACTGTTTGTACGGAGTATCTTAATGTGTAATGGATTAAGAGATATAATATTTTAATGTATAATGTGTAGATGTATTAGTATTGTATTGAGTATGAGACTCATGCATCAATCAAAAAGTACATGTAAGTCTTGTAGTAAGACACCTAATTAGCAAAATGTAATAATTGTAAAATATAATTCTTGAACGAAGAAAATTTAATTCTATTAAAATTTACATATTATTATGGTTAAATAAAACGCACACCTATTAATTTAACCGAATTTTTGTGTGCGACCGGTTATATCCATGAACACTGGGAATGCTTAATATTATTATTGTGAATGAATATAGTAGAGTAATTTTAGGTATTGTAAAGACAAACGCTCAATATTTTAAGTAGTAATACTTCCGAAAAGAAAACACGTAATTATAGGCATTTTAAGAGAAATTTTCAATATTCTAAAAGGTAACACTTCCAAAAAGAAAGCACTTTACCCGTTACACCCTAGCATCCATAATTAATTTAAAAGAAATAATATTATATTATTTCTTTTAAATTAATTATGGATGCTATATATATATATATATATATATATATATATATATATATATATATATATATATATTAATTTTTTCGTGAGTTTGTAGCGAAATTTTCACTCGGATAATCTTCATCGCAATTTTTATTTTTATTTTTTCGACAATATTTGCACCTCAATCAATTAGTGACGAAGACAGGTGCATGAAATTACTTTGCCTAACATTGCTAAAATTTGTCTGCGAAAGATTCCTCAATTCAAATAATTTGTGTAATCTTGTTTTTAGATTAGGACTGCTACTAATTTTATACTACAATAAACATATTTGGGAAAACACGGAAACAGTAACTTTTTTCAATTGAAGAAAATGATGGAGCAAAAGTCATTGAATTAGGAGGACCTAATTCTTTTGATTTGAGTGAAATAATGTCTATTTAATTTTTTGATAGCAAAAATTGATTGAGGCATCGAGGATGATAATTTATTTTTTTAAAAATGAATATATCTTTTAATTTAATTAAAAAACATGTCATTCTTTTTTTTTTCTGTTAATCTTTCCCTAACCTTATTATATAAGACGATCACACTGTTCGTTTGCTCATTTTAAGTATGATTTTCTTTTATATCGAAAGTATATAAATGAATGACAAGGTGTTAGCATGAAAATTATTTTAAGGATAATGTAACCTACATGGCTACTATCCCCTTTTAAGTTCCATTATATCGGACCCTTACTATTGGGTTTAGAAGATAAATAATTGTCCAACATTTAAACTTTGTGGATGGTATTTTTGATATTTTTTGTTCATGTGATTTGATTTAATTTTTTTTTTTTTTGCTTTCAAAAAAAAAAAAGAAGATAAATAAATACCATTAGTATACAATCTTCCTTGTTTTCAGCAATATTTTAAGTTTTATTTAGTGATATTATAAGTCAGTACGAACCAAATACTCCCTATTTCCATTTCGTGAGCAAATCATTCAAGGATGAACCACAAAAAGAAGTGTTCTACTTAGGCTGGAATGGATGGAAACTGGAGTGCTACATAATTTACATAATTTAGTAAAACATGGTAAATAAAATATTTATTAAAAAATTCCCAATTTGGAGGAGGGATGGTAGACATAAAATTAGGAGTTAGCTAGTTGTCAAAATTTTGATTTGAAATGAGTGTCTCAATGTAGACTGATCTCATATGATATAAAAGAGAATAATTTGTTCCTACTAAGTGTCAACTAATTCCACCCTACCAAATACTTTTTCGTTGAATCAATTGACTCTATTCATGAAAATAAGCTAGTTTGCAATAAGCAAAAACACTTCGAGACAAGCTCATTTTAAATTGACGTGAATGAACTCTTTTACGCAATAGTACGTGTTCATTCGCAACCCAGTAGTATGTGAACTCTTTTGGCGTGAGAGAGATAAATCATGATAACTTAACCGACCAATAAGAGCTAATCATTTAAACCCATTACACAAGGAACCCTTTAATTAAGAGGTTGTTCCCACGCTGAACGAAAAAATATATTGAAAAACTTGTTATTTCGACTTTGTTTTCATTTTAAAAGATATAAAATTTAATTTATAAAGGACGTATTAAAATGAAAAATATGAATAATTTTACGGGAAGTATATATATTTTCCTATTGCAAAAGACAACTTTTTTGTTAAACCTAATAGGCAAGAAATGAGTATAATTATTGTTGTAAATAAACATGGAGTACAATATAATTGCAATCCACCAAATTCAAATTACATCATTATTAATTAAATTTCTATAAATAAAAAATTGTAAAAAAAAAATTAAAAAATTTCAAATGCATCTCATATCTCGTAAATGAATTAAAAAATCCACGGGTTATATAAAAAAAATTACGAATTTTACCTTTTGAAATTAATTATATACCATTGACAAATTGAAAAAAAAAATAACAAAAAAAAAGCTAATTTCTAAGTATTGTTGTAAAATGCACTCAAATATCAAAGGTGGAGTTTTTTTAGAAATTTGGTGCATATTGCAACAATACTTATATAAGAATGTAATTGGTTTATGAGAGAATATTTTATTCACACATTTACAAGAATACATATACCAGTTTACAGAGATGAGATACATGAATTACAAATGAATGCCTAGCACTAATTAAGGGATACCATAAATAAGTACACACACATTACATGGAAGAAAGTTAATATACAACATATTACAAGGATGTACAGCTCATGATACTCTATCAACTTATAATTATGATTTTTTTTTATTTTTAAAAAGTGATAATTAATTTGCAATTTGATTAAAGTTCATAATTTATTTATTTTTTCAATTAACCCAAAATTCAATGAAGAAAGCTGAAAATTTCCCTTCTATGATCATTTTCTACAGTTAAATTTAGTAATACAACAATAATTAATGTATTAATTGGAAGGCTGACCCTTAAACATTAAGTTATAATTAATGAATGTGTGTGTGTTGGTTTCAAGTTAGATTGATGTTATGATCGATTCTCGTTGCATTTAAGCTAGTTATATATTCAATAAAGTACATATTTCATTATATATATATATAATAATAAGAATTCTTACAAAAACTTAATTAATCTCCAATTAAGAATCAAAATGATGTGTGAATTTAAGAGCATGATCATGTTAAAAATAATACTAATAATGATTGAAGGTGTTAATAGTGAAGAGGTGTGCGAAAATAAGTTGACTAGAAAATGCTGGAATTTGTTCACAGATTACATTTGCAGTGGGAAGAATTATTCTGAAGGTGGTTATGTTCTCAACAATTGCTGTGTTGATTTTATGGACAATTATTCCGAAAAAGAGTGTTTCTATAATCTTTTGGTGGCCAAACTCCTCAAACATAATCCTTTTCATAATACAAATACATTCCACATTTTGGACAGAGCTCATGATGTTTGGGGCCATTGTCATAACTGGGATGGACAATTATACAAACCGGATCCCCTATAAAATAGGTGTTTCATTTCGTATTTCACTCTTTAATCGAATAATGTGTACGTGTCATTATTAGTTTCTAATTAATGACATATGCTCTTGAATGGCTTATTTTCTACCCAACTCTTAAATAAAACTATGTTCTTTCCTCTTAATACATCATCTATATTCAAGAATATATGCTCAAATGGACCGATTATTGCATTAATTACATTTATGATGGTCAAATAATTTTACCATATATTAAAGCACTTGTGTGATATATTATAAAGGAATAGTGATAACATTAAAAAAAGAATGTGATAACTTGTAAATTAATCTTATTACCACACCTACTATAATTTTATTGATTGATCCTGTTAGATTTTTCACGACGTAGGTTTAATAAATGGGTTAATTGCAATAAAAAAACCACAAATTTTACTCTTATTACAAATTAATTCACACTTTTGAAAAATTGTAAAAAAACCACCACCTTTAAAAATTGTTACAAAATGCAAGCAATTTATAAAATTAAAAATAAAATCTAAATTAACATACTCTATTTATATATTAAACATACTATCTCACAAGAGAATTGCGCTAAATATGTAAGGAAAAAAAATTGAATAAAGGTACCATAAATTTTTATATTAAAGTATACTACAATTAATACTAAGAATAACTTTTTTAGAGCATCAAATCTAGGCACACGGTACATACGCCTGGACACAAGTTTTATCTCTAACTAATTCCAAAAAATTTTACTCCATACTACAAGTTATCCTATTAAGAATTATGAAACTGTGGTAGTAAAACATCCAGTAAATTTACACACAAAACAAGTTCTGTGAAATTTATAACATATGAGCAATTCTGTTTGTGGAAAGAGAACTAAGATTCACATTCTAACTACTACGAAAACATAGAGAGTAAACGAGCAGATTTTGACAAAATCATACGTCTGTAGTATGCGCCTTTCGTTCCTCTGTCAACTGTGCGACGCCTTCCTCTAACTGATAACACACGAACGCATAAAAAGAAGCAGCTATTCGATTCAGTTGTGAAACATGTACAGTGGTTGAATCAACAGATATTACATTACACACTCTCAGAATGAGGGTTGTCATAGGTTTCAAGAAGTGGTTCCTTGCTTACCGAAGTAGGGTTGGCAGGATCATCCGTCTTCTTGGCCGGATATAGCACATAATGCTGAACCATGAACAGAATATTGAAGAAGATTGACACCTACAAAAGAATCAGTTTGCCATTTCATATTTTGGACAGTGCAAAGATGCAAGGAATATGATGTGGATTTAAGTACAAATGCTGTTTCTTACCAGGGATATCATCGTCTTCCCAAGGTTGCCATAGAAATTCACCCAAGAATCTGTCGCAACCAAGTGAGAGCATACTAAGCCTCACATACATTTCCCACAAAATCAAGCAAGTTTATAATATATTTGATGAATTACATACTCTGATCTATGGACTGCACAGCCATCTGACTGTAGTTGGTTACTCCTCCAAAGAAATCGAGCAAGATGTTGCCAATGCTAAACCCAACCGTGCTTTTACGTCTAAAGTTTAAGACTACCAAAGTTTTTAATAAAATAATTCAACATGAGCTTGTAAGTTAAAGTTCAAGATCAATTGCAAGATATTTCATGACATAAAGAATTCAGAAGTTCGAGGAGAATGATCGTAAACGCAATGAATGTCCAAGACCATGATTTCATACACACCTGAGGAATGTATTTGATGATTGTCATAACAACCTGAATAATGCTGCAAAAAAGGCAGAGAGAATCAGGATGTCTTATTGTTTAGAATGTTTGTGGTGTGATTTAATCAATATCCACAGAGGTTAACAATCCAATAATGAAAAGCTAATGCAATTCTCTTGTTTCTCATGAGAACCTCTGATGAATGGAAGGGAGGCAACTTACTTGAAGCAGGAAATCAACCACAACCAGGAATGTCTTGGTATAGCAAAGAACACACAAATCGCAGCAGATAACCAGGCCCCAGAAACAATTACCATAGCAAGTTTAGAAACCTTCTAGTTTCCATGCTTTCGAATAAGCAATGAAAGTTAAGAACTATAAAGCATGATCATTTAAATTTTCTGGTTCAAAAACATACTGTCCCATAAAGAGAACTTCTTTCACCAAATTCCTGAAATCAAACGACTTATTAAACACTATGCCAAGAAACATTAGGTATCCACACTTCCCATTTAGGATTCTCATGTTGTAAAATGTAAAAAACCACACATGAACATCCATTTCCGACAGTAGTTCAATCTCATGTTTTATTTGACCACTCAACTATAGACTATAGTGATGATTTCCATATCATACAAGTGAAGGTGTGGTGGTGAAACGAAACACGAAAAGCACACTCCCACACCCTCCAAAATCTATGACATTAATTATAAACAACACCCCCTCCCCCACACCCAAAGCACACCCTACCCCTAGTCCAATATTGTCTTTCTTACATCATATACTATTTCACCCTCACTGCACAGTCCCACAACTTTGCATATCCACATGATAATTAAAACAATTCCCACCCCCACCCCCACCCCCACCACTCATCCAATTCTTGTTTCCCCATTAAGTGCTAGGATAATGAAATATAGGCTGTCAAAGTACGACTTACATCATATATTACAATCTGAAACAAGGTAAAAGCAGTCAATAAAACAGCATGAGTTGAGAATGCCACATCATTAGCAGCAACAGGTATCATCTGCAAACCACAGCAACACATAAACCTCAATTCTTAAAACACAATTAATCTAAGGAAATACCCATGTAAAATTTGCTTCTTAATCACAATTAATCATGCAAATGAAGGAATTATAACCTCATTATGACCAAATTTCTCTCGATACTGCTTCTGCACAGTTGAGCTAAAGAAGAGGACAGCATTGTAGATGAGATACGATGAATGCTTAGTCAGATTCAACAGCACAAAATCAAAATTCAACCCACCACACTGCCCGAACAATCAAAAACAAAAACGTAAATCATAATTATAGCAATTAAAAAAAACCAGGATAAAACAAGAGAAATTCAACAAAATTAAATCGAAAAATGAAACCTTTTCCTTCGGAAGTTCAAGGAAACTTGAAGGTAGAAACTGATGGACCAAGAAACAAACGCAATCCATCCCAAAACATAGTACAAAACCTCCAGATGAACCGAATTCCAGGACGACATCAATCTTATCAAATCTTACTGTCTTCGGATGTATACACTATGTTTCTCAGAATTGGGAATCATTCAAAAGGAAGAGTGTAAAGTGTGGAATGCAGTAGCGTATATATACATACGCGGATGTGTGTATAACGTATGGATCTACGAAAGGGAGGGTCCAACATAACAGAAATACAGAAATAGGCAACTGTGACTTAGACAATTCAAGGAGATAGTGAGATAAAACTACTCCCGAGATGATCGAAGTGAATGGGACCCGGTTACGCAATCCGGGCCCTGAATGAGCCCGGATTATCATCCACATTCAATTAAACAGGTTCAGATTTTTTCGTCAGCCGGTCTTCGTCCGGTTCAAGAATCTTTGATTTTAAGGAAAGTAGCGTCAATATCAGGGGATAATTATTTGTTAATTACTACATCTAAAATACTACTTAATTTTTAATACAAAATTTTCTAAATCTCCTCCCGAATAGAAATTTACGTGGTTTAATTAAATTATTTGTTTATTTAATTTAATTATTTAAATTATTGTATTTATAAATCTAAAATTAAAAGAGAAAATTTTAAAATATTCAATATTTGTTCTGATAATTTTTTTTATTAATAATTTTTTAAAATTTTATTAATTTTGTTTCTTTAAATTTTTTAATAACTTTTTTGTTTTTAAATTCACGTTCAATTTTTTATTTTTATTTAATTATAACTTATCGTTTTCTTTTTTAATTTCTTTGATCATTATGTATATTAAATTTATGAAAAGGATTAATTATCATTAAAATACCTATTTAATGTGTTTATGCTATTTTTTTTTATTTTATTGTATGAAGTATAATAGCACACGTATGATAATTGAATGTTAAAAAGTTAGAAAAGTTTTAGTTGGGCTCGGGTTAAGGTAACCACAAAATGCAGTTACTAGAACCCAGTTCAATTGGGCTCGGCAAGATTCGAGTAGCTGAAGATTTTCTTGAAATATTATTGAGGCCTGTTTGAATGGGCCCGGCCCACCTAATTTCCTTTACACCCTTGTTGATCACAGGAGAGCGTATTAGGAGGTACATTATTCAAAGATAGGACATAATTCCTAGGGTACAATTATGAGAAATTTTCAAGAATAACAAATCACAATTCAGCTGCTCAACAATCAACATAACTATCAAATCCCTCGAAAATAAATTCTGAATGCAAGCAGGCACACTTGAATAATCACCTAAAAATTTATGATGATAGCTCGAGTTTCTTGATATTCTGGATCTGCAATCCAGGATTCAATCCTTTTGGGCAAGCTTTGGCACAGTTCAGAATGGTATGGCAGCGATAAAGCTTGAACTCATCATTTACAGAATCGAGGCGCTCCTTCGTGTATTCATCACGACTGTCCATAATCCATCTGCATTGAGAAACAGAAACACAGATGTGGTATGAATATGTAAGAGAAGGGAACACACATACCAGTGGTTTCCTTACCACTACACAAATTAAGAAACACCTCGGCAATACATAACTCTAACAAATTAAACCATACAAAGATACTCATTTTCCAATTATAACCAGATTATGCCATGAGAAACACTATCAAGATTCTTGAATGCCCTACCCTATGTGCCTCTTAATTCTTAAAATATGCTTGGGAATCAGCCTTGAGAATGGCTCAACTAGAGCATGGTTAATAGATACTATTATTCATTGAAGCCTTAAATATAGAACGGCTAACTAGGTATACAGTGGTGCAACTATGATTTGTGGACTCTTCTTGAATCTTGATCTTCATCCAAGTTCCTACTCAAATTATAAAAGTTTCCATTATCATATACTAGAATTAGTTGGGCATAGGAACAGATTTACTATGAAAGTGAGCACAATTCACCAGCTCAAAACAGATATAGAAGTCCCAAGACTGAGCAGTGTCCAATCAGGCTATGTCTGTGGTTTAGACTTAAAACTGTAAACAGGGGACATGTATTTTATGATTCTAATACAGAAAGAAGGTGCCAGTGAAGTGGAACAGCACATGATCACAAGGATTAACACAACACAATCTCAAAACCATCATGTGAAAAATACAGCCAGCAGCCAAAAATCAACAAGACTTAACCTTCAACAAGCATTTTAAGACATTTTTTCTGCTTGCAAATAACTGGAGCAGGATACTTGTAAGCAATCAAGCCAAATTATATTAGAAACAGCATCAACCAAATCAAGCTGCAGTGAAGGGGATAGAAAGGGGATAGAGTTACGATAGAGAGGTTTGAAATCTAGCTGGAGTGAAGCCCCAAATCAATTCAATTGATAAAATTTATTAACCATACGTATATTAATAAATCACAAATAAGGGACCATATTAATCGGAATCTGATGCTGCTTCCGCCATAGTTCCTGATTCTCCCTCCGCCATATGTAACAAAGATGAGCTTACAAGAGATGATTCACGCTGAACTAGGATGCTTTTACATTTCCCCCAGTTGACAGGCTAAATTTAACTATAGATGCATACATACCGATACGCATCAAGCATATGAACGCAAATTCAACAAGAATTGTGTGTGATATTTAACTAGAGTGAAAAGTACCCATCTACGTCTCCCAGATAAAATTCACATAAGAGCCTCATTTCACTGAATCTCAAAAACGCAAACGAAATTGGGGGAGAAATTGGCATTACCTGTTCGCGTGCAGCAGCGCAGCAGGACCCAAATACGACTCTGGATTCCACCAGTAGCTAGGGCAGGATGTGCTGCAGCAGGCACACAGAATGCACTCGTACATCCCATCAAGCTTCTTCCTATCCTCCTTACTCTGCAGAACCTCCTTCCCCGGCGTCTCTGGCGGATTCTTCCTCTTCAGCCATGGCTCAATCGACTTATATTGATTGTAAAAATTAGTCATATCCACCACCAAATCCTTGATCACAAACATATGCGGCAGAGGGGTGATCATCGTCGGCCCACCCGAGGGTATTTTCGTCAGACAAGCTAGACCATTCCGGCCATCGATGTTCATAGCGCAGGAGCCACAGATTCCTTCACGGCACGAGCGCCGGAAGGTCAATGTTGGATCGATCTCATTTTTTATCTTAATTAGCGCATCGAGAACCATCGGACCACACTCCTTGAGATCAATTTCGTAATTTTGGAGCTCGGGCTTTTGCGGCGAATCCGGGTTCCATCGGTAGATTTGGAACGTTTGAGGGGTGGACGCCGACTTAGCCCTAGGTTCCGCCTGTTGCGCCGCCGCCTCCGATGCGTATTCACGGAAAATAATGGCTCTAGCCGCTGGGGACACAGCGGGAAGCCTGGACATCGCTCGTCGGACCATCCCAGTCGCCATGGATCCAAAGAGATTGAATTCTGAGCTTTCTAGAGAGAGAAAGAGCGATAAGATCAGCACGATACGGGCGTGTGTTTACCTTACTACTAGTCAGTGGAGATAGGGTAGAATGACTGAAATAGGTTCAAATTAGCATACAACGAAGTATGGGCTGTGGGCCAAACCTGTAAGGGTAGTTTTGGAAAATCCCTATGCGAAAGGGAAACCGTAGATTAAGATGACGTGGCGCGAAATGGGCGGTGGAAATGGAAGGAGGTTAACGTGGATACTTCATTCAACATTTGTTCTCCTATTTTAGGTTTGTGTATATGAAACTGAAACGTCGCCGTTGCGAATTTGTGCTTAGATGGGGCCTTATCTTGTAGCTACTAATTTCAGTTGGAAAGTCTTTCTACCATACCTTCTACCATTTGAGTTATGCCATAGAGAATTCAATTCTAATTTGAGTTATTATTATGAGTGAAAATGACAAAAAGTAGCCACTATTACTTAAAAGTAACTTTAAGTAGCCACATGTGTTATATACAATTTATTCTAGTCATTTTTAATGGAATTGACCAAAATACCCTTGAGAGGGACCCACTTTTCACGTGTTTGAGGAATCAGATTCCTCATTTTTTTGACCAAAAGTATCAAAAGTACAGTAGAGGAATCTGATTCCTCTCTATTTCTGTAAAAAGTGTCAAAGTACAACTATGTTGACATATGCTCCCTCATATGCCTATAAAAAATGAGGTATATATAAAGGCGGTCCAACTATCATGGTGCATCATACACATATATTCATTTCATTTTTCAAGTTTTTTGTTCGAGGTTTCAGCATTTGGGGAGCAACTATTTTTTCTAGTTCTTTAGAGGTGTGAGAATTTGTGAAACAGTAAGATATGTTTTTAAACTTGTTTTAAAAGCTATGAATACATTAATTTGATCATTTTTACATGTCTCAGGAGTGTATATTATTTATTCAACGTTTTATAATAGAAATAATAAATTGTCGAATAGAGTAAGTGGAGTATAAAATGTTTCCACATTAAATTTTTTCATATTTTTAAATAAGAAACAAGTAGGCCAAATAGAACATGATTTGTAGGCCGAATATAACAATTATGTATGCCGGATATCAGAAACGTTGGCCGAATAGGCAAAAAAATTATCTCTTATTTTTAAAAAAATAAGTAGGCCGAATAAATCAATATTTGTAGGCCGAATAGGCAAACTTTCTTGGACGAATAGAAGAGACGTCGGCCGAATAAGAGAAAAATGTATCCACATGAAATTTTGTCATTTTTTCAAAAAAGTATAAGTAGGACGAATAGAACAAGTATTTTAGGTCGAATAGAATAGTCTTATGGGCCGAATACAAGAAACGTAGGCCGAATAAAAGATCTAAATTTTTCCACATTTAATTTTTATTTTTAAGAAATATGTAGGCCGAATAGAGCAATATTGGTAGGTCGAATAGAACAACCTCATAGGCCGAATAAGAGAAACGTAGGCCGAATAGAAGAAAACATACTGAGATTTTTAAAGGCATCTCAAGGTAGGCCGAATAGTGAAACAATGTTGGGCCGAATACAATAATTCGTTGGCCGAATAGAGTACAATATTGGACGAATAGAATAGTTGCAATTAATTTTATAATGTTTTAATGTTGTCGTCATTTACATTTACTTGAAAAAATATGCAGATGAGCTATAAAACAGCTGGGATGAGTTGGGGTGGATATTGGGATGGGTTACTATACAAAGGTGGACAGGTTCGGTGGTTATACTTGCGGGAGGACAATCTGTATTATACTAGTATGCTATTAGAAATTCATAACATAATACAAGCTGATTTGAATTATTGGGGTTATAAAGTTCATTCTCTGGTCGAGTACAATGGTCGTATGTCTAAATATAAGATAAAGAATGATGCACGTGTGGCAGAAGTTTTTAACTGTGTTGATGTAGGAATGGTGTACGTGACACTCCTTCCTATCGCTGGCAATGCATTCGTTCAACATTCTGCACAAGGTTCAGGGCATAGTTTGGATTTAGGGTTGGGTTTTTATGATGGAAGTGCTGGTTCGAGCAATGACCCATGTACGAGGGCACAGTCTAGTGGTAGGCCTGATTTTGATTTGAATGTGGAGTACAGTCCGGCCTTAGAGATGCAGCAGTTTGGTTTAGAGAATTTGTAGATGCTAAAGGTGATGACAACGCTGGTGAGGATGAGGATGATGTACATGCTTATAATGATGATGTTGAGCCGGGGAATAGGACTTCAAAGAAGAATACGAAAACAACAACGATGATATACAACAGTATTGTAATCAGTCTTCTAGCGAAAGTGATGATGATGCTGAGGAGAGAAGAATCCAATTGTATGAAGAAGTCTGTGATTACATACGTCAGAGAGGCGGTCCTAGCTTTCTTGAACTGATTAGTCGCGACTTGTCCCATCCTGAAATACAGCCACAAGATTTTTAAAGTATACGATCCACCACCCGTCCTTGGTTGATTCCAGGTATGAATACTATGTTTATTTAGAATAGAACTAAAGTAAATTTCTTCTTTAAACTAATGCACCTGATACGTTCATAGGCACTCCGGACCAAGCTGACAGAGAAGATCAGATGAATGTCCCTAACTTTGATGCGTCTGGCGTTCTTCACGAGAAAAGTGTATTTAATACGAAAGAGAAGTTGCAGATAGTTGTAGGAATGTATAACTTGCGGAAATGAGTGGAGACCATTGTTGAAAGATCTAGCTCGACCAAATATAACGTGGAATGTAAGCTAAAAGGTAAAACAGGTTGTCCATTTGCGATGCACGCAAGAATGAGATATGGGCTGTGGGAGGTGGTTAAATTCGTTCGACATCACAGTTGTCTAAATTATTCAGACAGGCCTACTCTTACACAAATGTCATCCAAAGTAATCGATCAATATTTTGTTATTAGGCAATTTAATAAGATTACTGGGCTCCGACCCCAGGGGATGAGAGCAGAGATTTTGAAGGATTTTGGGTTCGACATTAGCTACAATGTGGTGTTAAAGGCGAAACACCTAGTTGTTGGACACACGTATGGGATCACGACAGCTCATTTCATATGCTCTCTGCATATATGTATCAGTTAGAGTTGGCAAATCCCGATACGCACACCAGTATCTCCGTTGATGAAGATGACCATTTAAGGTTTTCATTTTATGCACTTGGAGCATTTAGGCGGGGATTTCTAGAGTCTGGTCATCCAGTCATTGTCATAGACGGGACTCATGTGAAGGGAAACCACAGAGACATTGTGTTCGTCGCAGTTACTAATGATCTAAACCATAAGATTTTTCCACTCGCCTTAGGGGTTGGCGACGTCGAGAGCAACATGTCGTGGACATGGTTTTTAGAAAGGCTTCGAGAGGCATACGAATGTCCACGAGATCTTTTGATAGTGTCAGATGGTCATCACAGTATCGTACATGTTATTTCTACTGTCTATCCTGATGCACATCACGGTTTGTGCGGTTATCATTTAAAGAATAGGTTGGCAGGTTATGAAAATAACGTTTTGTATAGATTTCAAAGTGCGATGGATGCATACCTATCGAGAGATTTTGATAGGTTAGTCTTCCAACATCCACTTCATCATAATTTCACATTTACGAATATCATCCATTCAATGGATTTTTTACTAATGTTCCCCTTTCCATATTTGTTATTTTCATCTGCATGAACTCATTGAGTGGACATCGGTCGTCGCAACAGTTAATGGAATTACTTGGTCGTGGGGATATGAGAAATGGTCAAGGGTCTATTGTCCTGTGAAATGGTATGAGTTTATGAACTCTACGTCAGCTGAGTCGTATAACAATACCATACTCTGGGCGCGCACACTACCTATATGCACACTGCTAGAGATTGCCCGCACAATCACCGAGAGGTGATTTTACGAATGTCAAACTCAAGTTGAGCAAGAGAGTACCATTCTCTGCAAGCGTGTCCATGACGAGCTAGTGGAAATTTCTCTTGATGCCAAAAAGCTCCTGGGAAATAAGTATGCGATCAAAGACGGTGATAAGCTATTCACTGTGGATTTGAATGAAAGTAGCTGCACATGTGAGAAATTTCAGAAAGAACTTATTCCATGCATTCATGCAATGATGGCAATTGAGTACGTAGTCATACGTCTTATTTACTTATATTGATCGTCTGAGTCTGTGATTCTTATAGTATACATTCTTCAGTACTTGCAGGTTGCCATCCAGTGGCTTCGTGTCTATCGTTTTCCATCGCACCAGTGTATTATGGATGTGGGCCAGTCCAGTGATGCATGTATCGTATTTCACTCAATGGGACACACCTGATAGTGTCCAGTCCCAAAATATTAATCCCTCGCTACCACACAGGCCGGCCGCCCGACCTCAAATGTCTCGGATAAGGTCAGGTGTGGAGTCATCCAGGAGACGTCACAAAGAATATGTTTGCTCACGCTGTCGACAGCAAGGTCACAATGGAGTAAATTGTACTGGAGTTTCGTCATCAAATAGCGGTCCACCACCTCCTTCGACGGCTTCCCCGAATCCCTATTTATGTAGACAGAAAAAATATGGCATTTGTGGTGAAATTTGGTATACTCGTCTACGTTGTCCTTCTAATTCTAGCAATAGTGTATAACTTATAATTTTATCAATATCTGATCTCTTTGAATGGAATGACAGTTCTGGACTTAGATTGGATTATCGTATAAAAAGAAAATAAAAAAGCGATTAAGTGTCCAACGGTAATAAACATTTTTTTAGTAATTAACGTAACATAATGTCATCCATTTTCATTAGTTCTAATATGAGTACATCATGCTGTGGAAATAATGGTACCAACCTAAAAGATTAGGAAAGCAATATGCCTCCGGTAACGCAACATGTGATCGGGAGTGTTCCAGTTAAAGTCCCTCGTTAATAACCCGTCTATGGTCCTAAGACACGCTGGGCTGCAACTGGAACTGTCCTCCTGTCTGTAACAAACCTCTGCGCGAGCTAGAGTCAATTGGAAAGTGTGCGGAACCCCTCGGGGGTCAATCTCATGCAACAAAGCTGGAATGACACGTCTGAATGGTAGAGTCTCTAACATCTGATGCTCCCTCATATCGGGCTCATCATCCCATCTATGCCGGAACGAGTCAAAACAAAAGAAGGTCATATCCTTCGTAACCAGTGCACATGGGTAGTAGTGCGTAGACGTATGGACTACGAACATAATCTGTCAAAATAAGTTAAGAGGAATGCATATATTAGATGTAGAATCCTTGGTCAAAGTAGGAGATATAATTATTTGATTACATCATGGGTTAAGATAAAATACCACGTCACACTCTATCCATGGCCTGGACCCCCTTCACACGGGTAAACTCCCTACTGTGTACTCACGAAGATCTGTCAACAATTCATCACTTATGTTGGCAAATGTCGTTCTATTATCTCTGTACCGCCTCATGTGCTCATTCCATACGGATTGAACTCGGACCTTAGAGGAAAATCATTGTATAAGATTGGTCTCAAAATTACATGGAATTTTTTTTCCATACATTGATAATGTGGTTGTTACTTACAGAGAATTGCATGTCCAGAATACAGTAGTTCCCGACATCCTGATGGACGTGTACGCCTATGGCCGCCGGTCGCTCTAATAATATCCGAAGGTATGCATCCAGATGCCGAAACATATAAAAATTAATTACAGAATATTGTGAATTAGTGAACATATTTACTTATTAAGTATACACATGAAGACTCTCTCAATTACCTGGTTGTCAAACCAAACACTGGGTCCTCCATCCCAGTGAAAAAATCACTACCCACTCCATAGCCGAGTCCAACTTCGACCCTGAATTCAACAATTCTTTACAAAAAGCACAAGTATTTAAAGTAATATATAAAAATGTCTAAAATAGTAGATTACCACTTACAGATCTTTGCTTATCTTAAATCGCTGGTACAATTGCCAGCGGCGCTTCCGTTCAGTCGTTGTGAATGGTGACTGTAACGCTGCATTTGAATTTCTTGGCCGCTTAGCACGCATCAAACCATCTTGAACCACACCAGGTGTGGGGTCCATCGGACTCACAGGATCCACCACTCTAGAAGGGGGAGATCTAACCTCTGACCTCGAGCTCGATGGCTCATACTCAGACTCCCGATTCTGCGAAATATCAGCTCGAAGGCACCTGAACTCCTGAGTAAGCGCAAGTTGAAATAAATGTTGCGTTTGATGCTCAGACACAATATGACATGCAAGTTGGGTTAACAACTCATCCTGCTGATCCAGCCTACGGAAAACCCTTTCTTTAAAATCCTGATCATATCCGTATTCGTCGTGATCATATCTGTGGACGTCACCCATCCCACTCCCACGAAATACTGGGGGGCTCATCCACTCCAGCGTCATAGTGCTGATGTCCATCATGCTCATTTATAGCTTGAGCATGCCAGCTAAGAGTGGAGGACGGAGGAACATGATGCGTGGGATCATATGAACTGGGCTCAGCATACCTCGTCTCTCCTGAATCATATCCACTGTGGTCAGGGCTAGGAGTATAGGGAGGTCGGTAAGAACATGGATCCCAATTTGACATCTAAGTTGAAGGATCATCCGTGTGCTGGCCATTCCACTGATCCTCAACAGCTACACCCGAATAGTATTGTTGATCATATGGATTACTAGTAGGATCGTATGCCTCTCCCGCGGTCTGCTGCTCCAGATATGAGAATTCAGGTACCCGGATGACCTTTCGTTGGGGGTTAGAAAATGACTTGGTGTACAGCCTCATGATCAAACCCTGCAAATGATCATCCTCTATGCCAATCCAATAAACTTTTCTATGCTCATGGGGAAAATCCACCACTACAAGATCCTGATTGAAAAAAATCAATACATTTAGATACAATATAACTGATTTGTCTGTACCAAAATGGATTAATTATTTATAAAAATTTAGATTGCATACCCAAGAAAATAGATTTCTATCAACCTTCTACACCTTACGAAAAATCCATTTCAAGCAAAGTGGCCAAGCATTCTCTCTATCGGTAGGGACATGGCCATACGGTGCAGCAAAGACAGGTAGACGCTCGTACGCCCAAATCTGTCACACGTAAACTACATATGTTTGATTATTATTGTTGCTGAAACTAGTAATACACTATAAGTTTAAGTGATCTACTACAACAAGTACCAGGAGTGCAAATGTGCACTCGTAAAAGTGGTATCTATACTTGTTGGGGTTTGCTCCTTCAGGAATTTCGGTCAAAATGTCTTCCATAAAGTGAAATAGAGTCATATAACTGACCTGGCCCCAAAGGAATAAATCTCATCTACGCTCGTCCTCTACTAGCACCCAAGCCCAGTTGTCTACACTCACCTTGGTAACATCTGATCAAAGTCACAGGCAATCTCACTTACTAATGGTCTTTAACCCTGACCATAATACGTATCGTACACCCCACCAGGCGGGATATGATACGACACGTTCGGATCAAATCTCACTCTATCCCGAAAGCAGAGCTCCATTATCCGCATGAACTCTACACTTCTAAATCTAAGGCACTCGTTTCTAACCTGAAAATGTCTAGCAGTTATATCATCCCCGCTAAGTATGATCTCTCGTGTCATGAGACCGTGGAGATTAGCATGCGCGTTTCAATCGTCGTAAAGATCCCAATAATGACCAAAATAGGATCTCCTGAACATCTCCTCCGCATTACCCCCAACCTTTGTTAACTGCTTATGGATAATTTTCATAACAACCCCAGGTTTGCAGTAATTATGTATACTGCATTTCTGCCCCTGCATAGTTGGACGCTTCCACTCACCCTACACAAATTAAATTTTTTGCTAAATAATATGTAACACACATCATATAGATATACTCTGCATCAATTCAACCAGCTTACTTAATAAGACAATAAGTCATAATTATATCAAATAACAATAAGTTCATTGCAGCAACTGAACAAATATTGGTACACTCAATCATTTGTTCTATTCGGCCTACTTTTTCTTCTTTTCGGCCTACAGAAATGCTCTATTCGGCCAAGTTCAGTGCTATCACATTATTCCCACTTCACTTTGCTCAATTCGGCCTACACTATTGCTATATTCGGCCTACCAAATATGCTCTATTTGTCCAAGGTTAGTGCTATCATATTATTCCAACTACACTTTGTTCTATTCGGCCTACTGATTTGTTCTATTCGGTTTACAAAAAAACTCTATTCGGCCAACCAACATTTTCAAATATTCCAAAAAAATACACTCCTACACTTTGTTCTATTCAGCCTACACTTGTTCTATTCGGCCTACAAATTTGTTTTATTCGGTCTACAAAAAAGCTCTATTCGGCCAACCAACATTTCCAAAAATTTAAAAAAAAAACTCCTACACTTTGTTCTATTCGGCCTACACTTGTTCTATTCGGCCTATAAATTTGTTCTATTCGCTCTACCACAAAGCCCTATTCGACCAACCAATATTTTCAAAAAATTTTAAAAAAAAATAAACACCCCCAATGCGGTCCTACATTCTAAACATGATGTATACACAATTAAGTCACGTTCAACACATTACATTTCCAAACCACAACATGTATGAAACATTATACACAATGCATTCACATTTTACACATATAAACAAAACTACACAAAATATATGTCATATCCTCGAAAACGAGTACGACAAACTAAATGTAGGAAACATTATAAACAAATAACTCACAATTTAGAAATGCAAATAAAACTGTTTTTTATACATACCCGAAAATTTGTCTTTTCGAAAATTCACCAGAATCCACCTCGTCGGGAAACGCCTATTCCGGCAGATGGAAAAGAGAGACTGAGAAAGGGGTACTATAAATGGATGACACTGCACTATGTGCTTTGGGACGAAAGGGAGAGGAAGAGAGAGGATGTTGGACGAAAGATGAGAGAGAAGAAAGAAATTTAGAATGAAAATTATGTTAATGATATACCCCACCAACCCACATCCTAAATTTTAAATTGAAAATTTTTAAAACTCTAAATGTGGTCTACCAACCCACTAAGTACAATTTTAAATGTGGTCCACCCACTCCATTTACTCAGCCAAAACTGACATGATGATGACCTCTTATTTTCGTCCTTTATCTGACAGTTATGGGGTAATTTGGGGAGTCCACTAAATAGTGGTTAGTAAAAATTGTTCTTAAGAGATGTGACTACTTAAAATTATACTTAGTCAATAGTGACTGTTAAAAAATCGATCCGTTGTTGTTATTATTATTATTATTATTATTATTATTATTATTTTCATGTGAAGTAATAGAAATAGAAAAAGCAGGAGAGTCGTCCAATAATGACATGATCATCCATCCTTTAACATTGCATGATGATAATTGGTGTTTTAATTTAGGTGGTAACAAGTGTTTATTACGTGTACGACGTAGTATTATTAAATCATACCACAACTCTTAACTCTTTCCCTTCATTCTCTCTCTCTCCAACATATTCGTTTTTGTCAAATCCTGCATCAATCTTCATGAGGACGACTGTAAGGTTTTTATTTCCTTAATTGTTCTTCATATCTTTATTAATTCTCTACCAACACCAATTCCATTTTTATTGTGATCTTTTTGACATTATTTGTGCATAATATTATAATAATTATTATGGATTCTTGAGAGTTTATCTAAGAATATTAGACGTAAGATATAGTTAGATCATCCAAATAATCTTTTGTGGAATTATTGATAATTTTTCCATGCATTCATTAAATCCTTTGTTGCTAGAGATATAATAAAGAAACCATCAGATCTAATATACATATAAATACTCTTATTTTTCACCATAAAGATTTTATTTCAACAAAATATCATGCACACTCAATGCTATATAACTTATCTATATAAGATTTTAATCGACCCTTTCATGTAGTACGAGCAAGGTCGTAGACCATTGCCAAAATTTGGCGATTGGAACGTGAATGATCCAGCATCGGCGAATGGATATACGGTCATATTTTCGCAAGCTAGGGACGAAAAGAAGGCGAAGGCGAAGCCGACGCCTCCTCCACCTCCGCAGTATATAAAAAAGGACGTATCTCCGCCCCGGCGGCCACACGACAAATCTTATGACCCTACCAAGGTTGTCTCTACAACTAATCTAAACCTTGCAAATTGTGCTTCATCTTAATTTATTTTCATGTATTAATTTATAACACAAAATTCGTCATGTTTTTTTCGTTTTTCTGATCCGTCCATACCCAAAAAAATCATACATTTGTCCAATTACCTAAAAAAGACACTTTTGAAATTTAAAAATTGTTGCTCCCACACACTTTATTTACTCAAAATACACTAAAATATCCCAAGTAAACAAAGGTTGTCTATAAAGAAAAAAAAAATCATTATTCAAGTGCAAAAATTCAATGCCATAAATGAAATGATTTTTTTTTTTATCATTTTATTTGATAAGTTGAGAATTTTGAATAAAATTGCTCTTAATGAAACCTCACGAAGAAAAAATTGGAGCAAAAACTTGAACAAGTACGTACATTATGAAAATTTTGGGCCAGTTCAAAAAATTAGAGTGAGACTGAAGTGAGTTTTTTAGTATAATCATCTCAAATACGATAATTGGGTTGGATTATTATTATTTTACTTTTTTATTTCCTATTTTTGGTTGAATTTATCATGTTCACATTTAATTTCGGATAACTTCTTATGCTTAATTGTGTGATTAATTAATCTATTTTTATGCAGAAAAAGTGGCTGTGCTGCTTTTGAGGATGTTTAAGCTATAGAGTCATCGGAGAATCTATAATAAAATTAGAGAGAGCGGAGAAATTCAAGGCCAAGATTACATCATTTATCAATTCTAATTGTCATCATAATTAAGTGTATTAAAAATACATTATCTAGAGAATATGCACAACAATACTAATTTTGCTAAGACATAATGTTAGCAATATTACCTTCGAATTTGATGATCTCATACATGTATATCTATAAAGCTCTATCTATATATTGCACGTAAATCATCAAATAAGAAATAGCTACTATATTAATTAATTAAAAATACATTTAGAGAGAGTAGAAAAGCATCAAGTGAAATAATTTCTACTTAATTAATTGAAATTATACTAGCTAATTAAATTAAATAACTAACTTACATGAGCTACCTCACCATGAAATACTGAAAATAAAGTGTTACATGTAATTACTTTTGACCTTAATATACACTCTTTTATCACTTTGCTGGGCTTAAGCTTAACACCCCAACCTCTTTATACTTTAAATTAAATATTTTGGATCAAGTAGTATATATAATGAAAAGGATAAACTTAATTATCCTTCTATACAATTCATATTTAAAAATATTTTATTTGAACACCAAACGAGCATGGCACCAAACAATTATCTTACTCAGAAATTTTTCATAACAAATTTGTGTATAACATTTTATTTTGTTTTACCCCCAAACACCTTACTTAGAAAAAAAAATATATGACATTTTATATTCGACGCCAAACGAAAGCACTTCATTTAGCCACCAAATGGTCTTACTAGAAAAGAATTAGAAAATGATGAAATAATTAAGTGTAATATAACGAAAATAAGGTAAAATAAATCCTTAAAATCCCATCTAAAAAAACAACAAGAAATAAACTAAAAAAAAAAGTAATTCATGACATTAAAATAGAATTGTTACCTAAATCTAATAGTAAAAGCTGCAAAGAAACATGATGAAAAGATGTCCATAAGAGAGAAGGAAATCGTGGGAAGCATCCGAGGTTCCATGAGAAGCACCCTGTCCGACAACCCACACGATCATCCGCTGCCCCTTGTCGCAATGGCCGGCCGAACCACTTATGAAATAGAAAAAACCGGACCGGTTCAGAGTAAAGAGTGTATTGTCCGAGTTGGAAAAGAAACTCGGCTGAGTCGAGTTGCACTCCTTGTAGTCTAATTTGCTCACTTCCATAACCGAGTCTTTCTTGTACTTGAACCCTAAACAATTTAATTACTATTTAATTAAAACACATGTGAAAATGGATCAAGATTTTGATGAATTAAACTATTTTTAATAAAAGCATATCAATGCAACATAAATCTATAATATCACCATAATTATAATATAAGTACAACATTAAATCACCATAATGATAAGCATGACATAAATACACAAATTCGATTACATAAGAAATAGAATTATGATTCTATGAGAATTAATTTTCGAGTACAACATAAATTATAATTAATCAAATTTAATCATAATCTGATAATTAAATACTTACTTATGGTGTCATTAACCTTAAACCTCTTGGAGGAAGCCCATTGGTTGTAGATTTCAGTGTGGTTGGAGGGGGGAACGACCCACCCACCATTCTCACCGACCACAAACTCAGACCCATAAGCGCTTTGCAAATACTGAAATAAACATAAAGTCGCTATTACGGCAAGCAGAAAGCGTGTTCTCAAAAACGGTAGCTCCATTGATGCAAATGAAAAGTTGAAGTGTGATTAGCAATAAATGTGGGAGTAATGGGTTGGTGGATTAAGTAGTGGTTAATGCGACTGCAGTTAACAAGTCAGTTTAGGTATAATTGTAATTAAGATTAAATTAAGTACGTGGTGTGGAGCAATGGTTTAGTGGGGATAGTATTTGTAACGGTCTAGAAGATTATTCGTTAAATTATTCTTAAGTTTGAAAATTAAAAGATAAATTTCAAATAAATCAAAAAGTGGAATGTTATTTTTTTTAAATGAAAAATATGTATAAAAAATATAAAATGATCTGAATAAGTCCCCTTGCATACATAATTAATAATGACACACATTAACATTACATGTAGTTAAATTTAATGTTGAGAAAAATTGGAATGGTTTTTTTCCCCTCTAGGCTTTAATTTTAATTTTACAAAGTACTATCAATTTTAAAAGTCCAATTAATGTTTACCTAAACAATTTTAACGTTAGATTAATTTAGTACAATTCAATCTTCACTATAAAATAAAATAAAATAATTAATTTTTAATTAAAAACTACCCCACCACCCATTTTAATCTATAAACTAACTAGAGTGCACCCAAAATCACCCTAATTTTAAAACTACTAAGAGCATCTCTTACTACCTCTTTGAATAAGAAATTATCTAATACTCCATAGTTTAAAGAGTAATACAATAAAAATACCTCCAACAACCTCTTTAAACTAACAAAAATTTTACATAATTATTTTGACTCTTCAAATTTAGAGTCATATCAACTCTTTAAAATTAAATGTATTGTGTTTCATTAGTTCCAACACTCTTTTTTCTTGAAAATTAAATCAAAATATTTATTACTTCGTATATTTAATAAAATAAATTAGAAAAAAACAAAAAAAAAAAAGAGAAGAATAAATATTATAATAAATAAGCATTAGAAAGAGAACAAACTAAATAAAATATAAAGAGAGTATTGGAGAGATTTGAAAATAAGCTTATTTATATTTTACATTCTCTTTATATCATAGAAAATATTCGAACCCATTAGAGATGCTCTTATATAGATTATTTATCTTAATTTAAATATGAATAAATAGAATATGTTCATCAATATATTATTACCCTATTCAAAAATAAATTGGAGCAAGTACCACTCCTTTCTATACATTTTTCACATTTTCTTTGTAATTTTCAACACAAATTTTAATTTTCTTTAAAAAATTGTAATTTTCAATACATTTTTCAAATTGAAAATGTATTGGAAATTAAAAAAAAAAGTGAAAAGAGTGTATTGGAATTAATGGAGTATTAATGAAAACAAGCAACTAACGTAAGAATATTATGGCTTCTCAACTTATCACATCCTCCAAATTAATGATGATTTAATAAACCTGCCTATATATATTGTTATCATCCATGACATATAATTCCATTTCTGATCAGGTGAAGAATGGAAGGCAAACTTGCAACTTCAAGTCAATATTTTTTCAAAATCTTGATGGATGGTTTCCAGAAAAAATTGGTCAGAACTCTTCATGATCATCTTGAGCCCTTTGTTGCATTTTCTAGTGTTTAAATTTAAATAGATAAAGTAATCACTCTAGACATTCTTACAGTCTTGTATTTAAACACACATTGTCTGCATGCAGAAACTGCCACCTCTGTTTTGCAAGAAGATTGAGCATGAGAAATCAGAATGGGCCATGCTGAAGAGCCGTAGAGGAACCTGGAAGATCAAAGTGTGCACAAAATATCGGGACGAAGAAGGCGTGATTAGGTTCAAAGAGGGGTGGCCTCAGTTCGTGGATCAACACAAGTTGAGTGTTGGAGATTTCATGGTATTCGAACACCTTGATGGGCTGCAATTCAACGTTGTCATCTTTGATCCCACAGCTTGTGAAAAAGAGTTTGTTGATCAGAAAGAAAAATCCACTGAACCAGCAGAACATCCTCCTAAAAAAACAAAGAGTTAGTTATTGCAAAACAAACATACTATGATGCCACTTTTTGCAAATTAATTAACTTAATATCTACACATTCTTGCATGCAGGGGAAACAGAGAAGGACTGTTGCATCACAGGACAATGAAAGCCCTCGTTTTATAGTGACTATGAAACCTCATCATGCTCATAAAGACTCCATTTTGGTGAGTGTTTACTACATGATCTTCATTCATATTCAATGTAAGCATGTTTGATTGTGAAAATGTGTGGATTTCAGACCATTCCAGCTGGATTTGTGAGGGAAAATAATCTTGAAGAGAAGACAAGGACTGTGAGTTTGAGAGTTAATGGGGGAAGAACATGGGCAGTGAACCTCTCAGTTCATCATCATGCAAAGCCTGTTCGAATGAGATTCGATAGAGGTTGGAGACATTTTTATGCTTCTAATAAGATCAAGGAAGGAGATGTCTGTGTTTTTTACCTCGTGGAATCGTCGACGTTCGACATGAAAATCTATCGACTTAAGAATGGATCAAGAGTTTTACTCTGAATGTAAAATTATTCATGTTATGTTGTAACTTGTGGATCCAAATAGTTGTCTAATGTTGAGCTAGTTTTGTAAGAAGTAATCAATGTTGGATCTTATTTTGAGAAAGCAATGAAGTCAAGTTAATGCTTTGGCAGCATATATTCAGTATAATCATGCTTTAGGCACCCAAAAAGCAGTTCGGATCTCCTGTTATATTTTAGTGTTATATCTCATGTTACAAATGTTGGATGATTGACACGTAGGATAAACTAATATATCCTCTAACAACAACCCTAATAAGAAAGATAGAGAGAAACAGAGTAGGAGGAAATGCGGCTAGCTATGTTACACGTCGCCGTTTACCTATACCATCCGCCAATATGTGCGCATTAGTAAGGTGCAATTAGCTAAGACCGTTTCATATGGTAAATCATTTTAGCTTCTAAAATTTTAGTTATTATTTTATATTAAAAATATTATGACTAATTTTTTATATTATAACTATTTATTAAATTTTTCTATACATCATTGTCACAATTATTCATAAAATTTTCCATCATGGTCACTTTTCAATATTTAAAAATAATTCAATTAAAAATATTATCTATTTTCATCTATTTCACCAAATGACTTCCGCCTCATACAAGTTTTTATATAGAGTATGGATTAATCTAAAATATAATATTAATTCCTAGTATTTTTATTAATTAAACTTATTAATTTCCTTAATAAATTACTCCCGTTGACTGAGTGTGCACATATTTTATTTCACAGAAATGTGTAAAATTAATGGGAATTTAGAGAGAATAGTAAATTAGATGTTGAGCTTCATCCTATTGTTTATATTTACTTAAAATTCACTATTTTAAGTTTTATATTTTAAAAAAAAATTAACTACTAATAAATAATTATATATATAATAATTTATATATATATATATATAATGCCACGTTTCACAAGTAAATGTTGTTTCATTTCATGAATTTATTTAGTCATGAATTAAGCACCAAATACAACTTCAAGTCATTTTAAAAAAACCTTTTAAAATTAATTTTCTTGTTTCACTTTCATTTTTAAATCTACATAACGTCATGTACCATCAAATATTGGAATCCACGTCACATGTGGTAATAGATTTTGAGAGGTAATCGCAGGGATGTTTGAAAAGGATTAATTAATTGAGTGACTATGGAAAAAATAAAAAATAAATAAAATAGAAGTATTGAAACAATTGTTTACAGACTTTAGAAAAGATAGTACTAGTGTTTGTAAAATTAAAAAAAAAAATGTTGCATTTTGACCATGCATTGAATATTGACTCTTCCCACTTTTTTCTTTATATTAAATTTTACTTGCATCCTATTAATCCTAATATCACTTATCTAAGTTGTTCGTAATAGGAGAGGAAATCCATCAAAATAGAATACGAGATACAATCTATTACTAAAACTAAAATCAGTTAAAACCATCATCTTCTAATTTTAGATTTTAGGTTATGAGGGGTAATCAATGAAAATATGAATATTACATTTTTATAATAATTAAAAAAAAAAGCTTACTATTATTTATCGAAAAGTAGCCGTAATGATTCCAATATAGAATCGTCGAGAAAGAATTGAAGATAATTACACAACACCCCATATCCGCCTGTTATTATGACCTGCATTCTGATGTGATCATACAATATTAATCAACACCATATCCATATGAGCTTGTATACGTAGTTGTATATATCACTCAACAACACAATATAAACCCTAAACCCTCCAGCTCAATATATTCCCAGATTAGAAATGGAGTTCCAAAAACATACCACTTCAAAGTCATGATGCCTGGTTTTCAGACCAAACTGGTACGAACATTATTGTATAAATAAATATGTGTATCTATTCTTTGATCATGCATGATACAGTTATATATTTACATCTTGTGGCGACTTTGAAACGCCGTAGAGGAAGCTATGAGATCCAAGTGTGCAGAAACTACTCCACTGGTGTCATTAGTTTCCGACAGGGGTGGCCTCAATTTGTGGCAGGGTCGGTGATTTCCTCGTCTTCGTGCATCTTGACTCTGGACTGCACTTCAAGGTTCACGTCTTCGATAAGACTGATTGCGAGAAACAGTATGAGCCAGAGCTAGACGAAGAAGAAGAAGCTGGTAAACCGGACGAGCATCTCCCTAAGAAGAGGAAGAGTAAGATTATACTGGAAAGTTATACTTTTAGTCTCATAAAAATTGTTGACTTTACTTGACTAGAAGCTTCACTTTTAGTCCCAACTATTATTATTTTAATGGAAACCGTTATGTTAGAGAAAATTATAAAAGCATTTTACCTTTTGATTTCCACAATTTTCCACTGATGATTCAAATAATGCTTCTAACGATCATGTTACGGCAGGAGGAGAAGAGAAGGATTCAGTTGCACCGAACGACAGCGAAACTCTTCGTTTTATGATAACTGTGAAACCTTCTTATGCTGAGAGACTAGTGAGTATTCAACGGATAATATCAATTTTGGTTCTAAACTATAGTTCTAAGGTTTGGAAAATTTTCAAAAGTGGTCCTTCAATGTTCGCTTTTAGTTCTTTTTGTCCACTCTTAGTCCATTTTTGGTCTTTTTGTCAACTTTTAGTCCTTATTTTACCTATTATAGTAAGCCAAAAGTGGACCAAAAGGACTAAAAGCGGATATCGGATGATCACTTTTGAGAAATTATGCAAGATTGAGGACTAAAGTTGGATTTTGCATATTCTAGAAGATTAAAATTGATATATTCAAGTATTCAATATACATATATATGTTGGTCATATATATATATGTATACATCAAGTTCATGGTGGATGTTGATTTTCAGGAGATCCCTATTATGTTTGTGCGGTTGAACAATCTGTGGAAGAAGACTACTGCGAGGTTGAGACTAGGCATCGGCGGGAGAGTGTGGTTGTTGGGTTTGTCGGAACGTAGGTTTCCTCAAGACCGAATGTTCATGAGCAGAGGGTGGCCTGAGTTTTATGCTTCCAACCATCTTAAGGAAGGAGATGTGTGTGTGTTTCATCTCAATCCCACTTCACCAACATCCCACACTATCTCATTCGATGTCCAGATACGTCGTCGTCATTGATGCATCTTGCAACGACTTCATCCATCGTCGTCACGCTTTGATTTTGTGGCTCTTTTGTTTATGAGCTTATCCTGCATAAGCATGCATGCTATCTTAATTTGTTAGAACATCTAATGTTGTCTCGTTTTGGCCTATGTATGTATGACTATAATCTTGCTTTTGCTATCTTAATTTGTAAGAACTAATGTTATATTGCTATCTTAATTTGTAAGAACTAATGAATATGCACGTTAGTTTTATTTAATAACTAATGTAAATAAATTGCATAAATAAGTAGTGCTTAATTTGAAAAGATTTGTTTTTTTTATCAGTAAGTATTTTTTACAAACAATTTAAAATATAAATAAAAAGTTATAATATTTTTAATAAAAAAATGGTAATTAATTTTTAAAAAAATCGTAAAACGATCTCACTGTGAGACGGTATTGAGAAGTGTTGCACATTGTAGCAGTGATGTCTCCTGAGGCTGAGGATGATGAGAGGCTGAGGGAGTGGGTGGATTGGAAATAGAGGAGTTGTCTGTTCATACTGTTCAGAGTATGCAATTCTTGATGTTTCCATTTTATTTTTTTATTTTTTTCCTTTGATTTATTTGTGATTATTGAGTAGAATTTGAAGTGATTTTGTTATAGTTTCCTTTGTCTATGCATGATTTGGGTATTCAAAAGCCACACAAAAAATTCTCAACTTTTCCGCTTATACCAGACATGGATATTATCTCATGTACGCTTTGTTAATGATAAAACTATTTGAAACAAGAAATTTAAACATAATAAGAACAATAATGTACTTCATAGAAAATTCGGAGTGCCTATGGATACCTAGCTACAACCAGCTCTCCTTCGTACCAAATTAAAAAATGCACTTTGTGTAAAATATTTTATATAAATAGTACTTAATTATATAATTAAAATATGAGGAGGGTTTATTTATCATATACACACTTTCTCTTTTTTTTTAAAAGAAGTAAACTGTTTCATTGTGAGAGTATTTAATTCTAAAAGTCAAATAATTGTATAAGATAATCTCATGAAAAAAATTTTGGTGGGAAAATAATACTAAAAAAAAAGTGAACGGTATGGTAACAAATTGTTTCCCTTAATAAACATATATTACTCCCTAGCGCCGTTCACTGTCCGCCGCTGTAACATGTGTGTTTTGCTATTTTGATCGTTCTTATCCATACAAAGTGTATATTTTTATTTATTGTAAAATGAGACCGACCCACACAAATAAATTCATAACTCTAATACTAATTGGTTAGAATCTTCTATTATATTTTGATGTTACATCTCCTGTTAAAAATCGTTGGATGATTGACACGTAGGATAAACTATTTTATACCCTAACAATCAACTATAGAGGAAAGGTTGAGATTTTCCTCTCCACGTACGTATCACTCATCTAACGCGTGTAACATGAGATGTAACACTAAAATGTAACAGGACATCCAAGATCAATACTAATACCATACAAATAAATTCATAACTTTAATACTAATACAACTACCAACTACGAAATACTAGTATCTTTCTGAATATGCAGAATTTGTCTTAGAAAAGTGATAAAATTTTTAATAAAAGTATTTAAGAAAGTCGGTCTCGTTTTCCTTTCTAGACATATGAGACTCATACGTATTACTAATACAACTAAAATAGTATACTCTTTCCATCTCATAATAAATTTTACCATTATTGTAGACATACAGTTTAAGAAAAGTTACTTTTTGACCAACTTTATTGACTTTTGGAAGGTACTAATTTAGTACTCCCACCGTCCAATTCTAATGTGTCCGTTTGCTTTTTGCATGTGGATTAAAGAGTATTATTATTATATGTAAAGCGTGTAGGTATTAGAGGGAAGTTGTGAGCTATATTGTGTGTACTTTTTTACTAAATATGGGAAATAAATACCTTTGAATCGGACGCGAAAAATAGTAAAATTGACACCTTAGAAGCAGACGGTGGGAGTATTTTTTTGTTAATAAATAAATTATAAAGAATGTTATGTGTGTTAAGTTGGAGTGGTAAATTTATAATTAAAATAAATTTTTAGGAATGAGAATTAATGTAATATTTTCATTTTTGGTTAGCGAAGTTTAATATGAGACGAACAAAAATGATAAATGTAAAAATTATTATAATATTGAATGAGTACTAAAATATGTATAGCACTCACATAGCTTATTAATATAACTACTTATTACTAGTATACATTAAATAAAAATACCATTTAATTCACTAATACAAAACAAATGATATCTGTTCTTAGTCGCATTTCTAGTAAAATGTTTAAGAGTAAGAGACTCTATCGTTGTTGTACACGTGTGACCAAGAAACAAAATTTATAAGTATGTCATCCCAAGGGAAAGTAAACTCATGGTTATATCCGGATTTATCATTAATTTATGCTTTGTAAGAATGTCAAGATTTGAAGGTTTGATATTTAAACTACTTATTGTGCTAATCAATTAACTAAAACTTAAACTAGCACCGAAATGTATCAAATAGGGAACAAATAATATGATGAATGAAATGTAGATAGAATTCACTTAAGAAGAGAGCAAGACTAATTATAATCATGATTAAGAATCTAGCTAGATATGCATAATTCTTGATGGTGAACTTCATTAATTTGTGGACTAAAAGCAATCACGTTTTTACCCATAATCCCTATGGTCAAGGCAATTAGGTTCTCGACTCTTTTACAAGTCTAAATCTCCTAGGATTGATCTTAATCTCAATTCCCTTAAGGTACTATGATCATAAGTTTGGTTCTTTTCACTCAATTTCTTAAGTGTCCCTCTATGAATGTTCTAAGCATAAGAAGGGTATGACTTACCTCCCCTTACACTAACATGCATGCTCATTTTAATATATGATTTAATTAAACATCCACTCATAACATTGGAATTATCATCCTAACACTATGAACAGAAAATTCAATCACACAAGTATTGAAATTAAACATGATTTATTAATCATAAAAGGAAGTGCAAAATTAACTTAATTCAACATCTCAAATCTTACATATCTAGCATTCTTCTCAACCAATCATATGATTAGCCCTACTATAGGACTAGCCACTACACATTGTGTTTAGATCAATACATTCAAAGGCTTGCTCCATTTGAGCCAAAATAAGAAGAAAATCAACAATTGAAAAGTAGATTGGTTTTCCTTTCATGGAGGAAACTTTCCTTCTCTTCAAAATGCTAATTTCTTCAATCATTGATGTTTTCCTCTTCTTAAGTGGTGAAAGGATGGATTGATAGATTGATTGTTGAAGATCAAATGGAATTGATGGATCGAATGTGTGGAGATGAATCAAATGGATCTAATGTGTGAAAATGTGGTGTGGAGTATGTGTAACTGCTCTAATTCTGATCTCTCCCTCTAATTTTCGCACAAGTCATCCTTTTATATCACTTAGGGGCCTTCTAGAAGCTTCCGGAACATTTTGAATTTTGTACTGTCTTTTGCACCTACACGGGCCGTGTAGCTGCGCACGACTCGTGTAGTGCACACCTAGATCAGCGTGTTGTGCATGCTCCCGGACACGGCTCGTGCTCCCACACATGGCCTCTCTCATGGGCGTGTAGCGTTTTCTGATGACATTACACGGCTTCCTCTAACAGGCCCGTGTTCTGCACACGGGGTGTGCGCTGGTATACGGCTCGTGCGCCAGAACACGGCCTTCCTCCTGGGCGAGCTCGACGTTCTGATGTCAGTACACGGCCACCTCGGACAGGCCCGTGTTCTGTACACAGCCCGTGTCCGAGCGTGCCCTGTACTTCCTTCTCCGTTTTGCTCCCAACTTCGTTTTTCTCCATTTCTTAACCTGTTATGTACATATTTAAGCTCATTTACATACTTCTATCAATCCATGCCACATTTCTCATAATATCAATAATTCCACCAAAAATCACACAAATATAAATAAAAATATCTAAAAATGTACAAACAAAAATACTAAAATTTAGGTGAAAATGACAACAATCAGGCGGAAAGTATTATTTTCCAAAAGTAGCCGCAATGATTCCAAGATAGAACCGTCAAGAAAGAAATGAAGAATAATTACACAACACCCCATAGCCGCCTGTTATTATTACCTGCATTCTGATGTGATCATGCTTAGATCACAACACAATATGAGCTTGTAGTTGTATGTATATATCACTCAACACCACAATATAAACCCCCCTCTAAACTCCATTCATTCTCATCTAATCTTCAGTTAATTCCCAGACTCGAAATGGAGTTTCCAAAACTTGCCACTCCAAGAAGGTTTTTCAAAGTCATGATGACTGGTTTTCAGACCAAACTGGTGCGAACATTGTTGTATATTTATGTGTACCTATTCTTTGATCATGCACGATACAGTTATTATACGTCTTGTGTGCAGAATCTGCCACCTTTGTTCTGCAAGAAGATGGAACAGGAGAAATCAAAAGTGGCAACGTTGAAAAGCTGTAGAGGTAGCTGTGAGATCCAAGTGTGCAGAAACTACTCCACCGGTGTCATTAGTTTCAGACAAGGGTGGTCTCAATTTGTGGCTCACCACAACTTGAGTGTCGGTGATTTCCTCGTCTTCGAACATCTTGGCACGGGACTGCACTTCAAGGTTTACGTCTTCGATAGGACTTCTTGCGAGAAAGAGTATGAGCCTGAGCTAGACGAAGAAGAAGAAGCTGGTAAACCAGACGAGCATCTCCCTAAAAAGAAGAAGAGTAAGATTATACAGGAAAATTTCACTTTTAGTCTTAAAAAATAGTCCTATCCAAAGTTTCACCTTTAGTCCCAACTGTTAATTTTTTTAATTGAAAATTATTAAAGCATTTTACCTTTCATTTCCACAATTTTCCACTGATGATTAAAATATATAGTGCTGCTAATGGTCAACCATCTTACAGCAGGGGGAGAAGAGAAGGATTCAGTTACACCGAACGACTGCGAAACTCGTCGTTTTATGATAACTGTGAAACCTACTCATGCTTTGAGAGTAGTGAGTATTCCATATATATATCACAAACATTTGTGTAAACCTTGTGATTCACTCTTCCAATCCTATATACCTATGTATTATTAAGGTGTTTAAATTAAGATGGACCACAGACCAGGTTTACAAGGGTTTATGATGAAAATCCGGTTTACAAGAGAATACTTTTTATATATATATATATATATATATATATATATGTATATATATATGTGTGTGTGTACATCAAATTATTGTGGATGTCGATTTTCAGGAGATCCCTATGAAGTTGGTGCGGTCTAACAATCTGAGGAAGAAGAGGGCTGCGAGGTTGAGACTAAGTGATGGCAAGAGAGTGTGGGGGATAGATCTGTCGGAACATAGAAATCAAGCCCGATTCCGAATGTTCATGACCAGAGGGTGGCCTGAGTTTTATGGTTCCAACCATCTTAAGGAAGGAGATGTGTGTGTGTTTCATCTCAATCCCACTTCATCAACATCCCACACTATCTCGTTTGATGTCCAGATACGTCGTCGTCTTTAATGCATCTTGCAACGACTTCATCCATCGTCATGCTTTGATTTTGTGGCTATTTTGTTTATGAGCTTATCCTGGATAAGCATGCATGCTATCCTAATTTGTTAGAACGTCTAATGTTGTCTCGTTTTGGCCTATGTATATATGATTATAATCTTGCTTTTCCTATCTTAATTTGTAAGAACTAATGAATATGCATGCTAGTTTTATTTGTAAGAATTAACTAATGTAAATAAATTGCAGAAATTATTAAGCAGTGCTTAATTTTTAAAGATTTTTTTTATTTTTATCGGTAAATAATGGAGAGTGGTAATGACATGGTAAATTATTTTATGAACAATTTAAAGTATAAACAAAAAATATGTAATATTTTTAATGAAAAAATGGCAATTAAATTTTAAAAATGGCAAAACGATATCATTGTGGAACGATCCCACGCAAGTGTTGCTCATTGTGGTAGTGATATTGTCTCCTGAGGCCGAGGATGATGAGAGGCTGAGGGAGTGGGTGGAAATAGAGGAATTGTCTGTTCATACTATTCAGAGCACACCGGATCTTATGCTTTATTTTTGTCATCATTTTTTACTGTGTCACACATTAAATGATTGATATCTTAAGATGGGAAAATAAATACAATCATTGCCTATATGGTTTAAGGTTTAGAGTATAGTTTCTCTCTCCTACTATCGTCAATTTAACGGTGTGTCATAAGAGATAATGTACTAAATAACATAGAGAATACGAGCCGAGGATGCAATTCTTGATGTTTCCATTTTAAAAAAAAATTTCCTTTGAATTATTTGTGATTATTGAGTAGAATTTGAAGTGATTTTGTTAGAGTTTCCTTTCTATGTATGATTTGAGGTATTGAAATAGGGTTTGGGTATTCAAGAGCCACACAATTTTAAATGAGAATTTTAAAACCACTTCTATGTATACATGTAACTTATACTATTTAATTTTAAAACCACTTCTGTCATTTTCTTTATTTATTTATTTATTTTTTTATACGTCGACGCAAACAATTTGCGTTAGGGGAAAAAAATCTCAACTCTCAACTTTTCCTATCAACGCTTATACCATACATAGATTTTATCTCATGCATACGTGTTAACGATAAAACTATATATTTGAAATAAGAAATTTGTAAAATTAGGGTGCACTTGGGACACCCGTGAATATGGAGGATCGGTGCACCTAATTAATAGAAACTATCAAATCAAAAACTAAATTAATAATCTCATTGATCAAATAAAATAATTAAAATTTTAAATAATAAAAATAACTATATCCTAAAAAAACTACCCTATAACCTTTAGATGCACCAATGGGCCAATGCACTTAGAATAACCCAAAAATTTAAACATAAGAATAATAATGTACTACTTAGAAAACGGAGTGCCCATGGATACCTAGCTACAACCTGCTCTCCTTCGTCCAAATTAAAAAATGCACTTTATCGTAAAATATTTTATATGAATAGTACTTAATTATATCATTAAATATGAGGGGGGTTTATTTATCATTATATTAAGGTTTTATATTAATTCATATTATCAACGTCATTAATAATTTTTTTTCTGTGTGTTTTCCGCTCCCTTTTTTTTGTTTCTCTTTATCCTCTTCAAATACTTTACAAACACATTATCAGTCAGCTTTAACAATTGGGCTATTAATTAGAGGAAACCCTAACGAACAATCATCTGCACTCAGTTGAAGGAAACTCTAAAAAAGAATGAGCTATTAATTGGGGTCAATTGGAGGAAACCCTAGAAAAAAAAAGGCTATTAATTGGAGGAAATCCTAGAAAAGATTCATCCGGGCTATCAATTGGAGGAACTATAGAAAAGAAGTGTCTTTTCTGCAGGTATCAAGTTTTATATATGCTTATATCTATATCATGAGTTTCGATCCACTGAAAACAGCAGAAGTTTATTAACTGTATTTTTATCATTTTGATTAGAATTTAATTAATGAATTTTGCTTATACGAATTTGTCAGAATCAATGTGATAGATATTATCTGCCAAATTTAAACACTAATTTATTAAATGGAGAACCTGAACAGTCCAGCAATGATTAGCGTAAACATACTCATTCGTTTAGTATAAATAGTCTTGACGATATATGCGTATTCTGCACTCTAGATCTTGAGAGCTTAGCGGTTCAGATGCTCTATTTAGAAATGGTATTCATATTCTATATCTATTTTTTTTTTTTGGTGATTTTGGGTGCACTTTAATTTTTAGTTTAAAATGAGAGTGGTGGGTAGTTTTTAGTTTTAAAACATTTAATTATTTTATTTTATTTAACGATATAAATTAATCTAAGACTTAATCTAATTACGGTTTAGATAGTCCATGTGCACTGATGTACCCTAGCTAGTTCGCACGGGATCTTTTATACAATTTTCATATGCTATATAATTTTTGGTGGCACACCTAATAAAAAGGGACATAAATTCAACTACTCTTTTTTGTATCACATTAAAATGTAAGAGGGGAAAAGAAATTCAATAATTAGTTCATATAGTTTAAGTTTTTATTTTTATGGTATGGTGTTTATCTCTTTTCTATATGTCATCTATTCAATAATGTAGTACAAAAGATGATATATTAAATGGAACATAGAATCCGAACAGTAAAAGTAAAAAGTATATTAGTTAAAAATACTCCTTCTGTCCCCTTGAAATGTACTTATTTATTTTTTGCACGTGAATTAATGAGTATAGTAATTTAATGTGTAATAAATAGTTGGATTAGTATTAAGTTTGGTTATGTTATGTGTAATGATCAAAATGGATACAAGGGAGAGAGTATCAATCTAACATTTTTTTTAATGGCTTATTGTGTTCCCAAGGGCCAAGACTGGCCAGCAATGATTCCAAGATGAAACAAAAAATGACAATAATTACACACACCCCAAACTTATGACCTGCTGAGTGAGAAAAAAACAATTCCACTTTAAAATGTTATTTACACTCTAGTGCTTGTATGTAGTGTCACTCAACAACACAACAATATAACACCACTCTAACTCCATTGATTCTCTTAGTCTTCAGATAATTTCTCAGACTCTAAATGGAGTTCCCAAAACTTGCCACTCCAAGAAGGTTTTTCAAAGTCATGATGCCTGGTTTTCAGACCAAACTGGTCACCACTCCTCATCTCCTTCCATTAAAAATCAACATTGCTACATGTATATATGTATTCTTTGATCAATATGGATGATACATTAATGCAGAATCTGCCACCATTGTTTTGCAAGAAGATGAAACACGAGAAATCAGAAAAGGTGACGTTGGAAAGCCGTGGAGGAAGTTGGGAGATTCAAGTGTGCAGAAACTACTCCACCGGTTTGATTAGTTTCCAATTGGGGTGGCCTCAATTTGTGGCACACCACAATCTAAGTGTTGGTGATTTCCTCATCTTCGAACATCTTGGCACACTCCACTTCAAGGTTTATGTCTTCGACAGGAGTGCCTGCGAGAAAGACTACTTTGCCGATGAGCCAAAGCTAGACGAAGAAGAAGCTAGTAAACTAGACGAGCATCATCCGAAGAAGAAGAAGAGTATAGTACTAAGATTATATTTCTTCATATATATTCAAACAATGAGGGTTTTAGAGTATACTATTGATCATGCATGTGTACATACATTATGCAGGAGGTGAAGAGAAGGATTTAGTTGCGTCGTACGACAGCCAAACCCCTCATTTTGTGATGACTGTGAAACCTTCTCATGCTCTGAGAAAAGTAAGTATTCCTGGTCTGGTCTAATTAAATTCGAAATTTAAGAAAAAATACTTTTTAAACCAAGTTTATTACTTTTAACTTAAAGTAATATTTTTAAGTAATAAATAAATGACAATGAAAAGTTGTCCGGTGAGAAACATTCTTTAGAAGGTTATTTATTTTGAATTTTTTACTCCCCCGTCTTGGAGAGGTTGGTATAATTTTTTTTTTGGTACGGAGATTAAAGAGTATAATAATTTAATGTAAAGTGAAGTGAGAGAAATAATATTTAATGTGTAGTGGGTAGTTGTATTAGAGGTGATATGTGGGGCCCATGAGAATAGATTAATTATTTTTGTGTGGGTCCCATATATTAAAAAAGAAATGTGTCAACTTTAGTGAGACAAACCAAAAAGAAAAGTGTGTCAACTTCTAGGGGATGGAGAGAGTACTATTTTTAGAGGGCAAGAGTGTAGTGGGATGGACAAACGAGGAAAGAGTGAAAAGTGTGTTCTAGGCGAAGGAGTAATAAATATCTACCATAACAGCTAGTATTTTGGTTATACGTATACGTTGATTTGTGGATTTCGATTTTCAGGAGATCCCGATTGAGTTCGTGCGGTTGAACGATTTGTGGACGAAGACAACGGCGAGGTTGAGAGGCGGTGACGGGAGGGTGTGGGCAGTACATCTGCGTGTGAATAAAACTCATCAGCGCCGAATGATCATGAGCACAGGGTGGCTAGATTTTTATGAGTCCAACCATATTAAGGAAGAAGATGTGTGTGTGTTTTCTCTCAATCCCACTTCACCAACATCCCACACTATCACGTTCGATGTCCAGATACGGCGTCGTCTTTGATGCATCTTGCAGCAACTTCATTCATCATCGGAGTGACCTGTATTTTGATTTGCAAGTAATTTAAGAAGAAAAAAAATTAGTGTAACGATGCTTGAAAAAGTACGGATTTTTTTTTTGGGTAATTTAATTGAGTAAAATATATACATATACTCCATCCAGTTCTTTTCAAACTTTACGTTTGATTTTTGCACGGAGATTAAGGAGTATAGTATTTTAATGTGGAGTGAGGTGAGAGAAATAATATTTTAATGTAAAGTGGGTAAATATATTAGTGTTGAATGTGGGTCCCATGGTGATATATTAATTGTTTTAGGGGAACTCATATACCAAATAATGAAACGTAAAGATTGAAATATGACCCCTAAAATAGAAATATGTAAAAATTGAAATGAAACGGAGGGAGTATATAGTTGATCATGATTAAATTGGTACGTAAAAAGTATGTATGTCCTCCATTCCACCAAAAGGTCTCCATTTTATTATATTGGGTGTATTACTCCAAGGTCCCATTTTTTCTTTTTAGTAAAAGGGCTCCACATATGGCCCACCATTTACTACTAATACAATTACTCACTATACATAAAATAATAATACTTCTTAATTCACGTACAAGACGCAAATAGAGACCTTTGTGCGGGACGAATGTAGTAATTGTTTTTTAATAATACTTCCTTCGGCCAGTTATTTTACCATTTTGAGCGTCCGATTCAAAGGAATTCATATTCCTTTTTTAGTAAAAAAAGTACATCACATGGTACATCACTCTCATTTAATACAACTACTCACTACACATATATAATAATAATAATACTCCTTATTAAACGAGTAAAAAACAAACACCTTTGAATTGGTTGGGAGAATATTATAATATTGTAAGAATGTAAACATTTTTATTTTATGAGGATGCAACTATTTTTTGGAAGTAGCAATTTTTCATGGATGATGGATTGAGTAGGATTTATGCACGCTGTCTTAACTTGTAACAACTAATGTTGTCTCGTTTTTACCCTGTATATATGACTATAATCCTGTTTTATTATACCATTGATTTTCTGATAATATAACTGCTTATTGCTAAATGTACCACTAAGGGTAGTGCCCCAAAGGGGATCGATATCCTATTCCTATTCCACACATTTTCAAATGTTGACACATCTAACATTTTTAAAATTTTTAATTTACTTAATAATATACGTTCGTTATTTCTTAATCTATTCATCTTTCTATTTTTTATCGTCCACACTTAATTTATTCATTTCATTTTTTAGATCGAGACTCACAACATCCACTAATATAAATAAAATATGGAACACACACTCGCCTCCACTAATACAACTACCTAACACAACTAAAATAATAATATTTCTTAATAGACGTTAAAAAGTAAATGAATACATTTAAAAAGTATCAAGAAGTACTCCCTCCGTCTCAGGCTAAGAGAGACATTTTTCCACTTTGGTCGTCCCACCCAAAAAGTCTCATTTCCTTTTTTACGCACATGAGACCCATACACTTCCTCTAATACAATTAAATGTTGGAACTCACACTCTTACTAATACAATTACGCACTCCACATTAAATAATAATAATTTTTAACATACGTACCAAAAAATAAATGACCCTCGTAGTATTAAATATAGTACTATTATAATTAGGGTGTTGTAAAATCGAGAAATAGTTGCAATTTACAGGCGATATCTTCTATAGTACTTTTGCTTCTTTTCTAGTTGTCTTCTTTGGTTGTTTTCTAGAGTAAAAATGGAAGAAAAAAAAAGCAAGTTTAAGGCGATTTTTCATGGTCATGGTACCTGGTTTTCAGACAAAATTGGTAAGTACTCTTCACTCCACCAATATTATAACAATGCTTGAGTTTTGTGTACATTATGTATGCATCAATTTCTTGAAGGCAATATTACAAAATCACAACCTATGTTTTCTGCAGAGCCTGCCACCCGCGTTTTGCAATAAGATCAAACAAGAGGAATCAGAATCAGAATGGGCAATGGTGAAAAGCCGTAAAGGAACTTGGAAGATCAAAGTGTGCAGAAATTTGGATGGTCTGATTAGCTTCCATCTGGGGTGGTCTCAATTTGTCGATCACCACACATTGGGTGTTGGAGATTTGCTCATTTTCGAACATATTAGTGGGCTGCAGTTCAATGTTGTTGTCTATGATCCGAGTGAGAAAGAGTTCGAATCAAAGGGAGAGAAAGAAGGAGACAGTGAACCTGAAAAGAGAAAGAGTAAAATTTTACTAATTTAAAATCAATTATGTGCCAGTTTTAGCAGAAATTGATTATATTATCTTGCTATAGGAGTAGAGAAGGATTCAATTACATCATTACCGCACTTTTTTATGACTATGAAATCTCAACATGCTCACATGCAATCTTGTACTTATGTGGTGAGTGTCCTGTTCCTAAGATATGATGTTGCTGGCTCATTGTTCATCCTATCATATACATTCATTATTGTGTAAATTTCAGTATATCCCGATAGAGTTTGTGCGGTCGAATAATCTTGCAATGAAGAGGAGTGTGAGTTTAAGAGATGACCATGGGAGAGTGTGGGCAGTAAATGGTTGTTCGTAAACCATCTCGCCAATTCAGCTTAGGCCGAGGGTGGCATGATTTTTATGTGTCGAATGATTTTAAGGAAGGAGATGTCTGTGAGTTTTATCTCTGGCCGAGTTCACCAAGATCCAAGACTGTCACATTCGATGTTAAGATCTGTCGTGTTTAGTACATCAATCCTTTCATCTTGCAAGAATTGACCTCTTGTGATCCCTACTTCTTGTTATCATGTTTTGTGCTTGTTTTGTTAAGAATTAATGTTGGCTAGATAATACTTTTAGTGCTATCTCATTTCTTAAGTACAGATTCTTGCTGAATGATATTTTATTAAGTCTTTATCAGAGGTTAGCTAAATTGAAGCTAGAAGAATGAATTCTGAAGTTCTTGTGCATGTGGGAATGGAACCTTGGTTAAATTGTAGTTTTATAGTTGGTAGAAAAAATCAAGATACCCCTTTTGCCCCCCTCAAGATAATGAGTGGGTAATGGTTTATAAGGGGGGTCCAAAATCATTAGTTTGTCTTGTAAGATATTGGTAGTGGTTGTTAATGTTATGATCTGTTCAATCCATATTCTAAATTGTCTTTCTTGGTCAACTTCTCACTTTGTAAAAATATGGTTATATTTTGTGTTATCAGAGTAGTTTCAATATATAATTTGTGAAAAATATGTCTCTATAGTTGTGAACAATGTCACAGTTATTGTCGGAGCTGGAGTTCTTGGTCTCCCTTAATGCTTATGCCATATCAGAACTTGGATGGTAATATCTCACTTTTAGAACCACTTATGTATCTTGCATTTCTCCATGATTTCAATATTGAGAAGAAACTATAATGAGTGTTCTGGTATTGTGTTCATCATGTTCTCAGGGGACTTGGAGTTACGGTCTTGGTCGTTTGTTGGATCGTTACCCCGTACACTCTGCATGATCTTGGACAGCATGCTTTCGGCGAAAAACTTGGCTTGTAGATTATGGTCCCTATGCAGGTGGTGTGTCTACTTGGAGTCGCCATAGTTTACATGATCTCCAAAGGTCAATGTCTCAAAAAATTCCATGATTTGGTTTGTCAAGATTGCAAAGATATCAGACTTACCTTTTTTTTTCATCATGATCGTTGCATCTGCTTACTTTGTACTCTCACAATATAAATCCTCCAACCCCATTCATTCTTATTCTCATCTTAATCTTCAATTAATTCCAAATACTTGTAGAAACTACTCCACTGGTGTAATTAGTTTCCAACTGGGGTGGCCTCATTTGTGGCACACCACAACTTGATTGTCAATGATTTCCTCGTCTTCACGCGTCTAGACCCTGGACTGCACTTCAAGGCTTGCGAGAAAGAGTATGAGCAAAAGCTAGACGAAGAAGAAGAAGCTGGTAAACCAGACGAGCATCTTCCTAAAAAGAAGAGTAAGATTATATATACTTGTACATATATTCAAATAATGCTAGCTGCTAATGATCATGTTACAGCAGGAGGAGGAGAGAAGGATTCAGTTACACCGAACCAACAGCGACACTCCTCTGTCTTATGATAACTGTGAAACCTTCTCATGTTGAGAGTGTTGGTGTTGGATCTGTCGGAATTAACATAGAATTGTTCTTCATGACCTGAGTTTTATGCTTCCAATTATCATTTAAGGAAGGCGATGTTTGTGTTTCATCTAATCATCTCAATCCCACTTCACCAACATCCCACACTATCTCGTTCGATGTCCGGATACGTCGTCGTCTTTGATGCATCTTGCAACAACTTCATACATCATCTTCACGCTTTCATTTTGTGCCTCTTTTGCTCACGAGCTCATCTTGGATAAGCATTCATGCTATCTTAGTTTGTTAGAACGTCTAAGATTTAAATTAACAATAAAGTTGAAAAAGAAAAACTTCTATAACTATTTACTATAAATTAATCCCCGTCTTATTGAATGAGTTGAGTTTTTGTTAAACAGATGTGAAATGATTGTATTTATGAAAAGTGATAATATTTTTAATAAAAAATAATAATTAATTAAATAATTTTAAACGATCTTATTGTGTGAGACAAACTTATGTAAGTGTTGCATATTATTAAATTCGAAAAAAAATCAGTATAGTTACTGTCAGGAGCTGAGTACGAAGGGGGTAGGGGGCACTAGCCCCCTGAACTTCTAAAAATTACTAGTATAGATATAGAAATTTTTTTGAAATACCTTTGTGTCCAAGTGGTGAAGTGAGAATGTATTACTTTTAAAGGTCCCATGTTCGATTCATGCAGCACTGTTCTTCTTAAAATTTGTAGAACTAAAAACACGAACTATTGTATGAGAAAAATTGGGCCCCCTCGACGGAAATCCTGCGTCCGCCACTGGTTACTGTCCTCTCAAAGGTTTTTTTTTACACGTGGGATGGAGAAGGGTGGGAGGAGAGAGAAGGTGGACCAATTTTTTTATAAAAAACCTACTTTTTCTACTCCCTCTGCCCCATCGAAAGGTCATCATTTTATTATATTGGGCGTTCCATTCAAATGTCCTCATTTTCCTCTTTTAGTAAAAAAGATCCACATATGGCCCACCACTCACTGTTAATACAACTATGGACTATATATATTATTATAATATTCTTTAATCCAAGTGCAAAAAGCAATTGTGACCTTTTACGGGTACTCAGGGAATATATTGTGATAATGGCAAAAAGTAGCCACTTTGACTTAAAACAAATTTTTTCTAGCCACACATGTTAAAGATAAATTTTTCTAACCACTTTTTATATTTAAGACTCTTTTACCCCAACTTCATTTAAATGAAAATTTTATAATTTTATTTGTTATATTCGATTGGTACTCAAAATGACGGCCCAAATACTTGTCTATTCGGCCTATATGTATTTGTCTATTCGGCCTATACATATTTACCTATTCGGCCTAGACATATTTGTCTATTCGGTCTATATGTATTTGTCTATTCGGCTTATACATATTTGTCTATTCTGCCTAGATGTATTTGCCTATTCGGCCTATATGTTTATCTAATTTTCATCACCATTTATCACGCTTTAAAATGGTATCAGAGCCTAGGTTTATTTATTTATGAATGAAAAAAATTAATATAAACTCATATCACTTAACGAGATGAGAGTTTCAAAAAATATGGATTCGAACGAAAGTTCGACATCCGAGAGTGACAGGACTATTAGCCCTGTCCAAAGCTGGAGCAACATGGACTTTTGGCCCGTTGTATATGACGAGACAAGCAGCTCTATATAACAATACTATAATGTGTTGTATAGACAATATATAGAAAAGGAGTACGAGAACACCGATCGATTTATCTCGATCGAAAATAGAAGTTGGCGAACCTTGAAGACCTCACCAAAGAGGAACATCTGGAAGAAATTCGCCAGACAGAGATAAATTGTTCCAAGAAAGTACCGAGAAATATAGTAGAGATCAGAGTTTTCATCGAGATCCATGGACGTATTCCCAAACAAGAGCAATGGAAAAGACGATCAAATCAGGGTCCAAGAGAGATCTGCAAGCCTTACCACTTTTCACACTGGACAAAATGACATAGTGGAAGGAGATCGAGGCAGATAACTCAAGATGAACCAAGATCTTAGAGAATTGCAGAATACGGTAAGATTCTTTGGAGAATATTGTCAGAACATGTTCAAAACAATGTTCGAGATCAGCCTTAAGATGGATAAAGTGGAGAAGTTGCAGAACAAGCAACTTGACCTCATCATGAAGTTGACAGAACAAGTAAAGTCCATGTAAACCAAGGTGACAGGAAGAAGACCAGGAGGAAGGTTGCCACCAACTTTCAGAATAGAATCCCTTTAACACCAAAAGGGGAAGACGACAGAGGTCACAAGGCCAAAGTCCGAAAGCGAGGAGATGATTGCTATCCTTCGAGGAGAATCCACATTCCCAGATGGAAAGAGCAAATCTTGAAGACCTACAAGATCTATATGAGTCCTTCCAAGGACTATCAATTGTAGATCTAAAAATGAATATTTGAGACATCAAGTTCACAACAACAATCGCAGGCTCAAACACAGAAGGATCCGAGCCAAAATGAAGGAACCTCTGGACTACATGAAGTCCAAGGAACAAGACAAGAAGAGATAACCCAACAACAAGGAAGCTTCAGAATGAAGGCAATGGGATTGTCAACAGGAGCAAGCCGAGTTAGAGGATCTAATGTACACAACACCCTATATGGTCGATTTCACCTGGAACCGATAAATCCATATGGGTTGATCCTAAACCTCGACACTCTAAACTTCAAGAATAGAGAAGCCTTGATCAACGAATGGACAAATGCCATGAAGATCGCAGGTGGCGCATTGGAGCTGGACAAAGAAGGATTCATAAAATTCTAACTATGAGCCTGGAAGGATCAGTAAAATGCACCTGGGAAGAGCTCTCAGACGAAGTCAAGAAGGAAGTCATGGAAGGCGAAGATCTAGGCAATATTGTTGATCAAATGGCCAAGATCTTCAAGATCCATTTCATCGGAGTAGGTTACTTCGAAGGAATGGAAGAAGAAAAGAAGAAGAAGTATAGGAATGCCCTATACAGCCTGGAACTACTTGACATCTGTCACGTAGACGAGTACATCAAACTCTTTACAGAGTATAGATGAAAATCAAAGATTAAGGAGGAAGAAGTATTCCACCTATTTTTTGCAAAGATTCCAAGCCCATGGAGGGAAATGTTGATCAAAGAATATGAACCATGCGAGCTGGATTCAATAGCAAGAAGGATGTCTTTCCTCAAAGCCAAGATTGCAGAGTGGTGTCATCAAGCATCACTACATAAAAACTACAAGAGACTATGGGGAATCAACAAAACGGTACCCTTATGTTGTGAGAACAATGATCTTCCAACAATCATTGGGAGAAATCCAAGGAAGCAGAAGAGGATGAAGAAAAATCATCCTTACACACAAAGGAGCGGAGGATGGAGGTCTCGAAAACCAAGATCCTTTTGGTCCAAACAAAAGGCCCGAAGCTATAAATCAGGGCAGAGATCTGGACCCTTCAGATGGAGTTCAAGAAGTCAAGCCTCATCCTCAGGATCAAACCAGAGGAGTACAGAAGAACTCCTACAAGAAAGACGTTCTGAAGAACAGCTGCAAGAGCAAACGAAATATTCAAGGATTTTAACTGCTATACTTGCGGGGCTAGAGGGCATATCTCACATGATTGCCTGGAAAACCAGAAGAGATGAGTATGACAGTTCGAAACAACTCCAAAAATGGAGGAAGCTGTTTACTTTCAAGATCTAGTACAGGTATATCAATTCGGACGAGAGCATCTATGAAGAAGAATTCTTTATCTAAGACGAATCTTTCGAAGATGAATCGGAGTGAAGAAGAAATCTTTAGGCAAGAGATGCAAGAAGATATGTCTAGATTTTTTTCCCAGACATTCATTTCTCATAAAACCCTTATGAGAATCATGAAGGAGGATTCAAGACTCAATTTATAAGATGGATTTACCGTAGGGAGACTGGAGAAAATTCTCAGTTTCAAAAGGAGAAGGCACAACATCATATATAAGGTGACTGAATGGGAAATCGCCATCCCAATGGAGCTCACAGGAAATATGATGGAAATGCAATTGGTTCCCTATGAATAGATCAAGAAGGAACACAATAAACTCTCGGAGAAGGTTGCTAAGACTCTGTCTTGGGTCTATATAGGAGCCATTCGGATCCTTATCAAAGCAACATTCAAAGAAGGAATCGACACACCAATTGATATTGCTATCTTTAATAAAAGGATTAAGAATACGAGAGAAGCATGCTTATGAGGACTCTCGGGTAATCTATACGCTGGAAAGGTGACATCCTACATTTATCCAAGGATCGCTTACAACCTGGCAGACCGAGATTTCAATAGAGCACTCACTCTTCATCAAGATTTTAAAAATAAAGACTTGATGAGAGAAGGGAATAGGCCTTACTCTATCACATACAATATCTCGTATGCCCTATCCAACACCCATCATTCGGATCTATTCCAAATGAAGGAGTATATTGAGATACCTGAAGTGTTCGAGAAAGTTGCATGCGCAACCACACCAGAGATAATGGAGCTACCGCCAATTCACGAACAGATTTGCGGATCAACGACAAGACAATCTGGAGCAGACAAAATAGCTTTAGATTCGAACAAAGAAGGATTTATTTCCAAGAAGACAGAATGATTAGTGAAAAATGAAAAAAGAAACCAATCATGGAGATGATCCAGGAACCGAAAAAGTTCACAATGAAAGGTGAACTAAAATGCACAGAAGGATGGAGAGGAGTCGACGTAATATTTGATATCACTAAAAAGGAAAACTCTATTACTTGTGATGTCTTGTATTATCTTCAACAACCAACAACTGGGAGATACCAAGGACAACTCAAACTTGGTGATCTTGAGCTAATAATCGATGGAGTTGCAGAAAGATTCCCAGAACAGCTAGTGTTGGGATTAGAGTTTCTCGAGGATCACAAACCTTGGGAATGACTACAAGATGGAATGTAATTCATGGTCAAAGAAAAAATATACAAAGTATACTAGTAGGGGCTCAGTCTTATAAGCTCTGATCCACTCATTGCCACAAGTCCATTCTCAATATATATCACTGTCGGGGTGATATATAAGGAGCATCGTGCAGAATATTTTGCGACGTGCATTGATTCAGGAGCCAACATCTGCACAACAAAAGAAGGAGTTTTTCCTAAAGATTCAGGTGAAGAATTACCAACAATACTAGGAAAAGATTTCTCTCAAAAGGTGCTAATCCTTAGAAGAGGAATCAAGCAAACGGAGATTATGATCGGAGGAGCGGATCGTACCCCATGGTACAAGGTGAAAACTCCACCGAAATATTTTCATGATACCGGTGCGGATATTCTGTTAGAAAATAATTTCGTACAGACATTCAAACGTTTTATCCAAGAAAACGCAACAAGAAGACTTATTTTTACAACCCTTTGTGAACATAAGATCATAGCACCAAGACTGCGTATTGCATTTTAAAGAAAAATGTCAATCAGATTTCGCAGCAAGCGTGGTGATGAAGGAAAACTTAGTCATCCAAAGATGAATGATCGAATGAAATATGGCGAAGCAGTACTTCAAATGAGAACCGAGACTAAATGAGGATGAAAGATGGAGAAATAAAAGAAAACACAATCCACCTTCTCAAGACAAGCTTGGAAAAAAGCTTACAGAAAGACGCCACAATCGAAGAACAAACATTTTTGGATAACGTCAAAAGAAAGATACAGAGGAACTTCAATGAGGATCCCCTAGCCTGGTGGGACAAAAACGAGCTCAGAGCCTCACTCAAAGTAAAAGAGGGAAATGAGCATGAGTTTGTGAGATACAAGCATATCCTAATGAATCAAGAAGATCGGAAGGATATGCAGCAAATACTTAAGGAACATCTGGACCTTAAGTTAATATCCCAAGGAGTATCGCCATACAGCAGTCCAGGATTTCTGGTTCAAAATCATGGAGAAGTCAAGCGGGGAAAGACGAGACTTGTGATCAACTACAAAGGGATCAACAACATCCTAGAGTTTGATGGATATTACATACCAAGTAGGGAACACTTGGTTAACTGTATCAAGAATGCCAAGGTGTTCTCAAAGTTTGATTGCAAATCTGGGTTCTACCAGATTATGATAGAAGAAGGAAGCAAAAAGTTCACAGCCTTCTCCACACCACAAGGTCATTATATCTGGAATGTCATGCCTATGGGTTTGACAAACGCACCCCAGATATACCAAAGGAAGATGGATAATCTTTTCAAAGATTATTTCTCATTCATGTTTGTTTATGTGGATGACATTCTCATAGCCTCAAAAAACATGAAGGAGCATTTGGCGCATCTGGAAATATTCTCAGAAGCATGTCACAAGGAAGGATTAGTGATTTCTGAAAAGAAGGCAGTAATTGCAATAAGACAGATCGTGTTTCTTGGAGTCGAGATCGATGAGTCTGGAATTATTCTATAACCACACATTGTAGAAAAGGTCCAAGGATTTCCTGAAGATTTCAAGGACAAGAAGCAACTCCAAAGCTTCTTAGGAGTGGTTAACTTTGCTGGGATGTTCATCAATAATCTGGCGCAATATAGGAAGGTGTTCAGTCCTCTGTTGAAAAAGGATGTTGAATTCAAATGGAGGAATCACACCGAGAAATGGTTAAACAACTAAAGGAGGTTTGCAAAAAGCTCCCCAAGTTAGCTATACCAAATGACGAGGATGAATTGGTACTCTACACAGATGCCAGTGACTATTGGTGGGCAGCAATTCTTACGAAGTCCACACCGGAAGGAGAAGTGCTATGCAGATACTGTAGTGGGCTCTTTGCAGAGAATGAAGCAAAGAGATGGCACATCAATGAAAAGGAGTTTTTTGCGGTTCGAAAGACGTTCAAAAAATGGCCGCTATTTTTTCTCACGAAGAAATTCATCCTTAAAATTGATAACACAAGCGTCAAAGCCTTTTTGAAAAATAAAATCGAATCTAAACCTGAAAAGGCTAGACTACTAAGGTGGCAAGCAGAATACCAATATTATAATTTTAATATTGTCATTATTAAATCTGTTGATAATGTTTTGGTAGATTTCCTGATGAGAGATGGAAAGAGCTGAGATAGACTTCATCCTGAATGTTTCAAGGCACCTGATGGACAACCTTGAGTTGCTCCACAAAAAACCTGGCACTCAATGCAACGCGTGCTGGAAAATTACAAGAAAGCAATCGGACCAAAGTGTCTAATCGCATACAAGTTTGTATTCGCAACAATGTGAGTCTCTTCGAGTCCTTACGAGAGCCACTTCTCCGAACTGTTGATGGCAATAGCAATCGACAATAAGAGAAGGGTCAAGAACGAAGCTCTAAACCCAGAGCAGGGGATTCAAATACCCTTGGCACGAGTTCTAGATTGGAACCTCCAAAAGAGAAACCGATCTAAGAAAAAATCGAGTCTTCTGAGTCACATCTTGAGCATTCGAGTCAACCCAGTACCTCTGAGGTCAAAGAGGGAGAGATTAACCTTAGGCCTATGACAGGCACTGCTAAGGTCGGTATTAACTTAGCTGATTTCTCTTATTGGCAGGAATACCAGGCCAACTGGGAGAAATTGAATACCAAACAAGGAATCCGACTGGAGAATTGTCGGGTGAATATATCTGGGGAATACCCCCGAGTTTGGATGTGAGAGGGCTCAAATCCAATAGATGTAAAGCAATTGTATGACTTTGGGGCACTAGCCTTGATCTATACTGTTGCACTAGGTTTCCCAGAACTTGCAAAACTTCCAGATTGGCTGGGAGAAAAAGTTTTCAAGGCATGGAAAAATAACTCGACTCTATCTAGAGGCGATGTATTAGAGCTGTACTTCACCAGTGTGGCTCTAGAACCAGTCGGGAAAGGCAACCATGAGGCCTTCCATTTCATCAAGCTAAGAAGACCCGATGTTTCAGCATCAAATAAGATCAAAGAGTCTTCTGGAAAGGAACAGTATTGGTTTCTACATTTTCTGAAGAACAGATCTCTATGCGGAGAGCGAGGGTTTGTATGTCTGCATCAAAGCAATGGTGGAGGTGGAGTTCCCATTCAAGTTCGAGCATAAGTCTTTGAATGAGTCTTTCCTGTTGAATACTTTAACAGGGAATAAGACAGTGTTCGCTGAGAAGGCTTTCCAGAAAAAACATGAACTTTTCTGGAGAAACAAGATTCCGGTGAGTAAACAACTCATCGGAGATATTGCAACATGGCCCATTTTGGGCAATGGATGAACAAGGTATGCACAAGCTGTTCCACACAAACAGAACCAGAATTTAGGAAAGGGATAAGATTGGGGCATATGGATGATCAGAACTGCTGATCCACCCCCAACAAAGGAGACACGTGGAAAGAAGATGGTGAAATCTCTTCGGAATACCCAAGAATCGGGAGAATCATCAGGCACCAAAGAGGATAAATGACTCCTCAAAAAAGCAAGAGCCATGTGACCTTTCCAAAAGGGTAACAGACATGTGACCGACAAGGAATATGACCCACAAAAGGGAATCCACGAGATCAGCCAGCTGTTGAAAAGTTGGCATCCAATGTAAAGTGACGCAAGTAATGACATCACAAAAAGAATCCAATAAAGAAAAGAAGACCAGCCAGCTGCTGAAAGGTTGGCATCCAATGTGAAGTGACGCAAGCAGTGACGTCACAAAAGATTGAGAGGCTTTGAAATCTGGATTTCAAATTCGAAAGCCTCTATAAATAGGTGTGTTGAGGAAGCAGAAGACATCGACCATCACCCTCTGTTTTCTCTTTCTAAATAAACTTTGTATTTATTTCTTTGTATGAGTGTTCTGAGTGCAGCTACAATAGGTAGCTAAAGAAGTCATCTTCTCTTGTTCTGTGAGGATGAGTGTATAATAAATTTCTTCATTCAATAAATAAATAATATTGGGCTATTGCCCGAATTATGTAACCTTCCATTATATTCTGCAACCTTAATCTCCATATTTTTCGACGAGAAACAGTAGCAGCATCATGTACACCCGGTGTAAGAAACGAACCAGGGTTGTGTTGAGGTCCGCTGAAGGAACGAGATTAAACCATCATACTGCGGGGTGCGTGGTTGGTTGTGAGGAGCAACTATAAAACCTCCCGAATACCCGGTGGATTGATGGTCAAAAAATGTACTGTTACTATTTCAAGTCGGTTAATTACGAGATTAATGTTATTTAATTATTATACGGAAGCATGATAGGCCTGATATGATCGTAATGGATTATGTCTATTTTAAAGAAGAAAATTGTGATGAAAAGAAAGAGATGATATTGAAAATCATATACGGATATCAATCGGGTAGAGTAAATAAAAAATTTTATTGATTTTAAAGTGAAAAGGAGTAATTTTGGAATGAATAGTAGAAAGTGACTAGAAAAAATGTATTCCCTCCGTCCCGGGTATTTTTACTCATTTGTACGGGCACAGAGATTAAGATATTTTATTTTTTTAATATATAATATAAGAGAAAGTAGGAATAAATTAGTAATTTAAAAAGAAAAAGTGAATAAAGTTATTGAGGATTATGAATAAAGTGTAAAAAAGTAATTAAAGTTGTTGCGATTGTAAAAAATAAGTAATAAAATATTATGTATTTTTGCCAAAAATAGAATAGATAAAAATACATGGGACATCCTAAAATAAAAAGTGAGTAAAAATATATGAAACATAAAAAAATATTATTACGAGGGTGATTAAAAAATTAAATTTAAAGAATAGTGATTATTTTAAATTTTGACCAGAATATATTACATCTGTGGAAGGTACAAGAGATTTTTTTCTGAAAGATGTGAAATCTTCTTTAGTTGAAAAGTGAAGGTAAAAAGTAAAATAGGATTCAAAATCTTTTAATGTACGTGTCAAAGGTCAGAAGTTGTTTGATACATCACGTAAAGAATCTAATAAGATTATAGTGAGAGGATTTTTGTGAGATAAGAAGTGATATTCAAATGAATACGAAGTACTGTGATGCAAAAAGTGAAGTGAGAATATTTTTATTAAAAATATATCAAACGATTTTAAAAATCATAAAAATAGTTAAAAACGAGAGAAGTGATATTCAAATGAATACGAAGTACTGTGATGAAAAAAGTGAGAATATTTTTATTAAAAATATATCAAGCGATTTTAAAAATCATAAAAATAGTTAAAAACGAATTGAAAATAGCATAATTATAGTTAGTCCTGTTGTATTAATTCGAGAAATAATTAGTATCACAATCCTCTGTAATTCTTCTGCAGCTTCCACTCCTTTCTAGTTCTCCTCTTTGGTTGTTTTCTAGGGTACAAATGGAAGAAAAAACTGCGATTTTAAGGCGATTTTTCAAGTTCATGTTACCTGATTTTCAGACAAATTTGGTCGGTACTCTTTCACTCCACCAATATTATAAAAATGCTTGTGTTTGTATACATTATACATGCATCAATTTCTTCAAGGCAATATTACAAAATCACAACCCATCTTGTGTGCAGATCCTGCCACCCGCGTTTTGCAATAAGATCAAACAAGAGGAATCAGAATGGGCCATATTGAAAAGCCGCAAAGGAACTTGGAAGATCAAATTATGCAGAAATTCGGATGGTCTGATTAGCTTCCATCTGGGTTGGTCTCAATTTGTGGATCACCACGCATTGAGTGTTGGAGATTTGGTCGTTTTCGAACATATTGGTGGGCTGCAGTTCAATGTTGTTGTCTATGATCCGAGTGCTTGTGAGAAAGGGTTCGAATCAAAGGGAGAGAAAGAAGAAGACAGTGAATCTGTAGACTTTCATCCTAAGAAGAGAAAGAGTAAGTTTTTATTACTCCCTTCGTTTCAAGTTAAATTGCACAGTTAATATTGTACGGATTTTTTTTTAAAATTTTTAATCAATTTTATTGACTCCTATAGAGTAATGTTGTATATTTAGATAATAAAGTATGTTATCAAACCTCCGTTTCAAGTTAGATTGCACATTTATTGCACGGATTTAAATGTTTTTTAATATAGTATCTTATGTGTAAGAGTAAGAATGGTAAATTTGAATTAAAATGCACTTTTTAGCTTGGGGATTAATATGATGTTTTCTTTATTGGGTGGTGAAATTAAGCGGCACGGAAATGAGAAGTGTGAGATTTAATATGTGACGAAGGGAAGGGAGCATTTTAAAATCAAATAATATTCCAGTTTTAGCAGAAACTGATTACATGATCTTGCTGTAGGAGAAAAGAAGGATTCAATGACATCATTCGAAAGTGAAAATCCGCACTTTGTCATGACTATGAAATCTCAACATGCTAACAAAAAATCTGGTAGTGGTGTGGTGAGTGTCCTGATCCTAAGATATGATGTTGCTGGCTCATTGTTCATCCTCTCATACATATTCATTATTGTGTAAATTTCAGTATATCCCAGCAGAGTTTGTGCGATCGAATAATCTTGCAAAGAAGAGGAGTGCGAGTTTAAGAGATAACCAGGGGAGAGTGTGGGCAGTAAACCTGGCATTTCGTAGAGTTGATCCAGTCCGAGTCAGCTTGGGCCGAGGGTGGTATGATTTTTATGTGTCAAATGATTTTAAGGAAGGAGATGTCTGTGATTTTTATCTCAGGCCTAGTTCACCAAGATCCAAGACTGTCACATTCGATGTCAAACTCCGTTGTCATGTTTAATACATCAATCCTCTGATATTGCAAGAATTAGCCTCTTGTGGTTCCAACTTGTAATTATCTTGTTTTATGCTAGTTTTTATGAGAATTAATGTTGTCTCATCAATGCTTTTAGTGCTATCTCATGTGATGAATGATAATTTATCAAGTCATTATCAGATCCTTAGCTAAATTGATGTTAGAAGCATGAATGCTGATGTTCTTCTACATGTAGGAATGAAACCTTAGCTAAAATGCAGTTTTAGGTTGTTGAGGGGGGGGGGGGGGGGGGGGGGGGGGATCCAAAATTATTAGTCTTTTATAGTGAAATGGCCTTATAAGATATTGTTAATGGTTGTTAATATTATTCTCTGTTCAATACGCACTCTGAATCGTCTTACTTGGTCAACTTCTCACTTGTGTTAATATATGGTTATAATTTTGTGAAGTCATTATCAGAGAAGTTTCAACTTCAATTAATTTTCAGTAAGATTATGGAAGGGTGGGGCTGCAGAGACTGAGATTTAACATGAGACGAAAATATCAGCTTAAATGTACTTATCTTACCAATTATTCAGGGCTTGGTACAACTTTCCTTAATTTTCTTATCCCTATAATAATTTCACTATATTTTAATTTGCCAAAAATATGTCTCTATTAGTTAAACTTTGAATGTGAAGCTCTACCATTGGCCTTTATTCCTCCATTTTGATTATAAAGTTCATGTTTTAATTGTCATGTAAGTTTAGGTTGTTATTTGAATATTTCCTCTAGCTTCTGATCAATATTCCGATTCTTCATTTTCTCCTCTTAATTTTGAGCTCAGATAAACTGCAGTTGTTTGAACTGTATTCGCGTGCTTAGTGTAGTTGGATGAGTGATCTTTAGTGGAGAAAAAGTGGCTATAGACGATTGGCTTCCAGTCGCGTCATCAAAAACATTGCTTAATATATATTATCCATTCTTTGATCATGCATAAGTTATTCAACATAGTTATAGATGATGTATGCTGAACTGCCACTGTTGTTTTGCAACAAGACAAAGTTGAACCACAGAGGAAGCTGTGAGATCCAAGTGTTAAGAAAACTACTCCACCGGTGTGGCCTCAATTTGTGGCACACCACAACTTGTGTGTCGGTGGTTTCCTCGTCTGCGAACATCTTGGCCCTGGACTGCACTTCAAGGCTTTCGTCTTTGATAAAACTGGTTGCGAGAAGGAGTACTATGAGACGAAGATGAAGCTGGTAAACTAGACGAGCCTCTTCCTAAAAAGAAGAGTAATATTATATGCTTGTACATATATTCAAATAATGTTAGCTGCTTAATGATCATGTTACAACTGGAGGAGAAGAGAAGGATTCAATTACACAGAATGAACAGCAAAACTCGTCCTTTTATGATAACTGTGAAACCTTTTATGGTACCGCTCAAACCATTTTACTAAATTGAGTTTTGTGAGATAGATGTGAAATGATTATATTTCATAAAAAGTATAACATTTTTAATAAAAATAATAATTAAGAGCATCTCTAGTGATGTACCTGGTTCTAGGTACAAATTTTTGTCATATCATTGTCACGTCACTGCCACATCAAAAGTTTAAAATTTTTTACTTTTATACCTATACCTCCCCAATCATCCTAGGTACAAATGTTATTATTTGAGGTCACACCACCAAACATATTTTATACACATTATCAATTTATTATTTTTTAATATAATTTTTGTTTAAAAATAAATATTAACTTGTTTATTATTTTAATTTAATTAATTTAAATTAAAATCAAAGTTTATTTTTTTCTTATAAATTAAATTTTTGGGGATTAATATGATGTTTTTTTTATTGGGTGGTGAAATTTGACGGTACTGAAGAAAATGAAAAGTAGTATGAGATTTATTATGTGACGAATGGAGTATTTTAAAATCAAATAATATTCCAGTTATAGCATAAACTGATTATGTGATCTTGCTGTAGGAGTGGAGTGGAGAAGGATTCAATTACATCATTCGAAAGTGAAATTTTTATGTGTCGAATGATTTAAAGGAAGGTGATGTCTGTGATTTTTATATCAGGCCTAGTTCACCAAGATCCAAGACTGTCACGTTCGATGTCAAAATCCGTCATGTTTAATACATTAATCCTCTCATCTTGCAAGAATTGGCCTCTTTTGATTCCAGCTTGTAGTTATCTTGTTTAATGCTAGTTTTTATGAGAATTACTGTTGTCCCATTACTACTTTTAGTGCTATCTCATGTCTTAAGACATATTCTTGATGAATGATAATTTATCAAGTCATTAGCTAAAATGCAGTTTTATAGTTGGTTGAAAAAATCAAGATACCACTTTTTCCCCCTCGAGATAATGAGTGGGTAATGGTTTATAAGGGGGATCCAAAATTATTTGTCTTTTATAGTGAAATGGCCTTATAAGAAATTGATAATAGTTGTTAATATTATTCTTTATTCAATACGCACTCTGAATCGTCTATCTTGGTCAACTTCCCACTTGTGTTAATATATGGTTATAATTTTGTCAAGTCATTGTCAGAGAAGTTTTCAACTTGAATTAATTTTCAGTAAGATTATGGAAGGGAGGGGCTGCAGAGATTAAGATTTAGTTAATTTGATGGACATGAGACGAAAATATTAGCTTAAATGTACTCATCTTACCAATTATTCAGGGCTTGGTACACTGCTTTGACTGAAAATCATTAATTTTATGGCAACTTACCTTAATTTTCTTTTCCCTATAATAATTTCACTATATTTTAATTTGCCAAAAACATGTCTCTATTAATTAAACTTTGAATTTGAAGCTCTACCATTGGCCTTTATTCCTCCATTTTGACTATAAAGATCATGTTTTAAATATCATGTAAGTTTAGGTTGTTCTTTGAATATTTCCTCTAGCTCCTGATCAATATTCAGATTCTTCATTTTCTCATCCGAATTTTGAGCTCGGATCATAAGCTGCAGTTGTTTGAACTGTTAATGGAAATTGAAGGTCCAATCTATGACAAGAATAACTTCGGTAATAATGTGAGTCTCCTTACCTTTGTATGTGCGTTTGTCTGAGTTTAGTGTGTGTATTTCCATGTTTTGACATCTGAATACACTTGAGAATTTGAAGACTCATGTTTAAGTTTTTACTCGAGACTTATTTCCTTTCTAGAAGAAACTTGCAAACATGACGATTCGTGCTTAGTATAGTTGGATGAGAGATCTGTAGTGGAGAATGCTATAGATGATTGGCTTCCAGTCGCGTCATCAAGAACGGCCAAATGGTGGTTTTCAACTGTGAACAATGTCACAGCAATGGTCGGAGCTGGAGTTCTTGGTCTCCCTTATGCCATGTCAGAACTCGGATGGTAATATCTCACTTTTAGAGCCACTTATCTTACACTTCTCCTTGATTTCAATCTTGAGAAGAAACTAATGAGTGCTCTGGTATTGTGTTCATGTTTTCAGGGGACCGGGAGTGACGGCCTTGGTCGTTTGTTGGATTGTTACTCTGTACACTCTGTGGCAAATGGTTCACATGCATGAAATTGTGCCAGGAAAACGTCTCGACAGGTACCATGAGCTAGGACAGCATGCTTTCGGCGAAAAACTTGGCTTGTGGATTGTGGTCCCTATGCAGGTGGTGTGTCTAGTTGGAGTCACCATAGTTTACATGATCACAGGAGGTCAATGTCTCAAGAAATTCCATGATTTGGTCTGTCAAGATTGCAAAGATATCAAACTTACCTTTTTTATCATGATCATTGCATCTGCTCACTTTGTACTCTCACAACTCCCGAGTATCGATTCAATCTCCGGCGTCTCTTTGGCAGCAGCAGCTATGTCTATTAGGTCTATTCCTCTTCTAGCTTTCTATCTCTTCAACTATGCATCATAGCTTTTCTTGAACTTCTTGAACTTATAGATAATGGATTTAAGCTATATGCAGTTACTCTTCGATTGCATGGGCAGCCTCAGCGACGAAAGGCACACTACCAAACGTGCACTATGGCCTTAGATCAACTACCACAGCTGGTGCTGTGTTCAACTTCTTCAGTGCATTGGGGACTGTTTCTTTCGCCTATAGTGGCCACAACGTCGTGATGGAGATCCAAGCATCCTTTCCTTCGACACAGAAGAGGCCTTCAAATAAACCTATGTGGAGGGGAGTTATCGTTGCTTACATAATAATTGCTCTCTGCTACTTCCCTGTTGCTATAGTTGGATACTTGATCTTCGGCACTGCAGTCGATGGTAACATTCTCATCTCCCTACACAAGCCCAGATGGCTAATCGCCACAGCTAATATGTTTGTCGTCATTCATCTTATTGGAGGCTACCAGGTTGTTCTAATAATCAACATTCTTCACTTTTAAATGAGATAAACTATGTCTGAATAGTACTTCGTTTGCAGTTATATGCAATGCCAGTTTATGACATGATTGAAAATGTGCTTGTAAGAAAACTGAAGTTCAACCCAACTTGGTATCTACGGTTTATTACAAGGAACACATACGTTGGTACGAATTTAAACTGTCCATCTTTTAAAAAAATCAGGTTTTATAAAATCTTGTTCATAGTAATCTTTGATTTCAGCTTTTACGATGTTCGTTGCCATCACATTCCCTTTCTTCAATGCCCTTCTTGGATTTTTCGGAGGTTTTGCTACTGCACCAACCACGTTCTTCGTAAGCAACTACACCCCATCTTGCTTACATAACACTCCAATCTACTACTTAAACTGCAATAATGCTTATATTTCTTCAGCTCCCCTGCATCATATGGCTGGCCATCTACAAACCGAGGCGATTCAGTCTATCTTGGTTCACGAATTGGGTATGACTTTCTTCGTTTTTTCTTGAATACATTGTTTCTAACGAATGGAGTGACAATGTCTCTCAACTGAGCTGTCGGAATTTTCAGCTGTGCATAGTTGCAGGGTTCGTTTTGATGGTCGTCGCACCCATCGGAGGGATTAGAAGGATCATACTCGATGCCAAAACATATAAATTCTATCAATAGAAATGGAAGATGCTAGTTCTTAGCCTTGTTTCTTTTATTAAATTGTGCCACTGTAAGTTCTGATTGGTGGAGAAAAATTGAAATCAATATAGTATTAAGTCTTGGTTTGTGTTATCAGACAAGTATGCACTGTTATGTTTGGGTGTTTTAATGTAGAAAGAGTCAAAAAAGAGTACAACTGTTATACTATGGATGTATATTCGAGGAAATATACATATGTTCAATGTTGAATTCAATTGTTCTCCACCTTGACTGTTACGTCTTGTTTTAAATGGTTTTTTTTTTAATAATAATAATTATAAAAATAAATACTACCAGAGATTACGTTGAATGAGATGAACATGGCGTATACCTAATCTGTGACGAGTTTGATGACATAATTTTTTTGGGATTTAATGTAGAATGAAGATAAATATATCTGGAGTTGCTCAAACCCTTTGCACTCTCCCCGAATTTTAAATGGAAATATTGTACTGATATGTACAAATTCAAACTTGCAAGTAAGATATTCAAATATTGTTACAGAGATTTGATCAATGGAATTAATATGAAAATGTATTTAAATTGACTTATTGGAAGTCAATATATTTTCCTCTCAAGACAAAAAATTGTAGGTTTGATCATTTGTATCTCCAATCGTCACATTGATTTAAAATTTAATGTCTGAAACTAAATGCTCCTCTTAAGAAAATCTTTGTTTGAGGGGGTGTATGACCCTCTAACAATGAGATAATTTTATACTTTTATTTAATTTGTTATTATTTTTATTAAGAATGTTATTTTTTTTCCAAATTCATTGAGACAATCTCACGCAGAGTCTTTTTTTTTTTTTAAATATGAGAACTCAAATCAAACAGAAAAAGTAAAATTAAGATACAAGAGATGTAGCGAAATCTAACTTATTTGAATGGAACACCAAAAGGAGCTCTTACAAAGTTCAATTTGCTATAATTTTAATCATAACTAACATACACTACTGTTAATTTCAAAATTTCAAAACTCCATTTAAGAGGAGAAGCAAGCAGAGAGACTACCCAATAATTTAGTCAAAATCAACCATACAAAATGTTGTTCCCATAGTTTAGCAACAATGTCAGCTCCATTGCAGAGCTATTATCACTTGTCGGTTCTGAAACAAGTAATCAACAGCACAAACGAAAAAAAACAGTGTTCAACACGAACACTAGTCCCTAAGCTCATCATTTATCTTAAGTTTTGGCCTTTATAGAATTATTCTCCTTGATTCTTGCTCGGTTGTCCAGTTTCACGAACCGCTTCAGATCCTCATATGGAAGACTTTGAATGTCTTTCCTCCTTAGTTCACTAAGCGAAGGGTGTTTATCCAGCAAGTGCCACAACCAATCCGGATACTCAGAATCAGGTAAGATCTTGGGATCTTGGCCGTCTTTTAGAATATTAGCACCAAATACTGTGGTGGATTTTACTTCTTTAGTAAGTAAAGATACTGGTGCAGCATCTGCCCCGCCTTTAGAGCCTTTCTTCTTGCCTCCACCAGCAGCAAATGTTCGGCAGCCCACCACTCCAACCACCTCCTTGAAGGTGGCAGTGCTCCTCAATGATCTCACCAGAGTACTTGACATACCTAGATAGCTGAAGTATACATGTCAATTAATATCTACTAAATGCATATATAGGTTAATAACCAATTAGCATAGACATACATTGTTACATATTTTAAAAATATTGCTGCAAGGTGAAATGGGGGGCAAAACATTCACTGACATGGGACTCCAGTAAAACTTACCTTAATACCACAAAAAAAAACAATAATAATAATAATCATCATCATCTAATGATAACACTCCAAGAATATTCAGGGGCTGCTTGGGTGGAATTCTTCAATCGGAATGGTAATGGGTATCATAAGGAGGTCAATCACACTGGGACTAGGAAGTGATTGAAGGTTGGGGAGTAGTTATCGATTTAATGGGAATGATTGAGGAATTTTGATTCTCATTAGATCAAACAAACATCAATAATGGGAATCAATTTGCCTCCATCCCAATTAGCCCCAGCCAAGCACCTCCTCAAGTTATAAACTACTCCACACTATCAAGCAGCTAGGTGTTTTAATCCTATATTGACAATTAGTCAACTTGCTCAATATGCTCAGCAGAGCCCTAATAACTACTTTCTTGAGAGAAAAATCACATCTTGTAAAGAAGAACCAAATATTTATGCCAGATAATACCAAACTGGCAGAAAACTCAGAAGACATAAAATTGAAAGCTCATATAAATATAACTAGATTGTTTATCCAATCCCACAGTAGTATTGATTAACAAATGACTGTCCAAGATCATCAAATTCCAGAACCAAGGTCATTTACCAGTTATAAAACACAATTACTTTAAACTATCAGGCGCAATAACATGGTTCTATAAGAGAACAATCGAATGAACTGATGCTGAAGGCAGAATGCACATACAGAAGCAATAAATCAGAAGACTTCAATAGAAAAAATCTAAATTCTATAAAATCAAATAAAAACCACATTTTACGTTCCTAGCACTAGAACCTCACCAATGTAAAACGTTAAATTTCTCAATTTGGCTGCAATGTAATTCCCTTTTTTGGGAATTTTTTCTTCTACGCTAATCATCCCCCCCCCCCCCCCCCATAACAAAACAAATTCATAAAAATGATGAAACGTAATTTTTTTCCGGCGAACTCCGTCGGGATTTTAGCTTGGAGAAAAAAAATACAAATTGCTACTATTAGTTACCTTCAAGTCCGATCCCGAAAAATTTTCTTCAATCGAATCATGCCCTAATCAGGCTTCCTTGCCCTCATTTTTTTTTACTAGATTGGATGAGGTCCATGGGCTTCACTTAATAATTTGGGCTTAAAAGAGAAGTGGTGGACCTAACCCATTACAAAATTTTATGACGAAGCCCATCAGAAAATATAATATTAAATAATAATTAAATATATATATATATATATATATTTTTTTTTTTTTTAATAATATGGAAATTTCCCAAACTCCAGTAGAAAGTAGAAAACCCTACACTCTGTCTTCACACGCTCTCTGCATTCCTTCTCGAATCTTAAATCAATGGCGTCTGCTGCGGTGTCGAGTGCGAAGCCTACAGAAACTTTTGTCGACAACAAGCGTAAAGATGACATCCGTATGGCGAATATTGCGGCTGCGCAGTCGGTGGCGGACGCCGTGCGAACCAGTCTTGGCCCTAAGGGTATGGACAAGATGATCTCCACTGCCACCGGAGAGGTCATTATCACCAATGACGGCGCCACTATCCTCAATAAGATGGAAGTCCTCCAACCCGCCGCCAAGTTTCTCGTCGAGCTTTCCAAATCTCAGGACGTCGTTGCTGGAGATGGAACTACGACGGTTGTTGTCATCGCCGGTGCACTACTCAAGGCATCACTCAATCTATTGACCGCCGGGATCCACCCAACCGTCGTCTCTGATTCGCTCCACAAGGCTGCGATTAAAGCGGTGGACATTTTATCGGCGATGGCTGTTCCTGTGGAATTGTCGGATCGTGATTCCCTTGTGAAATCTGCTTCGACTTCTCTCAATTCTAAGGTAGTCTCACAGTACTCCACTCTTTTAGCTCCTTTAGCTGTTGATGCTGTGCTTTCTGTGGTGGATCCTATTAAACCAGATTTGGTAGATTTGAAAGATATTAAGATTGTCAAGAAATTAGGTGGTACTGTAGATGATACTGAGCTGGTTAAAGGGCTTGTTTTTGATAAGAAAGTGAGTCATGCAGCTGGTGGACCAACTAGGGTTGAGAATGCTAAGATAGCTGTGATACAATTCCAGATTTCACCTCCTAAAACTGATATAGAACAGAGCATTGTGGTATCTGACTACTCACAAATGGATAGGATCTTGAAGGAGGAGAGAAATTATGTCTTAGGAATGATTAAGAAGATCAAAGCTACTGGATGCAACGTGTTGTTGATCCAAAAGAGTATCTTGAGAGATGCAGTCACTGATTTGTCCTTACATTACTTAGCTAAGGCCAAAATCTTAGTGATTAAGGATGTCGAGAGGGATGAGATTGAGTTCATCACCAAGACTTTGAACTGCTTGCCTATCTCTAACATAGAACATTTTCGTTTGGAGAAGTTAGGGTTTGCAGATTTGGTTGAGGAAGTGTCGTTGGGAGATGGTGGCAAGATTGTGAAGATCACAGGGATTAAGGACATGGGAAGGACTACCAGTGTCCTGGTCCGTGGTTCAAATATTTTGGTGATTGATGAAGCTGAGAGGAGTTTGCACGATGCTCTGTGCGTGGTGAGGTGTTTGGTTAACAAGAAGTTTCTGATTGCAGGCGGTGGGGCTCCTGAAATCGAGCTTTCTCGACAGTTGGGGGCTTGGGCGAAGGTGCTGCAGGGGATGGAAGGGTACTGTGTGAAGGCATTTGCTGAAGCACTGGAGGTGATCCCTTACACGTTGGCTGAGAACGCAGGGTTGAATCCAATCGCCATTGTCACCGAATTGAGGAACAAGCACGCTCAAGGTGAGATCAATGCGGGGATCAATGTGAGGAAGGGTCAGATTACCAACATACTGGAGGAGAATGTGGTGCAACCCCTTCTTGTGAGCACCAGCGCGGTTAGCTTGGCTACCGAATGCGTTCGAATGATCTTGAAGATCGATGACATCGTCACCGTGAGGTAGATATGATCAGAACTTTAAATATTTGTTGTTGAAGAGACTCTTTCCATCATCAACTTTGCTCAGCTAAGTAGGAAGTTGTTTATCTACTGACTTTAAGCACAGTATTTGTGGTTTTGGGGCTAGTTTAATTCTTATGTAAAACTGCCAAATTAAGGAGAGAATAGTGCATTATGAAAATTATGAACTTGAGTTGATTTATGTTTTTTGTGGAGATGATTTTTTTTTTCTTAACAAGGTGTTCATTATTTGATTATTACAGGGTTAAATTTCATGAGTTTAGGAAATGAATGAATGCTTCGTTTTGAAAAATTCCTCATTTGTGCGACAACCTTTAGGTATGACTTTTGTGAGTTAGTGCGGTTTAACTCGCAACTTAGCTCGTTTTGATATTTTTATGTGAATTTTTTATTGTTAATGGAAAAACAAATTATGAAAATTGATTAACCAAAATGGGTTTATTAACCTACCATTTATAAAGCAAAATTAAGTGGCAATGGATTATTGATAAAATTAAGTTGTTCGGAGATGTGCTACAATGGGCACGGGTTAAATGCGGATTTTGAGGGTTATTTTCTTAGCGGGTCAATTTCCGGCCCAAGTTGAGTTGGGCTTAACCTAAATAGATCTAGTATTTAGCCCAACTAGTCAATGTTTCTTCCAAGTTATAATAACTATTATTAAATTAGGAAAAATATTTTATATCTATTTATAACCCTTTAAATTATGTAAATTCCTAAAATTTCAGTAATGTATTATAATCATGTCCGTCATCGTTTGCGCCATTTGCAAATAATTCTTCACTCCCACAATTTGATATCACCATATCTCTCAAGGACTGTTTTATTGCTCCAACCAAATAATTCTTCACTCCCACAATTTGATATCACCATATCTCTCAAGGACTGTTTTATTGCTCCAACCAAATACATGGTACTCCAATCAACACATACAATATATTGTTCGGGTACTCCAATCGAACACAATATAAAATCTTAATTATTAGGATATTTATTAATTATGAATTTTTTAATTTAATTATTATTTGAATACATTTAGCAAATTTAGAGGTACGAATAATCGATTTCACAAAAAATTCGATTATCCCGCATGCTACCTACGTACTAGTTAGATCATAAACCAAAACAATAAAGTATTGCATGAAGCACAAATAAAATTACAACTTTACTTATAACAATTCTAAATCTTAAAAATAAAGATTAAACTTGAGGGGTTTCATGAAATCATTCCTATGAATCTTTCCACAGGATTTCTTGTAATATATATATCCACCTTTTCCGAAAATGGTAAGAAAATACCTCTTACATACTACTCCCGCCATCCCATAGAAATTGACACACTTTCCTTTTTGGTTTTTCTCATTAAAGTTGACATATTTCCTTTTAAATATATGGACCAACACAAAAAATAATTAATCTATTCTCATGGGCCCCACATATCACCTCTAATACAACTACCCACTACAAATTAAATATTATTTCTCTCACTTCACTTTACTCCACTTTACATTAAATTATTATACTCCTTAATCTCCATGTCCAAAAAAATTTATACCAACTTCTATGGGATGGAGGAAGTATTATTTTATTGATGCCAAAGATTGGCGTGAGACCATCAATGAAACTAGTAAATTTAATATTCAATTAGTTAAAAGTGATAATATTAACGTTAATTTATATAATATAAATGAAAAGTGATAATATTTTATAGTAAAAGTGATAAAAAAAATTTAAAAAGTGTAAATGGTTAATACTCAATTAGTTAAAGTGATAATATTATTCATGAATAAATTATACTAGTATAAATGAAAGTAATAATAATTTTATAGCAATAGTGATAATATTTTATAACAAAATTGTAACTAATTTAAAAAGTGTAAATGGTCTCACGTGAGACGGTCTCATACAAGACTTACAATTAGTTGATAAAGTCACTTGCGAAACAGTGTATACTATGAGACAAGTTGATCATTATTAAAATATATTCCCTCCGTCCTATAGGAGTTGACATACTTTCATTTTTGATTTGTTCCATAAAAATTAAAATATTTCCTTTTAATACATGAGACCATACAATAACAATTAATTTATTTTCATGGGCTCACATACCACCTCTAATACAACTACTCACTACACATAAAATATTACTATTTTTCTAACTTCACTTTACATTAAATTATTATACTCATCAACTTCCGTCTAAAAAAAAGTGCTAACTTCTCCGGGGCGGAGAGAGTAAGAAATTATCATAAATGGTCCACTAAATATAACTAAATCCACAATTATTTCTTTAACTTTTGAAATTTTCAATTTTTGTCATTTTCAATTTAATTTTAATTCGTTTAGTTCAATTTTGATCAAATGAGTTCAATTTTAGTCTAATTTTTTTTTTTAAATCCACCTTACCTTGAACTGCCACATCATCACCCACATTAAAAAAAATTTTAGACTAAAATTTGACTCATTGGATCAAAATTAAACTAAAAGAACTAAATTAGGTTAAAAATGACTAAAATTGAAATTGAAAATTTCAAAAGTTAAAGGATTAATTGGGAATTTAGTCATACTTGGTGGAACATTTATGAGTCTCGTAGGCGGTCATAAAAATATATATTTATTTATTATGTAAGTAAAATATATTTGATGGTTATTAAAATTTATCTTTTTTAAAGTAGGATGAATGAGGGAAAAAAAAAGTAAGATGAATGAGAGAAAAATTATGCAAGTCGTATAAATTTTGTAATGATGGATGATATGATATATTATAACATAATTAAAAAATTGGAATTTTATCAATCCACAAATTATTACTCAATAATCATAAAATACCCAATAATATTACTCATGTGGTTTATTTTTGTCAAGTCCATCAATGAGATAACCACCTCCGACCATAAAAAAGGTTGATATGCATTAATTATAAGAGAAATTGTGTAATTGGCATTATAATCGTGGTTGCGCGGAGGGAGAGAAAAGCATCTGGTAAGAGGAGAGCAGAGGATGGGCATGAACTATTCTCTGCATTCACCCACTCAAATAGACAGCGAGGATGGAACTTGTGCAGGCAAGGACGACCCACAAGACTCTGCCAACATCATTTTGGATTGGGCAGTGGTGGCGGCGGAGGAGGAAAAGGGCTGCTGGTGAATGATGCCTCTGGATTGATCAATGGAGCAGTGGTTCACTTTGCTGCTCGGGCAACACTGGCCTTCATTGTGATTGATCAGTTTAAAGCGTTGAATTATTGTTGTGCGATTTTCACTAATCTTTGATCTATGTAGTGCAGGTGGTATGAAGCAGCAACTGGTCTTGTGGAGGAGAAGTTAAGGTTTGCAAGGCACAGATTGGCAGAGTGTTATTTATGGGCACTGGTATTTGTCCCCGAGCCTCATATCAAGGTTGCGATGTTTATTACCATAGCAGACGACATGTACGACGTATATGATATTCTGGATGAACTCATCAAGGCTTTCACAGAGACAATTGATTCTATAAAAGAGGCAGAGAGTTTTCCTGGAGGCCATTTTCTTTAGTTAAAGGAAAGAGAAACTCTAATGGGAGGAGAGGAGAGTAGAGAGAAAGGGTTATTCTGGAGACCATTTTCTTAAGTGAGAGGAGATAGAATTACTACAAAATTAGCTTTCAAACTAATGGACAAATTAATGACATGTCTGTCTAAATTATAAAAACAGAGCTCGATTTGAAAAACTACAAAATACACCATACAATTTTATTTTGAGTATTGAAATACCCGCCATTAGTAGTTTGCTAAACCTCATTAGTAGTCCAGCGTCACACACCATGTTATTCCAACTTCTCCATCTACTATTAGATTTGAATTAACTCCATTTTCTTTTGAATACATGTAAAAGGAAACCCACCAAATTAAAATTCACAAAAGCATACTACTACATAGTATTTTTTTTTAAACAGTACTACATAGTAATTTGAATCAGCTGCGGGTTGCCTAAATTTAAAAAAATAAAAAAATACTCCAAAAACCAAAATCGTACTTCTTCCGTCCCAGGACAAGGGTTTCTTTTTTCCATTTTGGTCGTCTCACCCAAAGAGTTTTCTTTCATTTTTTATACACATGAGACTCACTCATCCCCTCTCATACAATTAAAACATAGGGTCCATACTCTTATTAATACAACTACTCACTATACATTAAATAATAATACTCCTTAATCCACATGTGATCCTTTCTCAATGATTGATTCTATTGCACCATAATATACTCTTATGCCTTCTAATAGAAATCAAGAGTCAAGGAACTTCTCACCTAATTGTCACTACAACCTCAAACTCCTCTAAAACTCACGCTCGTTGTCGACTCTCTTCTTCTTCTGCAATAGTGAGACCACATTTTAGATTTGACGAAAGATATTTGCCAAGAGGCTTTACACTTCTAATAATGTAAATAAATTAGTTTGAACACTTCTAATAATGTAAATAAATTAGTTTGAATATTTCTTGAACTGGTGCCAGATTTACCTCCATGGTAGAGAACAATAGTGTTATGCAATGAGCAGCATCTATTTTGAACCTAAAGGATCAATCCCGGCGAACAGTTGAGTTGACATTATGGGGAGACTTTTGCAACAGGGAAGGACGAAATGGTAGATATGAGAAATTTCCCCCATTTTAGCCGTCAAAGCTGGTAAAGTTAACGATTTCAGTGGGAAATCCATTAGTACCATATCTGCTCTGCTACTCAGCTATTCATAAATCCAGAGGCTGACAGCTTAAGAAACTTGTTTAAGGACGCTGCTTCTCATTCTTTATCTAAAGAATTTATTCCCGGGGGAATGAGGAATGATAATCATAATATTTTTAACGGAAAGTTTAATTAAATACACAGAGGCAGATTTCAGGAAAGAGCAGGGTCATACCATCTCTATCTACACCATAAATGATTCTAAACATGTGAAATAAACCTGCCAATGACAGAAAAAAAAGATTCTAAGTTTTAGAATTGATGGTTAAGCAAACGCAAGGTGTACTCTTGAACCACAGGAAAGCTTACAAATGGTGTGTATTCGACTTCTTCTGCAATAATTTTGTGTACTCTTCATTCAACCCAAATTGAAATCGCTTACTCTTTCTTAATACCCGACAGCATGTGAAGGAGGTTAATCATGGTAACTCAACCGAGCAACAACACACACAAGGAGCCCCCTTAATTAAGAGGTGGGTTAGACCTTAACCCACACACACAAGGAGCCCCCTTAATTAAGAGGTTGCTCCCATGCTGGGGTGAGATTCGATCCTTGGTCATTGTACAAGCTGTCCCCTTACTTGACCAGTTGAGCTGTCCATGCGGGCTCTTTCTTAATTCTTCTTCTGCACTAATTGATAGTGGAAGTCGAGACGACTATCAAAATTTAGGAATTGCAGTCAAATGAATATGATTAATGGTGAGAGTCGCATAACTTTTAGGAATTATACTCAAATGAAAAAATAGGGTTAATATAAGAAAAAAAAGTTTCTCATATTTTAATACAAGGTAAGTTATAAAAACTCCCTCAAAGTTTGTCCAAATTATCAAATAAATTTCGTGGTTTGAAAAATTACCAATTACCCACTTTAAAAAACTTTTTTTTTAAAAAAAAAAAATTTAAAATACAATGTTAAATATATGGATTTTGATATCATTTCCATCCTTCTTTATTTTAAGAAAAAATATTTTTTTTAAATAAATAACAAGTTAAGGGGTAATTGGTAATTTTTTAAAGCACATGATTTATTTGGTAGTTTGAACAAACCTCAAGGTTTTGGTAATTTACCTTTTAATATATTAAGATTTAAAAATCGAAATTACACATTCCAGTTTTTCTCAAATATAAATAAACATCGTAATCATATTATTAGCTGCGGTGCGACTCTGGAAGGTTTTAAAAGCAAAATTTTTCTCCAAGAATTTTATGGGCCGAGCCCATTATAACCAATAGAAATATGACGTTGAGGCCCATAACCTGTTTCGGGTTAGGGTTTAACACTTTCTTGAGCAAAAATCCACTTCTCTCTACAAAACCCTTGTTTCTCTCTCTACGTCATTCAATCTCTATTTCTAAACCACCTCTGCAATATCAAATCCGAGCTTAGAACCCTCAGAATGGGTAGCCAAGCCGCGGCAAACTTGCTGACCAACATTGCCCGTGCCGCCTTCGGCGTCGGTGTAGGTGCCACTATCCTTAATTCTTCACTCTACACCGTCGACGGTGGCCAACGCGCCGTCCTCTTCGATCGTTTCCGTGGTGTCATTGATGATACCGTCGGCGAAGGGACCCACTTCTTGGTCCCGTGGCTTCAGAAACCCTTCATCTTCGACATTCGCACTCGCCCCCACACCTTCTCCTCTGTATCAGGTATACTTTGGCGGATATTTTTGCATTTAATTTCTGTTGATTGGGATTCTGCAATTGTTTTTTATGCATTCTGCAATTAGTTGAAACGATTGGAATCTTCCTATGCTACTAGTTTTTTTTTTAAGTAATTTTGTTGAGTAGTAAATGTGGCTTATTAAAGAATCACTGGTTGCTTTCTTGAACAAGAGGATATTGGATTGAGCTTTTGTGTATAAGATAAGGGATTTATGCGGCTTACTTAGTTTTTTTTGGGAAATTAATACATGAATTTTTGCAAACAATTAGGGACTAAGGATCTGCAGATGGTGAATCTCACCTTGCGTGTGCTATCTCGCCCAGAGGTCAATCGCCTACCCGAGATTTTCAAAACCCTAGGACTCGAGTATGACGAAAAGGTCCTACCATCGATTGGCAACGAGGTGCTCAAAGCCGTTGTTGCGCAATTTAATGCTGATCAGTTGCTCACTGAAAGGCCTCATGTCTCTGCTCTCGTGAGAGAGAGCTTGATTCGTAGAGCCAAGGATTTCAATATTGAGCTGGATGATGTGGCCATCACTCATTTGTCGTATGGTGCTGAATTCTCCAAGGCTGTGGAGCAGAAGCAGGTGGCTCAGCAGGAGGCGGAGCGGTCTAAATTTGTTGTGATGAAGGCGGAGCAAGAGAGAAGGGCTGCCATCATTAGGGCTGAGGGAGAAAGTGAGTCTGCTAAGCTGATTTCTGATGCAACAGCAGCTGCAGGGATGGGATTGATCGAGCTGAGGAAAATCGAAGCAGCTAAGGAAAATGCAACTTCGATGTCTAGGAATGGAAACATTGTTTATCTGCCTAACAACAACAACATGCTTCTTGGTCTTAATGCTGGGCGTTAATAGGTAGCTATTTCTGTAATCCTGTTAAAATTTGCGTTATTATTTGTTGATTTGTTTTGTACTGGAATATGTGAATGCTTTTCTATAGCAATTAATCACATCGAATGCTTTTGGCTGTTTGACTTACGAGATTGTTATTAAAATTGTCATTAGTGATTTTTCAATCATCAATGCTACTTGTTTGTCTTCATCTTATATATCATTTGAATTTATTAACTTTAGGCAAGTCCACAGTAACAATCTGAGAACTTTGATTTTAGTTTGGTGATAATTGATTTTAGCGTATGCTAACATTCCTTGATTGGAGAAATTGGGGCTGATTAAGTATTTTATATAATCAATTTAATTATTCTTTTAGCATATTGGACCGGGAAAGTGATTCTATGAGCCTTTTTTCCATACATATGGCAGTCATTTACATGTAATACATGGTGTAAGGTCATCGCTCATTCAATCACCCACATCTTTACGTGTCCGTGAATATGTGATGGGAATCTGGTGTAATACATCCGCAGTTGAATTGAGTCTATATTTGGATGTGTCTATTGAACTTTTACATACATAGAGAAATATGAGATCCTGTGTGCATGCATCTGATTCAGATTCAGCTCTTAAAAAGAATTATAGATTTTCAAATACTCACTGTATGACACTAAGAACTATGAGGCTTATTATGTGTTTGGCAACCTTGTTTAGACACTAGGTAAATTTCATTTTTTTTGTTAGTGTTGATGTGATTTCTATGGGAAACCTTGAACGATTATTCATGTGGATATTTTTGTTGCTTTACTTCTTGAAGTTTGGGTGATCCATGCTTGTGTAATTGACAACCAATTTCTATAGCTATTCACATCCATGACTAGTGTGATTAAATTGTTTTTTCTTCATGGCAGAGTGTTGGATATGGCATGGTTTGTGGTGGAAGTTTTGGCTGCTTGATCACTGTCATTTTCACGATGTTCTAATACCTTGATGAGTTGTAAGAAATTTTAGGAGAAACTCAACGAAAAAACCATCTTTTGCTATGGAAGATTTAGCTGATTCTCTCATTTGGATTCCGGAGAAGCTAAAATAATTGAAACCCCTCCCCACCATTTCTTAGTGTGGAAACTTGGATCATCTATCTTCCTACGCATTTTCCGTACGCATATTATTTGAAGCAATGCTGTTGCGGTAATGCAATATTTTAGTTGAATGTGTGGTATAGATTTTTTATCCCCATCTGAATCAGATTTGCCTGTATTTGTACTTAAAGCTATGGTATATACTAACTGCACTATGCATTAACATGGAATTTGATGTGGTTTAGGGCATGATTGGTTTAAAAATTTGAGGGATTAATGGATTATGGAAATGGGAATGAGAATGAATGATGTGAAGTGAAATAAAAATTTGACAGGCATTCACAATCGTTTAGAAGATGAGGGGTTTGGTTCATTTCTTGTGTACTTTGTCTTGTATGGAGTATTTGAAAAGATATTTCATCTGTGAAAAATATATTTATATAGAGTTTTGAAGCCTTTTATGTTACAGAAAATTAATTTCAATGAAAACTATTCAAATAAGAAAATTTGCAGGCTTGGTGTTGCCCTTAGAAGATGTTTCTCAAAACTCCCTTCAATCTATTTATTCAGTACATATTTTGGAAGCACAAAAAATGAAAAATGTAAATTCATTTTCTTTTCGGTTGTACTTGTATTTAATGATTGCTATAATTATTATAGGTACCAATTTAATGATTTGTATTTTTTAGTATTTATTATTTAATATGGGTGGTGCATTAAATGTCTTGATAAATATCTTGAAAAGACTTATCTGTAGGGAATATTAAATATTCATTTTGACGTAATAACTAAGTGTTATTTAGCCTATTATCAAGGTAAAAGGAAAATTGAAAAATTATAAGTATTGAGAAAGTTTTGGCATTTCTGGAAAAGATTACAGTGTGTATTTCTATTTTGTAAGCCTGAAATAATCAGTCTGATATAATTCTGTTTAAATAGATGTGTAACATAGTCCAACTAAAACTGCTAATCTTATAATTTCTGAAATTAACCCGAGATGATCAAAATCAATAATAACAGAACTAGGTAGGAAAAAAAAAAGAAGGCAAAAGGCACAAATTTGTGCAAAAATAAAAGAAAAGAGAGAAAAAAAAAAAAGTAGAAACACTCAGAGCTACAAGATTCTGATCTACATGATGTCCAACGTAATTCTCAGCTCAGTTATTCCATAGCTACTTCTCTGCAATGCCTCAAGTAGTAGACAATAACGCAAATGAAAACGACGAACGAGCCTCGTTTAAGCAACAGACGCAATGTGACGGATTAAGTCGACAACTCGGTTGCTACAACACATATATATACATACATTATCATCAAAGCTTAACCTTAGAAAAATGGGAAGTATGGGTGGTAGTTAGGTAGGTGGCAATTGTGTATGTCTTACCTATAGCCCCATTCATTGTCATACCAAGAGACAACCTTAACAAAGTTGTTGTTTAGAGCAATTCCAGCCTTGGCATCGAAGATGCTAGACCTGCAATCACCTAGGAAATCCGTGGATACTACTTCATCTTCGGTGTATCCTAGGATTCCCTTCAAGGTGCTCTCCGACGCCTCCCTGTATAGCAACGAACGAGAGGTGAAATAAGGCAGGGCTGGCATTCAAAAGACGAAAGAAAATGACAAGAATGTTTGTTTTCTTACTTGATAGCAGCTTTGATTTCATCATATGTAGCTGCCTTTGAAAGCCTGACAGTGAGATCAACCACTGAAACATCAACAGTTGGGACACGGAATGCCATCCCCGTGAGCTTTCCATTTAGAGCAGGAAGCACTTTCCCGACGGCCTGTATAACAAACAATGTTCAACTTCCATTAGATGAGTTTATGACATGACATTGTTCAATGGTCATGGTATATACCTTAGCAGCTCCAGTGCTGCTGGGGATAATGTTGAACGAAGCAGCTCTTCCGCCTCTCCAGTCCTTCATCGATGGCCCATCGACAGTTTTCTGTGTTGCTGAGCAACATCAAGAAACCATCAACCAGTGAACACAATGTTGATCAAATCATTAAATAACACAAAAGTGTGATGTTTGTCTCACCAGTGATGGAGTGGACAGTTGTCATCAGTCCCTCAACAATACCAAACTTGTCATTAATAACCTGCAAACATTAATATAGAATGAATTTTTCCAAGCTTTTGATCTTGTCTGAAATACAGCATGCCAACAAACCTTGGCTAATGGAGCAAGACAGTTGGTAGTGCAACTAGCATTCGAAACAATCTTGATGTCCGACTTGTATTCCTTCTCGTTGACACCCATAACGAACATCGGTGCGTTCGCACTCGGTGCAGAAATAATAACCTTTTTAGCACCTCCCTGAGAACCAGAAAACAAAAAAACACATCAACTACTGTAAGACACCAAGATTGTCTCACTCTCACCATACATGGCAGCCTAATATGAGCAAAAGATACTGAATCAATACTCATTTAACAAACAAAACCTTCAAGTGTGCAGCAGCCTTGTCCTGATCAGTAAAAACACCGGTTGACTCGACAACATATTCAGCTCCGGCTTCACCCCATGGGATCTCCTCTGGATTCCTACTCATAGGAAAGGAAAAATGTACTTATGAAAAAGAAAAAGCTACACTCACACATATTATATATTTATGTAATTAAGCCTCTAGTGATTAGGGAGACAAGTACCTTGCACCATATACAGCCACAGGCTGGTCACCAAAGAGAAGGGTCTTTGAATCCTTAACCTTAAGCTCATGTTTTTTCCATTGGCCATGAACACTGTCGTACTTGAACATGTACGTCTGTACCACCAAAATTAAACCGAAAAGGAAACCATCTTTGTAAAAAAAAATCTTAACAGAATGTTTTTCCCAAGTAGATATAATTTTAGATGCATCAAACATGTTAATAATTTTAGATGTATATATCAAACATCCAAAGTTGACAAAGATATATATATGGCCACACTAACAGCATATTAATGTATGTATAGTGGAATAAAAAGATTACCATGTAATCTGTGGTAATAAAGGGATCGTTAACGGCGACAACCTCAATGTCATCACTCTGCATTGCAACTCTGGCCACCAAACGCCCAATCCTTCCAAATCCTGCACATTTCCAACGGAAACTAATCAAACAGTCAGCATGTAAATCAAACAGAATGGAAAGGGGGGAAGATTATACCGTTAATTCCGATCTTAATCTTGGCCATGATGTTGGATGTGAGATGTAATTCAGAGAAAAAAGAAGAGAGTCTGAGAAGAGAGAGAGAGAGTTGAATAGGGTTGTGTAATAACTAAATGTGGGGGGTATATATATATAGATTGGTTGGTTATAGAAGAGTGGAAGAAGGGAGAGAGTGCGTTACGATCCAAGAAGATGAAGCGGAATTGTAGAGGGGAATTGGTAGTTGGCAGTTGTTGCGCCTATTTCGATCCCGCACGTGACCACCCTCACGTGTTTCTTCCAACGTTATTTTTTTCTTTTGAAATCATTACGTATATTTGGTGAAATTTCTACTCCATTTGGAGATTTACTCGACAATATTAATCATTTTAATCTAACGACATTTAAGTTTGCAAAAAATATCACTTTTTATAACCTACATATTTATTCACATTTTATTAATGGTAAAAATACAATATAAAAAGAAATTCATTTTACTATTTTCGTCCGTCTCAATACAAGAAGTGCATTTCCATTTTTAATAAATGGGACCCACACAAAACAATTAATATATATTCATGGGACTCGCATATCATACTAATACACCTACTCACTTTATTTTCAAATATTACTCCGTATTCTTAATTCTCATCTACCTATTAAATATATTAGTAAAAAGATGGACGGATGGAGTACATCCCATAAACTTTATTCATCTTTTTTATACTTTTATTCATCATTCTTAATAACGTTATTTATATTTTCTTTTTAAATTATCATTTTCAATAACTTTATTTACTTTTTCTCTTCTCTTTAAATTACCATTCTCAATAACTTTATTTACTTTTATCTTTAAATTACCAATTAATCTCTACTTTTTCTTACATTATATTATAAAATAATATTTCTTAATCTCCATGTATAAACGTGAACAAATACGGGAGTACATATTTTTGAAAAATTCTACGTGAACAAATACGGGAGTACATATTTTTGAAAAATTCTACCCCTTCATCACGGAGAAATTATCCTTTTTTCTTTTAATAATGAAGATTAAGGAATATAGAAACAAAAATTAAGAATCATAATAATTTAATATATAATTAGCAGTTGTATTAATGGTGGTAATGATGGTGTGTTCGGCCTCAAAATACAAAACTGTTTTGTGAGATCTCAACACTTAAAGAAAACATTCACAGAAAATGGTTTAACACAATAATTGTCGGGACGGCGGTGAAGGCAGAGGTAATACAATAAGTTTTGAACATCGTTTTACAATTTCAAACTCAAACGACATACATTTTTATTTCAATCTAAACATGGAGGGAAGCATATGCATCAATCAAGCTCTCACTTTTATTCTCTTCAAAAGGAAAATTTCTAATACACAATGGTCTCTTGGACACACCAATACTCGTATATGTCTTACTCCGGAACCCTCATGCCTCGGCTTCGCCTCAAAACTAGAATAGTAATACACACTGACCTGAAAAGCTTCATCACAAGGTTGGAGGGATCCATACATAGCCGTGTGTTTGCACGTAACCTGCCCTTTCCAACAGTTCATCTGCTTCAGCTGGGCCTCGACTGCCAGACTTGTATGGAAGACACTTGAACTCTCCCTTATCTATCCGGTGCAGAATGGGTGTGAAAATCTCCCACGCAGCCTGATGATTGGATTAATATTTTTAGATATTAGCTAGGTGCGGTTTAAAGTGAAAAAAAGGAACAACGAAAACCATAAGTCTTGCTATGTGATGTTGGCTTATAGGGATAAAATCTGGCTATCATGTTCAAGTAATGAGAATTTCCGCATGGATTAAGACAAGTATCGAGCGTTTACCTTCAACTCGTCTCTTCTGACAAAATGCTGCTGATCACCTTTGATCCTGTAGACAAGAAAAATAGTGGTTATTACTTGGGGGGCTCTCCAAGAGGTTTATTTTTTGGAATATGTATGAGATAAAAACCATGAAACTCATGGATATAAAGATTGGATAATAATACGTGTCAAGAATTAGACGTTCATAAGCCTCGGGGATGACAACTCCTTGGTAACGTTGTGTGTATGACAAGTCTAATTCACTTTGAGCAGTCGACATTTCCAACCCGGGCTGCTTCACCTGCACAAGAGGGAAGAAACCAAGTTTAAGGCAAGAAGTTACTTCAAAACTCCAACAAAAAGCATCGAGAAGCTCCGTGTAAAATGTATAGTTGGGGGTCAAACTTACTGTTAGCTTCATGTACATGGCCTCTGAAGGTTGAAGCCGAATAACAAACTCATTCCTTCCTTGCTTTTGACCTAGATAGCATAAATAATCATCAGGTTTATCCAATAAAAAAATACAACACAAATTATAAAGAAGAAAACACCTATGGGATACATACATTTAAAGATATCACCGGGAACATCCTTGAATTGAACCCGTATTTCTGCTTTTCTTGAATTTAAAGCTTTTCCTGCCTTGAGTATAAAAGGCACACCTACAACAAGTCATTCAATATCTTACTCTCGGTTAAAAGATTTCCTCTTGCATCTGGGTGTATTGTGGTGTGGTGGGGTGGGGTGAATTATAAACTAGATTACATATATGAAGATGCAGCTACCTTCCCATCTTTCATTATGTATATGTAGAACCATTGTTGCAAAAGTAGGAGTGTTTGAATCATTTGGAACTGTTTCATCATCCTTATAACCTTCATATTGCCCAAGCACCACCTCTTCATCTTTGATTGGCATAACCGATTGAAGAACCTGAGTTCAATTAAATAATTACTGTATGGAAAACAAAATCTAGGAACAATCAAAGCCAACAAAAGGAGCTTAAAATAGCAGCAGTCAGTCAAACTGCATCTTTGAGGGTTCTTGCGCGGAAAGACCAAAATAATAGTGCAGAAAAACACAATTTGCACAAGGTAAGGTAGACAACAATGAATACAAGCCAAACCCAAGGCAGTGGAAGAAGAAGCAATCCTGTACATACCTTGACTTTCTCGTCTCTAATATGCTCAGGCTTCAGGGAAACAGGCTTCTCCATTGCAACAAGGCAAAGAACCTGAAATTATTAAGATCATTGCTATTAATTTTAGGCAAAGGAAAGGGTATTAATTTATCAACTAGTTTACTTGAAACAGAGTAAACAGAAAGGAAAATGGATAATCATCGTTTTATTAATTATTATACCATCAAGTATGGCTTTAAAACAAAGTCACTCTCAGCAGGAAAACTTGTGATTTATCAGTGAAGGAACATATGTAAAAGATTTGTAATTATGATATGCTACTTAAAAAAAGTATTATTAAGCTATTCAATATTAACTAGGATCACCTGCAGTAGATGATTCTGGATAATATCACGAATTATCCTGCACAGCCAAGAAGATATAAAATAAGTAGAAAATAAGTTCATCAAATATCTTTGTCGTAAGGTAAAAAACAATGCATAATAGCATCAACCACACTGCACGAGTTAGTTTCAAAATAGCAGCACTCTGAGGAAGAGAGCATACATACCCATACTGATCGAAATATCCACCACGTCCCTCAGTTCCAAAATCTTCTCTGAACACAATCTGAGGGAATCGAAACCCAAATTTGCATTTATTTTAAGCAATTGGGAAGGGAAAAAAAATGCAATTCTCAATATTCAAACATAAACAACCCACCTGTACGTTAGCAATATTGTCACGATTCCAGAGAGGCAAAAAGAAGCGGTTTGCGAAACGAAGCACCAACTGCAATATTTTTAACGTTCAAGAAGCTGAATTTCTTTCTAGCACTAAAGTCTTACAAATATACCAAGTTGCACAACAAAAGTAATAATTTTTACCAAGTTCTGCACCAATTCTTTTCCCAGATAATGATCTATTCGATATATTTGTGGTTCATCAAATAATTCTCCTATCTGGGAGCTCAATTCCTCAGCTGAAGCCAAATCCCTTCCAAAAGGCTTCTCAACAACAATACGAGTCCATCCACCAAGATCCGCTGCAAAGAATTATACTACATTACAATGTTATTTTCATTGGTTCCATCAGTGTATTATATGGGCTGCCAAATTTCACACCATAAAGTCAGTGCTTTCTCCAACACTTGGCAATATTACATACATTTATTCGTGCAATGATACTTGATCATTTTGCAGACTTGAGGATAAACAGATGGAGGAAGTGCAAGGTAGAAAAGCCTGCGGGATGATCCTTCTGAAGTGTTCTTCGACATTTCATGCTTGGATATTTCCTGGTCTAATGCTTGGAAACCTTCTGAAGCATCATAAGAACCACTCACATATTTGATCTGCATGATAAAAGATTGGTTATTCTAACCATAAATCATTCTTTACTGTTAAGCACAAGATAATCTATTCATTGAGAAATCACTAACCAATTGCAGAAAGTCGGTGACATCCTTTGTCCCATCCTTGCCTTGTGGAAGATACCTACACCGAATTAATTATAGAAAAAAATAATTTAGCAATGCATTTCAGGAAATTCAGTAGTCAACCAAAGATGAAAATATCTTACCCCCTGATCCGATTCCTCAACTCATCATCAGAGATCTTTGTCCTTGCATATCCAAATATGTGAACATCATTTAACTGCAAAAATCCCTGAACATCACAGTTTGAATCCAAAATAAGCCATAAGAAGATGAGTAGTTAGTTTATGCTATCTTAATATTTCAAGACACAAATCTTATACTTAAACAAAAGAGGAATTAGATTCCAATCAACCTGCCGGTAAAGGTTAAAAAGAGCTGGAAAGGTCTTCTTTTTAGCAAGATCACCGGATGCACCGAGAACGATGATAGAGAGGCAGCCAGTTTCAATCACATTCTCATTATCTTTAGTAAAAGATTCATTCTTAGAATAGGGCCTTTTCTCACAGTGCCATTCACCCGCCATTATACGAATTCACAGGAGCTAAATGCTCGATCTATCTGAATAATCACACATAAAGTTATCAATTCAATTGTTAAATCTTCATCAACCAACACAAGAACTGTTCAAACCCCACTTGACTTCAAAACTTTCTAAATCAACAAAAAAATGCAACCTAAAAGGAAAACAAATAAAATCAAATCCAATCCAGTCAACCTTCTGCTCCACAAGGTTTGCTCAAAATTAGCGATCAAGCAACTAGCACAAACAATTGAACACTAAAAAAGATATTTATTCTAATTTCCAAGTGCGATTAAGTCCACCAATTACTCGATTATCAGTATTGAAAATAACAATTAACCTTCCCCAGATATGGGCAGCAGATCGAAGCAAAAGATTAGATAATTCGATAAATTATACCTCTCAGAAAGGATGATCAAGAAAATCAAGTTAAGAGAGAAATAGAGGAGGGAGAGAGAAGCTCACCGATCAAAAATCAAGAGCGATCAAAGAATCATTTTCTTTTTGCCCTCCAATTACAAGCAAGAGGTAGGTGAAGGAAAGTGAAAAGTAGAAGTATATATTGTTGTGTAACACAGAGAGACAAAGAAAGGAACTTTGCTGCGTTTAACGTACATACTATGATTTGGCAGGGTGGAGAGTTGTCCCAATTTGACTCAATCAGAGAGACTGGGGGTTGTTGACTGAGAAAATAATGAAGTTATTTTGTATTAATATCGTGGTGTATTAAAAGGAGAAATACTCCCCCATCCCATTTCAAATGACATGCTTTTCATTTTGGATTGTCACACAAAAGTTTGCACATTTCTAAAAAAGCAAAAAGTCAAACACAATCACCCTTCTTCATATACTTTATTTACAAAAAAATCACTTTTACCTAACACACCTAACATACTTTATAATTTATTTATTACAAAAAAATATTATATTACCCCTAAAAGTTATCAATTTATTAATCTCCGTGCCGAAAAGTGGTGTACAAAATTTTTTTGGGATGGAGAGAGTAATATTTAATATAAAGTGGGTAGGTGTATTAGTGTTGGATATGAGGATCATGACGATATATTAATTGTTTTAGGTGAATCCTATATTCCAAAAAAGAAAACGTAATCATTGAAATGGTACGACCAAAATAGAAATATGTAAACATTGAAATGTGATTAAGGGAGTATAATATTTGGTGTAAATGCAAAAATGACAAAAATATATATCTCTTGGGTAGGTCTTATGTGAGACCATCTCACGTGCGATCATTTTTCACTTTTTAAAATAGTTATCACTTTCGCTATAAAATTTTAGCACTTTTTATTTATACCATTAATTGTTCATAAAATAATGAGAGTAACTAGGGTACAACCAGAGATACCAATTGATTGGTACCCCCTTTGATCCCCACACTTAATTAATTTATACACCTTCATCAAAACATCAAAACACACACAAGGTAAAGAAAGGAGGTTGTACATTTTAAAATTGGTGCCCCCTTCCCACTCCAGTCATTGTCATAATATTATCACTTTTAATTAATTATTATCACTTTCTTATATAAAAGTTATCACTTTCTGACCGGCCTTATATGAGACGGTCTCACACAAGTTTTTGTCATAGCGGACGGAGGGATTATATAAAATAAAATGCCTTATATATACAAAATGCTTTAATATATATAAAGCAAGTCCATCTTAGAGAAATTATTTCTGATAAAGAGGTATAATATTTTAATAAAAAATTATATTTAACTTAATAAAAATTAATAATGGTATAACAAATTATTTCATGAGCAATTCTAAATTTACATAAAATATGTAGTATTTTTATTCGCTTAGAATAATGATTTAATATGCTTTTAAATTCTTGCTCTCGGCAGTGAAAAGAGTTGCTAAGCTTAGCTTGTTGAGATGAAATTGAGTTTCGCATAGAATCATAGCTAACAAGTTTTTAAGTCTGTAATATATTTTCAATTTTATATCTCATTTCAATATTTATATTTTTCCTTTTAAGAGATTGGCCCCAATGTTACATACAAAATAATTAATATTCTCATAGACTCACTTGGAGTAGTACTATACTAATATAACTATTAATTTTATATTAAAATATTATTACTTTTAAATTCACTGTAAATTAAAATATTATATATTTTATAATTTGCAAGGGAGTAGTAGTATACTCTACTTGTTTGAAGGCCTTTCTAGTTAGCAAATCGAGCCTAACTGGAGTCTAACTTGAAATTTTTTAAAAAATCATTGCTGCAACTTTATTATATTTATAAGAGAAATTAGGAAATACCACAAAAAAAATTGTAAAAAATGTCACTCAATTTAACTTTTCTTTAAATATTACTTTTTAACTTTTTTTTTTACCTATCTATATATACATATAGTTGCGTACAACGTCGTATATAATATGTTAGTAAATAAATCATGTGTGGTCACACACATATAATTACATGTAGGGTCGTATAAAAAATGTGTACTATAAAATCGCAGGTTGAGACATTGTATGAAATAATTATACTCCCTACATCGGCTTTAAATGGTCAATTTTTTTTATTTTGGGCGTCCACCCAAAGAGGATCTCATTGTTTTTACGCACTTGGAACTCACACACACCCACTAATGCAATTAAAATATGGGTCTATACACCCACTAATATAATTACCTACTATACATTAAATAATAATGATCCTTAAAAATTTACGTGCAAAAAACATATGAGACTCTTTAAACCGGACGCATGGAGTATATTGAGTCGCATGAATAGTCGTAGACATAGTTACATGCAAAATCAGATAAGGTATTATGTGAAAATTGTGTATAAGGTCGAAGATGTAGTTATAAGTTTAGTCAATAGAAGATTAAGGTTATTTATATCTAAAATTTTTTAAAAAAATTATGCTAAAAAGTTATAATTGAGATATTTTTCTAAAATGTAGTATTAAAAGTGTCAATTATCGAGTCTAATCAAATTGATCGTGAACTGAATGAGCTGAACTGCCAACTGGATTCCTTAATTTAATGAATAGAGCACATATTCTAACTCGAAACTGAATATTCACAAACCGATTGAAACTTTCAAGCTGGTTCATTTTTTTTATAACAGAACTAACGGGCAGTACCGCACTAGCCACCAAGAATGCCTTTTACTAGTTTAAAAATAAATAATTAACGGGTCATTATTTAATTTGATGATTACATATATAATTATAAAAATAAAATTTATGCCAAATTATGTCTGAACGGAATGTCCATAATACCTTGTTATGTCACCAACAGCTATTATTTGAGACTGCCCACCCCTGCCCACAAGACAAGATCCATGTATTTTTTTGTGAAATAATAATCATGTGTTGTGGATCTGAATCTCTTGTTATTACTCCCTCCGTCCCCTAAGTATTTTACACTTTCTTTTTTCATTCGTCCCTAAAAGTATTTCATATTTTACTTTTACTAAATTTGGTAAAAATACATTACAATAATATACACTTTTTACATACATCCCAATATAATACTTACTTTTTCACATCTCCCAACAACTTTACACACCTTTTTTATAATTTTTCACACTTTTTTCATTAAATCAACTAAAATATATATTCTCTTTCTTACTTTATACATAAAAATACATCCAACAACTTTACACACTTTTTTCATAACTTTACACACTTTTTTCATTAAATCAACTAAAATATATATTCTCTTTCTTACTTTATACATAAAAATATAAAATTTTCTTAAACTCCGTGCACACCAATACGTGAAATACTTATTGGGACGGAGAGAGTATATTTTAGTACTCCCTCCATGGTTAATACTCCGTATATCTATTTACTTTTTACGTGGATTAAGATGTATTATTATTTTATGGGTATTGAGTAATTGTACTAATGAGGAGTGTGCATCCCATATTTTAATTATATTAATGATGTGTGTGGGTCCTAATATCTAAAAATGGAATGGACACATTAAGAGTAGATGACCCAAAATAATAAAATAGACATTTTTATGGAAAGTAAGTAGTTATATTAGTGAGGAATGTGAGTTCCATATTTTAATTGTATTAGTGATGTGTGTGGGTCCCAATATCTAAAAAATAGAATGAAAACATTATGAGTGGACGACCCAAAATAATAAAATGGACATTTTAAGGATTAACAGAGGAAGTATTACATTCTGTATTATAAATCATTGATGATTAAAATGTACGTATGATATAATACAATCAACTCACTAAAACAATCAACTTATTTGGGAGAGGGTAAGGAATTGGGTTGGATAGAGAGGAAGAAGGATTTCCTCGGTCACTGATGGATTTCGTAAGATTTTGCGGACACAAGATCAAATCTCAAGGCTAGAAGACTTATTTTCATCACATTTTTTACTATGATTTATCATATATGAATGAAAAGGAATGCACTGCAATTTGGATCGAAGATTCTATCACCTAATCATATTGCGGAAAAATAAAAAATCAAATAGCATCCTTGCATTTTAATTATTGATGTTGTAACATCTAATGCCTTATGTTAGATGTAGGAGTACGATTTCGATTCGCCATTGTACTTTGTAAATATTGACTGAAATAAATTTATCATTTTCAGAAAATCAACTTAAGAAGAAAAATATTTAATTTATTCTCTAAATACGTATTACTCAACGCATGTAACAATAATTAGAAGAAAAAAAAAGTAATTTAAAGATTAAATACTTTTTCCTTTAATTTATCGGAAACTATATAACAACAAAGCATTGGTTGGAATACTAATTTGTGCTAGTTGGTCAGATTTGACAAAAAAAAAAAAAAAAAAAAAAGGCACTTGATTAACACTAACAGACAAAGTACTGAGCTACACGTGTTTTTTTCTTTTTTCTTAAACTAATAAATCGACGTGAGAACTGAGAATATCACTAATCCCAATGAAAATCTCCTAATCTTCAGTGGGTTTATGTGGTGCGTTTTTCTGCTTAACTGCGTAGAATCCTTTTATCCATTGTTTATTCCTCCTCCTTAAATATTTAAAAAATTTTATATTATTACTCATACAAAAATAGTCTATAATAATTAATAATACCCCCCCTGCAATAAATTTTCTCTCTTTCTACATTTATTTGTTCATTATACTCTTCACATTAAAAAGTTAATAAAAAATTTAAAATAAACTTCTCAATAGATTATATTTTTTTAAAAGAATTACTCTTAAAAATTTTCTAACTTTTTATCTATAATAAAATTGAAGAGTTTTCAAATACGAGAGAGAGGGAGTAATACTTTCACGAATGCTAAGACAATATTATGTGGATCTACTTCCATGAAAGTACTAACTTCCCATTTTCAAAGATTAGCTAAAATATTATATGAATTATAAAAATGAAAATACAATTATACCACTAGAAATTAGCTCAAAGTCATAAGGATAGATATTAAACATTACTAATAAAATAAAATAGTACTAAATTAATTAACTATGATTGCAGCTAATCTATCTCAATAATTCATAAATGAAAGATTTTCCAAAGATACGTAACAGTGGAAATATTCTTACATTATATATAAAATTAAGCTCATCTTGACTACTACGCAGAATAAATTGACTAACTATTTTGTATATTTGGGTACAACCCCATATTAAATTATCAAGTGCGCAGCCTTATATTAAATATGACTTATTTAATTACCATATACTCCATTAATTAATGAGACAAATAGAAGGGTGCCAACGGAATCGCCCCCTCTATTTTTTTTTATATAATTAGGGTATTTTATATCTTCCGAAATTATATTAAATAAAGCAATAATCTGACCAGCTCTATTATATTCCACTCCCTATTTATAATTTATATATTTTTGGAGTTATTTAATTTCTTTGATTCACACTGCACACATCCGTAGGGTTAAGGAGTATATGAAAACTGACTAGTTATTTATGGTTAAATGATATCACTTTTTTTCTTTTTAAATTGGAGTATGAGTCAGTATAACTGATCGTGTATATGGAAATGACTATTGATCACATTTCTTTTGATCATATTTAAAAGATGTAATTTTCTGTATCATACTGAAATTATTTTGATTTAAATATAAAAAAAGAAAAAAAAGTAACAAATTATATTATATCGGTACTTGTCACAGTAATATTAGATTGCAATCTAATTGAGTTAATGGAGTATAAAGTTGTTAAAGAAAGATATTTTTCATAACTTCTTACATAATTTAAATATTTTTCATGACTTCTTACATAATTTAAATATTTTTCTAGATCTTAAAAAAAAAAAAAAACCTGAAAAGGGAAAATTTAAATAAAAAAAGTTAAATGCGTTTGCCGGGAGTCGAACCCGGGTCTATTGCTTGGAAGGCAATTATCCTAACCGTTGGACTACAAACGCTTGGTGAATAAACTTTCGAATTGTATATTACTAATATATTTTATTATTATTTGTCAGAACTTACCGAATCTGGTCTTTATTTGTGCGGTTGAACTTAAGTGTACCAATTATTCAAAATTATAAATTTTTATTTTAAAGTATATATACACTTTAATTATTAAAAATATTATTATTTTTAATTAAAAAGGTCGAAATATGAAAAAATATTAATGTTTGATTATTATTATTATTTTTTTTCTCCAAAAAATCAAGAGTACAAGTTTTTATATTAAGTTAACATTCAATATAAAATTGAATTACGTTCAGGTGCAGTCTATAGAATGTCATCAAGCACCATAAGTGTTCATTTGAATAACTTCCTGTGATGTTTTCTTTAAAAATGTTCATGGATAACCTTCTTTATTTTTGATCGTTTTATCATATTGAAATATATTGAAAGAGAACATTTATTATATTTATTTTTTAATATTGAAATATATTGAAAGAGATCATTTATTATATTTATTTTTTAATATACTTCAAAAGGACATGCTATAATAACCGAGTCTGTGCTCTCCGATTTCTTATTCCACAATGTATTCACATATACAAACGAAATAATATATAGAATAGGTGATCTCATTTTGGGTGCCTTTTTTTATCTTGCCTCTATAATTTATGAGTGATTAACATTACATATGAATATGATAATACTTTAGTATGATGACTATTGACTTTTGCAAATAGATTATGTCCCATGATAATACAATACAAATCTTTTGATAACTAGTCGTATGTTACCAGCTTGTTTAAATGTAAGTTGTTCGATTGAAATGTCGAATTTTAAACAAGATTGTTTTCTGTATGAATGGAATTATTTTGACTTTCAATTCAACAAATGTGATTTCACCCTTCATCATATTGATGAGGCAAATCATTTCACCATGGAATGGCTTTTTTAATCACCACAACAAAATTCTGAATCCGTCCCTATGTGCAACTCACACACCGTTTCTCGACCATAATCCAACACGGTGTTGGTACCACTAGCTTAACAAACAAGAAACCCAATGATGGTCCAAAATGAGAAACAAAATGTATCAAGAACTGGCGGTGAATTAGAAAAGATGACCATGAAATAAATCCAATGCTCGAATCACAAAATTCAGTTACATAATGTCTATGATAATCCAAGATAACAATAAAAGATAATAAAAGGCTTTCATGTTGCATAACTTAGAAGAGGGAAGTTCCTTTTCCCTTTTTATCTCCACCAATCTCGAAATGCTTGCACCTCTGCAAGGAAGAACAAAATTAAGTTCCTTCTTGAGAATACAAAGGAGACATGTTATGTCAAATAAGAAAATCAATATACAAACCTTGATTGCGTGTTGGGAGACATGTTTGCAGCCCTGGCATTGGAGCCTCAAAACAATTTTCTTTGTTGTTTTGGCCTAGCCAAGAATGAAAAGAACCACAATTGTAATCACAGGATAAATCCTTGAAGCTTTTACCAGCTAATAAAAGAATTCCACAACTAAAATTCATACATTTGACTATAGTCTTGTTTACCTTGGATATACATCTCTATGATATAAGCTATATTTAAAAAAGATTTAAGGAACCATATTTTTACCAGCCTAAACTACAGAAAATGCATACATACATTTGAATGCAGCAATGCTTGCAATATGATATATACGAATTCCAGTATCAAATCAAATTAGTAATTAAATGATGTTTGATGTTTCACCTTCTTGTGAAAGACGGGCTTGGTTTGCCCACCATAACCCGACTGTTTCCTATCATAACGTCGTTTTCCCTGAGCAGCTAAGCTATCTTTCCCCTTCTTATATTGGGTAACCTTATGCAAGGTGTGCTTTTTACACTCCTTTGACTTGCAGTAAGTCTTCTTTGTCTTGGGAACGTTCACCTGCAAATACAACATCATAAATAAATCACAAATAAAAATATGAATCTGAACAATGTTACAATGACCTGAAAAGTGAAAACACTGAAATTAAAACAGGCATAAGCCCCAAATCCAAATGGCATTCAGAAAACTAGATAAACACAAATAAATATCTTCTGCACTTTCAGAAAAGAATTAAATGGAACTTGATTGATATTTCCATCATAGCAGAATCTTTTAACTCAATTGAAAACATTCTAGCTTAATCTTCTCGGATTAAACACACAACAAAATGGCAAAATACATATAATCGGGAATATGTAACCACATCCAAATCAATTAAATGTAAGTTATTAACCCACCAATAATTCTTCCAGTTTTCTTCCACCATCCAACACCAGTAGATTATGAAACAAAATGAAGAATTTTTACCATCTAAATGATACGAGAACTTCTGCCCACATTCAAGCTACTAGGGAAAACAAATACAATAAAATAATATAACCCCGAAAAATGAAAAATATAACAAAAAAAATGCTTAAATTCTCGCGAACAGCAAAAAATTAATATGGCAAATCAATTAATTCCATGATATAAGGCATAATCCAAAAGGGCATTTGACTAGGAGTTAGATACAGCTAGGAGTAAAAATCAAGGTAAACTACCATGGCTTACGGCTGAGAAATGTTTCTGTAAATCGCCCGGTGCAAGCTGACCGAATAGCTTTCTGATACTCCTATTTGAAATAAGTTTAGGGTTTCTGATTATGATGGGCCGGCCCAATTGAGTGTGTAACATTAATAATTAGCCCGTTATCGGTAAATGGACTTTTGAGTTTTTTTTTTTGTGTTTCGAGTAATATTTAAAATTATAAATCAACCTCACTTTATCTATACAATAACATAATAATTAACAATTATCGAGTCACAATAACTTGTATCACAAGGTAGCGTCTCCAATAATAATAATAATAATAATAATAATAATAATAAATTGGATGAGACTTGAGCACTGTAAGAGCGTAAGCTGAATTGATCGGGCAATAACTTCATGTAAAAAGTTAATCAACGGCTATAATCTCCCGATCATAAAAACGGACGGCTGGCATACTAAACCTTCATTTTCTTGCTTTTTCTATAAATTGCCCCCATTTTCGACCTAACATGCTAAACCCTCCGCTTTTCTCACTTTAGGGTTTTACACTTCTCTCTACGAGCAGAGAACGACAGACACTATCAATTAAGGTATCAATCATCTTTCTCCCAACCCTAGTTCTGGTATATCAGCGTATAAGTGCATCGAGACGTGAATCTCATCGTTTCTTCTTTCGGAGCTTTTTCAGTCGGTGTGATCTTTTTGGTGTTCTTCGTGGCCGTGCTTTGTGTCTAACTATTCCTGTTCTTTTCAGTTTATTATGATTTTGAATTTGTTAAGGACTCGATTGGTTTTCTGTTTTAAGTAGCGGAATAAATTTTTGTTTCGAGAACTGCAGAATGAAATGATACAGAAACTGTTTCTAATTTACTCTGTTCCTGTGTTCATCTTAGATGTTTGTGCGGTGATTGGGTCTTTTGGTTTTAGAAAGAGCTTAAACCTCTTGAAAATTATCAATGGGGGCAAAATTTGTCCGATAGTGTCTGTTTTAGCACACGAGGAGGTTGCTTTACCAGATCAGTAGCTGGAAATTTTATTCAAGTGTATGCATTGTGCACATAACCTTTAAATAAGCTAATCTGGTGGGGAAGAGATAGTGACCTTTAGTACTCTGATTGTTCTCTTTCTAGATATTAATAATTCTTCCAATTGTTTTTCTTAGAGATTATAATTGTTATAGTGTTCTGAAATTGAATTCAGTATTTAATTGTTAATAAATTCTTTGTTTGGTTAGATCACTGATTCAGGTCAGAGCAATGGCTTTCTTCTTGAGAAAAGGTGGGGTTCTTCTGGGGAGAACTCTTAGTAGCGGTATCAAACAGGATATCTCAGTGTCCAGCCCCTCCATCTTTCAAGCAATAAGATGCATGTCAAGCATGTCAACATCAAAGCTTTTTGTTGGAGGTGCAATTCTGTTATTTTTTCATGATCCAAGTGAACTATTCTGCTTTATCACATCCACCAGAATTGTGTTAAATTTCATTGATTGATATTGCAGGACTTTCTTTCAACACAGATGATGAAAGTCTTAGAGAGGCTTTTCGTCACTATGGAGATGTTATTGATGGTAATAAAAAACTTTCATACATCCTGCTTGAACAATCTGGAAATTTCTAATGCATCATCTGGAAGTCATGATATTTGTTTTAATGGAATGCAAATTCAGAATAATTACATTATTTCTCTACATTTTTGTTGCATACTTTATTGTCCATATAATGACATATGAGTGCTTTTCAAATTTCATGCTGAAGAAACAGATTATCTAATTCTGTTTTGGAATATTTGATTAATGTGATGTGATTATATGGTTGACAAGTTTCTGGTGGAACTTATGAGATGTAGATTCTTTGATTTCTAGAAGTTCCTATCATGTTAAAGCTCTTCTTTGTTTTGGGGCACACTACTTCCTCTTGCATGATTATGGAGATTAAAATGGACAAAAATCTTTATCCGCCCACTCTATATGAATGCTAGACTTGATAGTGCATGATAGCTGAGTAACCTGTTTCATTTTATACTTGTTTTGTATGCCATACTTGGTCCTATATGTGCCTCATGCTGGTCATCTGGTGTGAGTTTATAGAACCATCTCAGGGCATGAAACGCAAACTTACACAATTTGCATGATGATGTTAGAATCATGTCTACTTCTTATCTCAATTAGCAAACATGCCTTGAAGTCATCCCCTGGTTTTGTGTACATCCTTAATTGCTGTTCTTCAATGAAGCATGTTTGATATGATTGCTTCAATATTGAAGTGGGTTTTTCAACATGCAAATTATTCTTGATATCTAATGAACTGCAGTGATGTCAAGGACTGAAATCTTCCTTTTTCTACATCTAATACTTTATACGTCTGAAACAGTTTTATCAGCTTGTATCAATATTTTAAGTTTTTATTTTATTTTTGGCAGTGAGAGTGATTGTTGATCGCGAAACTGGTAGGTCCAGAGGATTTGGTTTTGTTACGTTTTCTTCCTCTGAGGAGGCTTCTGCTGCCATCCAGGCTTTGGATCAACAGGTTATGTTATGCTTGTCTCTCACTCTCTTTCATATGTCGGGCATTACCTGAGTTCTCTGTCTTACCTCTGATGTATTCTTATCTGACTTTATATTACTTTTAATATACCCTCAGGAACTTCATGGTCGTACAGTGAGGGTGAACTATGCTAATGAGAGGCCACCTGGTGGTGGAGGCTTCAGAGGTGGTAACTTTGGTGGTGGGGGTGGTGGTTATGGCAGTGGTGGCGGAGGTTACGGAGGTGGCAGTTATGGCGGTGGAGGTGGTAACAACTATGGAAGCAGTGGTGGTGGATATGGTGGAGGAGGTGATGGTGGATATGGTGGTGGCAGCTATAACTCTGGGGGAAGTAGTTATGGCGGTGGAGCTGGAAGTGACGCTTATACTGCAGGTGGTGAGAGCCAATTTGGCAGTAATGATGTGGGCGCTGAAGACACCCATGATAACTACGCTGATAGAAGGGGTTGATAATGCTGGAACTTGTGGGATCCCTACTACTAATTCATCTGCTAAAGTTGTGGATGTCGTCCACATGCATTATTAGTATTCAGAATATCTGATATCTTATGTTCTTGTTTATTAACTCGACTTGTTTCACATTTTTTTTTGTGGTAGTTCATCGTATGTAGTGTTTAAGCGCATTTACCTTTTGGATTATACGCATGATCAATAATCAATATTTCTTGAAATGTTTTACTTACTTCGGTCCCATCTTGGTTGAAGGCCTTATTTTGGCCGCATACCGGTGGTTCTGGTGCAGTACAAATCGCTGAAATATTGTTACTGGTGTCATATGGCAGTATGTATATTAAATAAAAAGAGAAAATGTTCTTAAAGAAGTCAGATCTCATGTAATATAATTTTATTTTATTTGTGTTACTTATTATTCAATTTTTACAAGCACAATAACTTTTTAAATGCAGTTAAAACCAACCCAACAAGGAAAAATAAACCTAAAGATGAATAAAAGGTAGTCTTTAAACCTAAACCAGAACCAGGAAATGATTTTGGCGTCTTTACACCAAATCTAGTCAAGTAGATGGGAAAATAATCAGGAAATGGTGGTGCGAAAAAATTGATTTTTGACTGCGATGATCGTCTGAAAAAATGGATCTTGCACCATTATTTATTTATTGTGGATGAAGTTGCACCTGCATAAAGAGGCCTGTAAGAATCCAGAGTTCCTCGATTCAAGGAGGGCTCCTCTAGTCTTGGACAGTTCTTCAATTTTAGTGTCTGAATAGAGTTGCAAATGATAGGAGCATCGCAAAAGCTCTCAAGGCTTGGCAGGTCGACCAGACTCAAATGTGTTAATTTGGGGAGACTGATGAGGCCATCCTCATGTGCTTCACCAACTTGTATTATCTCCTCTACATTTTCACACCCTTGAAAGGAGATGTATTCGAGTTTTTCGAATATGGAGAGCGGTAACCCCACCTTCTTCATCTTGTTACAATGCCAAATACTTAACTTCTTAAGAGATGGAAATACAGAGGGTTGTACTGCAGCTTCTATATTCCAGTTGTGGATGACACCCTTGAAATCAAACAAATTGTGTAGGTTAATCTCTTCAAGAGCTTGGAACCGGGATTTCTGTTGTGGTGGTGCCTTCAATTGTTCACATGACAACATGCACTCCAATCCTCCACAACTAAAAATCTCAAACGTTTTGAGGGAACTTGTTTTGATCAAGTTATCAAAAAAACAGCTTTGTAGACCGTTGCAGCCATTGAATTGGAGGTGATGGATGTACTCCGCCAATGCAGTTAATTCATTCCCCTCTACATCCACCTTTAAGTTGTATGCATAGATGAACAATCTTCTTGTGCCAAAACCACACTCATTGGGAAGATATGAACCTCTGGCACCTACCGCGATAGAATACGTAACACGATCTTGCTTACCTGCAGCAAATCTACTGAATTTGGTCATGTCCTCCAACCTCCCCTGAAACACCTCCAACCTTTTCCAGCTATCTTCAGCTAATTCCACTTGTATATTGCTTGGTACACGGAGAAGTTGAAGCCTGGGTGATTTAAGCACCAAACATTCTTCAGGCAACTGCTTGGCTCCACTCATTGATAGGCTTCTGATGTTGATTAGTTCCTCCATTCCTGGAGGGACATCCTTAAGTTTATGGCATGATGACAGGTCCACATCCCTTAATGCCTTCAACTTTCTCAGACAAGGCACCTGTCGAAGCTTGTAACACTCTTTAAGGAGCAATGACTTGAGACTCACCAAATCGGATACAGAATTTGGCAGTTCCACAATTACAGTATTGGACAGATCTAGAGTGCAAAGGCCACACATTCGTGAGAAAAATGATGCTGCTATCCCTTTTGTTAAAGGATTCCTCTGCAATATCAATGTTGATAATTTCGGACTGTTTGGAGATATTCCATGTGGAATTTCCTCTATTGAATTCATCATCAAGGACACCCTCTCAACATCCCTTGTCCATTCTTCCTCCTTTGGAATTTCCTTCGTCCGAAAGTAACCACCAGCCATTACCATGGTTTTACCTTTAGTAATCAAGTGTGCCATGGCCCTAACCAGATCATGCATTTTCACACACTCACCCATATATTTATCAGAAACACCTTCCAATAAGGAGACCTTCACTAATCTGGTCAGTATCGAATGGCCCTCATCGCGTTGGGCTGCCATACTCTTTGTTGTATCCACCAAATCCTCAGCCAAGAATTTGTATAACAACTCCTCTCTTGGTATTTCAAAGTCCTCAGGATACAAAGAGCAGTACAGGAAACAACGTTGATCATTTGGGTTGAGTCAATCAAAACTGTACTTAAGTACTGTGAAAACCTCTTTTTCCATGTATTGGTATCCCATTACTGATTCCTTCAGTACTCTGAGTGCATGCCGCCATTCTTGAATGTCGGTCACACCACTCATGGCTCCAGCTAGGGTAATGATCCCAAGAGGCAATCCATTACAAATTCTCACCACACGCTTTGCAATTCTTTCTACCTCAGGATCTCCAAGAGCTAATGTAGCATCTTGTCCAAGGTTTTTAAGAAACAAGTTCCACCCCTCGTCTCTACTCAGTGGCTTTACTTCAATCTTTTCTTGGCAGTTTAGTTCTTGACACAACTTCAGTGAACGACTAGTCATCATCCATTTACAACCAGGCAAGGGAAGTGGAACTCCCACCTTCACCAGATCAATATGCTCCCAAATATCATCTAAAATGAGTATGAACTTCACTCTTTGGGAGAGTGCGTTGTGTAATCTCCCTGCTCTTGTTCCCACATCATCCTCACCCGAAAGTTTCACACCTAGTTTACGAGCTATTTTATCTTGTAGTGCCTTTATGGTGCACTCTTGGGAGACTACAACCCAGAAAACACATTCATTCGTTTTCAAGAGTTGGTTGTTGATGTGGTCCACCAAAGTAGACTTCCCCACGCCACCCATACCATAGACTCCAATGCTCGACACCTGATCATTCTCCAAAATGTTCCAAATTCTTTTAAAATTATCTTCAAATGCCTCACCCTCCAACCTTGTGGTCGGTCTTGCCACCCCACCAAGGGTGGTATCATCACCAACAAGTTCACCAAATTGTCTACTTCGATCAACCAGCTCATGAAGTCTATCACTCAGTTGCTTTGCTTCATCTCCGCCAAACATCCGTTTCACGAATCCTTTTGTTTTTTCTTTTTTTTTGAAATGCACGATACTCCCTTCTAGCTCTTTTAACTTCCCTGAACCAAACAGTAACTTCTTCTCTCTTTCTCTTCCCACCTCCTTGTTGTTGGGTACTAATGTCCCTCTCAAGATCATCCGCTCTTGCTGTCAATGACTTGAAACTCCTTTCCACATCCTCTAAACCGGGCTTAGAGTTGAATTTGCCCAGAAAGATTCCGAATCCATGATCTATCAGCTTCTCCTTTGCTGTAGACAAAATGGATCCTACTACTTGCCCCAACATGTTAACAATTTCTTACCTGCACCTACTAAAACACAACACAACATATAAGAGATGCGGGTATGTTGGTTAGACGCATCAAATTAAATTTGTATGATGAGTTGATACTCCTATGTTTGTCATTATTTGTTTGAAAACGAGTCTCTCTTCCATGCAGCTTTACCAGTTTCACACGGTTGGGGTCTAATCCATATCGTATAACCCTTAATTACACTTATCGTAATTAATGCCGCAGACTTGTATTTATCAGAGTAATTATTTATATATTATGATTTGCCATATCAAAACTCAGATCGTTCTAACACATCATATGAGCGAGCCTGCACTCTACGGTATGTGCTTAATCTTAGGTTCGATCATATATTAATTAATTATGTCGAATAACATTTTTCAAAATCAATTACTCAACTAATTAGGGCACTTTTCACCAGAAATGAATAACTATATAGTATCATAAAACGTGAAGCATGCCTTCTAGTGGGTATTTTGAAGCTCACAAAACCTCCATCCAAGATCCCAAATATTGTGGCTATATATAATTGCTGAAAATAATCAAAATTAAAGAAGCCGAAAAAAGAGCAATTCACCACTGTATTACGCTTAAAACTAACGTCATAAAACTTTAAGAAATAATTAAAAAGAAAGGAAGAAATTGATTCACCTGAAACCAGATTGTAAGCTTCTCCTCCGGAAAAGATCACCACCTAATTAAAGGGCAATAACAATGAAATAAGTAGTACTCATATATTGAGGTTGACTTCATTAAACCTCCTCAAGTTAAGTCAACTGCTTAGGTGTTTGGCTAACCTTAATTTTCTTCAATTATTCTTAACATTTTGTAGTTTCCACGTGTATATTTTTTAGCTTCACACTTCAGGTATTTATATTATATATAGTACTAAAAAGCTAATTGGCGTGTGAGATCATACTTCTTCAAACGTGTTTTTTTTTTTTTTAAAAAAACAAAATTGAAGTGGATTTTTCAGTAAATTTGATTGTGTGGATTTAAGGTTGAGCAGAATGTTAGGATAAAAACTTACCTCGACCACTGTCTGAATACTCTCATCTGCCACCATGCTTTCCAGCACGTATCTGGGGCACTCCTGTATAATGACAGTTCCTCTAATCTAGGACACTCCCGTCTTGATTGACTTACAAATCAGTGTTGCCTCGCAGAAGCACACCACCAGCCTCAAGCTTATCAAGTTTGGAAGAAAGATGAAAAGGCCATCATCTGCTGCACCTATTTGCAATATCTCCACTATTTCATCACACTGTTTGATGGAGATATCTTCCTTTAGGGACATATGCTTAATTGCTGTGAATGAAAGGTCCAGCTCCCTCAGAGCCACCAGTTTTCTTAGGCAAGGCACGTGTCGGAGATTGATGCACCCTCCGAGGGTTCACCAAGTCGGATACAGAAAGTCCCAGACAAATCAAGAGAACACATTTGTGAAAAGAAGGATGGCGCTATTCGTTTTAAAGGATTCCACTGCAAAAGCAATGTTGATAGTTTGGAGATGCTTCTTTTGGGATATTCTCTATTAAATTCTACATCAAGGATACCTTCTCAATATTCATAGTCCATTCTTCTTCAGAGGGGATTTATGCCATGGCTTTACCTTGAGTAATCTTGAGTGCCATGGCTCTAACCAGATCATGCATCTTCACACACTCACCCTTGCTTTGATCTGAAACACTTGGAGGCTTTCACTAATTTTTCCCCATTCAATCTCCAATTTCCCCCATGAAACCAAAGCTTCTGAATTGTTGCCTGTCGTGATTTTAGCCAAAATAAACAAGATATGATCGAGTTGTTGATCAAAATGAACAAAGAAAACTGAAAAATGTGAAGTATGGAAGAAAGAAGATGAACTCCTACATCCACTTTGAGTATGAGACTTAATCTTATTGATGATGAACGTACAAGCTCAAGAGAACAGCTTCTATTAACTATAATATGCCGTAAGAGTAGAAACTAAAAATCTGAAGAAAACTAACAGAAGAGAATATGTTCAAGTGTGTGTATTGTGGCCTATATATAATGAGCTGTGATGATCCAAAATGGCTAAGCTTGGATCCTTTAGACATCTGGTGTAACAGACTTCTCATAACTACCGTGATAGAATACGTAACACTATCCTGCTTACCTGCAGCAAATCTGCTGGACTCGGTTATGTCCTTGAGACGCCCCTGAAACACCTCCAACCTTTCCCAGCCACCTTCAACCAATTCTACTTGTATATTGTTAGGTACACGGAGAAGTTGAAGCCTGGGTGATTTGAGCACCAAACTTTTTTCTGCCAACTTATAAGATCCACTCATTGACTAGTTCCTCCATTCCTCGGGGAACCTCCTTAATTTCTCCGCATGATGACAGTTCCACATCCCTTAATGCCTTCAACTTTCTCAGACAGGGCACACGTTGAAGATTGACACACTCTTTAAGGAGCAATGACTTGAGACTCACCAGGTCGGATACAGAAACCATTTGACAGTAGGACAGATCAAGAGTGCATAGGCCACAGAAAAATGATGCTGCTATCCCTTTTCTAAAATGATTATGTCTCGAATACAATGCTGATAATTTTGGACAGTTTGGAGATATTCCACGTGGAATTTCGTCCATTGAATTCGTCATCAAGGACACCCTCTCAACATCCCATGTCCATTCTTCCTCCTTTGGAATTTCCCTCCTCCAATAGTAATCACCAGCAAATACCATGGTTTTACCTTTAGTAATCATGAGTGCCATGGCCCTAACCAGATCATGCATCTTCACACGCTCGCCCTTACGGTAATCAGAAACACATTCCAATAAGGAGACCTTCACTAATCTGGTCAGTATTTGCGCTGCCATACTCCTTGTTGTATCCACCAAATCCTCACAAATGAATTTGGTGAACATCTCCTCTCTTGGTATTGCATAGTCTTCAGGATACAAAGAGCAGTACAAGAAACAGTGTTGATCATTTGGGTTGAGTCGATCAAAACTGTACTTAAGTACTCTGAAAACCTTTTCTTCCATGTATTCGTGTCCCATTACTGATTCCTTGAGTACTCTGAGTGCGTGTCTCCATTCTTGAATGTCGGTCACACCACTCATGGCTCCAGCTAGAGTAATGATCCCAAGGGGCAATCCACCACAAATTCTCACCACACGTTTTGCAATTCTTTCTACCTCAGGATCTCCAAGAGCTAACGTGGCATCTCGTCCAAGATTCTTAAGGAACAAGTTCCACCCTTCGTCTCTACTCAGTGGCTTTACTACAATCTTTTCTTGGCAGTTCAGTTCTTGACACAACTTCAGCGAACGACTTGTCATCATCCATTTACAACCTTGCAAAGAAAGTGGAACTCCCACCTTCACCAGATCAATATGCTCCCTCCCAAACATCATCTAGAATGAGTATGAACTTCTCTATTTGGGAGAGTGCATGATGCAATCTTCCGGCTCTTGTTCCCATATCATCCTCAAGTGAAAGTCTCACACCCAGTTTATGAGCTATTTTACCTTGAAGTAACTTTATGTTTGATGACAATAGATACATGCATGAGGGAGTTTCACACGTGGAGAATGTTCATTGGCAACTAAATAATGATCATAACGTGATGCATGGTTGCTGGAAGCAAGAAAAGGCAGTTGGAACAAGCCAACAACCCAAACTGTCAAAACTGTCATTTCTGGTGCAGTGTTGAACAGCTGATTTGAAGGCGGTTTTTGAGCGGTTTATCAAGCTACTTGGAACCGGCTAGATGGCTGCATTTCAACTACTAAGTGAGGACTATCTAGTGGAGGTTTAACTGGATCAATAGGTTAAGGGAGTAGCAAGATATAAGGTCTCAAAGTAGCTTGATCACAACACTTCTTCACTTTGAGTTTGACAGTTTTGCAGATTGAGATCAATCCAATCTGAGTTGTAAGCATTGAGTGATAATAAAAGTTCTTCTCCCCAAAGTGAATATAGGTTATTCATAACAGAATCACTATACATCTTTGTGCAAGTTTACATTTCATTTCAAGTTCTATTATTTTATGTTTTTGATTCTTGAGTGTTTGTGAGTTTCTTGTGTGTTTATCACGTCAATTGGCGCCGTCTGTGGGAAACCAGACACACAGCAAGCATTCAAGATGAACACTACAAGATTTGATGTTGAAAAGCTCTCAGAGAAGTCAGATTACAACCTATGGAAAATCAAGATGAAGGCAGTTCTAATGCAGCAAGGTCTGATGGATGCTCTGAAACCTCCTCCACCAGTGAAGACTGAAATCCTCAGAGATCCTCAAACTGCAGCAGGTGCTGTAAGAGCACAAGTGGATGATCAGGTACTTCAAAAATCATATTCTACAATAATCCTATGTCTAAGTGATAAAATACTCAGAGAAGTATCAAAGGAGACAACAGCTATTGGGTATGGAATAGATTAGAAGCTTTATTTATGGTTAAATCATCTACCAATAAGATGCATCTGAGGCAAAGGCTTCATGCATTCAAGATGACTGATGAAAGGTCTCTGATGGAACAAGCTGATGAATTCTACAAGATCACAGATGATCTGGAAAGTGTGGATTTCAAGCTGTCCAGTGAAGACAAGGTCATCATGTTGCTGTCAGCATTGCCAAGATCACAGAGGCACTTTAAGGATGATATTCTCTATGGAGGGAAGGATGTGGTACTGCTTGAAGATGTACTGAAAGCACTTAGATCAAAATATCTATTGGAGGAGGTTGACAGTAAAGAAAAGTCAGGAGCAGAAGGACACTTTGCCAAGAAAGGAAACCAAAACAAGAAATGGAACAAGGGAGGAAATTCTAATCAAAAGAAGGGTGCAACAGGACAATCAACTGGAAAGAAGTGTTACTACTGCCATGAACCAGGTCACTTCAAGAAACAATGTGTAAAATGGAAAGCTAACAAGTCCAAAAGGGTTGATGCAACTTCTGGAAATCAGAAGAATCAAGTCAATCAGGTTGGTGAATTACAAAATAATGCTGGTATGGAAGGTATTGAAGCTCTGGCCATCACATCATCAGATGTTTCTGTTGAGTAGGTATTGGATTCCGGGTGTACATTCCATATGACACCTATGAAGCATTGGTTTGAGGAAATCAAGCATCTGGAAGGAGGATCAGTATTGTTAGGTGATGATCATTATTGTGAAATAAAGGGAGTGTGATCCATCAGATTGCTTATGTTTGATGGAATTCAGAGGCTTCATAGGAATGTCAGATATGTTCCTGGATTAAGAAGGAACCTTATCTCCCTTGGGATGTTTGATACTCAAGGGTATGATTCAAACCCGAGGAGGGGAGTTCTCACAGCGACTAAGGATGATAGGATAGTCGTAAAGGGAACTAGGAGACCTGACTTGTATTTTCTGGATGAGAGTGTTGTTGTAGGACAGATACACAACACTGATCAGCAGGATGATGTCAAGCTATGGCATGGTAGGTTGGGACATGTTAGTGAAAAAGGAATGCAAGAATTGGCTAAACAACAGCTTATCAAGTTCAATGCAAATGATCAGATCAGACAGTGTGAGCATTGCATCCTTGGTAAGTCCAAGAGACTTAAGTTTGGTGAATCAGAACATACAACCAAATGAAGGATGGATTATGTTCATTCAGACCTCTGGGGACCTTCAAAAACTATAACCAGAGGTGGAGGAAGATACATAATGACCATAATTGATGACTACTCAAGGAAGCTGTGGGTATATGTTCTGAGAACCAAGGATGAAGCATTTTCTACATTCAAGATTTGGTTAACAGAAACAGAAAATAACACTGGGAGTAATTTGAAGTACTTGAGGACAAACAATGGATTGGAATTTGTGTCTGAAGAGTTCAATTCATACTGCAAGGAAAAAGGGATTAAGAGACACAAAACTGTCCATGGAACTCCACAACAAAATGACATTGCAGAAAGAATGAATCAGACACTTTTGCAAAGAATTAGATGCATGTTGAGCAGTACAGGATTAAGCAAGATATTTTGGGGAGAATTAGCTGCAACTGCAGCTTACTTGATCAACGTATGTCCTGCTACAGCTCTGAATTTTAAAACTCCAGAAGAAGTCTGGTCAGGTAAGGTTCCAAGCTACTCACATCTTAGAGTTATAGGCTGTTAAGCCTATTCCCATGTGAAACAGGATAAATTAGAACCTAGAGCACTTAAATGTGTTATGATTGGTTATCCAAAAGGTGTAAAAGGGTATAAATTGTGGTATTATGAAGAGAACAGACTCTTGGTCAGTAGAGATGTTGTTTTTATTGAAGATAAGATGTCATTGATCAAGGATGATCAGAGAAGAGAGTCTGAGCTTGAGGTGGAACCTCAAAACATGAACAGATCAGGTGAAAGTGAAGAGAACTCCATTAACAGAGCTACAGATGTAGTATCAAGAGTTAAAGAACAACCTAATACCTATCAAATTGCAAGAGACAGACAGAAAAGGACTATAGTGCCACCTGCAAGGTATGTGGAAACTGATATAGTGTCATTTGCACTATATACAACAACTGAAATTGAAGCTTATGAACCAAGAAACTACACTGAGGCATTGGCAAGTCAAGATAGTAGTAAGTGGCTAATAGCTATGGAAGAAGAATTATTGTCTCTGAATAAGAATGGAACATGGAGAATTGTTGACAAGCCAAAATCTCAGAAGTTAGTTGGATATAAGTGGATTTTCAAGAGAAAACCAGCACCTGCGGTTGAAGGTGGAGTCAGATACAAGACTAGGCTAGTAGCTAGGGGTTTTTCACAGAAGGAAGGGGTAGATTATAATGAGATCTTCTCACCTGTGGTTAAACATTGTTCAATCAGAGTATTGCTAGCACTAGTGACTCAATATGACCTTGAGCTTCATCAGATGGATGTAACTACTGCATTTCTACATGGGAAGTTGGAAGAAAGTATCTACATGAAGATACCAGAGGGTGTTACAGTTGAGAGGGCTGATAGAAAAGCCTGTTTACTACTCAAGTCTCTGTATGGACTTAAACAAAGTCCTAGACAGTGGTACTTGAGATTTGATGAGTATATAGTTGCCAATGGATTTTAGAGAAGTCTCTATGACAGCTATGTATACATCAAGGAGGAGAACAATTGTTACACATACTTACTACTCTATGTGGATGATATCTTGATTGCTTGCAAGAGCACTCACGGCACTGATGTAGTAAAGAGATTACTCAAATTAGAGTTTGAGATGAAGGATCTTGGTGAAGCTAAGATGATACTAGGTATGGAAATAAGCAGAGACAGACCAGCTGGAATACTTGTGTGGAAACAATAATCTTACCTTGTTAAAGTACTCAAAAGGTACAATATGGATCAGTGCAAGCATGTTACAACACATGTCAAGCAAGAGTTAAGTCTGTCTCTACTTGGTGGGCATTGAGGTATGTCAAGGGAACTGAACAAGTTGGTTTAAAATTTCAAAATGGGGAAGCAAAATCAGGAGCTGTCATTGGATATGTTGATGCTGATTTTGCAGCAAATTTGGATTCTAGGAAGTCTCTTACAGGGTATGTGTTTAATATGTATGGTACATCAGGGAGCTGGAAGGCAAGCCATCAGTCTGTAGTGGCATTATCAACTACAGAAGCTGAGATTATTGCTTTAACAGAAGCAATTAAAGAAGGAGTATGACTTGTTGGTTTGCTGAAAGAATTGGGGGAATATCAGGATACTGTAGTGATGTATTGTGACAATCAAAGTGCAATACACTTAGCTAAACATCAGGGATATCATGAAAGGACCAAACACATTGATGTTAAGCTATACTTTGTGAGAGATATGGTGGATAGTGGATTTATTGAAGTAAGGAAGATTGATACAGCTGTGAATCCAGCTGATGGACTTACTAAAGCATTGCCAGCAACAAAATTTGAGCTGTGCAAGACTTTAGTTGTTATGTTTTCAGACATACAGGTTACTGCTCCTTAAAAGTAGCAAAATGGGGAAAATGGCTCAAGTTTGAGCGTGCATACATCTAAGGTGGAGTTGATGACAATAGATGCATGCATAAGAGAGTTTCACACGTGGAGAATGTTCATTGACAACTAAATAATGATCATAAGGTGATGCATGGTTGCTGGAAGCAAGAAAAGGCAGTTGGAACAAGCCAACAACCCAAACTGTCAAAACTGTCATTTCTGGTGTAGTGTTGAGCAGCTGACTTGGAGGCGGTTTTTGAGCGGTTTATCAAGCTACTTGGAACCGGCTAGATGGCTGCATCTCAACTACTAAGTGAAGACTATCTAGTGGAGGTTTAACCGGATCAATAGGTTAAGGGAGTAGCAAGATATAAGGTCTCAAAATAGCTTGATCACAACACTTCTTCACTTTGAGTTTGACAGTTTTGCAGCTTTGTTTTCTTTCTTCTTGTTGCAGATTGAGACCAATCCAATCTGAGTTGTAAGCATTGAGTGATAATAAAAGTTCTTCTCCCCAAAGTGGATGTAGGTTATTCATAACCGAACCACTATACATCTTTGTGCAAGTTTACATTTCATTTCAAGTTCTATTATTTTATGTGTTTTGATTCTTGAGTGTTTGTGAGTTTCTTGTGTGTTTATCACGTCAATGTTGCACCCTTGGGAAACTACAATCCAGAACACACATTCATGCCTTTGCAGGAGTAGGTTGTTGATATGGTCCACCAAATTAGACTTTCCCACGCCACCCATACCATGGATTCCAATGCTTGACACTTGATCATTCTCCATAAAGTTCCAAATTCTTTTGAAATTATCCTCAAATGCCTCACCCTCCAACTTTGTGGTCGGTCTTGCCAACCCCTCACAGGTGGTATCATCACCAACAAGCTCACTGAATTGCCTACTTCGATCAACCAGCTCCTGCAGTCTATCACTCAGTTGTTTTGCTTTATCTCCACCAAACATCCATTTCACGATTCCTTTCGTTTTTTCTTGTTTTTGAAATGCACAATACTCCCTCTTAGCTCTTTTCACTTCCCGGAACCAAACCGTTACATCTTCTCTCTTTCTCTTCCCACCTCCTTGTTGCTGGGTACTAATGTCCCTCTCAAGATCATCTGCTCTGGCTGTCAATGACTTGAAACTCCTTTCCACATCCTCTAAACCGGGCTTAGAGTTGAATTTTCCCAGCAAGATTCCCAAGCCATGATCTATCAACTTCTCCTTTGCTGTAGACAAAATGGATCCTACTATTTGCCCCAACATGCTAACTATCTCTTCCCTGCACCTACTAAAATACAACACAGCATATAAGAGATGTCGTCTCAGTCTTGATTAGACTAAATTATAAATTAAAATTTTATGATACTCCTATGTTTGTCATTATTTTGTTTGCAAAAGAGTCCATCTTCATGCAGATTCAGAATATCTGATATCTTATGTTCTTGTTTATTAACTCGACTTGTTTCACACATTTTTTTGTGGTAGTTCATCGTATGTAGTGTTTAAGCGCATTTACCTTTTGGATTCTAAGTTTGATCAATAATCAATATTTCTTGAAATGTTTTTACTTACTTCGGTCCCATCTTGGTTGGAGGCCATGTTTTTGGCCGTATACCGGTGGTTCTGGTGCTGTACAAATCGCTGAAATATTGTTATTATTTTATTTTATTTGTGTTACTAAGTTAATCAATTTTGACAAGCACAATAACCTTTTAAGTTTTAAATTAATTTAATGAGTTAATGCCTTGTGCTCTTTAGTGTTACATCAGGGTATCAATTTAGTTTAATAATAACATGACAATAAAATTTTAAAAAATCATAAAAAGGATGAGTTGCTCTGTCTCATTAATGAACATGGATAATTGCATTTCAATGCAGTTAAAACCAACCCAACAAGGAAAAAAGGAAAAACAAACCAAAAGATGAATAAAAGAGTCTTTAAAGCTAAACCAGAACCAGGAAATGATTTTGGCATCTTTACACCAAATCTGGTCAAGTAGATGGGAAAATAATCAGGAAATGGTGGTGCGAAAAAATTGATTTTTGACTGCGATGATCGTCTGAAAAAATGGATCTTGCACCATTATTTATTTGTTGTGGATGAAGTTGCACCTGCATAATGAGGCCTGTAAGAAACCCGAGTTCCTAGATTCAAGGAGGGCTCCTCTAGTGTTGGACAGTTCTTCAATTCTAGTGTCTGAATAGAGTTGCAAATGATAGGAGCATCGCAAAAGCTCTCAAGGCTTGGCAGGTCGACCAGACTCAAATGTGTTAATTTGGGGAGACTGATGAGGCCATCCTCATGTGCTTCACCAACATGTATTATCTCCTCTACATTTTCACACCCTTGAAAGGAGATGTATTCGAGTTTTTCGAATATGGAGAGCGGTAACCCCACCTTCTTCATCTTGTTACAACGCTCAATACTTAACTTCTTAAGAGATGGAAATACAGAGGGTTGTACTGCAGCTTCTATATCCCAGTTGTGGATGACACCCTTGAAATCAAGCAAATCGTGTAGCTTAATCTCTTCAAGAGCTTGGAACCGGGATTTCTGTTGTGGTGGTGCCTTCAATTGTTCACATGACAACATGTACTCCATTCCTCCACAACTAATAAACTCAAACTTTTTGAGGGAGCTTGTTTTGCTCAAGTTATCAAAAAAACAGCTTTGTAGACCGTTGCAGCCATTGAATTTGAGGTGATGGATGTACTCCGCCAATGCAGTGAATTCATTACCCTCTACATCCACCTTTGAGTTGTATCCAGAGATGAACAATCTTCTTGTGCCAAAACCACACTCATTGGGAAGATATGAACATCTGGCACCTACCGCGATAGAATACGTAACACGATCTTGCTTACCTGCAGCAAATCTACTGAATTCAGTCATGTCCTCCAACCTCCCCTGAAACACCTCCAACCTTTTCCAGCTATCTTCAGCTAATTCCACTTGTATATTGCTTGGTACACGGAGAAGTTGAAGCCTGGGTGATTTAAGCACCAAACATTCTTCAGGCAACTGCTCGGCTCCACTCATTGATAGGCTTCTGATGTTGATTAGTTCCTCCATTCCTGGAGGGACATCCTCAAGTTTACGGCATGATGACAGGTCCACATCCCTTAATGCCTTCAACTTTCTCAGACAAGGCACCTGTCGAAGCTTGTAACACTCTTTAAGGAGCAATGACTTGAGACTCACCAAATCGGATACAGAATTTGGCAGTTCCACAATTTCAGTATTGGACAGATCTAGAGTGCAAAGGCCACACATTCGTGAGAAAAATGATGCTGCTATCCCTTTTGTTAAAGGATTCCTCTGCAATATCAATGTTGATAATTTCGGACTGTTCGGAGATATTCCATGTGGAATTTCCTCTATTGAATTCATCATCAAGGACACCCTCTCAACATCCCTTGTCCATTCTTCCTCATTCGGAATTTCCTTCGTCCGAAAGTAACCACCAGCCATTACCATGGTTTTACCTTTAGTAATCAAGTGTGCCATAGCCCTAACCAGATCATGCATTTTCACACACTCACCTATATATTTATCAGAAACACCTTCCAATAAGGAGACCTTTACTAAGCTGGTCAGTATCGAATGGCCTTCATCGCGTTGGGCTTCCATACTCTTTGTTGTATCCACCAAATCCTCAGCAATGAGTTTGGTGAGCAACTCCTCTCTTGGTATTTCAAAGTCCTCAGGATACAAAGAGCAGTACAGGAAACAACGTTGATCATTTGGGTTGAGTCGATCAAAACTGTACTTAAGTACTCTGAAAACCTTTTCTTCCATGTATTGGTATCGCATTACTGATTCCTTCAGTACTCTGAGTGCATGCCGCCATTCTTGAATGTCGGTCACACCACTCATGGCTCCAGCTAGGGTAATGATCCCAAGAGGCAATCCATTACAAATTCTCACCACACGCTTTGCAATTCTTTCTACCTCAGGATCTCCAAGAGCTAATGTAGCATCTTGTCCAAGGTTTTTAAGAAACAAGTTCCACCCCTCGTCTCTACTCAGTGGCTTTACTTCAATCTTTTCTTGGCAGTTCAGTTCTTGACACAACTTCAGTGAACGACTAGTCATCATCCATTTACAACCAGGTAAGGGAAGTGGAACTCCCACCTTCACCAGATCAATATGCTCCCAAATATCATCTAAAATGAGTATGAACTTCTCTCTTTGGGAGAGTGCGTTGTGTAATCTCCCTGCTCTTGTTCCCACATCATCCTCACCCGAAAGTTCCACATCTAGTTTAAGAGCTATTTTATCTTGTAGTGCCTTTATGGTGCACTCTTGGGAGACTACAACCCAGAAAACACATTCATTCGTTTTCAAGAGTTGGTTGTTGATGTGGTCCACCAAAGTAGACTTCCCCACGCCACCCATACCATAGACTCCAATGCTCGACACCTGATCATTCTTCAAAACGTTCCAAATTCTGTTAAAATTATCTTCAAATGCCTCACCCTCCAACCTTGTGGTCGGTCTTGCCACCCCACCAAGGGTGGTATCATCACCAACAAGTTCACCAAATTGTCTACTTCGATCAACCAGCTCATGAAGTCTATCACTCAGTTGCTTTGCTTCATCTCCGCCAAACATCCGTTTCACGAATCCTTTTGTTTTTTCTTTTTTTTGAAATGCACGATACTCCCTTCTAGCTCTTTTAACTTCCCTGAACCAAACAGTAACTTCTTCTCTCTTTCTCTTCCCACCTCCTTGTTGTTGGGTACTAATGTCCCTCTCAAGATCATCCGCTCTTGCTGTCAATGACTTGAAACTCCTTTCCACATCCTCTAAACCGGGCTTAGAGTTGAATTTGCCCAGAAAGATTCCGAATCCATGATCTATCAACTTCTCCTTTGCTGTAGACAAAATGGATCCTACTACTTGCCCCAACATGTTAACAATTTCTTACCTGCACCTACTAAAACACAACACAACACAACATATAAGAGATGCGGGCATGTTGGTTAGACACATCAAATTAAATTTGTATGATGAGTTGATACTCCTATGTTTGTCATTATTTGTTTGAAAACGAGTCTCTCTTCCATGCAGCTTTACCAGTTTCACACGGTTGGGGATCGTATAACCCTTAATTACACTTATCGTAATTAATGCCGCAGACTTGTATTTATCAGAGTAATTATTTATATATTATGATTTGCCATATCAAAACTCAGATCGTTCTAACACATCATATGAGCGAGCCTGCACTCTACGGTATGTGCTTAATCTTAGGTTCGATCATGTATTAATTAATTATGTCGAATAACATTTTTCAAAATCAATTACTCAACTAATTAGGGCACTTTTCACCAGAAATGAATAAACGTGAAGCATGCCTTCTAGTGGGTATTTTGAAGCTCACAAAACCTCCATCCAAGATCCCAAATATTGTGGCTATATATAATTGCTGAAAATAATCAAAATTAAAGAAGCCGAAAAAAGAGCAATTCACCACTGTATTACGCTTAAAACTAACGTCATAAAACTTTAAGAAATAATTAAAAAGAAAGGAAGAAATTGATTCACCTGAAACCAGATTGTAAGCTTCTCCTCCGGAAAAGATCACCACCTAATTAAAGGGCAATAACAATGAAATAAGTAGTACTCATATATTGAGGTTGACTTCATTAAACCTCCTCAAGTTAAGTCAACTGCTTAGGTGTTTGGCTAACCTTAATTTTCTTCAATTATTCTTAACATTTTGTAGTTTCCACGTGTATATTTTTTAGCTTCACACTTCAGGTATTTATATTATATATAGTACTAAAAAGCTAATTGGCGTGTGAGATCATACTTCTTCAAACGTGTTTTTTTTTTTTTTAAAAAAACAAAATTGAAGTGGATTTTTCAGTAAATTTGATTGTGTGGATTTAAGGTTGAGCAGAATGTTAGGATAAAAACTTACCTCGACCACTGTCTGAATACTCTCATCTGCCACCATGCTTTCCAGCACGTATCTGGGGCACTCCTGTATAATGACAGTTCCTCTAATCTAGGACACTCCCGTCTTGATTGACTTACAAATCAGTGTTGCCTCGCAGAAGCACACCACCAGCCTCAAGCTTATCAAGTTTGGAAGAAAGATGAAAAGGCCATCATCTGCTGCACCTATTTGCAATATCTCCACTATTTCATCACACTGTTTGATGGAGATATCTTCCTTTAGGGACATATGCTTAATTGCTGTGAATGAAAGGTCCAGCTCCCTCAGAGCCACCAGTTTTCTTAGGCAAGGCACGTGTCGGAGATTGATGCACCCTCCGAGGGTTCACCAAGTCGGATACAGAAAGTCCCAGACAAATCAAGAGAACACATTTGTGAAAAGAAGGATGGCGCTATTCGTTTTAAAGGATTCCACTGCAAAAGCAATGTTGATAGTTTGGAGATGCTTCTTTTGGGATATTCTCTATTAAATTCTACATCAAGGATACCTTCTCAATATTCATAGTCCATTCTTCTTCAGAGGGGATTTATGCCATGGCTTTACCTTGAGTAATCTTGAGTGCCATGGCTCTAACCAGATCATGCATCTTCACACACTCACCCTTGCTTTGATCTGAAACACTTGGAGGCTTTCACTAATTTTTCCCCATTCAATCTCCAATTTCCCCCATGAAACCAAAGCTTCTGAATTGTTGCCTGTCGTGATTTTAGCCAAAATAAACAAGATATGATCGAGTTGTTGATCAAAATGAACAAAGAAAACTGAAAAATGTGAAGTATGGAAGAAAGAAGATGAACTCCTACATCCACTTTGAGTATGAGACTTAATCTTATTGATGATGAACGTACAAGCTCAAGAGAACAGCTTCTATTAACTATAATATGCCGTAAGAGTAGAAACTAAAAATCTGAAGAAAACTAACAGAAGAGAATATGTTCAAGTGTGTGTATTGTGGCCTATATATAATGAGCTGTGATGATCCAAAATGGCTAAGCTTGGATCCTTTAGACATCTGGTGTAACAGACTTCTCATAACTACCGTGATAGAATACGTAACACTATCCTGCTTACCTGCAGCAAATCTGCTGGACTCGGTTATGTCCTTGAGACGCCCCTGAAACACCTCCAACCTTTCCCAGCCACCTTCAACCAATTCTACTTGTATATTGTTAGGTACACGGAGAAGTTGAAGCCTGGGTGATTTGAGCACCAAACTTTTTTCTGCCAACTTATAAGATCCACTCATTGACTAGTTCCTCCATTCCTCGGGGAACCTCCTTAATTTCTCCGCATGATGACAGTTCCACATCCCTTAATGCCTTCAACTTTCTCAGACAGGGCACACGTTGAAGATTGACACACTCTTTAAGGAGCAATGACTTGAGACTCACCAGGTCGGATACAGAAACCATTTGACAGTAGGACAGATCAAGAGTGCATAGGCCACAGAAAAATGATGCTGCTATCCCTTTTCTAAAATGATTATGTCTCGAATACAATGCTGATAATTTTGGACAGTTTGGAGATATTCCACGTGGAATTTCGTCCATTGAATTCGTCATCAAGGACACCCTCTCAACATCCCATGTCCATTCTTCCTCCTTTGGAATTTCCCTCCTCCAATAGTAATCACCAGCAAATACCATGGTTTTACCTTTAGTAATCATGAGTGCCATGGCCCTAACCAGATCATGCATCTTCACACGCTCGCCCTTACGGTAATCAGAAACACATTCCAATAAGGAGACCTTCACTAATCTGGTCAGTATTTGCGCTGCCATACTCCTTGTTGTATCCACCAAATCCTCACAAATGAATTTGGTGAACATCTCCTCTCTTGGTATTGCATAGTCTTCAGGATACAAAGAGCAGTACAAGAAACAGTGTTGATCATTTGGGTTGAGTCGATCAAAACTGTACTTAAGTACTCTGAAAACCTTTTCTTCCATGTATTCGTGTCCCATTACTGATTCCTTGAGTACTCTGAGTGCGTGTCTCCATTCTTGAATGTCGGTCACACCACTCATGGCTCCAGCTAGAGTAATGATCCCAAGGGGCAATCCACCACAAATTCTCACCACACGTTTTGCAATTCTTTCTACCTCAGGATCTCCAAGGGCTAACGTGGCATCTCGTCCAAGATTCTTAAGGAACAAGTTCCACCCTTCGTCTCTACTCAGTGGCTTTACTTCAATCTTTTCTTGGCAGTTCAGTTCTTGACACAACTTCAGCGAACGACTTGTCATCATCCATTTACAACCTTGCAAAGAAAGTGGAACTCCCACCTTCACCAGATCAATATGCTCCCAAACATCATCTAGAATGAGTATGAACTTCTCTATTTGGGAGAGTGCATGATGCAATCTTCCGGCTCTTGCTCCCATATCATCCTCAAGTGAAAGTCTCACACCCAGTTTATGAGCTATTTTACCTTGTAGAAACTTTATGTTTGATGACAATAGATGCATGCATGAGGGAGTTTCACACTTGGAGAATGTTCATTGGCAACTAAATAATGATCATAACGTGATGCATGGTTGCTGGAAGCAAGAAAAGGCAGTTGGAACAAGCCAACAACCCAAACTGTCAAAACTGTCATTTCTGGTGCAATGTTGAGCAGCTGACTTGGAGGCGGTTTTTGAGCAGTTTATCAAGCTACTTGGAACCGGCTAGATGGCTGCATCTCAACTAATAAGTGAGGACTGTCTAGTGGAGGTTTAACTGGATCAATAGGTTAAGGGAGTGGCAAGATATAAGGTCTCAAAGTAGCTTGATCACAACACTTCTTCACTTTGAGTTTGACAGTTTTGCAGCTTTGTTTTCTTTCTTCTTGTTGCAGGTTGAGATCAATCCAATCTGAGTTGTAAGCATTGAGTAATAATAAAAGTTCTTCTCCCCAAAGTGGATATAGGTTATTCGCAAGTTTACATTTCATTTCAAGTTCTATTATTTTATGTTTTTTATTCTTGAGTGTTTATCACGTCAATTGGCGCCGTCTGTGGGAAACCAGACACACAGCAAGCATTCAAGATGAACACTACAATATTTGATGTTGAAAAGCTCTCAGAGAAGTCAGATTACAACCTATGGAAAATCAAGATGAAGGCAGTTCTAATGCAGCAATGTCTGATGGATGCTCTGAAACCTCCTCCACCAGTGAAGACTGAAATCCTCAGAGATCCTCAAACTGCAGCAGGTGCTGTAAGAGCACAAGTGGATGATCAGGTACTTCAAAAAACATATTCTACAATAATCCTATGTCTAAGTGATAAAATACTCAGAGAAGTATCAAAGGAGACAACAGCTTTTGGGGTATGGAATAGATTGGAAGCTTTATTTATGGTTAAATCATCTGCCAATAAGATGCATCTGAGGCAAAGGCTTCATGCATTCAAGATGACTGATGAAAGGTCTCTGATGGAACAAGCTGATGAATTCTGCAAGATCACAGATGATCTGGAAAGTGTGGATTTCAAGCTGTCCAGTGAAGACAAGGTAATCATGTTGCTGTCAGCATTGCCAAGATCACAGAGGCACTTTAAAGATGTTGTTCTCTATGGAGGGAAGGATGTGGTACTGCTTGAAGATGTACTGAAAGCACTTAGATCAAAAGATCTAGATGAGGAGGTTGACAGTAAAGAAAATTCAGGAGCAGAAGGACACTTTGCCAAGAAAGGAAACCAAAACAAGAAATGGAACAAGGGAGGAAATTCTAATCAAAAGAAGGGTGCAACAGGACAGTCAACTGGAAAGAAGTGTTACTACTGCCATGAACCAGGTCACTTCAAGAAACAATGTGCAAAATGGAAAGCTAACAAGTCCAAAAGGGTTGATGCAACTACTGAAAATCAGAAGAATCAAGTCAATCAGGTTGGTAAATTACAAAATAATGCTGGTATGGAAGGTATTGAAGCTCTAACCATCACATCATCAGATGTTTCTATTGAGTAGGTATTGGATTCAGGGTGTACATTCCATATGACACCTATGAAGCATTGGTTTGAGGAAATCAAGCATCAGGAAGGAGGATCAGTATTGTTAGGTGATGATCATTCTTGTGAAATAAAGGGAGTGGGATCCATCAGATTGCTTATGTTTGATGGAATTCAGAGGCTTCTTAGGAATGTCAGATATGTTCCTGGATTAAGAAGGAACCTTATCTTCCTTGGGATGTTTGATACTCAAGGGTATGATTCAAACCTGAGGAGGGGAGTTCTCACAGCGACTAAGGATGATAGGATAGTCATAAAGGGAACTAGGAGATCTGACTTGTATTTTCTGGATGATAGTGTTGTTGTAGGACAGATACGCAACACTGATCAGCAGGATGATGTCAAGCTATGACATGGTAGGCTGGGACATGTTAGTGAAAGAGGAATGCAAGATTTGGCTGAACAACAGCTGATCAAGTTCAATACAAATGATCAGATCAGACAGTGTGAGCATTGCATCCTTGGTAAGTCCAAGAGACTTAAGTTTGGTAAATCAGAACATACAACCAAAGAAATGATGGATTATGTTCATTCAGACCTCTGGGGACCTTCAAAAACTATAACCAGAGGTGGAGGAAGATACATAATGACCATAATTGATGACTACTCAAGGAAGTTGTGGGTATATGTTCTGAGAACCAAGGATGAAGCATTTTCTACATTCAAGATTTGGTTAACAGAAACAGAAAATAACACTGGAATAATTTGAAGTACTTTAGGACAGACAATGGATTGGAATTTGTGTCTGAAGAGTTCAATTCATACTACAAGGAAAAAAGGGATTAAGTGAAACAAAACTGTCCCTGAAACTCCACAACAAAATGGCATTGCAGAAAGAATGAATCAGACACTTTTGCAAAGAATTAGATGCATGTTGAGCAGTACATGCTTAAGCAAGATATTTTGGGTAGAATTTGCTGCAACTGCAGCTTATTTGATCAACGTATGTCCTGCTACAGCTCTGAATTTTAAAACTCCAGAAGAAGTCTGGTCAGGTAAGGTTCCAAGCTACTCACATCTTAGAGTTATAGGCTGTCAAGCCTATTCCCATGTGAAACAGGATAAATTGGAACCTAGAGCACTTAAATGTGTTATGATTGGTTATCCAAAAGGTGTAAAGGGGTATAAACTATGGTATTATGAAGAGAACAGACTCTTGGTCAGTAGAGATGTTGTTTTTATTGAAGATAAGATGCCATTGATCAAGGATGATCAGAGAAGAGAGTCTGAGCTTGAGGTGGAGCCTCAAAACATGAACAGATCAGGTGAAAGTGAAGAGAACTCCACTAACAGAGCTACAGATGAAGTATCAAAAGTTAAAGAACAACCTAATACCTATCAACTTGCAAGAGACAGATAGAAAAGGACTATAGTATCACCTGCAAGGTATGTGGAAGCTGATATAGTGTCATTTGTACTATATACAGCAACTGAAATTGAAGCTTATGAACTAAGAAACTACACTGAGGCATTGGCAAGTCAAGATAGTAGTAAGTGGCTAATAGCTATGGAAGAAGAATTATTGTCTCTGAATAAGAATGGAACATGGAGAATTGTTGACAAGCCAAAATCTCAGAAGTTAGTTGGATGTAAGTGGATTTTCAAGAGAAAACCAGCACCTGCGGCTGAAGGTGGAGTCAGATACAAGACTAGGCTAGTAGCTAGGGGTTTTTCACAGAAGGAAGGGGTGGATTATAATGAGATCTTCTCACCTGTGGTTAAACATTGTTCAATCAGAGTATTGCTAGCACTAGTGACTCAATATGACCTTGAGCTTCATCAGATGGATGTAACTACTGCATTTCTACATGGGAAGTTGGAAGAAAGTATCTACATGAAGATACCAGAGGGTGTTACAGTTGAGAGGGCTGATAGAAAAGCCTGTTTACTACTCAAGTCTCTGTATGGACTTAAACAAAGTCCTAGACAGTGGTACTTGAGATTTGATGAGTATATAGTTGCCAATGGATTTTATAGAAGTCTCTATGACAGCTGTGTATACATCAAGGAGCAGAACAGCTGTTACAAATACTTACTACTCTATGTGGATGATATCTTGATTGCTTGCAAGAGCAATCAAGGCATTGATGTAGTAAAGGGATTACCCAAATTAGAGTTTGAGATGAAGGATCTTGGTGAAGCTAAGATGATACTAGGTATGGAAATAAACAGAGACAGACCAGCTGGAATACTTGTGTTGAAACAACAATCTTACCTTGTTAAAGTACTCAAAAGGTACAATATGGATCAGTGCAAGCATGTTACAACACCTGTCAAGCAATAGTTAAGTCTGTCTCTACTTGGTGGGCATTGAGGTATGTCAAGGGAACTGAACAAGTTGGTTTAAAATTTCAAAATGGGGAAGCAAAATCAGGAGCTGTCATTGGATATGTTGATGCTGATTTTGCAGCAAATTTGGATTCTAGGAAGTCTCTTACAGGGTATGTGTTTAATATGTATGGTACATCAGGGAGCTGGAAGGCAAGCCATCAGTCTGTAGTGGCATTATCAACTACAGAAGCTGAGATTATTGCTTTAACAGAAGCAATTAAAGAAGGAGTATGACTTGTTGGTTTGCTGAAAGAATTGGGGGAATATCAGGATACTGTAGTGATGTATTGTGACAATCAAAGTGCAATACACTTAGCTAAACATCAGGGATATCATGAAAGGACCAAACACATTGATGTTAAGCTATACTTTGTGAGAGATATGGTGGATAGTGGATTTATTGAAGTAAGGAAGATTGATACAGCTGTGAATCCAGCTGATGGACTTACTAAAGCATTGCCAGCAACAAAATTTGAGCTGTGCAAGACTTTAGTTGTTATGTTTTCAGACATACAGGTTACTGCTCCTTAAAAGTAGCAAAATGGGGAAAATGGCTCAAGTTTGAGCGTGCATACATCTAAGGTGGAGTTGATGACAATAGATGCATGCATAAGAGAGTTTCACACGTGGAGAATGTTCATTGACAACTAAATAATGATCATAAGGTGATGCATGGTTGCTGGAAGCAAGAAAAGGCAGTTGGAACAAGCCAACAACCCAAACTGTCAAAACTGTCATTTCTGGTGTAGTGTTGAGCAGCTGACTTGGAGGCGGTTTTTGAGCGGTTTATCAAGCTACTTGGAACCGGCTAGATGGCTGCATCTCAACTACTAAGTGAAGACTATCTAGTGGAGGTTTAACCGGATCAATAGGTTAAGGGAGTAGCAAGATATAAGGTCTCAAAATAGCTTGATCACAACACTTCTTCACTTTGAGTTTGACAGTTTTGCAGCTTTGTTTTCTTTCTTCTTGTTGCAGATTGAGACCAATCCAATCTGAGTTGTAAGCATTGAGTGATAATAAAAGTTCTTCTCCCCAAAGTGGATGTAGGTTATTCATAACCGAACCACTATACATCTTTGTGCAAGTTTACATTTCATTTCAAGTTCTATTATTTTATGTGTTTTGATTCTTGAGTGTTTGTGAGTTTCTTGTGTGTTTATCACGTCAATGTTGCACCCTTGGGAAACTACAATCCAGAACACACATTCATGCCTTTGCAGGAGTAGGTTGTTGATATGGTCCACCAAATTAGACTTTCCCACGCCACCCATACCATGGATTCCAATGCTTGACACTTGATCATTCTCCATAAAGTTCCAAATTCTTTTGAAATTATCCTCAAATGCCTCACCCTCCAACTTTGTGGTCGGTCTTGCCAACCCCTCACAGGTGGTATCATCACCAACAAGCTCACTGAATTGCCTACTTCGATCAACCAGCTCCTGCAGTCTATCACTCAGTTGTTTTGCTTTATCTCCACCAAACATCCATTTCACGATTCCTTTCGTTTTTTCTTGTTTTTGAAATGCACAATACTCCCTCTTAGCTCTTTTCACTTCCCGGAACCAAACCGTTACATCTTCTCTCTTTCTCTTCCCACCTCCTTGTTGCTGGGTACTAATGTCCCTCTCAAGATCATCTGCTCTGGCTGTCAATGACTTGAAACTCCTTTCCACATCCTCTAAACCGGGCTTAGAGTTGAATTTTCCCAGCAAGATTCCCAAGCCATGATCTATCAACTTCTCCTTTGCTGTAGACAAAATGGATCCTACTATTTGCCCCAACATGCTAACTATCTCTTCCCTGCACCTACTAAAATACAACACAGCATATAAGAGATGTCGTCTCAGTCTTGATTAGACTAAATTATAAATTAAAATTTTATGATACTCCTATGTTTGTCATTATTTTGTTTGCAAAAGAGTCCATCTTCATGCAGATTCAGAATATCTGATATCTTATGTTCTTGTTTATTAACTCGACTTGTTTCACACATTTTTTTGTGGTAGTTCATCGTATGTAGTGTTTAAGCGCATTTACCTTTTGGATTCTAAGTTTGATCAATAATCAATATTTCTTGAAATGTTTTTACTTACTTCGGTCCCATCTTGGTTGGAGGCCATGTTTTTGGCCGTATACCGGTGGTTCTGGTGCTGTACAAATCGCTGAAATATTGTTATTATTTTATTTTATTTGTGTTACTAAGTTAATCAATTTTGACAAGCACAATAACCTTTTAAGTTTTAAATTAATTTAATGAGTTAATGCCTTGTGCTCTTTAGTGTTACATCAGGGTATCAATTTAGTTTAATAATAACATGACAATAAAATTTTAAAAAATCATAAAAAGGATGAGTTGCTCTGTCTCATTAATGAACATGGATAATTGCATTTCAATGCAGTTAAAACCAACCCAACAAGGAAAAAAGGAAAAACAAACCAAAAGATGAATAAAAGAGTCTTTAAAGCTAAACCAGAACCAGGAAATGATTTTGGCATCTTTACACCAAATCTGGTCAAGTAGATGGGAAAATAATCAGGAAATGGTGGTGCGAAAAAATTGATTTTTGACTGCGATGATCGTCTGAAAAAATGGATCTTGCACCATTATTTATTTGTTGTGGATGAAGTTGCACCTGCATAATGAGGCCTGTAAGAAACCCGAGTTCCTAGATTCAAGGAGGGCTCCTCTAGTGTTGGACAGTTCTTCAATTCTAGTGTCTGAATAGAGTTGCAAATGATAGGAGCATCGCAAAAGCTCTCAAGGCTTGGCAGGTCGACCAGACTCAAATGTGTTAATTTGGGGAGACTGATGAGGCCATCCTCATGTGCTTCACCAACATGTATTATCTCCTCTACATTTTCACACCCTTGAAAGGAGATGTATTCGAGTTTTTCGAATATGGAGAGCGGTAACCCCACCTTCTTCATCTTGTTACAACGCTCAATACTTAACTTCTTAAGAGATGGAAATACAGAGGGTTGTACTGCAGCTTCTATATCCCAGTTGTGGATGACACCCTTGAAATCAAGCAAATCGTGTAGCTTAATCTCTTCAAGAGCTTGGAACCGGGATTTCTGTTGTGGTGGTGCCTTCAATTGTTCACATGACAACATGTACTCCATTCCTCCACAACTAATAAACTCAAACTTTTTGAGGGAGCTTGTTTTGCTCAAGTTATCAAAAAAACAGCTTTGTAGACCGTTGCAGCCATTGAATTTGAGGTGATGGATGTACTCCGCCAATGCAGTGAATTCATTACCCTCTACATCCACCTTTGAGTTGTATCCAGAGATGAACAATCTTCTTGTGCCAAAACCACACTCATTGGGAAGATATGAACATCTGGCACCTACCGCGATAGAATACGTAACACGATCTTGCTTACCTGCAGCAAATCTACTGAATTCAGTCATGTCCTCCAACCTCCCCTGAAACACCTCCAACCTTTTCCAGCTATCTTCAGCTAATTCCACTTGTATATTGCTTGGTACACGGAGAAGTTGAAGCCTGGGTGATTTAAGCACCAAACATTCTTCAGGCAACTGCTCGGCTCCACTCATTGATAGGCTTCTGATGTTGATTAGTTCCTCCATTCCTGGAGGGACATCCTCAAGTTTACGGCATGATGACAGGTCCACATCCCTTAATGCCTTCAACTTTCTCAGACAAGGCACCTGTCGAAGCTTGTAACACTCTTTAAGGAGCAATGACTTGAGACTCACCAAATCGGATACAGAATTTGGCAGTTCCACAATTTCAGTATTGGACAGATCTAGAGTGCAAAGGCCACACATTCGTGAGAAAAATGATGCTGCTATCCCTTTTGTTAAAGGATTCCTCTGCAATATCAATGTTGATAATTTCGGACTGTTCGGAGATATTCCATGTGGAATTTCCTCTATTGAATTCATCATCAAGGACACCCTCTCAACATCCCTTGTCCATTCTTCCTCATTCGGAATTTCCTTCGTCCGAAAGTAACCACCAGCCATTACCATGGTTTTACCTTTAGTAATCAAGTGTGCCATAGCCCTAACCAGATCATGCATTTTCACACACTCACCTATATATTTATCAGAAACACCTTCCAATAAGGAGACCTTTACTAAGCTGGTCAGTATCGAATGGCCTTCATCGCGTTGGGCTTCCATACTCTTTGTTGTATCCACCAAATCCTCAGCAATGAGTTTGGTGAGCAACTCCTCTCTTGGTATTTCAAAGTCCTCAGGATACAAAGAGCAGTACAGGAAACAACGTTGATCATTTGGGTTGAGTCGATCAAAACTGTACTTAAGTACTCTGAAAACCTTTTCTTCCATGTATTGGTATCGCATTACTGATTCCTTCAGTACTCTGAGTGCATGCCGCCATTCTTGAATGTCGGTCACACCACTCATGGCTCCAGCTAGGGTAATGATCCCAAGAGGCAATCCATTACAAATTCTCACCACACGCTTTGCAATTCTTTCTACCTCAGGATCTCCAAGAGCTAATGTAGCATCTTGTCCAAGGTTTTTAAGAAACAAGTTCCACCCCTCGTCTCTACTCAGTGGCTTTACTTCAATCTTTTCTTGGCAGTTCAGTTCTTGACACAACTTCAGTGAACGACTAGTCATCATCCATTTACAACCAGGTAAGGGAAGTGGAACTCCCACCTTCACCAGATCAATATGCTCCCAAATATCATCTAAAATGAGTATGAACTTCTCTCTTTGGGAGAGTGCGTTGTGTAATCTCCCTGCTCTTGTTCCCACATCATCCTCACCCGAAAGTTCCACATCTAGTTTAAGAGCTATTTTATCTTGTAGTGCCTTTATGGTGCACTCTTGGGAGACTACAACCCAGAAAACACATTCATTCGTTTTCAAGAGTTGGTTGTTGATGTGGTCCACCAAAGTAGACTTCCCCACGCCACCCATACCATAGACTCCAATGCTCGACACCTGATCATTCTTCAAAACGTTCCAAATTCTGTTAAAATTATCTTCAAATGCCTCACCCTCCAACCTTGTGGTCGGTCTTGCCACCCCACCAAGGGTGGTATCATCACCAACAAGTTCACCAAATTGTCTACTTCGATCAACCAGCTCATGAAGTCTATCACTCAGTTGCTTTGCTTCATCTCCGCCAAACATCCGTTTCACGAATCCTTTTGTTTTTTCTTTTTTTTGAAATGCACGATACTCCCTTCTAGCTCTTTTAACTTCCCTGAACCAAACAGTAACTTCTTCTCTCTTTCTCTTCCCACCTCCTTGTTGTTGGGTACTAATGTCCCTCTCAAGATCATCCGCTCTTGCTGTCAATGACTTGAAACTCCTTTCCACATCCTCTAAACCGGGCTTAGAGTTGAATTTGCCCAGAAAGATTCCGAATCCATGATCTATCAACTTCTCCTTTGCTGTAGACAAAATGGATCCTACTACTTGCCCCAACATGTTAACAATTTCTTACCTGCACCTACTAAAACACAACACAACACAACATATAAGAGATGCGGGCATGTTGGTTAGACACATCAAATTAAATTTGTATGATGAGTTGATACTCCTATGTTTGTCATTATTTGTTTGAAAACGAGTCTCTCTTCCATGCAGCTTTACCAGTTTCACACGGTTGGGGATCGTATAACCCTTAATTACACTTATCGTAATTAATGCCGCAGACTTGTATTTATCAGAGTAATTATTTATATATTATGATTTGCCATATCAAAACTCAGATCGTTCTAACACATCATATGAGCGAGCCTGCACTCTACGGTATGTGCTTAATCTTAGGTTCGATCATGTATTAATTAATTATGTCGAATAACATTTTTCAAAATCAATTACTCAACTAATTAGGGCACTTTTCACCAGAAATGAATAAACGTGAAGCATGCCTTCTAGTGGGTATTTTGAAGCTCACAAAACCTCCATCCAAGATCCCAAATATTGTGGCTATATATAATTGCTGAAAATAATCAAAATTAAAGAAGCCGAAAAAAGAGCAATTCACCACTGTATTACGCTTAAAACTAACGTCATAAAACTTTAAGAAATAATTAAAAAGAAAGGAAGAAATTGATTCACCTGAAACCAGATTGTAAGCTTCTCCTCCGGAAAAGATCACCACCTAATTAAAGGGCAATAACAATGAAATAAGTAGTACTCATATATTGAGGTTGACTTCATTAAACCTCCTCAAGTTAAGTCAACTGCTTAGGTGTTTGGCTAACCTTAATTTTCTTCAATTATTCTTAACATTTTGTAGTTTCCACGTGTATATTTTTTAGCTTCACACTTCAGGTATTTATATTATATATAGTACTAAAAAGCTAATTGGCGTGTGAGATCATACTTCTTCAAACGTGTTTTTTTTTTTTTTAAAAAAACAAAATTGAAGTGGATTTTTCAGTAAATTTGATTGTGTGGATTTAAGGTTGAGCAGAATGTTAGGATAAAAACTTACCTCGACCACTGTCTGAATACTCTCATCTGCCACCATGCTTTCCAGCACGTATCTGGGGCACTCCTGTATAATGACAGTTCCTCTAATCTAGGACACTCCCGTCTTGATTGACTTACAAATCAGTGTTGCCTCGCAGAAGCACACCACCAGCCTCAAGCTTATCAAGTTTGGAAGAAAGATGAAAAGGCCATCATCTGCTGCACCTATTTGCAATATCTCCACTATTTCATCACACTGTTTGATGGAGATATCTTCCTTTAGGGACATATGCTTAATTGCTGTGAATGAAAGGTCCAGCTCCCTCAGAGCCACCAGTTTTCTTAGGCAAGGCACGTGTCGGAGATTGATGCACCCTCCGAGGGTTCACCAAGTCGGATACAGAAAGTCCCAGACAAATCAAGAGAACACATTTGTGAAAAGAAGGATGGCGCTATTCGTTTTAAAGGATTCCACTGCAAAAGCAATGTTGATAGTTTGGAGATGCTTCTTTTGGGATATTCTCTATTAAATTCTACATCAAGGATACCTTCTCAATATTCATAGTCCATTCTTCTTCAGAGGGGATTTATGCCATGGCTTTACCTTGAGTAATCTTGAGTGCCATGGCTCTAACCAGATCATGCATCTTCACACACTCACCCTTGCTTTGATCTGAAACACTTGGAGGCTTTCACTAATTTTTCCCCATTCAATCTCCAATTTCCCCCATGAAACCAAAGCTTCTGAATTGTTGCCTGTCGTGATTTTAGCCAAAATAAACAAGATATGATCGAGTTGTTGATCAAAATGAACAAAGAAAACTGAAAAATGTGAAGTATGGAAGAAAGAAGATGAACTCCTACATCCACTTTGAGTATGAGACTTAATCTTATTGATGATGAACGTACAAGCTCAAGAGAACAGCTTCTATTAACTATAATATGCCGTAAGAGTAGAAACTAAAAATCTGAAGAAAACTAACAGAAGAGAATATGTTCAAGTGTGTGTATTGTGGCCTATATATAATGAGCTGTGATGATCCAAAATGGCTAAGCTTGGATCCTTTAGACATCTGGTGTAACAGACTTCTCATAACTACCGTGATAGAATACGTAACACTATCCTGCTTACCTGCAGCAAATCTGCTGGACTCGGTTATGTCCTTGAGACGCCCCTGAAACACCTCCAACCTTTCCCAGCCACCTTCAACCAATTCTACTTGTATATTGTTAGGTACACGGAGAAGTTGAAGCCTGGGTGATTTGAGCACCAAACTTTTTTCTGCCAACTTATAAGATCCACTCATTGACTAGTTCCTCCATTCCTCGGGGAACCTCCTTAATTTCTCCGCATGATGACAGTTCCACATCCCTTAATGCCTTCAACTTTCTCAGACAGGGCACACGTTGAAGATTGACACACTCTTTAAGGAGCAATGACTTGAGACTCACCAGGTCGGATACAGAAACCATTTGACAGTAGGACAGATCAAGAGTGCATAGGCCACAGAAAAATGATGCTGCTATCCCTTTTCTAAAATGATTATGTCTCGAATACAATGCTGATAATTTTGGACAGTTTGGAGATATTCCACGTGGAATTTCGTCCATTGAATTCGTCATCAAGGACACCCTCTCAACATCCCATGTCCATTCTTCCTCCTTTGGAATTTCCCTCCTCCAATAGTAATCACCAGCAAATACCATGGTTTTACCTTTAGTAATCATGAGTGCCATGGCCCTAACCAGATCATGCATCTTCACACGCTCGCCCTTACGGTAATCAGAAACACATTCCAATAAGGAGACCTTCACTAATCTGGTCAGTATTTGCGCTGCCATACTCCTTGTTGTATCCACCAAATCCTCACAAATGAATTTGGTGAACATCTCCTCTCTTGGTATTGCATAGTCTTCAGGATACAAAGAGCAGTACAAGAAACAGTGTTGATCATTTGGGTTGAGTCGATCAAAACTGTACTTAAGTACTCTGAAAACCTTTTCTTCCATGTATTCGTGTCCCATTACTGATTCCTTGAGTACTCTGAGTGCGTGTCTCCATTCTTGAATGTCGGTCACACCACTCATGGCTCCAGCTAGAGTAATGATCCCAAGGGGCAATCCACCACAAATTCTCACCACACGTTTTGCAATTCTTTCTACCTCAGGATCTCCAAGGGCTAACGTGGCATCTCGTCCAAGATTCTTAAGGAACAAGTTCCACCCTTCGTCTCTACTCAGTGGCTTTACTTCAATCTTTTCTTGGCAGTTCAGTTCTTGACACAACTTCAGCGAACGACTTGTCATCATCCATTTACAACCTTGCAAAGAAAGTGGAACTCCCACCTTCACCAGATCAATATGCTCCCAAACATCATCTAGAATGAGTATGAACTTCTCTATTTGGGAGAGTGCATGATGCAATCTTCCGGCTCTTGCTCCCATATCATCCTCAAGTGAAAGTCTCACACCCAGTTTATGAGCTATTTTACCTTGTAGAAACTTTATGTTTGATGACAATAGATGCATGCATGAGGGAGTTTCACACTTGGAGAATGTTCATTGGCAACTAAATAATGATCATAACGTGATGCATGGTTGCTGGAAGCAAGAAAAGGCAGTTGGAACAAGCCAACAACCCAAACTGTCAAAACTGTCATTTCTGGTGCAATGTTGAGCAGCTGACTTGGAGGCGGTTTTTGAGCAGTTTATCAAGCTACTTGGAACCGGCTAGATGGCTGCATCTCAACTAATAAGTGAGGACTGTCTAGTGGAGGTTTAACTGGATCAATAGGTTAAGGGAGTGGCAAGATATAAGGTCTCAAAGTAGCTTGATCACAACACTTCTTCACTTTGAGTTTGACAGTTTTGCAGCTTTGTTTTCTTTCTTCTTGTTGCAGGTTGAGATCAATCCAATCTGAGTTGTAAGCATTGAGTAATAATAAAAGTTCTTCTCCCCAAAGTGGATATAGGTTATTCGCAAGTTTACATTTCATTTCAAGTTCTATTATTTTATGTTTTTTATTCTTGAGTGTTTATCACGTCAATTGGCGCCGTCTGTGGGAAACCAGACACACAGCAAGCATTCAAGATGAACACTACAATATTTGATGTTGAAAAGCTCTCAGAGAAGTCAGATTACAACCTATGGAAAATCAAGATGAAGGCAGTTCTAATGCAGCAATGTCTGATGGATGCTCTGAAACCTCCTCCACCAGTGAAGACTGAAATCCTCAGAGATCCTCAAACTGCAGCAGGTGCTGTAAGAGCACAAGTGGATGATCAGGTACTTCAAAAAACATATTCTACAATAATCCTATGTCTAAGTGATAAAATACTCAGAGAAGTATCAAAGGAGACAACAGCTTTTGGGGTATGGAATAGATTGGAAGCTTTATTTATGGTTAAATCATCTGCCAATAAGATGCATCTGAGGCAAAGGCTTCATGCATTCAAGATGACTGATGAAAGGTCTCTGATGGAACAAGCTGATGAATTCTGCAAGATCACAGATGATCTGGAAAGTGTGGATTTCAAGCTGTCCAGTGAAGACAAGGTAATCATGTTGCTGTCAGCATTGCCAAGATCACAGAGGCACTTTAAAGATGTTGTTCTCTATGGAGGGAAGGATGTGGTACTGCTTGAAGATGTACTGAAAGCACTTAGATCAAAAGATCTAGATGAGGAGGTTGACAGTAAAGAAAATTCAGGAGCAGAAGGACACTTTGCCAAGAAAGGAAACCAAAACAAGAAATGGAACAAGGGAGGAAATTCTAATCAAAAGAAGGGTGCAACAGGACAGTCAACTGGAAAGAAGTGTTACTACTGCCATGAACCAGGTCACTTCAAGAAACAATGTGCAAAATGGAAAGCTAACAAGTCCAAAAGGGTTGATGCAACTACTGAAAATCAGAAGAATCAAGTCAATCAGGTTGGTAAATTACAAAATAATGCTGGTATGGAAGGTATTGAAGCTCTAACCATCACATCATCAGATGTTTCTATTGAGTAGGTATTGGATTCAGGGTGTACATTCCATATGACACCTATGAAGCATTGGTTTGAGGAAATCAAGCATCAGGAAGGAGGATCAGTATTGTTAGGTGATGATCATTCTTGTGAAATAAAGGGAGTGGGATCCATCAGATTGCTTATGTTTGATGGAATTCAGAGGCTTCTTAGGAATGTCAGATATGTTCCTGGATTAAGAAGGAACCTTATCTTCCTTGGGATGTTTGATACTCAAGGGTATGATTCAAACCTGAGGAGGGGAGTTCTCACAGCGACTAAGGATGATAGGATAGTCATAAAGGGAACTAGGAGATCTGACTTGTATTTTCTGGATGATAGTGTTGTTGTAGGACAGATACGCAACACTGATCAGCAGGATGATGTCAAGCTATGACATGGTAGGCTGGGACATGTTAGTGAAAGAGGAATGCAAGATTTGGCTGAACAACAGCTGATCAAGTTCAATACAAATGATCAGATCAGACAGTGTGAGCATTGCATCCTTGGTAAGTCCAAGAGACTTAAGTTTGGTAAATCAGAACATACAACCAAAGAAATGATGGATTATGTTCATTCAGACCTCTGGGGACCTTCAAAAACTATAACCAGAGGTGGAGGAAGATACATAATGACCATAATTGATGACTACTCAAGGAAGTTGTGGGTATATGTTCTGAGAACCAAGGATGAAGCATTTTCTACATTCAAGATTTGGTTAACAGAAACAGAAAATAACACTGGAATAATTTGAAGTACTTTAGGACAGACAATGGATTGGAATTTGTGTCTGAAGAGTTCAATTCATACTACAAGGAAAAAAGGGATTAAGTGAAACAAAACTGTCCCTGAAACTCCACAACAAAATGGCATTGCAGAAAGAATGAATCAGACACTTTTGCAAAGAATTAGATGCATGTTGAGCAGTACATGCTTAAGCAAGATATTTTGGGTAGAATTTGCTGCAACTGCAGCTTATTTGATCAACGTATGTCCTGCTACAGCTCTGAATTTTAAAACTCCAGAAGAAGTCTGGTCAGGTAAGGTTCCAAGCTACTCACATCTTAGAGTTATAGGCTGTCAAGCCTATTCCCATGTGAAACAGGATAAATTGGAACCTAGAGCACTTAAATGTGTTATGATTGGTTATCCAAAAGGTGTAAAGGGGTATAAACTATGGTATTATGAAGAGAACAGACTCTTGGTCAGTAGAGATGTTGTTTTTATTGAAGATAAGATGCCATTGATCAAGGATGATCAGAGAAGAGAGTCTGAGCTTGAGGTGGAGCCTCAAAACATGAACAGATCAGGTGAAAGTGAAGAGAACTCCACTAACAGAGCTACAGATGAAGTATCAAAAGTTAAAGAACAACCTAATACCTATCAACTTGCAAGAGACAGATAGAAAAGGACTATAGTATCACCTGCAAGGTATGTGGAAGCTGATATAGTGTCATTTGTACTATATACAGCAACTGAAATTGAAGCTTATGAACTAAGAAACTACACTGAGGCATTGGCAAGTCAAGATAGTAGTAAGTGGCTAATAGCTATGGAAGAAGAATTATTGTCTCTGAATAAGAATGGAACATGGAGAATTGTTGACAAGCCAAAATCTCAGAAGTTAGTTGGATGTAAGTGGATTTTCAAGAGAAAACCAGCACCTGCGGCTGAAGGTGGAGTCAGATACAAGACTAGGCTAGTAGCTAGGGGTTTTTCACAGAAGGAAGGGGTGGATTATAATGAGATCTTCTCACCTGTGGTTAAACATTGTTCAATCAGAGTATTGCTAGCACTAGTGACTCAATATGACCTTGAGCTTCATCAGATGGATGTAACTACTGCATTTCTACATGGGAAGTTGGAAGAAAGTATCTACATGAAGATACCAGAGGGTGTTACAGTTGAGAGGGCTGATAGAAAAGCCTGTTTACTACTCAAGTCTCTGTATGGACTTAAACAAAGTCCTAGACAGTGGTACTTGAGATTTGATGAGTATATAGTTGCCAATGGATTTTATAGAAGTCTCTATGACAGCTGTGTATACATCAAGGAGCAGAACAGCTGTTACAAATACTTACTACTCTATGTGGATGATATCTTGATTGCTTGCAAGAGCAATCAAGGCATTGATGTAGTAAAGGGATTACCCAAATTAGAGTTTGAGATGAAGGATCTTGGTGAAGCTAAGATGATACTAGGTATGGAAATAAACAGAGACAGACCAGCTGGAATACTTGTGTTGAAACAACAATCTTACCTTGTTAAAGTACTCAAAAGGTACAATATGGATCAGTGCAAGCATGTTACAACACCTGTCAAGCAATAGTTAAGTCTGTCTCTACTTGGTGGGCATTGAGGTATGTCAAGGGAACTGAACAAGTTGGTTTAAAATTTCAAAATGGGGAAGCAAAATCAGGAGCTGTCATTGGATATGTTGATGCTGATTTTGCAGCAAATTTGGATTCTAGGAAGTCTCTTACAGGGTATGTGTTTAATATGTATGGTACATCAGGGAGCTGGAAGGCAAGCCATCAGTCTGTAGTGGCATTATCAACTACAGAAGCTGAGATTATTGCTTTAACAGAAGCAATTAAAGAAGGAGTATGACTTGTTGGTTTGCTGAAAGAATTGGGGGAATATCAGGATACTGTAGTGATGTATTGTGACAATCAAAGTGCAATACACTTAGCTAAACATCAGGGATATCATGAAAGGACCAAACACATTGATGTTAAGCTATACTTTGTGAGAGATATGGTGGATAGTGGATTTATTGAAGTAAGGAAGATTGATACAGCTGTGAATCCAGCTGATGGACTTACTAAAGCATTGCCAGCAACAAAATTTGAGCTGTGCAAGACTTTAGTTGTTATGTTTTCAGACATACAGGTTACTGCTCCTTAAAAGTAGCAAAATGGGGAAAATGGCTCAAGTTTGAGCGTGCATACATCTAAGGTGGAGTTGATGACAATAGATGCATGCATAAGAGAGTTTCACACGTGGAGAATGTTCATTGACAACTAAATAATGATCATAAGGTGATGCATGGTTGCTGGAAGCAAGAAAAGGCAGTTGGAACAAGCCAACAACCCAAACTGTCAAAACTGTCATTTCTGGTGTAGTGTTGAGCAGCTGACTTGGAGGCGGTTTTTGAGCGGTTTATCAAGCTACTTGGAACCGGCTAGATGGCTGCATCTCAACTACTAAGTGAAGACTATCTAGTGGAGGTTTAACCGGATCAATAGGTTAAGGGAGTAGCAAGATATAAGGTCTCAAAATAGCTTGATCACAACACTTCTTCACTTTGAGTTTGACAGTTTTGCAGCTTTGTTTTCTTTCTTCTTGTTGCAGATTGAGACCAATCCAATCTGAGTTGTAAGCATTGAGTGATAATAAAAGTTCTTCTCCCCAAAGTGGATGTAGGTTATTCATAACCGAACCACTATACATCTTTGTGCAAGTTTACATTTCATTTCAAGTTCTATTATTTTATGTGTTTTGATTCTTGAGTGTTTGTGAGTTTCTTGTGTGTTTATCACGTCAATGTTGCACCCTTGGGAAACTACAATCCAGAACACACATTCATGCCTTTGCAGGAGTAGGTTGTTGATATGGTCCACCAAATTAGACTTTCCCACGCCACCCATACCATGGATTCCAATGCTTGACACTTGATCATTCTCCATAAAGTTCCAAATTCTTTTGAAATTATCCTCAAATGCCTCACCCTCCAACTTTGTGGTCGGTCTTGCCAACCCCTCACAGGTGGTATCATCACCAACAAGCTCACTGAATTGCCTACTTCGATCAACCAGCTCCTGCAGTCTATCACTCAGTTGTTTTGCTTTATCTCCACCAAACATCCATTTCACGATTCCTTTCGTTTTTTCTTGTTTTTGAAATGCACAATACTCCCTCTTAGCTCTTTTCACTTCCCGGAACCAAACCGTTACATCTTCTCTCTTTCTCTTCCCACCTCCTTGTTGCTGGGTACTAATGTCCCTCTCAAGATCATCTGCTCTGGCTGTCAATGACTTGAAACTCCTTTCCACATCCTCTAAACCGGGCTTAGAGTTGAATTTTCCCAGCAAGATTCCCAAGCCATGATCTATCAACTTCTCCTTTGCTGTAGACAAAATGGATCCTACTATTTGCCCCAACATGCTAACTATCTCTTCCCTGCACCTACTAAAATACAACACAGCATATAAGAGATGTCGTCTCAGTCTTGATTAGACTAAATTATAAATTAAAATTTTATGATACTCCTATGTTTGTCATTATTTTGTTTGCAAAAGAGTCCATCTTCATGCAGATTCAGAATATCTGATATCTTATGTTCTTGTTTATTAACTCGACTTGTTTCACACATTTTTTTGTGGTAGTTCATCGTATGTAGTGTTTAAGCGCATTTACCTTTTGGATTCTAAGTTTGATCAATAATCAATATTTCTTGAAATGTTTTTACTTACTTCGGTCCCATCTTGGTTGGAGGCCATGTTTTTGGCCGTATACCGGTGGTTCTGGTGCTGTACAAATCGCTGAAATATTGTTATTATTTTATTTTATTTGTGTTACTAAGTTAATCAATTTTGACAAGCACAATAACCTTTTAAGTTTTAAATTAATTTAATGAGTTAATGCCTTGTGCTCTTTAGTGTTACATCAGGGTATCAATTTAGTTTAATAATAACATGACAATAAAATTTTAAAAAATCATAAAAAGGATGAGTTGCTCTGTCTCATTAATGAACATGGATAATTGCATTTCAATGCAGTTAAAACCAACCCAACAAGGAAAAAAGGAAAAACAAACCAAAAGATGAATAAAAGAGTCTTTAAAGCTAAACCAGAACCAGGAAATGATTTTGGCATCTTTACACCAAATCTGGTCAAGTAGATGGGAAAATAATCAGGAAATGGTGGTGCGAAAAAATTGATTTTTGACTGCGATGATCGTCTGAAAAAATGGATCTTGCACCATTATTTATTTGTTGTGGATGAAGTTGCACCTGCATAATGAGGCCTGTAAGAAACCCGAGTTCCTAGATTCAAGGAGGGCTCCTCTAGTGTTGGACAGTTCTTCAATTCTAGTGTCTGAATAGAGTTGCAAATGATAGGAGCATCGCAAAAGCTCTCAAGGCTTGGCAGGTCGACCAGACTCAAATGTGTTAATTTGGGGAGACTGATGAGGCCATCCTCATGTGCTTCACCAACATGTATTATCTCCTCTACATTTTCACACCCTTGAAAGGAGATGTATTCGAGTTTTTCGAATATGGAGAGCGGTAACCCCACCTTCTTCATCTTGTTACAACGCTCAATACTTAACTTCTTAAGAGATGGAAATACAGAGGGTTGTACTGCAGCTTCTATATCCCAGTTGTGGATGACACCCTTGAAATCAAGCAAATCGTGTAGCTTAATCTCTTCAAGAGCTTGGAACCGGGATTTCTGTTGTGGTGGTGCCTTCAATTGTTCACATGACAACATGTACTCCATTCCTCCACAACTAATAAACTCAAACTTTTTGAGGGAGCTTGTTTTGCTCAAGTTATCAAAAAAACAGCTTTGTAGACCGTTGCAGCCATTGAATTTGAGGTGATGGATGTACTCCGCCAATGCAGTGAATTCATTACCCTCTACATCCACCTTTGAGTTGTATCCAGAGATGAACAATCTTCTTGTGCCAAAACCACACTCATTGGGAAGATATGAACATCTGGCACCTACCGCGATAGAATACGTAACACGATCTTGCTTACCTGCAGCAAATCTACTGAATTCAGTCATGTCCTCCAACCTCCCCTGAAACACCTCCAACCTTTTCCAGCTATCTTCAGCTAATTCCACTTGTATATTGCTTGGTACACGGAGAAGTTGAAGCCTGGGTGATTTAAGCACCAAACATTCTTCAGGCAACTGCTCGGCTCCACTCATTGATAGGCTTCTGATGTTGATTAGTTCCTCCATTCCTGGAGGGACATCCTCAAGTTTACGGCATGATGACAGGTCCACATCCCTTAATGCCTTCAACTTTCTCAGACAAGGCACCTGTCGAAGCTTGTAACACTCTTTAAGGAGCAATGACTTGAGACTCACCAAATCGGATACAGAATTTGGCAGTTCCACAATTTCAGTATTGGACAGATCTAGAGTGCAAAGGCCACACATTCGTGAGAAAAATGATGCTGCTATCCCTTTTGTTAAAGGATTCCTCTGCAATATCAATGTTGATAATTTCGGACTGTTCGGAGATATTCCATGTGGAATTTCCTCTATTGAATTCATCATCAAGGACACCCTCTCAACATCCCTTGTCCATTCTTCCTCATTCGGAATTTCCTTCGTCCGAAAGTAACCACCAGCCATTACCATGGTTTTACCTTTAGTAATCAAGTGTGCCATAGCCCTAACCAGATCATGCATTTTCACACACTCACCTATATATTTATCAGAAACACCTTCCAATAAGGAGACCTTTACTAAGCTGGTCAGTATCGAATGGCCTTCATCGCGTTGGGCTTCCATACTCTTTGTTGTATCCACCAAATCCTCAGCAATGAGTTTGGTGAGCAACTCCTCTCTTGGTATTTCAAAGTCCTCAGGATACAAAGAGCAGTACAGGAAACAACGTTGATCATTTGGGTTGAGTCGATCAAAACTGTACTTAAGTACTCTGAAAACCTTTTCTTCCATGTATTGGTATCGCATTACTGATTCCTTCAGTACTCTGAGTGCATGCCGCCATTCTTGAATGTCGGTCACACCACTCATGGCTCCAGCTAGGGTAATGATCCCAAGAGGCAATCCATTACAAATTCTCACCACACGCTTTGCAATTCTTTCTACCTCAGGATCTCCAAGAGCTAATGTAGCATCTTGTCCAAGGTTTTTAAGAAACAAGTTCCACCCCTCGTCTCTACTCAGTGGCTTTACTTCAATCTTTTCTTGGCAGTTCAGTTCTTGACACAACTTCAGTGAACGACTAGTCATCATCCATTTACAACCAGGTAAGGGAAGTGGAACTCCCACCTTCACCAGATCAATATGCTCCCAAATATCATCTAAAATGAGTATGAACTTCTCTCTTTGGGAGAGTGCGTTGTGTAATCTCCCTGCTCTTGTTCCCACATCATCCTCACCCGAAAGTTCCACATCTAGTTTAAGAGCTATTTTATCTTGTAGTGCCTTTATGGTGCACTCTTGGGAGACTACAACCCAGAAAACACATTCATTCGTTTTCAAGAGTTGGTTGTTGATGTGGTCCACCAAAGTAGACTTCCCCACGCCACCCATACCATAGACTCCAATGCTCGACACCTGATCATTCTTCAAAACGTTCCAAATTCTGTTAAAATTATCTTCAAATGCCTCACCCTCCAACCTTGTGGTCGGTCTTGCCACCCCACCAAGGGTGGTATCATCACCAACAAGTTCACCAAATTGTCTACTTCGATCAACCAGCTCATGAAGTCTATCACTCAGTTGCTTTGCTTCATCTCCGCCAAACATCCGTTTCACGAATCCTTTTGTTTTTTCTTTTTTTTGAAATGCACGATACTCCCTTCTAGCTCTTTTAACTTCCCTGAACCAAACAGTAACTTCTTCTCTCTTTCTCTTCCCACCTCCTTGTTGTTGGGTACTAATGTCCCTCTCAAGATCATCCGCTCTTGCTGTCAATGACTTGAAACTCCTTTCCACATCCTCTAAACCGGGCTTAGAGTTGAATTTGCCCAGAAAGATTCCGAATCCATGATCTATCAACTTCTCCTTTGCTGTAGACAAAATGGATCCTACTACTTGCCCCAACATGTTAACAATTTCTTACCTGCACCTACTAAAACACAACACAACACAACATATAAGAGATGCGGGCATGTTGGTTAGACACATCAAATTAAATTTGTATGATGAGTTGATACTCCTATGTTTGTCATTATTTGTTTGAAAACGAGTCTCTCTTCCATGCAGCTTTACCAGTTTCACACGGTTGGGGATCGTATAACCCTTAATTACACTTATCGTAATTAATGCCGCAGACTTGTATTTATCAGAGTAATTATTTATATATTATGATTTGCCATATCAAAACTCAGATCGTTCTAACACATCATATGAGCGAGCCTGCACTCTACGGTATGTGCTTAATCTTAGGTTCGATCATGTATTAATTAATTATGTCGAATAACATTTTTCAAAATCAATTACTCAACTAATTAGGGCACTTTTCACCAGAAATGAATAAACGTGAAGCATGCCTTCTAGTGGGTATTTTGAAGCTCACAAAACCTCCATCCAAGATCCCAAATATTGTGGCTATATATAATTGCTGAAAATAATCAAAATTAAAGAAGCCGAAAAAAGAGCAATTCACCACTGTATTACGCTTAAAACTAACGTCATAAAACTTTAAGAAATAATTAAAAAGAAAGGAAGAAATTGATTCACCTGAAACCAGATTGTAAGCTTCTCCTCCGGAAAAGATCACCACCTAATTAAAGGGCAATAACAATGAAATAAGTAGTACTCATATATTGAGGTTGACTTCATTAAACCTCCTCAAGTTAAGTCAACTGCTTAGGTGTTTGGCTAACCTTAATTTTCTTCAATTATTCTTAACATTTTGTAGTTTCCACGTGTATATTTTTTAGCTTCACACTTCAGGTATTTATATTATATATAGTACTAAAAAGCTAATTGGCGTGTGAGATCATACTTCTTCAAACGTGTTTTTTTTTTTTTTAAAAAAACAAAATTGAAGTGGATTTTTCAGTAAATTTGATTGTGTGGATTTAAGGTTGAGCAGAATGTTAGGATAAAAACTTACCTCGACCACTGTCTGAATACTCTCATCTGCCACCATGCTTTCCAGCACGTATCTGGGGCACTCCTGTATAATGACAGTTCCTCTAATCTAGGACACTCCCGTCTTGATTGACTTACAAATCAGTGTTGCCTCGCAGAAGCACACCACCAGCCTCAAGCTTATCAAGTTTGGAAGAAAGATGAAAAGGCCATCATCTGCTGCACCTATTTGCAATATCTCCACTATTTCATCACACTGTTTGATGGAGATATCTTCCTTTAGGGACATATGCTTAATTGCTGTGAATGAAAGGTCCAGCTCCCTCAGAGCCACCAGTTTTCTTAGGCAAGGCACGTGTCGGAGATTGATGCACCCTCCGAGGGTTCACCAAGTCGGATACAGAAAGTCCCAGACAAATCAAGAGAACACATTTGTGAAAAGAAGGATGGCGCTATTCGTTTTAAAGGATTCCACTGCAAAAGCAATGTTGATAGTTTGGAGATGCTTCTTTTGGGATATTCTCTATTAAATTCTACATCAAGGATACCTTCTCAATATTCATAGTCCATTCTTCTTCAGAGGGGATTTATGCCATGGCTTTACCTTGAGTAATCTTGAGTGCCATGGCTCTAACCAGATCATGCATCTTCACACACTCACCCTTGCTTTGATCTGAAACACTTGGAGGCTTTCACTAATTTTTCCCCATTCAATCTCCAATTTCCCCCATGAAACCAAAGCTTCTGAATTGTTGCCTGTCGTGATTTTAGCCAAAATAAACAAGATATGATCGAGTTGTTGATCAAAATGAACAAAGAAAACTGAAAAATGTGAAGTATGGAAGAAAGAAGATGAACTCCTACATCCACTTTGAGTATGAGACTTAATCTTATTGATGATGAACGTACAAGCTCAAGAGAACAGCTTCTATTAACTATAATATGCCGTAAGAGTAGAAACTAAAAATCTGAAGAAAACTAACAGAAGAGAATATGTTCAAGTGTGTGTATTGTGGCCTATATATAATGAGCTGTGATGATCCAAAATGGCTAAGCTTGGATCCTTTAGACATCTGGTGTAACAGACTTCTCATAACTACCGTGATAGAATACGTAACACTATCCTGCTTACCTGCAGCAAATCTGCTGGACTCGGTTATGTCCTTGAGACGCCCCTGAAACACCTCCAACCTTTCCCAGCCACCTTCAACCAATTCTACTTGTATATTGTTAGGTACACGGAGAAGTTGAAGCCTGGGTGATTTGAGCACCAAACTTTTTTCTGCCAACTTATAAGATCCACTCATTGACTAGTTCCTCCATTCCTCGGGGAACCTCCTTAATTTCTCCGCATGATGACAGTTCCACATCCCTTAATGCCTTCAACTTTCTCAGTGGTTGATCACTCCCGTGAAATTGGAACCACTTCCCCATGCATTCTACTTCTTTAGAATAATCAATTTTAACTTGTTGAGGGAAGATGAGAATTTGAGGTTTTGGATGCTTCGTAAACTCACTTCCCTCTCTATCCTTCAAGCTGTAATAAGAGACATCCAATGTCGTATTGCTATAACGATTAATTGTGTCTGGTGAACGCTTCATAAGTAGGCGGCTTAAAAAACTCATAATTGTATATGTAACACCGCCCTGCTTATTTTCAACCAATCTGTTAAATTCACTCATGTCCTTCAGCCACCCCTCAAACACCTCCAACCCTCCCCAACCACCTTCAACCAGTGTTACTTGAGTTCCAAACTAACTGTATTTAAATATTGATTACTTTCTGAACCAATTGACAGAAATTTAAGGTTGATTAGTTCCTCCAATCCTTGAGTGCCATTAACTTACGAAGTTCAATAAAATATTCCGTTTTATTAATTGAAATGATTATGAAAAATTAGAGCGTTAGCGTCTTTTTTTATATTAAAAACTGATTATCAAATTTAACAGTTTTACATTGTGACATCGGTGTGTTTTAACAGGTTTTTGTGAACAACTAACGATCAAAGGGACAGAAGCAAAATAGTGAATGAAGGGATGAGCACCCTCTAAAATAGTGGACTTGAGTTAATTAAATAGTTTCAAATTTTAACCTGATAAATATTACAAAAATGATACTATCATTTATTAGTTAATTACCTGTGTTATAACTTATAATATGCATTATAACATGCAGATAGTTGGCAGCATATTGGCAGTGTCTTCATCAGTGAACATTGGAAGGGCAGGGCCACACAGGTTCCTGCATAGCTGCCATAGTCGGTGAGGGCGGAACGCGCATGTTTAAGTTGAACACGAAGTGGGCACGCCTCATTAGAAACGATCTAGACAAGCGCAACTTTGTAACCTGTGGATCAGCTGCAGCGTTTCGTGCTCCACTTGGTGGCTTCTTGTTTGCTCTTCAAGAATTGGTATCTTGGTGGACAAGTGCTCTCTTGTGGCAAGCCTTTTTCACCACCGTAGTTGTTGCGTTGGTCCTTCGCGCTCTCATCAGCATGATCTGCTTGCGAGGGAACTGTGGACTGTTTGGCAGAGGGGGGTTTATAAAGTATGATCTCAACTCTGATGACACTTCTTATCAACTCAAGGATCTCCCTCTTATCCTTCTTCTTGCACTCATTGGGGGTGGTTTGGGAATTCTATACAATCTTCTACTTCATAAGGTTGTCCAATTTTACAAATCAATCAACAAGCCTTTTCTTCTTAATGCCAAATGATGGAACCATATTTTAAGTACGAAATTTTCATGTGATCACTTCGTTTTTGAGCAGCAGGGTGGGCCTGGAAACGTGGATATCTATACTGACATTTCCTAACTACTCATGGAAGTGAATTTAAATAATCATTTCACACTCAAACAACATAAAATACAGTAACAGTTCCCCATCACAATTTACTAAGAAAGGAAGCTCTGTGTTGTTATGAAATTGGGATTTCAAATTACTCAGATTCAGAATGGACAGAGGAACTAAAAATGGAATTCCATATCCAAATTTATGAAAAGGCGCTTTTTCGACTTCCAAAAATCAATGGGGACAAAATTCAACCATAAAACAGAACAACAACTTGTCAACATTATCATTAAAACACAATACAAAAAATAGAGATCTAACAACAGATATATATTATAGAGATTAATCACACAATTCACAACATATCCCCAAGTCCAAGTGGTACCTTAAAATCAAGCCCAAAATTTCCTTCAATTTCACCCGCCATTTTTCAACAACCATCAGCAATGTTGATAATTTCGGACAGTTTGGTGATATTCCATCTGGAATTTCCTCTATTGAGCCCTCCATCAAGAAAACCTTCTCAAGATCCACTGTCCATTCTTCCTCAATCGGAATTCCCTTTGGACGAGTAATTGTCATGGTTTTACCGTGAGTAATCTTGTGTGCCATGGCTCTAACTAGATCATGCATCTTTACATAATTGGGCCGATGCGAACTACTTTCCAATAAGGCGACCTTCACTAATCTAGTTAATATGGAATGGCCCTCATCGCGTTGTGCAGCCACACTCGTTCGTTGAATCTACCAAGTCCTCTGACATGAATCTGCACATCAATTCCTCTCTTGATATTGTATAGTCTTCAGGATACAAAGAGCAGTACAAGAAACAGCGCTGATCTTTTGGATTCAGCCGATCAAAACTGTATTTAAGTACCTTGAAAACCTTTTCTTCCATCCATTCATGTCCTAATGCAGATTTCTCGAGTACTCCGAGTTCATGCCTCCATTCTTTAATGTCGGTCACACCACTCATGGCTCTAGCTAGGGTAACGATCCCAAGGGGCAATCCACCACACTCTCTGCAATTTCTTCTACCTCAGGATCTCCAAGAGCTGACATGGAATCTCGCCCAAGATTTTTAAGGAACAAGTTCCACCCTTCATCTCTACTCAGTGGCTTTACTTCAATCTTTTCTTGGCAATTATGTTCTTGACACAGCTTCAGTGAACGACTTGTCATTATCCATTTACAACCAGGCAAGGAAAGTGGAACTCCCACCTTCACCAGATCAATATGCTCCCAAACATCATCTAGAATGAGTATGAACTTCCCCCTTTGGGAGAGTGCATGGTGCAATTTTCCGGCTCTTGCTCCCTCATGATCCTCATCCGATAGTTCCATATGAAGTATACGAGCTATTTCACCTTGTAGTGCCTTTATGGTGCACCCTTGGGAGACTACAACGCAGAAAACATGTTCATGCCTTTGCAAGAGTTGATTTTTGATGTGTTCCACTAGAGTAGACTTCCCCACGCCACCCATACCATGGACACCAATGCTTGACACTTGATCATTCTCCAAAAAGTTACAAATTCTTTTGAAATTATCCTCAAATGCCTCATCCTCCAACTTTGTGGTCGGTCTTGCCACCCCACTAAGGGTGGTATCATCACCAACAAGTTCACCAAATTGTCTACTTCGATCAACCAGCTCACGTAGTCTATCACTGAGTTGTTTTGCTCCATCTCCCCCAAACATCTGTTTCACGAATCCTATTGTTTTTTCTTGGATTTGAAATGCACGATACTCTCTCTTAGCTCTTTTAAATTCCCTGAACCAAACCACGACTTCTTCTCTCTTTCTCTTCCCACCTCCTCGCTGTTGGGTTCTAATGTCCCAGTTAAGATCATCTGCTCTTGCTGTCAATGACTTGAAACTCCTTTCCAGATCCTCTAAACTGGACTTAAAGTTAATTTTTCTGAGTATTCCCAATCCATGATCCATCAACTTCTCCTTTGCCGTAGACAAAATGGATCCTACTACTTGCCCCAACATGTTATCAGTTTCTTCCTGCACGTAGTTCAATTCAACACAATAAGAGAGAGATCAGGCCATCATGTTAAGGATAATTTAAACTAAATGATGTGTAGATACTCTTCCTCTCTTTGTCATTATCTGTTTTGCAAATGAGTCTCATTGACGTAGGTTTTCCAGTTTTAATATGTTTTAACTTCTAAATAATTAGCAGTGTTTACATACATATGCTTCTTCTAATCATCATAATTCGTTCATACATGGAAAGATCTTAGAGTGACGAGGGTTGCTCCATTTAATAGCAGTTACATGACAACTGATGCCATTTATATCTTGTCACAGGATTATAAGGATCTTAAAGGTCCATGCGATCAGCAGAAATTATTCTAAAGTTTGCTTATAAAGTCAATGTAAATTGTCAAGAAAGCAGAGAAAACAGTTACCTACATATTTCACTGTTGAAATATCTTCTCCCCTACGTAGCTCAATTTTTTGTCTTTTATTCACAGAATCCAAATTATACAACCCCTAATTACATTTATCATGGTACTGGAGATTTCTATAGAGCTAGTAGCAATAATTTATGATTTGATTTGCTATATCAGAATTTACATCGCTAATCCTCTATTTTCACATGTTTCCTCTCAATTATTACAAGTTTAGTCTCAAGTAATGTAATTATGCAAGACACTGGATCTATTTAAATAAACAATTTAAAAAAATTTGAAAAGAAAAACACAGCCTTAATATTGAAGAAGAGTTCAATTTTACTTTCGACAGGGAGAAAAAGCACACACACACGGAGTTGCAGTCCTCCAAGAAACCAAATCTTTCAATAATTTTAACAAATAACCAAAAGTAATCTCCTATTTAAGCAAATAAACGAGCAAATCCTCACACCAAAAACTGAAGTAAATTAGAAACTCTACGAAATAATAATATACATAAATAAATTCAGGAAAAATGGAAGGAGAAATTGAATCACCTGAAACCAATGATGTACGCTTCTCCTCAATAGAAGATGATCAGAATTAATTGAAAGGATATAATATTAAAAATAACTCAGAATAAGGAATTTATATGATCATAATACAATTATATTATCTTTTATCTGAAGTTGACTTTAATACTTAAAGAAGTTGGAAATTTCTGGGACGCTTACAGAAACTCCTTTAGGTGCATTTTTAAACAAAATTGGCTTAGATGGTAGTGTTCCCACATATATACTCTATTTATATACTCCCTCCATCCCATAATAACTGTCTTACTTTCCGTTTTTTTCCGTCCCACAATAACTGTCACACACCAAAAATGGAAATTTCACATTAACCAACAACCTCAAAAGTTATCTTAATTTCAAAAATACCACTCCCACCTAACACACATAACATAATTTATAATTTATTTATTACTTAAAAATACCACAATACCCCTAAAAAGTCAATAAAGTTGGTCAAAAAATAACTTCTCTTAAAATCCGTGTCTACAGTAACTACGACAACAATTATGGGACGGAGGGAGTATATTTTAATGCAAGATTAAATGGTGGAAATAAAGGTTTAGAGGCCAATCCTAAAGTGAGTTTTTCATAGATAAATCATACTGTAAATAGAAGAGTAAGAACCCAGCAATTAAATGAACTTGATTTTGTATTTCCTGTAATAGATCACCTTGATGTCATATCAATGTTGAATTTCATCATTTGACAACAAAAAAGCAGTTTTAGCTTTCAAAACAGCAGGAGACCCTTGTTTTGCTTTCTCTACAATTTGCATTATCAACAGCCTCTCCATCTCATCATCATCCTCACCTTCTTTAATATCATTAGACGGACAGCAATTGTCTTCCTCCGTTCTCTGATCTATCACTGTTTCTCGATTCCCATTACAAGTTGAATGTGGATCCATATGGCCATTCTCGACAAGATATTCATCCTTAAACCCGATTTTCAAACATTTATCGTCTGGTTCCGAGACCTTTTTGAACTCCTCATAGGCCTCACTGTTTGAGGTCAGGGTTTCAAAATTGACGCCGACAGGTTGGTCTACAGAGTCCTGGCCATCTCTGAAAACCGGACTGACTTGGGTTGAAAAAGTTCCTGTCTTACAGTTTGAGAAATCCCACCATGGATGAATATGCCCGGATTCCATGTAATTCATCTTCCTCTCGCTGTTCTCAAGGGCCGTCTCAAGTTCCATCACGCGTTCTTCAAGTCTTGTTTGGATGACTTGATGAAGACGCAAGCTCAGCTCTCTTGGGGAGACAGAATAGTGGGCAGAGCGAGGAGTGGAGGTGTGGCTTCTCTCTCTACCATCATAAAACAGGTTGACAGTATTAGCACCAAACAAGTCACTCCTCGACTCAGGGACATCTGATGCCAAATCTGGATTAAGCTGCAGTGAAGTTCACTCAATGTCATCAGATTCCACTCAAGAATTTTCTAGTATCGCAAAGCTGTCAATTGTTTGTGAATAAAACAGATCTGGCTTTTATAGTAACAATCAACATCTTAAATATTCTAAAATGTCCTATGCCTGATAAAATGCACATTCTTAACTTCATGAGGATTTCTCAACAAACATGTTATCCAAAGGAATCACAAACTCTCTGGAGCTCAAGCGCACCTTAAGTTAAAATAAGCATAAGAATATAAAAGAGTACGGCATTGACCTTTATACCACCTTTAAATGGAGTGACTATTTTAATGTTTTTTACCTCCCGCAATACCTAAAAATAATAAGAGTGACGTGCTTAAATGTTGCACTAATGATAATATCTGTTAACAATTTATGGATTGTAACCTTAATTATCACTGTAACACCCACACATCTTTAATGTGAAACTTAGATATCTCTATAAGACAGAAAAATGCAAAAGGAGCTGGTACGATTTACAAAGGTGTCAATAAGCTGATGTGCACACACAACAACAGAGTGAACAGAACAAGGAAGAACGCGCTAGATGCAATATATTTTTCTTTCAGTAGCACCAGGTGAAGATTTCAAAACTCGTAAGTCGTCGAGATATTTCAGCGCTCATCTTAATAACTATTACCATCAGCTAAAAATAGAAGCAAGCATGAATGGAAATGCTTACCTCGGTAAGATTGCACAGTTTTCCTTTCAAACTGGATGAACTCATGTTTAATTCCAACCTCTGCAATTCAGCTTCAAGCTCTGCTTCAATGTTGCTTAAAGATTTCATCTCAGTTTTCTCATCACAATTCTCTTTAATTATATTATGCTCAAGAGATAAAGTATGAACAGTATCAAAGCAGTGGTCATCGAGAACATCTTGAGATTCATTATCCTCTGTAGCAATCTCTTTTACAGTTAAAGAATCTTTCATCTCAAGCTCCTCCTGCAGATCTTTAGCCAGATTCTCAGTCTGCTTCAACAAGTTTTTTAACTTTTCCACTTCTTGTTTATTTGCGAAGGTAGAAGATATAATGCCCATAGTTAACCCAAGATAGAAAAGAAGAGCCCTATCAGATGTTCCTGATAAAGGATAGAATATTAGGTCATAAAAATCACGTAGTTCAATGCAAAATGAGCATACAACAAGAGAACTTCAGGATCAAGAAAGAATTTTCCAAAACCAAACATTATTTCAAATACTTATGAAAGGGATTTTTTTTATTTTTTTTTTTTAATTCAGCATATCTAAGATACTTCACAGTTATCTGGTGTTTCCTGGCTATATGTTTTAACCAAAAAAAATGTTTTCCTTGCATCATGAGTCCATGACACTAAAGGAAAGTTCATATTTTCTTAAAAAGCAGAATCCTTAAGTAAAAGTTCTTAACTGATAAAGAACATAGCAGTCCTAATAAGCATTCGTGATGGAGCAGAAAATTAAATCATTTGCCCCCACTCATTCAAAATAAAAATACATATAAAATTATAATAACAATTTCTTTTTTAACTCTAATACAATACCAAAATTCTATTACTCCATTAGATTATAATATTTACATTAGTTTAAAACAACCTTGGATTCCACCTAGCAACAAATATACAGTATCCAATTCATCGATCAACCTGCCAGTGTTGTCATTATTACTCTAATTCATATAATCACATAAGATAGAATGGCATAGCAACAGGGAAATCCAAGTAAAATGCTAATGACAAAGCCTATGCCTTGGAAAGGTATATCTTGCACACATGCCCTCATAGAAATTCAAATGTGTAAGCAAGATATTGTCACCTTGAGCATTGTCATGATGTCCATGCTCAATTTTGCTAGAGTGGGATCTTCTAAAACCCTGCTCCTCTCTGTTTCTATTTTTGGCTTTATTTTGTAACTCTGCAGTTTCAAGGTTAGGCAGTCTCGGAATACCATTTATGGTCTTATTTTCGTCTGAGTACACATCCTTCCACTTCTGGAATTCTCTTCCTACTCCTGTTGCTTCACTGAAGAATTTGAAAGGAGTTCTGCTGATTATACTGCTTCCATCAGTCACAAGAAATGGCTTCACGGTTGGTTTCTGCAATGCATATTCATCAATTTTACACTGTTCTTTATAATACTGAGCCATAAGACAGCTTTCAAGAGAAGTTTGGGGCTTCAAGGATTGAATATCAATCCTCCTACTCTTCAGGCTGCTATTTCTGTTTCTTTCATTACTGTAACAAAATCCTACTTCGCTCGTAGAAGGAAGAGACGGCGAACCAACCATAAAAGCTTCATTACTCTCAGAAGATAATACACCTTCACGACCACCTTCAACATCTTCATTATTCAAAATCTCACCTAAAGAATTTGAATCGGATCGTATACTGTGAGGCACTACCAGATTCTCATTTTCATGTCCACTTATAGAAGCACTCTCTGTATCACAAGCATCTTTACAAAAATTTTCTCTTTCCTCAGATATTTCTTCCCTAGAGCATTTCCTAGACAACACTTTTTTCAGTGGACATCTCTTGTCCTCGACCTTCTGTCTAATATTGGTCGAGCTTGATCCAGCAATACTAAGGTTCTTAGAAGACAAATCTAGACAGTTTTTCTTAGCCCTAGTAAGATTCTTTAGATTCTGAACTGCATAGCCAGCACCAGCAGCCACAGCAACAATCCATACATCCATTGCTAGAGTCCTCTGAACATCGAAAAATCTTAACTCATTTTACTATATCAGCACTCGTTCCCAGTTCTCATTCCATGGCATCCAAATCCAAATGCATCAAACGATTCTTATAAGTGCATAAATGATTAGGGGGACTGTATGTTAAAGAGACAGCATTCACACAAAATTTAACGTGATTCCTCAAACCATATGCCAAAATAAATCAACCAAGACTTTCATATATTGGATATCAAACTAACAAGAATCCTGAAAATCATTCAAGAAAGTAGTAGAACACAAGAATATCAACCATGAGGAAAATGGTTCAATTCAAGAATCAATAATTACGAAAGTCCAACACCCTCTATCCTAAACCTAAAGCTGACCCAAAGACTTCATCCCATCACTAAAACTCTCAGATGAAATCTGCAAGCATCCACCCTCAAAAAATTGAAATATTCAACGAAAACCCAATAAGAACAGAATGCAAACCCAAAAGCCAGAAATTTAACACCGAAATCAACAATGAGAGCCCATTTCACTGCAACCCTCCATTTTTTTCCTTGCCTTCCAAAGAAATTCAACAGCGGAATGGTGAAATAAATCAAGACCCAAAATTTTCACCGCGAGCCACAGCAAGAAAGGAGAATGGAGTAAAAAGAACGGGAGTGAAGTAGAATAAAATCAGGATTAATGCGAAGAAGGTCACAACATCTGCATCAGTTGGTGAGGTGGGCATGAAATTGTATTTGTTAGAGAGAAAGGGAGGTAAAGATTGTAACGAAGACTATGGAGGTAGGCGATAGCTACTACGAGAATATTTTGGATATTTGGTTACAAATTACTTTGTTCCATTAAAAGAGTTAAGGCTACTATTGACATGGAGATTAGAAAATGCATATTTTCTCGATCTCGTTTCAAACTTTACGTTTGTTTTTTATGTAGATTTAGGAATATAGTATTTTAATATATAGTTAGGTGAGAGAAATAATATTTTAATGTAAAGTGGATAGGTGTATTAGTATGAAGTGTGAGTTAAGGAAATAGGGATGTAAGCGAACCAAATCGTTCACGAACTATTCGAATCTCGGTTCGATAAAATGTTCATTCGAAATCGTTCGTTAACCTTAACGAGCCAAGCCAAACTTGAATTTTGATCAAAACAAACTCAAGTCTAAGGATGTTCGACTCGAAAGCTCGCGAACATATTCGTTTATGGGCTCGTTAATGGCTCGTAAACTCGTTCGTATATTTTATAATTATTCTTTAGAATTATATATTATTATTTATTTATTTATATTCAATAATTAAGTATTTTGTATTAAACTACGTAAATATGATAATAACTTAAATAATTATTTAAATATTTTAATATTTTTTCACAGTTTATTATTATATTTTGTTACGAAACATTCTTTTAATATCAAGTACAAAATTATTTAAATGATCATGAAAAAATGTCCATGAACAAGTTACTTTATGTGTTCTTGAACTTGTTCGTGAGCCTTAACAAACAGTTTGAGTTCGATCTCGAGTTCGATATTTTTTTCTTGTCAAGTTCGAGCTCGGGCTTGAGTTCGATAATTTCTTAACAAACGATCCTCAAATCTAGTAGTGTTCGATTTGGCTCGATTCGATTACATCCCTACAAGGAGAGAGAAAAAGTTAATTTGTAGGAAATATATAAAGGTTGAAATGGGACGAAGAAAATACTTTAAATGTGTTATATTTAAATGTATAGTGGGTTGAGATATACTATAATAATATACTCGTATAGTGTATAATTGTATTAGTGATATGCGTGGACCCATGAAAATAAAGTGACTGATTTATGTGGAATTCATTTACTACAAAGGAAATATAAGTCTCGTATAATTATTATAGCGGGACGGGGAGAATATTAATTTCTTTTAGAAATTAAATTTATTAATAAAACGACGGCGCATTTCTAATGATGTTGCTTATAGTAAAATAAATTGAAATTATTTATATAGTTTGAAAGATGTGTTGGCAAAATAAATGTACTAAGAATTAATAGGTGAATTAATGTATTCTGAACCCAAACCCCACAAATATTTTATTTTCAATTCAATAAAAAATCCAAATATATTGCCACAAAGAAACTTTTTGCATCCCAACGACTAAAGCTAATATTAAATAAAGTGATGTTGAATTTAATTGAATTAGTTGATTGAGTTTTCTCAAACTTTTAAACTTTTCAGTAAGTTCAAGTAATGCATATTATTAGTAATATTTTAATTTGAATGAGAACTATACAACGAAATTAGTTTTAAATATGTAACATAATCAAAATTCAGGATCCAATATCATATTTTTTAAACTACAATAATGTTCAATATTTTAATAATATACTAGATTTTTACTATAAATAAATAAAATTATTTTATATAATAAATGAATGGATTCATCATTTCATAATTTTATTAATTAGCATAAAATTTTATCAAAAATGAATAGTAGCCTCAACTCTAGGCTCTAGCTAATTACAACGATGGGCCTAAAATAAGCCATTTCTGAAATACCAAGTGTATATTTTTGGGCTTTAACAGTGGGCCCATTTCATGCCCTCGTTCTGCATAACCCACTCAGTAGACCTTTTCACCATTCAGTTAAGTTGTGCGTGAATGGCTGCATCTAGTAATGGTCTATTAATTGTTTAAACGTGATTAGGCTAAGGTTTGTGCTTAATAATTGAATTACCAGAATATCCCTATGAGTCCATTAATTGATTAATACCATCCTTCCTTTGGATCTTCGTGTCATCATGGATAAAAAAAGTAGGTAAAGAGTAGAGTATTTCTTCCTTAAAGACATGAGAAGTGGAAGGAATGCTGACACAAACCATCTCAATCTTCCTCTGATCTGAGAGAAAATGAATATACATGGAAAATAAAGAACTTATTTCAACAATTTAAGAAGTGTCACAACATGACCATATGGTATTGTAAACATCATCAAAATTCAAAACCAAATAAAGAAACACTTTCATGGAATGCTGATGATGTAGATTTCAAGAAAGTTGAAAGCACGCACCACTATCCCTTGTATTAACTTAGCCAAGGAGGTTATTATGAAATTTTACTCAAGTTCAGTACGACGGACGTAGGCAAAAAGACCCAATGAAGGAAATATTTCGTCAATGTCTGACTCGGGGGAGATGAATTAGCCCTCCAAAGCTGATGCTCCAGATATAATCTCAGTCAACTCCGTAGTGATGGACGCTTGACGAGTTCTGAAAGTGGCATAAGAAACCAATCACAAGGTTGTCATGAAAATGTAATTGATCATAACAAAATGATTGAAAGGGAAACCAATAGAAGATAAAAGTAGCATAGCATTATTTGGATGCATAAACATACTGGTAAACAATGTCTATAAAATGTGCAAGTAAAAGTGATGATGAAGATAATGTACGGAACCTGTTATAAGTTAGAGTGAGGCGATCAAGCATCTCTCCTGCATTTCTACTAGAGCTGTCCATTGCAGACATTCTAGCTCCTTGCTCACTGCAAGCATTTTCCAACACTGCGTTGAACATAACCTGAAGAAACCATCACAAGTTCAATATCAGACTACAAGAAGAAACTGATTTTAGGCTACACTTTCCAACACAATATCTGGCATCATAAATCATCAATGAGAAAGGTAAAATACATACACAAGAGAACTGGAACTCCGTGAGATTCTGAAGCACCTCTGCCTTTGTTTCAGCACCTTCAATTTCATAAGAATCCAATTCCCCAAGTTTTCCCCCAGCCTCAGCTTCTTTCTCCACAGCCTATATCAGCATCACATGTAAGCACACAGCACTATTATTATAAACAATATAACAATGTCTGTAAATTCAGCAGATGAAATATGACTGACCTCTGGAGACAATACAGTTGAAACTGTTGGAACAAATGAGACTACAGACTGGAATTTGTTGTAAACAATCCTTAACGCGTCGTATTCTACATTCTTTAAGATGTCATCTGCAAGCACGGCAACCTGCAATGACAAATAGAATTTGAATATATAAAAAAAGGAATGCTTACATGATCCTATATCAGGAAAATCAATTGCATTGGGTAGAAAGATATTCAAATCAGGATAAGAAAGTAGGTGGTTATACGAACTACATTCCAACAGTCAGTGGCCAGAGTCTGACCTAATGCAGATAATTGAATGTCCACAAAATAGCAACAAGTGAAGCTGACCAACTATAATCAGCTTATTCGGAGATGGACTCATAAAGCAAGTATCCGATCCATATTCAACAATTAGGAAATCAGTCCCAAAGTTGGGTCATAAATCTTCAAAATTGTCTCAACATAAAGCCAAGAAATTGCACACTTAAAGTTATTCTACCAGATGTTTTTAAAATATTTATAAATTAAAATAATGAGTTCTTTTTAACTTGGTACAATGTAATACACAATTAAGTTTAATGATTAGATACTACAAAAGTTCCCTCACGTAAAGATCAGCATTTAAACACCATTAAACATCTTTCTACCTTAATTAAGACATGACTTAGAAGTTTAAACACCCAACAGTAAGTGTTATATTGTGGTGGTGGAGTGGTCTTTAAAAAAGTTACTAGTTTGCCTACCAACACATGCAGGATTGAAACTACATGCATTTACTGACAAAGCAACCTAAAGAAACCCAAAAATTGGTTTGTTTCACAATTTGATAGATAACAAAAAACACAAGAAAACTTCATTCAAGAGATTGATATCTATTTAATATAAATAGAGTAATAGACAGCGTCTAAATAGATTAATGAACCTCAGAAGGATTTTTTGCATGGTAGATGCCAGCACTTGGTAAGAGAATATGCAGGGAAAAGGACAACCTGAGTATAGTTCAAAGGATTTTTCTGCAACTCAGTTATCGAAAGTTCAATGTCTTTCTTTGCATCTCGCACAAGTTGGGCCTTGGCCTTCTCTCCCAAAATGACATATTTAGATTCTTTTTCAGGACCTGAAACCACATAATTCATGAGTACATGCAATTGGATGGAGCAAAGAAGGGAATGAGATAAATGATAATGAACATACCAGAAGTCAACCTATAAAGGGCCCTGCTTGTCTTGACTGCAGTAGAATTTATTCCACCACAGAGACCTTTGTCTGATGAAATTGTGATAATAACATTCTTCTTGACATCCACACCTAATAAATTCAAACACATGAACAGTACATACAGAAAGTGCCAGTGTCTTGTTAAGGATAGACATAAGGAGAAAACACACTAAGTCACCACACTGTTAAATAAAGAGTTTATCAGAATAGAGGAAACAAAGAACTTAAAGCACTGAGCATTTCAGTTTAGCAAAACAGGATAATAGAAATAATACAGATGGTAAAGATCAGCATTCTGCAAAAAGATGCTGGAAGCCAGGCGAATAGACTTAATTTGAATAAAGCACAACCCTGCCATCATTTTACACAAATCATGCATAAAAAATGAGACCTCTCAGATGTTCATTAGTGAACTTACTTGGAAGGTCACCAAGAAGAGCAGTGAATGGCTGCCACAGCCCACGGGAGTTTTCAGCTCTTGTTTGAATAGCTCGAAGCTTTGAAGCAGCAACCATCTTCATAGCCTTGGTAATTTTCTGAATATTCTTAACACTCTTCATACGATTACGAACTGCAGATATGCATCAGAATAAAAAAATTGTATGTGATTCCCAAATGAGATAAGTTAAATTAAAAAAAGTCAATGGTCACAAGAATTAACATACCAATTTGAGTCGAAATAGAGCGAACTCCCAAGAAAACCTGCTCCCTGTAGGCATTTGCTTTCTAATTTAGATGCAAAAATAAGGAAAATATGTATCTGATAATAAATACTATAGCAAATCAACTACCCATGGCAGACAAAGTAGTAGACTGATTGATTATAACTATTTCACAAATCTAACAAGGATAATATCCACATATAGAGCCTTCGTGTCACCTTGAATAGCAAGCCTACAACACATGATGAGCACATTGCCCACCTGTTGCAGGTGGATTCTTTTTAATGCATTCCTCATAATTTTAATTTAGATGACAGTACTCAGGAAGAATCTTGATTATCACTACCTAAAAGCATAATCGTGCATAAAAATCTACCAAAATTGTCTATTTCGGATTTAATCATAAAGTGTCAGTTGAATACAACTACCCATAATTTCGTTCCTTTCATCTTTTATTATTTTATCAAATACATTAAAACTTTATCCCTCCCTCAAAATATAACTTCAGTAAGACCGGCAATATAACCAAATTGAAAGACAAAAAAGAAGCGGTGTATCAAATTGCTCAAGTCTACACAGCTACCATATCTCGAACAAACATTTCCACCAAATAATCCCAAGAAACATCGTGGGATTTCCCCTTTCCGTTCACCCGTGATGAATAGCACATTCCCGTGAGAAGCAACAAGAAATTGAATGTAGCTCGAACTACAAACTTTTAAAAACATAAAAATGAAAGCCCATATATATCCTAAAACGAAGGGGGAAAGTCGAAATCGATCGTACTCGGAAGAAGCGACGGAGGAGCGGAGGGGATTCACGGCGTGAGGAGAGATCAGAGGGGCGGCGATCCGCCTACCCTCGCGTCTCAGTGCAGCCATCGCCATTTCTGCGAATCGGGAAATGTGATCTCTAGGGTTTCTTTGAACTGATCAGATGTCGCGCTTTCGGGTTGAAGTAATAAGTTAGGAATTGTAATCAGTCATGACGGACTAGGTTTTATTACACTACCTAAAATATAAGAAAATACATTTCAGCGTCCACTGCCTAAAATAATTTCTTAAGATGGGTTACCCATATTTTATTTTTTTCCAATATTATATGTAAAAAATAATTTTTTTTAAATATTGGGATATACTACTATTTGATATTAATCTTAAAAATTATTTTTTTATTTATCTTATTCAATTTAAATTAATTATTTTAAAACATCATAGCTAAATGATAAATTTATTACTCTTAAACATATTATCATACTATAATTTTAAATTTTCGAATTAAATTAAGAATATTATAAAATCTTAAAAAGCTTTGATATAGATTTTCAAAAACTAAATCAAACTGATATACAAAAATGAAAAATCAGTAACTTGTCCGCACATGCGGCCGGGTTTGGTGTCCGTAAGCAAACCGGATCTCAAACCCGGTCTCCACTTGACTTCATATAAATATGAAAAAAAAGTAAAACCAAAAATCCAATCAACCCACGGAACCCGCCCACCTCAAACGACATGGCGTCGTCGGAAAAGCGATGCCTGTACGAAGTCCTCGGCGTGAGCCGCGACTGCACCGCCGATGAAATCCGATCGGCGTACAAGCGGCTCGCCCTCCAGCGCCACCCCGACAAGCTCATAAAGAGCGGCGTCTCTGAATCTGAAGCCACTGCTGCTTTCCAAGAGCTCGTTAATGCCTACGAGGTCCTGTCCGACGCCCGCGAGCGTGCGTGGTACGACTCGCACCGCAACCAAATCCTCTTCTCCTCCTCCACCTCAGCTGCAAGCGATTCATCCCGTTTCGTGCCGGATTTGTTTTCGTTCTTCTCGAATTCGGTTTATTCCGGGTATTCGGACTCGGGGCGGGGGTTTTATAAGGTTTATGGAGATTTTTTCGAGAAGATTTACGCGAATGAGCTGAATTTCGCGAAGAAATTAGGGTTGCCGTTGCCTAAAGAAGCTCCAATCATAGGCAATTTGGAGAGTCCTTATGCTCAGGCAAGTACTTCGTTACCTTTCTCCTTATTCTTTATTAATATGTCGGTTTACTCTGGAGTGTTTAATTTAATCCGTCTGTTTATCTTCGCATTGTGATTATGTTTATTTTATGTGTTCTTTGACTCTTATTTGCATCTTTGGAGGTGCGATTGCTTACCTTTGGGTTTCAATGGTTGCATTATTATTTTTTAAATAAGTTTATTTTAAAAGATTGGAAACTTTTGTCAGTTTGAGCTTGTTATTTGCCACATAGCTTAGGAAAAATGAACCCATATACTTATGTTTACAGGCTGGATGAGCACTCATATTTTTTGCATTAACTTTGATGCATATGGTTAGTATAGTAAGATGCAAATTGTGTACTTTTTTTGCTTAGCTTCAAATGAATTTTAGTTAGTATTTTCTCTGTCATAAGGATATAAGTATAAAACAGAAGGTAAGGATTAAGGTGTGCAAAAACAATGAAAGAATTTGTGGCAATATTTATACTTATCCTCGTGGGCTTTTGTTGGAAGTATGAGACTGAGTAAGGGAAGCATATTTTGCAACCTAGCGGTTTCTATGCTGTAGAGTTTAGAATAGTTGTGTTTAAGTTTAATACAGCAGGCTGCTAAATTTTTTTTAATTAATGTAATATTTTATGATTCCATTTCAGTGCATTTGGATATTTAGTGTCTGTTTAGAGTTGTTAGAATTAGGGAATTTTATGGTCGTAAAATTACTTGGATAATTGGACTTTATGCTGTAGTAGGAATTTCTGTGGTTCTAATGAACTGTCTTTAATTTATCTTGTTTACTATGTTCAGTTCTCTTGACAATTCCACTATTCAAAACCATATGATGGTGGCAGCATCCACTTCATTTTCACAAGAGATCTGCAAACCATCACTAGAAAAATCAAAAGAATAAATTATTAGACGTTGCTAGATTCCAATATCTGCAAAATCACATATAGGTTTTACATTTGGCCATTTTCATAAGCAAGTATGTCATATCCTTTTAAAGATTTGACTCAATTTTGGTGTTAATGTGTTAAAAGTAAACTTCCTTTTAACTTAAAAATATTTGGTTAGGTGAAATCCTTTATTTACTTGTTTTGTGATAGAGCACGAAGACATAAGTTATTTTGGTATTTTATTAAGTAAATAATTTCCTTAAGTTAGATTATTTAGTTTCCTATTTTATATTCCTATCATAATAACGGTAATTAGAATTAGGGTCTTAATTTAGATTAATTAGTCAAGAAGGAATTTTCCTATCATAATGGTAATTGGAATTAGGATTGGGATTAGGGGCCTTGAGCCTCTTTATATACATGTATTCTACAGTGGAAAAAAAACAGGAAGAAATATATTTAATTTTGCAACCTTAATTGGTTTGTGGCAGAGATAAACTCTGTGGCCCTCTTTGAGGGATTACTTTTCATTCCGTTCTTTTTTTTGTGTTCTATCATTTTGTCAGTGATGTTTATTTACAATTTCATTAGCATATTTCCCGTCAGGTTATGTGGAGCCTTATTGAGTATTAAATACGTCTTGCTTAGTCAACTTCATTGGCAATCTCATGCCTTAAATCATGAAACTCGGTCAATTTGCCCAGTCATTTAGAAATTAGACTCAATCAATTGTGGATGTCCTCAGTTGTAAAGTTTTACTGAACAAACGCAAAATTTTCACCCAAAATAGTGTTAGTCATTTATCCAGTTAACTTCTTTTTTTATTTAGTAATGCTCATATAATAAAAATTGAAAGCGCTATAAGGTTATAACCACTTAAAACAATTGAAATGCACGTAAGAGACAAAACTTCACTTTATGTTTAAGTCTTGTAACATTATTCTTACGATTTGCTCTTCAGCAAAATCACACCTGGAAATTCAGAATTACTGAGACAGTGAAACTATAACGTGACCGGGGTCTATGCAAGAAATATTTAAATGACTGGATAAGCTGTCAATCAGATTATTATTTTTTTTTTTATAATGCAGGTCTCAGCTTTTTATAACTACTGGTTAGGGTTTGTGACAGTGCTGGACTTTTTTTGGGCCGACCAATATGATGCTATGGCAGGACCAAACAGAAAGTCAAGGAGGGTAATGGAAGAGGAGAACAAGAAATTGAGGAAAAAAGCAAGAAGAGAGTATAATGAGACTGTGAGGGGACTTGCGGAGTTTGCGAAGAAGAGGGATAAAAGAGTAATTGATATGCAGATAAAAAGGAATGAAGAGATGGAGAGGAAGAGGGAGGAGGAGAAGCAAAGAAAGAAAGATTTAGAGAGACAGAAAGCAGAAAAGGCAAGAACTTATGAGGAGCCTGAGTGGGCTAAGGTAGAAGAAGTTGAGGAGGATGAGGCTGACAGTGAGGTGGAGGAAAAGAGAAAGGAGTTTTATTGTGTAGTCTGCAGCAAAAAGTTCAAGAGTGATAAGCAATGGAGAAACCATGAGCAGTCTAAGAAGCACAGAGAAAAGGTGGCTGAACTGAGGAACGCATTTACCGAGGAAGATGAAAAATATGAAGCAACGGAAGAGATAGAGAGGGAGGTTGAGGAAGAAAAGGAGTCTGATGGGAATGATGTTGATTACGTGTCAGCTGATGATGAAATAAATGAGTTACAGGAGCAATTTAAGGGCAGTCTTGGTTTTCAAGAAGTTGATAGTGATGATGAAAAGAATACATCCAGTGATGCAAATGAGTTTTCTGTTGCTGATGATTACAGTGGAGGGAAGGGAATAGCTGAAGGATTGGGATCCAATGATGATGATGAGGCTAGTATCCTTGAAGCTATGTTGACTGGGCATAAAAGTAGGAACATGGGCGGGAATCAGAATAAGGCTCCAGTCAACAAAACTCCAGAGGAGATTGATAGTGATGAATTACAGTTCATGGAGTACAATGACACAAAGGGCTCCCGGAGGAACAGGGGAGGCAGGAGACGAAGAGGTAGAAAACCAGAGGAAGCAGAGACAATGACAGCTGATGTGCCAGAGAGAAATAATAATGATGAGGAACATAATGAGGGAGATGATGATGTTGGAAAGTCAAATTCGCGTCCTTTACCGGAATCTGATACTAAAAGTAGAGCTGATAATGCAACAGAAAGGATACATAAGAACCCACATCAAGCAACGAACAAGAAAAATACAATAAAGAAGGAAAAAGCTTCCAAGTCAAAGGTTGCATCTAAAGGAAGAAAGCAAAAGGTACTTAGTCCTTTTACATGATTCATGAAAAAAAAATTCGATCTCTGTTTCGAAATGTGGTTACTACCTATGCTAATAAAATAACATGTCAGGCTTGTCAGCCAATTGAATTAGGCCTGTCCTATCATCATTATTTATTATATTATGTAAAAACATATGAAACAGAGTATCAAGTTCATCCAACATATTTGGAAAGATGAGCCTAAGGTCCCACCTTTCAGATACTGTGTATGACTTAGCGGGTTATGGGATAAGTCATGTTATCATTGTCTTCTTACTCAGAGTGATTATCATTTTCTAAAGATCAACAAATAAATTTTGTTGCTTTGGTTTTTTAATAAATATGTACCCTCTTTTCTTTGGTTTTCAGGTGTCAAATGACTCGGACAACATGTGTGAAAAATGTGGTGAACAATTTGAATCAAGGTATCTCCTTTATTAATGTTTGCTGATCCGTGGTATATTTTTCTTCCTACTTTTTAATTTCATTCTTACCTCTTTAATTTTCCCATCCTGTCACAGGAATAAACTTCACAAACACTTGGGAGACACTGATCATGCTTCATTAAGATCTCGATAATATTCTGTTTGAGCTGTAACAGTATTCACTTCCAAGATTAAAATTTCAGCATCCTTATGCAGTTATGCAAATCACTGACCATTGTACGAGTGAAACACCAAGCCAATGAAAAGGTATTTTCCCACTATCAAACTGCGCCAGTGCTATCTGAAGCTTCCCAAGTTGAGTGTTCCCATTTCCAAATTTTTTATTTTTGGACAATATTCATACCTGGAAGTTAAATTGTATACACAGGTTAAAATTCTGAATTTTTTTTTTTTGGAAGTGTTTAAAAACTAAAGAAGCTGGAGTGACTAATAGGACCACAATTTATTTATACCTCGATTGATATAAGCTGTGATTTTTGTGTGATAAAAACATCTTAATCCCATGACTTGTACTCTATTAACATATTTTTTTGAATAGTTGTACTGTATTAACCGATTCCTTAGTATGTCTTATTTTTTTTTAAATTTATTTCTGAGGCCTTGCATGTCTGGTTACGCTAAATTGTCCAGTATTTTTCATTATTAAAAATTCCAACTTATTAACTTCACTCCCACATAAGTATTTGTCATTCCTCATTTCCTATTTTTTGTCATATATTTTTTGGCTTTACCTAGATTAGCTAGTACTATAAATATGCAGAAAACCTGCTAGATGATACAAATTGTCCTCATCACTTCAGATATTCAGCGTGTAGAAAGGTAGGTTTCATTCTCCATGCATTCTTCGATTGCTTGGAGGAACTCCTCGTCATACATGTAGTCCAAAAGCATTGGCTTACATTTCATTTAATATTGCCAGGATTTTGTTGCCGCTCTAGTTTATTCGTCTTAAAAACTGTCTGGGATGAGGGTGGAAGGTGGCCCGAGGCTGTTTGGTCCCCGATCACTTGTTGCGTTCGTACAATGTCTAGCATGATGGCATGTGAACTAGGGTCTATATGTTAGCCTTACATTATGTGCAAGGATGAGTTTTGAAGTTTCCATGTAGGGTCTAAGTTGCACCATTTTTGACAGACAATTAGGTGTTAATGCTCAACTGTTTGAGTGTAACCAGATTGACAATGTGAATTAGATGTGGTTTAAATTTTATCTAGGACCTCCATGTGTGTTGCTGGGAACTTTATTCAATTATTCCATTGCTGTGGTGAATTACATTATATTATGGTGGACCTTTTTTGCTGGATCGCTCCCTCTCTCGGGAAACAGGATCTCTTGTTTGAATTTTGAATGATAAAATTCATTTTAAAAAATAATAATTCTGAGACTCTTAATTAATATAATATCTTGGTTTTCACTAGAAAATAAATGGAGTAAGCAATACTATTGTATATATTATCCATGAAGCTACAAATGCAATGAGTAATATATAATAGAAAAGGACTATAAGCGATCCATTAGTAATGACTCATTCCTCTCTCAAATACTAATTAATTATTTTTATAGGCTGATTCAATTTATTCTAAAAATTAACCTAATTAGTATAATAGAATGATGATGTAATTTTTCAAAAGAATTATGTGTCAGCTCACATCGAAATTTTGGAAAGGGAGGGGCCGATCCTATAAATAGGGTCTTTATCTTTATAATATGTATATTTTTTAAATCTAGAACTCAAAAATTGGAATCTCCATACAAATTTAATTTATTTTAAGATTCTAAATTGATAAATTAAAGGGGATTTTAAATATCTGGATGAATTACTAAAACTTAGATTGAACTGAGCTTTTTTTTTTTAATAATATCCAAATATAAAAAAACAGACCACGTGAACGGAAATAATCGGAGAATGACTAGTAATAAGATTGATCTGAATGTTAGATTGGATAGAGATGTACACATGATGTACGACCTTCTTTTTTTCTTTTTTCTTTTTTCTTTTTTTCCCCAGACATTTATACGGTTGTGTGTTAATGTTTTGACCTAGAATCATGTCTGTGAGAGAGAGGAGACATGGGGGGAGGGGGAGGGGGAGGGGGAGGGGGTGGGGATGAAATCTTTTACAGAAGATTTATTGATCCATGTGTTGTGAAGAGTAGTGGTTCAGAAATTGGGGTAGATTTTTAATAGAGTGTCACAATCTTGCTATTAAATATATGAAGAAGAATTGGCTGAATGAAGAGGGCAATTCACATTTCACACCATAATGAATGCATATAAATATGAACAACTCTGTATACTCCTGGCATTGAAAATGATATATATTCTCTCACCATTATAAAATTCCCACTATGTTTCAAATTAATGTGATGAAAAATCAATTTAATTATTCTGACTCAAATAAATTTAAGGTGTTTTTATAGCTTTATAACATAAGTTGATATTCACAGTACATTACTCATTTTAATTGTATACCCTTTAGTATAAATATGTGTACCCTTTATTTTCTGAAGAAAAATATAAAAATATTAATAAAGTGTATACTCTTTAGAACAAAATGGTGTACATTTATTAATTAAAGTGTAGACCCTTTAGACCAAAGCAATGTACCCTTACCCATAATACTAAATTCTAAATGCGCACGGAATGTGTTCCCGTGCGCCCGGGTATACACAAGCCTCACTCTTTTTTTAGATGCCTTTTGTTTTCACTTTTATTTATCAAACGATTTACTTATGAAATAATTTAACTGAACAATTATTATATTTCAATGATTTTACATGATTTTTTCTTAAAGCATTATTATTTTTTATTCGTCTTTTAAAACTTATACTATGTGAGATAGTTTGTACAAATTTTCAGTAATGATTTGATATGTATATTTCTTGGTGGCCTTACTTAGAGGGTGAAATATGTTAGCATCCAAACATAAGTGGCTGGTTGGATATAGGACCACCTAAATATTTGTTTCACACATAACATTAATATTAGTGAATGAACCTTATCTTCTTCACCTTGAGGGTGACTAAACTCTTATAATCATCTTCTTATGATCTTATCGTTATTATATGTGAATGCTTTTTTTAAAAAAAAATATTATTATTATAATATTATCAAATTTCATGTTCCACCATATGATTAAATCCGCTGAGTTTCTATGATGGCCTTAGTCTTCTAATTAGTGTTACAGAAGAAAATCAACGAATTAAACACGTTTATAATTAATGATTCAAAGTGAACCCGTTCATTCATGTGATATTGATGTGAACACTAAGTTTAGGAGACCAAAATTCACGATATCTTATATATTTTGGTGTCATATTTTTTATTATAAATTATAAGGTGATAAGAATAATAATAATTAGAAATTTGTTAAATGGTCACCTCATCGTTTAATACTTAATCAAATCATTCTAACACGCCTGCATAGATTGCATGTGGAGTTTTTCTCATAAATGGGTGGCAGTGAGGTTCGAACACGGACCTTCGTTAGGTCTAAGCTCTGATACCATGTTAAATGACCACCTCATCATGCTCTGATACCATGTTAAATGATCACCTCATCTAAAAGTTTAAGCTATTAGAGAGGATAATTGTTTAATATTTAATCAAATCCCTAAAAAAAAGGAGTAATATTAATATTTTTATCAAATGAAGATTCATCTATTTAAGAGAGATTATATACATATAATAAATAGACTATATAGTCATGGATTAATGCTACTAACAAGCATCAAATTAAATACTACAAATTCCTAACGAACACCAATTCTAATGATATTTAATTATATTTTTCAACAATAATTGGGAAAAAAAATTACTAAAATTGAAAAATAGTGATTACACCGATCCATGTTTTGAACTCGACCCTACAGTACTAGACTGAATTTGGCATGCACCCCAAAAGTGAAATTATTACATTTCTTTGCATTTTGTGTAGAAGTTGTCATGACTGTCAACTTGAGCATGATTTAGCAGAGGCAGATTGACTGGTACTTTGTCTGGTTGTTGGTGGCTCCCCTGCTGTCTGTACAGTGCTGACTGCACTTTGTTCAAGAAATCCATGTTCATGGATTGCTGCAGCAGCCACAAATTATTCAACACATAATTAAAACAAAACAATTCAAATATTCAAAAGGGGTTGTTGAATTTATTGATTGATTTGAAGAATTTCCACAAAATATTAAATGCTTTGGTCACATTTGATGGGGAAAGACTGAAGAATAGATGGTTCTACACACTATCATTCTATTCATGGGGTCTTATGTCCATGTCTTTTGGCACATGCAACATTAAACAAGCATCAAATCTAGTATTTAGGTTAATGTATATTATCATCACTAATTTAAATATAGGATAGAAAAGTTTAAAATTAAAATCATCCATAAAAATTTACTTTATTCAAAATAATCTCAAGAACATAATTTTGTTGAAATTGCTTCATTTCTAAATTCTCACCAAAATTCTCACTAATATGGTCATTTTTATTTAAAAATTGTTTTTTTACTTAAAAATATTTCATTTTTTTATTTTCTTGGGATGAGACTGAAACTACCCCTTTTATAAAGTTATGGGACCAAATTAGTTAAAAATATTGTAATGGGACAAAATCATAACAAAAGTGAAAGATTTGGGATGAAACTGAATATCTTAACTATTTTTGGACCTTTTCGAATAAAGTAGAAACATAAGTCACTGAGTTATGTTTTAAACTCATAGGATAAAATATTAATGACGACATATGTAGACAATGAACTGAATTGAAAGGAAAAAAAAAACACTTACTTGTGCAAGAAATGTACTATAGGCATCATTGAAGTCGGAGACAGCCGTGGGTGGGTCGACGTTAGGTTTCATTGGCACCGTGGGAGAGGGAACCGCCGTAGGCATGGTGAAAGGCTGGGGTACAAATGATGGGGTGGAGGCAGTAAGAGGAGTGGGTGGATGGATGAGGGACGGGAATGATTGGGGAAGATGATGATTCCGAGACATATTGTTGATGTCGAGCAATCCCATTCCCATCCCGGCCATCCCCATTCCCATACTCATACGAGCGAGGAGTGACATATGGAGTTGTTGCATGCCCAAAGGCATCATAATTGGAGACATGTTTCTTGCGTTACTCATCATGTGAACTTGTGCTTGTAGTTGTTTAAGGTATTCTATCACTTCATCTAGCATTGATGCCTTGTCAGTCTACATATATACAATAATTAATTATCATATAACTCATCAAATTTTATCATATTAATTAATATCTAATTTCATTTTATCATGTATATATTATATATACACACTCACCTTACTAGCATTAGGCACCAACTTCTGAAGAGTCTTCATCTTTTGATTGATTCTGTCCCTACGCCTCTGAACCCAAAAAGTATATCCATGTATAAATATATATACAAAGTTCAATAAAATCTTATTCTTGGAAACCTTATTTAAAATAAATAATTTATTAATTAAAAAGAGATGATAATTTTGAAATAAAAGCGTACTCGTTCGGAGAGATTGTGTACGGCAGCAGCACGGCTTTGTCGGGCCGATGAGTGGGACCGGCAGCTTTCTTCTTTCGTCGTCCGCTCTCCTTCCACCTGGTTTTCCTGTCAATTTCATTCTTTTTATTAATTAATTTATCCCTATTAATAAACTCTATAAAATTTAATTCGTTTTCGTCTTCACATGGAATATTATGTAATTGAAATCATACTCCACATGAATAATAGGCGCCAAATTAGAAGACAGTACATTAATTAATCAAAGTAAAATACAATATACAATCATTATCTCCTGCAGGCCTGTGGAAATTAATTATGTCACACCATTCAATTTCATGCATGTACTTATTAATTTTCTTTTAATTTTATCTTCACTATTAAATTCTTATATATACACTATTCATTTCAAGTTTGAATGTTGGTGAGAATTGATTGCATGTCTGTACCAGTTCTGGGACTCAGATGTGTATGTTTTTTTTTTAATTAATTTGAAAGAGCATTAATTGTCAATGGACTGGTGGGATATTAATATATGGAGTATAAATTAAGCTCTAAAGCAAAACCTCCCAACAAAAAAAAATCAGGATTTTCTAAAAAACTTCAACCAAGATGAGTTAATTATTTGTTTTATTATAATATATACATGAATTCAACTATTGGAAATTTTTTAATGAGTCAAATTCCCCACAAGTTAGTTAAGAATTAATTAGAAGTAATTTGTAAAAATATAAACTCAAAACTGCAACAATCCCATGGAAAATACGAAAGTTTAATAAAATAAAAAAGGATTTATGCAAGACATTAAGTTAGTTAATTTCACAATTGGCAGCTTCTCCAACTTATTTCCTAGAAAATAAATCAAATTCAACACTTTTAATCAAACCAAATGGTAAAAATAAGAGAGAAGGGGAGGGGTTGGGGGGGTGCTTACGGAGCAATCATGGTAGACAGAATCATCATCAGCGGTTCTTGCAGTCTTCATACTTCTGGGAGACTCAAAGGAAGGCCACGTCATCATGGTCGTATCCGCCGTGTCTCTGCAGAACGCTGCGCTGGCACTGCCACATGCGCTCTCCTCCACCGCACTCTTCCTCTTCACCCCGGCGGCGCCGCCGCCATCCTCCACCCTCCTATAACAGGTACTCTGATCAACAATAGATTCCAGGGTACCACCATCCCACGTTGCCTTTGGACCAACAATCCCATGCACAGACAGTTGCCCATTCTGCCACGTCAGCTCCGTCACCTCATGATTACTGCACCTACACACACACATCATGTGAGTACACATACATGTATAGTATACGTACAAGAGAGTGGAGTAGAATATAAAAAGAACCTGGAAATGGGATTCATGATATCATAAGATGATATGATTAGGGAGTCTTTTCAAGAAATAGTAGTATAAGTATTGTTTCCCAACTCTATTGCTACATGATATACACACATATATACTATAAGTGCATGTGTGTGTGTGAGAGAGAGAGAGGAGAGAGAAAAAGGGGTGGAATCTAGAGGATAAGAGAGCATAATAATATGCTATGCATACATGGGGACAACATAACAGAGGTTTTGGTCTGAATACACGTGAGGGGATCTGTTCCTCTCTTCTCCTTCTGCACCTTCATCTACTTGCCTTAGATTCCATTTGGGCACTATACATTGACTCATCTCTCTCTCCAAATGATGGAAAAGGAGCAGTATATATGTTTAAGAGAAGTTTTTATCTTCTAGCTGCAATATACATGTCTCTCTGTGTTTATATATATATATATATATATATATATGTGTGTGTGTGTGTGGTTTGCTATATATGTATGTGAGATTTGTGTATTGGGTTGGTCCCTTTTGCATATGTCACACTCAAAATGATAAAGATTTTGGAAACAATACATGTGGTAGCAACCAAACCTCTACCCCTGCTAAGGATAAGTTTTTGGCACCACTCTCACTACTCCACTTAATTAATTACTTCTATTTTAATTCTTACTTCTATTTTAAGTCTATATATTACATCTTCAATTTTGTTTGGGGAAGAAATATAAATTGTGGAGTATGTTATGTTATCATGTTACATTGTTGAAATTTATTAAAATTAAGAAAAAGAGAGAGAGGTTATATTGTATTCAGAGTTTTTTGTTTCTCATTTTATTAGACTGTTTAGACTTGTGGTACTACGTAGATGTGGAAATTGTGAAGATTTTAGGTGATCATGTACGTAGGTAGTAATATTTAATTATCACAAAAAAGTATTTTAATATTCGTTAATAAAAACCTTAATTTCATTGTTAAATTAATTTATCAACATATTAACAACAAAATTCGTTGATAAAGTGGTAATTGATATATTTTTAACAATGAAAATTCAATTCCATTGATATTACATTACTAATAAATTACTAATAATTATGTTGCTAAAAGAAAATTTTGATTCTTATTAATAATCCATTGATACTTGGTTTGTTGGGTTATATTATCGTATAATAATTTTGAAAATTAATGTAATAATGATTAATGAATTGAAAATTAAAAGAGACGATCGATCACGCATAATTGAAAAGAGTAGATATTATAGGCTGTAGGACTATGAATTTGAAAGCTGACTTTATAATCTGTTCGTTCAAAGGAATATTGTTTTTGACAAATTTAGTAAATAAATTTGATTTAATAAGTACAAAACAAACAAGAATTTACATCTCATGTTAGTTTTTCTCAGTTAGTTTAAAATTGAAAATTGATCAATTTAGTGTGAGATTAATATTTAACGAAATGAATTTTGATATATCTTTAATTAAAAAAGAAAAAAGAAAAAAAAGTGTAATATACATATAGGAAGAAGATTATTTGACTTAAATACGCGGTGATTACTAATTTAAGGTCGGTATAGTGATTTATATTTATTGATTGACTTTAATTTAAAGTCCATTAATTTTATTGGTGATTAATTTCCAAAATACAGCTTCATGATTGAGCAACGCGACATTGTCAATATCAAACACACAACCATTTCTTCTTTTCCTTTCAACTTGCTGCTTTTAATGGACTCACTTACTTCTTTCCAATGGCATTAAAATACTCTCTACATCCCAAAAATACGGTTCACATTTTAAATTATAAAAAAAAAATGTGAACCCGTTTTTTAAAACAATTTACATTTTTTATTATAAAAAAAATGTGAACTCAGTTTTTAAAACGGAGAGAGTATATATAATGACTTCAACAACTAATTTCAACCCATTTTAAAGTAAATTAATTTTTTTTATCAAACAACGTAAAAATGTTATGCCCGTAGGTCCAAAAGAAAAAATAGAACACAAAGACAAATTATCTCTTGAATCTGAGTATATGTATATTTGAATTTTACTAAACATTATACTTTAGAGTATTGAATGCATTTTACTTAAAAATAATTATTTATGTTCAAATTCTATTATATATGTTGTAAAATTTTCATATTTCTCTCGAAATAATCAGTAATAAGGTTAATAGTTCATTATACTAAAAAAATACTTATATTTATGTTTTAAAGAGCAAAATTTGGATGTGGATCAAGCATAATTCAATGGAGTATATGTTTAAAGAAACTTTTAATATATATGATCAGAAATTAAAAGTCAATAGAGAAAATCAACTACGTAGTTTAAATAAAGAAAAAGGATATATATTTTGATTCTCAACAAAAATTATATATGTATCAATCGCTTTCGAGTAGTTTTCAAGTAGTGAATTTTGAAACAGCTATATATCTTATTCCCATCAAATTAATAGGATATACATACATATACACACATGATTTTTATGTCATAATTTGAATACTCATCTTATCCCAATATATATCTACTTTCTATTATTGTTATTTTGGATAGAATTACTATTATTCTTTTCTTTTGGATAGAATATATATTTATTCTCATTTTATTATTTGTCAACAATTTTGTTGTGAGACGACAGCAGTAATGAACGAAGGCAACACATGGAGGTGATTGATAGTGATTAGTGAAGGAGGCAATCATTTTATTTAATTGGAGATTTAATTAGTAATAATATTCTAAAAATAAAATAATATTATACTAATATGCATTAACGTCAAAGTGCAAACTAGCTACTTCTATGCAACAAATGTGTAAGGGGAGTATATATTTAGTACTCAATTTTACCCGTACTACCATACTCAAAATTTATTCTAGAATTATAGGATAGAGTAATGATAGAATAATTATGGTATTGGGTAATTGGTGAGTTTATCCTACTCATTTACATTTTACAGAAATATTCCCATAAAATGGGTAAGAAAAAGAAAAAAAAATAAAAGAGTGGCATATTTTATAGACAAAAAATGCTGCCGACGACCAAACTTAAAAAAGATTGACTTTTGCAAGTTGCACATGAAACCCTGTGACGAGTTAAGCAGCTACGTCCAATCATAAATGAGATGATTAAACTTTATTACAAAATAAATAAATCAATAGAAAAATAAAAACAAAGCAAAATTATAATCTCTCCGTCCAGTTATTACGAACGCATTTGTTTTTTGCACGTTGATTAATGGATATAATATTTTAAGTTGTAGTGAGGTGAGATAAATAATATTTTAATGTAAAATGAATACGTGTATTAGTATGACATGTGGGCCCATAGAGAGAGAAGTAATTAATATTAATTATTATGTGTGAGTCCCCTTTACCAAAAAGGAAAATACACATCTTGTATTGGGACGGACCAAAATTGAAAAACGCTTACGTTTTAATGGGACGGAGGGAGAACTACATATTAAAAAAAATTAAAAAGTGATAGATACCACTGATGGGGAACTATTTCGCGTAAAATTTTGTGAAATACAAAGGTATTTTTAATTTTAGAGAACTAAATTTATTTATTTATTTATCTGATTTTTATAGAGAAGGGAAAGAAAATAGGATATAAATCGAAATGGATACCCCACAAAGGAATATTATTATATTTGGGTCCTCAACCAAGCAAGTTGCAAATGATTGGTTCTTATAAAATAGAAAGGTTGGAGATCAGGACATGTAAATAAAGATGACATATCTTGATTGGACCATTGATATATTCCATCATTTCTTTGCTCAACCATTATTTTCTTCATTTTTTTTTCATATATATAATATATACACACGTACATACATTTATAGGTGATAAATAAAATAAATTTTAATAAGTTATGCATACCTGAGGGTGGGAAAAAAAAAAAGTTAAATCCAAATTGGAATTTGAATACTCTCCTTTGCATACCCTCTCAACTTATGTAAATTATTTCTAATTGACATTCTATTGATATCCACTATCCACAGCTAGACACGCCATTTCCAATTAAAAACTCTTTATTTAATTAAAATTTGTATGATTATTTCATCTCGTTTTTTTTTTTTTAAGATCATGCTTAATGGCATGACAAATTAGCATTTATAGAAGGTCATAGATGATGGTGATTAAAAAAAAAATACGAATTTGATAGAATAACAGGATGGAACTCCAAATGGATGATGAGAGAAATGAGACCTTACTCCTAGATTTCATAGATCAGAAATTTATTTAATATTAATTATGACTCATTTTATATTATTAATTATAAGGGGAGTGAGAGAAAGAAAAGAAGATGTGGAATTTATGAACCATAATTGACTATGTTATATTAGAGAATAACTATGTAGTATTGTCATTGTATTAAAATGAAATTCCAATGATTAATCCAATGTCACATCCACTTCTATATATAATTGTTCGTTTCATTTATGGCTCTCTCTCTCTCTCTTTCTCTCTCTTTCATTCATAGAGAGGCACCACACCATATTTATATCAAACAATATCAACCATGAACTAGCTAAATTTAATGTGCACTTATCTGTGGTCATCATCTGTTCTTGCTAAAATTTCCTACTCCTTCAGTCTTTCAATATCTGAGGTAAATATAAGCAATTTGAGGGTTAAAAGTTTCAATTTTTTTAACTGATTTTTCTGATTATGCTTGCTTCATTTCCAACATCAACAAAACTTGAACAGCAGGTGTTCATACACCCAAGATAATTTCAACAAATTATTAAAGAATATTCAGTTTCAAGCATAATTATGGCTAACAAAACGATTCAATAAGTATAAACTCGAGTGTATTCAAACTAGATATGGAATCCATTCATCAAAGTCATATCTACAAAGAACATACAATTCTATAAATAGAAATATGCAAAAACAACTAAGCAAGTTGGTATTGTTTCAAACACATATATCTACATAATCATAGGTGCCTATCTTAATAAAGCTAGGCATATTGTTTATCCATAGTTAACAGATTCCTTCGTAAATCTCAGCTGTTTCGACAATGAAATGCTTAGGATTGATACTCCCAGCTTTTCATAGAAAAGTTGCAAAAAAGCATGAAGGTTCGTAAATATTGGTCGATTTCAAGAAAAAAATGTTACCTTTAGGCGAGCCCTACGCGATTTGATTCAACAAGTGGAGAATGTGGATTGAGAGGATAAAGATTTAGAGCAAGAAAGAAGATCTCCCCAACCATACTAAAGTGGTCCCGAGGGCAGGATACAACTAAGCATCATCCTCAATTTTTGACACCTTTAGATGTGATAACAACTTGTCTACAATGGTCTTTAGGGCAGGGGCACTTACCAGGCATCTACTATCATCAAAGCAAGATCTTCCCTCTTCGGCGGCTTTACCCAGCTGAGGGTCTAGTGGGACTTTTCCAAGGAAAGGAACACCCATATCCACACACATTTTAGCACCACCACCAGCACTACTATCAAACACTTCAGTAAAAGCAACCAAATTCAGCATTTCAGGTGCTTTCTCTCTCATGATTTGAAAAACCCACTCTGTCATGTCTTTTTGCTCACCGGCTCCTGTTACACTTAAGAATTTGAAATCTGTCAAGGGTTGGGATAAACCACTCATGTTCTCAACTACTCCAAGAACGGGCAACCCAACCTTCTTACAGAAACTCACTTCTTTCCTCACATCGATGAGAGATACCTGCTGTGGGGTGGTAACTATAATAGCACCGTCTATTCCAGTTGTTTGGAGGAATTGAACAATAGAAATATGCTCATCTGAGGTCCCTGGTGGTGCATCAACTATAAGAAAGTCGAGATCCCCCCAATAGACATCCTTGAGAAATTGCTTTATGATTCCATTCTTTCGAGGTCCTCTCCATATGACAGCCTCGTCAGGGTGGGGGAGCATGAACCCAATTGACATCACTCCAAGGTTGGACTCAACATAAACTGGAGACCATCCAAGATTACTCTGGTGAATCTCTTGCCCTTCAAGATTGAGCATCTTTGGGATGCTTGGACCACAGATATCAATATCGAGAAGGCCAACCTGGAAATCCATAGCTGCCAGGGCAAAAGATAATTGAGCTGAGAATGTACTCTTGCCTACACCACCCTTTCCAGACAGGACTAGAATCTTGTGTTTCACTGTCGCCATTCTTTCATTAATAGATACCAAGTCTACAAGGAAACAACAGTGTGAGATAAACCATGATCTGTGTAAGAGCAAATCAATAAGCATGAATTAATTCCTTGGCAAAAAAACTAACAAGAACACAGATGGACAAGATTATGCAGATGTTTTTACATACCATAAAACTCTCCCAAGCTAATGAGTAGTGGAGCCTCTTAAAGAAGTCCAAAAATGCAGATATCATACTCATTTTTTCGCAAACAGTATGGCTTAACCTAACGCCCACTCTTTCCATGATGTGAAAAAAGTAGATTCAGTAAATTGAGTTTAATTTTCTTCATTTACTGTTAGGTTGAGAAATTGGTATTACAGGAAAAATTATTTATGAGAATGAATGCGTCCACAATTGGGTTAATAGCAGATTATGTGAGCTTTGGGAGTATTGACGTAACATAGGATATGATCAACTTGATACAACTCCAGGACAATATTTCAACATGAAGTTAGGCTACTAAGAGTAAGTATGCCATAAAATCCCATACTGTTCTTTTGGGCTTTTTCATGTCAAATAGAAAGAATAAGTGAGTATATCAAATGATCTCCCCAACCAACTTGTTCTCGTGGTAAAATAGAGATAAATAAATTTTAACATTTCTAGCAACTCAATTTCTAAAAAATCACTTTTTAACCCCCCCCCCCCCCCCCCCCCCCTTCAAGGGAAGATTGTTCTGGAAATTCGTACTAAGAAACATGGTAACCATAATTCTTCCACTTCAAATGAGTTTATTGGTTTAAAAACCGGCCAGTTTTACAAGAAAGTAGTTTTCTGGTGCTGCTTTGAAAACATTCAAGTTTTATCTTAGTTGTGATTTTGAGTATAGAAACATCAATGTGTCCTAAACAGTGGCAAGTGGCAACTGCACCACAATAATTCAACCAAATAGTTCTCATCATAAACTAAACTACAAAATATAAAGGAGATATAATTTTGCTTGGAATTATGCATATTTTTAGACTAAACACACAATAAAGAATCAAATTAAAGAACAGACTGTGATACAAGTTCAAGTATTCCAATGACATTTACTAATAAAAAGAATTAAATCCAAACACCTTATATGTACACCATAAATTACAAACACGCAAGGTACACGAATGAGAATTATGATGCTTCCATTGTTTGATGAGAGAATTTAAATGTTAAGGAAATGGAGATATAAACCTGGGTCAGGTCCTTTGGGAGCAGTAGCACAAACTTCCTGATTTGGGCATCCTTCACAAGCATCAGATTTTCCAGCTGAATCGGATTGAGGTCCCGGACAATCTGAGCACCGCCCAGGAAAAAAAAAGTGATTAATTCATATATCTCTAAATATTAATTGACTAACTTAGCAGATAAGTTTTGCTTACGTTCATTGGCATTTTCAGGTACTCCATTGCTTCCATTCTCCATTTCTTTCATTCCTTTCTAGCTGCCAACAATGAGTCTTGAGAACTGCTTTAGTCCAAATATTATTACGTGAGAAATGGAGCGAAGTGAGAATTCAAATCCCAAAACCCTAAAAATAGAGAATAGTAATCAGGTGGAAATACTAATAGGCCATGCATGCTAAGCTTCGTGTTAAAAATCCCAAGGTTATTTAACAAAGGCTCAACCTATTCCCCGTCATATGATTTGTTAAAGGCCCGGCCCGGCTCGGCCCGGCCTGGCCTGGTTTTTTCAGCAATCATTCTCATGAGAAAGATCAGAATATCTACATAACACCCAAATTCCTTAAATACAAGACGCAAAACTCTTAGATTATTGTATTATACTACAAAAACCTCCTCAAATGGCATCCAATTAAAAATTGAATAAAGAAATTATGATAATAAACAAGAAAAGCTCCAAAAATTCAAACGAGTACGCAATTTTCTTGAAAATAAAAAATAAACTACAACTAAATTAGAATTGTTGGAGGTCTTCTAGCGCCCTCTAGAACATATGTACATGTTTATCATTTATTAATATAAAGCGCAATGATTTGAGGATGACTTCGAATTGAAAAGATGAAGCTTCATAAGGAAATAGAAGGAAAAGTACCACGCGAAAGGGGGCGGCGGCTGCCGAAAACGACTGGTGTTGGTCGGAATACGGTGGGCAATCGAGATTCAGATGAAGAAAACACAAAACAAAGAACGAAAAAGTTCAGAGAACAGCGAGAGCAACAATAGCGGCTGATAAGATCTTTGTGAGAAACGCGTACATAGGTTGAATTAAAAGACGTTTTCTTCCAATATTTTCTGGAAGAGGGCACTTTAGACTTTTTCTTCATGATTTATATAAACAATAATATTTTTTTATATTATTATTATTATGATCAATATTAGAGAGTGGAATCCGTTACGTTCATATCCCATTCTCTCTCTTTTATTTTTATTTTTTAATTAATTATTACTCCCTATATCGAAATTCACTATTTCTAGGAAAAAAAATTTGAATCGACTTCAAGAATTTTTATATTTTTAGATAATAAATAAATTATAAAATTAATTATCTGAATTGTAAAAGAATATTAATTTTAAAATTAAAGTGTATTATACGTTTATTAGATTATGTATTTTTCTAGCAATGTGAATTTGTTTGTAGAATCATGAGGTACTTTTCATTTAACAGATGCCTTGAAGTTTTAGTTTGCTGTTGTATGGTAGTACCAAGAACTTCTTAGGTTTGTGAACAATCAATATAAAGATGGAAATTTGTAAGTGATAATTTAGTCGATTCTGCTTAGCCAATTTTTTTTCTTTCATAGTTGGTTGTGTCCTCAATCAATGTCAACAAATATACTACTGTTGTGCTATTGAATTTTTCTTTTGTGCTCGATGCAATGGTTCTTATACGTAAACATGTATTTTACATATGCTACATGATGTCCGATGATCCAGCTCTTTACATAATGATGGTTTGTGAACTTTTGATGTGATTTCGAAAAATTTGTTTCCCCAATCTCTTTTTCTTGATGTAGATACCTATTCACAAATATGTGCTTATATTATAATAATGCATGGTGAAAAAACTTGAAAAAAATTGCACTGTGTTGTTAAATATCCATTATATTTACTTAGAAAGTTCTATACTAATTTCTATTTGCTGGAAAACAGTGATTGGGTTGATTGGCATGCAAATGTGCTACTTAAGCGCAATGTTGTGGAAAATGTCTTTCAATGGGCATGTGTATCAGTTTTTATTAATTTGCGCTCTCTTATCTTTTATGCATGTATACAAGAAAATAATAATGATAATTGTTTTTCATGGATTTTGGGGAATAGGTATTTTCTTTGTTTTATTTTACCAGTCCAGAATCTCAATTGAATTTAGAGGCTCTTGTACATGGCTATGACAAATTAGAAATTTGAAAAATGCTTTAGCAGTTGATTTTTATTTTTTATTTCATTCTGACACTTTATTATTTGAGTGGTAACTTTATATTGATGTCTTGGATTGGAAAATTTGAAAGCATTGAATTACTCGAGGTAATATTATGTCACAATTTGTGGAGTATATTTTTGTTGGTGTTCGATCGTTTGGTTAACGTGAACCGTTAGTGTTCTATACGTTTCTAATTCAGCGGAAGTAAGAAATCAAAGAAACGTATTACCTTTCACCAGGGTATGTTGAAGAAGAATTATTTTCGCCGGTAGGCCGCCTAACCGTTTTGGGCATAACTCCCTCGTCTGATCTCCGATTTGAGTGATCTTTGCTCCAAAACAATCATCTCTTCCGTGGCTTTCCGTCAGTATATTACAACATAAGATAACACAATTATCTCCAATAACTTTTATATAAACACATGTATTATATGGTACAAAACAATAATAAGTCATTCCTCTGTATCAAGCTTTCCATGCTACATAGTATACACTTTTCAATCAATAAAAAGATTCACCAAATTTATAAACTTTATTTTTTCTTACAAGCCACAATAAAACCTTTTGGTTAAATCATATTAATTTTCTTATCCAAATTTATATTCCCATTTTGTGTATATCTAGTTTATAAATAGAAGCAATTTCAATCAACATTTAATAGTTGTAAAAAACATATTAGAAAGTGTCAATGAGATCAACCACAACTTTTCTTCAAAACCTCTAACAATTAAATAAGAAAAATAATCAATCCCAACTTCCCAACTTTTCTTCAAAAAGTTTGGAAAGTTCATTAAACGCAAGGTAATACTCAAACATAATCTATATACTAACGTATCAGAATATTTAAACAGGAAATAGAGACAAAACATTCATAAGCAATAAGTGGGCTATTAATATTTAGAAAAGATAGTGCATTTATTTGAGTTATCACAAAAGACTTTTATTTTATTTATTTTAATAAAAGCACGCATGATAATGTTTGGCAAAGATGGAAACTCTAAATTGCCAAATTTCAATTAAGCATGACATTCTTAGACTTCTACTTCATTATGATAATAACATGTAATGAAAGGCCTAAAAGTAAAGATGTACAAGCACATAATATGATGAGTTAATAATTATTTTTAACCACACACAATTAAACAAAATGCAACAAGTAGTAGCATCAGGTCATCTTCAAATTAAACCAACATATTGAAAACATATTCACTGACTTGGAGCTGAAGTATTAGATTGACTTGAAGCCCCCACTACCCTGTCAGGGAAGAATAGATTGTAATAATATTTACACCTTATTTAAGCCACAAATTGCTTTAAGATAAAGTCAACTATTCATCACCTCTTTCAATAAAAATTATCATTTTGATTTCAATTTTATTATATTTTATGCATAAACATGAATTCATGATGCTTCACGTAATTCGAACCTTTTTTTTTTACTCCCACGTCATTAAAGATATCCCAAAATCAACTTACCCATTTTTATCTACTACATAATATATTTTAGGAAAAATAAAATTTTTCGTCCATTAACTTACGCTTATTTTGAAATTGGTCCATTCGTTTTTTTAGTTTTGAAATCAGTCCATTAAGTTCAAGAAACTCAACTTTTTCGTCCATCAACCCGCTACAAAGGGTAACTCATCCGGTAATAATGATGTGACATTTGTTTTTCCAATTTCAATTTTTAAATGCGTGGATATGAAATTAAACCTGTTCTCATTTTAATTCCAAAATAAAAAAATTCTTTTACACCCAAATCTATAATCCCTAAATTTACCTCATAGACTTATGTCTATACCGTAACTTGATCATTTGTGGATGAATGAATTGTAACTAATGAGTGAGGGTAGGAGATTTCCCGCTGCTAATTCTCATTTTATAGCCCAGCGCCTGAGAAAGCATCCATCTTAATGGCCGCAAGCGTTGTTCTACGGTGGCATTTGGAATCGTGAACTCCTAAGATGCAGTGCGTCCACCTTACTTGCAACTCAAATCTTTGCCTCCAAACCGCTCTCCCGCGCAGTCATCTATAATGTTAGAGTGATTAATTAAATATTAAACGATTCTCCTATCTAACAGCTTAAGCTTTTAGATGAGGTGGTCATTTAACATGGTATTAGAGTCTGGCCTGATGAAAGGTCCGGGGTTCGAACATCACTGTCACCCATTTATGAAAAAATTTCACATGCAAGGCTTGAGTAATAAGTTAACTCGCCATTCTCCTATCTAACAGCTTAAATTTTTAGATGAGGTGATCATTTAACATATAAGTTCCATCCGGCTCTCGAGAGCAGCCAAGGAGATGCCGGCGATGCTGGTGAGAGCTTTAAATTTTTAGATGAGGTGATCATTTAACATATAAGTTCCATCCGGCTCTCGAGAGCAGCCAAGGAGATGCCGGCGATGTTGGTGAGGGCGTCGGAGCTGAGCCTGCTGCACATCCTGGTCGATCAAATGAAGCACGTGGGAGATGTTTTGGGGGTTTTGGTGAGTAAACAGGGGGAGCTCCACCTGCAGATGTTGACCATTGATGATATTGGGGAGCTGAGTTCAGGAGCTTGGATTGAGAATAATAGACAGTAAACTATGGTTGGGAGAGAAGGAAAATTTTTAATGGATGCTATGTCTTCTCTGATTTTTTTATTTTAGAATCAAAATGAGAATATGTTTGTGTTCTTTGATTTGGGGAATTTACAAGATAGTATTAGGGTTAGAAATTTGGGAATCTCAGTTTATGTTTCTTAATACCGCATCAGATTATTTCATATCCTTCTAGCGTAAATTTAAAAAAAAAAATGAAATTGGAAAAAAAATGTCACATCATTATTACCTGATGAGTTACCTAGTCATTATTACCTGATGAGTTACCTAGTGTAGCATGTTGATCGACGAAAAATTTGAGTTTCTTGAATTTAATGGATTGATTTCAGAAACAAGAAAATGAATGGACCAATTTCAACATAAGTGTAAGTTAATGGACGAAAAAATTTATTTTCCCTATATTTTATTGTTAACTAACAACAAATAATTTTCACAAACCATGGACAACAAGTATCATTGGATAATAATTGATAACACCAAACAAGAATACCAACGACATGCTTGAAATTATAGGAAATTATATAAATTTCTTGGATTTGCTTTTGTATTAAAGTAATAACAATTACTACATCAATATTAAATTAATCGGACAAAAAATTCACACAAAAAGCTTTGGGGGGTCAATTCCAAGCTTCAAAGCAATCATAGATTTAGGTAAAAAATTAAAAATGATCTAGAGGATTTATTAGAATTTATATGATCACATATAAGCATTTAAAAATCGATAATTGTGATTGACGACCAATCATGAGAAATATCACATAAAAATTGGATGTGCATGATTTAATTGAATAAACAATTTCTGAGTATGAAACTATCTCTTATTATTTAATCTCTATATCTTCCTAAACATGAAACAAAGAAATAAAACCTCAACAAAATATACTGATCCAACAAAAAAAAAAACAACGCATTCATTTTACTAGAGGCACATATTCAAAACATCACAAGAATATAACTTGGATCAAAAAACAATATTTTATCTATTTATGGAGTATTATTTTTCCAAAACACTTAAATTTAATCATTCAAGAACTCAAAATAAAACATTTACCAACAAATTAACCATATCTATAAAATAATAATTTTATTTGACTAAAATAAACTCAAAAACTATTTCTCACTCAGGTAATTAAAAAGAATACTAGTAAGATTATTTCAATTTTTGAAAATCACTCACAACAACTAAAATAATATTCCATGGCATGATTAGAAAATTCATATTGAGCACAAAATTATTAAGTCTTAAATTAGTAAACGTTTTCTTCTCTAAAATTGTTGAAAAATTTAAGTAAAAACAAACAACTCAACACATAGTAGGGAAACTAATTTAAGGATCAAACATACAAACAATTCAACTAAAAATAAAATAAGGGATAAGAATAGCCTGAGTCGAAGCACGCTGTAGCGCTCTCTTTAGAGAATGAATGCCTCCACTGCACTGGTATGACATTCTTGGTTTACACGTTCTTCTCCCAAGATTCGACAAATCGAGTACTCTCGTGTGCAGCGATTAGAACCCCGAACTACGTGTTTACTCAATGCTCAAAGATAAAGTATCACATATAAAATTATATATTTTTATAGTGTGTAGGAATGTAAATTGTATAGTATATACAAGTGTATGTTTATTAGGTAGTATGTAAATGTATATTATGAGAGGACATATGTATGATGTAGTATATATCAATGTATATTACAATTACATAATATACAACCTTTACAACCTTCTCATTCACCAACACATTCATGAGAATTAATGGGGCCATATTCTCTGTTCCACATTCCATGTTCCATTGGTGTTTTTTTATATAAAAAAACTATACTATACAAATGACCATTAAATTATTGGGGAATGTATTTAATTTTGGTATTTGATTATGACATGTGACAAATATTTAATTCGTGTAATATGAGATAAAACACCATCGTATAACAGATGATCTCATTTGATTAAATAACCATTAAGAGTTAAGATGTACTCCCTCCGACCCAACTTCAACTTCACACTTTCCGTTTTGGTCCGTCCCAAATTCAACTTCATACTTCAATAAAAGGAAAAAACAACAAACTAATATCCTTCTAACAAACTTTAGTTTCAAATTTGTGATCACCTTTTTAACACACATAACATACTTTATCATTTATTTATTACCCAAAAATACCATACTACCCTAAAAAGTAAGTCAAAAAGTGAATTTTCTTAAACTCCGTATTTACAGTAAACGTGAACTTAAATTTGGGACGGAGAGAGTAATAAGTATCATAATAACAATAATAATAATAATAACTATTATTTTAAATTATAAAATATCCAGCACATTAAACCTAGCGAGATGTATAAACTCTTTCCATCCCACATTAAATTTGCCTTTTACACATAAACGATTAAGAGATGGAGTATATAACAGTAAACCTAGTTACTTACTTTCTTTTTTGATTTATCCCATAAAAGCATTTTCTTTTTAAAATATGAGACCATATAAAAATACTTAATTAATCTGAACACGTTAAATATTATTTCTCCCACTTTTCTATGGTAATGTTTGATTTGTGTTTAAACTATTTTAATAAATCAAAATATTGTTATCTATGCTGATTAAAAAAAAGTGTCGAATTTGGGGGAGTATTAAATTCCACCCCTCTTTCCCGCTCTACGAATTCAGTACATGGAAGAACTAGAAGAAGAAATCACAGAGGAACAAAGAAAGCGGGCCGATGCGAATCGGGCTGCAGCCCTAGCCAAACGCAAGGCCATCCTCGCACTGACCGAACAAGACGCTCATCAAAACCACAACCATTGGGAACTCTCTAAATGCCGCAAGCTTTCTCCCGAGCCCGCCGTCGCCAATAATTTCCCCGTTACCAAGCACATTCTCACGTCTGATTCAACTGTACCGTGTCCAAAGCCCGAGAAATTCTTGGCCCGGCTCGAGATATGCTCTCCCGACTCTTTTTCAGTCACTCCTGTTGCTGTCGAAGGCGTAGTGTTTCCGGGTGAAGAGTTTTGCTTTGAGGAGCTCAACCGTTGTCTATCTAATGTACGTAAATGCTCTTTGGAGGAAAGAATCTCTAGAATTGTTACATCTTTATTAATTTGTTGGTTTGTCCATTTATATTTTGGGAGATAGAGTTTGAAAATGTCGATTGAATAGATTAGTCTGTGGAGTAACTGTTTCAATCATGATAACATGAGAAATGCTATTTGAAGTTATGATGAAAAGTTTAGATTTTTTAGTACGTAACTAAAACGATCAAGTTGCGCTATCTTGATTTTGTGTTTTGTGCAAGATGGGAAACCCTAGGTAGAATCTGTTCTGGATCCCTTTATTTCAACCAGAAGACATAACAGAAAAGTTATTTTCTCTTATAGAATAGTCCAGCAATTTTAAATTGTTTATTTATGTCGTTTATTTATTCTACTTGCATCTATATCAGGTGATTTTATCACACTACACACAGAACACTGGTGGTGGAAAGGCTTGTGTTTTCAAGCTTTATGACTATCACTCAGTCCTAAAATCCTTAAAGAATTGCAAGGGCATTGAATGTGAAGAGATACCTTGGGGAACCTTCAATGTCATTGAGAGGTTTTCACATTCATTCATTGCCGGAAAATGGATACCATGCAGACCTGAGCATTTCTCTGATGAGAAAGTAGATGAGTTGATTTCTGAGATTCCTAAATCTTTGTTAAATGCACTACTACCATTTCAACTTGATGGTGTTCGATTTGGACTCAGGAGGGGTGGTAGGTGTCTCATTGCAGATGAAATGGGGCTTGGAAAGACCCTCCAGGTATGGACACAATCATATTGTAATAGATTCTAAATACTACTAAGGATCACCACTTTGTGTGATACCCCTTTTCTCTGTTGTTATTCTAAGCAAATGCTTTCTTATATAGTAAAAGATTCAAAATAGTAGAGCCAGTCCGTGAAGTTTTCAAGATATCTATAATTGGGTTAACATTTAGAAAAATTTCTGGGCATTGTATTTTTAAATACATTATCACTCTAATTTGATGCTTCAACCTAATGCTTTTAGCTAGAGAAAGATAAAATGTACTGGAGCGCATAACTGCTCCTTTACATCTTCAAAGTATGTCAGGTCTAAATTTTCCCTTCACGTCTTTCTCGTTTTTGCTTTGAGTAAAGGGCATATCAAAGTTTATGTTTAGTTTTAGGTCGTACAATGAATATTCAACATTCATTGTAGAAAATAAAAATCCTATACTTCCTTTAATGGTGATCTAATAGGGAAAATTTATTCTTGTTTTGAGGTCATGGAGTGGACTTATGTCTTGGCATTCACTATTCTCGATTATATATTTGAGAATAACACAACCCTGAGAAAGGAAAATACCTCTTTTAGTTCAGAGGCCCTGAAAACTGATTTACAGATGTTTACTTATGTTTGCAGACTGTTGCTGATACAATTCATCATGTATTGTATATTCCATTTTTAACTTCATTCTGATATTTATGTATTAGTTTGAGCTGTGTTTGGATGTAAGTTCTTAATTCACAATGAAAGAAATCATTAAAAAAATGAAAAAAATTAAAATCAAAATGTATATGCATGCCAGGCCTATTCCTCTGTCATTTTAATTGATGTCAAATTAATTAGGGACCTTTAATTTATGTTGTTTCGATAATACAATTTAGTTTTTAGTAGTAAATTGATCACCATTGCTCTCTAGTCTCTTTGGTTAGAAGGTATATTTGACTAATCAGACTCTTGGTGTGCATTAGGCAATTGCAATTGCAAGCTCTTTTGCGAAAAAAGGTTCCATACTTGTTGTTTGTCCTGCTATTTTGAGATATTCATGGGCAGAAGAATTGGAGAGATGGTTTCCTTCTTGTTTGCCTTCTGATATTCACCTAGGTATTTTCCTGACTTCACCAGTCATTTTTCCTCTGCACATCATTTTCTTCTATCTTTTTGGTTTTCTCACACTCTCATAACTTTTGTCTGCTCTGGATCAATAAATTGTTGTGGTAACTCATGGGTGGTAACTAAAGTAGTATCTCAACTCTTGTCTTGAGTTGTATTCTCTTCACTTTAGATTATTTCCCTGAGTACATTCTTGCATTTGTTGCTTCTTTCTCCTTCCTATTGAAACCAAAGGTGGAACTTGACTTCAAGAAGTGGCACCTTTAATGTTCCAAATCTTATATTCCTTTGTATGATGTGTACAAAGTACAGGAAATTCCATCTATATAACTTTATGAACCTTATGGTAACTTTCTGAATTGTGATTTTGTACTCAACTTCAGATGAATTTGTTGTGCATATGCAGTGCTTTCCTTAATACAGCATATTATATATCTAATTCAATTGTTCTAGCTTTCTTGGTTAGCTCATACTGACTTATATATTCTTTGAACGTACATGCCTTTGAGCTGCTTAAATTCCTTCTTTCAGTTTTTGGGCACCAAGACAACCCTGCAAGATTGGTTAAATGTCCAAGAGTTGTTGTGAGTTCATACACCATGCTTCGCCGTCTAAAGAATAGCATGATGGAACAAGAATGGGTTACCTTGATCATTGATGAATCACATCATTTGCACTGTAGCAAAAAATCATCAGAAAATGATGAGGTACAAATCATGCCAATGGTAGTATAACTAATCACAGATTGTCACGTCAAGCTTTGTCGGTTTGTCTTTATTCACAGAATTATTAGTTATGCTTTAGTTTTTATCCAGTTGGTTTAGATAACCTTTTCAAGATTTTTATGTTGAGATGTATATATTTTTTGTTTTCCATTTTCCACAGCTAAAAACTGTGCTTGATGTGGCTGCAAAGGTCAAGCATCTCATTCTGTTGTCAGGAACTCCTTCTTTGTCTAGGTTGTTCAAATCATCTTTTTGACAGCCGTAGATGGACATGTTCTAGTTTTTCTTATGACTAATAAGTTTATCTTTTCTTATGACTAATAAGTCTATCTGTCTCTATATTTGCTTATATTTGGTTGCTTTTTACCTTGGTGATAATAGGCCGTATGACATTTTTCATCAGGTTAATATGTTATGGTAAGTGGTTTAGCATCGTCATAGAAGTGATCTGTTATATACATTCTCACTTTTTCAGGTAACAAGTTTTATTTGATGCAGGCCGGGATTGCTAGGGAAGACCAAATTTGAGTACGCCAAAACTTATTGCTCTATCAAATTGGCAATGGGTTGTAAAGGAAGGGTTTATCAGGTATCATTGGGTTGAATCGTGCGCCATATCTTTTTGTTGATAAGGCAAACTAATTAATTCTTCATCTGTCTTTTATCTTGCCTGAAGACATTTTTAAAACGCTAAATTGCCTGATCTGGATTTCATGTGGCACCGAATTGTCTTTCCTCTCATACCCATCCAGCTTTAGCCAGTTGCCTGATTTTTCCAAGTTCTCTTCTCTATTAATATATGATAATATTCTTTGCCTAAAATCATCCTTCTGTTTGACTTTTTACTGAATTCCCAACTTTTTCTTATGTGTAACCAAATCTAATTTGTAGGATTTCTCAAAGGGGGCACGCTTGGAGGAACTAAATGTTTTACTGAGGCAAAGTATAATGGTGAGGCTTGTGCAGTTACTCCTTTTTTCTTTGTTTGCTTCTACTTCATTTTTTATCTCGTTTCAATACCTTCTATATTTTATTTGCAATATGGCAGATAAGACGACTAAAGGAGCAGGTTTTGCTGCAATTGCCGCCTAAACGTAGGCAGATCATTACTTTAATTTTGAAGAAATCAGATGTTGATTCTGCTATGGTAGCTCTGGGGATTAAAAATGTTGATGCTGATAGTTATGTTGAAAATGCACCTCTTCATGTTGTTGATGAAGATCAAGGTATCTCTTAACATGTTGTATATGTCATGGTTTGGACAAATGATTTTCGGATTAAGCATCTGATATAATGAAGCAAGATTAGAATCTTTCAACTTACACATGCTGTAGCGGCTTATATAGTGATTCAACTGTTCCTCTGCCATGTAGACATTGAAATGAATGAGAAATTGTCAAAAAAACTATCTGCACTTGGTTTGGCAAAATTGCCGGGGTTCTTTGAATGGCTCTCTATGCATCCTATTATGGTGGAGGATGATGGAGAAGAAACCACACAAAAAAGTTCCAGTTCCCACAAAATGATAATATTTGCTTATCATCATAAGGTGCTTGATGGAGTGCAGGTGAGAACCATTTTATTTATATTTTAGGACATAGGTGTCTGTTCAAAGTTCTGATATCAAATACGTGCTTGAATACACGAACATACATACATATGTATCCATACATACATACATATATATATATATACATACATACATATATATATATATATACATATATATATATATACATATATATATATATATACATATATATATATATATACATATATATATATATATATTTCCCTCTTTGGGAAAATGGTACAATAAATCATACTTTGCGTATTATGCTTAAAAAATTGAAATGTGATTTTTCAGATCTGTTTGCTTAGTTTCAATTCATTATACTGACCGTTGTCTCTCTTTATCTTATCCATAAGTGTCATAGCTCAGAAAATAATTCTGTGATTGAGAAACCCTTAATTTTTTGTCTTATATTGGTGTGTAAAAAATGTGTTTGACCGTCTATTCCGCTTATCTGCATCTTATGTAGAAGAGTAAATCTTATCCCTCCAAGGTGAAAATAATTAGGATAATAGCATTGGCTCATTAGAGACCTCCAGATCATATCTCATATCAGTGTCAGTAGTTGGCACTTGATCAAATTTTATATGGCAATGGACTGCTTATCTACTGACATTAACACGCATTTGTATATAGTGACTAATTATTTTGTTATTACACAGGCGTTTCTATCCGAGAAAGGAATTGAGTTTGTACGCATTGATTGCACTGTTACTGGCAATGACAGACAGTCAGCTATTCAGTCTTTCCAATCTTTAAAAGAGGTATGGTTATGTTATTTTCTTCTCAAATCCTAGCATAACAGATCTCTAGCCCTTATATAGTGCTTTCAGTTATTCCACTGATGATTATAATTATTATGGTTATTTTTTAAAACTAAGATACTTTAGTTCTAGTCAAGACCTTGTAATGTGTTTTTCTGTACTTTCATGTTCCATGAGATGGACTTTTATGATTTATTTTTAATATTCAAGGTAAACAGAAGTAAACAACAGAAATCTACTGTCACTTTCTTTTTGGTTCTCACTGATGCAATAAATTCATTGGATTTTATCAGGTTAAAATAGCGTTGATTGGTATACGTGCTGGAAGCTCTGGTCTTAACTTAACATCAGCGGACAATGTTGTGTTCTTGGAGTTGCCTACAAATCCTGCTGATATTCAACAGGTCCTTTGATTTTGTCTCTTAATACTGAATTTGAAGTTCTTGGATCAATATTCTATCCACCTATGCTAATTGATATACTTGATTTAGAAATATCTGATGATCTTAAAACTCATTTTTTTCTCTTTTAGTTTTCAGAATTTCTTAGAGATGATATGAAGTTTGTTTGCATGGTATAAAGATTTTGATTTGTGCCATTGTGATTCCATTTGAGGAGGAAACGTGGCTCTCATATGTTGATGATTGAATTTTTTGGTAGATCAAGTCTATCAATTATTTTGTGCTTGTTCCGACAGAGGGGACTATTGATGTGTCAAGTTCTGAGCATGTCTTTCACATTCTCATTAAGAATTTCTTTGAATTATTGCTGATTAAAAAAATTATTTAGGTGCCCCCCACATTTTAAACCTGTGTGGTTCCTGTGCTATTTGTTTCTGAATGTCAAATGCGTCCTTAAAGTATTAATTCTTTTTTAGTTGGTCCTCATAGCACCATGATACCATCTGTTTTTAAAAAGTCCTTAAAAGTATAACGATATAATATGAAAGCTGAGTCGCTGAATGAAATTCCCTCACCTGTCAACTTTTTGATTTACTTTTAACAGAATTTGCCACATATGTAAACTTTTTCTTTAAACTATCAATTTCAAGTTAGGGGGTTCCAATGTCAAATCAAATTCCCTTTTGGCTCTAAGGACTTGGACATTTACACCTTTTGGAACTATAGTGACTTTTAAAGCTTAACTATACTTTAGGGACTTGTCAAAACAAAACTTACCTAAAGATGCATTTAGCCTTTTTCACCAATAACTAAGTTTCTTGGTTATAATAAGGATTTAATTGCAGGTTTGTTCTTTATAAGTGTGACCTTTGAATTTGGATGGTTGTACTTATGAATATTATTATGGTTTCAAAAGCTTATATTTTTTCTCACTTTCTGAGGGTTGAGGACTATCTTTGCCTTTTTTAGAATTCAGTGATTGATTTTTAGCTAATGATATCTCTTTTTGACGCATGACAAGATGTTAATAATGCTTGCTGTTCTGCATATAATTTTAATTATGTTTGAATACAATTTGATGATTGCATACACTTAAAAATTTTGAAGGCTGAGGATCGAGCTCATCGACATGGACAAAATAGGCAGGTGAATGTGTATATTTTCTGCGCTAAGGTACCAGTTTAACATACACATTGCAAGAGCTGGCTATCTTCTTCAAAAAAATCCAATAATTTCATTGTGTAGCATTTATATTCTTTGATTTTTGTCTTTTCCATGTAAATGTCAGGATACTTCAGATGAGTTGCAGTGGCAACAGCTCAATAGGAGTTTGCTTCGCGTTTCTTCTACTGTCAATGGGAAGCGTGGCGCTGTACATGAAATAAAGGTTTAATTTATAAATAAATATTTTATTTCCAGATATATTGAAATAGAAGCTGAAGTGTCAATTGTTTACCGATGCATGTGCACACATAGTGGTACTACAAGATGGAGCACATACCTTATATTAATTCTAATATTTTAAGCTTGGGTATTTTATCGTGTGATATTTCACCACTGCTAAATAATTCTGCCTCAATAGAAAACAGACCCTTGGTTTACTCTGGTTCAGTAATGGAGCCAAATATTGCTGTCACTTTACAGTGAACGTGAGTACTATTTTCTCGAACATTGAAGCTATGTGTCGCTAGATAAATTGGATGCTTTCATCATTAGAACTTTTGCATCAATGGGATACATTGCATTTCAGATTTAGTTTTATATTAAGTTGCATAGACATCTCTAAGATGTAAAACTTAATGGCATTTAGCTATGAAATATTTTACTGACATCTTGGGAATTTTAGGTTCACACACTATAAATTTGAAATCTGACTGAGTTTGCAACATATGATTTTCTCGGTTATGAATCAGCTAAAAGATAATATTTGTTGTTACCTGGACCAATTCATTGTAATAATATGCCAGACGTTGTGAGGTGCTATTTATGTTATACATTTTCTTTAGGAATATCTTGTGTTGAAGTTTCGATGATAACAATCTGCATGTGCCAAAGTGTTTTCTTTCTCTTTCCTTGTGCGATATTTGAAACCCTGGTAGGCATCTCATCTTAACCGTATTAATATAAATTCTCTCTTCCATCATTGCTTTGAATATTTGTTCTTTGTTTTTGCATAAAATTTAAATTTAAACTTATAGTTGTTTGATTTTAGTTTTGTGTTGGGTGCCCAATTCTTCTAGGTCGATGGTGTTTCTTATTTTGAAACCACCAGGGATACAAGTGAGAAGAGCAATGAATCAATGAATTCCCGAAACTCGTGTGTGGATCATGAATCATGGGTTCCAAAGGTGTCTTGTGATTCACATGTAAGGATGAATAAGGGTCGCACTGAACAGTATGAAAGTGAAAAAATGTTAAATGGAGATGCTAATGTCAACAAAGATGATGAGGTGAAGACTGATATCCGGCCAACCACACTTCGCTTTGAGGTAGACTACTACTTTGAATGAATTTGACTCTTTCACTTTGATATGGTAGCGACTATTGATGTTTTCCTATTGTACTCAGGTGAGCCAGCACACTGGAAGGATCCACTTGTACTATTGCACCCCAGAAACAAATTCTAGGCCAACGCCTCTTTTCAAGAGTTACCGACCAGAGGAAGTTGAGAGCCGTTCAATTGCAGAGGAAAATGAGAAACCAGTTGAAGATGATTCGTTATATATGGAAGGACTTGCGGTCTTTATTTGTGAATGGAAGGAGCTGAGGGCTATAGAGAAAAGGAGATTGATGAATAAACCCTTACAACTTCCCCTGTCTAATGAATTATGCTATTTGAATGAAGGTCTTAACCACGAAAATGGGGTATGTAAGTTCTGTAGTATTTATCTAGTGTGTCAATCGTTGGTTTCATCATTCTTAGACTACTCAATTTCTGGTCAAATTTCCTGACAGATTCTGCTTTTTTTCTCAAGGGACTACTAAAAGGTGGCAGTAGCAGGCGTAAAACACCTGTCACTGAGATAAGCCATCCATTACCATCAAATGCTACTTGGAGACAGGTTGGTCTCTGTAGTGGTCATAGTCAGAAAGTGAAACTTTATACACAAGCTTGGTCTGACATGGATGAACCACTCTGCAAGCTTTGTCAGGCCCCTTGCATGTAAGTTTTTTTTTTTTCCTTTTTTTTTTCTGTCCTGGTGAAACATGGCCCAACCCAAAATTTTGGTTGATTCTTTTGATGGCAGGGGGAATAATGCCAAGGTGCCTCAATTCTTTGAGGATCTTTTCTGTAATTTGAATTGCTTGGTAGAATTTCGCTCACGAACTAGCAATAGATTTCTTCGTGAGGTTTGGATTTTGATCACTTGCTTGCTTAGATGTTAACTATATATTTCTAGACACATTCTTGAGTAAATTTACTTAAATTCTGCAGGGGCTTTTCCAAATTGAACATGGCGTTTGCACAAATTGCAAACTTAACTGTCATCAACTTGTGAAGCACTTAAAAGTCCTCTCTCTTGAGAAGCGGGAAGCTCATATTAAGAGAGTGGCTCCTAATATATCAAGACGTGCTAAACTGTATGTTCTCCCTGATTTCACAATTTGCAAATTTTAATATTCATATTTTATTCATTTAAATTTGATAGTTCAAGGATTTTTTATATTACATAAATATTGCCTTAAGGGCATACTCTCCCACTGCAAATGCAAGTCAGAATTATGAAGAAACTCCACTCCATGTTAATAACATTCTTCCACACAGTATGACATTTGACTAGAGAGGAATTTATATTTTGAATGATAATAAATACTGATGATTTCATTGGCATGCAAAAGAGAATTAAGTCACTAGTAAACACATTTAAAAATTTTCATTTGACCAAGTGCGTCATTGAACCTAGACTATGTACAACTATTTCTTTACTGCTTGTGGAATAGTTCTAGAAAAGGACAGAAATGGATGAATTGGAGTAAATTATAATTGGGTTATATAGTTCTCATTCATCAGTTTGAATTCAACAATTTTTTCTGTAAGGATTACAATACTATATACGTTTGCAGACTTGCAAAGCTTATTAATGACCCTACAGAAGGCAATGCTTGGCATGCAGACCACATCATACCTGTGTATAAAGGGGGAGGTATGCGATTTGCTTTGTTGATATGTTCTATTATAATGAGCTTTTGTCACTCGTCAACCATAAAACATCTATTGTCTTGTCATGGTGATATTAAAACTGTAGTTGAACCTCTGTATCTTCAAGATAGTGTGAGTTCTATGAGAACATTACAACACCCTTTTATTTGATGAATGCTCTATTGTCTTGTCATGGTGATTGTAAAACTGTAGTTGAACCTCTGTATCTTCAAGATGGTGCGAGTGAGAATGTATCTAAGTTCTATGAGAACAATACAACACCCTTATATTTGATGAATGCTCTACTCAAATTCTCCCAGGTGAATGCAAGCTAGAGAACATGAGGACCCTCTGTGTTGCTTGTCACGCTGATGTTACTAATGCACAATGTAAAGAACGGCGTATTGCTAGGAATGAGGCTAAGAAACAACTCAAAGTAACTCTAGCTAAAGTTTTGCAGGTGCTGTTTTGTATTTTTCCAAAATCATTTTTGGTTGAGTTAGCTATATATGCAGCAGTTGATCATCAATTGCATGATATCTAGGTTATTTATAATTTAGGGTAACTTTTCTGGCTGAGCTACTCAGAAGTCTGAAAGTCTCAATGCAATTGGCTCTCACAGATAGCTGCTAGATTTAGGAGCTTAAAGCATTCAGTTTAAATCTCCCTTAAGGGTGCGTTTAGTTCATAAATCCAATATATAGGTTAATGAAACACAATGGGCTTCTAAAAGTGTGAATAAAGTGGATATGTTGAGCAGTGATTACGCATATGGCGGCCCTCTTTTTCTGCCAAGCACATTATGTAAAATCAAGTTAATACCATCCCACGAGGGAGTTAGGTTTCAATATCCCATTATAATAGTGTTATTCTACGATGTCATGAGAATCAGACACAATATTCTTCAATGCATTCTGTTTATTAGCACTTTTATCAGCCTCATTAAATCATGTATTGGTTGATGAAGCAAATACACTAGGGTATTTGTAAGAAACAGATTTCATTGGGCTTAGTTAGAGTAATCTCAAGGTTAGTTTTGGAGATTAATACCTATCATATAATGGAAGGCCTTACTCCCAGGTCCTGGTAAAGACAGGACCTGGATCTTATGTTAGCTGAAGAATTTTCTTCATAGGCTACCGAGCCATTTATGATAATGTACAGGACCTGGATTGTTGTGTTAAAACTTGTCCACATTGTGCCTTCAGAAATGTGATTTGGAGGTCCAAAGAGACAAACTTGATGATGAACTACTAATTGAGATTCCAGGGAGTGCATATTCTGAAGCAGACAAAAACAAATCTGAAGAACAACATCAACAATCTGAACATATTTGTTCTGACAGTGGTGAAGCTCCAGGAGTCGTTGAGAGTGATAAAAGGTTCCAGGAAGTGGATGATACCTGTAATCCTACAGAAAAAGATATGCCAGTGAAATGTAGCAAGTTATCACAATTTAAAGAAGCAACGAACAACTGTCTAAGAAGAGAGTCAGAACACTGATCTAAAAAGGAACCACCGAACCAGGAGGAGCTATCACAGTGGTGTTTCTTGTATTTTGTTGATGAGGGATTCGATTTGCAAATCCTATGTATACTCATGTAGATGATATACCTGTTTATTTTGTAAAATGTAAATGACCATTTGTTGCCTAGATGCAACAACTTTTTGATTGAACGAGTTTCTTACACTGTAAGAGTTCCCAAAGTTCATCATGTATGTCTCACCTTGTTAAAAATACTAAGGTGACTTCTTCCAAATGATATGGACATACAAAGAAAGCAATCTTTACCTACGAATATGATTGATTGATCATAATTTCTTTTATTTGAGTGAACATTGAGCAAGAGAGAAGTGAAAAAAATGCAACAAGTTCTGCAAAATACCTATAAACAGAGAATATCTCTTTTGTAGTCCCATCAAAGGTGTTCTCAAATTGCACCAGTTCATTGTTGCTCAAAAATTTATAGAGCTTAGGTGGTAGGAAATCTTGAATGCAGCATCAATGCATCACTTTAAGAAGCATAGTAAGTAGAGCAGAGCCCATATGCATTTTCCACTATGCTTCACCACTTTGCTCTCTCTGGTTCCTTCACACGAGAGTTCTAATGTTGCCATCTCTTTGGGAAAGGAAAAGGGCGCTTTTTAAAGAGTTCCAGTTGGATTTCTGAGATGCATCAGCTTGAGCTCTTGGGACCCAACTTATTCAGATCATTATCATCGAAAGGAGCACTGGAAGATATAAGCGAGGGAAAGGAGCATATCCGTGCTGAGTTCTTGCTAATAACCTTGTTCTGTACACATCCATAAGAGCTACACCGCATAGGAACCAAATTAGAATCAGTGAAAACATCAGGCAAATTGCACTAAAATCTAAAATCTTAGTTAGAAAATGAGATTTCGAGAAAGTCTGACCTTGTGAAGGATAGTAGGGCTCTTTCACCTGTTTATGACAGATTGATTCTTCAGGGTGACAATTTCCAGGACCAATCTAAGGAATCAGCCGATTATGAACAGTTCTCTTAAGTGATTTATCAAAAATGGAAAAAACTCTAATCTATCCCCAATAACACAATTAGAAGGTTGTGTAATTCTTTTGAATAGTTGTATAATTTTACAAGTATCATAATAATCAGGATACAAAATGTTCTCCGTTCAGAGTCTGACGCAAGTGCAATTACAATCCTCCAGGTGACTATTTTTGCAGAAAAATGTAAACAAAAATCACGCTGGAACTGGAAGTATACCTCTGATCTTCTTAATATACAAGAGGGTGGCCATGTAATCCTTTACATCCAAATCTGTAGTTTACACCCAAATCTCCTTCGAGATCAGCAGTTGTCAGTGTTCATGAACAAAATCACCAATAGTCGTTACACAAACAAGAGCCATGGCGAAAGTGGTGGAAGCTGCTGGTGTCACGAACTATAATTTCCTGTTTCACAGTGCCTGAGACAAACTTCATAAACTCATGACAATCTCCACAGATGCGAAGATTCTTGAAGATTCTGATCTTTCCACCACTGACTGTGTTTATGAGAGCAAAGCTTAAAGCCAACCTTTCACTATGGTTAGAAAGATTATCTATTTTTTCCTTGCCCGACACATTATGAAGTGAGCACTTCGTATTAGGCACATATCCATCTTCCGCGATTCTCTGCCCCAACTCGTCCAACTTACGATGGATATCAAGTAACCTTGGATGTGATGCATCTTGAGATAAGAAAACATGAACTTGAGCATCAATCTCAGCCCAGCTGCACCCAGGTTCCTTCTTTACGCCTTTACTGGTCATCAAAGCTCTGACTTTAGAGACATCACTCCACCTCCCTTTGCTAGCATATATATTAGATAACAAAATGTAGTATGAATCTGTTTCAGGATTGAGTTCAAAAAGCTTCCTAGCAGCTCTTTCGCCCAATCCGACATTTCCATGGAGTCTACAAGCACCAAGAACATTCTCCCAGATCAAAGCAGTTGGAGTTACCTCCATATTTTCAACAAGGCTTTCAACCTCATCAAGTTTTCCAGCTCGACCAAGTATATCAACCAAACAAGCATAGTGTTCAATCCCAGGAGTAATTCCATATGATTCACTCATCGAGTAGAAAAGCTTTTTGCCCTCTTCAACTAACCCAATGTGGCTACATGCAGAAAGGATCCCAACAAAAGTGACTCCATCAGGCAGCACTCCTTCATTTTTCATTTTTTTAAATGCTTGAAGAGCCTTATCACCTTCCCCATGTTGAGAGTATCCATTTATGATTGTGTTCCACATAATGGTATCACGTGATTTCATACCATTGAATAGAACTTCAGCATCATCAATATGTCCACATTTTCCATACATATAGACCAATGCACTGGATACAAACATGTCAGATGAGAGCCCAGCTTTAATAGAAAAAGAATGCAACTGCCGACCACTCTCAAGGCATGCGATCTCAGAGCAACCCCTCAAACAGCTTGAAACAGTGAACTCATTAGGTAAAACACCTTCTCTCCTCATCTCATTGAAGCAATGAGCAGCCTTTTCCCCTTGGTTAGTCTGCGAATAACCCGAAATGACGACTGTCCAAGTGAAAACATCTTTGTCATTTAATCTGCTAAAAATAGCTTCCACATCCTCCATGCTACCACACTTTGCATACATATCAATTAGAGCAGTTCCAACATATCCATCACCCACAAAGTTATCTTTAATTATATGGGCATGTACTTGTTTCCCGAATTCAATGTTCAAAAGGCTTGAACAAGACCTTAGAATGCTAATATACGTATAAATGTTGGGTCTAAAACCATCAATAAGCATCTGTTCAAAAATCCTGATTCCTTGATCAGAAATTACATCATCATGGAATCCAGATAATAGGGCATTCCAAGATATCACATCCTGATTAGTCATTTTATTGAATAGATGGAACCCATTAGAAATCGATCCAAGTTTCATATACATAGCAGTTAATGCATTACTGACCAAATCATCTGATTCAAATCCAAATTTATATGCACAGGCATGGATGCTTCGACTATACTGCAGATCACCCAAATCTATGGCAGCACTGGCAAGACTAGACAGGGTAAACTGATTGGGCCTGATACCCGAATGCCTCATCAAGTTGAACAACTTGGCTGCTTCTACATTTAAACCTTCATGATCGAGCACACTGATAATTGAACTCCATGCAACTATATCAGAATCTTTCATCATCTTAAATATCTTAAGGGCATCATTAGCTAATCCACATTTTGAATACATATTTACCAGACTACATCTAACAAAATCATCAAGTTCACCCCCAACCTTGATTACAGTAGAATGGATTGCACCGACTCTAAAAACACTGGCGCTAGCAATCCCTTTTAAAACTATAGACAATGTGTAATTACTGAACCTCATCTCTGACTCTGTCATCATACAAAATAGTTGTAGGACTGCCTCACCATTCCCCAACTGTGCATAACCATTAAGTAAAGCATTCCACAACACAGCATTTTTCTCCGGCATCATACAGAAAACATCATGTGCATATTCCATCACCACATTTGGAGTAAAGGTCAATTAAAGAGGAACCAATATAAGCATCCGAAAGAATGCCTATCTTAACTGCATCTGCATGCACCTGCTTCCCAAAATCAAAATCTGAAGAGAGTGAACAACCCTTTAAAACAGTGGCTAAAGTAAACTCATTTGGCCTCACATTCTCCCTCCTCATTTCACAGAACAAATCGATACTATCCACTCCACGCCCTTGAGCCACAAAACCTGATATCAAAGCAGTCCACGACACAACATCTTTCACCGGCATTTGTTCGAATACATGGCAAGAAACTTCTAACGCCCCACATTTTGAGTAGAAATTAATTAAAGAAACCCGCAGATGCGAATCAGGCACAATCACGCTTCTAATGATACAACCATGAATCACTTTACCATCTCTAAAACGTAGCTCAAACGAACAATCTCTCAGCATTTCCGAATACCATTTAAGCCTACTTTTTCCACTCTCACTTACCCATGACCCTCTCGAGCTTCTATTCCTCCCGACTCCCCTATTATCAAAAACCTCTATAGAAGAACCGTCTGGCTCTTTTAATTCATGCCAAGACCGTATCTTTTTTTAGTTTTTTCTATAACTGAACTCCCAATAGGGCCTTTCAGCAACTCTCAGTAGAGAAGCAGAAAAGAAAGAACGGAGGCTGCAAGACTGGAATACACGGTTTTCTTTGTGGAAAAACGTCGAACACCTTCCAGGCACTCCACAGAAAGTTGACAAGATGCCATGAACAACAGTTTGGGGTGAGTTGCGCATCTGTATAGTTGCTAAATCGCATCCCATTAGACCTGAAATAAGAGGTAATGCGAAGTTTGTATGACTATCTCATTCCGCTCGTTGAGCGAATACATATGAGTACTAAAGGGGATATATATACGAAAAAAACATCCTGGTACCACCTTGAATGGTTTGTCTGCACACAAGGATAAGTACATTAGCCACCCCCGCAAGATAGGCAATTCATTTAATATGTAGTCCTCCTGAGTCATGAGTTGATTGAGTTCCCTTTGGACGACATTCGACAATACTGAAGAATAAATCTTCTTTCGATCACTTCTTTTTCCTTTTTTTTTTTTCTAAGTATAGGTTTTATTTTTTTCTATTTTTATTATAAATTTAATTACTCTTCTTGTGCCGAATATAACTTTTCTCAAGAAAAATAATGGATTTTTTTTTCTTAAAAAAATTTATCTGAGCACAATAGTTTTCGTGCTCCCAAATATTTGACAATTAAAAAAAAACTCTGCAGATAATTGTCAAATCAATGCTGGAAAAAGTTTGAAATCTCATAATTGTATCAATATGTACTCATAATCACCGTGTCTTCCACATAAATGAAATATGAATGAGGTATCATACCAAAATAAATCCTGTAAAAGCCAGTGTAATTTTATTATATGGGTTAGAAATTTCCAAAAAAAAAAAAAAAAGGTACAGATATTTGGTTGGTTATATTAAATGGAGTAGATAGTATGCCCTGTGGGTAAAGATACAGAGTTGAATATTGCAGTTGGATTATAATTCACCATATATATTATGATTCAAAACATCTCACTGTTGCTTGGATGAATCTCATCTGTAAAAAACTGTTGTGCTTTCACAATAAAGGTTGTCGGAAATCTAGAATGCAGCATCAAAGTAGCACTTTCAGAAGCAGATTGAGCAGAGCCCATATGCATTTCTTCACTAAGCTTCACCACTTTGCCATCTCTCTGGTTTCTACCTTTGAGACTTCTAATGTTACCGCTGCCTCTTTGGGGAAGGGCACGACTGCCTCTCAAAGAGCTCCGATTCGATCTCTGGGATGCATCGGCCTGAGCTTTTCTATCATGGCCCATCTGATTTGGTTCACCAGAATCATCGGTAAAAGGCCTGTTGGAATCTTTTATGGTTTTGCATGATTTGAGCGAGGGAAGGAGCATATCCATGCTGAGTTCTTGCTGAATAACCGCTTTATTCTGTACACATCCGTATGAGGCAGCTACTAATGTCCCAGCCAATATAGGCATCAGTTCAGGATCACTGAAGAATACGAAGGGCAAATCGCAAACCTGCTTTCATTCATGCTGCAGTTAGATTCTGTGATCTGAGAGCTGCATTAGAATATGAGATTTCGAAAAGTTCACCTTGTGAAGGATTGTAGGGCTCTTTCCCCAGCGTAGTACAGCTTGGTTCTCAAGATGGAATAACGCGAAATATCCGAGAAGTGACAAAGTTTCCAGCAAGAGCGTACCAATCTGAGAAATCAGGAGATTTAGTTAACAAAGGAAATCAAGAGATATACATATGATTCTAAACTATCAATATAGTTAGTTTTGCATATCTGCTAGCGTATTGTAGGTTATCTACTTCACATGATATTCGATAAATAGAAAAGGAATACCTTATCGTAAGCTTGTCCCCAGTTGCTAGTACAATGAGACAGTATAAAGCTCATCAAGTGAAAGAACTCCATTTTGAGATCTGGCTGTGCCTGAAATTGATTTTGGAGAACACAATAATCAACTTTGTAAATAAAAGGGGAAAAAGAAGACCAATAAATGTGCCGAAAATGTAAAGATTTTTTTTTTGGGGTGGGAGTGGAGGTTTTGCTGACCAGCATTTTCTGGATGAAAGATATATCTATTAGAGCCAGATTGTTCAACACCTTCAAAACTCCTGTTGCCACTTCCTCAAAATTAGATGGAAGCACGTATGAGCTCTGAAGTATATGGTTAGAAGTAAATTACTCAGTGCCAAATATCCCACTATTATGCTTTAAAAGACGGAAGGAGTATATTATCAAGAGAACAGGAGGAAATGCTATCTGAATATCATTTATTTTGCCAACTAAACCGATAAGAGCACATAAACACATCATATAACATTGCGGGTAAAATTTAAGCCTTGGACCCCTTGCTGAAGATGCCAAACATGACATGTTAATAAACAAAAAAATCAAAGGTCCAACATTTCCAAAAACTGAATCCAGGTTCTCAAATAAAGTGAATTATAAATCTCGAAGATGCAGTAAACTAGACCAAAAATTATAATCACATTCCAAGCATGCAGCCAACTAATAAGTTCACATACTATTAGTGAGAGTTCTAACATACAAGAAAAAATTGCATAATAAAACTATGTTTACTCAACCTGTTCAGTAGACAAGCGGTTATTCGCCTGCAATAGCACGGCAGTTAACATGGAAGGAAGACAAACTAAACCAGTCTCATGCATTGCTGAAAGAAGAAAAGTGGCAGGCTGCTTTGAATCAGGGACATTTCCTTTTTGTTTTTCAGCCGTATTGCTTGCACTGTCATTTCTATCCTTCTCAGTGACAGAACACAGACGCTTATCTTCTGTAGGTGCTCTAAGTGACTCATCCATTGAATCTTGCGATTGGACTTTCAGACGAAGATGCTCAACATCATGAGAGTTATTACATTTGAGAATTCGACTATTTGTTCGGTGATCATTATTTGAATATTCTTCTTGTAGTTTACTAATCTGTACATCCGGTAAATCTGTTGAAAAGCTTTCTACACTAGATTCACATGCAACAACTCCTAAATCTGTAGACCCAGAAAATTTTGTTTCTCCAAGCTTATTTACTCGTACAACATCACGAGGAAAAGAATCCCAATCAATTGAGGATGACTCTCTGAATTTGGAAGTCAGAACCGTTAACAAATTTATACCTAGTAGAATAGATGAAGGGAAAGGAGAACCTTCCACCTGTGGTCTATCATAAAGTGCAAAAAGATCTCTCAGCCGGTGAATAATTTGATATGCAATAACAAGCTCTATTAAACCATCCTGCATCTGAAGTTGATACTCGTTACAGCTTACATGATCAATAATTGCTGCAACAGTCCATAAAAAACCATCCACAATTTCAGAAATCGATTCCAAATTTCCAGTTGAGGTTTTACTTGAGATAAGATTAGTTGGACTAGGGACATTTGATGCTGCTGCCATTTTGATATAATTCTCCAGTGCTGTTGCCAACATCGGGATCATCGGGGGCAAGAGATTTTGTACAAGAAAATAGCATTTGTTCGCTGGTGTTGCCAGCACTACCTTCAAAAGCCTTAAAAGATATACAGTCACCTGACAAGCTTCAGGTTTAGATGACTGAGAAGCTGGTAGGGCAGAAGCAATAAAATCAAGTAAACCAGCTTGCCTAGAAGCCTGCAACTCAGCATCTCTTCCCTCCAAGAACTAAATGATATAAAAGCATGTCAGTTGCAATAAAAAAGCACAGTGAACAACATCAAACAAGAAATTACTTGTATCCGAAACAATTTTTAAAAAAATAGTATACCTTGATAATTTCAGCGGTGATCAGCCCAAAAGTACCAGCACCATCTTTCCTTGCTTGTCGAAGCTTTTGTAAATCCTGAAGCCACTTACCAATTTTTCCCCTGGCAGTTCCAACAGAAGTCCTATAGCTAAGACTAGAACTCTCAATTGCAGCTGAATGATCGGGAAATTCATGTTTCAGAGACATAAGTCTTTGTCGGATTTTTTTTATCCTTCGCTTTAGTGAGTGTTGCAATGTCTCACTGTTTAAGATACCAGCGCTTGATGTGCAATTACCATCATTGGTAACGTTATCATCTCCATTGCTGGATGAAGCTGATCTACCTTGGGCTTGGACTTCTTTACCAGAAAAGCGCCTCAATAAAGGTGAAGATTGGTCCCTAAAATCCATTGATGCTTTTTCTCGAATTTGCTCTAGATAAAATTTACGCCTCTGTTCACTTTCGCTGAGTCTTTCAGCTAATTTCTGAGCCAAGAGTTCAGCTTCCTCTTGACGAGCTCTAGCTCGAATCTCCTTCCTCCTCATTTGTTCCATAGCCTTGGCTTCACGGGCTGCACTTGATGCTTTCCTCTCTTCTTCCCTTCTCACTTGAGCCTCTTCCTTTCTTCGTTGAGTCTCCACAAGGCGCTGCAGCTTCTCAGCTTCAATGAGCCTTTTACGTTCCAAAACAGCTTCTTCCCTAGCCGTGTCCTCTTTCTGTTTAATTTTTATTATTTGAAGTTTCTCTGCTCTTCTCAACTCAGAATCATGATGTTTCTTGCGCAAGATATGCTTTTTGTTCTCTTCATTCAATGAGGTAATAAATCGTACCTCATTAACTTTACTGCTCTCATCCCCAGCTCTTCTTACAACCTGAGCTATATAAGCTTCATGCCTAGATTCACTACGCTGATGGCGAGCAAACATTGACTCTCGCAATTTATTGGTGCGAACATTTTGCCATTCATTGACGCGGTTGAGTTTCTCAGATGTCCTTTGAAGCCTTTGAACTCTCTCATACTCTAGTTGAGCTCTGATTCTTGTGGCTCGGGCATGTTTTTCTTCTGCTTCTTTTTTTAGATCAAGAGCAGATTTCTTCTTCTTCTCCGGAGACATAAGTTTATCATGTAGAACACGTACTCGCTCAGTACCTTTCCGGTTCATACTAGGCGAATAGGAGAAACGAGAAGATACACGATGCGGCGTTGCAAGTATATCCTCCCAATTTCTTTTCTCTTTCCAAGCATCCATGGACTTCACTGAAATTCCATTTCCCTTTTCTCTCTCTCTTTCAGGAAAAGGAAGACTTCTTCTATAGGGATCAGCTGATTTCAGATTTTTTTCAGTATTGTGTTCTGCAGAGATCTTGTTTCTCTTATTTCCGAACTTCTCAGCCTCAAAAGCAGATCCATGCCTTTCCACATTGCTCTTTCCATTGACACAGGTAGAAGAACCCTCTTTCCGAGGAACTCTAGAAGCCACAGAACCTGATTTACCTGAATCAACGTTTCTTTTTTCTTTAATTGTGCGCTGGGAGGTATCTGAGACTCCAATCTGCTCCGAATCTGTTGATGCTAATTCTTTAGAGGCAATCATTTCATCTTTTTTGGCATGCTTCTCCAGATCCAAGTTATCCGTTGTTCTGAAAGGGCAACCATGACTGCCAGATCCAAAATTTTTGGCCTTGTGAGAATGTTCACTAGTTCTCTCGTGCTGTATTTTCCTAAAAGCCTCAAGAGATGAAGACATAATATATGCCCTGTGTGGTGAAGTTGTCATTCGACGGACCTGCACTCAAATTAAAACAGCAAGGTCTCAGAAAAATAAACAAAAAATGAGCAGCTTGTAGATATTGATGCCAATTTGTCTCTCTCCTAGCTCAGCAGATGTAATTTAGGAGTTCAGACAAATCCTCAATGGATTAATGCATAAAAAACAATCCAACTCTTCACATGGGATCCTCCTCTTTAAACACTTTTTAAGTATCTTGGTTTAAGTTTAACTAAATCTAACTTAGAAATGTTGCAACTTGCAACATGATGTGTAAGGTTCATCACATATCACAAATAAAGGAGTTTAAAGCACAGTTCAGATAAAAATATTTCATGAAGAGCATTCACTAAAGTGAAATACTATACATGAGAAAATAGATATTGTATATTATCAGCGTTAGTCATCATTTCAAGAGAAGATAACTAAACAGTTTTTACACTTTCTCTGACATAATATTGGTTATTCAGTTACTAGAATAATATCCATCACACGAAGGAGAAGCTCCAATGCATACAAATCTAAATCTTGAAACCCTAAAAGATGGCACATTTGCATCCAAAAGAGCGATGATCCTTACCTCCCATGAGAGAGCATGTGGTCTGCGATGATCAGACAGAATCATCACTGGAGCCCCATCAGCTCCACGAGGTGATGACCTTTTCAATTTCTCAAACTTTTCTACTCTAGCATTTAGTTCTCTAAAATCTGATGCAGCTTCTTCAAGAACAAGACATGCTTCTTTCATTTGATCAAGATCACATTCAAGTTCACAGAGAAGATAGAGCTCATCTACAGCTCTATTAAGGTTTTCAAAGAGAAAGCACCAAAGACGTTCTCTGAATCTTTCTTTGCTTTCACCCGTTGCATCTAAACTGACAGCATCTGCATTCCGGCCATCCAGTAGATCATCAGAATCTGCTTTAGATTTTTTATCCTTGGACTCTTCAATTGAAGCTGCCAATATTGATTCTCCACTACTTCCAGGATCACAATTCTCTGGTGAATCTCTGGTTGCTGCCGCACTGCTTGAAGCAACATCACTAAGGGTTACCACAGAAACATCCGAACAACCTAATTCTGATAAAGAATTAGATGCTTTCATAATTTCAATCCCCTCATTGATCATGCATGCAAAATCTCCAGATCGGGTCTCTTCAATTTCTGGCTGGGAACGCCCATGCTCCGCATCAGAACATGATATAGAAGTACTCTGGCTAACCATTTTCTCACTTGTGATTTTTTCTTTGACATCTTCTAATGACACTTCATTCATCTCCTTAGTCGCTTCTTTAACAAATATACTGTCCTCTTGAGGATCAAGATTCTGAACTTTGATTCCCCCAAACTCAAATTCAGCTCCAGGAGCTTTCCCATAATTTATGAGTGCTCCCTCATCCAAGTCACCCCACTTAATTTTTGGAAGGATGGTATCTTTATGGATACTTTCTTGATTGCCAACTAATTTATCTGTAGGGTCTGATGTATTTTTGGGTTCCAGATGAGATGGATCTAATTCTTCATTATTTTGACTAACAACACATTTATCAAGGTAGTACTCAACTGCCCCATCCTCATCAGATACAGAAGCAGGTTTAATAAGATTATTGCTATTGTGCCTTGTACAATCTTTACTTGCATTAGAACTTTGGGTTGCCTTTATGCTACTCTCCAACTTTTGACCTGATGAAAGCTGATTGTTTGGCTTGCTAAACCTCTGTTTTCCAGACAGTCCTTCAACCCAACCATGTACTGAGAACTTCAAATTACTTCTGTGTTTCTGCAAAAGAAGTTCATATAATGACTTAAACAAAGAATTAAAATGAACCAAATTCATAAACATCATCTTATAGATGGTTATTAAACCCCAAAATTCGAGGGATTGAGTCAGAGTTTCGGAAATTCAATAACCATGACAAAAAGAATTAAGCTCTTCATCAAGATAATGTAATACAAACATTTATGCACATAAATTCTTTGATATTCCACACTCATCACCACTTTAGCTTTTCCATGTGATTAACCAAAATATCCAGATTTTCACATAAAGTAAGACCTAATATAACATAAATCTGCAAAAGATTTCAACCCAGATGCTATTCCTATCCGAACATTAAAGGAAAAAAAAACACTTTTTGACCTCCTAACAAATAGAATAAGCGCATAGAAAACCTTTTTGACTTGCATCCATCCAGATGCTTGATCATCGCCGCCATCATTGATCTCCATCAAGAAATTCAAGATGATACTTTTCTACAAAATCGCCAAATTCATCCCCACAGTATATATATGCCCTATATAAAATGAAATTTCATAAAAAAAAGGGATGCTTTGGCTCAATTCGTTCCAAAAAATGAATTCCTTGGCCCAATAACCCTAAAATAACCACCGCAATAAACACCACTAAACCGATGTTCAAAATGAGAGGCCCGGTAATCCCTCAAGAAGTGAAGAAAGAATAAAATTTAAAATAAATTCAGCCGCACTGAAAGTTGAGAACTGATTCAGCCAGATAATTTCTTGAGAAATGCGGAGTAGATTAGGTTTTCGGAACTGTTATCGAGAAATTATTGTCTTGGCTGCTTCTTCATCAATGAGAAGTGAGAAAATGTTCTGCGAAAAAAGAATGATCAAAGAATAAAGAGAGTAATTTTAAAGTAATTGAAAAATGAGGGAGAAGCTGTTGGGCGGAATGATATGGTCCGACCCGACCCATGTTTTATAAATGTATTTTAATAATAATAATTTGATTTATTTGTTAATTTAGATTCGGTACATTTGGGTTGGGCCTGAGTGGGAGGCCACAAATCAAATCCCTATTTGGAATATTAGCCGAAGTTCACGTGATTGTTATACTACAGATGATCATCAATTATGGATTTTTTATGTAATAAAATTACTTGTTTCAAATCAATGTGAAATCGTCACACCAGAAACGTTAAAAAAAGTGATAATATTTTAATCAAATGTGATAATCGGATAATGAAAAATACTGGTAGTTTTGTAGAATATTCATAAACATTTTTTACTATAAATAGAAAGTGATACTCCGACCTTCCTAAGAATACATGCAACTATTTGATTTGATGACACAAGATGTTCTGTGACACATTGATAAGATGTCGCACTAAAGTGGAACAGAAGATCCAAACTCCTATTTAATTGAATAAAGTGTATAATATACGCGACTTTGATTAGGTTGTGTGTAAAAATGTGATATTTTTGTAATATCATAGCAAGATAAGATTGTTCATATTGCATATTATTTCTATTTTTTGGATGTACAAGTATCCTTCAAACAAAAAAATATCATTTTTAATAAAAATATAATAATGTTTAGAAAACTTAAATTCTCATGCAACACTGTAATGCCCTTCTTTTTAATTTAAATTTTGAAAGTGAAGAATTTAGATTTTAGAAATACTAAATTTAATTTCCATAACAAAAAACAAATTCCCATGTGGTATAGACTTTAGAACAAGTGAGACAGAAGAGTAATCCAATAATTCCTCAAATGGGATCACTAATCTCATTCATCTACTATTTCATTTATTACATTTTCGCCACATGTCATAATCAATGCCCAAATTTTCGTCACATGTCCCAAGGATTTAATGGTCATTAACTAGGGTATAGTATTTTAATAGGAAATAAATTATGAAATAGGGAATGAAATACCAAAATGGAAAAGGGGATTTGGATTGATAATTCCTTGCATTTTCATTAATTATTCTATAGAACTAATACTAATACAAATAAAGCAAAATTAAAAATCCATAGAGAAACTTTGCTCCTGCTTCCCTGCACACACACTCTCTCTCTCTGGCTGAAGATAAAAAAATTAATAAAACTAATCTGCAAATCCACATAAATGTGTGAGTACGAATTGCTCAAGATACAAAACCGCACGAAAATGCATTAATGAAAACTGCTCCAAATATACAAAACACAACAATTAATCTCCCATTAAAAGATTTTCCCAGAAACTACAGGAAAGGAAAGGAGACATACAATTTTACAATGGAACAATTATCTGAAAAGCGCGAAGCTGAAGTCGTATAAAGGCCCTGACCCCCAACTTCTTAAGATTTGCGAATGCTCTTCTCTTGAATGCCAGATTGGGCAAACCTCAATCTTAGGACTTGAAGAACGTCTTCAAATTCTACTCCTTTTCGAGAAAGCAAAACCATGGCATGGTAGAGCACGTCCGCCATTTCAGAGGCAGTCCTAGAGGGGTCCTCATTTTCCTCCAGCGTTCGGCATAACTCATCTGCCTCTTCCCTGCACAAAAAGTACAGCACCGGACTAAGGATTAGCCAAACAGAACGAATGAGATAGCCCATGTCAATGCCCCAAATGAACCAAGATCCCTAACAAGAATAGGCATTATAATTATATTATCTGATTAAGAATGAAGGGCTCAGCTATAAAATTATACCTGATCTTTGAACACAATAATTTTTCATCAAGCAACAAGCGCTTGGTCCAAGATGGTTTGGCATCTGACGTTTCTGATAATTCTGCTTTTCGTTTTGAAATAGTAGATTCCAAAGAGTACAAAGTTGTCATGGCAAGTTTATTGCCATCAACCTACAAAAGGATATAACACAAACATAACGTAAGATCAACATCCTTGATCTGGAATGTAAAAGGCTAGAAGATCAGTTCAAGTTTATCTATTTACCATTGGATCATTTAAGACTTCATCAACTGAAGTATAATAACACGTCTCAGCTCCAGTATGACAGGTTGGTCCATCAGGCTTCCCTAGATAAATTATCTGGTAAATGAAAGAGCTAATAAGTTTATGAAATTGGCAAGGTAATAATAATATAAAAAATAGGTCTAGAAATGTTATGGGACTTACAGAATCACGATCACAATCAAGAAATATATCACAAACATTAATGAAATTCATTGATGTCTCTCCCTTCATCCACAACGTTGATCGAGACCTGCTATAGAATGTTGCCTTTCTGGACGACATGGTCTTTGAAAGGGCATCACTGTTTACAAACCCTTGCATTAAAACAGCTCCAGTATCCACGTTTTGAGCTATGGCCACTGCCAATCCTTTGTCATCCCATTTAACACTATCCAACAAGTGACCAACCTATACTTATTAGTTAGATAAAAATAAGTCGACCAACCAAGAAAAACATGTACATTGCACTAAGATCATTTAGTTTGGGTATAATGGTATATTCTGGAAAACCTCAACCTTAGTATGACAGCAAGATCACAATTACACAATTCAAGAAATTGACAATTGTGCAAAGCAACAATGAACTTTGGAGTAAACATTAGTAACAAACCAGTAGGATTCGCACAAAAATGTACAGGAGATGACTGAAAGTCTGAAACAAGTTTCTTGATAGGTTTTGGGGTTCATTTAATATTAGGTACCAAGAAATTATAAACCACCCTTCTAATCAAGTACATGAATTTTCCAACATAAAAAATGAGTACATGAATGTAGTGATCAGATGTAGCTCATATAATCAATGAAGAATGATTTAGAGCAACGATGAGCACCTCACACTATACCAGACATTCAACGGTCTAAGCAACCAGAAAAGCATTAGACACCTGCCTATGTCTGGTCTGATATAATGTCATAAAAAATATGAGTACATGAATGTAGTGATCAGATGTAGCTCATATAATCAATGAAGAATGATTTAGAGCAACGATGAGCACCTCATACTATACCAGACATTCAACGGTCTAAGCAACCAGGAAAGCATTAGACACCTGCCTATGTCTGGTCTGATATAATATCATGCTTTGCAATAGAAGGTAAGGCAAAGAAAAAAGGGTCAAAACACACATATCTCAAAACAAATGGTATATTATATAACTCCAATCAAATACATCAATTTCAAGCTTTAAGCCTCGACGTGCGATAATTGGTAAAGATTCATTTTGGATGGCTATTCTTTGATACAAGGTTTATAAAAATCATTTCACACATATGTTATAGTGTATGATGTCCATAAATCAGAGATGCAACAAATTTAAACCAGGAAGGCAATTGATGCAATGCAGCATATGATTTATTATGAGCAGACTATATATATCAAAAGGTCCCTCAAAACAAGTCAACTTCACATCATTAAGAACAGGGTCTGAACAATTAATAACTTAAAATCAATTTACCTTGGCTTCTAAATGTAAACCAGGTTCAGATGTACCAAGGCAAGCAATAGGAGAGACCATGGTTGAGAGCCCACTAGAAGAGCTAAAAACACGACATTTTGGATAAACTTTGGGAAGCTGCAAGCAGTTGTATGGAATTGCCATTGATCTTCTTCAATCGCCCTGCAATGTATTAAAAGTCTAAATCATATCAGTGGCAACGAAACAATTGCTTATTATGTAGCAAATTGAGATGAGAGTAATGCAAAACGAAAATAACCAGTCTTTAGATCAAAATGGGACTCCTCTCTATAAATCAAGAAAATGGAGATCACAATAAATCAAAGCATTTATCCTGAAATACTCAGATATGTATAGTATGTATGCGGCAAAAATCAAGAAACTGAAAGTTTCACTACATGAACAAAGATCTAGTCTTTTCTAACAATAAAAAAATGAAATTTCTCATAACCTCTAAAAGTAAGCAACCAGTGTAGAATCAGATATCAAAATTTAATCACATTAAAAAAATGTAATTCATCAAACGTGAAAAGCAGCGATGTAGCGTAAAATGTTACCTCTCGGCCACAAAAAACAATAAACTTCGATGCGTGCTCTTGGAAAGCACCGAATCGGCAGGGAATTCGGAAATGTTAATCCAATCCCGTGGGAATGAGATGAATTTAATAACTAAATATGGATATGGAGTATTCTTTTACAAAATCCAATAATTAGGGTATAAGAAAAAGAGGCTCAGTGTTCGAATTTGACTTAATTTACAAAATTTTGACAGCCAAAATAAAATAACTCCCCAATTTAAATAGCCCAAAATTATCAGGCCCTTTGAGTTCAAAGGAGCATTAGTTTATTTAGTCTAGAATTTGGGCTCAATCAAAAAAGCAGGCCCTTAGATACTGTCCATGTACTCTTCCCCAAAAATACTTTGCACTTTTCTTTTTATTTGTTCCTAAATAAATTGCATATCTTAAAAATAGAAAAAACACATAATATCAATACCTACAATATTAAAATATTATAAAATTATCACATTCTTTTTATATATAATTTAATAAATATACACTTTATTATTTAAGACAAAGTTTCTTGTGAGACGCGTTATTTGTGAAACGGATCGACCCATCATTAAAGTTTGCTTATTCTATAAATAAAGTTTGTTGAATGATTGTTAAAGTATGTTTTCTAAAGTATGCTTAATTATGCATTAAAGTATAATTTTAGTGCGTTATAATATGATTTATTATTAACATACTTTAACTATATATAATCGTACTTTATCTATATAATAAGCATACTTTAGTGATAGATCAACCCGTCTCACAAATAACTCGGCTCACAAGAGAGAATCTCATTATTTAATTAAACTACACAAAATATCTCTATTTTTTTCATACATCATTACATAAAAATAATTTTTTTAAACTTCGTGCCACTAAATATAAATTTTAAAGACGGATAGAGTATATGAATAATTCTAGAATGTATCGGTAGGTTGATAGCTTTGAAATAATATAATCTATAGTTATTTTATTTAGTTTAATTCTATATGGATTTTTTTCCGACTCTTTGATCTCAATCTTACCTTTTGATCAATGGATCCTTTCCAACTCTTTGATCTCAAACTTACTGAATTTTGTGTTTATTTTACAGCTGAAAAGGGGTCTTCATGGACTTCAGCCACTTATGGTTTCGAATTTTCCTACAAAAGAATTTAGAGATCTATGCTTGGCATCAAAGGAAACTGCTTAGTGAGTTAATCTCTTAACACTTCTTATGATAGCTTTAATTAGCTTTGTTTTCGCATCAATAGATTTTACCTCTGCGTCAATATATTTTATATGCTTGGGGAAACAACTTTCCCTTCTCTCAACCTCTTAATGTAGTAAAATTATGCAATTTCTATATTAGTTTTGCGTAGAAGTTGCTATTCTTAAGCTAAACATTGTGAAATACAGTAAAGAAATAGCTCTCTTTGGAGCCCATATGTCCACTATACTCTCCTTTTTTCATAAGTATCTATCATTTAGGCTTATTTGACGCTATGGTGCTCATTCTTCATCTATTCCTTAGTTAATTTTGTGGGTTTTGTTCTTACATACACAAATCAACATTGTCATTTGGCACTTGGCAGTGGGTATACAATGTTATGAGCACATTTCCACAAAATATCCCAACAATTTGTTATTAATGATGGGCCTCTTCAATTGTTATGTGAGAGACTATTCATTTTGTCAAGCAGCAACACGTTTGATTGATTCATCTCTTTATGCCCTTTGTCTAACACAACTTTTTGTAGCATAATTGTAGATAATTATCAAATTGTACGACACTGTCGGTGAAGAAAGGATCCTAATTTAAAGAATTAGTTGTGTGCCTACTTCTATACAGTTTATCACTTTGTTGTAAAAATTAGCTATATGCTAAATATAGATTTTGGATATAATCATTTTTAGGAGCATTGAGAGAGAAATTATATTTCATTTCATATTGTTTTCGAGCTAACACGTTATTGTAATGAAATGGTAATTTAGTAACTTATAATAATATCACAAGCGAGGCTTTGCAATATAATGATTTGCTCTTTGTCCCGATATTTTTTGCCTTTTAATTTCTTCTTAGTGTGTGATAATTTGTTACTTATTGACTTCATACAATAAATCAAGCATGCAATATAATGTCATCTCCATAAAAGAGTTAGACTCATAAACCCTAGGACTTGAGTTGTAATGAATATCATTTCACTTGATTCAATCCTATCTATAACTATAAAGTAGAAATTACTAAGTGTAAAACTGCTTCTTCTCACTATTAATGGACCACACTTCTAAAAGGAAAATTCACATTTATATTAAGACTATCCATATTGATTGAGACTGTGTGATGGAGAACTATTGTAACAAACCAACCCAATCACATACCCATTTTCATTTTGGGCGTTATGATACGTTTGCGCATTTTCACTTTGGGTGTTCATCATAATATTTATATTTTCCTTTATAGTAAATAAAATTCATAAAAAATAATTAATATATCACTATCCATTATACATAAAAATTTTATATCTATCACTTCATTACTTATTAAAATATTATTACTCTCTTCATCAAATTCATAAGTCCCTAATCCCCATTTGCTTTTTGGACCTGTATTAAGAAGTATTATTATTTTGTGTGTAGTACGTAGTTGTGAGTGGTGGGCCTGGTGTGTAACTCTTTTACTAAAAGAGAAAAATGAGGACTTTTGAATAAGACACTAAATATAGTAAAATTTGGACATTTTAATGGGATGAAGGGAGTATATTCTTTAATCTCCAAACAAAAAACAAATGTAAATTTTTGGACGGAATAGAAGGAGTATATTAAACAAATTTGTATATGAATTATTATATTAATAATATTTAAGATAAGTTTAACAAAATATTAATTAAATATATTTACTATATATTATTTTATTTTTTTAATAATGAATTTTATTGTTCTTTAAATTGTAGAATATATATCATTTAAATAAATTTAAATTATGATATGCTACATTTTATGTTGTTAAAAATTCTACTGTGGTTAAATTCAATTAAAGATAATTTATGGTGGTGTTGTATAATAATAAATACTAAAACTTTTAAAAAATGTTAGATTATAATATTATATATCTTTCAAACTCTGTTATTACATATATATTCAGTTATATACGTTGTCGTATCAAAAAGTAAAAGATTGTAGTGGTTTGAAAATTTTATATCACAGAAGATGTTTTTAATAATACTATAATATAATTATTCTAAAATACACTCATTATATTATACTCCATTTTGTAAGTAAAATAGTACTATGTTCATTTAAGTTTTAGACTCCTTATAAAAATTAAAATATCGATAAATAAATTTTTTTATTGTAAATAAAAATAATATAATTTAATAAATATTATATTTATAAGGCTAAAAACTTTTTATTTAAGGCAAGTCTTGTGTGAGACCGTCTCACGGTTAGATCATTTTATACTTTTGTAATAGTTAACACTTTCGCTGTAAAATATTACCACCTCCGTCCCACCGAAAGGTCTCCATTTTACTATATTGGGTGTCTCATTTAAATGTCTCATTTACCTCTTTTAGTAAAAGTGATCTAGGTATGGTCCACCACTCAATACTAATACAACTACCCACTACACATAAAATAATAATATTCATTAATCCATACACAAAAAGCAACCGGTGACCTTTCACCGGGACGGAGAGAATATCATTTTCGCTATAAAATATTATCATTTTTTTATTTATACTATAAATTGCTCATTAAATATCAATATTTTTTTTCAATAATTGAGTATCACTTTTTATTTTAGAAATTATCACATTTTATTCGTCTCACGTAAAAGCTTACGTGAGACAAACTTGCACAAGTCTTTGCCTTTTATTTATAATTAATATTATTATTTTAATTATTAAAAATTTAATGAGCCCGCGTAAAACGCGGGTTACATGCTAGTCATAATATATACTAGGTGTGTATATATAATAACTAGTATAAAACCAGCATACAATGCGGGATCATTTAATTATTATTTTTATTTTTTATAATTGAATAATTTGTGTTATATAATGTAACAACATTAATTAAGGAGATTTTTTTTATAGCTAGACAATTTCTTTCATCAATATAAAAAATTTGCAACAAATTATAACTTTTGACTTTTGATAATGTAACGTATAACTAAATCATATAAAGAATTAATATATATATATATATATATATATATATATATATATATATTCTAATTTTTTAAAGAATCTTAGACTTGTTTTTTTTAAAGACATATATTATACGTAATTTTATAACGTATATATTTGATTATTTGGAAATTATGGTCAAACACTCTTTAATTATTATTAAAATGTTTAAATAATTGCAAAATATATATATATATATATATATATATATATATATATATATATATATATATATATATATATATGATCAATAAAGGAATTGGATATTGGATTCTACCTTGCTTTTGATTGTACGATACTCTAGTTGAGTATTTTCTTTATGAGCTCTCCGACCTTTTACTCCTTATAAAGGAATAGAGTAAGACCGTTCCTTATGATGTTGCTATAGAGCTAAAGTAGCTCTTTTAATCCTTTATTGTTTTCCTTTTAGCTTATATTGTATCTATAGATAGCTTAAGGGAGCTTAAATATGTTTTTTTTTAGAAAGTAATACAAATTCTGGGAAGAACCAAAGTTCCAGATTCGATATGGGATGCTTTAGCATTTTTTCATTCATTCCCATCCAATCGCAAAATCTATTGTGGGAGTTTGGTAGATTGATCTCTGGAATAATAAGATAATTTTTTTTTTAGAAACTATTTGATAATTTGTTGTATGAATTTGAGTATTTTGATTCCTATTGGTATCGATTATGATCCAGGCCACAATATCTACTTTTTGTCTAAGATCAAATTTCAAAATTTTCCAATCAACATATTTTATATCGGCCGACTTTTCGATATGGACCCTTCCTAGATCAGTTTTCATAGGGATGTTCCTCAGTATATCAAAAAGGTTTTTTTTAGACGTGTTATTGTTATAAGAAATCTCTTGGTTCTTATTTTCTTGAAGGGGAGATACATAAAAAAGCATTTCGTTTTCTTTTCATAATTAATAAATTTAGATGATAAAAGATCATATCTGTAGTATTTTCTAAAATTCTCTTTTTGATTAGATAATAAATATACTTCAAATTGTTTTTGTTTTTTGGAATTCATTAAAGGGATTTTTTCATATGAATGTTGTTTGCTTAAATTTTCCTTTTTAGCTATACGACACCGCTGAAACGTATTTCGCCATTTTTTTGATATTAATTTAGACCACCTGGTCTGAGATAAATGGTATTGATAATGTCCTCTTAACCAAGTTTTCCATGGATTCATTTCATAACTCGGAAGTTTATTATTTACCAATTTCGAATCAAGTACTCCTTGTGTTTCAAAATAATCCTTTATTTTAGGCTTAAGGAAAAAGAGAATTCCTTGATATTGAACAACAGATCTTAACGAGTTAATAACTTGGATTTTTGATAATTTGCAAAATACATATGCTTGTGGCACGTAGGATAAGTCATAAAAAATAGATGAATTGTTTTTAATATTACTAATATTATCAAGTGATTTTTTGAAAGTCGAAATAAACGAAATTGGAGTTTTCTTTTTTTATTAATTCTTTCTTGTTTTCTCATGTATAATAAATAATATTTAAGTGGAGTACTATTTTTTACTCATGATTATAGTTAAATATTTCTTAATTAATTATGTAATAGTAATTTTATTTCTATTAATTGTTATTTTTAACAAATTAATTAATGTAAAATATATAAAATATAAATAAAACTAATTTATATATAATATTCTTTTAAATATTCATAAATTTATAATGAGTTAATTTTATTTTTTAACTTAATTTTATCAGTTTCAAATTATATAAACAACTAAATAAAAAAAATTTTCTATTTCATACTCCATAATTGAATAATTAAGATATACATGTAATTAAATAAATAAATTTTAATATACTTAATTAAAAAAATTAACAAATTTTAAAAAAACTCGATTTTAATGTTATTTGATATAAAATAATTATTTAACTTAAAGAACTTAAGATTTCGATTCATTACATGAATTAATTTTTCAACCTCTTATTCTCTAAAGGTAAATCGATTCAAAAATATTTGAATCGATCATCTTTCACTTGAAGAATATTTGAATAAATACTTTAGAGTTTAAATTTTAAAGAAAACCTGAATAGATTCTTAATAGATAATATTTGAATCGATTCTTTTACTCTTGAATAATCAATTGATTCAATAATACTTGAATAAACCATCTTCCTCTTGAAGAATCGATTCTTAAGATGTAAGTCGATTTAAGAATACTTAAATCGAGAGGTAAATCGAATATTTACTTGAAACACTCTATCGAAATAAATTTTTATATTTTCATAAATCAATTCTTTAGAGAAACTTGAAGAAAACTCATATTCCTCTCGAAGGATTGAATGTGTGTTTAGAATAAGTAACCAAAAAGTATTATTTAAAGGTGGGTGGGAGAGAATATTTATATGGAATATTTTTTTTCCTTTATATATGGTTTAATTTGATACTAATTAATTTATTGCATTAAAAGATATTCAATGATACCCAAATAAATAAATAAAATATTAAAAATTTAATCATTATTAAAAATAAGAAACACATTATTAAAAAAAAGTTAAATAATGAAGTTAATTAAAAGTAAAAAAGAAAAATATTAAAAAATATATTTAAAAAATAAAAAATTGAGAAAATTACAAGTCACTTTAGAGCGCTCTAGAGACGAGACATCAGTAAGAAAAATTTCTGTTATATTAAATAATATTAATATTAATATATACTAAATTTAAAAAATTAACAAATATTTACAAACTCAATTTTAATGTTATTTGATATGAAATAAGTAATAATTTAATTTAAAGAACTTAAGCTTGTGATTCTATACATGAATTAGTTTTTCAACCTCTTATTCTCTAAAGGTAAATCGATTTAAGAGTACTTGAATCGTCGATCCTATTTCACTTGAAAAATACTTAAATCAATACTTTTGTAATAAATCTTAAAGAATACTTGAGTCGATTCTTAAGAGGTAATACTTTAATCGATTTTTTTCCTTTTGAAGAATCGATTCTTAAGATGTAAATCGATTCAAGAATACTCTTGAATCGATCATCTTACTCTTGAAAAATCGATTCTTAAGATGTAACTCTATTCAAGAATACTTGAATAGATTCTCTTCCTCTTGAAGAATCGATTCTTAAATGGTAAATCAATTCAAGAATACTTGAATCAGTTCTCTTCCTCTTGAAGAATACTTGAACGATTTTTTAGAGATAGATCGAATCTCTATTTAATTCGCTCTATCAAAATAAATTTTTATACTTTTATAAATCAGTTCTATAGAGGAACTTGAAGAAAACTCTTATTCCTCTTGGAGAATCGAATGTGTATATAGAATGAATAACTAAAAAGTCTTATTTAGGTGTGGTAAGAAAGAATATTATATAGAATATTTTTTCCCTTATATATATGATTTAATTTGATATTATTTAATTTATTCCATTAAAAGATTTAGTAATTAATTAATGATACCCAAATAAATAAATAAAATATTAAAAATTTAATCATTATTGTAGATAATCGATTTTTATTGGGTGAGGTGAGTGTTTAATGTGGCTGTTATATAGTTTAATCGAACTAATCTAACATAATATAGAGAAAAAAATATAAGAAAAAAAACACAAGAATTCCTCCCATATTTGTGGGAGTTAAAGTAGAAAGTTTGTTTCTCTCTGTGTTTTTTTTTTGTTGTAGTGAAGGGAGATAATTCTCCTTTACAATGGTGATGATGGTGAAGATGCAGGTGAGCTTGAGCTTGAGGTTGAAGATGAATGTGAAGGTGAGGATGAGGATGAAACTCTTCCCTATTTAGTAATAGATGTTATATGCTAGTAGCAAGTGAGCATTAAATGCGCGAGATACGAATCTTGCTCTTGACCATTGGGGTTGTGAAAGGTTGTTTTGGGAGATGGAAAAGCCTGACAATGATGTGACAGATGACTTCACAAGTCATCCACTAGCCATCCTAAGGACCCCAGAAGATCTCGGCAAGATAGGGCTCGATTTTGGCAAGAAGAGCTCGAAAGGGCTGAGCGCGTAGAGAGCTTGAGAGGACAGAACTCGACATTACGGACCCCGACAGCTCGGACCTCGGCACTACGGACCTCGGCACTACGAACCTCGACAGCTCGAACCTCGATATCTAGGACCTCGATAGCTCGGTTGGTCGGACCTCGATAGCTCAGTAGTTTGGACCTCGATAGCTCGAATCTCGAACCTCGGTAGCTCAAAACTCGATCGGACCTCGATCGATCGGTAGTTCGAACCTCGATCGATCGGACCTCAGTCGGTCAGTAGTTCGAACCTTAGTCGGTCGAACTTCGATCGGTCGAACCTCGATACTTCAGCATGTCGAACCTCAGCAGGACCTTCAACATTGTCCAGTGTGTTGTATGGTGACTTAGGTGTTTAACCACCTATCACAATTATTAAAATAAGAAACATATTATTTAAAAAAGAAAATATTAAATAAGAAAGTTAATTAAAAGTAAATAAGGAAAATATTAAAAAATCCAAAAAATTTGAAAAAATTATACGTCACATTGGAGCGCTCTGGAGACAACATCTCAGCAAGAAAAATTTCTACTATAATATACTTTTAAGATAACATAAAATGAGATCAAATAGAGGATCACATATGGATCTCATACATCACAAAAAAACTAATCATCCTCATCTATATTATAAACCAACCCATTTCTTGAAAGCTAATGCTGCTTCTCTCTTTTTCATTTGAGATTCTGTCTGAAATTTTGGTGCCTTACCCTTGTACAGTGTCTTATGGTACTTGAGAAACAAGGCACGACACTTATACTTGTCTATGAACATGTTGTCTTTTTCCATCATTTCCACCACTTCATTCGCCAGAACAAAAAACCCCCCTCGGGCGAATGTGTAAAGCACAGCATCCAGTAGCTCCATATCAAACTTCATCCCACTTGCAAAAGCAAGACACTTCATCTCACCCCATAGTTCAGCTACTTCTATATACTTCCCACCGATCGCAGCATATCCAATGACCAGAGAATGGAAAGTTTGCGCGTTGGGGGTGTGCCCCAAACTCATCATCTTCTTCAGAGCCTTCTCGGCGTCCTGCATTAGCCTTTTCTTGCAGAAAAAGTGAATCACATTGTTCCAATCATGAACACCAGCATCAACTTCTTGCCCTTCCTTTATTTCCTGCAATAGCTTTGACATCAAATGACCATCCTTGTCCTTTATAGAGTGCTTGAATAACATGTCAATGTCTTGATGCCCATTTCTGGGTATTTTAGCCTCTTTCATTTCCTTGAACAAATCGAGTGCACCAGATGTATCTTTTTCAAGCACCCGGGACTGCATCAAAGCTTTGTAGGAACTCACATCAAACTGAACACCCGCCCTGTGAGCGTCTCTAACTAATGATGATACATCTCCTATTCGATTTTCTTTGTGATATGCTTTTAGAAGGGAATTATATACAGATGGACTAGCTCTAACTCCGGCCAAACGCATTTCATCAAGAAGATCATGTGCCTGATCTAACCAACCAAGGGAAATGCATGAATTGATGGTGTGAAAAAGAATTGAATTATCAGCAGAGAGGGGGGAATCTTCTTTCTCTGCCTTAAGTAAAAATTCAACTAAATCCTTCATTTTACCAGAATTCAAGAAAGCTCTAACTAGTTTCACATAAGTTGTCTCTGTTGGCCGAAGAATACCTCTTTCAGTAGTAATCAATTCAACTTGCCCCTCCAACTTCACAACCATGCTATCGAGTAATTGTCGAGTCTCAACTTCAAGTCTCATATGCTTTTTGTCGCAGCAGAAGTCTTCATAGCATAAGAAGTGTATTTGATTCTTTAATGGACTTTTGGGCTCATCAGATTTCACATCACTCGTATTCTCGAGAGAAATACAGTCATGAGGAGATGCAGTACCCACTTTATCAGTCTCAAATATTAAATTAGCCACACCAAGAGAATTTCGAGCTTTCTTTGCCTTACGAAGCATTTCAAGAACCATGTTGGAAGCAGAATCTAGATCCCCTAGTTTCAAGTGGCAAGAAAGTAGAATGTTGTAGAACTGTCGGAAGTGACTATCACTTGCATTAGGAACTTCTTCAATTTGTCTCCAAAGCTTTTTCAAATCCTCTCTTCGACCATTTCTTTCATATACATGAGCCATGCTGATCAACAATATCACATCAGTTTTCACTTTTATCCGAGGAATCATGTCAAGCAGCTGCTCTGCTTTCCTAGTGGTTCCAAACAGGAGACACCCCACCAAAACAATGTTAAAAGCAATTGCATTAGGCTTCATAAGAATCAAAGGCTCGTCGCACTTCTTCCGAGGATCCACTCTCCCATCTTGAAACAAGTAACCTATCTCAAGAACCAACTCAGCAGCTAGGTACACTCCAGATGAGTTGTTTGGCATATAGGCTATAATTGCGGTCCAAACTGCCACAGGAGGATAAAATTCCATTTCAATGAGTTTTCTCAAAAGAGTGGACGCATGAATAGGTAGTCCACATTTAGCAAGGCCCAAAGAGAGATATAGGAGAGTCTGCTTATCAAATAGCAAATGCTTGTGCTCTTCAAAAGCTTTCTCTACCAATCCATAAGCTTTTTCAAGCCACTCAACGTCTGAACTCTCTGTTAATCCAGCAATCAACTTACACACAACTGATTTTCGAGCAAAACCTTCGACTCGCATGTTCTTCTCATGCAAATCCCAAGCTTCATTAAGTCTACGCTCATTAATTGCAGTCTCTAACTCCTCATTAAGCTTACCTGTGTCTCGAGCCTGGACTAAAATCGTCCCAGTCTTAGTTGAGAAATTCTGTGAAAATTGTTCAAATCCAATGCCATGGTGAATCCTAAAGACACAATTTTGGATATTTAGGTATGTCAAAAACTTATGTCCCCTCACAGAAATGCAGCAACAATTGGATATTCTACCAAGAAAGCTCTGCAAAACGTAATTAGAAGCAGCCTTAATACTCTGCTTTCTTGCAAGCAACATTTTTATTCGAAAAGGCTAACACTGGCCAACAATACTCATGTTAGTTAAATGACTGTAGTAGGCTGATATCTGCACATATGAGAGAAGAATTTATCAACAAATTTGGTGAAAGGTGAAAGAAAATGAAATGCTCACATAAAACCATTTTCAAGAAATACAACAGTCAGCGAAAACTAAAATCTATAACAAAAAAGGATTAACATTTTCGTATGATTGGATGTTCAAAAATTCAAGAACTAAGAAGCAAATCGTAAAATAAACAAGAAATCCAACACTTGGAAAATCTAAGAGACAATCCAAATTAAATCAAAAGCATAAAACCAAAACCTAATATAAGCAAATATACCAATAATGAAAAAATTAAACAGGAGACTATCACGATGCAGAATTGCTTCAAGGTAGAATCGCTAAAGTTATCAACCAACTACCTCATGAAAATGCCGTCGGAGAGGAATATATATACAGCACACCGGCCGGCAGCCGCATCGAGCAGAGATGAGCTAGAGAAGACAGCAGAAAATGGGCATGGAGAAGAGGACATCGACGCCAACCGGTAGTACAAAGCAAAACTGGATATCGTCTGACGGAGAAGAGGACAAGAAAGGTATTTCACATCTGTAAAACCTGCCGCCCAAAATGGGCGGATTATTAAACCCATACGAACTTCATTTTTCTTATCAAGATCGAATTAGGGTTTATCTTTCAAAGTAAACTACGAATTGCGTGGAATAACATGTCTTAATCTACATTAATCTACGGATTACGTGGAATAACGTGTCGATTAATTTTGTAAGGAGTTGTGGACTTTAATGATTAATTAATGCTCATTTTTGTCTACCTCTTCCTCTTGATGAGAGAGAATGCAGTAAATTTGAGTTGGCAAAAGTTATGATACTACATTTTAGTGTTGTGTTGTTTATTATGAAAATTTTGCTTTATTATTGATCAGGTTTATTGATATTTGGGTAGCATATTTCTTAAGTAAAAAAGTGTATCAAGTGTTCCATCCATCTCATAACGTTTCCTTTTTATTGTTTGGATTAATTTTGTTGAATTTAGAGAATATTATAATATTTTTAGATTATAAAAATATAAAATAATAATATATGTGTGAAAATAAGTAACAAAAAATTAAAGTAAAATTTTGAGTTATTATATAAATAATGGTTTTTTTTAGGAGTGAAGGATTTTGTGAGAGAAATAAACGAAGAAAGTGTGAAGGACTTTTGGGATGGAGGGACTATATTATAGGGTAATGGAGATAATAAATTTTAAAATTAATATACTTTAAATTTTATTTTGGAACAAATTTTGTTGAGATACATGGAGTAATAAGTTAATACACTTTTATCTGAAAAAAATGAATTGAGATTGAGATATAGTGTTGAGAATTTTATCCTTTACATTTTTTTTCTTTAGTTATACTACTAGGCAGGTGGCACCTCACTTTGTGACATGCTAGCCCTATCTTACGTGGAAAATGGTTGTGTGTATGGATGCTATTCAGTCAAACATTTGCAAAGTTTTTGTCAAACTAAAGCTAGCTTCACATCCCACTCCAACACCCGAAATTGTTTATGTGTTGTGGAAATGTAGTGTTTCCTCCGTCTCATAAAAGTTGACGCACTTTCCTTTTTAGTTTGTCCCATAAAAGTTGGCACATTTCCTTTTTAGTACATAGGACCCACATAAAAACAATTAATTTATTCTCATGTGACCCACATACACCTCTAATACAACTTTCCACTACGCATTAAATATTGCTTCTCTCACTTCACTGTACATAAAATTATTATATTCCTTAATCTCTGTGCTAAAAATAATGTGTTAACTTCTCCGGGACGGAGGGAGTACAAGGCAAATCATTCACTATGAAACAACCTCCAAATTTAAAATGACTATCCTAAGTAAATCCCTAGCCAATCTTAATAACTGACGCACACAATGAAAAGCTCCCATGTGAAAACCAGCTTAGAATGGCCTTCATTTAGAGTAGCAAAGTGAGAAACTATTACAGCTGCATAGATGGCCTTGGGCTAACTTCTGGAGCTGTCAATTTCTATCTCAGTAAACTCCTAAAGGAAAACGTGAAATTTAAGTAAGATGAAACTTCTAGTTTTCACAAAGACAATCAAGTACAATACCAACCATTCTCTTTGAATAAAAACACAAAAAAGTCTATATTTATAAGATATAAGTTGTTAAACAAGGTGCCTAATGAAAATTTCTATATATGATCAAAATCCACAAATATCAAAGCAAATTCATACATCACAACAGAATCTAATGTGTTATGAAAATTAAACCCTTAAAGGTAGTATATATAACAATAAAATATTTAGTAGATTTATATGCATTGTATAACAAAGTAAGCAATCCCTGCAACAACGAGCTGGACACCAAGGCAAGCCATAGTTATGAGCTCGTAAGGATTATTTCTCTCCATTTGATTTCACATCTAATTGCTTAAAACTTTTGTCTAATCCTTAGGAGTGCCCTCCAAAGCTGGGATACTTTTTTTTCCTTTTTTTGGTATCATTCATTAATTTATGTCTCTGAATATTTTGCATTTTGGCAATTGATTTGTGTAATGTTTACCGGTGACCTCATCAAAATCAATTACTTCACATGGCATAGAAGAAACTATGCATATAGATAGCACATCACCAGGAGTTGAAGTACACAATATAGCAAGTATAATTAAACAATTATAGCAAGCAAAAATTGATTGGGATTATGTCGTTTGTCACTATCTGCATATATAAATTACTATTAGAATGTCATGGCATGACAAGTATTCTAACATATGCACCTCAAATTAAAATTTATGGTCATGGGCAATAATTCTAATCTACCTAACAAAAAGCAAAGCACAACCCAAGTAAAAAACTCGAACCAGACAACAACAATTGCCCATATATCTGTTTAAGACTCTACATATTCGTAACACACCAAATGTACACGATTATTGACAATCAAATGGAGAAGCAATCTGTGGTGTGGTGCATATAAAACAACAATTATTAAAACGCAAAACAACACAAAATCGTTTGTTATGCCAAATATAAGGCGAACAAAGTAAACAACTAACTGTAACAACAATTCATTTGCAAAACATGGAAGAAGTTACTCACAAGTACTGAACAATAAAGCCAACCGGAGAAGAAGACGATGGGTTCAGTGCAATAAAATCATTTAATTGGCCAAATGTCAAAGAAAATACCCATGTGTGCTGAAGAACAGGGCGAAACAAGAGCTGATGTGGCAAGTGGATGAGAAGAGCAAAAACGTCAGGGTTTGGCATAGTGCTTGCAGACGCAACGAAATCAATGGGAGAAAACATAATTAGTTACTACCTTGAATTAAAGGAATTGATTGGAAGCAAAATGATATGTAGAAAGAGCAACTTACTAAGAGTAATACAGAGAGAAGCATTGAAGTGAATACATGTTTCGTCTCTTAGACACATCGAAAGAGAGAGCCCGATGGGCATACCATTTTTGGTCACGTAGAGGGGGAGACAGAAAGCTTGGCAAGCAGTTATAACATTCCTCTTTATATATAATTTAGTATAGATGTCAGATGCATAAACACATCAGGAAAATTAGGCCAAACATAAGAGATCACATACATACACAGACCGTGTATTCAGAATCTTCGGTGACCAATCTATCTCCATAGTATGAAGCTATGTGTTCCAGCTTTAGCCTAGGTTAAATATAAATGCAGGGTCTGAAGTAGTTTTGCTTTGAACTCTCACCATTGTTATCTACAGATGGTGAGTTCTTATGGTGTGGTCTTCCTCTAGTTCAGAAGGGGTACAACCATGTTAAATTTTCAATTGGGAGTGCAATACTTTTTTCAATTATTACTAAATTTTGTACTTATTCATTAGGAAATGAATAAGGCAGATAACAGTAACTGAGAGGGAAAAACTTAAAGCCAATCGAAAATCAGTCTGACTCAAACGTACAGACTGTTCGACCTAAATTAGAAAAGGGGTATTACAGCACAAAAGATCTACGAGTAATAATAAGTTCTCTCAGCTTTGTACATCCACAACACATTCATCGAACTTAAAGACCACATATAACACATCAATTCAGCAAATTAAGATAAACAAAGCAAAATCAATTGATTGGCCAAATACAGGAGGTTAATCGAGAGCAGTTTAAAAAAAAAAAAAAATCAAGCGCTAGGGCTCGGCATGGACGGAATCAGAAGAATCATAACGTAATTAGAGTTCTTATCTTAAAATCAGGTACCTGAACAGTGTGAAGACAAAAACCTAGAACAGCACGCCTGAAAAAACAAACAGACATTAGGCATTCAAAATCTCAAAATCTAGATTAAGTGTGGCTAATTAAAAAGAGATTCCAAAAATTAACTCACCAAATTAGAACAAAGAAGAAGGTAGAGAAGCTAATTTGACGACCGCGGATTTGGCGACAGACGGAAGAATGGTGTCGTGCGCGAATGAGAGTGAGGAGTGATATGGGGGATAAACCCGATTCTCACTTCTAAAAAGTTCACGCATGTCTTAGACACCGGGGTGGTGAAACACGCGTCATTAAAGGCAACCGAGAACCGGATAGAAACTGGCCAATTTAGAACTTTTGCCTCTTTATATACAGTAAAGTAAATAGATTCAAGGAGAAGGGATAAAGAATAATTGTTTCTTGAGCTTATAATACAAGCAAAACGAGGAAGTGAGAAAAGACCGATATTCCAGAATGCCTCATGATACCAAACATCAATCATAAGTCAAACAAATCACATTTAATAATCTCATTTTTTCATAAAACCAAACATCAATCATAAGTCAAATAAATCACATTATAAACAACTCATTTATATCTCATACTAGCAAACTACCTCTAAGATAAAAAGGTATTATGAGGGTAAGTATTATGTATGTTGATATAAGTAGGTAATATGAAAAAATGAATTTGTTTGATAGAATGAAAAAAAATTAAGATTAATATTGTGAGGGTTCTGGTAGATAGTAGTAATATTATGTATAAAGTGTAATATTACTTATATACCCTCATTAAATTTGTGTATTGTCAATTATATCCTTTTCTAATATAATTAAAGATAATATGACAAAAATATTATTTAAATTATTTTGTTTTCTTTACTGCATAAAATTTAAATTTACAAAATGAGAAGCACTAGGGTGGAACCGGTCCCATGAATATTTCATGGAACCAGATCCCAAATCACATCCATATAAAATTTCGCGGGTCATCATTAACGATTTTTGGAAAGAGCATGGGCTGCATAAAGAACACGCCACGTGTCCAACCTAAACGAAAGCACCCCTCCACAGTCTGCTCAGCTTTTCTTTACGTTTCTCCTTTTTCACGCTAATAGATGCATATCACTCTCTATCCTCTTCTTTTGCACTAATAAAAGTTATAGGCAGGGTAGATATAGGTAGGACAGCTACGTTCAGAATTAAGACACACTCTCTCTCCCACTATTGTAGTCAAATCATCTTTATTGATGGAATGTTTATTTTAATAAAAAAAAAATCTATTTTAAAATTACATAATGTGCATAGTCAATAAAAACTTAAGACTCTCTCTACCACTATTAAGTCAAATCATCTTTAATGATGAAATGTTTATTTTAATAAAGAAAATCTTTTTTTAAAATAAGGTAATGTACATGGTCTAAATTATGTTTTCAATTTTTTAATGAATTGGGTTGATTCATAATATTAAGTTTTATACTGATATATATTGTATTCTTGAATTTTCTTATTTGACATTATTAAAATGATTTTTTTCTCTTATTACTGCACTCTATAATTTAAAAAAAATAAATTAGAGTCTCAAATCAAGATGTAATCTAATTATTATAAAGAGTAACTCAATTCATTATAAAGAGCAATCCAATTAATTATAAAGAGTAATCCAATTAATTATAAAAAAAGAATCTTAATTTTTAGAAAATCAAAGTTTCAAATTAAAGAGTAACTCAAATCATTATAAAGAGTAATCTAAATTAATAGAAAAAAGTAACCTAAAATTGTTGATCAAACAGAATAATATATTAACAAATCAACATGAAAATTAATACAAATATTTGTTCATAGTAACCTAGTTAATTCATTTTAAAGAGTAACCTAATTATAAAAAGTAATCCAAAAACTTGTTCATAATAACATAATTTTTTCTAAAGAGTAACATAATTCATTCTAAAGAGTAAACTAATTAATAAAAAAGAGTAACATATGAATAAATAATAAAATTAATAATAAAATTTTCAAGACTAAATTAATATGATTCTGAAATGCCTCAAAAGATTAGTCTTCGCTCTCCCAATGCAACACCTCAATATTTCATAATCTATATTTTCGTAAATTCGACTTTTAAATAAAATTATATAATTTATTTTACTAGTATATTATATCTTTTATAAATATTATATATTTATATATTAATAATATAATATTAATTATAGCACATGTGTATATATGCAAGTGGAAGTTTTGGATAAAAATAAAAGTGACATATGTAGTATATCTTTGGATAAGGATTAAAGTTTTGGATGAGTGTTTGAGCTCCAAGTTTAGTAGTGACGTGAGTCACTTTTTCAACTTTAATTAATTAATAATGTATTTATCTTGGTCTCCAAGTTTTCCCAAAAAATATATATATAGAGAACTTCATTTGACCAATACTCCATACTCATGCAATCCATATTCAATCTCCCACGATTCATTAAGAGAAAAAGAAGGTTTCAGATATTGTTCTAATGTTCTATCATTCAAGCACACCTGCAAGGTGGGGTAACTTTCACTCTTTACCGAATACTACATCTTATGTCATGATTGCTATGTTAAGATATGATATGTGTTACTTATATTTCATGTTATGTGCCATGTGTGTTTTTAGTTCGATGACAAATATTTTTCTGCTAACACTTGTACGGGGTGACGACTCGGTGCACATATATCAATTAACGCAAGTTACTGGCTACGTCGGTTCAGCACTAAAATATATTTCAAAGTATGCTAACACTGGGGTGACGACCTGGTGCGCACAGATCAACTAACACAAGTTATCAGATGACGGTTCAGTCTAAAATATTTTCAATGAGTTATCGAACGACAATATGCAAAAATAATTTATTAAAATTGACATATGTTACATCTTATGGTATATTTGGCATACACATTTATTTTTAACTATGCAATCAATTTTAGTTAACCCACTGAGTGTATTTCAAACACTCACCCCTTCCACTCCAAACCCTTTTCAGGTTGAGGCTTCGACGGCGTACCGGGGGCGGATGCGTAACGTTAGAGCTTTTTAATTAATGCGCTGCGTGAAAGATTTTTATATAATTTCTAATGATATACTCCCTCCGTCCCAAAATTGATTGCACACTTTTTACATTTATCTGTCCCAAAATAGATTGCACATTTCCAAAAAAGGAAATATCACATCAATACACACCCCTAAAAGTTCATCTTAATTACAACTTTACCACACTCACCTAACAAACATAACATACTTTATAATTTATTTATTATCTAAAAATACCACAATACCCCTAAAAGTCAACATTTTTAAACTACATATCTACAGTAACAATGCAATCAATTTGGGACGGAGGGAGTACTTTTGTATAATTTTCACTTTATGATATTTTATTAATTTTATTTTATAGTTCACGCCCAAGGTTAATATTGTCAAAGAATTGCGAATAAATCTCTCTTTCTATTTATTGAAAATTGGGGCGTGCCACCCAACGTCCACTCCCACATTGCCCTGCTCATCTCCCCCTACAACCAAAGTTCGTTAAGTAATCAGTTCACAAACTGTAGAAATAACCACAAAAATAGTGTCATATACGACTTACATCCACCTTAAAAACATGTAGATAAATACCTCCAATTAATACCTCAGTCTAACAAAAACCTTTAATCAGAACTCTCCAGCAGACAACACAGAGGATATAAATAATAACAAAATACTTGTGAATTTTAAATGGTGGCAAAATACTGAAGAATTTTATCATCAGTCGTAACAACTTGTTAATGTAAATTTCAAGTCAAGAAAGCTGAACATACTCTTGTTCTGAGGAGTGCCACTAACAACCCAAGTATTGGCTACAATAGATGCTTGAATTGAAAATCATTTAGAAAAAAAAACAAAGTTAGAGGAAAATAAAAATGAAATCTTTTGGGTAAAAAAAATTAATTCTCAAAGGCAATCCAAAAGCTTTGGGGTTAATGAACTGAATAACAACATCCTCCTTGAAAATATTGACTTCCTCAATTGCAGGTATGGCATTCACTCCTATTCTTTTCAAGGTACTCTGAAGCCTCTTGTCATTTGTTGTGGTTGTCTTGTGTACGGCTTTGCAACAACTTCAGAAATGGCCAATGATGGAACTACGTGGTGTACTCAGAATGTCGTCATTATGCCACCGTAATCCCCTCTTCTACTACTCCCTCCACAGCTGCCGGCGGAGGAGCAACGCTTGAGGTGGTTGTGGGGCGGCTGAAAAGAGGATGGAGAAAAAGCAGCAGTGTGTGGCGCTGCAGAAAATAGACACAGATGATGATGGAGGCATTGATGAACGTATGTATATGTGTACATGTAGAGAGAGAAAGTGAAGGGAAAAGAAGAGAATTATTAATTCGGGGAGAGGAAAGATGAGAGAGAAGAGTCAGTTAATGGAGAAAGAAAATGGTGAGAGAAAAATAAGGGATCATTAATTGAGATTTAACCCCTGCTTTTGCCTTATTTTAATGATATACCCGTTTAACAATTTAAAATCAAATCCTACAGATTTAAAAAAAAAAAGACGGTTCCAAACTAGTGATTGTCTTACACAATTACAAAACAAATTAATTCCAAATATCTGTACATTATTATATTTTGAAATTATAAATATTTTTTTAATAATATTAATTTAGATAATATAACTATTTTACTTTATTTGAAATCTAACCCAATAAAACATTACAATGATTATATTATTTGGTCATTTAATCATCCTATTATTCACCATCCAACAGTCCACATTTAAAATGATAATTGCTGATAAAATCCATAGTTCAATTACTATTCAAAAAATACACATTTAAAATGATAAATTACTGATAAAATACATACTTTTAAGAACTGATGATACAAGCCAACAGAAACACAACGAATCATAACTCATGAGATGTGAAATAATGCCAAGCCAACAGAAACACAACGAATCATAATTCTATTATTCATCTTTAATAAAATTATAAATAATCATACCAATTAAAATACCATCTAAAAAGATAAGCGGTTGCATTTGAAAAATAAACTAAATACTCATTTAATCTTGTTAGCTTCCCATTGCTGGTGTTGTAGGCATGCCTTACGTGAAATAATAATACTGAAAGTAGTTCTCGATTTTAATGAAGTCGAACATGTGTTATTTTCTTGAGAAATAGCCTATACCTGACTACATTATCTATGACCACAATTCTCATTGGCAACCCCACTTGTCCATGAAATTGGCCTAAGTAATATCATAATATGAAATCTTATATCTCAATTTCCTAATTAAGCATTGGCTGATAATTATACTTTCATAAAAGACTCAAATTTTAGTAATGAGAACAAACACTCTTTCTAAATTTCCTCATCCATAGCAACAACAGCAATCAACGACAAATTTTAGTAATGAGAACAAACACTCTTTCTAAATTTCCTCATCCATAGCAACAACAGCAATCAACGAGGAAAACTAGCAACAAGAGTGGAATATTCAAGAATGAGCAAGCATTTATATGAAAAAATATATATGTTCACCTAGGATACCATTTGCAGTTTTATCTATCCCCAAATTCACAAAAATAGATTCACCCCAGTAGATAAAACAAAACACACATGCCCATTTATTTCAAAGTTTAGCAATATTAGATAAGAAGTAAAAAAATCTCAAATGTGAACTGGTTAATAACTTAAATGTGTATGCAGTAAAAAACACAAAAAATCGCATCACTTGTAGAGAATTGAAATTAGGCTTCTTCATAGTTCTACTGTCACAGTGACAAATCCTTACTTTATAAGATTTTCTTTATTTCCCTATGTTACTTCAAGCCTCAAACAAAGAATAAGAATATTTCATGCTTGAAACAAAGAATAATAATATTCTTGAAAAATTATCAACAGGTAATGAAAATTCAATGTATCAAGCCTTGATTAAAAAGGAAAAATGCATCGATCATTTTGGTTATTGAATTGGTTTTACCTTTTACTGACATAATTATTAACTCAGTAACTTTTCCTAATCAGTTTTGTTGAAAATAAGCAGTAAAGGGAGCTAAAGAACAATAATTAGCAATGTCTAAATGAAATTTAATGGCAGACGAAGGAGGTGAAAATCAAATTAACTGTTATTTCAAAACCCTAGACCATTTATCAAATCAAAATTTTTTCTTGTTTTAAATCGGATTACATTACTTGATTGGGCGAAAGTTGGGTGGCAGGTGCGGCGCCGCCGAGGAGCGAGGCTGTTGTATCTCAACTTCGTTGAACTACACCTCTCGATCCATCTCAATAATGAGTGGAATGCCAAGTACGATGAAAATGGTGGCAGCGATCGAGGCCGCCTTGCCGATGGCTCTTTATGAGGCTGCAGGAGGTTCCCGTCGGCGGTCGAGCTATTGTCTCTTCAAATGGTGGTATTTTGCCGATGCTCTTCATTCCTTGTCAAACACTCGGAGTCGGAGATATGAGAACCGTCACTCACCAATGCTGCTGAATGAAGGCCGCCAAGTTGCAATTTGGGTGGTCGATTGTTGGGCTCTCTTAAACCCTTTCTTGACTGTTCTTACATTTTCAAAGGTCAGAATAGTAATTTCAATTTATTATATAGACAACTGTTCAAACCCATGTTCCTAATACTACGAATTTGTCAATATAAGCTATGTAAAGCAAACAGTGATTTAGCAACTGGCTGAACGATAGTAACGGGCCCTTCCCTTTCCTAATATCTACTACCAAACACTGTAAATGGCACTACAATACATATGAAAGACCATAATATGGCATACCAAATGAGGCCTAGTTGTATTTTAATCCCAACTTCCAAAATTTGGCTTAAAAAAAATAACCTCTCACATACTTTGCAAATAGCGCCAAGGGGTTCCCGAGTGGATGACGTTGGAAATTTATCACTGATTGACTTGTTTTTCTCTTCTTCTTTTTTTTTTTATCATTAGAGCATCTCCAAGAAGCTCTTTAAATTTTAGGGAGTATTTTCACAATATAAAGAGAATTTTTAATTTTAAAGAATTATATTTTTGTTATACTCCAACAAACTCTTTATATTTTCATTTCCAATATACATTTATTACATATTTTTTCTTTTAATTTATTGAAAACTATTTTATTTGAACTAAAACACACAATAAATAAAATAGATAATATTTAATGCATTTTAAGTTTAAAGAGTGGATTTGACTTTTCAAATTTGAAGAGTGAAAATTATTTGTATGTAAATTTAATTATTAAAATAGAAAGTGTGATGAAGCTCATTTCTCTCTTCTCTTTTCCTACGTTTTCTCCAAATCGAGTGAGAGTACGTCGGCGAAATGAAGGAGATGGAATGGAGGCCCCTCGCGTTGTACCAGTGGGAGTACCTCTTTAGATGCTTCGATTTGGCTCCTAACCATCCTAACAACACCACTGCCACCTCCGGTCGTTGATCTGCCGCGATACTGCTGGCGTTTGTTTTGGTCGATTACGAGGATAAATTCCAGCGGGCGGATGAGTGATTATTGCCGCCGTAAAACCGGCACCGAGAACGGAAAATGGGGGGCAAATTGATTGTGGGAACGGAGGGATGAGAGGGAGGAAAAGGGATTATGGGAATCGAACGACAGTGGAGTGAGAAGACGAGAAATGAGTAGGACAAGCAGAGTAGTGAAGGGTTAGCGGATAAAAGTCTTCCTGAAATCAAATTGCGGCAGTGGTGATTTGTTTTGGTAGATGTGAAAATATGCTGTGGATTGTGAGCAGCTTTGCCCTCAACTTTGCAATTTTTCTCGGGTAATCATTCATGGAGGAAAATAAATATTAAATTGAGGATATAGATTGCTTTGTTGGTGGAAGGAGGATTAATACATGACATTGATTGTTAGGAAGGAAAGTGGGGAAGGAGTGATATCTAGGAGAGATGATGCAGAGTGATATCGAGGGGAGAGAGATGATACAGAGTAAAAAGAGGAGAGAGAACATAGTGGTTTAATTTAAAAAAAAAACGGCGTCGTTTCTTCGCTGTTGGCAGTAAAAATTGTCACATCATCCCATTTGGGCAGCATCTTGCTGACAGTGGGTGCGATTTGCTGTGTGAAAGGTTGCATTTTGTTTTGCCAAATTTAAAATATTGGGATTAAAATGCAGGTGAATTTTTTTTGACGCAATTAACCATTTGTTTTTTCATCTCTATCAAATGATTAAACGACAAAATGAGGCTATATTTATACTCCCTCCGTTTCGTTTTAATGTTTACGTTTGTTTTTTTGCACGTTGATTAAGGAGTATAATATTTTAATAGATAGTGGGTGAAAATATATAATATTTAATGTAAAGTGGGTAAGTGTATTAATGTTGGATGATATATTAATTGTTTTAGGTGAGTCCCATGTTTCAAAAAATAAAACGTAAACATTGAAATGAGACGTGCAAAATAGAAACATAAAAAATTAAAACGGAACAGAGGGAATATATCATTAATAAAAAAGTTTGCAGCAGCAAGTATAACAAAAAAAAAATTAACATGAGATCTGATGCTATTGTTGCATATGAAGCACATTTAAGTGTTAATATTACTTGCCGTTTAACTATAATATCATGATTTAATTCCATGCATAACATTAAAAGCTGAAACACAGAAAGTTAGACATCCTTTATCTCCCCTTCCATGCTTTTTTCAATGACGTTTCATCTCTTACTACAAAATTACCGACACACAGCAGCGCGTTTATTTCCACGTGCACTGTGTTATGGTAAACACAATGTATACGAGCGAGCTTTAACTCTCAATTGTGAAGAGGATTGGGTCCATCCGGAACTAGCCTCTTCTCACCACCGTATCTAGGCACAATCTTGTCACCAAAACCACCATATTCTGGTGGTGAAAGTTGACGAAGAAGGTGGCAACACGGTGGATAATACTCGGTAACAGTTTCCAGTAGTTTTAGGTTTGAACAATCACCATTTGCTGCTAAAACCAGGATAATGATGAAGACTGCAACCGAGGAACTGGAGAGAGTAGTGGCAACAACGGTTGACTCTGAGCTCTTCATTCAGATTGATGCAATAGAAACAGAGCAGACAAGCAAATAACAATAATTTGAAATACGAAGTAGAACAAGGAGGGAATGAGGGTGATGAAGAAGATGAAAATGAGGAATGGGGTATTTAAAATTGAAATAAGTGAACCATGATCCATAGTACTCTCAACACCATAAATGCTACTGCAGTCTTTTATTAAAAAAGGAGAGGGGGTGGGGGTGGGGTGGTGCATGAATGTACATAAATGTAGACTTGAAGATAGGATTGCCACTGAAATGCAACCCTTATTGCATCCAACATTCAACTAAATACTTCTCCACATATGATGATAATTAACTGCTTTGCCAAAACACTTTATGGAGGTCTTACATATGCATGGTAGTTATCAGTGTTCTAAAAAAGTACTCAACATTCAAAGATGATGATGATGAATGAAATGTATATAATATGAATACACTCTCTCGTGTGTGATCGTTTCACATGACACGTGCATAGAAAAGTGATCCATTATTCAAAATGAAAAAAGAGACTAGTTAGAAGTACTAAAATGTATATTAATATATTCTGGTAAAACATAATAAGAGATTGAAACATAACATTGCCAACGGAGCCCAATGAACTCAGTGAACTGATAATCATCATCAATGCATAAGAAAAGTTGTATTGTATATAACATCATCATCAATTTAGTTTACCGGAAAGTGTGCAAGAAAAATATGAAAATTTTACATGAGAGATTCAAATGTGCCCAGCCATAGAGCAGTTGGATCCAATATTCTACTTCCCAAGCAAACGACGTGTGCGTTGATTAGCACCTTTCACTCGGAAGTTTAGTTCTTCCACATCATCATCGACATGATCCAAAGCTTTATTCTGCCTGCAATGGTTTGAAAAGTGGATATGAATAAATTAATTAGTATTTCTTGAGATTTGATCTGATTTCATTAAGGTTTCACAACTGAAAAAAGAAAATAACAAACCTTTCAATTTCTGATCCCATGTCAATAGCCATACCCTTTAGCTCCCCCAAGATATTACTCAAATCTGTAAGAGCATCGTCTTGTTTCGACTTTTCCACCTGTAATAATCCATGCAATTTAAGTGAGTTGTGCATGAGTGTGCAAATAGCCTTAACAAAATGCAGGAAACACGTAGCATAATGCTTGAATTAAGACATACCTCAACTTTCTGCAATGCATCTGTGGATTCAGGAAGTGTTTTACGTGTGTGTGATGGCCTATCCTTTGAGGCAGAAGACAACCCCAGTTTCTCTCTCTGCTCCAAGTGGTTACCCTTTCTTTGTACTGGATCATCTGTAAAACCATCAAAGTATTAAAATGGGAAATTTTGGCAAGAAAGCTACATGGAAATCCCGACATATACCAACTGTCTGTATTAGCTAAAGATGAGCCTGGAAGGGGGAAACTGACAAAGTACCTCTAGTAATAACCGGGCCTGATATTGGGCGATTCTTCTTAGGCTTCCATGTCTTGGAGAAAATACCCCCGAGACTTCCCAAAAGCTTCTCCCCCTACAATCCAATAGCAAATAATTTAAGACCATTTAAGAACGAGCAAATAAAGATGTAGCATTTTCAACATCAAGTACCATAATCACAAACTAATATGAAAAGAACAATGAGGTTATTAGGTCATAAATATATCCCATTGACATTTGAACCACAAAGTTTTGAAAAGTTTACATCCACAAGGGATGAATCAGGAATCATATGATAAATTGATGTTCACCAAAACTACTGAAATGAAGTAGAAAATGGAGAGATTTTTCCTTCTTTAAGTTTATTCACAAACACAAACTCCCACATCCATTTTTGATCAATCTGTCCTAATATGTATCAAAATAATTCCTTGAAGACATAGTAAAACTGAAAATGCCTCAAGCCTCTCCTAAGTATAGATGAATAGACAGATATAAGTAGAAAATAGCTGATAAGCACATACCCTACTAAGGTCGTGGTCAATCTCAGCAGCAACCATGTGAGTTCGGGTAATTTGCTCTCCTTGTTGATGCAAAGTAACCAAAGTTTTAGTGGCATCTTCTCTCATGTCTTCAGCAATCTTGAGGCAACCATTAACAGCTTTGGTAGTTTCCTCTGCCTTATATACAGCATATTCTTCCAAATCCTCTACAGTTTGATTCTGTAGGCCTCCAGAGTCACGGAAATCATTCTTGTATTTGTTTCTTGCAGATGAATTGAAAAGGCTTTGAGATGATGAGGTCTTTTTAATGTCATCATCATCATCAAAAGGATTTGTGCTCAAATCTGGGGTCACAAGAGATGGATCTGATGATGCTCTTCCAGAAGATTTAAGAGTATTTTTATGATCAAACTCATCACCCGATTCAAAAGGATTAGTATGTCCGTTATGGGGTAATTCAGTGTCAGCGGACTTGTGTTTTGAAAACCTATGTAGGGGAGATTTCTTATGCCCAAACATTTCGAAGGAAAAACGAACACCGGATCAAATTAGACTGTGTACTACTGCAGGCTCTTGCCTTTCAACCAACAAAGATACTAGAAGAATTTCAGCAAGACCTGAAAGTAAAAGAAACAAATTGTGTTCCATAAGAGCTTGCTCACTATTAACAAATACAGAATGAAAATCCACTTTTTTGCAGAAGATGAAGATACAATCACATAAAGCCATAGAGACAAAGATAGATAGATGGGGGGAGTGGGAGAGAGAGAGAACACCGAAACAGAAAGTCTCATCACAAAGGTAATAACAAGATTATCAGGAAATAAAACATCTAGATGATACTTTTCTTGATCAATATTCAGAAACTAGGAACTAAAAAGCATCTGATCTTTGCAGTTTTACATATCTCAAAAAGCTTTCTTTCCTCCTTCCCTTTTCACTTTATCCCTTTTACAACTGATTCAACAATAAAAATACTAAGGGAGATACATACCCACAAACACAAGATTTGGTAAAACGTAGCCCAACAAGAAACCAAAGAAAAAGGAAAAAGATTTCTCAATCTAACAATCCAAAGTCAAATGTAGACACAATCCCTTCAAGAAGATTCAAACCCCATTCGATATTATCTAGAAGGCCAACTATCTCTACCCCCTGGAACTAAAAGTCAAGAGTCAATCTGCATCAAAAATAACTGCATAACAGCAAATTAACTGAAAAATCAAACCATCTCCACCTTAAGCAAGAAACCAATTCTGATCAAACGGTAAAATTAACAAGTAGACCAACGAAAAACACAAATATTAAAGATGTAAACTGTAATTCAACCCAGAATCATAAAAACAAAGTGATTCAAATTGAGAAACAAACCCGAATTCTCAAGAAAATGGTGGGATAATCTAGTTCTAGAAAAATAAAGAGGTTCTTTTTCCCCAAAAAAGAAAAAAATTAAGGAGGGAAAATCTTCAGAGGAACAAGAGAGAGAATTTATTTTTGAAGTGGATTAAGTTAAGGAAGACGATGGTTAACAAGTATAAATAATAACGAGTAAATGAAATTTTTTGTCAAGAGAATTGGTAAGAGGGGGCTGAAACAGGCAAGAAACTGCAGTTTGTAGAAAAATTCAAAAACTCGCTTGTGACTTTTTTATTTATTTATTTAAAAAATTGTTTTAATTTATTATTAATTAATTAATTAATCGATAAGTTTCAGTTTATCTCCTTCATGCGGTCTCTTAGAAGTCTTGGTCAATGAAAATGTCTTGCAAATATTTTTAGTTTTACATTAATTCTTTTTCTTAAAAATCCCAAAATATCAATCTGGTAAAATGAGGGCAAATAATTTTATTTTATGAAATAATTTTCAGCCTAATGGGATCAGACAATGTCATATTTACGTCACAAAATATTACACAAATTATTACGCATTATAAAGGTAATAATTTATCATTTAAAAAAAATTACACGGACACTCCCTTAAAAAATTGGATTATAGGACAAGTTAATCGAAGTAATGTATACTCCCTCTGTCCCAAGCTAAGAGGATCATTTTACCATTTTGGTCGTTCCACCTAAAGAGTCTCATTTCCTTTTTTGGACACATGAGACCTACCCACACCCACTAATACAATTAAAACATGGGCCCCCACATCCACTAATACAATTATCCACTACACATTAAATAATAATACTCTTTAATCCACGTGCCCAAAACAAATGAGACTCTTAAGTTAGGACGGAGGGAGTATTTATTGATAATGAAAGTATACGAGTACACATTCCTGCGTAATACTGGGATGAATTAGTATAACCTATTAAAAAATATAATTAAAGATGATATTTAATTTATAGATATGAATAATAATAATGATAATAATAAAAATAAAATAAAAGTAGTAATACTAACCAATCAAAAAATATAATTAAAGGTTGTATTTAACTTGAAGATATACATGATTAATAATAATAATAATAAGAATAAGTTGGATATATTTTGTGGATTATCTATTCCTAACTAATCAAAAAATATAATTAAAGTAATATATAATTTATAGATATACATAATTTAAAAATATACATGTAAAAAATAATAATGATAATAAAATTAAAAGTAGAAAGATTATATATGTGATATTAAAACAAAAAAAATAAAAAAATATACTACAATTAACCACGTCGAGACACCTCATACTTTAAAAAAGTTATTTATAGCAGCATATTCGTAATTAGTATATATAAGATTGGTAGTGATATTATAATACACAGATATCATACTTTAATGCATCATAAATGAAGTTAAATTATTAAAAAGCATATTTTATTTATATAACAACTATTCTTTAATAATTGATCGATCTGTCTCACACCCGCTCTATCTAATATAATGTAAAATAAAATTTTACAAACTTTACAAAATAAGCTTCAAATTAAATAAGAGTAGCCATTTATGAATTCATGATGTCACCTCTAAATTAAAGTAAAAAATAAAGGATAAATATAAATGGATAAAAATAAGCTTCAAATTAAATAAGAGTAGCCATTTATAGTTAATAAAGGGAGAGTTGTTACGGCAAGTTTTGAATAATTAAAATTTTTCAAAGACTAAATTACTCTTTTAACATATAAGGTAGTATATTAATTATAATTTAAAGTAAGAATCTATTATATTAGTTGAACAAGATGCATTAATTATTTTACTTTTCTTATAAAATAATATTAATTATAATATAAATATTAATCTATATCTAATTTATTATTATTAATTAAACAAAATTATATATATATATATATATATATATATATATATATATATATATATTAGTATTTAAAATATATATGGGCTTATAATTATTAGTAAATAATTATATTTATAATTTTAATAATTAAATTCTTCATTAGTATAAATCTCGCGTATTATGCGGATTTTTTAGTTATAATTTAAATATATATATATATATATATATATATATATATATATATATATATATATATATATATATATATATATATATATATATATATATATAGTCTATAAATATTTATAAATGTTAAATAATTAATTTAAGAAAAATTCAGTATATTATTAAATAAAATTTTAGTTAATAGTAAATACTCTTAATAATTAATAAAACTGAGAAATTAAAAGAAAATTTATAATTAACTTAGTAAGAATTTTTAAAAAAAAAAGTGAATATGACAATTAAAAAAATTATTAAAGAACTAAAAGAAAAATAAATAAATTTAATATTATTAATAAAAAAAAAATTATAATAAATGTATTATATACATTAATCAAACTAAATAAAAATAAATATATATCTTTATCTACATTAATTTTTAATTAATAACTAAAATATACTAATAGACAATAATTGTGGGGATTCAACATGAAATAAAAAATATAAAAAAATATTCTTATTGTTCATATTTATAAAATGTGTAATATAACATAAAAATAAAAAACTCTTACACCTAAAAAAAATAAATAAAAACTTAACATGTTAAAAATATACCATTTCTACATAAAAACAATAAAATTATTACATGTAACATAATAAATAAAGATTAAAAAAAATCTCACAACAATAATAAGAGAAAAAAAATTAAGTTTTCATGAAAAATAAAATTAATTAATTAAATAAATAAATTGCATACAGTAATAAATTCTTTAAAACCGAAAAAAACCTAGGAAAAAATTTCTGTTGAGAGTAAATAAATAGACGTAGGAGAAAAAAATTTCCTTGGTAATCCATTGATAATTACCAACGGATTGAATTCCCTTAGTAAAATAGAGAATAAATCTGTTGATATTTCGTTGCTAAAAGAAAAAGTCATTTTTATTGCTAATCTGCCGGTAATTACCAACAGATTGAATTCCATTAGTAAATTTCATTGTTAAAAAATATTTTTTTTGTAGTGTAAATCGTCCATGCCTTTTTTTATAAATAATTATTAATTAAAATTAATTTTAAATACTCCTATAATATATATATATATATATATATATATATATATAATTTAATAAATCGTCCATGCCTTTTTTTATTTTTGAATAAATAATTATTCCTTAAAATTAATTTTAAATATATATATATATATAATATAAAAGAAACAAAAAGAATAAAAATAGTAATAATAAGATAGATATTCAAATAATCTAAATTAGTTATAGTTTATTTATAGTAGAAAATTAATTAACCTAATTAATAAACTCAAATAACCTTAATAGTAAGTACTATATAATAGTAATTGGACTTTGATAAAATGCTATTGTTCCGAATCAAATTGATCCAAATAGCAATGTCCAAAAATAAATGGAGTTAAGTCCCATAATTAGATACATTCATTGTTGTCTATTGTGGACAGTTTTTCGTCTCTATCACAATATAAATGGATGAAAATGTTTGCTCTAAATTGCAAACAACTTGTTTAATACTAAAAACAAGAATTTAATTTGAATTGTGCAATTTGAATGAGACGCCCAATATAGTAAAATTGTGTTATTTGGGTGGGATAAAGGGAGAAAGACATAAGATATGAAAATTTAATACTAAAAAAAGAGATTTAATTTCTTCATCAGATAACATATCAATTTATTAAAAAAATGCTAGTATGTTACATTAGGATAGCTCATAATAATAGTTCTATTTCATTCCGCCAAGAAATATAAAATTATTTTTTATATAAATTATTAATAAGAATTATTCCTTTTTCTCTATAATATAGTTGCAGGTACTTTGAATAGGGTCAAAAGGAACAAAACAATGAAAGTAAAGGGTTTATATAATTTCATAATTAGAAATTATAATAAATAAAATAAAATTAGTTCACAGTGGAGGAGAGGTCAGGTTTCACAAGTCAACAGCCAACAAGTGCGACCATTTCTCACACTGTAATAATGCCTGCTACATATTAAATTAAATAACTTATTAAATAAGACAGGATGTTTTAGCATTTTAAGTAAAAAAAAAATTATAGTACATAATTAAGGGATACCTATGGTAGAATAATTGTGTACAAACATATCATCTTATAAATAAGAATTGTGTACAGTAAGCCATTAGATTTGCTCCTGCAAAATTGTACAAGAATTGTTGTCTTTGTTGGCTTGGAATTCAAAGTGCACTAGCAAATAACCCAATAGATACGCTATTACAGTTTGGCAATTTGTTCCAAGACAAAGTTAAGAATAAACTTGCTTGCAATGTTTGGTTATGTACGACCTGAATCATATGGAGCACGCGTAACAAAATTCTATTTCAAAACAAATATTGGAACAGCTACAAGGTGTTGAATGAAATAAAATCACAAATATGGAGTTGGTGGGTTTGGAAGAAGAAAGGTTTAAAGAGTGATATTGATTTCTCAATTTGGAATAATAACTCTTGGTACTACACTCTTTAGATATGTTTTCATTTTTGCTTACTGATGGGATACTTCTAGTGAGATTCAACATGTATTATGTAAACTTTTTAGGGTAAAACTCTTACTCTCCATAATAAATTTTTCTTTTTTAAAAATAAAATAATCTTATAAATATTGAAATTTGTATGAAATATAACTTTTATTATTATTTATTACTTATTATATAAAAATACTCACATTTTAGAAGCAATTATTATATTTCTTTGATGTATTATCACTTCTGATTAAAAAGAAAGTCACCTTGCTTTTCATTCGAAATTATTATATCTCTTTGACGTATTATCACTTATTAAAAGAAAGTCAATTTTAGGTGTAAAAAGCAAACGTAAACATTAATATATTAAATATTAAAAGTAAAATTGTCTCAACCACATACTATATCTGTTCCGTATTAATGTTTACGTTTGTTTTTTATACGTACATTAAGAGATATAATATTTTGATGTGTAGTGAGGTGAGAGAAATAATATTTAATTTAACGTGTGTAGTTGTATTAGTATTGTGTGTGAATCCAACATGTAATAATTAATTATTTTGTGTGGGCCTAACTTAACAAAAAAATAAACATAAACATTGACGTGGGACAACTCAAAATAAAAAATGTAAATCTTAACGCGAGACGGATCGAGGGACTACATCTTAAATATACTACTTTCTCAGTCAATCAATAAAATACGTTAATTTGCTTTTTTGTGCGTATTATTTTTATACACCATAAAGTAAATAGTTGTATTAGTTATGTGTGTGAATTATGTATGATTCCTTTACTACAAAGAAAAAATGAATATTTTTGTGGTTGACTATGAAAATAATAAAATGTGGATTGAAGAAATATTCAGCAGTCTTTACATTCTTGAGTGTCTTTTTCTTGATGACTTAGCTTCTCAATGCCTTACCATTTTTCTTCAATTCTCGTGTCTTTACAATTATTCAAGAGATTTTAGGATTAAATGCAATTTTGATTATGGCAAGGTGTTTCCACCAATTCAAATCGGTTGAACCGGCCACTATTCACATATTTTGGTGCCTTTCGATTTTTTTCTTGTTAAGGTTATAATTCTAATTCCACATTTGTGGTATAGGGTATATTTCATCCTAGCGTTTAGAATTTAGATTATAATTGTAATTTTATCCTTGATTTAGAATTTATTTCACTCATAGGATTTAGATTATAATTGTAATTTTATTTTTATGGTTTAGGGTATGTTTTATCATAAGGTTTAGGGTATACTATTTTACTAATAGAGTTTAGAGTATAATAATCTTTTAAATATAATAATAATATTAAATGAGAAGGGAACAACAAGTTAATTAAATTAAATTAATTAGGAAGATATGAGATCACATATTCCACCCATTCATAGGTAAAACTTGTTAGGTAATATACACTATAGAAAAAACTCAACCAAAACCTAAAAAGTAATTATTTCGACAAAAGTAATTCCGGTTCACACATTGTTGTCATATATATATTTAGTAAAACTAGTACGGTGCTCATGTGCTAGGCGAGTTATCGTATCTGTTATTTATTTATTTATTTTAAATTTATATTTTTTAAATAAAATTTAATCATGTCTATTTGGGATAATTGAAAGTATATATTTTGTTTGACCATAAAAAACAATACATTAAGATATATAAATTCAATCGACTGAAAAATATGTATTCTCTATTTATTTTATATTAATATATTGCAAGTTATACTTCATTTATACACCTATATTTATCTCTATAGATTTAAATTTTATGGTGTTATTGAATTTTATTATTTCATTCTAGGCACTTGATAAAATAAAATTTCTAATAATTTGATATATTCAACTCAAAATTAGAGCTGATGAAATTAAGTTTTGGAAAAAATTGAACTTGAATTATTTACTGAATTTTATAAAGAATTAAATAATTATCCATTCTTAATATAATTATAATTTATAACTAATAAAATTTTCATTTAAAGAATACTTAATTCAGTAAATAAATAAATAAAACAACAAAAACAAAATGACAAAGATTTGAGTGAAAACGTTCATGAATCTTATTTCGTGAGACGGATAGGGTTTCATCCCAATTAATTTGTCTTCTAATTTTTTACGTGTTGATTGTTGTTAATTTGATAGAATTATGCATATCTGGCGCAAAACATCACTATAAGTTCATGGATCGATACCATGAAAAAATTGTCTTTATTTTTTAGTATTATTTTTATAATCGACGTAAATTTATTAAAACTTGTCATAATTATTATTTTTTAAAATTTTATATTTCTTATGAGAAATATTATTTTTTATATTTAATAAAAATTTGAATATTAATTTTTTATTTTTATATTTAAAAAAAAAAGACATTAAGCATAGTTGTTACTGTTAGAATAAATAGAAGGGGTCTATTAAACCTTTACTGTTCAAATTAATTGGAATTAAAGTGCTAGACGCGCGCATGACCTATTTTTTTTTAAATATTGTAAATGGGTTGGGGAGGATTCATCTCACATAAGAGGATTAGTGAGATGGTCACCCAAAACCTACCTAAACAAAATTGTATTTATAGCCCTTAATGTAGTTTTCTAGTTTTATTAAAAATTTTCTCAAATATAATATAAACTTGAAGAACAATTCAAATAAACCAAAATAAAAATAAATTAAAATAATGCGACAACGAACCGTAGAGATTTGAACTCGAAATCTTCCAATATAAATTTTTTTAGTCCAAATCAAAATAAAAATAATGTAAAAGCAAATGTTCTAACTCAAAATCTTTTAAGAATTAGTCCACCAATTAAAATTTATTATATAACATATTTTGGGGAGACATAAATATTGGATTAACATAAAGATATCACCACACACTTTTGCAATCTAATTTTGAAAATGTATTTTACTTTAATAAGTAAAAAAATTCTACATGTTATATTTCATAATAATGTACATATATAATAATAATATAGTTATTATAATAATTATAGTAATATTTATAATAATAGATACTCATATTTAACAAAATTTCATTAATTAATGAATTCCATTTAAAATCGTTGATAATATAATATTAATTAGATTAATACTCCCTCCGTTCGCTTCTAAGGTATTCATTTTACTATTTTTGGCGTCCGCTTCAAAGATATCCATTTCCTCAATTTAGTAAAAAAGTACATAATATGGCTCACCACATCCTTCTAATACAACTACTTATTTTACATATAATAATAATACTCCTTAATTCACGTGCAAAAAGCAAATGGATACCTTAAAACCGGACGGAGGGAATATAACATTAATAATAATTTAATTTAGATGTTAATAAAAAATTAATTAATTCATAGCATTAAAATAAATAAACTCAATAAGTTAAAAAATAAAGAATGTATTTATATGAGATTTGGAGAAATAGTAGAAATTATAATTATTTAGAATATAATTTATTAGTCTGATACAAAGTCATTAAATGAGTATAAAACCTAAATAATTTTTTTAAAAAAAATCATATTTCATCCATATAAAAATGAAAGGAAACTTGGGTGTGGTGAATTTGGGCTTAGGTAGATAAAAGAGTGTGACAAATATAATTATTTATTTAAAATTTCAACTCAATTAAAAAATGAAATTTTCATTTAAAAAAAATTAATTAAAAAGATGTATCTATTGAGATTTGAATCAAAGAACTCTTCAAAATCAATTAACCAATAATACTTCATCACCTCACAATTTAAAAAAAAAAATCATAAATACTCTATTAATATAATCATGTCACCTCACAATTTCTAAATTTAATTTTGGAAAGTTATTTTGCTTTAATATATAAGAAATTTTTTTTTCAAATATCTAATTCAACGAATTAAAGAATTAATTGATAGACAATAGTATTAGATAATTATAAGTACGATTTACAATTTTTTATTTTTTATTTTTATAAAGAAAATGCAAGTTTTATGCGAAATCGTCTTAAAGAGATCATTTTACTCTTTTTTTAATTACTTATCACGTTCGCTACAAAATGTTATCAATTTAAATTTATACTATAATTTGTTCATGAAATAATTTTCGGTACCATTATCATTTTTCATGGATTGAGTTTATGCTATAAATTGTTTCATTATCACTTTTTATGAATTGAGTTTATACTATAACAATGATAATGAATTGAGTTTATACTATAAATTATTCACAAAATAGTTCACTGTATTATTATCTCTTTTTTATCAATTGAGGAGAATCATTTATCATAAAGATTTACTCGTGTTTCAAATATACGTCTTTGTCAAAAAGAAATCAACCCTAATAAATATTATTAATATCAAAGAATCCACACATAACTGAAATTAAGAAGAAATCAACCCTAATAAAGAATATTAATATCAAAGAATCCACACATAATTGAAATTAAAGAAACAAATAATCAATACTAGCAGTGTATAAATAAGAGATGTAAATTGCTATTATTCTTCACAAACGCGAATATACCAGAAAAAAAATAAAATTTGAAGAAATTGGGAAAACAAGTGGATTTGATAAAATGAAGATGACGTGGATTTTGGTGGTGGTTATTTTAACGGCTATGATGCAATTGGGTGAGGGTCGTTTCACCACGTGTTGCAGATCCTACCGTGATCCTGATTGCTGCCCTGATCTTGCTCTTCTTCCTGCTGCTGCAAAAAATTATTTGCAATACAATAATCCTTAAATATAGTATATAAATAAATAAATAAATATATATATATATATATTTATTTCTTATATATTGCCTATCAACTAGTATCTAATAATAAGTGATGTATTGAGAAAGACAAATTAATATGTGGAAGGTTCCTATATATGAAATCTTTTTATTAATTTTTTTTATTTTATTATATCTCTAGATTTAATGTTTACTCTTAGGAAGAGTTTGGTTTACATTCAATTATTTTACTCGATGAACCCTAAAAAAATATTAAAAATAAGGAAATTTGCAAATTGCACACTACTGCTTTATATGAGTTCATCTACATTTTAAGTCGGTAAACAAAAAAATAAGCAAGTTTGATGAGATGAAACGGGAGTTGGATTGCTAAATTAATAAAAGATTTAAGGGAATTTTCATATTCACACCTTTCTAATATATCCAAATTTTATTAACTCACATATTAATTCAGTATGTAACAACACTCTCATAGAATATATTATTAATTTTAATGATATATTTATAATTAGTAAAAAAAAAGGTTGGAACTTAAACCACAAAGGGTCCTCTTAAAACTGGTTCTGGGCAATACACTAGCTTTCGGAAATTTTTTAGGCAAAAGTTCCTGCGCACTCGGGACACAGTCCGTGTCCCCGTGTGAACACAACTCTTCTCCTTCCTATTCTATTTAAATTTATGTATTGCTAGAGAGTTTAAAGTTAAGGTGAAGTGGTTATAGGCTAAAAGTTAAGATGAAGTGGTTAGTTATTGTATTTATTTTTAATTATTTTATTTATTGGTTAGGATTAAATAAAAATAGGAGCTAATAGTTAAGATTTTCTAGGTAGGCACTGAATGCACGACAAATTAATTGAAACTTTGTGATTTATGTTTTATTTTGTTAATTTAGTTGACAAACTTTTAAGCATATTATTATAATTTTATTTAATTTAATTCATATAATACTATTTGGTTATAATTAATTTGTTTTTTTCATAAACGTTTACTTAATATATTCCATAATACTATCAATTTATAGGGTGATTCTGGGCTGCCTTGTACCCCAAAATTTATTTATAGACTAAATGGGTTATGGGTAATTTTTTCTTTAAAAAATATTTGTTACTAGTATTTTTTTCAATGCAAGATCTGAAAAATTAATAAATTATCAATTCAAGACTTGAATTAATTTTAATATCAATTAGGAGTCTAAAATATGTAAAATTATTAATTCGGACCTGAATTTGTCATATATTATCTCTTATTTTATCAATTCAGAACTTGAATTCAAACTTCGAATCAATAATTTAACATATTTCAAATTCCTAATTGATAGTAAAACTACTTCGATGACCAAATTGATAATTTACCCATTTCTCTCTTATTGAATAAAAAAACTCCAATTACTCATAATTATATTTTAACTATTTCAATCTCACAAGTCAAAACTATTAACGAAACGACTCTCTTCTTTTATTAGCACCAACTGGCAGTACCACCCCATGGCCATAATATTCCTATATGATTTTTTTTTAAAGCTTTCAAAGTGTGTAAAATATGAATATTTTGATTAATTTAATGAAACAATGTAAACAAAATTGTTGATTTAGATAATATATAGAGTATAATTAAAAGTGTGAGATTTTTCTAATATTATAATGAAGATGTTAATATTGTGTAGTGTTAATATCTTTAGAAAATAAATTATTAAATAGACGAGAAAATGAAAAGAGTGAGGATTGATCAATTAATCGTTTTTGTTTGTAAAATTCAGCAGTTCGATCTCTTATTGGAATTCTAATTTCTCACTTGATTTATAAGTGGGTTTTTTTTTTAAAAAAAAAATTTAATGAGAGGACCAACTTTATTCTGTACAATCTTCTTAAGTCGAGTGGCAGCATTAATTTCTTTTTTAAAATGTTAAAAGAAATATAATTTGAATGTATTGAAATATGATCATGTATATACATATATAGCTCTATCTTTGTGGCTGCAACATTTATGTATCACCTCCAGATATGTAAACATTAATATGAGCAAAGTCAATTTCATACATAAATAATCTCAATAAAAGAGGGTACAAATTAACTATGCATGGGATTTTTTTTTGTGCACTCAACTAAGCTTCATCAATTTTTTTGTACTTTAATTACCTCAGTCAGAATATTCATCAAAGTATTTCCTATTTTATATATTGATGTATGATAAATGCGATAATAATCAATCACAAAGCTTGATAAATGCTAGTGGATGATTATTCCATGAAAATTGATTATAATTTATAACCCTATTTATAATGGCAAAAGCTACGGTATACTCAGTGTCCTCATATGAACATAACCCTCTTCTCTATATTTTATTTAAACTTATGTATTGTTAGGAGTTTAAATTGCAAAGGGCCACGAAAATTGTAAAGGCGCACGGAATGCCTTACTCATTTATAATAGTGTTGAATGAGTAATTAATGAGCGCAAAAGTGGGTAAGCTTAATTTTAGACCGTGTGAATCAACCCAACACTTCATTTTGATACCCAACAAATAGTAATGATAAATATTAATTAAGTAATATAAACATAAAATATTTTTTTAAAAAGCTATATATATATATATATATATATATATATATATATATATATATATATATATATATATATATATATATATATATAAGCATAATTTTTTTAATACAATTTTCGATCATAAAATGCTTTATAATATCTTTTTTCCTCGTATTTATTTTGGCATTTTTTTTATATCATCGATTTATAATCTAGAAATACATATTATTAATAATTTATCAACTAATTAGGGCCTAGTTATAAAAACAAGTACACTCATCAAGTAAGATCGTCTCATCATCAATTAATTAGATTGACAAGTGCAAATCAAATAAGTAGGTAAAAATATGCAGTTAAGTTGAATAAAATCAATTCACAATTTATGTGACATATTATTTAATGAAGGAGCTAGAATTTTTTGAAGTTAGTATATATAGTCTCTAAATTTATACAATTTCCCACAAGTATTTTTCAAGATAAAATAACACTAATAAAATAGTGATAAAGATATGATAGAGGGATAATTTCGCTTTAGGTCTTATACGAGCAATCTTATTTTACTTTTAGTCTCTAATCTTATTTTTATTTTCAAAAGTTGCAATTTTAATTTATGTTGTTAACTTTTGAAAGGAAACCGTTTAATATTCTTACTCTCCACTTAGTTTATTTTATTTTATTTTATGGTTTTCATCTAAAAGTTAACGGCAGAAACTAAAATTGCAACTTTTGAAATCGAACAAAAAATAAGAATAAAAATTGAAATGAGATTGCTCGTATGAAACAAAAGTGTGATTTTTCATATAATAAATAACAATTTAAACTCTAGCTACCAATTTAAATATACTTTTTTACATCTTACAATTCCTAATCATCTGAAGAAATTTTCAAAATCATAGTCAAGAATAACACAATTACGCGAATGAATAAGGCCATAAACTTTCAACTTGTCTAATAAGATTTTAATTTTACGTACTCATAACCAATAAATTTCATCCTTCAAATCAAGATATTAGCATATTAAATTGAAGTCATAAGCTAAACTTGTTAAACTGATCATTAAATTTTTAATTCCCTCTCATTTTCTTGGTCTGCCAAAGTGTGAAGAATCAAATGCATATAGTGGATTAAGAAAACAACTAAGTATATGATATATGTGCAACCACTACCTCTCCTAATTACAGTCAAAACTGTGGATTAAGTCTGCCTAACTTATCCATAATCTTACTTAACCTCTACTTACAAGAAACCAAGCCTTTTGTTCTTTTATTTCTTTTTGGAACACTAATTGATCAAAAATTATAATTTAATGCTTTTGATAAATACATCTATGGATTAAAAACTACAAAAGAAGAATTTTCTTTATTGATATGATGACATATATCACTAAAGATGTGTCAGATTTTGTACTACAAGTGGCATTGGGGTGATGACACTCATAATATATACAAGTATGTATGGTCAATGAAATACACATAATTAAACCTACATTAGTGATTTATAATTGAGATTAATTATGAATGAGAGGGAAATGGATGGGTGGTCATGTTACAAGGTAGGTGGTTAAGCAACCACTTTCAGTTTGCATTATAAAAATGCTCTCAACTGTTTTATGACTTGGTAGTTCATTTACCACTCATTTTCCCTTGTGCTCTAAGTTAAACTTATTACAACCTCAGTAACTTTAGCACCACCTAGACTCTCCTTCTTCAGTTAAAAAATCTCCCTCAAGATAAATGCGTCTTGTTCTTTTGTGAAGGAGGGGAATAAAATAGTGGGAGGGGTAAAATGGTCTTTCTCTTGAAGTTTATTTCATTTGCTCATGAGATTCCACACAAGGAACAAACATCCAAAGAGTAGGAATTTGAAAATATTGGGAATGATCAAATGTTACATAGTTCAAGAATGGTAACTTGGTGACAACAACATGTCAAAAGAAATGGGCTAGAAATGTAGTGTAGTGGAAATTGTGTTTAGTGAGTTGTGACTTTAGTAGCTTAGCTCATGATGTGCCTAATTATGGTACTATTACTGCTGTAGAACACTTGAATTATCTGTAAAGAATCAATGAATCTATACACTTGTGTACTTCCATAAGCATGATGAGGATGAGGATGATGAAGCAGTGGATGATCAGCTCGAAATTAGGCCGAGCAATGATTGCTGCTTATGGCTTGTTCCAATCCACCATGGCTTGAACTCATTGCATTCTTCTTCATCAGGGGCAGGAAGGTTGAGATCAAGAAAGGTTCGGATCGGCTTGTTCGATTCGGTCGAGGGGTCGTTCTTCGTTTGATTGATTTCAGTGATGATCAAGTGTGATCTCTTGTGGCCACCTAGAGCTTGTCCTGATGTGAAAACTTTGAAGCAGATTGGACACTCATGATCCTTGTCTGATTTCTGTGGTGGTGGTGGATTGTCACTCTGATTGTGTGAGTTTTCGGTTCTTGGAGCACACAAGCCTTTGAATTTCTTGTGGCTAGCTCTGTGTCCACCTAAAGCTTGGTAAGATGGGAAGGCTTTCTTGCAGATTGAGCAAGAGAACTTGCTCGTTTTCTCAACTTCTTCGTGGAGTCGAGAAGCAGCCATCGACGGATCATTTCGGTCGATGGGTTTCCACTTTCTTGGCCTAATCTTTGGTGAGGTGACTTGGGACTCAGTCTTGACATTCTTCAGTTTCTTGAACTTCAAACACTCTTCACCACTACTTTTGGAGTTGAATTCAGCAGTTTTAGCAGTGTGATGAGGTTGTAAGAAGTGGAAGCTGTTGTCTGATGACTCAGCTACAGAGTTAACACCACCCCAATCCCCTTTATCCCTTGACAGAATGATCAAACTCAAAGCAACCTCTTCTTCCTCTTGATGATCAATCTGATCAGAGACTGATGGAGAAGGATTTGCTATGGTTAATGAAGATGAGTTTGTATTAGCAGTGTACCTTTTCATTCTCTCTGATCTCTTCCTCTTACAGAATGGAGTTGCAGCTTCATTGTCTGATTGGCTGTCCATGATCACCTTCTGATGATCATTACAACTGTTCCAAGAATCTTCCTCCACATTGTTTGCTGTCCTTACATTGACAGAGTGGCACTTCATGTGACCAAACAAGGCCTTCCAAGATTGGAAACTCTTGCCACATTCCTTGCAGGACATCTCTTGAAGCAAAGCCTCTTCTTCCTCTTCCTCCTCCTCGCTCGACTTCGAGAACTTGCTCGTTTTCTTCGGGTTCTCGCGGAGGCCGTGGTTGCCTAATTGATCTCCGCCATCGGTTTGATAATCGGGTTTGGGACAGGGCTTGATCAGAGGGGGGAGTTTCTTCTTCGGAAGCTTTTCGTCTGATCGTTTACGATCAGAAGATGTGATATTGATCAAATGAGACCTCATGTGTCCACCCAAGGATCTGCCACAGGGGAAACTTTTGCTGCAGAACTTGCACTTGTGCTTTTGATCTTGATCTTTCTCCATAACCAATAGAAAAACAGAGGAAATTGAGGTGGAAAAAAGAAGAAAATTTCAGAAATCAAGATTCAAGCTTGAAGCATAAGTGGGGTTTGAATTTCTTGAATCTTGAGCTTATATTGAAAGAATATAAGCTCAAGTTTTTCTGTTGCAGAAGATCTGAAGAGCAAGAAAAGTATGCAGCAAAGAAAGATAAGTTAGCTAGCAACTAAGGCAGCAGTATTTGTTTCTCTCTCTCTCTCCTCTTCTTGTTGCTCTTACTAGAAGTAGTAGTAGCTATAGGGTAGTTGAAACTTGAAGAAAAAATCAAATGTGAGGAAAACTTTGTTGCAAATGATGGCCATGAACAAGCTAACATTAAGGAAAGAAAAGAGTTAAAAATAATAATAATAAGTAATAAATAAAGAAATAAATTAACTCTTGTATCTGACTCACACTATGTTTGGGAGGAGAAATCCATGCATGAAAGCGAACACTATAAAAAATAAAATTAAATTAAAAAAATTAACAAATAAAGCAAAGAAAGGTAGCAGCACATGTACTCCAACTGAGAATCCCACACCAGCATGATCCAATGGCTGTGATGATCCAAGGGGTGGGATCCAATGGCTGAGACTGAAGATAAGAAAAAGTATAGTAGCTAATTAAGTGCTAAAATACTATTCTTTCCTTTGTCTTGATATTAAGGAAGCCCACAACGCCAAGTGAAAGATGGGATTTCCACTCTTTCTTTTTGGCAGTTATTCTATTGGACTTTTTTTTTTTTTAAATTTTCTTCTAATCCCTTCAATATAGTTTAAAACTATTACTTTTTAATTATTCAATATAGTGAAATCAAAGATCCACAGTATATGGGGATGGGCCCCTCAGTTAAGTTGTCAACTGCTCTTTATTTCAGCAACTCTACTCATCTTAGTTCTTTTAACATGGTCCAAACATTAGAATAAATTTTCCCTATTTTTATTCACCAACTTGTGCATATATGTTCATCCATTAATGATCTTCTAGTTTATTTTGGTCAATTTTATTCAACCATTTTCTTTTTTGGATTCCCTATAGTGTTTCTTGAGATTATGATACTGTAATTTGTCTGTCTCGTTTGCTTATTCAAATAATTTGTAACGACTTTATCTGAAATAAAACGAGTTTAGAATTTACTCAATTTTACTTCAAATCATAATTATCCAAGTAATTAAAATTATATTTGAAATACTTTCTTGATTCATCTAATCTAAACAAAAAAAAGTATTCCTTTTCATTTTAAGCTCAATTTTTCAAATCAAATAAGGTGTTTTTAACACTAATTATAATTGTTGGATTAAGTAAAACTTAAGCATAACATAGGCAAAGTTGACACTAAACCTCATAACCTAAATTACGTAATCATGTCCAAAGTGAAACTGCAACAAACTCTATCTATTTTATCCTTTTCCTCAAACTCTTTAAACCAAAATGTTCATTCTTAAAAACAAGTTTCTATAACCAAACTTTCTTATTAGAAGAATTGTCATATTTTTTTAGAAGAATTGTCATATTTTTTCAGAAGGGTTAGAAATGAGTAAATCAAAAAAGCCAAATTAATCTATCTTATACTCCCCGTCTCACATTAAATTTCACACTTTTCATTTTCGTCTGTTCAACATTAAACTTCATCACACACAAAAAAAAATCATATCAATCTCCAACTTCAAAAGTAATATCTTAATTACAAATTTAATGCTCTCACCTAATATACATAACATAGATTATAATTTATTTATTACCTAAAAATACTACTCCCTCCATCCCGAGCAAAGGTGATCGATTACTTTTTGTACGTGGATTAAAAAATATTATTATTTTATATGTATTAGGTAGTTGTATTAAAGGGATGTGATGAGTAGTGGTGAACCATTATTTTTACTAAAAGAGGAAAATGAGAACCTTTAATGAGACGCTCAATATAGTCAAATGGGTACTTTTCGGCGGGCCGGAGGAAGTACATAATCCTTTTTCAATAAAATTGGTAAGAAATACTCCCTCCGTCAATCCTTAATCTATCCATTTTACTATTTTGGACCGTTCATCCTTAATCTATTCATTTCCCTTTTTAAACATATGAGAATAAAAATAAAATATAGGGTCCACACACTTCACTAATACAACTTCTCACTACATATAAAATAACAATATTTCTTAATTCACATATAAAAAGTAATAAATAAATATATTAATAATAGACAGAGAGATTATTAATTTTTTTTTAAATTTCGTTTCTACTATAACGGTACAGAATATGAGACTGTACGAGAAATTTGAAAAAGCAAGTTGGGAAGGTAGTTGATGTTGAGAAGTGACAATGTAAATAGTACAAGATTGTCACAGAGTTGATGGTTTTGTAGTCATTAGAAAGATGAGAGAGAAAGAGTGTAGCGACAGCGCAGGCCATAGCTCGCAACGAAATTAAGTTAAGCCTAAATCTTAATTAAAAAGCCGGCTTTCCGTTTGTGCGTTAAACGCAGCGTTTAGTGTCTCATTGTTAGCCGGCATTCCATGCCAACATTTAGCTGTACATTGTCTATCATATGTTCCCATTCTTTTGTTCTTTTCCAATTTCTTTTCTATTTTATTCATATTAGGAGACCACTTACCACGTTGTTACACATCCATTGCCATCAAATATTTTACAAATATATATCCAAAATATTCCCCTTCCAAAAAAGTATAGTAGTGTCTTTTTTTTTTTTTAAGAAAAATAGAAAATTTTATTGAACGGGCAAGAGGGTTGCCCAAAATACAGGTACAACAGTGCTACAACGATAAAAAATAGCAATATTACAGTTCCATATAATTTCTAGAATTAATAGACAAGTCCCTAAATTCTCATATTAGTTACCTTTGGATTTGAGTTTATAAACTAATTTCATAAAATTCCTATTACTATATTGTTGAGTAACAATTTTCATGTATAAAAAGAAACATTACAATGTCTAAGTGTAACATTTTGGAATTCGATTCTACACTAAACGATTCCATGAGTATTCTGAATATTGTGGAATTATTCCAATTTGTATACATGGTTATTTGTTTAACCATTTTCAATTCTATCTACAATTGATTTCAAATATTTTTATAGAAAAAATAATTAAATATTAAGTTTTTAATGTCACAATGGAGGGTCAAGGGACTTAAATTTGACACCTGTAGATAAATTGGGTGGTGAGTCTAAAAGCATGTGTGGGTGCAAAGTGAAATTAGGTTATAGTCTAATTTATTTGAATGGGACTAGAAAGTTGCTATATGTAAAATTTATTCCCAACTATTTTAGAGTTTAATAGTTTAGTCTTGAAAAATATTAATATGTAGATATGAATTCATGAAAGATTTGAGCATGTACTATTCCACTAGAAAGCAAAAGAGGTAGTTCAAGTGAAGTGCATTTCCTATTATTGCATATATTCTTCATCCTTGTAGTGAGGCAATGTGTAAAGATGCTTCAAGTTTTGGCCTTCAATTGTGAGCAATTCTTCAGCACTCACCATGAAAACCACAAATTAGAATCAAGATTTTATATGTAATGAGTTTTTACTCGGTGAGATTTTTACATGTGTATGAATAAAATTAAACTGACTATTATTTAGACCCCAAACCATGTGTATTGTCGAGCTTTATAATATTAGAATCTTATATGTATAATATAGTATTTTTTTCATTCTACGAAAACGTTTACATTTCTTTTGTAGAAATTTATAAAGGAAATGTGAATATTATTATAGGACAGATGAATATATAAGTTTAATGTAAATATTGGGTTATATAAAAATAAGATATAACAAGAGATCTTGATAATCTCAATATTATTATATGTACACACTCCATGTACATACTTTTGCACTCACTAAAGTGAAATTCCAAATGGAAAGTACCTGGAGAAATAACACTAGAAGCCAGGGTAGAATTGACAATTGCCATATCAAATAAAAGGACTCCTCTCCATCTTGATGTAATTATGTAAATATGGCTTTTTTTTATTTAATATAAAAATCAATGGAATATGTAAATGACTGATCCTATTTTTAATTTTAATTTTAAGTTTTACAATGCATAAATAAATATGAAATTCCCATCTAATTTTGGACCTAACTATTCATTACCCCCCCCCCCCCCCCAAACCCAACTCCCCAACTCCTTAATTATGCACCACTAAACAACTATTAACATACCTAATACTTAGTCAAAACATAATTATGAATAATCTTTTCAGTTAGAAACAAATTAGAATGTTGTATTTCTACTCTCACATTAATCAAAAATGTGTAGCATGTCTATTTTTATATTTTCTTGTTACAATTGGAGACCACAATAATTTACCATGTTATAAATATTAGTAAATTTGATTCTTCTTTATGACCTCTAAACAATAATAATTAAATTTTGAACAATATGATGCTTCTTTTTGCATCTTATATGTGCAAAGTGACTTGACTTGTGAGCAAAGAGTACATTTTATTTTAAATTTTTTAATTTTATTTTTATCAAAAGTGATGGTGAAAATGACAAGAATACCACTTTGGCAAGAAAGGTTGGCCACTCACTCACTCACTTGTTTTCTCCCATGCCTTGTGAGTGACATTACTAAGTAGAAAGATAAAGATGCCTTTCTTTGCTCTTATTGGTCTATTTCTTCCCACTATTCAACAACATCCAAGACCTAACCCTAACACACACCACCCAAGCTATGCATTGCTAATTTTATTATTAATAATTAATAATGTTGTTACTACTAGTAATAGGCCAATTAATTACTACTTCCTCCTGTAAAAATTTCATCATTTTGGTATAAAATAATTAATCCTTTATAATTATTTAAGAAATACAGCTTTTAATTATATGTCTGTAAAGAGTAATATGTTTTATAAACCAAAAATATTTAGAGTTACTATTTCGAGTATTATTACTAAATTTGGAGCGTAAAACATTTTGAGAGTATTTAGTTATTTTTCAAAAATAATGGAATTTAAATATTAATTGCATTAGCGGGCTTAATTTTTTTTAAGCCCGTTAATAAAAACTTAAAAGTAAGGAGACCGGTGAACACATTCTAAAGAGATGGTGAATTATTATAATATGAAACTAATAAAGAATATATTAAGACAATTTTTATGTTCATCCCTTTCATTTATTTTACACTTTCAAACTTTGTTAATTTACCTAATAATTTTAATGAATAAACACTCTTTTAGTGGGAAATATAAATAAGAAAAAGTAAGCTTTAGTTGGGACACAATAGAGTGTTTGTTATTCTTCCATTCATTTTGTACACCATCATGTTGATGTAGTACATATAGCATTGGCAAAATTGATTTTATGCCAGTATTGTAGATGAATTTTAGTTTTTTTTTAATCAGTAAAAAAAACTTCCATTATGAGTATAAGAGATACTTAAAGAAGCAAAATTTTACAACAATTAACATCTTAATACCATCTTTGGATTATTGGATTAATTAGTCAATTACAAAATGGAAAATTAAAATATCATATTTTATTTACGTAAAACCAACCCCAAAACCTAAAGACTTAATATTCTCCACATTCTCCAAATCAAACATAGCTAGATTGTTATCGCCACCTTCTTCCCTATTATGTCTCACAAAATTCTACTATGTACAATGAGGTTAGATAGAATACAAGAATGAGATACAGTAGTAATCTCTAACCATTTGAAGCAAGTAATTCATACCTCATTTGAAATTGAGCATTCGAACAGAACATGTCTTTCAACTTTAATATGGTTTTCACAAATTACACATGTTGAATCATCGTTGGGATGTAATATTGTAGATGAGTTGCATAATTATTAATTAAAACATTCAGTTTGGCAGACGAGAGTGGGGGTGGTTCGAAGAGGGTTTGGGTAGAAAAGAGTAGGAAATGGTGAGTCTACACTTTTTTTTGGGAAAATAGCTGGGGAGAGGGAGGTATGTTGAAAAATAAATATGCTAGATTATTTAACAACGGTTTGGATAAAATGAAAGTGATTGTTGGGGACTTGGGTAAAAGAAAAATGGGAATGAGAATTTAGGTGGAGGAGACGTTTGAGAGGTCTTGAGTTTAACATATTTTCTGATTTTATGCAGTCTGTTAACAGGTTCACACCAGTTCACAATCAATGTGATAGATGGGAATGGAAACTAAACACAAAAGATGGATACAAAGTGAGAGATATATATTTCATGTTGATGAACAAGAAAGCTACACCGAGGATAGAAGACATGGAGAGGCACTTAAACTCACATGGTACATTGCTATTCCAAGTAAGGTGCAAATCCACGTTTGGAGATCGCTCATAGACAGAATCCCGACAAAGACTAATTTGCTATGAAGAGGATGTTGACAAGAAGAATCAAAAATGACTTGTAACAACTGTAATATTGGAATGGAGAATGTGCAACATCTATTCATTGAATGCTCCAAAACATAAGAAATCTGGGCAGGTATTCTAGTGTGGATAGGCTTTTATAGACCTCTACCTCGTGAGTTGAATAGGAACATGATAATATTCACTAATCTTCATCAGAATAACAAGGTAAAAAAGATGTTAATGATGATTTGGTCATGCACAATTTGGACAATATGAAAAAACAGAATCAGGCAGATCTTTCAGAATGTTGAGCCGAATACTCGAGACACAATCGAGGAAGTAAAAATCCGATCTTGAAATTGGTTATGCTGGAGAAATAATAGTATCAAATATGTAAGCTTTTTAAGATGAATGAGAGAGAGTATTTCTATTACATATTAGAATTGTGATTTATCAAGATTTTTATTTCCAGTTTGTACAAGGAAAATCTCTTACCTTTATATTAATTTTAGTAAAATGCTTTTACCTGATAAAAAAATTAAAACATTCAGTTAGAAAAAAAAACCCACATACGAATACTATAGCGAAATTGTAAAAGAGTGAGGCTTGCGTGCGCCCGGGCGCACGGGAACACATTCCGTGCGCATTTAGAAATTTAGTATTATGGGTTAGCGTACATTGTTTTGGTCTAAATGATACAATTTAATTAATAAAATGTACACTATTTTGTTCTAAAGGGTATACACTTTTTATTAATATTTTTTTTCTTTAGAAAATAAAGGGTACACATCTATATATTAAAGGGTATACAATTTAACACAAAATTCTAAAGGCACACGGAATGTGTTCCGTACGCTCGGGTGCACAGGAGTTTTTGGCATTGTAAAATCTTAATCTTGAACTCATAAAATTAATGGTTCTAAAACAGATAAATGAACCAAAAATTATTAGACCAAATTATTAATGAGTTGAAGTTAAACCACACATTCACCGAAAAGGTATTGTACATATATAAGATATAATATTATAATATAAATAAATATATATGGAGTATATATCTATAATTATATAATTATATAATTGGATGCCCTTGAATTAATTGATGGAGACATTCAACTCTTGACACATTCTAAAATCTGAACTGCCATTCAAGTGCATGATATCAGTCCTATTCTGCTCTCTCTTTTTTTTTTCTTTCTAAAATTAAGGTTCTAAAAATTATAACAGACGTATCATGTATGCTCGAAATTTCCAATATACGTAAATTATTAATCTTTTTATGATATCTCTTTATTTTAAATTATCTATATTTTAATTTTCATTTTTAAATTTGTGAGAATCTTTATGTGATACAACTCATATGTGAAAATAACTGAAATACCAAACGACCGTATAAAATGCTACTCCCTCCTAGGGTTGGCAATTTGGCCGGCCGTACTCGACCCGTCCTGCCCTGCATAGAGAATGTGTAGCCTCTTCCTGCAGAGCTGGAGTTGTGGATCGACAAGTGGCCTGGCTGGCAGCTAATGGATTGTCTGGGGCTGATGAAAGGGACTTTTCTCTAAAGACCCGCCCCTTGTTTCAGTCAGAATGAGGGCGGGTATGGGTCCTAGCCTCGCCCCGCCCCGTAATAAAATATTAAAATTTTTATTTAAAATATTTATTATATAATATAATTTATTGATATATATTATATATTATACATACATTTTTATTTAATTTAAATAAAAAAAATCATGTAGGGTAATTATATGTACTTATTACAAAATACTTTATTAAAATATTATATAGTATATCATTAAATATATAATGTAATAAAAAAAATTTAAAAATAAAAATAAAGTTTAATTATTTAATTTAAAATTTAAATTTACTCCATTTTATTTTAATTTTAAATTTTCTATTTGATTATATTTTATATTTATCAAAAATTAATTTTTAAAAAAAATTGTGGCGGGAGGCGGGGCGGACCCGCCCCGCATAGGGGCGGGGCATGGGTCCTCAATAGCCGACCCGCAGCAGGGCTTGGGGCGGGGCGGGGGAATTGGAGTGCAGGGCAGGGCGGGCCACCTAGGTACTCGGCCCGCCCCGGCCCATTGCCATCCCTATTCCCTTCATCCGGATTCAAGGATGTTATTTGCTTTTGGGCACGGAGATTAAAGAGTATTGTTATTTAATGTGTAGTGGGTAGTTGTATTAGTGGAGATGTGGGTCCCATTTTTAAGTTGTATTAGTGGTATGTGGATAAAAAATGAAATGAAACCCCTGTGGGCGATCAAAATGGAAAAATGATACACTTGAAAGAGGACGGAGGGAGTATAGTATTTTTCAGGAGAAACTTTTTATTATAATGTGTAACAACTAACAATTAACGAACATCAAATTAATATAACTTTTATCATTTTAACGCAATTTTTATAATAATTAATATTGTAATGAAATGAGTAAAAAATTCAACAAGAAATAGATATTGTACTTAAATGAAGGTCTATGTAAATTCTTAAATTTCTATTATTTGCAATTCATATATATATATATATATATATATATATATATATATATATATATATATATATAGGCTAATTATTTTGTGCACCGGGTGCACTTTAAGATAGGGTGCACCCACTTTAAAAAACGTATACAAAAATAAACAAAAACATATACAATTATGAATAAAAATGTATACCATTTAATTGTTAGTTTTTTAATGAAAAATTGAGTGTAAAAAGATATACAAATATTAAAAAACATGTATACACTATTGAATAAAAAGTTATGCACATATGGATACTAATTTTTTTAATGAAAACTTAGTGTGAAAAAAATATATAATTATTAAAAAACACGTATACAAAATAAAATAAAAAGTTATGCAATCTTACACTCAGGTGCACCTAATATCAACTTTTATATATATATATATATATATATATATATATATATATATATATATATATATATATATATCCAACAATTCTTCTTTCTTTCTTCTAATTTCTTCTTCTTTATTTTTTTTTAATATAATAATAGTACATACTATGTTGAAGGTTGCATGTGTTCCTTCACATTCGCAATAATGGTGCATGTGTCCATGAGTAAGTTCCTCAGCATCATATGCTTAAGAATGACTCAAAAGACGACTCATAAAATTAAATTTGTAGAATTAAAAATAAACTGAACCTCCAAAGAGAAGAATCATATAATTTGTCAATAGTTTCATAATTCAAATAAAAATATGATGATTAATAAGTAAGATTATATACTTAATATTAATACGATGATTAATACGAGTCTGATATCACATGTTTGTAGCAAGAATTAATGGGTTGGAAGAAGATAGTGGGACCTACCTCTTAGTGAAATTTTTGGACATCATATTTAGCAAAGCACTTATCATTCTAACTTAGTTTGTTAATTTGCTCTTTTTAGTTAAACTAATTGCATTCCTCGTCAATGGATCCATGTGGCTGTTGCAACCAAAGTTTGTTGCTTTCCTTCATATTTAGGCAATCTTTTCTTCTTCATTATTTAAAGCTTAATGTTATCTGCACCAAAATAACATTAAAACTAAACTAATTGATTTTTGTCTACTTAGATTACGTTATTGAGTGCTAATTGTGAATTAAATCTAGAAAAAAGAAAAACAAAACCCTTTTTTTAATTTTGTAAATGAGTCTGCATCTTATATATTTTCATATTTTGAAATTGAATTTCACTAATTCTTTTACACCTTATTCCAACTAAGACTTTTTTTTAGAAGATTTTGTTCGAAAATTTTTAAATAATCACTCATTTAAAAATTTTCAATTAAATTTAACTTGAAAAGTTTAAAGTTACATGCTGATTCAAAGGGTTAATGTAATTTTCAACTGATTATTTTTTACCCTTTTTTATTTTTTTAGCATGAAAAGTATCAGGTGCAAAATTCTTGTGTTATGAAGATGATTGATGCATGATTTTTATCCCCCCCCCCCCCTTTTTTTTGGCAGTGGTATCAAAGGAAATATCTTTCTGATAAACAAAACCCTATAGATTATAGGATGTGTCATTACAAATAAAAAAATAAATTATCATAACAATAATAATGGAAGCACAAAATTGGTTGGTCTTGATTGCAAAAAAGGGGGGATGTTTTCATTTCTTTTACCAGGGGGATACATATGTTGATACAAATCAAGCCTGATTGTAGTTGACCCAAACTCATTCCTTCTGCACACATCCAATCCAGGTGGATAGACAATTATAAACATTAAAAAAAAAAAAAAACTGAAAACACAGCGATGAAGAAACTTTGACAAAAGAATCAGCATACCAGAAACAGAGCTTCCACATATAGACATAGGCCCTACACGTTCGCTTCTTCAAACACCCGACTTTCTGCAAAAAGTTCTTGTATATACAGAGTGTCTATTTGGATGAAGAGGCTGCTTTACACATATTCCTCCATTTATCTTTGAGGTCAATTGCACTGCGATTTGATTGGAAAACGGCTTGCCCGTGTTCCCATATTTTTTTCCAAGGAATGATTTTATCGTCTGGGTCAGTGAATAAACGCACCCCCTCCTGTTTCAGACAGATAAGCAAACAGTTCTTGAGCAAAGTACAGGGAAGTACAGATCACAAAGTGAAACTTCATCTGGAATGCACTGAAAAAAACTCGTAAAACTCAACTCTCTGTAGGCTAGAAATTTTACAAATGAAAATGAAAATTTGGTGATTCTATTTTCATGCACAAGCTAGAGGAAAGAAATCTCATCTTTCGTATTTTCTGCTGTTCAAGTTAAAGATTGATCTACTGCATCTTATGATGAGCAAATTAAAATGTGATATGGGCATGCCAGAAATAAATAGCTAGATAAATATATAACCTAGGAGCTCTAACTAAATAAAAAAATTATGGTCTAAGGTAATGGATTGACTCTATGCCCTTCAACATTTTCGTGTGGAACCATAACAATCCGTTCCCCAAAAAATCAGGTCGCCCATGGACGCCACAAGCCAGGTGGCAACCTATACCAAGGACCAGCTCCATGTGGCAACCCGCAACCCCCCAGGGCCCACATCTAGGGTGGCAATCACTGAGCCCATTACATGTAGCACTTTCAGCAGTGCATCCATATCCCAGAATTCGGACATAAGCTAGGAGCCATAACTTAACCAATTATTCGTGGTCGAAGGTTGAACCCACTAACATGCCCTTCAACCACTTTGGAATCATAAACATAGCTGGATTGAGAAGTAAAGTAACTAATATGTGCATTAAACTATGTAGTATGTAACATTCCTTTATTTTTACTAGCAATTAATTATTCAAATGTAGAGTCAGTGATAGAGATCGGGGAAAGAAGATCATAGCTCAAATACACATGAAAGAGAATTTTTACCCTTAACATATCTTCTTCCTCATTTGTCCATGGGATTCTTCTCCGTCTAATTTGAGGAAATGCAGGATTCAAACTGCAAACAAAATTAATGGCATCATTACTCGTTAGTATTAAACTTATGTTCAAAAGCGGGAAAATGTCCAATATATCAGCATACCAAAGGACTGTTATGTTTTTTAAGCTAGCATCATCTAACAGGAATTTTTTTTTTTGTGCTTTAATTAACAAGTGCAGCGGCCTCTGCTGATCAGAATCTTGTAGTTAAAAATTATGCTTCCCAATCTATTCTCTTTTTTTTTTTTCCTTTCTTTCTTTCTTCTTCTTCTCTCTCTCTCTCCCTTCCCCCCAACACCCTTTTTCATGTCAAAACACATGCAAAACTCATCTGGAATATAAACTTAAATGCATGCCTAGGAAGTTCACCAAAACACCTGTCATATATAATGCAATCCACACTTTTAGAGTTCTAAACATAACAATCAACCAATCTGTATGTAACCTTTGACGATAACTCTATTCCTCAAAGCAGAAATAGAAATACTACAGATATATTCTCCTTCTGCCAAATAAATGAAGATGGACTTACTTTTGCATTTTTTGCTTTCGCGGTCTGATAATATACTGGGACGTGCCAGAATGATCATTTTCTTCAGAAAATTCTAGTGGATCCGAAGACTGGGCATTTTCTGAGCATTTGTGTTCGCAAGGTAAATTGGTTTCAATTAGGCGAACTTCCCTTTGGTGTTTGACATCAGCATGGTTCTTACTTCCACTTGTATTAGGAACCTGGGCAGTTGATGTAGTATCACCCTGAGGAATACAAATTTCAGGTGCAGCTAGCTGTTGATGTCCATTGACCCTCAGAGATTGAGACACTGCTCTGAGACTTTGCCCATCTTGATTTTCTTTATTTAAACTTTGAGCTAATCTATTGAATGAGCCAGCAGATTTTTGTACAAAGGGGGTGCCAGAACGTAATTCCGAAGGCCCTGCCTGTTCCAGTTTCTTCATGCCCTGGTGATTGCCGACCTTCTCAGCAACATTTGTCTGGTTAAGTCCTTTATTTTCAGGCAAATTGCAAGTCTGTTGCAAATGATTACCCTTTATCATAAATGATTTCTCAGAATGTTCCTTATCCGAGCAAAAAAAAGTTAACTCTTTTCTTTTCAAGGACGACTTTTCCTTAGCTTCCATGTACTTCGAGATTGCTTGAGAATATGCACAAAATGGGCAGTAAAATTTCCCACTTGCGTCAAAGCTAGGATCTGAATCCAAACAGCTCTCATGGATCACCAAAGGACAGGAATCAGAACTACAGGAAATTAACTCTCCACCCTTGTTACACTTCATACAAATATGCAGCTCTCTGCAATCAGATGTTGCCATAGAATCTTGACTATACGTGCACTGAGAGCTTAAAAATATTTTCTTCTTTATATCAATATTATTCCTCTCAACTTGAAACCCATCATTATCATTGGATTTATCAATATCTTCAGCGCCGCCAACAATTGAGGTGGTTTTTTCAATAATATGGTCAAATTTATATGTGCCCGTATTCATTGTCGTAAGCCCACCCAAGTCTTTCCGAACATTTTCTGCACTCTCGCCAATGCTATGTGGGACTGCCCGATCAGAATTTGCATTCCGAATTTCTGTACCACAACGCTGAGCCAGACTTTCAGGAGATACTTCATCATTCGCTACAATCCACTTTGAAGAAGTAAACTGGTCATTACCACTTCCAGAATTTTCATTTTTCTCCATAACCTCTACAGGAGTGTTTTTATCAGTGCTGCACCTTCCTTCTCCACTGTATAATTTAGATGTACCAGCTAACACATTTTGAACTCTACAATCAGTACTTAAGGAATCTTGTTGTCTGCACTGAAGACCAAAACAAAAATTTTCCTTTTTAGCAACATCAGTCATTTGAGCATCATTCCCATCATTATCATCAGATAAATTGATAATTTCTTCCACTTCACCAGAACTTTGAGTATCTTGCATAAATTTATCCCTCTTTTGATTACTTTTTTTTAGGTCAGAAAACTCTTTCTCGTCACCTTTTGCTTCCACAATGTTCAGGTCATGCCCTTGTTCCTCAGATTTGTCATTAAATTCAGTATCACTATGAGCTACCGGATTTCTACCTGGCAAAACTTCATCAGGACCAACATGTGCCTTTGATGAAGTAATCTCATTATCATTCTCACAAGGTTCATTTAGCTCCATGCACTGCTCTTGTTCATCAGATTTGTCATTATATTCAGCATCACTATGAGCTACCTGCTTTCCACCTGGCAAAACTTCATCACGACCAACATGCTTCTTTGATGAAGTGAACTCATTATCATTCTCACTAGGTTCATTTAGCTCCATGCTCTGCCCTTGTTCCTCAGATTTGTCATTATATTCAGCATCCTGCTTTCCACCTGGCAAAACTTCATCAGGACCAAAATGCGCCTTTGAAGAAGTAAACTCGTTATCATTCTCACAAGGTTCATTTAGCTCCATGCTCTGCCCTTGTTCCTCAGATTTGTCATTATATTCAGTATCACTATGAGCTACCTGCTTTCCACCTGGCAAAACTTCATCAGGACCAACATGCGCCTTTGATGAAGTAAACTCATTATCATTCTCACAAGGTTCATTTAGCTCCATGGTCACAGCATGAGATTTTCTTTGAACGACAAAACTTCCTTCAATGTGTTGCACACCTATAGTGTTATCAGCCTCTCTTCTATCAACACCAGAAGATATTGACTTCCCAGCTAGGTCCTGATCAGTGCAAATGATATCATGCTTGTACTTCTTGACAGATTCTATATGGGTAGCAAACAACTCTTCTGCTGCAATCTCACAAGTGGCTCTTCTCTTCAAGTTAGCTCGTACTATGTTTTCCTCAGGAAAGTCTTTAGGCAAAAGGAAACTGTCATTTGTAACACTTCCTTCAATTCCTGGTGTAAAATCATTGCAGGAACCATCCTGGTTCCCACGAAACAAACCACATTGCTCTTTCAAAGATGCCAAAATAGGATTGCTTCCAGAAAGGATTGCATCTTTCAGCTGTTTCAAAAGAAAGTGAGGAAAATTAGAACAATGGACTCAACATTTTTTTCTTGTCGCTACCTAAATGTGCTGTTTAAAGGTAAATAGGACCCATTTACCCGTTCCAGAGCAGTTTTAGGCAAGTTCAATCTCTTATGCTCTATAAAAGGCTTAAGATCCCACTTTAACATCTCTGGTCCAGCAGATATCAGGTCTGGAAGAGATGTCTGTAAAAATGTTTGAAACCATTTGTATTAGCACTTCTCCAGTGATCAGTTTCACTAGCATATTAACTTCCTTAATAAAGTAGATAATGTATATATATATATATATATATATATATATATATATATATATATATATATATATAATAAATTAGGTTCTGAAGATAAATTCGAGAAGTACACTGCTCAATATTCGTAGAAGGGCATCTTCACAACGATTGGATGGATCTAATCTAATTGTATGACGGGCAGCAGGAGATACAGGAGTTGCATGAGCCCCTCGAACTGAAAAACTCTCTAAAATTTTCAAGGACACCGATTCCCTTGCATTTCTACCAATATCATTGGATATATCTGGTGTCTTCTCAAGCAAATCTACAACCATAGATACAAATTCTCAAGTCATTAAGCAACAAATTACAAAATTCATTAATTAAAATTTTCCATCACATATAAACATCAGCGCATTGTTTACCTAGTAAGAGAGAGATATCTATTTGATTACAGCATGCTAGAGTCTCAATAGCCCAGATCTGTGGAAGAGATGATGTACAGATAGTCTGGCTATCCATAAGAGAAGAGTTCAGAGCTTCAACAATGATACACTGTCAATATTAAGTGGTTCTATTAAATACAATAGCAAGTCAAAAGTTAAGGTAAACCAAAACTTATCCTCTAACAAACATGTTCAGATTAATATGTCAGAGAAGTAAATGATATTACAGCATCCAGATCTAACACATAGCCCATTTCTCAAAGGGCAGTCAACGTCACTGTATATTTAAGATAAATAATAATTAAGATCTGTCACAGCATCAAATAAACAAATCCTCAAGGATGCTAGATTTGAATCCGGAATAGATATATATTAATTTATGCAACTTTTGCAAAACTGACACCTCAGTGGAATCCATGTAATTATATTTCCAAGGATCACATTCTGTCAAGGACTAATCTAAGATCTCATTGAAAGGTAATCTGGGAAATTAAGTAATCAGAATAGTACTACATATCGGTTAGCTATGTTAACATATGAAGGGAGATAGAGGTACCTAAACTAATATAGGACTTAGAAGTGTTTGCAAGGCCAGAAAGAAATGTTTATTTTAGGTTGGACAATTTCTTATAGAGGATAAAATTCACATTATACTCATATTTTCTCCAGCTTGAATATGCATTTCAACTTCGTTTAAAGCGTATAAAAATACAGCAGCTAATCTCTTAGTATTTAGAACTTAATGTAATGCTTATACAATTTTGATCTAACGAAATGCTTATAAAGCTCAACAATTTGTTAATGTCCATAAGCTCAAAAGCGGTACTTTGGGACAAATTATTACAGGAGGTGAGCCTCTTTGAAAGAATCAATAAAATGAAATTTCATAATCTTAGGCAAAAGCATCAATCCAACCTTATAAAATGAAAAATACTAAGGGTTTAATATAAAACAACAAAATAAGAGAACATCATAAGGAAAACATTATGGGAAAACTCATTGAAGTCTGCACAACGCCAACTAATTAGAGAAAGAAGATTACAGAAAACAATTGGAACTAATTTACTCTAAACAGAGTCAATTTAATTATTCATTTGGATTACTCAAAGAATCCCTAATTCTTTCTGGTTCACTGGGAATGGGAGGTGGGCACAAGGATGGGAGATTAACAGCCGTTGAACAAATCACCAGTCCATAACTCCGTGGAACAACAATGGAACTTAGGAAACAATAATAGAGACCCAATTTCCCTCTTAATCATTTTATCAAGTACATGGTGAGCAATACCAATTCAAATAGCCTCCAAAGAAGAAATAACTGGATTGTGTTCCAAAATAACTGGATTGTGTTCAAAACTCTAAATTGCGCTGCAAGTACCTGAAGGTGGTAAGGACATCAAATTTACACTAAGTCACCTAACGGAGAATCAAACAATACCTCAAAGTCGAAATCTAAAAGAAACGAGGAGGAGAAATGGTAAGCATGGGAGAGAAAAGATTATAGAGCAAGATCAGGGAAACAAAGTTAAAGTTGAAATCAGATGTGTGTCGAGAGTGGCCCATTTCTAAGAATTCATGCCTTATATAATAGTAAGATTAAACTCAATTAAGTTCAAGCCCAAAAAATAAATATTTTCTCGGACCCAAATTCATAACCCAATCTCTCTTTCTTCCACGCACAAACACGGGAAAAAAAATCATCTGGTTTTTCTAAGAATTCATGCTTTATATAATAGTAAGATTAAACTCAATTAAGTTCAAACCCAAAAAATCAATATTTTCTCGGACCCAAATTCATAACCCTATCTCTCTTTCTTCCACGCACAAACACCGGGAAAAAAAATATATCATCTGGTTTTTACCTATCAATTTTCTCATACATGATTGCAGGTTTTAAAACCACACTAATTTCGATCAAGTTGAACTCTATCGGCGCCTGAGAATATTTCAGAAGGAACTGTGGGATAACATGAGATAGTGTGTGAAGTAAAAAGGATTTTGGATTTTTTAAATTTTGGATTTGTGTGTTGTTTTAAATATATTTATATTAGAGTTATTTTGGTCTTTTCAAATTATTGAATTTAACTTAGTGTGTGCCTTAAGTAAACTAGGGTTTCCCTTTCAAGTTGAGTAACAATGTCCACATATTATTACACATCAATGTAGTCCATCAATATTCTAAGATAATTTTACTATCAACCTTAAGGTCTTATTTCTATGAGCACCTAACCACACTCAAAGCTCTAGCAAAGTGCACAAACACGTTTTTGTACGACCATTAAGTCTTCATAATGTGAGATATATCATAAACAGTTATCACACAGTTTTATCTATGTAGAGATTAACCTACAAACAAAATGTGTAAAAGAACAAAATTTTAAGTATTCCACACACATGAATCAAACAATTATCAATAATGTAAGTAGTCATGCTACTAATAAGAGTACCAGAGGGGGGAAAGAATTTTGAATTGCTATCAGGCATTGAAAAGACGGAAAACTAAAGAGATGAGTGAATTCAACAATTATTAATTTCGAGCTCTTGTTGCGTAGTAATGCATAGAAATAAAGGCAGACCATTAAATGAAACCTAGAACCTAAATTAAGTACAAGTCAATCATCCCCGCCGACGGCTGAAAATAAATGCATGGGGGGAACCCTGAATGGGCGTCGGCAATTTTCTGCAGACGGCGTATGCGAATTTAATCCTTGAAGAAAATTCATGCTTAAAATTACAAGTGGACTTAAATTATCTACACAGATATGTTAATAAGCAGAGTGGAACAAGAGAGCGAGGAATCCATAGCCATACCTGTAGTCTACCTCGAACATAAGGCAAGCTACATCTCGAGTAGCAGATGATTCTCGGAGGGAACTCTTAGCATTCTTCAGCAAAATATTCGATTTGGAAGGGAGGAAATAGGAAACGAAAAGAAATGGGGGGAGTACGGAAATCATTCTTCCACTTAATTGGGCCAATTTTTTTTTTTTTTTACATATTCGGGCTTTGTATGTATTAATTCTTTCATCTAGTTGGGCCCAATTAGTGGGTTCAGCCAGGTTATGGTGTGCTTGGATATGGGTCTTAATTTGACTAACATGGGCCAATTTTGATGGGCTTAAGAATTAAGATGGCCCATCTAATCATTAGATCCTCCGATCCGAAACACTATATATTTTCTTAAATCAAATGGTAATTTGTTATTATTAATTAATTAATTAATTAAAGAGGTTAATCACAAAGGGATTGAAAGTAATTGAAGGATAGGTAGTAGTTATTGAATAATATGGATAATGAGATTGAAAGTAATTGAAGGGTATGTAGTAGTTATTATTGAATAACAGAAATAGAAATAATTGAAGAATTTCGATTCATATAGATCTAACAAGTATCAACAAATAGAATCAATATACATTTTTATTAATCCCATCCATTACTAGGGATAGGTTTTGGGTAATTTGGGTCCGATACCCAAATTTTCGGGTTTCAAAATGCATTATCCAAACCGATATTTTGAGTATCTGAAAAAATGTCTACCACTATCTATTAATCTAACCAAACATCTCCGGAGTGTGTGATGTGTATTTGATAATATAAACCGATGGCCATGCCCGTAATTTTTATTTTTCAATCATACACTACTGGGGATCCTTCATCATGTATATTATTTCCTTTATTAGGAAATCTTTACAGAATAGATCATATATATTATTTCGTTTATTAGGAAATCCTTCACGTCATTTTAGAAATAAAGATATACGGAAATATGTTGTTATATACTCAATAATCTTTACAGAATATATAAAATTTGCTTTCACAATTACAATGGAAATAATATATATTATAACAATAACAAAATATACGATGAATAAATATAGTTTTTTTCAAATATTTTTAATAATAACATAATTTCATATCTCAAGTTTTATTCTGGTAGTTAATTTATTTTTTTAGAATTTAATTAAAACTTGGAATGGGAAAAAAATTATTTAATTTAGAGTATATATATTTTTAAGAGAAAAAAAGACATGGTAGTATTAACTTGGTTAAACTAACGACCACTATGAAGTGACTAGAGGGAGGGAATAGCCGAGGTACACGGATCTCCAAAACGCTGTCGTTTTCAGTACCTCGTCCGTATCGCCTCCTCTTTCTCTCCTCTGCTATTTGTTTCTTCTCCAAATTTCTCTTCATTTTTGTCGCCCATTTTTTCTCTACAAAAACCGCCCTAAGTTCTTCCCTCGAATCACTTTGATCGCATTTTCATTGTCATTCTTTTGGGTAAATCATTCTCAAATGGCTTCTTACTCTGTTCCGTGTCCGAAGATTTCGCCTCCGCTGGTTGCTGCTGCAACGTCGAGCCAGAGATTGCAGCCTATTGCTTCGTTCCCCCGATCCGAATGTCGATTGATTCCGCATCCGATCACTGCTCAATTGCAGGTAACTCTGATCACATTGTGTGTTTTAATTTGATTTGAGGTTTGTTTAATTTATGGACTGTGGACATTGTATTTTACTCGTCATTCTGCTGGATTTATGAGTTTCCTGTATGTTTTGATTGCATCAGTTACAACCTTTTCATACGAGTGTAATTTCATTATTTGAATATAAATAGATGGTGGGAATACTGATTTTACTTCCATCTATTGAAAGTTGTTGCTCGATCGTTTCTGCTGACTGATTTTAGCCCCAAAGTCATTAAAATGGGTAGGAAACGGGATATGTTTCTGCTTAAAAGCTAAAGTTAATGCCTTTGATAAATTGAGTTTGGGTTCACTGTTTGATTTGTCTATCCATGACAAATGCACGTTATGATAATTTATAGCTGATGGATATAGCGAACAATTATGGTGAATGAGTCTGTGAAGTGTTGTTTATACAAAGATCATAACTTTGTTGAATGAAATGAGAAGACTGTTGACGGGTGAGAAATTTTTTAGTCAGTTCTGATGTATGTGTTACTTAAATGCGGAAGGATACAAATAAGGATGTTTCTCCTGAGTTGATATTCCAGAAATATATGATTAAACCTCGTTTTACCAGCAGGGGTGTACCCGCAGCCAATCTAATGTCTTCAAGGTGTGTGCTCAGCTCAATGAGGTAATATGGTTGCTTTTATTGTTGCCTGGTTTAGTTCTTCTCCTTCACCCTTTTCATCCTTCTTTCTGCCATCTTCTTGATGCTTCCTGAACTTGAGCGAATACTAAATCCAGGTTGCTGTTGAGAAAAAATCAAATTCTGTTCCATCTCCAGAGACAGAGCTGTTAAAGAAGTCGAAAAGCCACTATGAAATCCCTGATGCAGCCTCTATTTCAGCTTTTATGGGCCAAGTGTCTGACCTTGTGGAGTGAGTAAAATAATCAGCATAAACCAACACTGAGCTTTTAGGTTAATCTTGATTAAAGTTTCTGATTTACTTGATGTCGCCAGATTTGTAGATTCAAGAGATATTGTGGAGTTGCAACTTAAGCAAAAGGATTGCGAGCTTCTAATAAGGAAAAAGGAAGCATTACCACAACCTTCAACCGCAGCTCCTGCATTTTATGCTCAACCACCTACCCACCAGGCTACACTTCCACCTCCTACTAGTGTTCCAGCTCCAAGTCCTGTTCCATCTCCAACTCCGGCACCAACACCACCAAAACCGAAGTCTTCACATCCTCCATTCAAATGTCCAATGGCTGGGAATTTCTACCGTGCTTCTGCTCCTGGTGCTCCTCCTTTCGTGAAGGTTAGTCATTTATGAAGGTTTGAATGTACATATTTGGGACTCAAGATTATTCATTTTTGGGAATCAAAATTTTTAATTTTTCTGGTTTTTTTCCCCTATAAAATCCTCACCTCAATCAAAACTTTGAAGCTAAATTGATGTAATTATTTTTTGTTTTATTCAAATCAGTTCAAAAGTCTAGTATAGTTACCCATGACAACGAAATATGGTCCCCAGTATTATTGTGTCCTCACTAACCATTTGTGGAGGCCCTTTCGAAACTTCCAACAGAAATAATAATGAAGAATTATGTTTTAACTTTGTAATGGAATTTGAGTACTCTTGTGTTGTGTGCTAATACAGATGCTCTACCTCATAATGAGTGCTGTTAGTTGATTATACATTCTAAGCTAGGTCTTTGCTACACAAATTTTCAGATTTTGGTTTTTTTTTTTAATATTCGTCTTCACCACCTAATGCGGATCTTTTATGACCATGTGCTTGTACTTGTCATTATTAATACCCATAAATGCACTAGTTCACTGCTGTAAATGCTAATTCAAATTGGTTTTCCAGGTCGGAGATAAGGTCCAGAAAGGACAAGTGTTGTGTATAATTGAAGCAATGAAACTGATGAATGAAATTGAGGTGATTTTGACTAGTTTCGCTCTATTAATGTTTTCAATATACACATGCATGTACTTAAATTGGAGAATCATGATGTTATTCAGGCTGATCAGTCCGGCACTGTTGTTGAGATACTCGCGGATGATGGAAAGCCTGTTAGTGTGGACACGGTACCATTTTCATCTCCCTCACCTTTACCATCTGTTTAATTTGCATGAAGAAACCGCTAAATGTGTATGCAATTTATTGCTTTTCTTTTACAATCAAACTAACTCAGATTATCTAAACCCAGAATACTTTAACTAAGATATACACTGCTCTTATAAGGAAGGCCCTATGAAACTAACATATTTTGATCAAGTCTTGTGTAAGACAATCTTAAGAACGAGTTTCGTGATACGAATAAAAAATAATATATACCTCTATATTCTAAAAAGAAAAGGTGATACGCACTCATCTCTTGGTATGATAGGTATATATATAGTTCTCATAAATGATGGCTCTATGAAACTAGCATGTTTTTAGCATAATATTTCTCATTTGAAAACTTTGTTTTGTTCCTAATATTTTTTCCTCCTTAATTTGCAGCCTTTATTTATCATTGAGCCATGAAGATCCCTGATCATCCCAGAAGTCGATCAGTGAAGTTAATTTTATAACATTTTGACCTTCTTAAAACTACTTAGTAAGAAAGTAGGACTCTTACGTATTCATGGTGGATTCGTTTCTTTTAGTGAAATGTCGTTTCTCGTAGTTTTGAGAAAATACTTTTCTTTTTTCTGCAACAAAGTGTGTATTGCACCCAAATCCACGTTGTAAAAATTGAACATCTTGACCTTGGTAAAAATAAATCTTGTTTATTTATTTATTTCTCTGAGTCTATTTTTCTGAAGGGCAGACTTGTGTGAGACGAGACCATGATAGACCATTTTACGCTTTTCTTTTTATTAAACACGTTATCACTTTTTTTTAGATATTATTATTTTTTATTTATACTATAAGTAATTTCTGAAAATAGTTCACAACAATATTATCATTTTTCATTATAATGGTCTATCATTTTTTATTCATCTCACATAAGTCATTCAATGAGACGGTCTCACACAAGATCTTGAAAAAGTTTCTTTATTTGCTTCCCCTTGAAGTCTTTGTGCAGGGTTTACTGTTTAAGATAATTTGATTCTTGTGAATCTTGGAATCTCATCTTTAACTTTTCAAGTATTCTCAGAATCAATAAGAAATTTAAGGGCTTTCTTTTTCATTTTTTCTTCCCCTAGAATGTGAGAGTGTAGAGAGGATGAGTAATGTGGAGAGTGTGTGTGAAAGAGAGAGATTATTCTTCTGTGTTAATGGAATGTATAATGATTAATAAATTCATCCATGTTAGTTTGCTGCCTAAATTCAATTTACACACGCATTCTGGTTTAGGTTTTAATTACTGCATGTATAAAGAAAAGAAAAATACTTGTACTTATCAGCTACACGATTCATAGCTTAGCAGTGTATGTATAATTTTGAATGAATTAACTATAAGTTTAGACAATAACGAAAATTCAAAGAAGGAAAGAGCATTCGTGAGGCGCCTCTAGAAAGAACTTCTAGAGTCTCTCTAGAAGTTCTTCCTAGAGGCGCCTCACGAATGCTCTTTCCTTCTTTGGATTTTCGTTTTTCCGGTGCTTAATTTGATTGTTCTTTAGATTATCCACAATCGGATTACTGTTTGTTTCTTTATTTGGTTATTCTTAATCAAATTTGTTTTCTTAAATCCTTTTATTTGATCGTTCTACTTGCGCGTCGGCTTGGGTTCCCCTTTTGGGGTTTCGCCCTTTGGGCTAGAATCTCTCCAGTTTGGGTAGCCAGAGGTCGAGGTGGATGCCGATTTTTGCCGGTTGGGTTCTGATTTCGGTGGTGCTAGGGTTTCTCACTGTGGCGGCGCATCTAGGATTCTGGTGGCGGGGTTTGCTGTAAGGAAACTCATGTTTCTTTCCATTTCTCCTTTGTTTATGGGTTGTATACGGGACTCTCTACTCCATTTGGCCACCCACTCTCGAGTCCTTGGATTGTTCTTAGTGATTTCAATTGCATCAAGAATCCTGAAGAAAAAATTGGTGCTTTTGTCACTGCTTATGATCTAAAGGATTTCCAAGATTCGTGCCTTTCTCTTGGTCTTTCTGATGTTCAGTCCTCTGGTTGCTTTTTCACTTGGAATAATAATAGTACTTGGTGTAAGTTTGATAGGGTTCTTGTTAACCCCAGCTGGCATTCTTATGGCTTCCAATGTACTGTTGTTTTTCCCCTTGCAGGCTGTCTCTCTGATCATTCGCCTGCTATTGTGTCCTTATTTTCCCAATTTCGTTCCACTCAAAAACCGTTCAAATTTTTTAACATGTGGGCTCTTCATCCCGACTACCAATCTGTGGTTTCCTCTGCTTGGGATCCATACTTCAGTGGTAATTCTCAATATGTTCTTTGTCAGAAATTGAAGGTGTTGAAGTCTAGCCTTAAAACTCTGAATTGTCAACACTTCTCCCATATTTCTTCGTGGTCTAAAGCAGCGAATGATGAGCTTATGCAAAATCAGTTGCTTCTTGACCAGAATCCTTCGGATTTGATCTTGTCTGAGCATGTCAAACATCTTCGTGCCAAAGCCCTTTTTCTCTCGGATGCGGAGAGGAGTTTTTTGGCCCAAAAAGCCAAATGCGACTTTCTTACCTTGAATGACAAGAACTCCAAATTCTTCCATAGCATTATTAAGAGGAATGCATCTAGGAACTATATTACTTCCATTATTGGAAGTAATGGCTTGCCTACTATCTCTCTTGATCAGGTTGCTAATGAGTTTGATACCAACCTGCTTGGTGTGGATACCCCGAGATTTCTTATTGATCCTCGTGTGTTTGATTGGGGTCCTTCTTTACCCCCTGAGCTTACCTTTGACCTCACTAAACCCATTCTCCCTTGTGAGATAAAAGATGTTATCTTCTCTATTAGTGAGGATATGGCTCCTGGCCCTGATGGCTATTCTGCGGGTTTCTTTAAAAAATCCTGGCATATTGTGGGTGACCTTGTCACTGAGGCTGTTTCTGAATTCTGTCAAAATGGTTTGATCCTAAAACAATTGAATCATACTATTATCTCTCTTGTGCCTAATTCTAATCATGTTGCTTCTTTCTAATTTTAGACCCATTGTTTGTTGTAATGTTGTTTATAAAGCAATCACCAAGATCATATCAAATTGACTTGCTCCTATTCTTCACATCTTTATTGATAAAGCCCAAGCAGCTTTTGTTAGTGGTAGAAATATCACTGATAATATTTTCCTTGCACAAGAGTTAATGTATGGTTATGATAGATCGTGCACCTCTCCCAGATGCACTATCAAAGTTGACCTTCAAAAAGTCTACGACACTGTGTTTTGGTCCTTCCTTGCTGATGTCCTTCATGGTTATGGTTTTCCTACGGTTTTTATCTCTTGGATCATACAATGTGTTACCACCCCTTCATTTTCTATTTCTGTGAATGGTTCTTGGAAGGGTTTTTTCACTGGTAAGAGAGGTCTTAGACAGAGTGACCCGATGTCCCCTTCTCTCTTTATTCTTTGCATGGAGTACCTCTCTAGGTTATTGAGATCTAATACTACTAACTATGATTTCAATTTTCATCCCAAATGTGCGGATCTTGGCATATCTCACTTGGTGTTTGCGGATGATCTTATGTTTTTTGCACGTGGTGATTCCAAATCTGTCAAGATTCTTGTTGACTGCCTTGATTCTTTCAAGTGCACCTCTGGCCTTGGTATCAACCCCCATAAATCCTATATCTTTACGGCTGGTATCAATATAATGGACATGGATAATATTCGCGCCCTTCTGAACTTTCCTGTTGGTTCTCTCCCTGTCCGTTATCTGGGTATCACTTTGGGTTCTCAGAAGCTTAATGTTGTCCACTATGCCCCGTTCTTTGAGCTTATATCTAATTATATTAACTCTTGGTCTTCTAACACTCTCTCTTATGCAGGGAAAATTGAGCTCATTCGCTCTATCTTCCAAGGTGTTGAGTGTTTCTGGCTGCAAATCTTTCCCCTCCCTTGTGCTGTCATTAATCGTATTCATAAGCTTTGTAGAGTTTTTTTGTGGGGAGGGAAAAGACCACTTGTTAGTTGGGCTGATATTTGTAAGCCCTATGTGGAGGGTGGTTTGGGTATTCGGGATATTAAAGCATGGAATAATGTTCTTTTATCTCGTATTCTTTGGAATATTCACCTTAAAACAGATTCTCTTTGGATTCAGTGGGTTCACCATTATTACATTAAAGATTCTACCGTCTGGGAATGGAATCCTAGCTTGAGAGAGTCTCCTCTTCTCAAGAGAGTTATTGATATTCGGAATGATCTCATTGTGAGGCTTGGTGATAAAACATGTATCACTGAAAAGTTTTCGGGGTGGTGTACTCCGAAGGGGCTTGATACTTCTGTTGTTTATGATATTTTCAGGTTAAAGGTGAAAAGAGTGTGGAAAAATATGATTTGGAAATATTATATACCTCCGAAATTCTCTTTCATCACATGGTTGGCCATTCTTGGGAGGCTCCAATCCAGAGATAATCTATCCTTTATGGATATTGATCAGGTATGTCCTTTGTGTGATTGTGTTAATGAATCCTCACAGCACCTTTTTTTCCGCTGCAGGTCTACTGTTACAATCTGGTTCAAGATTCGAGCTTGGCTTGGTATGGGTAGATCCATGTCAACTATCCTTAGTGCCATCAAATAGTTGAAGAAAGAACCAGGAGTTGGGGTCGTGATGGTGCGTGCCCGCCTGCTTGCCCTAATCTACACTGTATACCAAATTTGGAGGGCTAGGAATGCTTTGATCTTTGATGTTGTGGCGTTTGATGTTGATACCATCATTGGGAAGATTCAATCGACGATTTACAAGATTCTCTACCGGAACTACCCAGTGGAGTTCATCAAGTTCTAGGACTATGCCTGGCTGGGCTTGTATTTGGTTTGTTAGACCGGGGTATGCCCTGTCTATCTATTATTATGGTAGTTCTCTCGCCATCCTGGTATGGTTGGAGAATTTTTTAATTGTATTGTTCTTCACTCTCGTCATCTTGTTTGGTTGGAGTTTCATTCATGCCTCTTTCTCTGTTGTTGGTGTTTTTTTTCCTACTTATGGTTTTCACGTTGGGGGGGGGGGGGGGGGGGGGGTTCATAAGTACGTTTTAATGAGGCCAACAAGGTATTCTTTTCTCTTCTACCATCTGTCTGTTTGTGGTAGTTTTGAGGTCCTGTTTAAACCTCACAAGCCTTTTGTTTGTGTGTCATTCTTTCTAGGTGGTGTTTGCATCGCTGTATTATTGTAACTGTTACGTTTATTTATATTATTTACCATTTACCCAAAAAAAATAATGTACTCCTTCCTTTTGGAGAATCTTCATATTTATTGTTCACATTATTTATAAAAAGTTTTTTAATTAATTTTATTTATTGATTTTAGAAAATATTATAGTATTTTTAAGTAATAAAAAAGTAAATTAATTTTGAAATTTAAGTATCATTTGAAGTTATGAATAAAAGATTTTTTTTTCCAAGGTGTGACTAAGTGTTATAGTGTTATGGTACGGAACAAATATAAAATAAGTGAGGGAATCTTTAGGAGAGTAATGAACAGGTAAATTTAAGTTGCAAACTATAATAATGATAAAAACAATAATATTATATCTTCATAGTGATCAATTTTAATTTTAAAATAATTGATGATAAATTCTTAAAATGAAAGTAATATTAATGTAGTAACAATATTTTGCATTGGAATAAATTCGTGAGAAAGACAAAAAATATTATATCTTTAATAAGAGTACTCCCTCTATTTGTTGGAAAAGAATACATTTTGCTATTTTAGATGTCTGTATCAAAGGTATATATTTTCCTTTTTAAATATATGGGACTCACACACATCACTAATACATTTAATATACAGGTCCTACATACTTTACTAATACAACTATTTACTGTATATTAAATAATAATACTTCTTAATTCACATATAAAAAAGTAAATATATATTTATTGGGTAGACCGATTGAGGAAATAGTATGTAATTAATGAAAAGCTGCAACTGCTCTGTTAACTATCACAAACAATTTAGTGGGGTTAAAATGTGATATCTCAAGATAATATATATATATATATATATATTTTTTTTTTGTAAAAAGATAAGCCCTATTCTACAACATTAAATAGCAATAATATTGGACTAGTTATATAAAACTGAATTCAACTAATCAGACCCTTACTACTTCATGTTTCATTATATCTTGAGGTTTAATACTCCATTTATTGGTCAAGGATATAATTATCTTTAAATTTTTTAATAATAGTAGTATTATTTATGTAAAATAGGTTTCACTAAAGAACACAATAGGGAGGTTCATGAAAGTACACAAATAGTAGGTGGACACCTGGCGTGGTGGAGTTGTATGATCTGTATTATAAATGGGGTTAAGCGCATAGGTAGCATAGTTATTATCTTGAAAATTTTAAGTAAAGTTAGGAAAAATGGGAGATGGCGCAGCAACCTGTATTGATATTCTTTTAGCTGTTCTTTTGCCTCCACTTGGTGTCTTCCTCAAGTTTGGTTGCAAGGTTTTATTTTTCTTTTTATTATTTTTTAATTAATTAACATTTTTATTTTAGTACTAAAATATGGAGTACAAGATAAGTGAAATTATGGTTTTATAGCTTTTAATTACTTGAAAACGAGTAGATAAAATCTTGGAGCTAGGGTGGTTCAGTTTGATCACTAAATATTGAGCTCCTAAGATTTGCAGCATTTTTCTAATTAATATAATATTCATGATCATATTATAAAATATTTTTGATTGTTTGCAGTCTTTTTGTGTGTTTTTGTTCAGTCTTCCTAGTTATAAATTAAGGATCAAGAATAATAACTTAATTTCATTTTAAGTTTCACATGTATATATATAAATTACCTTGATTACAAAACAAAATAAATTAATTTGAAAAATATTAATTTGCAGCATGAATTCTGGATATGCTTGCTTCTTACGCTGTTGGGTTACATCCCTGGAATCATATATGCTGTTTATGCCATCACCAAGAATTGATTCTCATTTTCTCTAATCTCCAGGTAATTATTTTCTCTTTTTAATTATTATTAGTTTTTATATGTTGCCACCCAATATAATTAAATCACAAAACAAATTTGCAATCTTAAAAAAGATTAAGATATTTTTTTTAACTAATTCTCATAGATTTGATCCAGCTAGCTAGCTCAGGCCATTTTAATTAACAAAACAGAAGTAAATTTTTTATCTTGAAAAAGATTAATCTATACATAATACATACTCATACTGCTTAGTAGATAATGTCAGTAATTTAGTTTTTCAGTCCAATTTTAATCTATATTTTTTTTAAATTTTATTTCGATTATAAACCTGTAATATATTTTTTTTCAAGTTTAATTAATCATTTTTTTATTTATATTTTTCGTTCAATAGTTTTTGAAAAAAAATATGAAATTAACATAAAAATATTAAAAATAAAAATTACTGTATTAAAATTGATATAATTAAATTAAATTTAAATTAACAAAACTCTATTACAGAATACCATTTATTTCCATAAAAATTATAGCATCAAACATGATTTTTAAAAAATAAGAAATTGATATAATTAAATTAAATTTAAATTAACAAAACTCTATTACAGAATACCATTTATTTCCATAAAAATTATAGCATCAAACATGATTTTTAAAAAATAAGAAGAAGAAGAAGAAGAAAAAATAAATATGTCAAATTCATTAATGAACTTGGTGGTTGAAAATTAAGTCAGGGGAAATTTGGTATTAGTAAGGATAAGTTTGCATAGCCAAAAAGTCGTGTTCATCATTTAATGTCGTGTATATCTCTTTTACGATAAATAAATTAAAATATTTTAATAATTGAAATATTTGACAGGTGGGAGATAGTGACATAATGAGCAATCAATGTGTGTTCTTCTCATAGATGGATAGTGGTGGTTGATATGTGTGTGTCGGGCTACAAGTCCCTTTCTTCTTTTTCTTTTATTTTTAATTTTATTTGTTTCTTGTGGATGGGTGACTTGTTTGAATTATATCACGTTGTGATGTTTCATATATGTATAGTGATTCAATTTAATGCATTTAAGTTTGTCACATTAGAGGTTGCTTGATATGTGTATATCTCGTTTTAATGTATCGTGTTCTTTTCATTTTTAGATTTTTATTTCATGTTTTATTACCAAATTCATTATATATAGTTGGTATTTTGCAAAGTTAAGCTCCCCCTACGCGTTAGCAAAGACATGTGTAAACCGTTTTATTGTATGATTTTCGTGAGACGTATATAAAGTAATAAAATTTTAAATGAATATTTATATTAATTAATAAAAAGTAGTAGTATTGTAAACTATTTTATAAATATTTTATAGTATAATGAAAAATGAAAATATTATACATATAGTGATAACATTTTTAATTCTGAAAACATTAAAAAAAAATCACCTTAAAATAAATTCACATTGACACAATACTTTCTCTACATGTATATAGCATCATTCTAACTAAGCAATAGTTGAACGATCGACCAACAATAGTTCCATACTCGTGTAATTGAACATTTTTTATGTCATGAAAAAAAATACAAAAAAAAAAAAAAAACTAAGGAATTAATATCAAAACAAAAGGAATTAAAAAACTGAAAACATAATAAAAGAACATTTTAAGATAAAATAAAGGGGGAAAAAACATTTTCCCTAGATATTTCAATGTGCATAATTACATTTTGATTTCGAATAAATAAATAAAATTATAGAGTGTGGTTGCGGTCTTTAGATCGATTTCTAAACATAATACATTTTTATTGAAATTTTCATATTGCAAACACTTCATAAATGTAAGAAGTTAAATAAAAAGCATAATATTAATGTAAATCCAATGAAAATTAAAATTAATTTGACTCATATAAGTTCAATTATTCTCACTAAAAATATAATGGGTTCTTTTTAAAGTTGATTGATCTTGGGATGTGACATTAAATACCAAATCTTATCATAATCTGGATTATGACGTGGAAAGTGGATATTAATCTTCATTGTGTCCTAACATGGAAAGATATAATTGAAACTCTGATTGTCATCGCTTTAAAAGATTTCATTACTAGAAAATCAATTAATTATAAAATTAGCATTTATTAATTTGTCGTTTTAAATTCATGCACTAAAAATATGTTTAGAAGATAAGATTATACTCTATATAGATTTGTTCTAATCCCAACTAATGCACATAAAACGTTCACACCGAACATATATTAAATTAATTAAAGTATAATTACTTTATAAATTTTATACTATTAAAATGAACTGCAAATACATAGTTTGATTAAGTATAATTAAGTAATCTTATTCAAATTAAAATGAGATCCCCCGTTAACATCTTTCGGGTTTCAAAATTTGCTCTACATAATATCATGTGAGATGGTGTTTATGCGACATGATTTTTAAAATTTATTAAAGTATAATGGTTATATATGTAAATTTATTTATTAATAATTAAAATATATTTTTAATATAATGAAAATATATTAAAATATAATTTAAAGATTTTAGAATATAATTTATTATATATATACTTTAATTATCAATAAGCGATTATAAACATGATTTCCACTATAATAAAAATACTTAATAATTGATCAATTCATCACACAAACTATAAATATTAGTGTCTCATTTTATTTATAGTGAGGAAATTCTTATTCTTGAATTAAAAGAAAAGATATGACAAAAAAATCATTTTCATTTCATTTAAGAGAAAGAGATCAATCTGCTTGTTGCAAGTCATTGGTAGGATGATCTGTAGGTCCCATGTTTGATTACTAAAGAATTATATATTTTTTCAATCTTTATGAAAGGTGAATGAATTACAAAACTAATTAAGAGTTGGTGCAAGAACTGTCAATTAGGTACAGAAATTACACGTGGATTTTCTAAAACGCTCGCACATTTCACATTTTTTCTCTTACCCATTACAAAATTTCTCTATTTATTTGTCTTATTATCCGTTTCACACGGGCGGATTCATGTGGAGGTACGCCAGAGCTCAAGTTCAGGGCTGCACACCAAAAGTCCACTATATTATACTTAAATAATTTGTATTTTTAAATTTAATTCAATTTAAAAATATTTTAAGTCCACCCAAATAAAGTTAAAAATTAAATATATCTTCTCAAATTATATATATTCTTTGAGTCCATTATAATAAATATTAAAATTTAGTTCATTCTATATCTACTTGTGAAAAGGTAATTCATGTATGTATATATATATATTTTTTATTATTATTATTTTTTTAATTATTATTTTTTTTTATTTTCTTTAATAAACTTAGTCCACCCCATTCTGATTTTCTAGATACGCCACTGGTTTCACACCATAAAAATAATTATCACTTTCGCTATAAAATATTATCACTTTCACTATAACTTATTGTCACTTTTTTTTATAATATAAATAAATTGTTCATGAAATAACATTATCACTTTTTATTAATTTAATATCATTTTTATTATAAAAATTATCACTTTTAGGTCGTCTTATGAGACAATCTCACACAAGTCTTTGCCTTAAAAATATCACTTGCATCAAACCCACAAAACTTTGTATCATGTGCAACCGGTGCACTTATGTATATCAATTTTTATTAAGTGTATATGACTTACTAAATGTATAATTTTTCATATTCAAGAAACTAATAAGTAAAAATTTGTTAACAAAGTATATAAATTTTTATTTATTAGTGTCATTAGTATGCTATAAACTTTTTTTTATTTATTATTTATCATTAAAAATAAGACTAAACTACTAAAACATACCAATAAAGTGATCAAAATAACATTTTTAAAACTCCTATAACTGTAAAACGTATATGGAGACTACTAATAATTTATTGTAAAATTAATTAAACGTTAAACAAATTCAACTCGCATTACAGTTTCTTGTCTGCATGCTCGATGTTAAAAAAGAAAAAGAGAAGTGCACTTGCACACACTCACGAGATCTGTCTCTCTAAACAATTTTGAATAACAATATGGGGAGTACTCTAATGAGTCTAATCCAAATAACTTAGTTAAAGCTGTTGCACAAAGAATTATATAAATATACAAGTAAAATTACAACAATTACACTCACTGTAAAAGTTACAACAATCGCTTGGTAAATATAAAACAAATAGTATGTAATTGTAAAATGAGAACTAAGATGAAAAAAAGAGTGCTGATGCGGAGTAGGGAAGTGACATTTCTTACACTGATACAGATCCTTCTGTGAAATCCACCATAAAAAGATAGATCTTTTTTTCGTCCAAACATAGTCTGATTAATCCAAATAACTATATCCACAGATACAACTCCATTGAATCCATATGAAGATCTACATAATCTAAATTATTTTGACTATCCTTCTAAAGAGTGCAGCTACTAAAGCTCGACTCGGTCTTGGTGCAGGTGCCAGTTTATAATCCACTGGCGAGACCGATTACCACAAAAACGCGAAAAATAAATCAATCAAATTATTATAGTGAGAGACATTGTACCATGTCCGGCAGAATTCTAGGCACGGGCACAGCAGTTACATATCTTTGAGCAAAAGATTTATAAGCAGCTGCTGTTGCGTCAGCAGATGATGTCTCGGCATTATCACTTTGACCCCGACCATGGAACTTGGCAAATCGATTGATTACAGAGAACTTCTCCAGATCTTGACATTCCAATCTCATATCCAGCAATGATACACTCTTGTCCAGCCTACGAGAAAAATAACAATAAGATTACCAGTATTTCCACTGAACTGTTGTTAATTATAACGAATAATTCTCCTTCAGAAGATAACAACATCATTAGTGAGTAGTATTCATTTACACGTGCACAACATTATATGAGGTTCGATACTAAGTTCTTTGTACTATTATTGTCTCCTAATATTCTGGTAGGCTGGTAGCTAGCCATAATCACTAAATCTTTGAGTAAAGACCCAATAGAAACCCCCAAATATTAAGCATTTTTGTTTTCACTTTTTACAATATAGTTCGAAGTTGAAAGATGTATCCATTAGGAGCCTCACAAAGTCCTTAAATCCTACACCAAGGTAAACCAGTAGCTACAAATAAATATCTGTGAGATTCTGTCTAACTATGCACACTTGCTGCTACATTCAAGCACCAAGGTATACATTAACCCTACATGACTACAAGCAGTGAGTCACGATACCAAAAAGTTCATTTATACTTGAGCATATCCATATCTTGATTGGTTATATCATAATTCTTTGGATTTTCATATATTTAATAGAAGTATTTGATAAAGGCCTGCAATAAGAAACTTCGCTTTAATCTAATAAAAAAGAATAATTTTTTGCTTTACTTACAACCGTCTCGATCATACCAAAACTTTGCAAGACACACGATAAGACATAAACAGAAGACACAAAACTCATTCTTTAGAAAGAATTTTCTTAAGAATAGGACCCATACCTATAGGCCTTCTAACCGAATTAATAGTATAACAGTGCAATTCCACAAACTGGCAATTACTGAAATTTTCAGAAAATTTTGTGCAGTTATCTAGATTCTAGAGAATGAGAATTATAATAATTATAAAAATATATTATAGTTTCACTATATCATGAGAAAACTAAGAATAATTTTTAGAAATTAGGTGGAAGCAGAGGCAATACTGGAATTGTGTTTTCTACAAAATAATAGCATAAAATAATTATCCTAAGTTCCTCAAAGTCTAAACCAAAAAATTCAGTCACTCTTTTTCACCAAAAAGAATATTCTCATGCATCAGAAATTTCATTAGTTAGATAAAACCATAGAAAATTGATAACCTGTAAAACTAAACATCTTGACACCATGAAAACAAGAATCAAGAAAAATGTTAGATTTACCTCAAGAAATCATTTTCTAGCTTCCTGGCTTTCCCCAAGAAATCTTCAATGACTTTTGCGAACCGTGGATCACCATTAAACTTGCCCTTAGCAGCACGTCTAAAATATGGTTCATATATTAGTAAATTGGACTAGATAGAGAACAAAATGAGACTTTAACAACATGAAGGATCCAAGCATTTGGCATGGTTCAAAATGAGAATGCAAGTCCTTACAGGTCCATGCCATCACAGGGAGAACCCAGATCATTTGGGCTAGAAAGAGCACTGCACGCATCTCCGAGCGCTACTCTGGATACAGCATAAGCCACACTCTCATATTTAGAACTAGCATCCACAGATAGAAGAGTTTTTGGTGGAGGGCCAAGTAATTGCTGCATAAGCTGTGTTGTCATGATAAGCCTTCTCCTTGACCTAAACAACGGGGGTCCATCTTCAATAAGCTCAACATCATCTCCAACCTACCATCAGTGAAAGGAGATAAAAAATGCAGTTAGCTTTGTCAGAATTTACTTACATCAATAAAAGCATTGATGGCAACCCCATCATACCTTTTCAGCCAGACGATTTGTGGCTTTACTCCAGTCTTCTTCTCCTGAACTGCAAGACGTAAGGTTCATTTATATTAACAGTAGATTGACAGAGTATCAGAAAACTAGAAGGATTAGGACTCCCGCTAAATTCCATGAATCAAGTTCTGCTATTTCGTATGAATCGTATCACTATGAACAAATGTCTTAATGAGAAGACTAGAGAAGGACAACATTCAATTCATGAAAATTACCTAAGATCCAAAAGGATTCGTGAACCATCTGATATTTCTTTGCACCACGGAAGGAGTTCAGAAGTAGCAATCTTACGCTTCTTGGGTCTCAATATCACTGGATTTTGACTGATGACATTCACCGGCTGCACGGACTGAGCAGGAGTTAAGTGCTCATTTCCTTCTGACATTGAGGAGGAATTCCGAGGTGTGCTGTCAACTCGACATGCATCAACAGGAGCAGTAGACCTTTTATCTTCTAAATTAGAATCATCCATAACACCGGAAAACCTTGAAAGAAGAATAGGAGATTCTTCTGGTCTCAAGGAGACAACATTACGTGCATTGTGCATAGGCAACGTTTGCCAACTCTTGAAGGATCCATACTGGTTGAACCAGGAAGGTGCCATCTGGGGGCCAACTGGATGATGATCAGCTCGCCCAGCAGTAGAATCAGTAGAATGATTGCTTTGGGAATCATGCAGACCAGGTGTCACAATATCCTCAGAAGCAGTATTTCCATGTGGCAAAGTGTTTCTGTCCAATGCTTCAGTTTGTGTATTGAAGCTTGCCATCCTAGGATCTTCAGAAGGACCTCCACTTGAACCCAATGAATCTGCAGCATTATCTTCATTTTGCTTCCCCGTCGTCAAATCTGCTTGATGAATATCAAGAGAATTATCTGGTACTTTTATTCTCTTGGAGAATCTGATGCTTGGATCATTCTCCGCAGACTTCGAAGCCCTCATTTGGTTTAGTAAGGCAAATTTTTCATTAGAGAACATATTAGGTTTCAGAGATCGGCCAAACGCTTCAATGTCCATCTGTGTTGAAGCAGAATTAGCAGGAGAGGATGCTCTTCTCTGAGGTACTTCCAGTTTTGAAGATGACCCAACGTTTCCGAATGATGTCAACTGTCCAGAGCTTTCCTTCAACCTGTGTTCTTCCCCATCAGCAGCAACTAAAGAGTTGGCAGAAATTGCACTAGACTTCGATGAAAAATGGCCCCTTTTACTATCATCAAATTCACCTTGAGGACCTGACTCCAAAATATTTGGCTGGGACAGCTCAGAAAAATGTGATGGAGCCTTAGAGTGCTGACCCACCAAAGAATGTTGAGATGTAGGAACATTGGTCCACATGTTATTCATAAGCTGCGCGGGACCTCCCTGTCGAGAAATTCCAGGCAAACCAAAAGGCTGAGAACCATGCACCTGATCCCTAGTTGATGCAGTTTCAGCTGAATCCATCTCTTGTACACCATAACGGCCAGCTTGTTGAGCCGTGCCAATAGATGAAGCAGGATCATCTTTTTGAAGATTGCCAGATGCATCAGGTAGACCAGTATCTGCAGACCCTTTTTGCACAGATTGTGAAAAAGCACCACTGAAAGAGGAATCAATTTGCTTAGTTGTAGCTGTTTTTCCACTTGCCCTTGATAATTGTTTATTCTGAAGCTGCTGACTTCTCGCATATGCAGTATCAGAAGTAAATGCTGGATAATGATTGCCAGGCACCATATAGAGAGAGTTATTGGTCCCAGGATGCCCTGAACCCCCAAATCTGTCTCTTCCGTATTCAGACTGAGATTCTTCATTAGGAAATGGCAAAGATTGCACTGAAGATGTTGGGACCATAAATGGGACTTTATCTCCCATTTCTGTGCCAGCATGATTAGTATGCATAGGAGCATTCAGGGAAGGTGATGAAAGGTCAGGTTTCTGAAAAAGTTGAGATGGAGGACCAAGTTGCAATCCAAAACCTTGAGAGGAAGAACATCGACTATGATTAGCAGATCCATCAACTTGCTCAGCATCAGGCAGCTGTGATGATGCATTGCATTCAGAAGAACTTAAGTGCACCACAGAACTGTGGTCCCGTGATTGATCCACCTTGTGAAGAAGCTCCAACATGTTTTGACTAGATTGAGTAGAAACATAAAAAACAGTCAAGATATGAGAACTCCATAAACAAAAAGCAAATGAAAAACTGCAAGTACCTAGGAGATGAGGCGTTGTTTGTGTACGAATCAAAAGGGCGACTAAAAGAAACAGGAGTACTGGGCGCATAACCAGAAAAGCTGCCACCTGAGGGCTCTTTATCTGGGCCTTTATAGTCTTTCGGAAGCTCGCCCTGCAGATAAAAATAATACATATAATTTCTCGCTCAAAATATCAAGTTTCAGTTTCAAACACAATTGGATGAATTAAAAATTACCTTTTCCATAGAATTTCTAGGAACCTGACCAAACAATTTTGACTGGCCAAAATGGGTATTTTGAAGAGGATTTGTCAGTACTTGAGTGGGCTGCTTCAGGCCTTGTGTAGGTTCCACATCCGCATCCAAATTACCCATGGGATGATACTGAAACTTGCGAGGAACAGAAACCTTACTACCAAGCTGATTAGATGACTTTTGTTTCCCAGAAGGCAGAGATCTTGAATCACTGGCATCTGACAATCCACTTTCTCTGAAACCACCAGAAGCATGACGAGACACGTTCGAGTGATGACTATCATTGGAATTCTCCTTCATAGCACAGTTCTCCCTACTATATTTTGAAACTTCTTCTTTGTCATAGTTATTCAACGACCCTTGATTCTGTTCATTAACCTGTTCCGTCATTCTTCCCAAACCTTCACCCCCTTGGAATTTGGCTGAAGAAGAGGCATTCTTCCATTGATTGAGTAAATAATTGTTCTGAACATATGGATTGGCTCCATCACCTATTCCCATATTATATGAGTTTGATACAGATGAAGTAGTATCATGTAAACTCAAAATCCCTTTATTTGTTTGACGGTTACCAGTCACAGATCTTGCAGAAGCCAATTCATTAGCAGAACTAGACTTCCATGAAGAACTACCATGCACCCCTTCTCCTTGCATTCCCCTCAGATGGTTGCTCTGTGACTCCTCTAACATTCTATCTCCACCAGATGGTACAGCTGCCTGAGCACTCCAACCATTTGGTTGTGGTTTGGCTCCACTCTGACTAGGGATCCGCATAGCAGAAATTGCCTTGGCATTCCTCTCTGCCTCAAGAAAATTTCGTGAGGCATTTCCATGTATTTGGCTAGCCTCATCAAAAGATTGTCCAAATCTTTGAGAAAAATCAGTAGGCACTCTTTCATTTGATTCCTTCTGAAAAACATCTCCAAGTTGATTCAATCCCATAGGCTTAAGAGTATTAATATTTGAAGAAAGAACAGATCCAGAAGTCAATGCAGCCGGTAAAGACGCTTGCTTAACATTGTCATTATGAGCCGAAAGAAATTGGCTTGTTGAAGATCCATCAGCATTGTGAAACATCAAACCACTCCACTCCTCTTGTGGCCCTACATCATTACCAGAAGTTTCAGCAACTGCAGACTGCATAAGAGCACTCCAGCTACCGCCTTGCATTGATGGAGACCCATTTGATAGCCCACCAGTATCAAATAAATTACCAACTTCTCCACTTAATTGGCTCTTGCCAAAGGCAGACCATATATTATCATCCGAACCAAATAAGATCTTTTCTTCAGTTGGATCTAAGGTAGCTTCATCCTGAGGTGAAGATTGCATTATTGATCTTTCATGTGAGGTCTCTGATCGAGTACCCAGCTCCTGCCTCCCAGCAAAATCTTGTTGAGTTGGATCTTTTTGCAATGAATTCACTGGCTTAAGGAAACCCAATTCCATTATGCCATGATTTTGGGACCGAGTTGAAGTATGTTCACTATTTTCATTCTGAAATTTCTGCCTAGACATGGAAGTACCTTCCTGTCCGGAAGTTCTACCTTGCAGAAAATTATGTTGATTACCATGAAGGGAATTGCTAGACGTTGCTAATTGAGGCATTGAAGATCTCTCTGACACCATCTGAGGATATTGGTTTGCAGTCAAACCCCTTGAATTGGAAACTGGAACTCCATAGAGAGATTGATCAACCTGTTGAGGCACCAAATCCATTAAACGCTGTGTCTGGCCAAGATTTGATGGAAAGGCAATTCCGCTAGGGGTCCCTTGCATGGCCGAAGAGCCACGGGTAAGCCAGTTCGTAGGCTCAGCTGTCCAACCATAACGTAAGGCGTCAGAATTCGGAGTCCCATTGACCAGAGAGGACTGGCTACCAGATACCTGCCTAGCATTGGGAGGAACCTGATTAATCAAATTCTGATGCCCTAAATCAAGCTGCTGAAGCTGCTCCTGTCTTTGAAGCTCTTGGATTTTCCGAAGCATGAGTTGCTTTTGCAGTTGCTGCATGTCGTTGAAGCCAGATTGATGACGCTGCAATGCCTGGAACATGTTTGCTTGCTGAGGACTCATCTGCTGCTGACCACCAAATAGATCAAAACTAACAGAAGGAACAGATGCTTCCGGTCTATCTGAAGTTTTATGTTGTTGTTCATGGCCACTGCCTTGCTGCGATTCTTGGACTGAATAGCCTCTTGAAGCAATTAGATGACGCTGCTCAGAATCCGTATCCCCCGCCAGAAAGTTTGCTTCATTCTGCCTATTCTGGTAAAACTGATTGCCATACATAAAGCCATTCGAATATTGTTGCTCATTTAGAGGTTGGCTTTTGGAAAAATCAGGCCTCAAGTTGGACTGAGAAAAATTCAAGCCATGCGCTGCATGAACAGGATAGCTTGGCTGTCCTCTATCTATTTCTGCAAGTGCAACCATGATATATAAATAAACAAAAAGAAAAATGTAACTAGTTTATGTATCAGAAAGAGAATCACACAACAATATTGCACATAAAATTACAGAACCAATTTACAGGACATTTTTAATCGGCACTGAATCAGCAAAGGTAATACCTGAGTTTTGTGAGAAATTTTTACTATTAGAATTCAGTACATCAATTTGCCTCTGGGTCCCAACCCAAAAATTATTGTTATTCACTGGCCAATTTCCCTCCAGAGCATGTGACTGATGCTGCCCCTGCGATGGATTGTCTTGTGCAAAGAAATTGTGAACCCTATCTCCAAGTTCGTTGCCAGGCATAGATGGTTACCCAAGATCCAGCTGGTGGATGTTCAAATATTAAAATTTATAAATTAAGAACTACTTAAAAGTTTTAACTCCTCTTTCTCTAAGGTCTATGTCACATCACAACCCTCTATATGTGTATGCGTGAAAAAAACAAGAACTAATATGTTAATATCCAATTCTCCTGAAAGTTGCCGTAAATCTTGTGCCAAACACGGAAAGCCTCCAGATTAGGACACCCCAACGTGATCACTATTTAAACAGAAAAAGAATAGTAAGGGTAAGTACACATCATTACAGAAAGTCAAATGCAATTAACGTGAACAGCAGCCATATGGTGACCAATAGGTGAAAAAATCAAGAGCTATAACCGGAATTGAATAATCATTTAAAGGAATGGAAGAACCAAAGCTGACAAATGATCAGCTAAAAAATCAACAATCATATTTAAGAAGAAATCAAAGAGCAGTGGAAAATTACTTCTGGAACAAGAAAAACAAGAGGAAATAAAAATTATATTCCCTTATTATTGATGTAAAGAAGTATAATGGCTATTTAAAAGAATAAATGTAAGTTCACAGCAAGCTTAATTATTATCACTATATTATTCCAATTTTGATAAGATGCAAGTCAGGCATTCTATATTGCCAATTGGCATAAATTTTTAGCAAATAAAACAAAGAGACTTCATAATATATGAAATCATACAACTAAAGGTATCCTCACACCTGCATTGCAAGTCGTGTACAAGTATTTAGAACCCACCATAAAGATACTGAAAATTAGCATGCATTTTCTTAACATAACAGCACAAATCATCCTCTCGAGAAGAAGGAAAAGAAAATCCCTTTGACATCCAAATGTACTAAGATAGTGAGCAGGCACCAATACCCACCCAAAGACATTGTAGTTAGATATGCAGACTTCAACATCATTCAATACACTGCCATTTTATTTGCGAAGTCTCAAGAACAACTAGTCACAGTTGGGGTTTGATCACGGTCAATATAAAAACCACATCCTATTTGAACATGGTTGTATTTGAATCACAACCCACTCAAGAATGATTTACCATTACTTTGAAGGGAACTGCTCTGAGAAGTGCAGCAGAAACTCATTATAAGAACCCACAAAATGAAAGTCCATACCACTAATTCTCCATCGAGACAATATCCTTTTATAGAAAATTACCTCAGCCCCTCACCCTCATGCACTATTTCAGTAGATAAAATAAATAAAAATTCAGACCTTCCAACCTGAAACTTGGCTCGAACACAATTGAACAGTATGTATCAGAAGCAGCACCAACAATGCGTGTCAAAAGTGGTACAGCATAATGGCTAGAATGTGTAACGTGGAAAAGGAGGTTTGAATAAGGCAGGTAGAATAAATGAAAGATAAGTTGGGAAGATGACCATATGTTCGATTATTTATATATAGATGATACAGCCCATGGTTTAAGCTTCTTGTTTTATAAACATTTCTACAACACTATTGAAGTCATTAGTGATGGCCAGTGTCAATAAGAGGAATGATGAAAATTAGAGCCCAGCACGAAACACAGGGAGAAGTAGAAAGAAGGTTTTTATCCATTTTAATCTCTAAAATTAAGGCATAAGCAGTTGCAGCTCGCAATCGCAACGTGCACACTACAAAGATAGCACATTTTTTAGAAATACGGCATAGAGTAGGATTCACACGATTATAAGCTGTAATATAAAATGCAAAATGTTGGAACAGTGACTTTACATTTACCACCAAATCTCATTCTACTAAAGAACCACGCCTTACCACATACTAATGCACTCTAAGAAAACACATAACAGTTAAATTATTCTTATACCTAATAAAATCAAACAACCTACAGAAAATTTCAATCTAAGGATTAGCACAACATATTCACAATCCCAGGAAAATTTAACAGAATAAGAAAAAGGTAGCATCTATATAAAAAGCCCACAGACTCAATAATCGAACCAGTACCAAAAAAATAAAGCTAAAATGGACCTCTCCCACACCTTCAATTCCAAAACCCTACCCCCAAATCGTGCCATCTGCATAAAGCATCACATGACACGCCCCCTCAACGACCACCCATCACCGTTCCCGTACACATTTATGTGCAAGAGAAGAAACAAGAGGCAATAAATTCGTAACCGATGAGATAAAAGAAACAAACAAACCAACAGAAAAAGAGACTTACGTTAAATTTAGGATGCGTGTAGCTGCAGAAAAATGGGGATGGAATTCGATCTTCAAATAGGGCCAATTTTAGTTCTAGGGTTTTGAATCGGCTAGCAGAAATGCGGGGAGCTCAAGAGAGAGAGAGGAAGTGATGTGCTGTGAAAGAGAGATAAAGTATGTGAAATTTTCAACGAACTGTGAGAGAGAAGGTCAGGTTCGGCTCAAGGCAAAGGCTCGGTTATTCCGAGCCTTGGTCTGTGCCTGATTGAGATGGACCCAAGAACAACAGTATATCTCCAATTATAAACAGCCATTTGGCGTGAGAAATAGGTGGGACACGGCTTTCGAAATTTATAAAACACAATCAGAAATTCAGAATTTCAAGCACACTTTTTAAATTTATTTTTTTCACTTTTCAACACTTTTAAGACTTTAATTTTTTTTAGTAAAAGACTCTCTTAGTACAAAATGTAAAGAATTTAAAAATTAATATCCAAGTAAGTAAGTACATAAAAATATGTAAAATGTGTATTTATATGTGATTTGGACAGTTTCACCGCATATTAATTTTTAATTTATTTGAAAAAAAAATCTAATAAATATGTACATTATTAAAAAATATATATTTAAAAAAATCATTTAAATAAGTCTATTGAAATACAATAGGAAATATAAAATAAATTAAATTTAAATACATAAGGAAAAATTACTCATATGTACACACTTTGTACCCCTAATTACTATAAGATAATATACATTGATTTAAAAAATTCTCTCACATAAAATATCAAATATAACTCTAAACGCATACACTTTTAAACCACAAACCCTAAACTCTCACCCACCGTCGGACCACCGTCGGCGGAGGTCGGTTTCTAGACCGCCGCCGGCTGCGGCCGGTCGCTGTTCACAAATATTTATCTGCAGAACATATGTAAGAGTAATATTAGAATATCACTATATATTTATGTAGTTAATAGTAATACTTTGTATGTTTGTATATTATAGTAATTAAAGATTTTTTAATGTACGTAGTAATAATCCTCCCAATGCATAACTCTAAAACTTAGTATTTAGTATATGAAGTAGTAGTAGATTTATAACTATATATATACTAGTATGGATCTAGTGTATAATACGGGTTTTAAAATTATAATTTTAAAAAATATAATTAAAGTTTAATATAACTATATATTCAATTATAATCTAATATAATTTAAATTGAAAAGTAAATTCGATTTATATGCACTCAAATAGTCAGACAAGACTGGCTAGAAGCGTCCGGAGAAGAGTCACTCTACATTCTAAGAGTAAGTGGTAAGCCGATAGTCGGGTTTTGTAAATTTAATAATGTTAAAAAATTTAATAATGTTAAAAAATCAAAAATTAAAAATTACTAATAAAAATAAAAATCCAAACTAAAACGAAAAAAATTAAGTAAATAGAAAAAATAATCCACAGAAAAATCCTAAAAACTTAATTAAAAAAATAATAAGAAAAAAAATTATTAACAAAAAAAATAAAAGATTAAAAAATTATATACTAAAAAAAATTAAAACAACATAACAGAATTTAAAAAAATAATAATAATAAAAATAAAAGTTAATCAAAAGAGAATTTAAAAAATATACTATATATATCACATCCATATTCAATCTTAAAATAAACTAATTTACGTATCATTAAATTTTAATGTTGGAGAAAATATATTAAAAAATAAAAAATAAACAAATAAAATTTAAAAAACACTAAAGATAATTATAAAAAAAACTTTAGAAAAATATTAAAGAAAAATTATAATAAAATTAATATATATTTTAAAAAATAAAAATAAATTTATTATAAATAAATTCGAAGAAATAAGAAAATAAAAAGAAATCATAACAAAATTAATTAAATAAATTTGTAAAAGCATGAAAAATTAAATTAATAACGTAAAATTTTTTTAAAAAAATTACGTACTAATAATAAAAAAAAGTGAATTAAAACCAAAAAAATAATTAAATAAAAAAATATAATCAAAAGATACTAACAATTAAAAAACTAAAACAAAAAAATTAAATAAAAACAAAAAATAATTAAAAGAGAATATAAAAAATATAAAAGAAACAATAAGTAAAATATAATTAAATTGAAATTATTAAAAAATTAATTATAAAATTATAAAAATAACCATGAAAAAATAAGTTAATCACGTAAAAAAATCAAAAGATTATAAAATTACATGCTAACGATTTAAAAAAATGAAAAAAACTGAAATAAAATCAAAGAATAAAGAAAAAATAATAATAATAATAAATGGATATCTTACTTTAAAATTTGAAAAAAGCTTTTGTTTGTCATGATGAATAAATTAAGTGTGTAAAACGAATAAATAAAGAGTGTTATTTATAGGTGGAGAGATAATAAATTTTCTAAATCTTATAGTAAATATATGTACTTATCTATATTATTTTTTAATTAAAAGTAATTAATTTTTTTGTGATAATATCATATTAAATCTTAAAATAATGTATGTATTTATCTACATTAAATTTTAATTAATAATTAAAATAATTGAGATTTTTTATTTTAATTAAAAATTAAATTAATTCTGGTGACGACACCTCATCAAAATTAAATTCTCCTTTAGTATATTAAATATATATATATATAATTCAATAAATAAGACTAGTAAAAATAAATAAATAAAACTACTACATAAATATCACACCAATCATATATATTGAATAATTGATATTTAATTAAGATGTGATATTCTATAATTGCGTTAGTACAATGATACAATCCTAAAAATACAAAATTCCCTAAATTAATAAATTTTTAAATATCTATATTTTCTTATATATTTGCTCTTTTTTTAATAAATTTTTATATATTTTCTTATATCTATAATTGTTAGTACAATGATATAATATTAGCTTGAATTACAAAATAAGCTGAAAATAATTTTGTGAAAATATTAGCTTGTCAACACATTCCGAGTAACTCCTCAACCTGGAGTTCCGACCGAAGAAGCAGGGGCCGCAGTAGCTGCCGAATCTTCGACTGGTACATGTACAACTGTGTGGACCGATGGACTTACCAGCCTTGATCGTTACAAAGGGCGATGCTACAAGATTGAGGTTGTTCCTTGAGAAAAAGATCAATATATCTGTTATGTAGGCAGCTTTGCACTACCACTACCACTGTGTTAAGGAGGTAACTTTGCAATTTCTTAATATTGTATTTCCCTTGTTCTATTCAAGCAATCCTCACCCTCTAACCAAATGTATAGTATAATCTAGACAAAGACTTGGGTAAGATCGTCTCACGTAAGAATTTACATGAAATGGTCCGAGAGTGATAATTTCTGAAATGATACTCCTTAATTAATGAAAAGTGATAATGTTATTTCATTGACAATTTATTTATAATATATAAATGAAAAGTGATAACATTTTATAAGTAAAGTGATAATGTTTTATAGCATATTTGATAACTATTTTAAAAAGTGTAAAATAGTCTCACTCAGTAATTTTCAATTTGATATAAATGGTTTTACATGAGACGATCTCACCAAAATCTACCTTATAGTCTAATTACAATAATTTTTCAATGTGATATTTATAAAAATAAAATATATTTGATATTTGTAAAAAAAAATATTTAAATCTAACTAGCTAATATAACTAAAATTAAAGAACTGAAAAGAAAAATAAAATGAAGACAACAATAAAAAAAACTACTCATAAAACAACAAGGATATTGGGTGTTAAAATAAACTAAAATCTTCTTTAATTAGCAATATGTTTATGTATTTTTGGATTATATATTAATGGATTCATATTTATTGCGTGATTTTATTTGAAGAATTTACATTTAGATTTAGTAAAATTGAATGGTGGATTTTGGTGGTGTATAATCTTGAAATCAAAATGATGATTTTGAGATTTTAACGGGTGTATATACAATAAAATTAAGATTTAAAAATAAAAAATGATGGGATGGGTATTTATGATGAGTGATATTTTCACCTAAATTTTAGTGTCTTTTTATATCCGTTTTCGTATTATTTTATTCGAATTTTGTGTATATTTTGGTGGTATTTTGTGTTTTTATGTAAATGTGTAAAAATAAACTTAAATATATGATTTTCAGGTAAAAATGGATTCTAGACGTGAAAAGAAAGACATAGGAAAAAATTGAGCTCAATTCGGAGTCCAAACGAGAAAGTTATGATTAAAATGGTGTGTCACTTTGCATTACTTGTTACACTTTCAAATGTTGGATTTTTTGTCTGATCTTCATATGAATATAAAGATAAGGAAGAGAGGATCGCGTGAGCGTAAAAATCACTCGAATTGGATTTCAGATGTGGAAATTATTCGTGAAACGGTGAGACTGCGCTGCACCTACTAGACCCGAGTACCTAGCTCGCCCTACCGAGCTCGACCCATGTAACGAACACAATCCGTGTTCAGCCAAAAGTCAGTTTTTGGATCTGTAAGTCTTCTAGAAGGTTTATGCCCACAAATACATTTTGGATCTGTAAGTTTTCCAGAAAGTTCTAGGCCCACACATACATTATTTAGCGTAAAAAAAGGCAGAAATCGTTCTTGGATCCAATCTACACATAATTCACACATTTTTCACACACTTTCCTCTCCATTCCCTTTACCCTTCATCCTATTTACCCATCCTTGAATCCATCCATCCAATACATAATCCAAGTAGTTAGAAAAATAAGGGGGAGTGGAGATTGCAAGAAGAGGAAGAGAAACACCATTGGAGCTATTCAAAGGAGTTTTAATTCTATTTTTTGTAGACTTCTTTGTAGTTCAATCATGTGTTTTGGAGATACAATTTTCTATGTTGTTTTATTTGAAACTATGAAAGGCTAATCTCATTTGTGAAATTAGCAATATGAATTGTGTTGGATAATTTTGGGTATTTTACAATTGAATTCCTATGTTGATTAGATTTATGATTTTTTATCATTGATTATTAATTGTTTGATTTATATTGAAGATTTGTGTGATTAATTTTCATGGGCATGTGATTGGATTGAGAAATTAATTATATGTTTAGGATAGTTCATTGAATCATTTCATCATACACTTCATGTGCATTATAAGCTATAAGCTTTAAAGAGATAGAGATATCCTTTAGGCTTTAGAACTTCAAAGAACATTCGATTTGTTAGATCGAGATGTCAACTAATCGTGTGAAGAGACTCTCATTTCAAGCTTAGTACCTACTTGAAATTGTTTGATTGAGAACCAATCCATTGAGCTATTTTGGGATTATTTGATGGATCTACATCTTATCCATCTCGAGAGGGAGTTTAGGTGGAATTCGTGTTGGTCCTTAGTTATTAATCCATGACATATAAGTATTCGCTGTATGATACCTAGATTTTCCATGCTATGAGTATTGTTAGTCTCATTCTCTATCTAATTGACTCATTCATCCATTTCACATTCGTCTTTCCCATCATTTATCTTATCATTTAATTATTTTATTGTCATTTATTGATTAATCCTTCCTCTTTATGACATATCTATAAAACTATGACAAACACGAGATCCTTAAACCCTAGTATCTTCCTCCCTGTAATTCGATAAATTCTTTAAAATACCTTCCTCCATATGATTCGATAAATTCTTTAATTAATCATCCCGCTAATCAATTTATTAAAAGAGTTGTATGGCCCCCAGGGCATAGCTCAAGTGGTAGAGGGGAGGGTGGAAAGGCCTTCCAGCTGAGCTTGGTTGCTGCAGGGTGGGGGTTCGAATCATGCCTTTGGCATGGATTTGGCCCCTTGCAAGCACAAGTTTAACAGTGAGCCCTCTCTATAAGCCACTTGAGGCACATCCTGCGATTTACCTCCTCCACCAATCCCCAGGGCAGGGGCGGTGGGGGCCCCTAATGGTGGGGTACACCGTTAAAAGAGTTGTATTTAATAAAATAACGTGTGCAACTAACATCATCCTTTATTAAATAAGGCGATCCTGTTACTTTAAATTAAATAAGACAATAAGACAATTTATAAGGCTAAGTATATTTTTTTGGTTACCGAGAAATATTATTTTATCTAATAGATAAACGGACCCAGAATACTATTAATTAATATAGTAATTAATAATAATAATAATAATTAATATATATGGAAATTTTATACATTTTAAATCGGATATTGATTTTATATATTTTTGTAAATTATTTGTCAAGTAAGCTTTGATATTTTTGTAAATTGTTTTATATTGATTTATATATTTTTGTACATTATTTGTCAATAGAAAGCTATATTTTTGTAAATTATTTAATTAAATAAGGCGATTGTATTTTCGGTTACAAAGAAATATTATTTTATCTTATTTTAAAATTATAAAATAAATAAGATAAAATAATAGAAAAAGAACCAATAATATATTCTAGTAGTTTCTAGCGCGACCTTCCGAATTCCAGACACATCTTCTCCCTTAACAAAAACAGCCCACACCGATTCATTCCCACTGCAAATTGTAAAGCAAATTAAATTTCGAAGCGTTCTTCTATTTTTACTCTCCTACGAAGATTTCTCCATATCAAGTTTTTCTGGTATTATCAGGTACGACTCTTGTTTTGCATTTCCGATTCCTGCCTTTTCCGGTGCGAGTTTTTTGTTTCTGAGGGCTTCGGCGTGGATTACATGCATTCTCGAATTAGTTTCGAATTTCTGCTTCTGTTTTAGGTGTTTTGTGTTTCGTTGTTTTGATGCTCTGTGTCGAGTGTAGTACCGTACGATTTTATCGGGTAGTGATGATGAAACCTAGCGGGAATCTGGGATTTGATTTTGTTCTTCATTTATGGTGATAGTGGATTGTGTATCTCGTTTAGTTGTTGGATTATGAGGTGTTAGCCATATTAATCAACCAGTCTCTGCTCTTTCTTCATGTTGTTAAATGCCTACGTTAATTCAATGTTGAATTGGTGCTACTCTTTGTGTAGTTGATCTGAATTTGAATCGTTTTCTGTCAATTGAAATTAATACTGTTGATAAATTGTTGGTTTTCATGTATGATGGAAAATTCAATTTTCCGTTGTGATTTCTATGTGCAGATTTTCTTGTAAAGTAAAACTCAGAAATGAATCCTGATAAATTCACCCACAAGACTAATGAGACCCTTGCTGCGGCTCATGAACTCGCAATGAACGATGGCCATGCTCAGTTCACACCTCTTCACTTCGCTGCTGCCTTGATCGGCGATCCTAATGGCATTTTCCGGCAAGCAATTGCCGGAGCTGGTGGAGGTGATGAAGCTGCAAATTCGGTAGAGAGGGTTATCAATCAAGCAATGAGGAAACTTCCCTCTCAGAGCCCTCCACCTGATGAAATTCCAGCTAGCACATCTCTCATTAAGGTCATTCGGCGAGCTCAATCCTTACAAAAATCGCGAGGCGACACCCATTTAGCTGTGGATCAACTGATCTTGGGCCTTCTAGAAGATTCACAAATTCAAGATCTCTTGAAGGAGGCTGGGGTTCCAGCTAATAAGGTGAAAGGGGAAGTTGAGAAGCTGAGGGGGAAGGATGGTAGAAAGGTGGAGAGTGCATCCGGGGATACTTCCTTCCAAGCTCTGAAAACCTATGGCCGTGATCTTGTGGAACAAGCTGGAAAGCTTGATCCTGTGATTGGTAGAGACGAGGAGATTCGGAGAGTGGTGAGGATTCTGTCTAGAAGGACGAAGAATAATCCAGTCCTCATTGGGGAGCCCGGTGTGGGAAAGACTGCAGTTGTTGAGGGACTAGCTCAGAGGATTGTTGCTGGAGATGTTCCCAGTAATCTTGCTGATGTGAGGCTGATAGCTTTGGATATGGGGGCATTGATTGCTGGTGCGAAGTACAGAGGAGAATTTGAAGAGAGATTGAAGGCTGTTTTGAAGGAAGTCGAAGAAGCTGATGGGAAAGTTATCTTGTTTATTGATGAAATTCATCTGGTTTTGGGAGCTGGAAGAACAGAGGGATCAATGGATGCTGCTAATCTGTTCAAACCAATGCTTGCAAGGGGTCAATTGAGGTGTATTGGTGCTACCACCCTTGAGGAGTATAGGAAATATGTGGAGAAAGATGCTGCTTTTGAGAGACGATTTCAGCAAGTTTACGTGGCGGAGCCTAGTGTGCCAGACACTATCAGTATTTTGAGGGGTCTGAAAGAGAAGTACGAGGGTCATCATGGTGTTAAGATACAAGATAGAGCTCTGGTAATGGCTGCTCAATTATCAGATCGTTATATAACAGGTGTGTAACTTGTGACTATCCTCTATAATTGCCGAATTTCTATCTAAAGATGAGTAGTTATCTGAATCTCACACTTTGATATTTGATTGCAGGGCGTCATTTACCGGATAAGGCCATTGATCTGGTTGATGAGGCTTGTGCCAATGTGAGAGTCCAGCTTGATAGCCAGCCTGAAGAAATCGACAATCTCGAGAGGAAGAGGATACAGCTCGAAGTTGAGCTCCATGCTCTGGAGAAGGAGAAAGACAAAGCCAGTAAAGCTCGGCTCGTGGAAGTGAGTATTTATTGGTATTGCTTTTTGTGTTTGGTTGTAACTAATAGTGCAGTTTTTAACACAGCTTGCAATTATATTTCAGGTGAAGAAGGAACTTGATGATTTGAGGGATAAACTACAGCCACTGATGATGAAATATAGAAAAGAAAAGGAAAGAATTGATGAGCTGAGAAGACTCAAGCAGAGGAGAGATGAGTACTTGTATGCACTTCAAGAAGCTGAAAGAAGATATGATCTTGCTAGAGCTGCGGATTTAAAGTACGGAGCAATCCAGGAAGTGGAAGCTGCTATAGCTAAGCTTGAGTCGGGTGTGAGTGAGGGAGGAATGCTAACAGAAACTGTTGGGCCTGATCAAATATCGGAGGTTGTGAGCCGATGGACTGGTATACCAGTCACCCGCCTGGGCCAGAATGACAAGGCAAGATTGATAGGATTAGCTGATAGACTTCACGAACGAGTTGTGGGACAGGATCAAGCGGTGACAGCTGTTGCCGAGGCAGTGCTGAGATCAAGAGCTGGACTTGGTCGGCCTCAACAGCCGACAGGCTCGTTCCTCTTTCTGGGTCCAACCGGAGTTGGGAAGACGGAGCTTGCCAAGGCTCTGGCAGAGCAACTCTTTGATGATGATAAGCTGATGGTTAGGATAGACATGTCTGAGTACATGGAGCAACACTCTGTTGCTCGTTTAATTGGAGCCCCTCCAGGGTAAGTATGAGCACCATTGCATATTCGATTTTAAGATTTTTTTCAGTAATAAAACTTTGACACTGTTGATGATGATCTGTTATTCTTTCAGGTATGTTGGACATGAGGAAGGTGGACAATTGACAGAAGCTGTGAGGAGACGGCCTTACAGCGTAGTTCTCTTCGATGAAGTTGAGAAAGCACATACCTCGGTGTTCAACACGTTGCTCCAAGTTTTAGACGACGGTAGGCTGACTGACGGCCAAGGTAGGACAGTGGACTTCACCAACACTGTCATCATCATGACATCCAATCTCGGAGCTGAGTATCTTCTGAGAGGCTTGATGGGGAAGAGCTCCATTGAAAGTGCTCGAGAATTGGTGATGCAAGAGGTAGAGTCCAGCTTTCCATCCTTGATCCACATAAATATTTTCATCTTTTTTACTGGAATCAAGTGTTAACATTGTTATCCTGTCTCAGGTTAGGAAACACTTCAAGCCTGAACTGCTCAATCGATTGGATGAAATTGTGATTTTCGATCCCCTTTCTCACGACCAGCTGAGGAAGGTCTGCCGCCACCAGTTGAAAGATGTCGCCAGTCGCTTGGCAGAGCGGGGCATTGCATTGGGTGTCACCGAGGCCGCATTAGACGTCATACTGGCTGAAAGTTATGATCCGGTACGTGTAATTGTCTGATCATCTGCGCTGTATTCACATTTTTTATCTCATGACACACGGTCACACATACATGAATCTGGCTTAGATGCTGATGATGCTCGTCCTTTGGTTTCCAGGTTTATGGTGCGCGACCGATACGGAGGTGGTTGGAGAAACGGGTGGTGACAGAGTTATCCAAGATGCTCGTGAGAGAAGAAATAGATGAAAATTCTACAGTGTACATAGATGGTTCGGTAGACGGGAAGAACTTGACCTATAGAGTCGAGAGGAACGGAGGTCTCGTGAACGCCACGACGGGGGAGAAGTCGGATATCCTGATCCAGATCCCCAATGGGGTGGTGCGATCGGATGCTGCACAAGCAGTGAAGAGGATGAAGATTGAAGAAATAGACGATGAAGATATGGATGAGTGAAGTGGTTGTATCAAATAAGTTTTAAGTGTTTAAATATCATGAATGTATGATCTGGGGTGTGTAGTATGATTTCCGTTTCCCGTGTTTTCCAAGTAATGCCCTTCTAATAATATTTTGTAGTTTGTAAATTTTTATATTGTTGTTCAATTGTCCAAAATACTCTAAACTTCCACTTACTCTGTTTCTAACGGCACCTACAATATTTAAAGCCGGTAAATACAAAAGGGTCGTTCACTCGTTTGCATACAATGGGCCGACAAGGAATTTTGGTCGGGTAGTAATAATAAAAAATAAAAATTTAAAATTATTAATTAAAAAGATTAATAACAAAATAATTATATGTATAAATTTATAATGTATACGTTTCAAAAGTAAAATGCAGTTTTTTTTAGGTGCAGACTTTAAAAGAGAATTTTTTTCCCTTCAAATCTTGAAGGTAATATAGTATATTTAGTTTATAAATAAAATATGATATATATTATAAGATGATAGTGTAATTTCTCTAGGTTGTAGTTTGATTTTACTAGGCATTTCTGCCTATTGGCACAATAATTTAACTGTTATGTGCTTTCTCAGAGTGCATTAGCATGTGCGAAGGCTTGTTCTTTAGTTATATATTTTGGAAAATAAAATTAAAATGAGGGGAGGTGTCTAAATTAATATGATACTAATACTCTCCTAAGCTGAGATTTATATTTTCTTCATTTTAGTTTATTTCAAGTTAAAGTTTATTTTTTTCATAAGATGCGAAAATATTATATCCATTTATATTTTCTTCATTTTAGTTTATTTTAAGTTAAGTTTATTTATTTCATAAGATGCAAAAATATTATATCCATTAAGTTAAAGACAGTATTGGTGAAGAAGAAACACACCCAAGAACAGAGTTAGATAAAATAGCTACAACTTTAACACATATAGATTAATTTTCACTACGAATATCCACAGACATTATCAAGTCATACTCCTACAAATTGTAATCTAAATCAAACTGTCAAACCAAAACAAGCCAGAAATTAAACAGACATGAAAAGTTGGAGTTCAAAGAACCTACAACAGAAACAGATCACAACATTCATTCTCCTCCCCTACTAACTGGTTGATGCTAGCTCTATCATCAAGGCTACTCAAATTCAGTTTACTAACGTAGGCCAGCACGACATATGTCGCTTAATATCTCACCATTTCCATCCATTTTAGTACAATTAAACGGAAAACCTGTCTCCGTGTCAATTTGGCTGAAAGGACTGCGATCGAAATACCAATCTCTGACAACCTGCCCATTGTCTGTAGGTTCATAACATAAAAAATAAGATTAATTTAACATTATTTTAGAAAAGATACCTAATAATATGTCATTCCTTATTAAAGGAAAGGATATTTGTTAATGAGCAAAATAAGTTATATATATATATATATATATATATATATATATATATATATATATATATATATAACATACTTATTTTTACCTTGTTTAAAAGGACATTGCCTTCCACAAAGGAGCAAGTCCACCCATCTCTTCCATATATATGACCATGACGGAAACACGAATGGACAAACATCCCTCTAGTAGAAAGAGGGTTGAGTTCCATCAAAGTTTCTATGAAGGAAGCTCGAAATCCTATACAATTATATCTAATTAATTTTAAATTGTTGTGTATAGACCATGCATGCACAAGCTTGCATGTCACAGTTCAGCAATTACACACGTGGAGGATGGTGATTGAGAAGCAATAAGTATGATCAACGGTTGTGATCATCTATTGGCAAGAAGAAAGAACAATTGGATCAATTCTTGAGAAAAGGAAGTTTTGCAGCACATGGGGTGGAGAATCCATTCGGTTGAGCAGTTAGTTTTGTTGCATAAAACCAATCCAGCTGGTGAATCACATGGAACAGCTGAGAGCAAGTATAAGAGGCATCAGCAACGCATTGATGATGCATTCTAGTCTATCAGTTCATCTTTCTCAAGAATTAGGGTTCTTAGAAGTTTAGCTCATCATCTTCTTTGAGTTTTGTAACCAATTCATGTGACCTGCTAGGATTGATTCATATAATTTAAATGCATAGTACTTATATCCTATAAAATTAGATAACATAATATCATGAATGAAATGACCTTACCTGATATAAATCAAAAGCTGATTCGATTATGAATACTGGTGTCTGAATATCTTCAACAAAGTTTTCTGGAAAAAGACACTGAAAAAATAATAGTTACACATATTTTTGTTATCAAATTATTTAGTGAAATTTTGTTAATCTTAATTATTTTTACTAATTATACATAACATAGTAATATACAAGTTCTACTCACCACATTAGGGTCCAGCTTTGATGTACAACCTTTTGGCAAAGAATCAGCCAATTTCTGCATCAACATTATAACAACGTTAATTAAGTTGTTAAAAATAATAATTAAAAAGAATAAAATAAAGTTGTTAGGTAAGAAAAATATACGTGTGTTTCCACCACACCAGCATAATAAAGCTCCCTGTACTCAAAACCAGGGATGTTCTTGCTGTTAATAAAGATGAGTAGAAATTAATTAATAATTTATGAAGTACTACTATATGTTATCAAATTATTGTAACTCTACCACATTAGAAATTAAATTATGATTCTTACGCATGGATGAAAAACCCTGAATCAGCTACACATTTAACTCGTTTCGTGTTATTCAATTGTCCGCGAAATGCATCACAATGCAAGTACGTAGCTAATCATCCGGCTGATGTACCAGACAATATAGCCTAAAGATATATAACAGTGCAATCAAGAATGAATTAACCTAATTATAAAAAAAAATAAAAAATAAAAAATCATTATACATACATTTTCTGCAAAGCGCATTCCTTTTTCCAGTAAATCATCTATTACAGCATTGAATATTCTGCCATCCCGGAAGAAGAGATTGTTTTGCTAGAAAAAAAAAAAACTATGTAAAATTGCTGCAATTAATGAGATCGAGTTCTACATATATATTAGTATATATATGTAAAAACTTACAGGATCGACCATTTCCACGTTAGAGAGGAATGATGAACCATCACAGTAATGAACCACAACTTTGTTCCAGTTACAAAAGTCTGATCATATCAATACAAGATAAAACGAAAGCATAATTAACTATATATATTTAACAGATGAGAATAAATATAATAGTAATTAAGTAAATTAATAATTCATGTTTACATATGGAGTAAATAATATATACTGTGTGTACCAGGATTGAATGTACAGTCATCATCCAGAATTCCAAAGAAGCTTGCCACGTCAGCCGTTACGTTTTTGCTAGTTCACTTGTTGCTCGGTGGACACACTCATCGATGGATTTGCACCATCCACCACCCTTAATTAAATGAAGATTAAAAAAAATTATGAATTAAAATAAGTATATTGTTAATTGCTGATCTTTAATTAAGTTATATTGTAAATGAGTTTTTTTACCTCCAAATCCACTTCCCTCGTACAAGTAGTATGCCGGCGGACTTCCGTCCAAACACGCTAGTTTAATTATAATAAAACAAATTAAATGTAGAGAAAAATAGTGTAAAAAAAAAACAAATTAAAATTAATTAAATACCCGTTTCAACAGCGAGTGCAGTGTCCAACTTTGTGGGTAGGACTGCCTGAGCTTTGGTTGCTGATATCCATATAAATTATATGATAGAATTGAAATTCAAGACAAGTTAAAGCTGAACCTCTCTCTGTTTATAATTCTATACTAAATCAACAGCACATGTTGTTTGGTACACAAGTATTGTGAACTCTCTGTGCGATTATACTAAATCAACAGCACATGTTGTTTGGTACAGAAAGTATTGTGAAACGAAGTCGTCATTTAATGAACAACTAATGAGAAATAGTATAAAATTGCTTTTGTAATATTAATGTTAGAATACAAAATTATTAATTTACGTTGAGCAAATGTGATGTCGTTTTAAAAACTTTGTTTTTTTATATAAGATGAAATGAATCCATCAATTATTTCTTTCACTTAAAAATTAAAATTAATACATCACTTATGTTGTTGGAGGAATTAATATGTGTGCAGTGAGCGAATTCAGCTGAACATTAATTATGACCTAACCTAATTTTTCTTGAGCATCCAATGTAAGGTTATTATTATTAGGCAAAAACTCCCGTGCCCTATCGTGATAAATAAATTGTAAATTAAGTTGTGTAAAATTAAAATACGTTGTAAGGTTATGATTTTAAGTATTTTTTTAAAGTGTGAAAATATATAACTATGAACATTTTAAATTAATTTTAAAATATTATGAGATTATAAATTTAAAGAAAAGAATGTTAACTTATGTAATTTTCTTGAATGAGAATAAGACAAATAAAATTTTCAAATTAAAATTAAAATTAAAATTAAAATTAAAATGTATGCATTGTACGTACCAGTCAATGATAATGCCCCGAATATGACAATCTCTTCCCAAAATGACTCTGTCCTTCCATTAATTACTTCCCTTTTAAATTTCAAAATAAGAAAAAGATAACAGTATTCCATGTGATGATTTATAATTTTTTTTAAACTCAATTAATATTTTAACACGTGTGAAACAGATATTCACCTCGTTAAATTTACATTTTTCATTTTGATTTTTATTAAATTTCCATTTTTTGTTAGGTGGAACCCACATAAAATAATTAATTATTTTACACTTATACGGAAAATATAAAGATTGGTCTTTTATGTTTGACGTAATTCAAATTTAATACCAAATTTGCTAAGTTCACAATTTCGATCCTCTAGTGTTCCGATTTTGGAACCTTTTATCCAAATTTAGTCATTTTATCAAATTTAGTCTTATATTTTTTGACTACAATTAGATAAATTCTAACATTAAAGATTAAATTTGAACAAATTCTTATATAAAGAACTAAATTTGAACTGAAATTTTGCTTAAACTTCGGCCGTGGCCAATGGAAATCTAGCCTAAATTTCTTCTAAAATTTCGGCCACCACTGCCGATTTTGCATGTGAAATTGCATACTTCTATTGAGCCTTCTCCTTCCTTCGCAGTATATCACATTATCAATTTAATTCAATGATTTTTATCATTTCTTACTTCTATTAGGCCTTCTCCTTCAGGGCCTAATATATCACATTATCATCTTATTCAATGATCTTAGGACTTCATTTATTTCATTTATTTGGTTCATAGAGTGAAGTAACCCACGTGGGATAATATGTAAGTTTCTTGTTTGGATAAATGGAAAAAAAAAAAAGCATAAAGGGATTTTTTTTTTTAATTCTATTTTCAAGAAAAATTGTTAAAATACTCAAATTTACAAATTGTTGACTTGATTGTACACATTTATAGGTCGTTTAAAACTTTCAAATCGAGTCATAAGTCGAATTAAGGATGTTTTTGTTATTTTGTGCATTCAAACATTTATGACTAAACATGAGATATTAAAAAAGTTTGTTAATTAATACAAGAAAATTTTCCGTTTGTTAGCATTTTTCAGCACTATACATGCGAGCACCAAACTTCCTGCAAGGAAATTAATATTGAAAGTAAGTATTATAAAAAGGGATATTATATAGAGTATATATATATATATATATATATATATATATATATATATATATATATATATATATATATATACTAGTCAAATAGGAGTAATTTTGTTTCTCAAAGTCATTTTCTGCGTGCATGATCAATTAATTGAGGATGTGATTGGTTGACAAAATCATTGCAAAATATAGAAAGAAATAATTGGCCACCATACCCTAATTAACTCAAGGATTTTTATTTTTACCCTATATTTTAAGGATTAAAATAAATGACTTGGTTTTACATATTGTGTCTTAATTGTATTTAACAGGGAGAAAACTGAGAGGGAGAGAAAGAGATGAAGAACAACATCGACTCTTCGAGAATGTTCCACATAATGCAGAAACATGAGGCAGCATGCTGAGGATTGGCATATTAATTAGTGGCACCGCTTGGTTGATTAGTATAAATAGGATATGTATCTGTATTGTAATAGCAGTGTGTGTGGCAATATGAGTGCATAGTGAGAGAAAGAGTATGTGTGAGATTGTGAGTTTAAGTGTCCAAGATAGAGAGTATATCCAAGTGTGAGTTTAAGTGTTGTATTGTAAAATAGTTGTGTGAGCTCTTAATAAAAGTCTTTCCTTTCCCAACTTATGATCCTACAATAATCCAACAAGAGAGTCCTTTGATTGTTTAGGGAGGTTATCCCATAATAAACCATAGCTACACGATGGTTATGGTAGAGAAATTCCCAAATTGACCTTCAACATTCACAATAAAAGATAGATTGGAAATTCAATCTGTACTTGGTCTTGGGGTATCAAGGAAGAACAAAGGAAGAGCGAGACGATGATGCGCCTATCCGTTCAACTAGGGTTAGATCGAAATTGTTGATCAAGTAATTCGTTTTCTCCGTCGATGTATCCCTGCATTTTCTATTCAGTTGAGAAAGCAATTTAGGGTAGAAAATGTAAAAGTCATGAGCATTGCTTAAAAACATGCCCTATTGGAAGTAAATCTTCACTTATGATGTGTTGTAAATCATTGTGAATTTGCAGAACTGCAGTTGTGTCATATTATAAGATAGAATATGTTTATAACAGGAGTGTAAGAGCAAAAATAAATTGAGAAGTGTGATCCTAGGAGGCCATGACCAAAATTCATGTCTGCTGGTGCATGGATTATTAATTTATTATCTTGGTTTGAGATACTTTTGTTGAGTACTCTTGTGAACTTGAATTCAAATCTTCATGTAAGTAAGTAAGTGATATATTTGTATTGGACGTTATATTGCACTTATTCCAACTATACACTGGATTGGAAATGATTGCCACCGTATCTATATGAACTGTTGAAGAATGATGTGTAAATCTTGATCCATCATGTGAGTTTGGAGTGTTGCTGTGAAGCTAAGGGTCTGAAGCACTTAATGGAGGTGGTGTATAAGTTATACACGTGATGTTGAGTCGGATAGACCAGCTACAAGACAATACACCAGCTTGTGATCACATGTGGAGGATGCATCAGGTTGTTAGGTTGTTGAGGTGGTTACTTGGTTAGTTGTGAGCATGTGATCCCTTCAGTTGGTTAGCCAAGAAGCACGTGAGTTGTGATCATCTATTGATACACATGGCAGTCAGTTATGAGGAGGTAGTCAATATATAAAGCTCACACACTACACCTGCAGAAGTGATCATCTTCATCAGTCTTCATTTTCTTCTTTCATCTGATTTGCAGCTGTTGTAAAGCTGATTCTGTAGAGTTTGAATCAGTTGTTCATCTTGTATTACATCTATCAATAAGAAGGTTATCTTTCCCTCATAGTGGACGTAAATCAAGAAGATCGAACCACTATAATTCTCTTGTGTACTCTTTCTCTTTCGTTTTGGGGTTTTGCTGGTTTCTTATTGTGTGTGTGTGTGTGATAATCAACACTTCGACGTAAAACCATCAAGTGTGATCATCGTGTGTGATCAATTATCTTGTGGAGAATCAAGATAATCTATTTGCATCACAACAAGTGGCGCCGTCTGTGGGAAACAAACTATCAAACGAGGCTGAACACAAGAAGATGAACACCACCCGATTTGATATTGAGAAGTTTTCTGAAAAAATGGATTTCAATCTCTGGAAACTCAAGATTAAGGCGATCTTGACACATCAAGGGCTCATTGATGCATTGAAGCCACCTCCACCTGTCAAGACAGAGATCATCAAAGATCCGTCAGCAGCAGGATCTCCAAGAGTACAAGTAGATGATGAGGTACTTCGTAAAGCTCATTCTACAATCATTCTATGTTTGGGGGACAAGGCACTACGGGAAGTAGCTAGGGAGACTACTGCAATTGGAGTCTGGGAAAAGTTAGAATCCATGTTTATGGTCAAGACTTTGGCAAATCGACTTCACATTAGACAGAAACTGAATGCATATAAAATGACTGATGAAAAGCCTATTTGGATCAAGTTGATGAGTTTTCAAGATCATGGATGATTTTGAAAGTGTTGATTTAAAAATATCAGAAGAAGAGAAGGTTCTCATGTTGATGACAGCTCTTCCAAGACCTTTTCAAAGCTTCAAAGATACCTTGTTATATGGAAATCAAAGCTCCATCAAGTTTGATAATGTTTTACTAGCACTCAAGTCTAGAGAATTACAATTAGTAACTGATAGTACTCAGAGTTCTGGAGGAGAAGGTTTGATTGTCAAGAAGAACAATCAAGCTAAAAGAAATAACAAGAAGAAAAAGGGCTCTGAAGGAAATAAACAAGACAGAAAAGAAGGAGAGCATGCTAAAGAAGGTGAAGTAAGGAAATGCTATCACTGTAACCAACTTGGTCATATGAGAAGAAATTGCTACAAGTGGAAAGCTAGCAAAGGCAAAGACATTGAAAAGGAGAAAGAAACTGATCAACAAAACCAAGTAAATCAAATTGCTCATGCACAAGAAGATACTACAAAATATGTTGAAGTATTAACAGTCACTGCATCTAAAATCTCCTCTGAATGGGTGATTGATTCTGGCTGTACCTTCCATATGACACCTGTCAAGCATTGGTTGATAGGGTTTAAACATCAGAATGAAGGCTCTGTACTTCTTGGAAACAATCAAACATGCAAGATCATGGGAAGAGGATCTGTTAAGCTTGAAATGTCTGATGGTACAGTAAGAGTGCTTCATGATGTAAGGTATGTCCCTGATCTAAGAAGAAATCTTATTTCTCTTGTTAATCTTGATTACATGGGATATAGTTTCCAGTCAACAAATAGTTTTTTGACTGTCACAAAGGGAAATGATGTGTTTTTGAAAGGTATAAGGAAACATGATCTATATTTCTTGTGTGGCAATACTGTCACTGCTTAAGCTTGTAGTACTAGTACAATAGACAATTCTATCCTATGACATGGAAGTTTAGGTCATATAAGTGAGAGGGGTCTGCAAGAATTGGCTAAACAGAAGTTATTATGTGGCCACACTTCCATTACTTTGAATCAGTGTGAGCATTGTGTGATGGGAAAGGCAAAGAAGTTGAAATTTGGTATTGGAGAACATAATTCCTCATCTGTGTTGGATTATATTCATTCTGACCTGTGGGGACCTGCCAAGAACATCACAAAGGGGGGTGGAAAATATTTCATCTCCTTCATAGATGATTATTCAAGAAAGTATGGATTCATATATTGAAATCCAAGGATGAAGCCTTCACTAAGTTCAAAGAGTGGTTGGTTGAGGTTGAAAACCAAACTGATAAGAAATTGAAGTATTTAAGGACTGACAATGGCTTGGAATATTTGTCAGATGAATTCAATCAGTTTTGTAAGGATAGAGGAATTAAAAGACATAAGACTGTTCCATTAACTCCACAACAAAATGGAACAGCAGAAAGGATGAATCAGACCATTCTGGAAAGAGTTAGGTGTATGATGAGCAGTGGAGGATTTCCAAAGAGTTTTTGGGGGAGAATTAGCTACTACAGCAGCATTTCTTATATATAGATGTCCATCATCACCACTAAACTTCAAAACTCCAGAGGAAGTGTGGAGTGGTAAACCTGCAGATTACAGTAGTCTGAAGGTAATAGGATGTCTTGCTTATGCTCATATAAAGCAAGGAAAGTTGGAACCAAGAGTTTTGAAATGTGTACTAGTTGGTTATCCATCTGGAGTAAAGGGTTATAAATTGTGGTGTCCAGAACAACAGAAGATTCTAATCAGCAGGGATGTTTCCTTTGATGAAGGAAAAATGCCACTATTGGAAAATGTCAAAGCTACATCAAGCTCTGATCAAGATATTGAGTCTCAGGTGGAGCCTTGCAAGTCAGTTAGTGGTGGTGACAACATTTTGGAAGATCAAAACACCTATCATCTTGCCAGAGATAGACAAAGAAGAGAAATTATACCATCTGCAAGATACATCCAAGATGATCTTGTTTCCTATGCTTTGTATACTGCTTCTGAAGTTGAATCACTTAAACCTAGGAATTACAAGGAAGCTATAAATAGTGTTGATAGTGATCAGTGGATAATGGCTATACAAGAAGAGTTCTTATCTTTGGATAAGAATCACACATGGGATATAGTGGAGAAGCCAAAACAGCAGAAGTTAGTAAGTTGTAAATGGATTTTCAGAAAGAAACCATCTACAGTTGAAGGAGGAAAACCTAGATTCAAGGCAAGATTAGTAGCAAGAGGATTTTCACAGAAGGAAGATATTGACTACAATGAGATATTCTCACCTGTAGTTAAACATTGTTCTATAAAGATCATTCTCTCATTAGTCACTCAATGAAATCTTGAGCTTCATCAAATGGATGTTACTATAGCTTTTCTACATGGAGAGTTAGAAGAGCAGATATACATGACCATACCAGAAGGCATTAAACTTCAGAGTTCAAATTCCAAAGCTTGTTTGCTTAAAAGATCTCTCTATGGTCTTAAGCAAAGTCCAAGACAATGGTACTTAAGATTTGATGAGTATATAGTCAAGTGTGGATTCCAGAGAAGTCTACATGATAGCTGTGTATACTATATGGAGGAAGGTGGTCTATTTACATACCTTTTATTGTATGTTGATGATATGTTGTTGGCTAGTCATACAATAGATGGTATTCTGAAGGTGAAAAGAATGTTGGAGGCTGAATTTGACATGAAGGATCTTGGAGAAGCCAAGATGATTCTAGGAATGTCAATTGATAGAAACAGGATCAGTGGAACTTTAGTGCTAAACCAGGAGGCTTATATGTTAAAGGTCATTAAAAGGTATAATATGGATGAGTGTAAAACAGTCACTACTCCATTTAAGCAAGGTGTAAAGTTGACTCTACAGCAGGGACCAAAGTCTACAACAGAAGTTATAGATATGGACAAGACTCCCTATGCTAGTGCAGTAGGAAGTCTAATGTATTGTATGGTCTGCTGTAGGACAGACATGGCTTTTACACTCAGTGTCTTAAGTTGATTCATGGGATCTCCTGGTAAACCACATTAGGAAGCAGCAAAGTGGGCTATGAAGTATATAAAAGGCACTGTCAGTAGGGGATTGAAGTTTCAGAAAGTCAATCAAGACAGTGAAGTATTGTGTGAATATGTTGATGCAGATTTTGCTGCAAATATGGATACTAGAAAGTCTTTAACAGGTTATATTTTCACTCTTTATGGAACTGCTATAAGTTGGAAGGCCAGTCATCAATCCATAGTAGCTTTGTCCACAACTGAAGCTGAATTTGTGGCATTGACTGAAGCTATTAAGGAAGGTATATGGATTAGTGGTATGCTTGAAGAGCTTAGTGTGAAGCAAGAAACAGTGAAAGTGTTCTGTGACAATCAGAGTGCTATTCATTTAGCAAAACAACAGGGTTATCATGAAAGAACAAAGCACATTGATGTAAAGATGTATTTTGTGAGAGATCTTGTTGAAAGTGAAACTGTTAAGGTGTGTAAGATTGACACCTCTGTCAATCCTGCTGATTGTCTAACTAAGGCCTTGCCTAGTTCTAAATTTGAACTAAGCTTTGGCTTAGTTGGGATGAGTAATGAGGTCTGAAGTACTGCTCAATAATAGCAGTAAAAAGGAGGGAAGGTAGCAATCTTAGTTGAGGATGAATACTTGATTTAAGGTGGAGTATGTTGAAGAATGGTGTGTAAATCTTGATCCATCATGTGAGTTTGGAGTGTTGCTGTGAAGCTAAGGGTCTAAAGCACTTAATGGACGTGGTGCATGAGTTATACACGTGATGTTGAGTCGGATAGACCAGCTACAAGACAACACACCAGCTTGTGATCACATGTGGAGGATGCATTAGGTTGTTGAGGCGGTTACTTGGTTAGTTGTGAGCATGTGTTCCCTTCAGTTGGTTAGCCAAGAAGCACGTGAGTTGTGATCATCCATTGGTGCACATGGCAGTCAATTATGAGGAGGGAGTCAATATATAAAGCTCACACACTACACCTGCAGAAGTGATCATCTTCATCAGTCTTCATTTTCTTCTTTCATCTGATTTGTAGTTGTTGTAAAGCTGATTCTGTAGAGTTTGAATCAGTTGTTCATCTTGTATTACATCTATCAATAAGAAGGTTATCTTTCCTTCACAGTGGACGTAGATCAAGAAGATCGAACCATTATAATTCTCTTGTGTACTCTTTCTCTTTCGTTTTGGGGTTTTGCTGGTTTCTTATTGTGTGTGTGTGTGTTAATCAACACTTCGACGTGAAACCATCAAGTGTGATCATCGTGTGTGATCAAATATCTTGTGGAGAATCAAGATAATCTGTTTGCATCACAGCATGAACATCTGCCCTTTTTAAGACATTTTTTAAATTAATGTCTATTTTGAGTGTTAGGATTAGAATGATATATATATATATATATATATATATATATATATATATATATATATATATATATATATATATATATATATATATATATATAAAAATTATTTTGTTACTGCAGTAATGCAAGTTTAGCTTGGAGTGTTGGTTATCTGATAATGAAGAATAATTTAATTTGAGACTAAAATAAGTTTTATGCACTTGTTTCTTGAATCTTTTCTGATAGTCTCCCTGTGTTACTTTTGAAGAAACAAAATGGCAAAAACTCCTACGCCCCGGGACACGCCGTGTCCCCCATGTGAACACAACTCTCCCCTTTCCAATTCTATTTAAACTTATGTATTGTTAGAGATTTAAATTGCAAAAAGACACGAAAATTGTAAAGAGACACGGTATCTTCGGAGGCACAAGAACCTCACTCTATACTCTCTTATAAACCCTCTAAGTAAACGTAAATAAATTTAAAGGGGTAACTCTATGTAAGGGTTAATTCAACCATGCCTTTGATAATATAGAGAAAAGTGAGAGAGAATTAAGGAGAGAACATAACAAAAACCCCCAACCTAAAAGAAATTAGAAAAATTAAAAATAAAAATAAATAGACAACAAACTGCAATAAAAATTCATTTTTATCATATATACTCCCTTCAACTAGAGAAATGCAAATGTTCACAAAGTAAATGTTCGCATTTATGTGCGGGAGGGGGGAGTACTATAAGCAAAACAAAAAAGCATTTTATTATTTTACAACTAAAGAGAGCAAGTAATCTAGTACAATGGATTGAGGCATATGTCCGCCATCATGGATCGAGAGATTGTGAAAGGTTCAAACCTATAATGTTCCAATGCATGCAAACTTAAGAGCATTACTTTATTTCATTTAAATAAAATAATAATAATAATAATATTCTGCATTATGATCGAGGTAGAAATGCATCAATTACCATCTTATCTTTTTAAATGTTATTGATTAAAAGTCATCTCCAGTAAAATAGGCAGGAGAGATATTTTTGTGGGGAATTTAAGCATTTTTTGTAAATTAAATTAAAGTATATTTTAAAAATAAACTAAAACTTTTTCTTAAAAAGTACATTTTTATTTAAAAAAAAAGTATTATTTTTATCTATCTCAAAAACTTGATATGCATGAAGTTCTCACCCACACACTTGAGCTGCCTCATAATATAATATGAGAATTCAAATATTGAATAAAAATATACTCATACATAATATAGAATTGTAGTACACTTGCTTCATAAAATTCAATGATGTACTTATTTAATTTCATCTTGAAAATAAAGTTTGATTTTGCCCATTTGTTTCTCTGCAAAGTGAAAAGTAAGAATAAATAATTGAAACTTTTATGGCTAATAATTTGTGTCATATTTCCCAATTTAGTGTCTAAATTTCTATGCATGTGATGTCCAACAGATCAGGTAAACAATTAAAAGAGTACCTATCAAATCTGACTCATAAATTTTGCAGTATAATTTACATTTAAACTTTATTTTCAAAACCATGGCCAGTATTTGGGAAAAAAAAAGAAAAAGTTCATTTAATGCTCTCTTTTTACGATAAATAATGCATAAAATTTGTATTTAAATTTCAAATATCTTTTTTTATTCTATGTATATACTGATTTTGACAAATTCTCTCATGATATGATGCTTACTTGAAATGATATGTGAGATATGTTAAAAGTATGATTGTGAGTATACTTATTGGTAGTTAAAATATGTTTTTCTAAAATAAGATGAATAATGCATAAAAGTATTATTTTAAAGTGTTATAGTATGATTTATTACAAACAAACTTCAAGTATTAATAAGCATATTTACATACTTTAATATTGGATCATTTAAATGATATATGTGAAATAAAGTAATGCTCTTAAGTTTGCATGCATTGGAATATTATAGGTTTGATGTTTAATGAATACAAATACACCATTCACAATCTCTCGATCCAGTCATGATGGCTGACATATGCCTCAATCCATTGTACTGGATTTATTGCTCTCTTTAGTTGTGAAATAATGAAATGCTTTTTTTGTTTTGCATATACTACGTAATTTCTCCGTCCCACATAAATGTGAATATTCGCATTTCTCTGGGTTGGGAGAATATGATAAAAATGAATTTTTATTGCAGTTTGTTGACTATTATTTATTTTTATTTTTATTTTTTCTAATTTCTTTTAGGTTGGGGGGTTTTGTTATGTTCTCCTTAATTCTCTCTCACTTTTCTCCCTATTATCAAAGGCATGGTTAAATTAACCCGTACACAGAGTTAACCCTTTAATTTTGTTTTCGTTTACTGTGACGGTGGATAGTAGTAAACACCATTGTTCCTCCCATCACTATCAAAGTTAATATTATGGATTTGAATATGGATATGGATATGATCATCTTGATTACTCTCTCCTCTCCGAGGGAATTGAAGCCAGCCAGGCTTCTTTATTTTGAGTGTGTTAATACCTAATTCATTATGCTTAATTATAGCTGAAACAGCTTCATCCATGCATTTAATTTAAAAACATAATAGAATATTTCAAACTGAAATCAAATAGATATTCTCACTCCCAATTCTATGGTAATTCCCCTTTCTGATTTGTTGATTCAACCGCTGGAAGAATCAAGGCGAGTGAATTGTATCTATCCAATAAGCTTTAGATTATAATAATTCTTCTTTAACTCCAATGCAAATAACAACATGAATTGTATATATCCAGCTAGATTCTGAGAAGGACAACATTTTGTTGACCAAAACAGAACAAGAAATAGTGCCACTGATTGAATCATAGATATTGATATATATTTTGGGTAAACGTTATTAGGATGCAATTTGGAGCAACATTTAATAGCTAGTAGGACAAACAGAACAGAAGATAACCAAAGTAGCAACACAATAAATAGTATTTCATTTCCCATTTCCACGTGTCTCTCTTTGTCCAATTGTGTGCAAATTATATTATTTACGCAAAAGATTGTAGTTAAAACAAAGGAAATGTTAAATGGAATTAATAGAGCAGTTAACCTCCACCGCATGACATATACATATAGAGGAACATGGATGAAGCAGCTGTTTTGTCCTTACAGTGAGCAATGGAGCGGTTTTGGAAGTCTTGTAAGCACATTCCTTGCGGTGTACTCATTGGCAGCAAAAGACAACAATAGTCATATGGCATTGGCCAATATGTACCATCCGGATCAGCGCACGAACACACCTCATACTGTCTCCAACACTCTTTCGGAGTTTGCCCAATCATCTTCTTGCAGTCTACCTTCTCTGCTTCTTCATCCGGGGGACCCAACGTCAGGAAGGGCAACGACGGGAAGGGCCATGGTGGATACAGATAGTCGGACCCTATTTGGGAATATCCAAACGCCATTCTACCCCTACTCCTATCACAATCAAACTTAATGCCAATTTAGATATCATCATCATCTTAATCTTCACTCTTTCTTTTACATCTCCAGAGGGAATAATTAATTACCTAATTTATAGTTTTTTAATTAATGCTGAAACATGCAGCTTCATTCATGCATTTAAGAACCTAATTCATTATGTCTTAATTAAAGATCATGAAACTGCATTTAATAACTAATAGCTAGTATATATATTTGAAACTGATCAAGTAGGTAGATATATATATATACACACAAACAAAACATGATCTCCCACCTCAAGATTTTCTCACTCGATTCAATAATCCACCAGAAGAATTACAATAACCAACACAAGTTGTTCAGTAAAACAGTATTCCAGATTAATTAATTAGAAAATGATCATCACAACCCATTTCCACACATGCATGGAGTGTCTCTCTTGGTATCTATCACAGAGAAAGGGCTTCTGTCAAAATATCAATCCGACACAGCTTGTGCAATTGTCTGCAAATTACATAAATTTAAAATGAATTAGTACGAACAACCAAGATAAAAACTATATAATCTTAATCTACAAAATCTTACCACGTTGTTCAGTATGTTCCCTGCATCACTGAGCGGATAACTCCATCCATCGGGCCTGTAAACATCACCATGTCGATAGCAAGAATCGACAAACATCCCCCTTCTACCACATTCTTCAAGACCCAACAGGGTCTTGATGAACACACTTCTAAACTCTGAAACCATATATATATATATGAATGTTAATTCATATTATTCTTTATTATTGAATATTTATTTACATCTTGCTTGCATGTATATAAATAAATAAACAAGTCATACGTACCTCTTAGCAAGGATAGTTGAGTAACATTTCATCCATCAAAGGTAGGGAGACAATTAGCCCAATCATCTTTACTGCCTACCACAGGGTCCTGTCCTATGAACTCCAGGTTTAGCTGTCCACATTTATTTGACATGTCACACTTCATTAATATTTCAACATAAAATTTAATTCACACCAATGTTCCATTAATTAATCAAGTTTTAATAATGAGGAGAGAGAGTGGAACGATGGGGTTGAGTGTCTAATGGAGTGTGCTTCCACGTGGATTAAGAGGAGTGGAGTGATTTTGACAAAAACAAAAAATAAAGTTGGTGTATTTCATTTTTGGGCCGATTCTGTGAGTAAGCCCATAAAAGCATTACAATTTAATTTAGGGTATCGGCCCACTCAGTCTTGGGCCAGTGATTGACGGAAAAGAGAAAGGTTGTGAGTAAATTCGTAGGAAGGTTGAACCGTTGAGGAGAACAGAGAAGAAACAAGAGGAAAACAGAGTGATTTTGACAAACAAATAAATAAAAATTGGTGGATTCCATTTTTGGGCCGAAAACTATGAGAAAGCCCGTGAAAAAATTACATCTATCTTCCACTTTTCCATTCTTATCCTCCTCAAACCCTAGATAACAAACAGAATTAATTTTGAAAAAAAAAAAAAAAAACTCGTGCCTCATCTCACATTTCTTCTTTTCCTAAACCCATCTATAAAATTTGCTAACACAAAAGAAAGAGAAAATTTTACGCTTGAAAAGAAAAGGTTCCCATTATGTATTTATTTATTTATTGAGAAAATTATAAATTGCATTTGTTATTAGGGGTACTTTCATTTTTATATAAGTATTTCTTTAATAAATTCATGGTACTAATGGAGTTTAATATGTTTGCTGTAATTGTTAATGAAGGACCATATGCTGGGTCGGCTATTTATTTATATTAAAAAAATGACAATTAAAATGAATTCTTAATACTTCAAGGCTGGATTGCTGCAGTGAGTTTTTTTAACACGCCAAACATGAATACTGATGGAAAAAGGGTTTTTAATTTTATTCAAAACTTTTTTTTTTTAACAGAGAGGAGGAGCTTTATACCATATAAGTGAAGGCTCCTTTAATAAATCCCGTGGTTTGACAAAGAGGAGGAGCTTTATTCCATATAAGTGAAGGCTCCTTTAACAAAGAGGAGGAGCTTTATTTTTAAATAGTAAATCCAAATTACCAAATAAATTCGGTGATTTGAAAAATTATCAATTACCTCCTTTAATAAATACTCCCTCTGTCCCATAGAAGTCGGTATAATTTTTTTGGGCACGGAGATTAAGGAGTATAATAATTTAATGTAAAGTGAAGTGAGAGAAATAATATTTAATGTGTAGTGGATATTTGTATTAGAGGTGATATGTGGGGTCCATGAGAATAGATTAATTGTTTTTGTGTGGGTCCCATGTATTAAAAAGGAAATATGTCAACTCTAGTGGGACAAACCAAAAAGGAAAGTGTGTCAATTTCTATGGGATGGAGTGAATATTTTTTTTAAATAGTAAAATTTAAAAATACAATATTAAATATATGGATGTTGATGTCATTTCCATCTTTCTTTATTTTAAGAAAAAAATATATTTTTATTAACGTTCAAATAAAAAAACAAGTTAAATAACACGAGATTTATTTGATAATTTGAACAAAGTTAGAGGGGGAACTTTAGTAATTTACCTAGTTTTAAATTTTCAATCAGAGGTTGTCATAGTTAGGCTAAGGAGTGTAGGGTTTAGGCCTCCTCATATCACTTCCATAGTACAACCACTTTATTATAGAAAAACCAAATTATTCTCCAAAATTTAATTTGGTGGGTCAAGAAATGTGTGGTCCATTGATCTGAAACATCAACTACGGTTTTCTTTCCATGTACTCATAATAATGCTGAACAATTTATTTGACATAAAAGACTCCATTAATTCAATATAGAATTTAATTGATAACAGTATTCCATTACTAAAAAGGCTAATAATTCAGACATAATTATATTCAAAGAACTTGTTTATCATTTTTTGTTCAAACTACAAATTGTTATAAAATAAGTAGTTAATTGTGGATACAGTAGCCGGAAGAATCGAGGCGAGTGATTTCCTCCAGAATCGATCACAATTAGCTTTATATTATAATTCTTATTTTTTCTCCAATGCATAACATTATGAATAATACAATTATGAGAAATACCACATTTCATTGAGAAAAAAGTACACTTGACTGGCAAGAAATAGTACCAATTGAGACTAATTGAATAATGAAAAATACAACTGATTATTTGATATTGTACTACATGATCAAGATTGTCCCCATTTTATTTTGAGCAATGCAATTAGAAGTTAGAACAACTTCATGGCCCATAGTGGCAACACAAAATCAATAAAACATTTATAGTCCATTTATAATTAATCATGGCCCATCTCCGCAAATTAGGTGGGATATGACGTGACGAATTTATTGGCTAAAAATAGTCAAAATTGTCATATCGGATTGATCAGCCGAAAACCCCCAAATTGAAGCACGACGTGGTGGATTCCGGCGAAAATTGAGCAAAAATTGAAATGATTCGTTAATTATAAAATAAAATTGAAACACTTATCTTTTTAGGGCAAAAATCGAAGTTTTACTTAGTTGCAGGACATAAAATGAATTTAACTCTTGCTGATGTGGAAACGAAAATAAAAATAAGTGGATATGACGTGGCAGATTCATTGGCTAAAAAAAAGTTAAAATTGCCACATTGGATTGACCAGCCGAAAATCTCCAAATTGAAGCATGACGTGGCGGATTCTGGCGAAATTCGTGTTTTCGGTGAAAATTGAAACAATTCGTTAGTTACCCTCACGTAGAGGCGGGGATATTTGGCCTCAAGCCTTGCACGCAAGGCTTATATGTGGAATTTTTTTATAAAGGCCTCAAGCCTTGCACGCAAGCCTTATATGTGGAATTTTTTTATAAATGGGTGGCGATGGGATTCGAACCCTGGACCTTTGTTAACTATGAACTCTGATACCATGTTAAACTATCAACTCATCTAAAAGCTTAACCTTATAAGGAGTTGAATCATTTAATACTTAATCAGGTTACACTCTAACAATGAGGCACAAGAACATGCACAATCTCACATCCTATCTTTATGCCACGAGAGAAAAAACTCGTGTACCACATCCTATCTTTATGCCCAAATAATATCATTTGAGAACCGAGCTCGTCTGCCGGATTATCAGAGCTCTCCGATTCTCACAGCTTCGAACTGCTGCCCCAAAGGATTACTCCTTCTCTCTCTCGCTGATCTGCAAGAAACGCCTCCTATCTTGCATCTCACCGTTCTTCATCTTCATTCCGAAATATTTCGTTCTTGACATCAAACCCGTGTAGATATCATCTTGGTCCTTCCCGTTTCTGCTTCTTCTTCCCACAGACGGCGCCAATTGTCGTGAAATTAGCAGAAACTCACACAAGAAAGACTACATACTCTACATATGCACAAGAACACACATTACGAATAGAAGAAAGAAATCGAGACGAGACACGATTTACGTGGTTCGGAGATGAAACTCCTATGTCCACGGAAGAGAGAGATCTTATTGCTATATTGATAGGTGAGGTGATTACACACTGAATTAAGCCATGCATCAGACTTATATACTAATCTAAAACATGTCATGGAAGTTATGGGACTATGTGCTGGCTGATCTTTGAGACACCCTAAAGTTGTTGTAACTGACACCATCTCAAAGCTTGTGTGTCAAAGCTACAAATCCACGCAGATAACTGACCATAATTGATCCATCCAACCCTCCAAAATATTAGCTGAAACTGCCCTACTCACCATGCACCGGTTGCACCATGCACTCCTGAATTCTGACCACCTTCTCCCAACACTTCAATGTGATGCATTAAGATTTACATCTCACATGCCTGATAACAACAACAGCAGTAGAATTTTAGTCACAACTAGGCTGTCAAATGTTGCCTATTTGCTAAGTAGTGATTCTGATATTATTAATATGAACTTTTTGGATGAGGTTCATAGTTGGAATCTACTTTGCAAGATTGGGTTTGGTGAAGCTGCTGATTGTCCTATTGAATTGAAGAAACTCGGGAAGACAATTGTGAGGAATTGTAAAGGGCTTCCTTTGTCGGTTGTTGTGATCGGAGGACTGCTAAGTAAGTCGGTAAGAAGCCTAGAATACTGGGAATATATATCAGAAAATATAAACTCCAATATTTTGAATTTAGAGAACAATGAGCTTTCCTTAAAGATAGTGTGGAAGAGTTATGATGAATTGCCGGTTCATCTGAAACCATGTTTTCTTTACATGGGAGTTTTTCCTGAAGACAGAGCCATTCGTGTCCCCTTGCTTATAAAATTATGGACTGCCGAAGGGTTTCTGAAACCATTCGTGGTAAGAAATTGGAAGTGGTTGCTGAAGAGTACTTAAAGGATCTTATTGATAGGAATCTCATTTTGGTTGGTAAATGTGGTATTGGTGGGAAGATAAAATCTTGTACCATCCATGATCTGTTGAGGGACCTATGCTTGCGAGAAGCACAAGAAACAGAGTTTCTTTGTGTCACGAGGCAACACGGTGCTGATCATGTTATTCCACGAGCTGGAAACTATTCATCAAAGCCCGAAATATAATGATCTCCGTGATGAAATCCCTGTCTCGCAGTCTGTGTCCTCACTCACGCGTGCCTTGATATGCAACTCTCCCCGATTTAACTCATCTCTGAATCTGAGGTTGTTGAGGGTATTGAAAGCAGACAATAGAATACTACATTATAAGCTTGTGAACTCTAGGTACATTGGTTTTGGAGTCGATTGGCTTCGAATTTCAGGGTATCTTTCTTCAATCCACCTTCTTTGGAACTTGCAAACTCTAGTGATTTATGGCACTTGGGAGGCTGTTGCTCCACCCGAGATCTGGACAATGCCTTTACTTAAGCATGTGAAGTTTGACCTGCTTGAACTTCCCGATCCACCCGCGGGTGATGAATTGTTCGTTTTGGAGAATCTTGAGCAGCTCTCCTGGATAAAAAATTTCAAATGTGGCCAACAAGTAGTTATGAGAGTGAAGAAACTAGGAATATATTACTTTGAAGGCTTGTCGGAGAATCTTGCATAAATTTGAATCACTTCATTGTGGATTCCATTCAGAGATACGTCGAAGTGATTTTCTCCATAGCCTGGTTTTCCTAACATTCCTTCATTGGGAAGACGTGACCACAAAGATAAGTTCGTTGCCATTTCTTCAAGTGCTCAAACTCGATGGATCCGAATGGGAAACCGTTGAAGGGCAATTCTCATGCCTCAAATTCTTGTTGATTGCAAGGTGTGATGCTTTGGAATACATTTCCCACTTCTTCAACATCTTGTTCTTCGTTCCTTAAAAAATTTCAAGGAAATTCCTTCCAGTATTGGCATTGGGGATATACCAACACTTCAACTGATGGAGTTGTATTCATCTCGCGAATCGGTTGTCGTTTCGGCTAAGTAAATACTGCAGGAACAAGAGGAACTTGGGAACGAAGATCTTCGTGTTCGCGTTTACTTTTCAGGTAAGACTGAAATAGCGAGCTTGGCCAGCCACAATTTTCAAATTAAAATTTTGTGACATTAATCCTTTTGTTTCACTAAATACCAGTATTTTTTTAGAGGATGTTCTGTTTTATATTGGTTAACTCATGTACTACTTTTTCCTCTTATGTTAATATTTTTATTTTAAGATATATAATTGTCACATACTCATCATTCTTCTCACAGTTTGCAATACAAGTGTGGCTGGATATGTGTACGACTGATTTAATGTAAATAAGTATTTATATTAAAAGTATCAACTACTTTGAATTTTTTTTCTATATTGCCCCTCCACTATTCTTGTATTACTTTCTTAATTTCATTATTTAAATCAATAAATTATTAAGATTTTAATATTTTAAAATGCATTGATGATTATAATTTATTAATAACCCTTCAAATTCAACATTTTGAAATCTAAATAATTTAAAGGCATATATTTGATCTTCAAACTTTTGATCTTTAAAGTAATCAATTCTAAATTTAATTTATGAGTTATTCTTTAGTGCACCGGGTACACCAGTGAACTTGGGTTAATGGGTAGTTTTTTAAGATATAATTATTTTTATTTTTGAAAATTTTATTTATTTTGTTTGATCTAATAGTGGTTATGGGGTGGTTTTTTGATCTAATGGTTTATATTAACTACGTGCATTGGTATCCAGGTGCACCCTACTTTAACTTTTAATTTATATATAAGAATTCAAAATCTAAATGCACTTGGATAATTACATTCATTGAATCAATTTTCTATTTAATCCTCGCAACTCAATAAAATAATTAAAAAAAATTATTAACTATCCACTTCCCTCTATTTTACCCTGTAAATTTGCATGCGCGCGACAGAATAACCCAAGGATTCAGTGAATTAATCAACTGTTATTATTATTTGGGCTCACTTTCCTATTCATTTTCGAAATAGGCCCATTGAATTTACGCTCATTCTCTCTCCCTTTTTTTATTTGGGCCCAGTTCAGTTCTTGACATTATTCGAACCGTTACTTATTAAGCAGGCATAGTCGTAGAACTTACAAGTTCACCATTTTCTGCTACTGAAACACGGGTCCGAATAATCGCACAAAATGTTGCTCGAGCTTCCGCGATTAACAAATTCTCTCAGGCATCCTTTCGACTCCGATCAAGCCTATCTCAGCAGGAAATCCTTCCTCCAGACTCTCAATCGCCGTAGGTGAATATATGGAATAATTCGGTGTTTTTGAAACCTGTTTGTATACTTTGATATGTTCAACTGTCTCATTGGAATTAAAATTTTTGTTGGTGCTTTAGTTCGGCAGCTTCTGCTGGAGAGTCGGAACTTGCACGTAAGATTATATATAGATGGGATGAAGGTACTGTTTTAATCTCTAACTGGTTGTGATGAGTGTTGGGTAGTATACAGAATTATTGGCTGTGAAAATATATTTTGTTGGTGGTGTTAAACGGGGTTTATTTTTCTGAAATAGTTTGGCGAAGAGGTTGGAGAGATATGGATTTCAGTCCGCTGTCTGTTTTGTAAATTTTATGTTTTTTTATTTGTCTTTTATGTGTATTTACGTGCAGCTACATTTGAGGTACGGCAATCGTACAAAAGATATATTGCAGCTGTTCTTGAGTTGATGGGCGGTGAGGTGGTATCGGAGGAGTTCCAAGAAGTGGCATTGAATGTTTATTGGCTATTCAGTGAGACTTCTGAATGTGAAGAAGATGAGAGGGTGAAAAGAATATTGTCAAAAAAGTGTGTTTTCGTTCTTTTTTGTTTTTAAAAAATAGTTTTGGTGGAAGAATTTATTGAATATGAGAAAATCAGATACCACAAATGAAAATTGTGCATGAGATTAAGTCTGGTTGTTTCTTACTTAAGTTGATTCAGACTAATCATGTTGTAATTATGTGAAACGATCTTGATATAGGATTCAAAAATAGGTAGACTGCTAGTTTATGTAATTTACACCCTTGTACAATGTAAACAGTTACATAAATCACTCTTGATGCATATATATCATGGTTTTCCTACAGTCTTATTTAGGACTTTCTAGAGGAAAAAATGGGCTTAAAAGTTTGGTGAACAATGGCTCGAAGAAGGAATATGCCTAACTGTTTGAATGGCACTGAATTTCTATTCTTAAAGTTAAATTTGCAACCAATTAATTTTGGTGGTCTATATGTTGATTCTTTAGCAGACTCTTGATTATCTTATTCTTATATTATATATTGTAATTTAGGTTTGACTTGCAAAAACTTGTTGGTCATACTGTACCTGAATCAAACATGCTGAAAGTTGCATCCCTGGTGGAGGACCTTTCTCGTTTACAGTATAATGAATATGGGTCTGACTATCTACCAAAATTGGTGAGTGATGGTAGTGTGGACTTGGAATTTGGAGCAGATCTTGTGTTCCAACCTCCTGCTCGCTTTCTAGTTGATACTAGTTTGGATGATGGAAAGTTTTTGGTGGAGGAAACTAGCACATCCTCTTCTAATCATGATGGATGGTTTGATCATGGTGGCTCAGCAAATTTCCATCCTTCTGTTAGTGAAGGCAAATTTGACCTAGAATGGTTGCGGGATGCATGTGATAGAATTGTCAGTGCAAGTATTTCGCAGCTTTCTAGAGATGAACTAGCAATGACTGTTTGCAGGATTCTCGATTCAGATAAACCTGGAGATGAGGTACTCTCATGTTATTTCTAATGGTTTTATTTTAATCCTCATTTTTGCTTTATTCAACATTAAGTGACTTGTTTCCTTATACATCATATTAAATTTGAAGATTGCTGGTGATTTGTTGGATCTTGTCGGTGATAGTTCGTTCGAAACTGTTCAAGACCTTATATTGGTATGGATTTTTACTTTAATTATATTGATTTTGGTTCTTTGACTATGTTCTACTTCTTACTCATTATCTCAAAGGCTAAGGGAAAAATTAAAATTTTACTATGCCAATGCTTTTGTATTTACTTTGGAAACACTGGGCTTGATATCCACTTGATAATATTTCCCAAATAAAATATTCTTAAAGATAACTAAGCTATACTGTGCATGATAATCCAAGATATAGTATTTAACTTGCAATTGGCACCAAGGAACCCGTTGTATTTTAAAAATTTATGTTTATTTACTGGAGTGATTGATTTTTTTTCTGTTTCACTTGTACTGTCCTCTCCCCTTTTGACAGCACAGAAAGGAACTAGTTGAAAGTATCCATCATGGACTGCTTGTCCTCAAATCTGATAAGTCAGCTTCAAGCACGCAAATGAAGATGCCTAGTTATGCTACTCAGGTGGTGAAGTGAATATCTTGTTTGTTACTGTTGTAATTTTCATGCTTTAGTGGTTGAAATTGAATTTGACATGAAAATTTATGATGTGATGTAGGTAACTGTTCAAACAGAGTCTGAGCGCCAAATTGATAAACTTAGGCGCAAGGAGGAGAAAAAGAACAGGAGAGGAACAGATCATGCAAATGAGAACGACTTGTCCTCTATTTCGTATAGTTCCTTACTTCAAGCAAGCGAGAAGAAAAATATGCTTGATGGCCTTGTGGGACATGGTGATGGGACTCAAATTGCTGCTACGGCCCTTCCTCAGGGCACTATGAGGAAGCATTACAAGGGATATGAAGAAGTTATTGTTCCTCCTACACCAACTGCACCAATGAAACCTGGGGAGAAGCTGGTATATTTTATCGGTAGTAATATTGTATACTATTTATCTGTAGAGGCTGTAATTCAATTGTTCATACCTTTTTGTTAAACATTCTTTTCTAATGTCATTTGGTACTCTTCTTTTGGTTTCCATTTTTAATCAGAGGGGACTTTACATTACACATGCTCATACTTATTTACTGCTCAGTACATATATGATGTGTGGCACACGCAGAGAAGTGTTTGTCTTGTTGGATACATTATTTAACAGCTTTTCCATGTGCATCCTCACTTTCTGCATTGTACTTTTTACGTTTATTTTTATTCGGAACAAGGATTGCCTCTTGTATTACTCTTTTATTCATCTTGCAAATATTGAGATGTATGTATTTGTGGCAGATTGAATTAAAAGAGCTAGATGACATTGCACAAGCTGCTTTTCATGGTTAAAAGTCTTTGAACCGAATACAGAGTAGAATATTCCAAACAACTTATTACAGCAACGAAAATATACTGGTGAAGCAATTTCTGTTATGCAATTTCTGGGAATTGATCATTTGATATCTTGGCAACTTATTTATATTGACTTTGAAGGTTTGTGCTCCGACCGGGGCTGGAAAAACAAATATAGCTATGATTTCTGTTCTACACGAGGTGGAAAGATACTCTTTTTCTTCTTTTTTGTGATGCATTTCCTACCTTTAAACTTACCTGATTGGTTGACTGTGAAAACACTTTTTTGACAGGTTGTACAACACTTCAAAGATGGCTATCTGCATAAAGATGAATTCAAGATTGTTTATGTTGCTCCTATGAAGGTACTCTTCACATAACTGCTACAATCTCATGATGAGATCATGAGAGCCAATACTTATTTTTTAATTTCTAGGCATTAGCAGCAGAGGTAACGTCAACCTTCAGTCATCGATAAGCCCCTTTAAACATAACTGTGAGAGAACTCACAGGTGATATGCAACTCTCAAAAAATGAGCTCGAAGAGACGCAGGTTATTTATGATTTATGTGTCTTAGTTCAATTCAATACCCAAAATATTTATATATGCACTATTTATTGGCATGGGTACCATAAGTACTACCAACAAACGTCACATGATTTTTGATCGAACTTAAAACTGCTTTTCTTTTTGATTCAGATGATTGTAACCACTCCTGAAAAGTGGGATGTGATTACTCGTAAAAGCAGTGATATGTCTCTCTCTATGCTAGTGAAGCTCCTAATCATTGATGAAGTACATTTGTTGAATGATGATAGAGGTCCTGTGATCGAAGCATTAGTAGCTCGCACACTACGGCAGGTGTGGCATGATATATAATCACTCTGATGTTAAACATATTTTCCAACTGCGTATGTGTTGAAAATCATTTTCATAATAAAATTGACATGGTATATCAGTTAGAATTTTATTGTTTTTGCAAGCTATACCTCCTGTGCTTCCAGTTCTGCCCTCTCACACACAAAAGTTCTCGGAACATAACATTTTCCTTATCACATGCTGTCATCTGTATCAATCTTTCATTTCATTTCCTTTCTTTGATTTATTTGAAAGGTAGTTAAATTAAATTTTATTCTGAGCAATGTTCTTTTTAGACTCATATTATGTTGCTGTTTTGTCATTTGTGCTTCTACGGGTTGAATCCACTCAAAGCATGATACGCATTGTTGGCCTTTCTGCCACTGTACCCAATTATTTGGAGGTTACATGCTCCATCCTTTTTGTTTCTTTTTAAAAAAAAAATAAAATAAATAATATATATATATATATATATATATATATATATATATATATATATAAATAACCATTTTGCTTACTTAAATCTCCAAATTGGTTTTTATTTGTGGATTAAAATTTCCCTCCCTGATCAATATTCAATATTTGGCAAAAATCAGGTTGCACAATTTCTCAGGGTGAACCCAGAATCTGGCCTGTTTTTCTTTGATTCAAGTTATCGTCCAGTTCCTCTTGAGCAGCACTATATTGGGATCTCTGAACATAACTTCTCAGCCCGTAATGAGAAGATGAATGAAATCTGTTACAATAAGGTTGAGTGTATTTCTTGTGAAATGCTGCTATGTAGGTATTTTCATTTGCAAGTTTACCATAGTCTTATACTTTTCACTCCAGGTGGTTGATTCGCTAAGAAGAGGCCATCAGGTTATGGTTTTTGTTCATTCACGTAAAGACACTGGCAAAACTGCTGATAAGCTGGTAATTTGTAACATTAACTTTTTGAAGAGGATATACTATGTTTGATTGCATTTATGACATTTTGAAAGCATTTAAACTATCACCTTGAGGAATAGCTGTTCTATTTGTATTTATATTTTATTTAATGTAATTTTCTCGATGCCTATCAAAAAGTTGCGGCAGCTTTTTTATGATTCTAAAAAATGTGTCGCCTTATAAAAGATAGAAAATCTACTAATTATTAAAAAATTTAGCATGGATTAGCATAGTTGTTAAAAGCGAGAGGCGCACCTAGGCGCACAGACCCCTAGGCGCGCCTGAGGCACGTGCCTGAGCTACATTTTGCCCCAAACTGAATTTACAATGTATATACACAAATATATCCTACTTACAATCATATTACCTAACTAAACTAAAGTAAAAATCACATAACATCACATAATGATACATAATAACTCATAATTGCATTATACCAGATAAAACATACACACAAATAAAGTTCAAGTAAGCGGCAGATGGTTGAGGTGAAGGCAGCCCACCTTTTTGTCTTTGTTTTGAAAGTTCAAGTACTAAAACCCTAACCCTAATTCTATATTAATTTCATTTTATAAGTGGGCTGTCCATTTTTATCTTAAAAACGTGTAAACCCTTTAATAATTGAGTAGCAACTTCAAAAAAAAAAAAAAAAAAAAAGGATGTTGAAGAGGCGCGCCTTGGCGCACCTAGGCGCGCGCCTTTGATACATGAGCCTGGAATAGCAAAAAATCAACAATCTAGGCGCAGACCCCTGAGCCTGAGCGCCTTAGGCGCGCCTTTAACAACTATGGATTAGTATGTTACCATATTGCGCTTTATTTAGCCTACAGATTTGTCAGAGACGATTACATTATTTTACTCACTGGCATGCTAAGTGCTATTTCCAGACATTTGTTGTGTTAATAAATTTTCTGCTATGTAATTTAATTTCATGGCATAATGCACAGGTTGAAATGGCAAAGTTACATGATGACTTTGATCTTTTCTCAAACACATCACATCCTCAGCAGGGACTTATAAAGGCAAGGTGCTTTTGTTGATAAGTTTAGTATGATATATGTCCATACAACATTAATGGTTTGTGTTATACTCATCCGTTATATAATTCTTGCAACTCAGAAAGAAGTAATGAAGTCCAGAAATAGGGAGCTGGTCCAACTTTTTGAATATGCTGTTGGTATCCATCATGCTGGAATGCTTCGTGCTGACAGGGGTCTGACTGAGCGTCTCTTCTCTGAGGGACTCTTAAGGGTTTGTTTCGAAAATTTCAGGCACTTTTTTTTTTTTTTTTACTTTGATCTTCTTCTGAATGCATTGTTGTGTTATTTTAGGTCCTTGTTTGCACGGCGACTTTGGCATGGGGAGTAAATCTGCCTGCTCACACTGTGGTGATTAAGGTTGTTTCTTTTAGCTCCTGAAGTTACTGTTCATTTATCTAGTTTAATGTCTAACCGGTATGCTCCAATTGAATACAGAATTTTAGTATTACAATTCACATAATTGAAGAGGCTGTTGAACTGTAAATTTTGGTCCAGTAAATCCAGTTTCTGTATTACCTTATTTGTATTATCTTTAGTTTTCTGTGGACTTGCTTTAATTTGACTTTTAAACTTAAAGTTCCCCTGTGCTCAGTATGTTTTAGTTCTTGCTCTCTGGTTTGCGTGAAAGATCTGAAGGAAAAAGGAAAAGTATTCGAGCATATTTGTCTATGTTGCATCTTGCTTTATGTTAACATACATTGCTCAGCTTAATTTGTCAATGGCTTATATTGAACCTACTAGTTGAAGACAAACTTTTGAATCTTGGATCTCGGCAAAGCAATCAAGTAGTTTTGCTATTGTAAAATATACTGTGTATCACGAGGGAGATTTTTTTCAGCCTTGTAATGGTGATTATGCATGTTTTACTAGGGAACTCAAATCTATGACCCAAAGGCTGGTGGGTGGCGGGATCTGGGCATGCTTGATGTTATGCAGGTGAGACAGCATATGCTAGCTTTATATAGATTCATTCTTTGTCAAATGATGTGTTTCTACCATGTACTCTTCTGAGGTAAATGTTAATCCATAGATATTTGGGCGTGCTGGAAGACCTCAATTTGATAAAAGTGGTGAAGGCGTTATAATCACTTCTCACGACAAGTTGGCATACTATTTGCGGCTTTTGACCAGTCAACTTCCCATTGAGAGTCAGGTGGATTCTTGCTCTTCCCTTCTTTCCTCCTAAGTGCTTATTGAATTTATCTTTTATTTCCTATATTTTTATTTGGCAGTTTATAACCTCCTTGAAAGATAACCTAAATGCTGAAGTGGCATTGGGCACTGTGACAAATGTTAAGGAAGCTTGTGCTTGGCTAGGGTATACATATCTTTTCATAAGGATGAAAATGAATCCTCTGGCTTATGGAATTGGATGGGATGAGGTAAATGCTGACTTCTCCTTAGTTATTGTAAGCGGAGATGCTTGTGTGCATCTGCATCATTCTTATGCTCTGAAAATTCATCTCCACTGGAGTTCGTTCCTCCTGCATATAAAAAGCAAAATTTAAAACAATTACTTCCATTAAAATTGCCTTTATCAATGTCTTTTTTTGTAAATCATTGTGATGCAACGAGTTTTGATTTTAAATATTAAATTAGTACCCATTGTTAAACAATAGAAGATGTGGTCTGAAATATAGATCACACAAAAGTTGATGATTTGGCTGATTGTGAGTTAAGTACTATGAAGTGAATAGATGCTTTATAGTTTATAAAAGTCCATGCAATAACCCCTCATGTGTGCGTTTGTCTGTGCAGCAAGATGACCCCTACCCTGCTCTTTATTTCACCTTTGCATTGATTAAAACTAAATCCTGGGATATGACAGGTAATGTCAGATCCTTCTCTCAGTCTAAAACAAAGAGCTCTGGTTTCAGATGCTGCTCGAGCTCTCGATAAGGCAAAGATGATGCGATTCGATGAAAAAAGTGGAAACTTCTATTGTACTGAGCTTGGTCGCATTGCTAGCCACTTTTACATTCAATATTCTAGTGTGGAAACTTATAATGAAATGCTGAAACGCCACATGAATGATACTGAGGTAAGTAATCACAATATCTGGCCTTTTAGTTGCATGTTCAATGAATGGCCTAGAACTTAATGAACTCTTTTTGTGAATGTACTTGCCTTGTTAATTCATGTATTTATTACAATGTCTCCGATACTATGTCTCCGGACCTTGAATATATTCTTTTGCAACTATGAAATTACCTTTGTAAAGCACAGTAAATTTAGAAACCTAATGACTTACATTTAAGGTAGGCATGTGCGAGGGAGACCTTCAGATGCTCCTGTGCAACAGATAAAAATTCAATAGGGAAGTTTCTATTGAGATGGCAAGAAGGCCATAAATCATAAAGTATATTTTGTATCCAACATGCTTTTGCGGATGTACTTAATAAATGGGCTTATATCTTTCTGAAAGTTGATTTATAGTGAGTTAATATCCAAAGTCTTTCAACATATTATATTATCAATGTTAATTTTTCAACTATGGTTTAAAAACTGGAAAGTATCTTAAATTTTACACCTTATAGGAGGAAAAAATCTGGTTTTGCAGCTCTGTTTTGACTTATTAACCGGCGCTTGTTTCTTTAGTCAAAATTTATCAATTTGCCTGGCCAACTGTATAATTTCCTTTCTTGAAGGTGATTGACATGGTTGCGCATTCTTCTGAATTTGAAAATATTGTTGTTCGGGAGGAAGAACAAAATGAACTGGAAATGTTGGCTCGCTCGTGTCCTCTAGAAATAAAGGGTGGTCCATCAAGCAAACATGGTAAAGTGTCAATTCTGATTCAGGTTAGTGATGCTACTTTTTAATAAAGGAAATATTACATCGAAATAAAAGATATCAATGTCTTATGGCTATACATAACTTCTGCCATGCAGTTGTACATATCCAGGGGCTCATTTGAGTCTTTTTCACTAGTTTCTGACGCAACATATATTAGTTCAAGCTTGGCTCGTATTATGCGGGCTTTGTTTGAGATTTGTTTGCGAAGAGGGTGGAGTGAGATGTCTTCTTTCATGTTGGAGTACTGCAAGGCTGTGGATCGTCGAGTTTGGCCTCACCAACATCCACTTAGACAATTTGATAGAGATATTTCGGCAGAAGTATGGTAGAATATTGTGATTACTGTTTTGATGTAGTTAAGATGAAATTATCTGACAAATTTGTTGTTTCATATTCTGCTTCAGATTTTGAGAAAGCTTGAAGAAAGAGGAGTGGACTTGGATCGCCTATATGATATGCATGAGAAAGATATTGGAGCTTTAATACGCTATGCCCCTGGAGGAAAGGTACTGCTCATTTCAAGCGGAATTTGCTTTTTAATCTGGTAAGAACCTAATATTTTCCGACTTTCTTTTACATTGAAGTTGGTGAAGCAATATTTGGGATACTTTCCAATGGTCCAGTTATTCGCTACTGTAAGTCCAATAACAAGAACAGTTCTGAAGGTAATGGCAAATTATGCTTCAGTTTCTATAGCTAATAAATTGTTTTCATGAATAAAAAAATTTCATAGTAAGCAACACTATTGCTTTATCAGGTTGATTTGACTATTACACCCGAGTTCATCTGGAAAGATCGTTTTCATGGTACTGCGCAGCGCTGGTGGATTTTGGTTGAGGTACTTTGGTTCCTTAGAATTTAGAAAATCTAGTGGTTTGTTTCTGTTCTTACTAGAAGGAAGATAATATGATCTTGCAATTTATATCTTTCTGGAAGCTATATTGTGTGAAAGTGACAAATGAAAGAACCTTCTATCAAATTATTTAACACAGAATGCTCTTTGCTTTGAGAAATTGAACTAATTTCTGATCATTTAATTCTTAGGATTCTGAGAATGACCATATATACCACTCAGAACTCTTTACGTTAACAAAAAAGATGGCTAAAGGGGAGCCTCAGAAGCTGTCCTTCACTGTTCCGATATTTGAGCCACATCCACCTCAATACTTTATCCGTGCAATTTCAGACTCCTGGTTGAATTCAGAATCTTTCTACAGTATTTCCTTCCAGAACCTCACGCTCCCAGAGGTGGTCTTTGTGATTGACTTATATTTTCTTTTGAACTGTATAAGAGGAATGCAATCATCTTGTTTGCTTATCTTCAGGCTCATACAACTCATACTGAACTTCTGGACTTGAAACCACTGCCTGTGACAGCACTTGGGAATGGAATCTATGAAGCATTGTATAATTTCACACACTTTAACCCCATACAGACACAGGTTAGGATTAAACATGTTCCAAAATATTCCTTTTCTTCCTTAACCCCATTCCGACACAGCTTCAGATTAAATTATTAGTAATTCATTTTCTCCCCTTTTAATGTAGAATTCCAAGTTTTATTTTCTAGCATGAACTTTCAAGTTTCCTGCTTCTGACATGATTTATTTGTAAACTATCAGGCTTTTCATATGCTTTACCATACAGACAACAATGTTCTTCTAGGAGCTCCTACTGGAAGTGGTAAAACCATATCAGCTGAGCTTGCAATGCTCCATCTGTTTAATACTCAACCTGATATGAAGGTATTTCTCTTAAATCATTGTCATTGGTTGTCTGCGCTTAGATGAAATTTACCCTGGAGATTAGGTTTTCAGAAACATTACATTTCTACTAGGTTGATTACACTGCCAAATTTGTTTAAAGTTTTATCTTCTATGTCGACCAACTTGAAATTATAAATAAAAGTTTCCTAACCTGAATCCTGATGTGCTATTCAGGATAAGCATATTATACGACACACAACAATTTGTCTGCTGTCTAGGCACTAAGTTGTAAAAACATGTTTACTCATTAACAATAAGTCACTTGTGGGTTCCGTTGAAGCTATATCATTGGTCTTTCTGATTTTGTTGATAACTGAGTTTTTTTTTCTTATGTAGGTGATTTATATAGCATCTTTAAAGGCTCTTGTTCGTGAAAGAATGAATGATTGGAGGAAGCGTCTCGTGTCGCAGCTTGGAAAACATATGGTGCTTACATTTATTCCTCTCACATGCACAATTTTCCAAGCATATCTAGTCTAACATGACTTCATTATCAGGTGGAACTAACAGGGGAGTATACCCCGGATTTGACTGCGCTGTTATCTGCCGATATTATAATTTCTACTCCAGAAAATGGGATGGTATCAGCCGTAATTGGCATACCTCTTATGTTAAGAAGGTGAGCTATATTTTTTGCTGCGACTTATAAATGACATGAAATGTTTCTCTTTTTTGCTTCAATGTACTAAATTGTAGTAGAAGTTTACCTTACATTATTAGACAAACTTGCGCTATAGTGCCTCTCTTTTGAAAAGAGTTAATCCAGTTTTAATATATAGTTTAAAACTTAAGTTTCGTATTATCTCTTGGTCAGAGTTGCCATTCATTAGCCTTTGGATATCATGTTTAGGTCGGGCTAATGATATTGGATGAGATTCATTTACTTGGTGCAGATCGTGGACCCATATTGGAGGTGTGCACTATCACTATGTGTTGTTTAATGAATTTCATGTTATACTTACTGTGTTAAGTTATCTTAACTAGAATTTGTGATAGATAATTTTATTTTGATAGGTTATTGTATCTCGGATGAGATATATATCATCACAGACTGAGCGTCCAATTAGATTTATTGGACTATCAACGGCTTTAGCAAATGCACAGTAAGTTGTTGAAATCCAATGTGTTGTTAAACTTGTCCTTGTTCTTTGCAGTTTTACATATTTTCCTCTTTAGTTTCTGCTATATGGTTTTACAGATTTTGTTTTGTACAATATTATTTGAATTCTTACATTGCCGAATCTGTTGTATATTTTTCTGAACAAGCTTTTTAAATATAGTTTGTTTGACTAGTGGATAATTAATTCTCTTCCAAATCCCAATGCATAAAATAGCACAAGCTTCTTTAAACTTTCAGTTTTATAGCTGGAACATTTTTCCATGTAAATGTAATAGGCTCATATAACTTGACTTAGATAAAGTAGTCTTGTCTCCATTATTGGAAAATAACTAGGAGAGCCAGTTATACCTTTTTGTAATAATAACTCAAAAAGGTGCCTGTTTAGTTTTCTCAAACTGTTCTTTGAGATTTGTTGCATATTTATGTTATCTGCTCTTATATTGCCTCTGTGAATAACTAGTAATTACCAGCTTCAATATTCACTGCCAAATATCCAATCTTTTGAGCCTTGCTGATGCCTCCAGCCCTCCATTTAGGGAAGTGGACCTATTCTTATAATAGAATTATGTTTTTGTTTTTATTTGTTTGTTCGTTTTTTGATAAATTCTGATGAGTTATTATTTGCAATGTGTATGTGTATAATTACTTATTTATATATGCAATGCAGTGATTTGGGTGATTGGCTTGGTGTTGAGGAAAATGGTTTGTTCAACTTCAAGCCTAGTGTTAGGCCAGTTCCTCTTGAAGTTCATATCCAGGCAAGTACATGGCTTCAATATTCGTCTTCATAGAACAGCAGGAGACTTGCATGCACTTATTGTGAAAACTTTATAAACTTGACGAATAAATATATATAATCTGTCAAATCTGACCAATAGGTGTACTGCGAACATGACAAGTAATCCACATCAGATTACTTAGAATTTAAAAAATATATATTTTTATTAAATAACTGAGGCTTGATGAAATGTGAGCTACTATCCTAATCCTATCTAACTATATCTTTGAAAAATTTTGGTACTTGTTATTTTTACTTTAATAGATACCATATACTGTTTATTTTGATTGTTGGGACAGTGTATAATGCTTAATGAGAATTGTAGTTATATTGGTGCTGAATCAACAATATTGTTCTCATCAGGGATATCCTGGAAAGTTTTACTGCCCAAGAATGAATAGCATGAATAAACCCACATATGCAGCTATATGCACCGCACCCATGCACCCACAAAACCAGTTCTCATATTTGTTTCATCACGTCGACAAACAAGGCTTACTGCATTGGACCTCATTCAGGTGAGGATCATTGTATAAGTTTATATGATTTCTTCTTGTAGCCACTTTCGGACTTAACGCAATTTTTTTCTTTTAACTATAGTATGCAGCTTCTGACGAGCACCCAAGGCAGTTTCTGGCCATACCTGAAGAATCACTTCAGATGATACTCTCCCAAGTAACTGACCAGAACCTTAGACACACACTGCAATTTGGTATTGGATTACATCATGCCGGATTGAATGATAAGGATAGATCTCTGGTTGAGGAACTTTTCGCGAACAACAAGATTCAGGCAAATATTTTCTCTATTTTGGTTGCATGATTGGAGATTATTTCAAATTATTTTTTCTGTAGGAGCAATTCTACTCTGATAATGCCTTGCTTCTCTTCATCCTTTCAGGTCTTGGTTTGCACTAGTACATTAGCATGGGGTGTGAACCTTCCGGCTCATTTAGTTATTATAAAGGTCGGTTAAAGCTTGCATTATCTACCTCCTCAGCAAGTATTATTTTGAAAAATGTAGTTTATATCCAGTGTATGTCATTTGCCTCCCTTCATTAGACCCCTAATCCTATTACCTTATTGATTTTTTTCATGTTTATAATTCCATTTCCTGTAAGTGAATCGTTCTGAGATGACCTGATATTCCATGTTTCTACCCGTCAATTTTGCAAGAATACGCTTCATGTGGAATCTGATATTGGATACTTATCGGAGTGGTTGGTCAGAAAATATTATTTTTATAATTTATTGTTGGCTGATATAGGTCTTAGCATTTGCATGTCTAGTCCTGCCAATGTTCATATGATCGATATCCTTATATTGTCTCCACTATTTCACTGTAATAATAATCTCATTTTTTTTCTTGTGACCAGGGAACAGAATTTTTTGATGCAAAATCAAAGAGGTATGTTGACTTTCCAATCACAGATATTTTGCAAATGATGGGTCGAGCAGGACGCCCTCAATACGACCAGCATGGGAAAGCTATTATTCTCGTCCATGAACCAAAAAAGAGCTTCTACAAAAAGGTCTGAAAAGAACAGAGTAATGTTTCTACTAAATAATTAAATGAATATATATATATATATATATATATATATTCATATTTTATTTTATTTTTTGAAAAAACATTAAATTAAATAAATACTTTGCCTTTTCTTCTCCCAGTTTCTCTATGAACCATTCCCAGTTGAAAGCAGCCTGAGGGAGCAGTTGCACGATCACATCAATGCCGAGATAGTTTCGGGAACAATTAGTCATAAACAGGATGCAATACATTATCTCACCTGGACATATTTATACCGTAGATTGGTATGCATTTAAAGCCTTACAGAACAGTTACTTACGTTTGTCGTAATGAGTTTAATGCTCTTTTTGGCTGGCATTTCCGACTGCTTTCAATCTAGTTTCCGTGCGGTTGCATTGTCAATAGTGTCTAATTCCTCTTTTCAACAGATGTTTAATCCGGCATATTATGGCTTAGAGAGTGCAAATCCTGGTACTCTAAGTTCTTACTTGTCAAGGTGAGATGAGTTTTATTTTCAAGTGCTTATATTGGACTCTGGTTTTCATTTGTTGGTGATCCCATATTTCGTCTATCATATCTTCTTAACAGCTTAACAGTGAGCACATTTGAGGATCTTGAAGACAGTGGTTGCATTAAAATCGACGAAGACACGGTGGAGCCTACAATGTTGGGTTCAATAGCTTCTCAGTATTATCTGAAGTACACAACTGTATCGATGTTTTCTTCAAATGTAGAAGAAGACACATCCCTTGAAGTTAGTTAACTGAATGATTTTTATCAATGTCTATGTTCTTTTCATTCTTTTTATATCTTATATTTAAATTTATTTCTATTTCAGGTTTTCCTTCACATATTGTCTGGTGCTTCTGAATACGATGAGCTTCCTGTGCGTCACAATGAAGTAAGTTGATCCAAAATTAATTTTCTTGGTTCTTGTGTCACTCTTTAATTATGCAAATTACTCGAGTTTTTGAACTTGAGACCCACCATCAGGTTCATCATACTTTATTAAATCACTCATCGATTTACGATAACAAACCTTTCCCTTCTATAGTTCTTCGATGTGTGTGTTTCTTATAGTAGCTTGTGTTACTTTTTTTCTGCAGGAAAATCACAATGCAGAATTAGCCAGTAAGGTTCGCTACATGGTTGACAAAAATCTTCTCGACGACCCTCATGTGAAGGCAAATCTTCTTTTTCAGGTTGTTGATATCCTTGTATTTGCCTTTTCCAACCTAAATTCAATGCAATAATTATACATGCACGACTTCATGCGAAATCGGATCAGCTTCCTGACCGTATTTTAATCGTATCCAGGCGCATTTCACCCGTGTTGAACTACCAATCACCGACTACGTCACGGACTTGAAATCAGTGCTGGATCAAAGTATTCGTATTATCCAGGCAATGATAGATTTATGTGCTAACAGTGGATGGCTCTCCACTACAATTACTTGCATGCATCTTCTGCAAATGGTCATGCAGGTAGTCTATATATTCCAAGTTGTTCAACCTAACCTGCTAGATCAAAATTCATTCAAATATTGGATAATTTTTTTGTTTTTTGTTATATTTCAGGGATTATGGTTCGAAAAAAATTCTTCGTTGTGGATGCTCCCATCCATGACTGATGATCTTGTAAACACATTGGGCCAGAGAGGAATTCAGAACGTGTTGCAGTTATTAGATATTACTCCAGAAACTTTACGGGCTCTTTCTAGAACCTCAAGGTTACACGAGGTATGTTATCCGACTGGCACGAGATGTTCTGTATTACTTCCATGTGTATCTTCTCTGCCATTTTTCAAAAGTTTGACACGTGTCACGAGGAGAAATCTAATCCCTTGACCTTGGTTGACTTAGACATAGATTTTCTGTTCTCTCCCATGGGTCTAATCCAATAGAGTGAACATCGGGAATGTTCCCGTTATCTGCTTTACTAAAGTTAAAGTGAAATGAGATCTCTGGTTCATTTCAATATTGAATCATAATTAAGCTTCTGCACTTTTTCTTACCCAACTGTTGTCTGATCTTAATCCACGACTTGTATTTTTACACGACCGCAGGAACTGCTACATTTTCCTCGTGTTCAAACACAGTTAAGAGTTCAGAAACGAACTACTACTGATAATCCTGGTGTCAGTTTGAATGTCAGATTGTCGACGAGCAGACACAAGAAAACATTGAGAGCTTTTGCTCCTCATTTTCCAAAGGTTAGCCTCTTGTTTCGTGGTTTGCTGATCATTCTTCATTATGAAAATGAGGGAGGCTGACAATGTCGCACCACAGGTAAAAGATGAAGCTTGGTGGTTGATTCTGGGAAATACCTCATCCTCTCAACTCTATTCCTTGAAGCGAATTTCGTTCAAGGATTTCCTGCAGACAACCATTGATATCCCATCTAATGTGAACGACTTCCAGGTAACACCTGTTTCAGCTTCAACATGTCCTCTGAGTTCAGCTTTTTTTCTCATATGTTCTCATCAAATCAATATACAACATCACAAAACTATCGTAATTACATTTTGTCCATTGTATATTCTAAAAAATACTTCCTAGTGCAATTTGGTAATGTGAAGAGTTGCATTTGTAATATTCTTTCTTTAAATGTTTCTCCTCGGGGTATGAAGTTGATCATGGTGTCAGATTGTTATACTGGTTTGGATCAAGAGCACTCAATCGAAAATCTTATGTGATATTTCTAGACGACAACTCCACGTGGCAGTTCCAATTCAGCACGTGTGCATTACGTGTAGTACAGTTTTGCAAAAAAAAAAAAGTTAATAGGATATTATGGTACATTGTGAAAAGGTACATGTTTGTGTTCGTGTGTGCATTTCACGATTTTGAGCTCGTTTAATCCTTTTATATTTATATTTTATTATACCTGAGCAAGAGTTATGATCGTTGCGATCTCCATGTTTGCTTTTTGTTCGTTAACCTGCCACCTTTTTACTTTAAACTTTTTTTGCCAGTGTGCATTTTCTTATATAAAGTATTGTGTAAATTGAGTAATACATATCACTTTGTAAAAACCAATTTGATGAATAAAGATTTTTTTTTAAAAAATTTTAAAAAATTACTAATCTATTAGCATAGAAACTGCAAAACCACTCAGTATTCTAAAGACTCGAGTCGGCTACAGTTCCTTGGGGCGCCTAACAAATCTTTTGTAAATGAGTATCAATCTCGAAAAAGTTTCTTCGTTAACCAATGATAAAATGGGGAAGTTCAGGTCATTAAATTGACAATGATTTTAATTTAGATTTGTCACATTCAGCACACATACAAAAATATAATTGGAATCCTTTATATGGTTAAATTTACTCGAATGAAGTCATGCATGCATACCATAGTAACGAGGGCGATCCGTTCGATCCCACCACCGCAGTGTACCACCACGCATTGAATCAAACTCAGTATACTAATACGATACATACAATTGTTACAGAGATGAACAATTCTTTAGCAGCAGATAAGCATACAATAACTCAGTTCAATTTCATGCTGCCTTTCAAAGATGCAGTTATAGCTAGTTTATTTACAAGCTTAGTTGATAGACTCTGTATCCTCTTTTTCAGTAGTATACATTATCTAATCCCAATCAGTATCGAAGAAACCGGCATCTTTCATCTCTGAGTAATATGCATTGTCTAAAAGCCAGTCCTCCTCCTGCACATTTATCGTTGGGATCATATATATCTTAAAAACCACTGAACAAAGTTTGTGAAGTAGTTATTCTACCCCTGGCTTTTACTACCATATCATCAGGAAATGTACTTTCAAGAAAACTGCGATTGCAGTACCTCAGTACGGTATTTGTAATTATAAAAAGATATATGATAATATTATGATGTTTATAGCTAAATAGTAAGGACAAATGAGACCAAAATTACCTGGAAAAAATCGGCCAGGAAAGTTATGTATAGGAAAGGTAGATAAAGAGAGTGCCGGCAGATAGTTATAAAATTGTACGACCTGAAAGAACAATTTCACATGTTAAATCGTTATAAATACTCAATAGATTCAGCTCCTTTGACTTGTTGAGAGAAAAGGTACACACCAAAATCCAAAGCCGAAACCAATTCCAGCCAGACCACTAGCTAATAATCCCAAAATGTTCAGTATGAACATGACAACCACGTAATTGTAGAATGACGGCCTTGCTGCATTTGTCAGAAGTTATAAATAATTTGGAATTCAACAATATAGACAGGTTAGACCAAGGAAATAATCAAAATTGAAGTAGGTCTCATTATAGAGAAATTATCACTCACGTGGAAGCTTATCTCTCCATTTCGAATAGTGAACGAATAGTATGTAGCAATAGACAGCTGTTAGGACCAAAGTATGAGCAAACAAAACGCTCCACTTTCCCCAATGTGTGGCATCAGCATTGATAAAGAGGGGCATTCCAAATCCAAATATGAAAATCGCCTGCAGAGAGTTAAGAGTGACTTCACGCTTTTGGGAGAAAATGACATAATACTGATAAAGGCTGCAGAAGTTGTGGCTAACTGTTGTCGTTTGTGTGATTTTTTTTTAACATATCATCCCCTTCCCCCAGCTTGTTCCCAATTTCAAATCAATTTTTCTTCTTTCCATCCTTTCTCCCTTATTACTTTTATAAGTGTAAGAATAATGTTGACAAGCTGTATAATTCAGATTATTTGAAGTATACACCACTTTAACTAAAAGTTAAATATTAGGAATAAAAATATCCTTTACCTGGATAATTATATCAGCAGCAACAAAGGAACCCGAAACCAGGAAAGTGTGTGCCAGTGCTTCCAATCCATTAGAATAATTCTCCTGGAGCAGGAAAGCTACTATACTAGTCTCTAAAGATAGCATGCCACATTCTGTGAACAAAGACAAAATGTTCCAAGCAACCGCCTTCCCAGGAGCACACTGCCATCCCTAATTTTCAATCAAAGAATCAATACAATAAGAAAAGTGGATCTCTGGATATTTAATACTATGATACTAATAGTACATTTAGCCAATATGCAGGCAAACTTTTCAAAAAACAGTAAAAAATCAAAGAAAGTGAGTTTCTTTGGACTGCAGGACAGAACAAAGGTTCCATACATGTAAAATGTTAAAAACCAATTTCAAATGCCAAGCAAAGACTGAAGAACTCATCTTGATGATCATCATTAAAGACAGTAATGCTAATCCATAGTAGACAACTTATCATCAAATCAAACAAAATGAAAGCAAGAAATACCAATTGCAAAAATGATTATATGGTTGTCATCCTGATCCAAGCATATTTTACAGCTTGCTTTATTATTCATTTGTTGAACTATCCATTTGAAAAATCCATTTGTTGAGTAATTCTGAATGCAAATCAACTCAATCGTAAGACACTACATTCCAAAAGTGTAATAAAGAATGAAAAAAGATGCAACTTGTAGTTCAATATTCATAATGTCATTTTCCAATAATAGACCCAAAATTGGTTACTGCTGAAGCTAAAGAATGCAGTTACAGTTGCCAAATACTGAAGGCAAAAGAATACAATTTATCATAAACACAGAATTGCAAAAAATTCCGACTGGTAAAAGGAATTTCATGAAAGAGGCGAATTTGTAAAATTACTTGCGATCTATACTACAAACGAAGTGAAAACCAGCTCATTAAAAAAAAATCAATATTAATCAAGAAATACAATAATTGAGGACCCAATTCTACCTGAAGAAGAGACAAAGCCAGATTGAGAAGAGCTGAAAACCATAGGAGCGCGTAGTACGCAATCATAACGTAAGACTTCCGATGGCTGAGCTTCTTAACATTGCGCCTTGCCTGAAACCCTAGGTACAGCACCAAGAAAACCGACGGCACAACCAGGGCGGCTTCGCGCCAAAAACTGTTGCAACTCGCGCTTTCCAAGTTGTACCATTCTGGAATCCTCCCAATTTTACTCCGCACGGGAGGATCCGTTATGTTTTGCAATGAAGAAATCGAGAGGCTTGTATTAGGGTTTGACATTCGCCTTCAACTGAATATCGAATCGTAGCAATCATCAAATCAATTTATCAGAAATCAAGGCCAGTGCTTCATCAATTATTGAACAAAATTCGCACTGTGATATTCAGCGATTAGAGGCTAGAGCGATGAGAGAGAGAAAACCAAGCACCGTGGCCCGAGAGAGGTGTTTTCTAATGGGTTTATACTCTTTAACAATTTACTCCATATAAATTCAGAATTCATATTTTTACCCCAGAAATAGTGTTTTATGGATCATATGGTCCTTTTCCAATGGGGAAAATGTCTCTTCAAAAAGAAATTTTCCTTTTGGCAACAAAGAAACATCCACATTATACAAAATTCACTTTTTTTTTTACAAATATCAATTTTTACTCTTTAAATAAGATGTACTAATATTTTTATATATATAGGAGCAATTGTATTATTTTAATATATTAACGCCATTTACATTCTTTATCCTTCCCATTTAAGGTGGTTGTTCAATTATTCTAGTTTTCCAATTAACAGTTTGGTGGAACACGCAATTAAAAGTTGAATTTATGTAGAAAATAGGTTGATTTCATATAAAATGGATTTTTGTGTAATTTTGTTGTCTCACACAAGTCAATGGACATATGCATAATGCATCATTATATGAATATCATTGCTTGACTTCTAATAAAAATCAAATCATAGTTTCAATAGTTAGAGTATTCATTTTATTATTGAGTGGGTCTCTTTTGCGTCGGGCACACGAATTTAGATCTGCGCCCTTTTACAATTTTCGTGCTCCATTACAATTTAAACTCCCTAATAATATATAAGATTAAATAAAATAGAGAGGAGAATGATTGTATTCACATGAGGACACTGATCGTGTCCCCAGAGTGCAGGAGCCTTTGACTTTATTAGAGTTACACATAAACTTAAAAAAATGTTCATTTTCTTTCTCTTTTTAGAAAAGAGGGCCCTCATTACTTTATTTTGCATTTCATTCATTACCTAAAAATCTTCAAATATTCAAAAAAGTCCATAAAATAATTTAAAAATTAAAATTTCTTAAACAATTCGAAATAGTAAATGTACTACGGTATTGAGAGAGTATTTCTCTTAATATTAAGAATTCAAAATTCAATAACTTCATTAATGCACAAGGAAAATAGTGGAAACATATTACATATCAATTGTTTGATATATTATGATACATGAATTTCACACGTGGCCCTCATAAACATGATGGGACAATCTGGGCCTTGGGTGAACTACTAACTGTTCAGCCCGTTGTAATGTCAGCCCATAAGCTTCCTCTATGTTAAGATAATGGCCCGATTCTCCACTAATTAATCCAAATTAAAGCATGGATCAAATTAGCTACCAACAACTGGACCATTCGTATTGCTAAGTTCACTCCTTCACACATTCTACGGCCCAACCCAAACGGTATCATTTCGAAGTCATTTCCCCTCACATCCAAATTGGGCCTTTCTCCGCCCACCAAGAATAGACTGGGCCGGAAGTCCAGTGGGTCGGCCCATGTGTTTGGATCACTAGCAATGGCCCAAACATTGACTAGAAGAGTTGAGCCCTTCGGGATAAAATACCCATTGATTTCACAGTTCTCATGGGCGATTCTTGGTAGAGAGGTGGAAGGGTGGAGTCGGAAGTTCTCCTTAACTATGGCTTGCAGGAATGTCAAATAAGTTAGATCGGACTCTGTAACGAGTCGACTCTTACCTACTACTGAGTCGAGTTCTTCTTGGGCTTGGGCCAAAATTTTTGGATTACAGATTAGCTCGGCAATGGCCCATTCCACCGTACTAGAAGTTGGGTCGGTGCCAGCTGTAAATAGATCCTAACATTGAAATATTATTATGGTTGCCACTTATCTTACAGTAATATTAATGACGAAGAAAATTTTGAATTGATATTTTTCTTTAAAAATAATATATATATATATATATATATATATATATATATATATATATATATATATATATATATATATATATATATTTCTCTCATTAACTTGTCGTTCATTAACTTATCATTCATCCCATGATTCAATATTATAGCTATAAATTAAAATATAACAAGATATTAGGATGGCTATACCTAATCTTTTAGGGCAATCTTGGTCCCTTGGATGAGATCTTCTCACATTTCTATCATTTTATATTTTTTTAATTAATCATCATTTTTACAAGACTTTCTCGTAGTTCTCATAATCTTTAATATGGTAATTTGCCGCTTGCATGGAGATGTATTTGGGTGACGATTAAATATTTAAATGTTAAATGATATAATTCTTTAGTAGTATAAATTTTTAGATGATTTAGTCATTTAACATATATCAAAATCATGGCTCAGCAATGGTTTAGGAATCAAACTCACCATCATTCATTTATAAAAAAAAGTTCTACATACAAAGGGTTTAATGTAAAATTAACCTCGTTTGCTTGTAACGGGCGTATTAGAATAAACTAATTAAAGATTAATTGATACTATTATTTACAAGTTTAGACTTTTAAATAAAGTGATCGTACTGTTAAGTTCATATGACCATCAACAGTACCTATTTGTTCTTCATTGATAGGGCTTGAGAATGAAAAAGTCAGCAATTCTCTTTTATATAAGGTTTTTCGCTTAAGTTTTTAAAGATTTCTCTTCATATTAACTTGAGCTCAAGATTTCTCTTCATGTTAAATTGGAGCTCTGCTCCCCCGTTTGTTTTTCTTTTCACAAGTTTTTTAATAATATCACCTATTTTGCAACCTTCTAATGTTGGGTACCAGCGTCGCAAATAAAGCACAGCATGGTTGAGTTTTAGCTGAATTCATCAATTCACTCCGTATGTATTAATACATGGAGTATATTTTACTTGACATATGATATGATATATCACTAGAACCTAATATGTCACATTTGCTTTCTAATAATATATACTAGTAATTTTCTAAATTTATCTTCTGTAATGTTGTTCTGATGTAGAAATTCTTCTTCTCTATGTTGAACTTCATTAATGTGCTCTCCTTTTCTGTTTGTTATCTGCTTCTAAAGTTCTCTTTATATATACTCCACTATCCCAACATTGTAGCTTCCATCATAATGAAATCTATAGTTTAATTTCTGTATCATCTAAATCCCATGTGCTCTGTTTACTCTGTTTTCCACCTCACAATTGCCTCTTCAAGCATTCTCTTACACAACCATTGTCACACCTCCATTTAAAAGGACCAAGGAGCCTATTGATTCAAATTCTACAATTGTAATAATAATAATTAATTAGGATAATGGTAATTAAATGAAATTAATTAAAAAGGCTTGAGTAGTTATTACATAAGTAAGAATGATCAAGAAATTCGAATTCTAATTACCTCATCCATGCATGGATACTCTTTCATTCAAGCACGTTTAAATATTTTTCATGCTAACGAGTGAATGTGATGATATGGTATATTTTTTAATTTCATCCTTTGCTATGCTTATTGCACAACTGTTGTGATGGTGTCACATAATCTTCCAAGTCTTTTCTCAAAATATAAGTTTAAATAATTTAGGAGTTCAAGATAGTGTGTGTGGGCAACCGTAAAAACAGAAAAAGTTAATAAAAAGTTGAAAGTCTCAATACCCAAAAAAAAATAAAAAATAAAAAATAAAAAAATTCTTACAAACCGACAACACTCTACAGGTTAGGCCATCTTCTTCACCACGTCTACATTCCCCACCAATATTGCTTCTCTCTCTCCTCTTTCTTTTTTAATTTTTAAATTTTTTAATATTAATTATTTTATATAAGTTTCTTTTTGATACTATCAAATTATCAATTACTTTTTCTGTCTTAAAAACATTCACCAATCTAATTTCAGCTCACTCTCTCACTTGCTGCTAAGCCACTGTACTGCACATCCTTCTCTCTCTCCCTCTTTCTTTCTCTCTCTCTCCAATGGCTGGTTTGGTGTTTGTGGTGTTTCTTTTGGCCATGGCTGGTCACTCCAGTAAGCTTTTTCACCCCCCATTCCTCCCCCCTTTTTCTTCTTTCACCTTATAAAGCTGCAAATCTTTGCAGCAATATTATGTAATATCAAGAAAATGTAGAAAATTAGTTTCTCTCTCACCATCTTGTAGGTGCAACATGGTGTGTTTGCAAGGATGGATTGGGAGATCCGAATCTGCAAAAGACCCTGGACTACGCATGTGGAGCTGGGGCGGATTGCAACCCGACCCATCAAAACCAACCCTGTTTCAACCCGAATACCGTCAGGGCCCACTGCAGCTACGCCGTCAACAGCTACTTCCAGAAGAACCGCCAACTCCCCACCGCCTGTGATTTCTCCGGCACCGCTGCCATTACCAATACTGACCCCAGTCAGTCTCTCTCTCTCTCTCTGGCCATTTGCTTTCCCATCATTATTGTTTTATTGCAATTAAGTCCAATAGATCTGGTTAATTATTCTTGGGCCATTTTTAACTTTTTATTGTACATTTTCAGGCGCTAATGGTTGTGCGTATCCTGCGACTGCAACTAGGTGAGATTTTTAGTGTTTTATTTTTACATTATTAATTTTTTCTTGAAAAAAATGCCAATGTTAATCTCATGTAGTGTGAATTTTTTTAATCCATGAAAACGACAGTTCATTGTGTCAAAACCTTTTCTTTTTATGGGAGATGAGAAAACCCAATATTACCCTCCAGCTATATGTTGTGACTCCTAAATGGCCCACCTCATTTCAAATTTAAAAAAAATAGTAATAATAATATTTTTTGTTTTAATATAATAAAGTTTAGTTAAAAGAATATCTATCAACGGTCATTTTTACATATGTACAATATTTATATTTATATGTATGTTTATAGTGTGACATTGACATATATCAGTCTCCTAATATTTAATTTCTTACCTGCAGAAATCATATTAAGACCAAAGTAGTGTAAACTTCTTAGTTAGGCAGCTTATTCTAATACTAAATATTATGGAGTACTTGTTAATTTGAGTAAAAGTTTCCCTTGTGAGAAAATGATTATTCTAATTGCTGTTGGCACTCTTCTGACTTTAAAATTTGTTCTATTTAGAACAAAGATTCTTTATGTTTTTAATTTCTAATAATATATTTTCTTGAAATAAATAGGTTGCTATTTATTTTTTATTTTGAGTGTGTTGGGGGTGGGGGATGGGGTGGGGTGTTATATTCTTGTTCGTATTTGTTTTTTTCCTCCTAGCATATTATATAGTTGGAGCATCTAGACTTCAAAGAGAGCATATATTCATAAAGATTTTTTTTTTTTGAGCATTCACTCTCTTTCTCTCATATCCCTTTAGATTCCTTTCCCTTAATGATTTGCATAAGGCATTATCAATAGATGCAGAGTATCTTTCTCCCACTTTTTTTAATCATTTCTCTTCAAATTGAAGATATCTTTCCTCCAATCAAATTTCTCAAAGAGGAGAATCTTGAAAATAATTGTTATTACTAATCAAGTTTGCTAGTCAATTGTCAAATTACATTTTATTTGAATCTATGTCACTAAAACAAAATATTAAGCACTCTTTTTTGTTTTGTGTAAAAGTAGTTTCCACTTTTATTGGCCATAGTTTTGTTTTCCATGATAATTTTCTTGAATCATGGAGTATATATACCTAGTCATTTCCCCATAATTACAACCATTAAAATTGTGCAATAATTCTATAAATTCAAATGCAATGATGGGAAAGGGGGGAAGAGAATCCAAAGCTTTCTTGTAGCTTTTTTCCTTGTTTACTGTCAAGGGTAAAAGTGGAAATTAATTAGTTATATTGCCCTTTTTTTACTCTGTAGGGTTGCTTTAGTGGAACATATAGTCAAAAAGTAGTGGTGGATATTAGCCAAAAGACAATTGCCCCTATCTTTCTGTCCATTCAGACTGAGGCAGAGTGTACAAGGCAGCACTTGTTTTCATCTTATATCACACTAGTAGAATTCATCATAAATTACGCACTAACCATATTATTGCAAATACAACTGACTAAGTAATGATTCCATCAAAGAATGCGCGACTTATCACTTAATTTAGAGATACGGCGCGCACTATATATCAATTCTATGCTCGATGAATTCATACATCATGAATCCATTGAGCATAGAATCAATGCATGGCGTATCACGTTACGCAAATGTGGACCAGAGAATCTTAGCCGTTATATTAAGTTGTAATAATGTGATGATATGCTGATATATATCTTATGAGAGTACTCTCTCTTGTTGTCAATTACTGCAGTGCCACCACCACCACCACTCCAGGGACTACAGTCGGGGGTACAACAGGCAACTCCCCCGTCGTGACAACAACCCCTGGTGGCGGCGTGCTAGGAGGCTCGAACAACGGCCTCAGCCCATCGGGAGCTAACACAGATTTCAGTGGAGGGTTTCGACTTTCAAACAACATCATCTTCTTCTTTCCCTCTGTAATCCTCACTTTCGCAGCACTCGTTTTCTGGTAAGCTTCTAGACGATCGCAATGGCAGCCGGGTCGAGTTGGTTGTTTCAAGATTCATGTTAGCAGGATGATCATGAGATGGATGTTAAAGAACAGATGGATTTTGGGATGACCTAGCTCTAGTTTTATTTTTGTTCTTCCCCTATCTCTTCCTCTCTCTTCTTCTCTCCATAGTGTAAAAACATGATGGGGTTGGTTCTTGATTCTTTTTTGAATTTGTAGTGTAGTGGTTGTTTGCCACTGAGGGTCTATCTATTAATATGACTAGGACCATATTTGGTTGCTAGTTGCAACATGGTTCATGTTCTTGTGACTTCCAATGTGCTTATATTTTTATTCTAATTAATGCATCTTCGATTAATATAGACTATTGAGTTCTCTAAATCTAAATTTGAGATTAAATGAATGTTTTCCTTAGTTATATAAGTATGCAGCCTAGTATAGTATGTATGGTTGTGTACTATTACAAAGCTCAAGTACTTATAAGGAAATCTCTTTTGTTTCTTAATCTAATTTTGAGCTCTATAAATGTAACACATCCTTTTTATTATGCACATCTCCAAAAATAAAACACACTTGATACAACTCACCTTCAATTAGTGTTTTATCGTACTAATAAATAGGCAAAAGAATATTAATGATGCCTTGAGTGTTGAATCTTGTTTGATTTCTATTAAATTGAGGTCTTGCAAAAATGATCTTAGTAGAATATCGAATAATTTAATTTGATTTTCACTCATACACAAAAATTTTATTTTTTTTTAAAAAGTACCATCCTTACCTACAACATAATATATTTCAAAAAAAAAAAATGTCAACTTTTATTTATTTAATATAATATATCATCCTTATCTAAAATATAATATATTTTATATTTATTTATTAAAAGAAAAAAAATCAATTTATCCTCAATTTTTTAATCCACATGCATGCAGAAAGAATGTCAACTTTTTCTAATGTATAATACTTTCACATTATATTTTTATTTAAAACTTATCAATTTATTATTCTTACTTTAACATACATTACGTAATAAGTATATACTTATTTTTTTGGTACACATTTAAATTACACTACAGTAATTTTATAATATAAGTTGTTTCAAATATCTTTTGGGTTGATTATTAAGAAAAAGAAAAGATGATGAATTATGATATTTTAAAAGTTAAAGTTCTGAAAACAACCTACGATGTAAAAAGTGCAAAATTAAAATAAATAAAAAGAAAAGGAAAAAGAGGAGAGAGAGAGAGATTATGGCACAGAAACCGAAGTTGTTTGCAATAACGTTGGGCATTACACAATTTAGATATGTCTTTTCATTTTTGGTACTAATTTATTAATTTAAAATAATAATTTGAATGAAGCAATATTCTCGGGACACTATTAATAGCATTGAGATTATGATTGTTGGCCTCCAACTTGCAATCACAATTCTTGTCTTCCACCTCATTATGATCTGTGTTTTTTATTTATATTATCAATCTACCAAGGTTTAGAATATTTCCATATTTTATTTTAATTAAATTTCACACCCCATTGTATATTAGTAGTACCGAAGTCTTAAAAATTTTACACTAATTTATTTTCAAACACTTACTCTATTTTTTGAACTCTTGATTTGCTTTTTTTTTTTTAAATTGAATTAAGAAGTATTATTATTTGATGTTAGTGAATGTATGAATTTCATATTTTGATTGTATTAATAATGTTTGTGGGTTTTAATTTCAAATTTACCACTTATTTTTTATATACATATCATTATTTTATATTTTTTTTATTAACTAAAAATACTACAATACCCTCTAAAATCAACCAAACTTCTTAGACATAAGGAAGTACTGTTTTTTATCAAATTTTTGTGAGGGTATTGTAGGCAATTAAATTTTATGATTTTTTTAAGTAAAAAAATAAATGATAAAACATGTTTTATAGGTAAGGTGGTATTTTTTTAAAAGCAAATAATTGAGTGAGATCGTTTTACAGATCAGTTGCGCGAGACGAATAAAAAGTGATAATATTTTAAGAGTGAGACTCCTGTGCACCCGGGCACACGAAACATATTTCGTGCCCCTTTATAATTTAAACACTAACAATACATAGGTTTAAATAGAATATAGGGGGAGGATTGTGTTCACATGGGGACACACGGAGTATTCTTCGTGTCCCAGGGGGCGTAGGAGCTTTTACCATATTTTAATAAAAAGTTATAACGTTTAATGAAAATTGATAATGGAATTGTAAATAATTTCCTAAACAATTTAAATTATAAATAAAAATTGATAAACTATTTAATTAAAAACAATAACATAACATTGTAAATGAAAAAATATAATAATCAACAACCATAATTTCGTAGTAAACAAGATTAATTGATTTTGTTATGTTCAAGATATTAACACTTTATGATTAAAGAGTAAAAATGGGTTAAAACTGAATTAACACGAGACAAAAACAATTCGAAATTTAAAAAAAAGGTGAGATAAAAGAAGTACTCCATCCGTACCAGAATTTTTTATACAAATTACAAAGAAAGTGTACAAAAAATTTTGAGACGAAGGGAGTAATTAGTAAAAAGTAAAGTATATAATGGGATTAAAATATATTTAATTCATTGAAGGGAGTAATTAGTAAAAAGTAAAGTATATAATGGGATTAAAATATATTTAATTCATTCAAAGGCCCATGGATTCTCCTTGCGAATGGACTCTTCCTCTTGGGGTGTAAAGTCATTGACAATGTTGAATATCTTTCTAACATATTCTGGACTCTTCCCCTTCAAATTATCTGACACTACTTGACACGTCACATCCAGTAATTTCGGGATATCCAAGTAGTTTGCCGCCTACAAAATTCAATTTAATTAATTAACTCAAACTCCAATTAAAAACATGCCAAAAATTACACACATTAATAGTTTAAAACCTAAATCATGTTGCACTATTTTATATCAATTCAATCTCATGAAATTAGCATTGAAATTGTAAGTAAAAATGATAATTCAAAAATTATAGGATTATTTCGAAAAAATTATAAAATTTTGAATTATTTCAAATAAAATAAAAAGATATGAGATGATTTATGTTTTAAACTCCTCGAACTTAATTATAAACCAAAGATACCATGTATAAACCCTAACAAGGTTCATCAATGTTTGCGTTGTTTGGTAAGAAAATCAGAACATGCATATTGAAATTTGAGGAAATAGAAGAAAGAATTTGACGTGTTATAAACATTAAATATTAGTTTAAAAGAAAAAAGAAAAGAAAAGCAAAGTCTCAGGTGCATGGAGACTAGCTCAATTCAAATTTAATTTTATACCTTTTAATATTGAATCTTGGTATAATAATTTATATCCTTAATAAATTATTAGACGTTATATGTTTGAACACTTTGTGCAGTTAACTCACAATTAAACAATAAGACAAAGGATTACCAAACCCTAATTAGGTCAAAGGAGAGAAAAAAATTGTGGAGAGAGATTACCAGGATTAGGTCAAAGAGGTCACACCGATCGCCGTCAGCCAATTCTTTTGCCAAGTCGGAATCAAAGGTGTCGGTGGCGACGTCGTTTGCATCCACGGCGGCAACGGCGTTTGCATGATGTTTGCAGTATTCCATCACCTTCGCGAGGGTTGCGGCGGTGATGTTAGGAGCGGAATGGCGTCGCAACCGTCGCAGTCTTCGATAGCTGTCTTTAGAGTATTTGATTGGAGAGCAACCGTCTCTTCCACCTCGAATGTATGACAGTCCGAACTACTCAAAACAACCATCTTCTTCACCTCCGATGTGGAGGTGGCGGCGTTCATGGTCATCAACGTCAAGACGGCGGTGTTCACCTCCGATGTGGTGGTGTTTGTAGACGACATCGTATTGTAAAAGAAAGCTTGGGGGTTTAGGGAGAGGAAGTAGATTGAGGGGTTTATAATTTTGAAGTAGTTTGTGTATGTATTTATAGATAGTGATTCTCTTAATTGCAGTAGTATATTTATTTTAGGAAAAGATATATAAATAATTATTAATTATTAATTAATGATGAAATCTAGTTGTGAATTGTGGTAGGAAGACACGTACAGAAGATATACATAAATCTTTGAAGATTGTTGTATGAGACAGAGCATTATTCAACAAAAATCTAGAGTGCAGTGGATTAGGGAGGGAGATGCAAATACTAGTTTTTTTCATCGATGCATCAATGCAAGGAGACGGATGAACAATCTTACCAATATCAATACAATATTGATGGTGCATGGTATTACACAGCAGTAGAGACCAAGGAATTTACAACCACTTCAAAAGGCACTTTCAATCCACTGATGTTTCTCGTCCAACTCTAGATACCAACTTTGTGAGGAAAAAGGTCAGCCTTGAGGACAACCAAATGCTAACCAAACCTTTTTCAAAAAATGAGATAAAGGAGGCGGTTTGGAGTTGTGACTCATCGAAAAGCCCGAGTCCAAATGGATTTTCTTTTGAATTTATCAAGGAATTTTGGCACTTAAAGGAGACTTCCTCAAACTATTTGTTGAATTTCATATGAATGGCAGGTTTGTGAGAGGTTTTAATCCTTCTTTTATTGCACTCGTTCCTAAAAGGCAAAATCCCTCCGACATAGGCCATTTTAAGCCTATTTCCATGATCAGCAGTGCTTATAAAGTTGTTGCAAAAGTTCTTGCTCGAAGATTATGTAAAATTATGGAAAGCATTATATCAGAAAATCAGACAGCTTTTATACAGGGGAGACAGATTCTTGATGGTGTTGTCATTCTCAATGAATCCATTGAAGATGCTAAGAAAAAGAGGGAAGAGCGAATTTTTTTCAAAATCAACTTTGCCAAGGCTTTTGATTCGGTTGACTGGAATTTTTTAGATATCATGATGGACAGACTTGGTTTCAATTCTATATGGCGGAAATGGATTATGACATGTGTCTCCACAACTACAGCTTCAGTGCTTGTTAATGGTAGCCCTACTGTAGAGTTTAAGCTTGAACTAGGCTTAAGACAAGGTGACCCTCTATCCCCTTTACTTTTTCTTATTGCTGCTGAGGCTTTGAGCATTATGATTTCGAATGCAACCGATTATGGTCTTTTCGAACCGGCTCTTGTTGGGAAAAATAATGTGGAGATTTCACATCTTCAATATGCAGATGATACCATTTTGATTGGGCAAGCTTCGACTAAAAATATATGGGCACTAAAATACATTCTTTCAAATTTTGAGTTGCTCTCAGGTCTTCGAGTGAACTACTCTAAATGCAGCCTATTTGGTATCAATGTTGATAGAAATGTATTGTAAGAAATGGCAGGAGCACTTGGTTGTGAAATTGGAGATTTTCCAATGTCTTATTTGGGTATTTAGGTTGGCATCAATCACCGGAGCCCGAATGCTTGGTCGTGTGTGATTCAAAAAAAAAAAAACAGATTGAGAGCATGGGCAGACAAAAGAATATATTTCGGAGGGAGAATTACCTTGCTTAATTCGGTATTGGTTTCGCTACCCATTTATTATCTGTCTTTCTACCGAACTCCTAAAAAGACTTTGAGAGAAATTATCCAAATTCAGCGGGACTTCCTTTGGGGGGGTGTGAGAATGAGAAAAAATTCCATGGGGTTTCTTGGAATGTGATTTGCAGACCAAAGTTACTAGGGGGCCTTGGGGTTAAAGACCTTGATATTTTTAACAAGTCTTTGCTTTGTAAATGGGCGTGGAGGATTCGAGTTGAACCCAATTCACTTTGGGTTAGGATACTCGACTCCAAATATGGGCTTTCGTTAATTTCAAGTTCTAATAGGGCAGGGGTGAATAGAAATTCTATGTCACGGTGGTGGAGGGATATTTTTGATTCATTTTTCTCTAATGATCAGGTCACTTGGTTTAAGTCAAATTTATATAAAAAATTGGGTTGTGGTATGCATACTAAATTTTGGAGGGATTCTTGGGTTGGGGATACAAAACTTATGATCCTATATCCTAGGCTTTATTCCTTATGTAATAATAAAAATGCTATGGTGGGAGAAATGGGTGCTTGGTTAGAAAGTAGTTGGAACTGGAGCTTTTCTTGGAGACGTCCTCTTTTTACTTGGGAACAAGAGTCGTTTGATAATATGTTTTGTGCTATAAATACTATAAAATTGCATGAACATGTCGAAGACAAATGGATGTGGAGGCAATCTGATGATGGCATTTACTCAAGCAAGAGCGCCTATACTGCCCAATCATCACTAGCATTGGTGAACCAAGACCTGGAAGGGGATCTTATCTCAGCTCTCTCTAAACTTTGGAACCCACTATTCCCATTGAAGATATCAACTTTGGCATGAAATGTTTTGAGGGAAAGAGTTCCTACTCGAACTGCTTTAAAGAAAAGAAAAGTATTGAGAGATTGTGATGACATCACTTGTGGCTTATGTGGTCAATTTGAAGAATGCACTCGACACCTCTTCTTTGAATGTGACTTCTCACATCAGGTATGGTCACTTTGCTACTCATGGCTAAGTGCTCCCATGGCATGTAGGGGTGATCATATTTTTTTCGAAACCGACAAAATCGACCGAACCGAACCATATTGCACCGCCATTGATTATTTTTTGTAGTAAACTGCGGTTATATTTTTTATGCAAAACCGCACTGCATGGTCGGGGCAATTACGTTTTTTATTAAAAATATACCGCACCGCACCGCACCGCCTAAATTATTTTATAATTAATTATCAATAATCATCGATTTTTTGACTTATTTCGTATATAGTAATCATACTTAGAAATGATTCTTTTAGTCTTAGTTTTAAAATTATATAATAATATGACATATATTTTAATTTTTTAATATTTAATCTCTTACAATACATTAACTCATATGCTTAGACATGATTTTTTTAGTCTAAGTTTTTAAATTTATATAGTACTAGCTTTTTAAGATTGAACCTCTTACAATTCATTAATTCTTCGATAATTCATGATAACGTATATTCTAATTATTTATTCATTTTATTTATACTCATTTAATTTACAACATATATGAGATTGAAATGTTTTATTGTATAAACTAACACTAATTTTTACACTAATTTAAAACCGCTAAACCTCAAAATAATCGACCGAAACCGCTTAAAATCGCATATTTAATTATTTTAATAAACTGCCTAATTTATATATTATAGAATAACCGACCGTCTATAGCAATGCAATTTGAATTTTTGGAAAAAAACCGCAAAATCGCACCGTGAGCACCCCTAATGGCATGGAATAACCAACCAGTACCACATTTCTTACAACATATGGGTATACTTGGTCAAAAGTGAAAGAAGCATATCTTAGAGTGCATTTAGACGTGTGTAGTGTGGTATATTTAGAAAGCTAGAAATTGCAAGATTTTTGAGAACTTGGAGATTGATCCAACAAAATTGTTTGAAGAAATCAGAAGCAAAGCGTTTTGCTTCTGTGCTTTTATTATTTTAAGAATAGGAGTATAATCCATTTATCATTTCAAGATTGATGTTGCAATCCTAGATTGTGTTGTATTTAAGATAATATTTAGTGTATTGTTTATGAGATCATTCCTATTTTCCTTGTATTCTCATGTAATTTTTTTGAGTACCTCTGGTACTCACTAATAAAATTTTCTTTTCCGATCAAAAAAAAATATGTATATATGGGAATTTTTATCTTTTTTGGTAAAAATCGCGTTTAACTAATGATAGTTAATTAATTTAGGTAATATAGTATTTATGTTGGTAGTTGATTTTTTTTGGTTTAGATCCAGTTTAATTAAGGCTATATTTTTGGATAAACTTTTTGGTCAAATAATAATTCAATAAAGGTAATTAATTTAGTTAAGTATCTAATTTTTGGGCCAAATTCTATTAGTCATAAAACTCAATTTTATATAAATCTTTTCTGTTTAGAAATTATATTTAAAAATTATAAAAATAATTATAACTTACTATTCTACACACCCTTAATAATAAACATTAAATCATAAGGACATAATAAGGTATAAATTTTGAAGGTTAATTATGTGAATTTAATTGATACAATTGCTATTATTATTATTATTATCTAATAAAATTCCTACTTAATAATAATAAAATAACAAGATGTATTATTTCATTATTGTGATTATTTTTTGGGTTAGGCCAATTCCTATCATCTAATCTTGGTTTAAGTCATGCATGTAGCGCAATTTAATTTAATTAACCTTGGGGTGAGGCTTGTATACCTGGCCACACCGGTGACTTTAGAATTTAATATTATGGATAATATTTTGTTCTAAAGGATATACACTTTAATTAGTAAGGGTACATCATTTTGTTCTAAAGGGTATATACTTTTTTATTAATATTCTTTATTTTTCTTCAGAATTTTGTTCTAAATGGTATATACTTTTTATTAATATTATTTATTTTTTTCAGAAAATAAAATACACATCTTTATACTAAAGGGTATACAATTTAACATAAAATTCTAAACCCGAGCGCACACAAACTTGCCTGTGTTGGAAATTATTAATTTCCATTATAATCTAATTATGGGCAATATATTATTATGCAATTATATTAGTTATTCAATTATTTTATGGACTTAATTAAGTGATCCAATTAAGGTTAAAGGTTCATGGGCTATAATAATAAATGATATGGGCTTATTGAGTAGATACCCAATACTACATGATTAGGTGATTATGGGTGGTCTAGTCAAGTAGTATATAAAGGCTCACAGGTTATGGTCCCCAATATACTAAGCCGAACATGGTCTTCCCTTCTCCCCATCGGGAGGGATTACTACGGTCCCCATAAGGAATAAGGAGGCTTAGTTGAGGAAGGTCATATAACCACTGATCCCGAGTTCGTGTTCCGCCTAGAGACTCATTGGATCAGGTACGCTTCCGCTTTACGGTTTAAATCTCGTTAATCATAATAGGGTTAAAGTTTCATGGATTTATTTCCAACAAGTGGTATCAGAGCCACCCTATTCATGATTTTTGAGATATATTAAGATTGTGATTAATCATTAAAGTTTTGCATTAACTTTTATGATTAATTTTTAAGGATGGTTATATGGAGATATATATATATATATATATATATATATATATATATATATGCATGTAATGACCCGATCATAATTTAATATGAATGTCTCTCCCATAAGTAATTATGCGGCCTCCATTTATTTTCATATTTGATGTTGGGTTGTTCATTGGATCAGATGTGTCAATGGTATTCGTTGGGATACGTAAATGCAGACTTATAAGAAATAGCAATAATGGTTAATGACTATTAATTAAGTAATTGATTAATCATGTATTTGCCATATAAGATTGAGTGATAGATTAAGTTGGATGCCCTTTCTGATGGTTGACTAATTTGTATTAATTGGTCATGACTATTACATGACATTCCAATTAAGGGTATCGAAATTGTTATTTGTCAAATCAGAATGCAAAGGGATACGCACACTCATATTTATGGTTTTGGTAGTGCAATTTCAAGTTGAACCTATTCAGATTGATATCCATATTATAGAGGGCCAAACTCTAAAAAGGATTTTCCTCAAATAAATTATGGCAATGTGATAATAGTAATTGAGGTTCACATATGGTGACTTAGGTTGAATATATTTGTCTTGAGCTACAAAATTTAATTTGTATCTTTACGTGTAGAAATTGGAGTCTTGTAAGTACTGATTTTGCAATTCAAATACTAATTTCGACATATCAGTCAATTATTTTGGCTTATGAAATATTTGGATTAATTTCATTTGACTAGTGTGTGAAATAAGGCTGGCAGTTTGTGTGGTATCACAATTTCGGATTTGTGATAATAAATTCACATATGGCAATGTTGATTTGATAGTGTATTTGAGATATTAATGAAGGATATTTACTTAATTTAGTTTGTTCTAAATTTGAATTTTAGTTTATATTAAATTGGGATTTTGGAATCCCTAATTAAGTAAAGGAGATCTTTCATCATTATAAGATAGTGAATCATCTAATATTCCTATTTGGTTAGAGGAATAAAATTAAATTAAATTGGGGAGACAGTTAAATGTCGTTTAATTAAATTAAATATTTTAATATTTATTTAATTAGTCTAGTAAACCTTCAATCTAGTTAATCGAAGCACCATGTTGCCACAGCAATATCGTGTGTGGTGAAAAGCTTTATTGAAATTACATAGATGGGTGTGGTATTATTTATGTGTTCTGTGTTCGGCCCACAGGTAGGCACAGTTTGACAGAATAATAACACACATGTGATAATTATTTGGATTATTCATGTGAACATGAGTCGGTCCACAGATAGACTCTTGTTTGACAGAACTTATTGTCAATACTTGATTGTTACACCAAGATTACCCCTGCAGTTAATTTTTGTCCATAGACGAGGTTAATGTTGCACAAGGTGTCTTGTGATGGGTCCCTAATTAATAATGTTGTGCGAGTGTATTTTCATGCGGGTATTGATCGGCCCACAGGTAGATTAATATTTGGCAGAAATACACAAGCACCTGTGGTGGTAAATATGTGACGATTATTTGTTTAACATGTGAGTAATAAGTCGGCCCACAGGAAGGCTATTGCTTGACAGTTTTATTGTCAGTATTTGACTACTACAAAGAAGTGCCACTTACAAGTTAGTATTGTTGTCATTGGACTTGATACTAATGTTGTGCTCGATTCCTTGAGATGATTCTAAACTATTTAAAATTTGAAAGATTATAAAGTTTAGTGCAAGCATGATAATCATTTTGGATTAGTTCTCTGTACAATTAAGAAGTCTGTTAATTAAGTTTAACCTATGTCAACAACAAAATTATACATGATGAGAACTTCAACAATAAGAATGAACTAATAAGTTTCTAACAAACTCTGTCTCAATAAAGTATAAGGGCAACAAAGAAAAACCCGTTTGAAAAGCTGTTATAAAGAAACTAAAGTATAACCTTTCGTTTTCTCCTAAAGGCTTGTCGAATTGTTTTATAATACACCACATTAAGATTACTTAGTATGAATGGTGTTGTGGTGTAGTTAAAAGACAAAATTAGTACTCCACAATATATGGTTACTAATTGGAGAAATACTAAAGATTGCAACTTATAGTCTCAATAAAGTTCCAACCAAAGTAGTTGTGAGAACTCTTTGAGTTTCACATATGGTGATATCCAACTAAGGCTAGATCATTGGGATCTACTAAAGAAAATTGGATTCAAATAGATACAAACTACTTTATTGGTATTAAATAAAGATAATAAGTTTATGATCCAATTGATCGGATCATATTTGAGACGGGTAATACGGTATTATGTGAGGATGTTGATTTTGGTGGAAGAATAATATTAGAGACATTGTCCTTAAGGGGGAGTCGATTCGATCCTCACTTATGCTTTAAAGAATTGGTGCAAATTCAGAATAACGATATGACAATGTCAATAATATTTAAGGAATAACAAATTCAACAACCTCAAGAATTAATGTCACTAAGGAAACCACTAGAGTTGGGAGAAAGATAATTCAGAAGATTATGTAGTTTTCTCCTAAATAATGAGGACACTATGGAATTGATGGTAGAACATTCAAACAATGTTCATCAAACCATGAAAGGTCCAATTACTCCAAAGTGTGTTAATGCTATAAGTTATGAGTATAAATCAATACAAGATGATTAGGTTTGCATCTTGATATAGGATTATACTCAAAAGGGAAGGAAGACATTATTATAAGATAATCGTGACATTAGTAACACATTTTGATCTTGAATCATATTATATGGATGTAAAGATAAAGTTCCTTGATCGCAACACTGATGATACGATCTAAATGGTTTAAGAACTAATAGGAAATCCATATATGCATTCAAGCAAATTTTTTTTCGTAAAGGAATCACAAGTATCATCATGAAGTAAGTGTCTCATTTGGTTTTGAGACAAATGTAGATGATTATGTGATTCAGTGGGAGAATGTTTAAGTTAAACTAAGGGAGACAAGTGCAGTCTCAATCAGGTGCCCTAAAGTTAAACTAAAGATTTAAGAAATGTAGAAACATTCTATATTCATTGATTGTTGGAAGTTGTTGTATGATGAGGTCTCTACAAGACCTAATTTGGCTTATGTTGTTGGTATATTAAGTAGACATTTAAGTAACTCTAGTATGGATCTTTATAAAGTATGTATAGAGAACTAAGAATAATATGCTTGTACATCAGAGATCAGATTTGTTAGAGATCATGAGGAATTCTGATTCTGAGTTTGTTGGATGTCAATACAGTATAAGATCCACTTCAGGCTATATTTTCTGTTGGTCGGAGAGCTATACAAGTAAAAGTATTAAGCAAACAGTTTAGCTCATTAACCATGACAACAGAATTAGTAGCACACTAAGGGCATTCAAACATGAAATAAAGGTTGCGAAGACTTGTCACATAAAGTTCATTGTGACAGTTAGTTTGCAGTAAAGTATTTATGACAAGAATACTTATAAGTCAAACAAATTGACATAAAATTCTTGGTTGTTAAAGAAAGTGTTTTGTGTAGATAAAATTTTAGAAGAGCATATTATGATAGACTCTAAATTCGGATCCGCTATTTATGTATTCAACGCCCTGTAATTTTTATGAGCTAGCTACTCATATGGGTGTGATATGGTTTTAGAATACATTAGTTCAGTGGGAGTCTATATTTATTGTTCTTTAAAGTTTCAATACACTTTGATTTGGATAATTCAGTTTTCTGCAGAATAAAGTTCATGGCTTTGAATTCATTGTGAATTCACTTAAGTAATTTCATTTTGTAATATTTTACATTATGGATTGATCTCACTAAAGTTTAAAGTTGGACCAGTTGGAAATAGACATGATGTTGATCACATTTGACATGTAATTTCCATGCTACTCACCATATTTGATCTATGTCATTGAGTATATTGATATGGTGATTGTCGGGGTTTAATCACGATTTATAATGTGGTGAATGCCGCGGTAGTTCCATATTAGTATATGAGATGGACCAGATTGTTAAGTATAGCCTGAAGAGGAATAGCATAAAGTTGCGCAACTAAGGACTCTTGATATAATTGCTAACGGAAAATATATAGCCCAAGTGGGAGATTGTTGGAAATTATTAATTTCCATTATAATCTAATTATGGGCAATATATTATTATGCAATTATATTAGCTATTCAATTATTTTATGGACTTAATTAAGTGATCCAATTAAGGTTAAAGGTTCATGGGCTATAATAATAAATGATATATGCTTATTGAGTAGATACCCAATACTACATGATTAGGTGATTATGGGTGGTCTAGTCAAGTAGTATATAAAGGCTCACAGGTTATGGTCCCCAATATACTAAGCCGCACATGGTCTTCCCTTCTCCCCATCGGGAGGGATTACTACGGTCCCCATAAGGAATAAGGAGGCTTAGTTGAGGAAGGTCATATAACCACTGATCCCGAGTTCGTGTTCCGCCTAGAGACTCATTGGATCAGGTACGCTTCCGCTTTACGGTTTAAATCTCGTTAATCATAATAGGGTTAAAGTTTCATGGATTTATTTCCAACAGCCTGAACCTTGATGTATGTGTGTTTCTTAAATACTATTATTTCGGTGACTCTCTTATCCTTATCCTTCTTATTTGTTATTCTGATAAAAAGTACTATTATTATTTTTATTTTATTTTTTTGAGATTTAGATCATTGATATAGGAGGAAATATTTATTTTTTTAATGAAATTCGAGATTAATTAAGGATAGTTAATTCAGCCGAACAAGATATGTTTAAAGCAGTACCGGGATGAACTTTTTGGTAAGATTTTAGTTTAATTGAGGATAATTAATTATTGACAAACACTCCGATCGATTCACGTGATTAATAATGCATGTGAGTAATTAACAGTGGTTATGTCCAACTATAATATTGAGGGTTTATTAAAATATTTAAGAATACTCTTATATTACTACATAAATTATGATATGTTATGATTTTTTTTATATTTTTATTAACATAATTATTATTTTTTATTTAAAAGCGTAATAATTTATTTTTTTAAATTAAACATTTTTATGAACTAAAAGTAATATTGTAAAATTGGGATGAAAGGTGAACTAAATTTAAACATATAAGATTCCAAAAGTATAAAGGACACTCTGTCAATCAATTATTAAAGTATGTTTATTATACATGTAAAATATAGTTATTAATAGTTAAAATATTTACCAGACTACAGTTATACTTTAATATGTCACTCTTGGAAAGTTATACTTAGAATATTATCTATATGACAATCCTATGTACTTTAACATTTTTCACATGTCAAAATTCGGATTAGAATGATAAAAAAATATATTTATTAATTATTATTTGTTTAGAGCTTGTTTAAAAGCGTAGAATGTTGAAGTAAGAAAATAGAAAACGTCTGGAAGTTTTATAGCGTGTTTCTTTCTCAAGAACCGTATGTTAAGGTCCAACGTACGGCCCATTTAATCGTGCCGTTTGGTCTAGGGATAGGAATAGAATAGAGCTTAGCCCATAGAATTAAATGAAATGAAATGAAATAAAATAAAATAAAATAAATGCACCAAAATGAATGCAAAAATACGTGTCATGTTGACATGTTGGTATGCATAATAATTAAAGTTCAAAATCAATGTATTCTAAACCATGGGTGTAGTTAGGATTCTCACTCCCTCCACTCTATTTGAATGTTTACGTTTATTTTTGCACATTTATTAAAGGGTATAGTATTTCAATAGGTAGTGAGTGAAAAGAATTAATATTTAATGTAAAGTAATAAGTGTATTAGTGTTGAATGTGGGTCCCATGGTAACATATTAATTGGTTCAGGTGGGTCTCATATTTCAAAAAAGGAAACGTAAAGATTGAAATGAGACGTCCAAAAAAATATAAAAATTGAAATGGGACAGAGGAAGTATATTTAATGAAATCGAAAAGTAGAAAAAGAAATATGGAGTACATATGAAAGAAAACATGCACAAAGAGTATATTTTAAGTATATTATCACTTTTTTTTCATCCTTATATGTCTTTTTTTAAGCTTGTAGAGAAGTGTATATTTAATATTTAATCAAGTCACTCTAACACGCTTTCTGACTTTTTACATGCAGACGGGTTAATTATTGCCTCAAATCTTGCATGTGAAATTCTCTTATAAATGGGTGATGGTGAGATTAGAATCTAGATCTTTGCTAGTTCTTGACTGCCACTCTATTAAGAATAGTGTTTGCTGAATTGCTGTACGATAATTCTATTATTCACAAGAATGCGCATAACAACAAAGACATAAACTTAATGGGCTATGGACACAATGCAATATACTCAATATACAACATAAGAAAGTAAAAGAAAAAAAAATCAAATATAATCTCTCTCAATAAATCTCATCATGTGTTTTAAGTGTCATATTTTTCTTAAAAATTGCATCTTTTTTCAATCTCATCAATGTGTTTCACGAGACGTGTAACTGTTTTTGCCCCTAAATATTCAATTATAGCTAATTATAAACTATCTTGAAGAATAATGTGTTATATCAGCTTTATTTCCTCGGATGCCCTTTACCCACCTTAATCACTAATCTCAACTACTTTGAACTAATTTTGTTTACTAGTACTATTCTTATTTTCCTAAAAGAGTGGTACAAAAAGGGGGGAAAAATATGGTGGGGATTGAGTTTAAAATTAAATTATTTGATATAAATTTACTCAATTTAAAATAGTTTTAAGAAATTTAATTTTTTCAAAATAATTTCATAACTTTTGAATTCTAAAAAAATTTCATTTTTACTTAAAAATGTTCAAATTTTTTAAATTCTATTAGACTGAATTAATACATTTACAAAATTATCGAAAGAAATTGGTAAAAAAACATTATTTTGAATATGAGCAAAACTGAAAGGTTTTGTACGAAAATAAATGTTCTAACTATTTTGAGATTTTTTATAAAGTAAAAAAATAAAAAATAAAAAACTCTACAATTTATGTTTATATTATAGTGTATAACTTAAAAAATCTTGCATATTGTGCGATTTCACAAGTTAGGTGTAATTAATTAATTTTATCATTATTATACTGTTCTTTCTTTGTATTATCATCGATTCAGGGATCATATGTAAAGAAGATATTATCATTTTGTAAAATAAAATCTTGATTAAAATAATTTGAAATAATTCATTGACCTAATTCCAAGAAACTTCATAAAACAAAATTTTCCATCAAAAGTCAAGTAGTCCTCTTGGTGCTGAAAAAATCTGTCATGAAACATTCATCATAAAATAATTAATTAATAGAATAAAGACAGGAAAACTTAGTCCAAACGGCTCCACTAAATGTCTGAAATTTCCAAGAAACTCCAAGAAAGCAGAAATTCCATTAATTTTAAATTCACTTGACATTTCTTTCCACTCTCCTAATTTATAACGACTAAAATTACCAGCACCACACATGCAACTTCCTTCTCTTTCAACAGTCTCTAATGACTCGACAACCTCAATGCTTTCACATATGAGCTATATATATGTTGTGTGTGTTTGTGTGAGTATGTATACTAACAGCAAGCAAGAAAAAAGATTGTAATATTTCTTGTTGTTATCAAGCTTTAATCAGCCATGTCTCTAAATTATCTCAAGAAACAATCTCCATCTGAGAATCTCCCAATAAATGATATTGAGTTGATTCTTCTGATTGTGGGATTGGTGGAGTTTTTCTTGCTCCACTTACTCACTGATGGAAAGAGGAATCCAAATTCTTTGTTCATGGGATCTCAGTCCCCAATCCAGTCTCAGTCAACCAGTTCTAATAATTCTGAAAAACCCAAGAAAAGAGTTGTCAAGAAAGTTGATGATCAAACTGTAAGCAGAGGAGATGTTGATATCGTTTTAAGAAGCTTAGGAATGTTGGGCAATTCTGAAGAAACGAAACTTGCTGCTAGTTTGGATGCTGATGATCTTTTTAACCTATTTGAAGAGCAAAATCCTAGCTTGGATGAAGTCAAGGAAGCTTTTAATGTGTTTGATGAAAACAGAGACGGGTTTATTGATGCAAAGGAGTTGCAGAAGGTTCTCTGTGCTCTAAGATTAACCGAAGGATCGGAGCTGGAGAACTGCAGAAGAATGATTGGACTATTTGATGAAAATGGAGATGGAAGGATGGATTTCGACGAATTTGTGAAGTTCATGGAAGCTAGTTTATGTTGAAACTTGAAAGTATTCTTTAGTAGTTAGAAAGCTTAGAGTAGAATTTTAAATGGAAGGGCATTTTTTCAGCATGAATCTGTTTTAACCTTCCATTTGAAGCTGTTCTTCTGTATAATATCTATTACACTATTACTTTGATAATAATAACATATATTGATCCTAATCCAAGAGCAATAAGTATTCAATATAAATCAATATCTGATTGATGATTGAAGATATAAGCATCAAAATACTAACCTGTAGTAGTGAGAGAACGAGAATTTGCAAATCTTCATCCTCCATGGAGACATTGCAGGTAAGATTAATCCCCTTAATCTCCCATTGCTAGTATGTAGAGGTTAGGTTTTCTTTACCAATAATCTGCACAAGAACAACAACCATCTCGGAAACTATGATATCGATTAACATCTCTTACAACTATTGTTCTATTTGTGAGCTTCGACATGAATTTAGCTGCAGAGTGGCAGTCATCACACATTCTAAGGTTTTTCATAACACGAATAGTGGCCTCTGGAGGTGTTTTCATAAGAGCATATGCTATAGCTAATTTCTCACTGTGATAACTGAGCCAATCTTCTTTTTGCTCCTCTTCTACGTCATGCAACTCCGTCAAAATATGTGGAACATAACCTAGAGTTCTAATTTCAGACAACAATTTCTTTATCTTCTCTCGAATTTGATCCGACTCCTCATGTTTGTTGTCATCTGAAACAAAAACATGTGTATCACTCCTAATTTCTATCCAGCTCAATCCAGGTTCTTTCTTTATGTTCTTTTCTCTCATCAGTTTTCTTACAGCCACAACTTTATCCCATCTCTTTGCTTTAGCATGCATGTTTGACATTAAGATGCATGTACCCACATCATTTGGATTGATCTGCAACAGGATATCAGCAACTTTCTGTCCTAAACCATAATTCTGATGGACATGACAAGCATTAAGCAATGTTCTCCATGCTATAACATCCCATCTTATTGGATTCAATCGAATAAAATTCTCTGCCTCATCTAGCCTTCGTGCTCTACCCAGAAGCCCAACAATACATGTGTAGTGCTCTAATCCAGGTTCGATCCCAAATTCATTCATCATATGATTCAGATAGTAGAAACCTTCATCTACTCTTCCTAACAAACTACAAGCAGAGAGCACCCCAACAAATGTTACATAACTTGGTTGCTGTTTTGCAATCAACATCTGTTGAAACACATCCAAGGCTTCATTGCCTAGTCCATGATATGAGCAACCAGTTATCATTATATTCCAAGATACGACATCGCGATGCAACATATTCATGAATATAATATTAGCATCTTCAATGAGGGGCCTCATTTTGAAGCCATGTAGATCAAAGCATTACTAACAACAGTGTCGCCCTTCATCCCCATCTTCTCAAGACGAGCGTGTAATGAGTTACCGTACCCGACAGCTGATACACCCGCACATGAATTCAAGAGCACTGCAAATGTGCATTCATTCGGTACAACATTTTCAAGGTCCATTTCCAGGAAAAGTTTGAGTGCTTCTTCAAAGCATTCATTCTGTGAATAAGCAGTTAAAGCTGCTGTCCAGGTGACCTCATTTTTTGTTTGCAAGCCATTAAATACTTCTCTCATCGAATAAATTTCACCACATTTTCCATATAGATCGACTACTGCACTGCCTACAAAAAAATCACAATCTAAACCAGTCTTTAGTACTCTGGTGTGAACTTGCTCTCCTAAAATCAAATCCTTACAATGGCCACAAACTCCAAACACATTCACACAAGTGATATCATCCCACTCATCAACCTCACATTCATCCACCAGTCTCTGCAGAACATACCAAGCTTCTGTAAAATCCCCACGACTCAAGAGTCCAGTTAACACAGAATTGTAGGTACAAATATCTGATCTTGGAGATGAATACAGAACCTGCATTCCCCCATACACATCAGAACACATTGAATACATGTACACAAGTGCATTCTTAACGTACTGATGAAAAACCAACCCTGATTTCAAACCATATCCATGACACTGTTGGCCCTCATCCAGCAGCCCACAGTTCGAACATGACGAAAGAACCATCGACAATATATATCTATTTGGGCATAACTTATCCAGTTTAACCATATTTCTACACAACTCCAAAACCTTCGATGCATACCCATGCTGTAAATACCCCGACATCATACTACCCCAAGAAACAATATTCTTCTTTCGCATTTTATCGAAAAGTTTGCGACCACTCAATAGGTCACCGCATTTGCAGTAAAGATTTATCAAGGAATTCCGCTCGATTACACGATTTCGAGAAATCTGATTGGAGACAACGAGATGGGCATGAATGACTTTCCCAAACTTGAGCTTTTTAGCATCTGATGATGCTTTAAGAAGCTTTCTTATATCCATGGAGTTTAACACAAACCTCATTTTCTAGATTCTATTGTAGTGTATCAAATAGTCAATTCCCAATTGCGAAAGAATTGTGAGGTTCACTTTAACTTGATTCATCAATATTGAGAATAATTTCTGACGGAAGAAAATTACCGACATGGCCAAATGAGTCCTGAAGGTTAATCGCTTCCAATCCAAACATACGGGACGTATATAATTAAATGGAGTATAACACCGTACAAATTTTAATTAAAAGAATTTTGGGCTAGATTTTATTGGGCCCATGATAATAGCCCATCATGAACCCTCTACAAGCCGGCCCTTAAGTTGATATCCAAATTGAAGAGTTTGTGGGACCCAATATCATACTACTTTTAACCAATCACTGGACTACACCTGCCAGAACTAAAATTTTGGAAATTACTTGTATAAAAAATATTATCAATTTTTATTAAAAATATTAGGGATTATTACTTAGGCAAAGACTTATGTGAGACCTGAGACGGCCAGAAAGTGATAACTTTTATGAAGGAAAGTGATAATAAATTAATGAAAAATGATAATGCTCATTCATGAACAATTTATTGAAAAGTGATAATGTTCATTCATGAACAATTTATTGTATAAATAAAAAGTGATAACATTTTATAACGAAAGTAATAATGATTTATAGCGAAAGTGATAACTATTTTAAAAAGTAAAAATGGTCTCACGTGAGACGGTCTCACACAAGACCTACCATATTACTTAAATATACGCGTGTATATAACCTAATTACTAATAAATATATTAATCTAAACTTCTATTTATTTTTCCAGCTTTACCCTTATTTACAACGCTAAATATTTCAACGTTTTCACTTAACACTAAATCAAATAAAAACAATGGGTGAGAGATTTAATGAGAGATTTAAGGATAATTATAACAACCTTATTTTCAATTTAATTAATCACGTATTTTTTGTTTCTTTCTCAAAGATGCACACTAATGTACATTCGTAGGGGTTCTTCAATTTAATTGTGCATTTTTTGTTTCTCTCTAAGAATGCACACTAATGTACTTAACATTTCCGTGTATTTTTCATTTCCCTCTCAAAGATGCACACTGATGTACATTCGTAGGGTTTTTCAGTTTAATCACATATTTTTTGTTTCTCTCTCAAGAATGCACACTAATGTACATTAGTAGGGTTCTTCAATTTAATTGTGTATTTTCAGTTTCTTTCTCAATAGAATGTACTACACTAATATACATTCGTATAAATAACTTATTTTTGTTTTCATCTTAACAATGCACACTAATATACAGATAGGTATAAATATTATAGGAAAAATATAATATAATTTTGTATTTATCGGTAATTTTTCTGAAACGAATGTATCGCTTAATAATTTTTAAATATGTTTTGTACCTACTATTTATTGATCCAAAATATTATTATTATTTATTTATAGTATGAATTATTCATAAATAATTCATTTTACATAATTATTACTTTTTACTAATTTAATTAGTGTTTTTTTTTTGCCAAAATTTAAAAATTCAAGATCGAATTTAATTTTGTTGACTTCCAACTCAACCACATTCGTGACTCTAACTCAATGTATCAAGTCTAGATCATTTTCACTTTTGTTTTTTTTAACAATTAAATAATTTGAAACAATTTCTCATGCTCAGAATCCATGAACTCTATACTGCAAATTTCTACTTAAAATAAGGGTCTTGTTAGTAGTTGATGGTACCTCATCAAAAAAAGCTTAAGTTTATAGAAAGGAAATCGTTTAATATTTAATCAAATTACTCAAACACGCCTCTTCACATGCAGACAGAGTTAATTTTTATTTCAAGCCTTGCATGTGAAATTTTTTCATAAATGGATAACGGTAAGATTCGAACGCTAGACCTTTGCAAAGCCATGGGCTTCATTCGGATCAGTAAGTTTACACTCTGAATATTGATATACATCAAAATAAATAGCAAAAAGTTTATACGCTTTTTAAGCTTGCAAGTCTATCAAGCAAGATAAACAATAATTTTTTTACAATAATAACATATAAAGTGATACTCAAATTAATGAAAAATAATAATGATACATTGAATTATTTCATTAATGATTTAGTATAAATGAAAAATATACTCCATTCGGTCATGACAAAAGTAATCATTTGCTTTTAACATGTGAATTAAGGTGTATTATTATTATTATAAGTGTAGTGATAGTTATATTAAAGAGAATTGATGGACCATGCACGTGGCTTTTTACTAAAAAGGAAAAATTGATATCTATGAATTGGTCGCCCGAAATAGTAAAATGAATAGTCTTAAACTGATATATGAAGAAGTAACATTTGTAATGAAAAACAATAATATTTTTGATAAAAAGTTATAATGAAGACAACGTAAAACCAGATCTCACAGTGTTGCTCATCAAGTGAAGTATGATAAAGCTGCACTCGACTAAATTCATATAAAATTCGATTTTCCAAACAGAACAGCTATATCAAGTTATTTATGGCTTTACTTCTAGAGAAGATGGATAACCCAAATTGAAGATGGCCGACCCGTTTTGTATATGACTGGTGGGTTAAGGTGATGGATCATAAATAAAGGTCATTGCATAGATGAAGTAAAGTCTCTCACCTAACACTATGCGGTCATGAATCTACCAACTACGGATTAATTCAGCTATGTAGCCCTTTCATTGCTTTAATTCTATCTATCTATTTTCACCTCGAAAAAATCGTGCACTTTTAATTACTCCTCAGCCTTTTTTTTTTTAATTTATCTATTTTAATTGTCTTGCTACTGTTATTATAAACTTTTTTTTATAGATGATAAATTTATTCATTTTGACTGTCTTTTGAACCCATACAAAATAATTAATATTTTTTCAGTTCTTTAATTACTATTCATTTTTATTAACTTTATTAACTTTTAGGGGGTAATATGGTATTTTTAAGTAATAAAAAAATTATGTTATGAGTAAGAAGAATGGATGACAATTTTGAAATTAATATTGTGTACTTTTTAGGTTTTAAATTAGAATGATACTCCATCCGTTCCATTCAAAGAGGATCTTTTTTCCATCTTGGTCGTCTCACCCAAAGGGTCCCCTTTCCTTTTTTACACACATGGGACCACACACCCCCTCTAATACAATTAAAATATGTGACTCACACTCCCACTAATACAACTACCTACTATATATTAAATAATTATACTCCTTAATTTACATAAAAAAACAAAAGCATCTCTTACGCCGGGACGGAGAGAGTATATTTTTTTCTTTTTTAGTAAACAATTATGTGAGACAAACTATTAAAAAAAGAGTGGACATTAGTATCTAGGATGGATGGAGTATATTTTATAAAGCTCATACTTAAGAATAATATAACCACTTACCGTAAACAACAAATGAGTATGAAAATTGTCTTAATTATGTATTAGTTTTATCTGATATTGTAACACAACTCCACTTTAGGTTGTAATCCATCAAACTCCTTGCTTTCAACTAATGGATTTAGAAGAAAATTAAGTCCGCTTAAATACAGTTAATGTGTCTAACTTCAGTATTTTTATTAAAAATTTTAAAGCTCATGAAGTATTATTAACTTAACATAAGCCAAACATTCTCAAATTGGCTAGTTAAATTGAATTGAACTCTAATATCATCCAAAATATTAGAAATAAGTTGGCAAAAACTTGAATGTGTTGTATGATAAGAATAATATTTTATTAAAAAGTGAAATATGTAATTGCCCCCAAATAAATTATATCTTGTCATGTTTGATCATGTTGACCATTTCATGCACGGGTAAAACCAATAAATGCGAAGTTGATACATGTCAAGTTTGAAATAGAACCTTATGAAGACACTCAAAATTACCACCTTTTCCCTTACCACATGGGATATTTCCTATATCCTAAAGACTGACCCTACTTTGCATTTATTAAAAAGTTGCCATTTCATGCCAAGAATTTATTTCTTCAAAGAAAAACATTAACATTCCCCTATACATCTAAAACCCCATTTGTTCATCCACTTTCAAGATTCATTTCTTCTCCACCAATCACTTATCTCCCTCAATCTAGGTTTCCTTTAAGACAACAATCAATCTTTGTTGTTTCTTGCTTTGTTTTCTCCATGCTACATGGAATGTTGTGCTAGCTTCCCCTTTGGGAAAAGAAAAAACAATGTCTTTGATGACTGATGTGTCATCATATATAGCTTCCCATTGGTTGAAATCTTGATCTTTGTTGGAATTAAACCTCATTATGCAATATTTGTAGATATTTTCTTTCATTTGAAGTCTTGCATGAGGTGATTAGGTTATAATGTATAGCCAAGGATGACTTGCCGGTGTGTGTTCTTTACGGAATTAGTCCGGCAAGTTATTATTGGCTATATTTTTTCCTAATTTATTCATGCAAGATTGATGACGAAGAAATGTTATATTAATTTAGTCAATCATGGTGTATATGAAATTAATTAACTTAAGAGATTACCTAACATGGATATATTCTTTTTGTTCTTTCCTACAGGCTCATGAAAGATGAGTACATTTCAGCAGGTATGCATATATTAAATGTTGATCTCAAAATTTTATTATTAATATGGTATCTTTGTTTGAGAACAATAACAGATCATCTAATTAATTTCATTGCATTTTTATTTCTAACAAAAATAATAATTAATCTGGAATTCATTATTAAAGTTGCTATATAATTTCCTTATGAGGGTTTCTTTCAAATATAAGAATGGATATATACCTGATTTAATCTTTAATTCTGTATTCTAATTTCTAATGTTGCTTAACTTTAATTAGCAGCTGGTTTTTGCCTCTCTCAGCTGGCTAGCTTTTATTTTGAATAAGAAGTAAAAGTTGAAAAATAACCATACAAAATATCTCCTTTAATTTCCATGTATCACTTTGTGATCAGTAGTACTGTTTTCTCTTAATTTATTCTCTCTTAATCTTGCAGTTTGCACTTATTTTGCATTTGGACAGTAATTTTAAAATGAAAACAACTTTAAGTTTAAATATATAAATGACTAAAACATTTTTTAAATGATTATAAACATTTTTTTTGACGTGTGACAGATTGTAAAACATTTTAAAGTATAATTGTTATGTAGGTAGAATTTATTGATAATATTGTTATATTCGTCTCAATAAAGTGCCCCAAACAATAAAAACTATCGGATCAAAATCAAAAGAGGACCAACTCTTGAGCAACTAAAAAAATCCCTAAAATTAAAAATGACTTTGAGGAGACTAATTAATTACTACATGAGATTAAACAAATTAGTTTTGCATTAATGTTTACTATTCTTTTTCCAATTTGCCAGCAATTGATCTCACCTTTCATTCTTTTCTCACACTCTCTTCTTCTTTGTCATCAAACGGCTTATTATTCTGGATCTTCATCATCAACTGCTGTATAAAGAGATCACTCTTCATCATCAAAATGTGATTCATAAAGTGTTCATGAAGTAGTTCTTCCTCGAATGCCGACTCAGCTGGTGCAGCTGATGGGCCCACCCAATATGATCTCTTGATTGCTTCAGATTCATCAAGATTTAACATTGCTAAGCTGATTATAATCAAGAAAATCTTAATGATCTTGATCATGGCTATTTGTTTGGTGTTTCTATTGTTTATTAAGATTGTGAAGCCTGTATTTGAGTGCATGCTGTCTCAATTATATATAGATACATTAATAACCTACTTAAACAGAATAATTAATCAAAATTCAAACTTAATTTGTTTATTAGTTTCATAGTAACGGTTTAATTGTGCTGTTTCATGTACATGTTGATAGTTCGTATATTTAATGTAGTGCGTAGTAATTAATTCATTTAATCAGTATATTAATTTTGGAATTTATTGTACTTAGTTTTTGTCATTGTATTAATTTTGGGGTGTATTTTTCACCATTAAAATATTGAATGAATGCGAGTTCAACTCATTGTTCTTAGTCGCATTTCTTGTAAAATGTTTATTAAGAGTAAGAGACTCCATCGTCCGTGTGACCAAGTACAAAATTTATAAGATTGTCCTCCCAAGGGAAAGTAAACTCATGGTTATATCCGGATTTTCTATTGATTTATACTTTGTAAGAATGATAGATTTATTGTTTGGTATTTAAACTACTACTTATTGTTCTACCCAATTAACTAAAAATATGAACTAACAACGAATTGGATCAAACAACAAACAAATGATGAATGAGATGGAGATAGAATTCACTTGAGAAAAGAGCAAGACTTATCATAATTATGGTTAAAAATCTAGCTAGATAGATAGTGAACTTCAAGTTACAGTCATTCCAGAGCTTGTTTTGCTTAATATTCTGATCTTTCACGTGTCCTCAATGCGGAACAGTTCCTTATTGGATGCAGTAATTGATGCATCTCAGCAGAATGGAGTTCAGTTTGATGATGTTACTTACAATTACATCATCCGAGGTTGTTTGTTGTGTGGTGATGTATCCCATTCACTTCACTATATGACAACCATGATAAGGCAAGATCATAAGAGTCTGCGTGGCGTAATCACTTGCCTTTGCGACAAAGGGGAGCTTGGTCTTGCAATGAACTTGAGTCTTAAAATGGAGAAACGCGGACTTGGTCGTTCAGAACAGCATTGTTCAGTCGCTTCTCAGTAAAGGCAGCCTCCGTGAAGCCATAGATTTTCTGGATAGAATAGCATTGAAAAAACTAATCCCAGATAACATCAAGTAGGTGAATTCAGTAGGTTGGACGAGGCAGATAATCTACTTAAATCAATGATCTGGTTAGGTGAATCACCTAGCCGGGAGGCTTTTCACTGCGTGATTCACAATACGTCTGAGCTGCTGGAAGTGATGCAGCAGCAGGGCTACGAACCCAGCTTCGACACACATTGGTCGCTGATTAGTAACATGAGCAAGACGAGTCGAAAAGACGATAGCAGCAGTTTCTTATCGAGTCTTCTTTCGGGTTTTGGATTTCAAGGGACGAAGAAGAACCCGTAATGTGAAAGAAATACCATCAATGGATGTTAGCTCTTAATGTGCTTTTGTTGATCATTTTATCCTTGGCTGTTACTGATTCTGCTTCAGAATAATTAAAGTATGATGAATAACGTTTTATTATTTTAAAGTGATATAATATAGTTTATTAAAATTATACTTTTTTATCTTTTTTTTTGAAACAAACAATCGCACATCCATTAAGAATTACAAGAACTCTCGAGTAGATCATCCAATAAGTTAGAAGGTTTTATGAGAGCTTGCAATGTTTCGTGAAGCCCCAAAAAGACCTTTCCATTCCATTAAAATTATACTTTAATAAATCATTTATGACATGCTTTAATAATACACTATCCGTCACACTCTTCCAGTAAGAGAGTATCCTTTTATCCCAAGAAAAGATCCATATTTTCTTCAATGTCTTTAACGCCCAAAAGGAAATAAAATTTTGGCCGGGGATATCTATATACTTTTTTTTTTAATGTGGAAAAAATATTTAGAAATCTACTGTCCAAATTTTATCAAATAACTTAAAAAATTAATTTAATGTCAAATTTATTATTCATTTTTTCACATTCATAACATTACTTTACACTTTATTTATTACTTAAAAATACTGAAATATCCTAAAAAGTATTCTCTATTTCCCATAAAAGTTGACACATTTTTCTTTTTGGTTTGTCTTACTAAAGTTGACACATTTTATTTTTAATACATGAGACCCACACAAAAACAATTAATCTATTCTCATGGACCCCACATATCACTTCTAATACAATTATTCACTACACATTAAATATTATTTCTCTCACTTCACTTTACATTAAATTATTATACTCCTGTGCCAAAAAAAATTATACCGACTTCTATGGGACGGAGGGAGTAGTAAATAACTTAAATAAAAAAGAAGCCACTAAAATAAAAGAAAGTAATGAATAAATTCGTGGCTTACATGGTGGAGTAGTGCCGCCAGTGTGCGGATTCCAATTTGTAGAGACGTTGGAAAAACCTCCAGTTGAAAGGACAGCCTTGATTACAGTGAAAATATGGAGAATGATTACAGTGAAAACATGGAGAATGCGAAGAGTGATCGTTCGGAACGACGTAGCGTGGGGTTGCTATTCGATGACAGAATGTGCAAACACAAGCGACCGGGAGGAAAGCACCCTGAAAATTCGGAAAGGATTCGAGCCATTTGGGACAAGCTCAACGCTTCTGGGATTATCCAAAGGTCTTCTCATCGCTACCCTCTTTTATTATTTTACTTTTTACTTTTGTTTTTTGAAAAGGGTTCAATCTTCATTATGATGATGCATGTATGAATGTGTGGTTAAATGGTGTTGTAATAGTCCAAAAATATTTTCGTTTTATGAAAAAAAAATGTATATAGTTCAGAGTTAGTCTCATGTGAAGTGCTATGGTCCTCTTTAATTTAAACCCCTAACAATTTAAACTCATAGTAATACATAGGGCATACAGAATTGGTGTTGGGTATATTTGGGTTTTGATATAATATGTTGACTAGAAAAATATGACAGAAAATAATAATAATGGAATTTGAATCGAGTCAAGAGTTACACTCTTTCTCCTTAAGCCGAAATTGCCCCGCTCTAATGCTTACGATTCGACAACAATCATCTCCAAGATACAACGACTCACATCTTGTGATAGTAGCACTACAAATCACAAGATTCAGCGAACCAACCTATATTATGAACTCACCTTAGGAGTAGGATGACATATGAATACACTGCGAATTCTTTAGGCAACTCAAACTTCATTGAACATCTACAACACGTGTCTTTGAGTGAATAAGAGTTTAAAAATGTGAATTTGTCAAGTTACATTCCAGTGCTGGATTATGGAATGGGAGGGCCTATTTATAGATTTCAATGCGCCTTTTCGTGAATTGATGCAACCATTGAATTTGATTTTGAATTTAAATTCAAATGTCATTCTTTGAAAAAACACAATTTTTCAACAATCACAACCTTTAATCGCATCTTTTCATAGACACACTTTAATCTAATAGACACCATTTTAAAGTGACTTTCTCATTCACCTAAAATTTCCGACAGTTGGAAGGAGGGGGGTTTATAGTAAGAAAATATCTGGGTTCACATACTAAGCTATGTAAATCATGTTTATAAGAGTGTTTGTAATAGTTCAAAGAGAGAGTGAAAGAGGGGGGAGGGGGGTAAAGAATTTCTACCTTGGCGTTCAAGTGTGGTTTTGATGGATGAATGAATTAAAATTGTGATAACATTTTGCATTTCAGATGTGTTGTTTAGATGCAAAGGAAGCGGAGGGTGATCATTTAGCAATGGTTCACTCTAAAGAGCACATTGAGTTGATCAAGACAATTAGCTCCAAGAACTTGAAGATAATGAGAAAGATTGCTAATAAGTTTGATTCTATATATTTCAATAAAGGCTCATCAGAAGCAGCCTTTCTTGCCGCTGGATCTGTTGTAGAGGTTGGTTAATCCTAATTTTTGTGTATGTAGATTATTATTCAGTAAAATATAGCTATTTTAATGAGAAGTTCCTGAAATGTCTGAAAATTTTAAATTTTGTTTAATTAATTACTTTTATATTTTAAACTTCAATCTAATGCTTGTGGTCATTTGTCTCACTAAGAACTACATACGTCATTTGGTTGATTTCGGATCTGTAACAATACAACTTTACTCCCCATGGACCATGATGCTTGGCCTCTTTTTTTAACTGTTATTATTAAAAAAGTTTTGGAATGACAATTGATATCAGAGCCTTTTCAATTCTTTATAATAATCATTGTTATTTGTTAATTAATTGCAAAACGGTTTCTTTCATGAGTTTTCTACTTATTAAGTTTTAACTATGCACATCTACTTATCTAGGCTACTGAAAGAGTTGCTAAAGGGGAACTGGATTCTGCATTTGCTATTGTAAGGCCGCCCGGCCATCATGCAGAAGAAGCTGAACCAATGGGCTTTTGCCTATTCAATAATGTTGCTATTGCAACAAGTGTTATATTGAATGAAAGGGTGAGAGCCAGTTCAATTTTTTGGAGATTTTTCTTTGAAACATTGATACTTTCTTAGCACTTTACATGCATGTTATAATACATTTGACTAAATTGCAAATTGCAGCCTGAGTTGGGTATCAAGAAAATCTTGATTGTTGACTGGGATGTACATCATGGAAATAGTTCTCAAAAGATGTTCTACAGGGATCCTCGAGTACTGGTCTTTTCAGTGCATAGGTATTAATTTCTTAAGTCCTATATTGATAGTTATTTCCTAAGAAGCATATAATATGAAAATGGCTCTTTGCAAACAATGCCGAGTAGGTCATTGCCATAAAGTTATATGTCACTTTCTATGAATGTTAAACAATAATGTAGAAATCATCATTAATTTAGCCTTCATTAATCAAATTGAAGAACTAAGAAAATGTCAAATTGAATACTTGGAAAGATAGTGCAAAAATTAAAAAGAATTGGAGAAAATTTAGCTTTACATGAAATCTACAGTTGGTGGACTTAAAATAAATATTTAGACAAACTAAGATGGATGACAATGTATCATCTATTTTACTACTTATCAGTATCCCATGTTTTATGTTTATAGTTTTATTTGATTCGAATCCAGATTGAGTGTTGAAAATTTAACATGTATCAAATCAGGCATGATTTTGGGACGTTTTATCCTGAAGGCGATGATGGGTCATATAACATGACGGGTGAAGGGTTGGGTGCAGGATACAATATAAATGTCCCTTGGGAATGTGGTGGGGTTGGAGATGCGGACTATTTGTCAGTTTGGAACTACATATTAATTCCTGTGGCTCGGGAGTTTGATCCCGAGTTGATTATTATCTCAGCAGGATTTGATGCAGGTTCACAGAAATTTTCTAATTCATTATCTTCCTCAATTTTGTGTCTCTTCTGCTAGTTTATTATGTTTGGCTAAAACACATCCCAATTTTGTTTCTTTCTACAGTATAAAAATCTTAGCCAAAATTTCCCTTCATTTTTTTTAGATTTGAAATATCATCTATGGTTTTAATGCTTGATCATCGATCAATTTGATGATAACAAGTAGTTTTACAAGTTAACTCAGTGTTTTGAAGAGGAAAGGGTAATGACTTTTGGGTTGTGCTTCACAAATGAAATTACCCCGCAAACAGAATTCTGAAGTCTCGAAATAAGACAAGTTGCCCCTTATTTGTCTTGTTTAACTTGCTATGTGGCAATGAAATCTGGATTGATTGTTGACTTAGTTCCTCTAATGCTACTTGAAACAGCCATAGGTGATCCTATTGGAGGCTGTTTTGTAAGTCCATATGGTTACTCAATCATGCTGTGCAAGATCAGAAATGAACCCTTTGATTATTCAACCCAACACCACTTTGTCTGTTTCACAAAATGCGCCATTGATGACGTTTCTCTACTTAGTTGATGGAGTTTGCCAGAGGCAAGATTGTTATGGCACTTGAGGGAGGATACAATCTTGATTCTTCAACTGATTCCGTCCGTCTTCCTCGGAGCTCTTTCAACTGACCCCGATTTTTTTCTTTTGCAGTTTCTGAATCCTCTAAGTTAAAAGAGCTTTCTCCTGGTTTCCGAAAGGCTTCTCAAGAGATGAAGAAGAAGCCTGTTGAGTCTCATAGCCATTCGGCCTTGCTGATAAACAAAGAGCTGCTGGAAGCTGGTATAATATCCTCTGTAGCTGCCATGTCTCCCCCTGTTATATATATGGCTTGTACCTTTCTCTGTTTTCTCCTGTGATATCGTGACCCTAAGTTATTATTTTTCTCTTTTCTAGGTGGTTGCCATTCTCGTCTGTCATTGAGTCTCCTCCTGCTGAGATATCCTCTAAAGGAAAGGAGAAAGTTGAGGAGACAGCCACTTCAAAGAAAAAGAAGGAAAAAGTAGCTGAGAACATACTGTTACGAAGAAGAGGTCTTCGGATGAAAGTTTCAAAGAAGCTGTTTCAGCTGTGTCTCCAATAGTAACAAAACGAATTGCTTGAGTCCATGCCACTTAGTGCCACCTTTCATTGTGCTGCCAGCCATGGTGGACGTTCGTCCTTAAATGGATGACATGGTCTCTAAGGTTTCCCTTCATGAGGATACTGTTAAGGAAGAAGTAGTAAAACAAAAGCGACTGTTGATAGCTGCAAACAATTTAAGAGCGAACTTAACAAGTATCAGGATGCTTATGGTGTGGTTCGTGGACAGCATCTTCATATTAAAAACGTTGTCCTTCCTCTGACTCGGATTTATTGCATTTAAGATACTTTGGAAGCTATCTCGCCTGCTTCCCTGGATGCTGCGAGGGCCAAGGTTAAAAGAATTCCTTGCCGAAGCTTTAAGGCACATGTTGGATTTCGGCATATTCTGATTTTATTACTGACATCAATCCTCCGACCTATACTCCGATGTGGTCTCATAGGAACCACATTAGAAAGTTTCTTGGAGGATGTTCTTCTTGTTTGTGCGAGGATTGTATATAAATTACTTACTTATGACTATGAATTCATTGGCTGTGGGGTGATTATTTTCTTTCTTTTGGTACTAGACTAGATGGTGAAAATTCTAAACAATTTGGTACATTCAAAAACCTTCAAAAGCCCTTGTTTTTTCGAAAGAATTAGCAAAAGTGTAGCATCATTATCCAATTTTTAATTAAACTTACATTGATGATAGTCCCCACAGTAAGTTTTATTTTATGAGACTGGGTATGGGTAGGACGGATTTGAGACGGGACGATCTATTATTAAAGTATGATTATTAGAAGATAAATTATGCTCATGGATATTTAAAGTATATTTATAATTGAATCATATTATAACATTTTAGAATGATATTTTAATTCATTATTTATCATACTTTAAAAAAAAATATAGTTTAAGTTTTAAGTAAAAAAAAGTGCTTTACTTATAAGAGACTTTATCTTAATTTATTTTTTTTTTGAAGAAGAAAAACTTTTATTGCATAGGGTAAGAGTTTTACCCGAATAAGTTTGCAGATGACAAGTCATGAGACCACATTAAAGTCTCATACCATGCGAAACAAGTTATTGAATACAGTAACAAGGATTATTAGCCCAATCAGAAAAGTCAATCTTACTCTTTAAACGTTTCTTCTTCCAAGCCCACCAGCTCCATGATTGTAATTTTATCTCGTTCAGCATCTTCTCACTGTACCAAGAATCATCCTGAAACAAAATTTTATTTCGAATGCTCCATATGATCCATGTAGTGCATATACATACATCGCACGCCAGTTTATTCTTTGTTTTGTCAAGAAACAGATTACCGAACTGTAGAAATGCACCTGTTGGGTTATTTGCTTGCACTGTTTGGACTCCAATCCAACGTATACACATGCTCCATAGCTCTTGAACTATCTTACAATAGCATATAAGGTGGTTGACGGTCTCTTCCTCCTTTCTGCAAAGTATACAATTAGTAGAGGTGTTAGGTGGTATACTCTTCCTTCTCTTCAGTTCAGCAGATGTTGGAATTTTTCTTTGCAATATCCTCCACCCGAGAATATGGACTTTCGTGGGACCGTAGCTTTTCCAGATTCGTTTGTAGCTCTCGACCTTGGCATGATCCGGTAGTCTCATTCTTGCTTCAATGATCATATAAGCTTCACTAACTTTGTAATCTTCGAGCTTGTTCGTCTTCCAGTTCCATCCATCTTTCTTGTCTTTAATGGGAGAAAACTTATTTAAGAGGGAAACCACTTCATAAAAAATGTTAGACTCTCTATCTCTAAGTTCTCTCCTCCATTCTCACCTCCAATTCCATATCCCCCTCCCAATCCCCCATATCAGCCAACTTTTTATATTAACTTACTTAGTTTTTTATTTATTTATTTATTGTACATATGCTTATTATTCTAAATTATGCGAATTGCATAAACATGTATATTTTTCTCCATCATTTTCTTACAAAAATAAAGGGGATAATACTGCATTAGGTAATGTACCTCAGTTACGTTCTCTTATACTCCTTGAATATTATGTCAACGTCAATTAAGCTTAATATGTTGTGATTGAAATCTTCTAATTAAGGAAACAATATATGTTATCAATGATTTCCAATACAAATAAAATAAAATAAGAATATTTTCAATTCCATATATTCGAAAAGTTAGTTAATTATCTAGGGTCAAAAAAAAATCTCTATCAATTAAGGATCTGGAAATTTTAAATTATTATTAGAGCTAAAATAATAAACTTAACTAAAATAATTTAAGATAATTATTATTATATAAATAAAACACATAATTGAAATTGTAATATTCAATTTTTTAAAATGATTGTATGATTTAAGACTTTGAATTGGATAGTTTTGCATTTTTCAAACCTTAAACTATTTTTTATTCGATTTTAAAATATAAATAAGTTTATTGGTATTTTCTTTGAAGGATAATTTAGTATTTAAAAAAAAAAGGTAAATTGGTAATGTTTTTTAAGGATAATAATTTAGAAAAAAGAAAACTTAGGGCAAGTAAAAAACTTACTCCATGAGGTATATATATAGGCTCTCCATTACAGATACAATTTAACCCTGAAACAAAGTGATCAAAAAACACGAGCCAATGTGCTGATTCTAAGTTACGGAGAGGTTCAAAAACCCTCTCCAGTTGAATTACAGTGGAAATATGGAGAGTGCGATGAGAGATCTTCCGGAACGACGTCGCGTGGGGTTACTATTCGATGACAGAATGTGCAAACACAAGCAACCAGGAGGGAAGCACCCTGAAAATCCGGAAAGGATTCGTGTCATTTGGGATAAGCATAAGCTCAACGCTTCTGGGATTCTCCAAAGGTCTTCTGATCGCTACCCTGTTCTTTAATTTTAGTTTTTTAATCTGTCTGTTTTTTTTGTTTTGAAATGGGTTCAATGTTCATGATGATGATGTATGTAAGCAAGTTTGGATGTGCGTTGTGCTTGTGTTATATTTGGGGTTTCGTCCAGAAAGTATGAATAAAAGTATTTACTCTATCCGTTCCGGAGAACTCTTCACGTTTATTGCACGTTGTTTAAGAAAAGTTTCTTTTTTTTACCAATTTTATTGACTCTAGAGGTTATTATAGTATTATTAGGTCATAAAAAAGTATGAGGTGATGATACGTGTGTTAAGTGAGAGCTGCAAATTTGAAATTTAAGTAATTTTTGAGCTTTTAGATAAAGGAGTTGCTTCCTTTTTTAGGGGGGTGAGGGTGTAATGGGACAGACAAATGTAGAAAGTATGAAGGGTTCTATGGAATGGACAGTGTGAAGGGTTATATGATGTATGTTGAAATTTACTATTTAAATTATCAGTGACTGCATCCTTTGTGGAAGTTATATTCTTGTATGCATCGTGTAGAACTTCTACCTTGGCGCTCTAGTGTGGCTTTGATGGATGGATGAATTAAAATTTAAATAACATTTTTCATTTCAGATGTGTTGTTTAGATGCAAAGGAAGCAGAGGGTGGCCATATAGCACTGGTTCACTCTAAAGAGCACATTGATTTGATCAAGACAGTTAGCTCCAAAAACATAAAGACAATGAGAAAGACTTCTAATAAATTTGATTCTATATATTTCAATAAAGGATCATCAGAAGCTGCCTTTCTTGCCGCTGGCTCTGTCGTAGAGGTTGGTTAGTCCTAAGTTTTGTGTATCAGTGTATGTAGATTATGAGTCTGAAATGTCTGAAAATTTTAAATAATTTGCATTTTTAAATTTTGTTTACTCAATTACACATGATTTAAACATTCAATATGATGCTTGTGATCATTTTTCCACTAATAACTCTTAACATAGTTCATACATTATTTGGTTGATTTTAGATCAGTAACTCTACAAATTTATTCTCCAAGGACCATTATGCTAGGCCTCTTTTTTATTTTTATTCTCAAAAAGTTTTGGAATGACAATTGAGATTCAAAGCTTTTACAATTCTTGATAATAATAATATTTCGTTAATTGCAAATCGGTATTTTTCATGAGTTTCGACAAGTTTAACTATGCAAATCTACTTATCTAGGCTACTGAGAGTGTTGCTAAAGGGAAACTGGATTCAGCATTTGCTATTGTAAGGCCGCCTGGGCATCATGCGGAAGAAGCTGAACCAATGGGCTTTTGCCTATTCAATAATGTTGCTATTGCTACAAGTGTTATCTTGAATGAAAGGGTGAGAGCCATTTCAATTTTTTGGAGAATTTTCTTTGAAAATTTGATACTTTCTTAGCACTTTACATGCATGTTTTTTTACATTTGACTAAATTGCAAATTGCAGCATGAGTTGGGTATTAGGAAAATCTTGATTGTTGACTGGGATGTACATCATGGAAATAGTAGTCAAAAGATGTTCTACAGAGATCCTCGAGTACTGGTTTTTTCAGTACATAGGTATTCATTTCTTAAATTCTTAGAAACATATAATATGAAAATGACTCTTCACAAGCATTTCTGAGTAGATCATTGAAATAAAGTTCTATATCACTTGCTATACATGTTAAACAATAATGTAGAGATCATAATTAATTTAGCCTTCGTAAATTAGATTGAAGAATCAGATAAATGTTAATACTTGAAAAGATAGTGCAAAAATTAAAAAAAAAAGTTTGGAGAAAATTTGGCTTTAAATGAAATCCGTAGTTGGTGGAGTTCAAATAAATATTTAGACAAACTATGACTTTATGACAATGTATCACTTATTTAACTAAATATCAATATCTCATGTTCATGTTTATAGTTTTATTTGTTTTGAATCAAGAGTGACTTGAAAATTTAACAAGCTTGTACAACATCAGGCATGATTTTGGGATGTTTTATCCTGGAGGCGATGATGGGTCATATAAGATGATGGGGGAAGGCTTGGGTGCAGGATACAATATAAATGTCCCTTGGGAATGTGGTGGGATTGGAGATGCAGACTATTTGGCAGTTTGGAACTACATATTAATTCCTGTGGCTAGGGAGTTTGATCCTGAGTTGATTATTATTTCTGCAGGATTTGATGCAGGTTCGAAGAAATTTTCCAATTCATTGCCTTTTTCATTTTTTGTGCTTCTCTTCTGCTAGTTTATTATGTTTGTGTAACTGAGATTCCCCTATTTAGTTATTTTTGCTAAACACATCCCAATTTTGTTTCGTTCTACAGGATAAAATCTTAGCCAAAATTTGCCTTAGTTTTTTCAGGTTTGAAATATCATCTTTGGTTTTAATGCTTGATCATCGATCAATTTGATGGCACCAAATAGTTTTAGAAATTCATTTTTGTAATCAGTCTTAGAAGAGAAAAGGGTAATGACTTTTGGATTGTGCTTCATATAGTAGGAGAGATGCCAGATACCCATCACTTATTTGTCTTGTTTACACTCTAGTTGAGCAAAGAGTTTCACATAGAAAGTTTGCATGTCAAGATCTCTCTGTAGCCACACTTACGTTGTTAAGTTTAGACAAGTTTCAGTTTCTTCAATTTTGTAAACCCCTCAACACTTCCCTCTTTAATGTCTGCACCATGATTTTGCCTTAGCAATCGTTGGCCTTGAATGTGAGTAAATTTTATTGAGCAGTGAGATTTTGGATGTATAACGTGCAGAAAGATAGTGCATTAAGAAACTGTGCATCTTAGACATCCAGTAGGACAAAATATGATTACATTCTGCAGTTTACTTTAAGTTTAACTTGCTGACTTTAGTTCCTCTAATTCTACTTGAAACAGCCATAGGTGATCCTATTGGAGGCTGTTGTGTAAGTCCATGTGGTTACTCAATCATGTTGTACAAGGTCAGAAATGAACCATTTGATTATTCAACCGAACACCACTTTGTCTGTTTCACAAAATGTGCCATTGAAGACGTTTCTCTACTTAGTTGATGGAGTTTGCAGGAGGCAAAATTGTTATGGCACTTGAAGGAGGATACAATCCCGATGCCTTAGCGAATTCAACCCAAGCTTGTATTGAAATGTTGCTAAATGAAGAGCCTCCAATAAAGTCGTTGGACAATCCTCCCCTTAGACCCACATGGCCTTTGATACAAACAGTAAGTTACTGGATACCATTCATTCCACTTACGTTTCATTACTTGATATATGCTTTCATATATTTGTCAATTGGTGCATGTTATATTTGTGTAGGTTTGTCGAGCTTTGTGCAGATATTGGCCCATACTTAATGCTAAAATACCAGACAAAGTGATGAATGACAGATCATTGCAAATTGAGGGCATACCTTCTGCTAAAACTTGCTGTCAGAAGATTAATATGCTACTCAAAGGTATGGTTAGCATGGAAGAAATGGTCAAGAAAAATGAGATATATTTAGAAATGAAAGCTATAGAAATCACTGTAAATGCAGTGATGCAAAGATGTGGCAGTGATAGTGAGAATGAGATCAAGTGTGAAATTATTAGAGTTGCTGATGAATTGATAGAAAATTCACGTAAACTATCAGCTGAAGCTCATGAAAAGCTGTCCAAGACCGTTTTAGAAAACCAAGCTGATGTGAAGACATTCGAACCGTCAATGAAAGGACTTACAAAAACATGTACTAAATTGGTGGAGGATGTTGATAGTTATAGGAGGTTAATGAACCAGAGAGTGGAGAATTGGCAAAGGGGTTTAGATATGTTGGGGCAATATTTTAAGTATCTCCCACAGGCTGGAGATTAGTGCACTTTTAAGTGTATATTGATGAGAATTTTTGCAAACACAGGGTTTTCATTGGATTTGGTGATCAATTAAGAATTACACAACTTCATTATTCTTCTTGTAATGATATTCAAAAATGTATAATCATAGAACAATAAACAATATAATAAGAGAAGATGATCAGAGAAGATACAGAGAGATTTTTTTTTTATTTCTACTATGTAATCTTCATATTTTACAAGTTAACTGTTACATATATCATTAAGAACCTCACTAGAAAACCTTGTGGGAATAATTTAGTTGAGGAAAAGAGTACATGTCTTATGATTTTTATGTATGATAATATCTTCCTTGTTAAAAGCTTCAACTAGGAAAAACCTGTGGGAAAGTTCTTAGTTAGGACAAAAGAGTACAACTTGATTTTAGGATCTAATCTTTAGGATTATTTAGAATTTGTTGTTCTTTCTGATAATCTAGCATACTTCATTAAAAACCTCAAACTAAGAAAATCTTGTGGGAAAAATTTAATTAAGGAAAAAAAAGTACAGCATTGGTCTTCATAACCCAATCTTTAGGATTGTTTAGAAATAGTTGCTCCCACTAAATACAATAATCTAATTTGTCTCATTAAACACCTTTAACTAAGAAAACATCATGGGAAAAAATTTAGCTAAGGAAAAAAAGAGTACATTTTGATTTTTAGGATCCAATCTTCATAATTGTGCATTTCTTGTACAGAATGCGATAACCCTACTCACAACACTGAATCACATCACTTGGCTTCGACGTGTTCTCTTCCCGCAATCTATGTAGCTAACGAGCTCTGACTGAGGATCCATGCTTAGATGCAAACTAAGGTTTTCCAAAAAAATTTCAATAGAGAATCGTGCTGATAGCATTTTGTAAAAATATTAACAAGAATGTATAATCATAAAACAATAAACAATAGAATAAGAGAAGAAGATTAGAAGATCGAGATAGGAAAAGATTTTATTTCTACTTCTTAATCTTCATATTTTAACAAGCACATACTCCCTCCATCCCCTTAAAAGATGATATTTTTTTTCATTTTGGGCGTCCCACTTAAAGAGTCCAATTTCTTTTTTTACGCACATGGGACCAACACACACTCACTAATACAATTATAATATGAGATCCACACTCCCACTAATACAACTACCCCACTACACATTAAATAATAATATTTCTTAATCCACGTGCCAAAAAACAAAAAATCATCTTAGTGAGGGACAATAAGAGTATATTATAACAAATCTAATACTCCCTCCGCCCCATAAAAAGAATTACATTTATTGTTTGTACGGAGATTAAGAAATATAATATATTAATATGTAGTGAGTTGAGATATACAATAATTTAATGTATAGTGGATAGTTATGGGTCCATGGAGATAAAATGATTGATTTATGTGGATCTCTACTTCTAAAAAAAATGTAACTCTTGTAGCGGGACACACTAATTAATAAAATGTAACTCTTGTAACGAGACGGAGGGAGTAATTTTTTTTTAGATTTTTAAATTAAATGGCAAGTTATTTCATGTACTGTTGCGCCAGTCAGTGCTAGAGTTTTTTTTTTTTTTTAATCTCCCACACAAGCATATGTATATTATAACAAAACTAATAATTTTTTCTAGATCTAAATTAAATTGCAAGTTATTTCATGTACTGTTGCGCTAGTCAGTGCTAGAGTTTTTTTTTAAAAAAAAATTTTAAATATTGCTTGTAAAATGTCATTTTCTTTTTTTCCAGTATTTCTCTTTTTTCTCTTAACCTCACAAAAGACAATATGTCCAATGACATGCAAGTCTTACTCTGCTTCAATTAATTGCAGAAAAAACATAGTGTGTCATTTTCTTTTTCTTTATTCAAAAAACACTCAATTCACACGAATTATATAGAGTAAATTGGTAGTACCAAAAGATCTGATACATACATGAATAAAAGGTCAATAGTTCTTATGCAGACTTGAAGCTGCATCTCAGCTCCATAGCACACTCTAAGACACAAACACTACATATATATAAATATATAGAGAGTGAGAGAAGTGTTTGCATTTGAAAGTTAAGAATCAGCAATAGGAAAAGCAGATCCAATCTTGTTGCCATGACGATAGCATTTGATATTTACACGGTACGGACCAAGATCAACATGATTATCTTCTTCTCCGACGAAGAAACAAAGAGTGTAAATTGCAAGTTCAAACTCCGGGCTCACTCCAATTAACGTGCTCGAAACTGACTTGAGAACGCCATTCCATTCAAACTGAACAGTAAGTAACTGCGTTTCTGAGTCAGGCTGCAAGATTCAGAGAAAGAGAGAGAGAGTTAACATACATGCAGGGGACAATATTATATGTAGGCATGATTAAACTCAACAACCATAATTTAACACAACTTAACTCAACAACCATAATTTAACACAACTTAACTCAACAGGAGACTGAGACCCTATATGTATTCTAGAATATAGCTTCTTGTGAACTGATAAGCTGTGATGATGAAATTCCATATTACTTGTAATTAACGGGGTATTTCAACTGCCATCATAACATCCATTAACGAATTCAATATAACCGCAATTATGGGCCGGATGGACTAATTGTGATGATATATAGTACATTATTTGGATCCCTGGCTTAAACAAAATTGATTTACTTCAAGTTGCACATCTAACATGATTTTTAGTAGAGAAGGGGTTTCTATTTCTAATGTCTACTTAACCAGCAGAAGTTTTCTGATCAGAAATAAATCACTTACGATTTCACCACGCCTTCGAGGAAAAATGTATCCCTGATAGTCAACCCTCCCCTTTGCCTCTTCTAGATAGAACTGCAAAATGAAAATGCAGTTTAAGCATGAGTTTTTAAAAATGACACCACAGAAATTAAAACTAGTGAAACCAAATACCAGTAATAAAGTAATTTGATTATTGAAATCATATTTTCCGATAAATCTTAATGACTTTTACATGATCATCACAAACTCAATATGTGAACACAATTTGTGCATACCATGGACCAGAATGTAACAGTAATAAAAAGTTAGGTCGCACTTCAATCTTAAATGAGAGACTGGTTATCTTTTCTTTGGCTGCAGTAGCCAAAACTTGTATATCAGTATACCTGACTCCAAAGAAGTTACTAGTTGCAGCAAATGTCCTTCATGCATTCTTACAATAAATTTGGACACTGGACAGGGATGGTTATATCATACTCGTTAATATTTAAAACTTTATAAAGAGCATAATGTTTGGGCAAGACCTGAATCCAATTATGAAATCCTGAGACTTCCTGCTCTCCTCGTTTGATTTCTCCAACAAAAACATGTTCAAAAGCCGAAGAACAACTAGATGTACCACCTCGGCCATAAAGATCAAACCAGAGTCTCTCTATTATTCTCTTAAACTCTTGATAGTTCTCAGATACAATGCCCTTGGCTAACAGATACCTGTGAAGGTACTTGATTGGAGCAGTTCGGCTGATCTCTTCTATAAATGCCGCTTGCTCTTGTTTCTCTTGAGATGTAACTTCTTCTTTATAACCTTCATGAGGATTATAATTATCAAGAAGAGAACAGAAACGTGCATATGTAGGTCTTCGGAATACATCTTCACTCAGCCAGGAAAATAGACTCCCTTCTGCCATGTCGTCCTTTTGGTAAACCTTTTTTCCTTCACCACATTCTATTTGATAATCTGTCCCAGGAACTAGACGGTTCAAATCAAGTTCCCACAGTTTGTTAACGGCCATTGACAGATCAGACAACTCATCTTCTGAGGGTTCTAATCTAGAACTATTTTCAACCTCATTCGAGTACTCTTGCTCACCGGGGGGGCGCTTGTAATTGTTACACTGATCTTTATAGGCCTTGACAACAAAAATCACAAACAGTTGATGAAATGTAAAAAACACGTGTGATTTGATTACAGATAGAACATAGAAATCAAAGAAGTTATTCAAGCTGATCGATAGATGTTTGTCAAAACATATTAAAAAGCCAGTTTGGGTTAAGTACACTTACCACACAGAGTCAAAATTCTAAAAATCACAAATTAACCCGTAATAAAAGTTTACTTTAAACCACAAATATAAGCATTAGAAAATGATTGACGTCAATGATAAATACTTCTATCCTCTTTTTACACAATTTGTGCTCGTGAGAATATCATTTATTGCAAAGTATGATAACTAAGATGTAGCCAGGAAACTTCAGAAAATTAATGTGCACATGCACCTTTATTGAACAGAAATAAATTACTACTATCGTTAAGAACAATGAAAACATCAAACAGTTAAAATGTATCCTAAAGTTCAAAAGAAACCTGGTGATGCTTTTTTGAAGGCTTCTTCCCGACTGTCTCCCAACCATCATTATTTGTGTCTTCAGGCTGCAAGCATAACTCATAAATAGTAAGTTCAGGGACTGAAGAACTTTAATATCCTGGAGTAACATTAGCTGTGGTAAACAATATATTTTGGATCCAAATGGGTTTGAGAGAAATTACCCAACTACTCTAACGATCCCATGCACAATTATGCATTTGAGACATCACTAAGCACGTAAACTAAAAAAATCATTTTACATATATAATGCTGGAAAGTGAGAAGATTCCTATATAGAAAATCCCATACTTATGAGATCATAATTACAGTCTTGACTTCCAATGTTTAGCTCACAGAATTATGAATACAGTTCAGAAAAAGAAAGAGCCACAAATCATTGTTATGAACGAGCAATAATTATGGCGACTAAAGGTCCAACAAACCGGATCATCTCATCTAAAAGGTGATAGTAAATAGAGAGGATCATCATATTGACATTTATCTCAGCCTTACCACAAATATATGCTTAGTTTCTCAAGTTCCCATAACAATCAAGTCCCTAACAACGTGTTCATTATTTAGTTACTTACATCAATGCTATGTTAAAACAGGACATGTGCATAGATTCCGTAGGCTAGGATCGGCAAAATCACACTATCAGAATTCCACAGACATAAATACAGAATAATAAAAAAGGATGATCGATCACCTTATTTGTTGGCCTCCTCATCTCAGGCTGCGATTCTGTTGAACCCCACTCCTCATTTCTTCTGTACCCAGTGTTGTTGTAATCAGGATTATCATTCTGATTCCCAGAAACCACCAGCCCAATTTATTTATTTTTTTTCAGTAAAAAATTGAATCATTATTAATAATGTAGGCGATATATGAAATTGATGAACCCAAAAACACAAAAGAGGAAATTTACCCATGCGTTGTGCGAAGAAGGTCGAGAGTTATGACCAGTGTTGCTGCGATCGGGATTATCATTGTCATGATCATCCCCAGATACCACCTGCACAAGGTTTTTATCAGTAAATTTCACAGAGCAGATGCAAATACTGTGATGCAAATTGTCATGATTATCGGTGCTAACCTCCGCCCAACTCGATCTGGACCGTTCATCCCTGTCTTCTCGACGGTCGTTATCACCACCACCACCACCAATAATTACGTCAGCCAATCCTTTGATCAGACCATCCATTGCAGATGCAGAACTTTTCCGCTCGACGGAGGAGATATAGGAAGAAGAATCGAATCGAATCAAATCAAATATCTTGTAACAATTAAATTGCCAATTGGAATTGGAGAGAGAAGAGAAAGAAAAAGGTGAGTAACGGTTGTACAACGAAATTGGACAGTTGAAAAGAAAGATATTTTATCATAGTTGATTAATGAATAATTCGTAAAATAAATAATGCCGACAGAATCCGTGGTCCATGTAATCACAATTCAATTCATCCTTTTGACTTTTTTGGTTCACAGTTATAAACCCACTTGTACTATTGCCGACACTCCCCAGGCAGATCACTTGTATTCAACTTCTTTAAAACGCCTAATCTAAAAATACTTCCTCCGTGGACCTTTTATTTTTTAGCATGTAAATTAAGAAATATTATTATTTGATGTGTAGTTGATAGTTGTATTAGTAGGAATGTGAGTCCTATATTTTAATTGTATTAGTGGGTGTGTGGGTCTCATGTGTATAAAAAAGGAAAGTGAACTCTTTAGGTGGGACGCCCAAAATAGAAAAAATAAATTCTTTGGGTGGGACAGAGAGATTATATAGTAAAGTTCCGATTCTTTGTGTTATTTTGGTATATATCTTTTTTATACGGTTGGATAGATGACACGCCGAGGTGTCTTGTCCATTATGCAATGAATCTCAAGAGACGGTACGACACATATTTTTTTAATATAATTTTTTTTTTATCACATTTGGATGGAATACCTCAAATGAGTTCATGTATACTCGGTGATGTCCTCTAATCCTTCTATTGACCTACTACTATTTAGAGCGAGAAAAGGAAAAATTTTTATTGTTTGCATGTGGAATGTGTGGTATGTTTATTGTGAAAAAGTAGAAATCATTATTTTTAAGAATGAATCGATCACGGTGAAAAAGGTGGTAAAGAACTTAAAGCCCGAATCTGGAGCTGGATTTTTGAAAAAATTTCATCAAGTTTGATTATATATTATGAGGATTGGAGAAAATTTCCTAATTACATTTTGTATTAATGATGCTATGAACTTGGAGGAGAATTCTTAAATTCTTGATGTAATTTTTGTATACTATTGTAATGGATATATCTAATGCCCATTTTATTTAATAATATTTGCACTTATTTTTTAAAAAAAATTCATATAACATGTGACACAGAAAAATGATACTCCTCTCTTAGTAAAACGGTTTATATAACGTGTGACATAAAAATGATATAAAATTACGCGGAGAAATTCAATGGGTAAAAAACCTAACGATAGCCCACCACTCCAATCAAAATGGGAACCATTCGAAGTAAGAAATTGATGCAAAATGTTAATTTTTAGATTTATGAAAAGTTAACTCATTTAAGATTAATATACTCTTCCATTCAAAGTCAAAGAGGATATTTTTTTTTCATTTTGATTGTCTCAGCCAAATGTTTCCTTTTCATTTTTAAAACACATAAAACCCATGCACCCCTTTTAATACAATTAAAATATGAAACCTACACTCCCACTAATACAACTACCTACTACACATTAAATAATAATACTCTTTAATTTATGTAAAAAAAACCAACAGACCCCTTTTTCACGAGGGAGTATGAATTAGTATTTTTAGGATTATTCATATGGGGTTTTGAGATGGAGAATAGATTGGTCTGATATGAGGGAAATTTTTTATCGGCTGTAATGATGGCGTACAACGTTCGAATTAACGAACCATGATCAAGAAAACAGACATTTACACTCAACAAGGAGCAAAAAGTTCACCACCTGGCAAAAAACAGGCCATAAAATTTTAAAAACATCGACCAATTTGAGGGCAAAAACGAATCAAACATGGTCAGTTGGGTGTAGACGTCGAGGTTGAAGCCTGTGGGTTGTCGATAACCCGACTCGGCTTCCACTCCGACTCTTCCCGAGGTTGTCTCAATGCGACGAAGTGTAGAGCGTCGCTGTTCGTCTGGTAAATATGGCATCCCCACGGATATGCATCAGGTGCTGACCATATCTTCTGCTCTTCAAGTGTCGTCTCTTCGCAGATTGATTCAGCCACACAGTACAGTGAGTCGAGCTCTGGCTCCACAAAGTCTCGCACAGCGACAAACCCGAGAGAGACGTAGCCCTCAGGGGCACGTGGATGCCATATTGATACTGCATCCTTGTAGTCATCTGCACAATTTCTCCACACCAGATCATAACCCACTGGAAGTGCAAACAGGTTGTCGGAGTTCAGATAGACTGCAGCGACGTTAGGAGCATGTGTGCCAGAACGAGCTACATCCCCAATTGATACATATCTGGAAATCAAGGATTCTGGTAAACAACAGATATTTATGTACATGGAGAATATATGAGCATCACTGCTTACCCATCAGGACAAACCGGGCGCCAGATACTGCAGATTTCGTCGCTGCCCAAACTCTACGAGTAGCAAAAGACGTGTGAGAAAGAATGCGACTCAGTGACTGATATGTGGTTCGTTTATGAAATGGATTTTAAGGATTGGTATCACTCACCTGCTTTCGGCACAATGTGCATCGGCCTTTTGGTTCTCGCTCGCTGCTCCAAACCCTCGAGAAGTTGACACTATGTTCGACAAATCTCTGATCACTGGAAACAGAACCTGAGGAAGAAAGTTCAGTTGATGTAATAATGGCTCTGTGCAGTCTGCGAGGCTCTCTTCGGTCAGCTTCACTACGAGCAATAGATTCATGTCTTCCGCTTGAAAGAGCCTATTGGAATGAGGGAGATTACAATATAATACATGTGCTCTGCTGGACCAAAAGTTAGATGGTTGAATGGAAGACCTGTTTTATGTCGTTCCGGTGAGCCTTCCACATCTTCGACACCACTGAGCAGATTCTTACAGCTTGTGGCTCTCTTTCATCTGCTGTTTGTTCGGTGTTACACTTGATCACTCGAACAAAGCTCTCACCTCGTCTAAAGGTTTTCAGATGGATGATTAAATGAGACGGGATGGGATAGCCAGCTTTGGCCAATTCCAGTGACATAACTTCTTCCCAGGGCACATCCCACATTATCTTGCAGGGCTTTTTATCCATCTTATCAGGGGCCACACACTTCCACACAACAAATTATGGAGCTTATTATAAATGAAGAACTAGTATATGGTAAGGAAATATGGAAGTAAAGAAAACACAAAACCATGGATCCAGTAACTACCTGCAGCAGCATTACTCGCCTATTAGTCACTAAAACAATCCGTTGATACGGTACAACAAAATAATCTTCATAGCAATCCGACCAGGCAAATTTTGATGGCTCTTTGAATATTTCAGTACAACCAAAGTTCCGACTTGCTTCCGCAAGGTAAAGTATCATCTGAAACAGAATACCAGGATATCTATTATTGAGATACTATTACACTGGATGAATGATAACCATCAGAGTTTAAAAAATATTGGGAATTATATGGTTATCAAAATGCATTAGTAAGTTCAGCGTCAGGGTTGGCATAGAATGCAAAAAAGGAAATTGCATTATCATGCCCAGTTGAATCTTCAAAGTTAAATATGATGGAAAATCCTCGTGCATTGCGTGCGAAAACAATCAGTACTATTAGCATCACACATATATCCGAGATACCTGACCAACTGCTTCTCTCTCAGAATACTCTGTTAGTACATTGTCAGCATGAAATGCTCTTGGATTTCGTATTCTCTGTGAATTCTGTTTGTTGTTGAGAATTTCTAAACACCTGGAACAACTTGCCCCGATTCCATCAACAGTCAGAGAGAAAAAATCCAATGCTCCACTCATTGGCTGTACGAAAAAACCTAGAAAAGCTTGTCCCAGTCCATGGGCTAGGCCAAGAATACCATTTTGCCTGGCACTTTCCATGGGTTTTCTCACAACCCCCGACACACCAAACGCAACACCTTGTGCAAGAGCTTCAGTTCCCTGAACAATCCCATCGCCAACACCAGTGATCCTTCTTGACCACACCTGTGTCCAGTACAACATCAGTGAAAATTCAATGTCCTGTGACTGCAAGAATACTGAATAAAAAGCCACCTGCTTTGAACGAAGCTGCAGGAATTGTCCATCAGTTGAGAGCTCTGCAAAACCTTTGCTCAGAGAAGCCAACGTGGAGCTTGTCATGCCAAGTACATCTACAGAAAAAATTAGATGCAATGGATTGTGGACAAGATCTCTCCATATGCGATTTCCTATGATGGAAATCACAGAACTCTTCCTCAGAAATCTGTCTCTGTGAGTTACTTTCCGGAGGTGGACCTGACAGAGAAATATTAATATCTAGGGATATTCATATAAAAAAACAATTCCATGTATATTTGCTCTTTTTAATTTGGGTCTGAGAATCAAACGATTCAAAAGTATAAAAATGCTGGCTGATGATTATTTAAAATTTCATTGTGTCAAGGCCTTGAAAGTTTTAAATAGGAAACGTGAAAGAAATAAGAAACTCAACACAAAAAAGCGAAGGACCAAATATTAAGTTCATACACTGAGGACAAAATTTCATCAGAATAAGCAAAACTTGCACCACCTAATCTACCCAGAAAACCAACAGCAATCACGAACCTGAATTTTAAATGCATTTCCAACAGCTGAAAGAACAGGGCCCCACACACCTAGTAGTCCATGTGGTCTTTGAGCTGGTGCAGTCTCCAGAGATACCTTTAGTCTTACCTCAGAAATGTCAATCAAGCTGAAATGACAAAACAAGTATTCAATCAGACATTTTGTGAAAAATACTTATTCATGTTTGAATGATCATTGAAGCATGACATATTTCGTCTCACAAGAGAATGTTTTTTTCTTTTTTCCCAAATGATAAAAGCTGGCAGATATGAGATATATGTATGGCACTAATTGTCATGATAATTCCAGCAAATGGCATACTTAAAAAATCAAAGATTCCAGTGAGACTGACAAAGAGCTTATATATACACACACACACACACACACACACACACACACATACACACACACACATATATATATATATATATATATATACACATAATTAATCACTATTAAACAATACTTACTCTAGACGTATTTCAGGATCAACTTGAGTGACACTGGAATCTTGAGGTATGCGATCTAATTGGAGATTGTTGAAGAAATCTACCAAGGCCCAGATGATAGGCTCGTGGATATTAAGCCTCCAATTCTTATCAATTACCTGTCAAGAGTTAAGGAATTAGCAATACCAATTAAATACGAGATGTGTGAGATTACCCTCCTTGTTTATGAAACATCAGTTCAATCATGAAATATTTTCAAGGACATTACCCGTATATAAACATATGGGTATATTTGTAGACCAGCAAGGTTTTCATTGCGTACGGTTATGGTCATCTTGAAAACTGGATGATGCACATCAGGAGTTGAGTCCGGTGCCAGAAGGACAGGCATCACCGTCAGAGGAAGCTGATTGTCAAGCTGCATGTAACCAAGTATAAGCTTGAACCTGCTAACAGCACAAGCAATGAAACGCATGACCAGTTATAATTGAGTGGCTTATCTGTTGCACACATAATGAACAAATTAGCAATAGCTGATAATACAAAATGTGCTTAGAATAAAAAGAAAGCTCATGTAAAATGATGTGCACTAGAATAGAAAAAAGCTAGCTATTAAGGGTTTTCCAACAGCTCTTTTTGGGCCTTATTTTTCTTACGAACCCCTCTAAAAGCTTTTAAACTATAAAAGTGATTGTCAATGTATAAAACCTGTGGAAAACCCCACCTAAGAATGCACATCAGAGTGACAATTCATACTGCGTGAATATGAAAAGCTAACAGTTTTCTTTAGTTTTGTGTGTTGAATGCTTTCGTTAAAAGAATCATAATATGTAGTAAATTTCAATCAAATGAATCAATAAATATCAGTGACCAGCATAAACCAAAAACAAGAAGGTTTCAAGGTGGTTCTGATAATAGATGCACATTTGTCCATGGATCTGCATAATGGCTGATCAGGGTAAGGTCTGTATAAATAAATAATATGGTGTTCACTTTCTCTATCAATTTTAGCTTCAACATTGCTTTTAACAGAATATGTATATATTATTGTTTTCAAAATATATTACCCTAACACTGCTAACAGGATATGAATGATTACTGAGGGAATTACACACCTTTGATGAGGTATGGCACAAGATTGAGTTTAGCAAGTTCAAGGAGATGAAGCATAATTAAATGAGTGAACTCTTGTAAATTTATAAAAATAAAATGAAATTCTATTACTGAATAGTAGACATGAATCCTGCTGTAAACCCAAAATTACCATAGTGAAGACCTTCAACATTACCCACTTACAGAAGACAAAGCAACACATTTGACTAACAAGGAGATACTATACCTGCTTGTTGTACCACCATCATAACCAGTTGAATAGGATATGAAAAACTTCTCCATGTATAAGTAGGCAAGCTCTCTTGGTCTATGGTCCACAACAGAAATACCAACTATACCCAATTCTAATATAAGCTCCAATGGAGATCCTTGCTCTGGCGTGCTAGCATGGATATGTGAACCTCCCCAATTTCCCCCCATAATTTTTGTATTCATAAACCTAGCAACCTTAATATCACCAATAGTTGCAATATGAAGAAACAAACCAAAGTCTTCATCAACAGAGGACAACCCATCTTTACCCAAATCAAACTTGTAGACCCCAGTGTAACTGCCATTATAGACCTCAAAGTCAATAACTTCTTGGCCATATGGATCCTCCCAAGAGAAGTTTACAGTTGACAGTGGCTGTAACTGAATCCAAGCATTATCACTGAATCCAGTTTGCCGAAATCGTATGTTGCAGTTTCTCATTCTGTTCTCAATCCTGAATAGTAAGATTAATAGTTTATCAGAACTGTATAAAATACTTGGAGCATTTTAGGACTCCATTTATATATTTTGGTAATGTCAAACTTCATTAAAAATCAAATTGGTCCTTTTGGAAGAGCTAGTCTAACCATCTTTAGACAGAAAGGGCAATAATGAAAATTTAAATCTATAATAAACTGCTAAAAGAAGAGGTCATACGTGACAGCTAAATCCCCCAAAGGAAAAAAAAGGCATATTTATGACAAAAGGAAAAGCTGAGAAATGAAGCTTGGTAACTATTATAAGTCCATGCAGCACCACAACAGAAGAGTAAAGGGAATGACAAATCTGAGGTACAATAATCCCCAATCGAGAAAGTCCACTAGGAGTTACTGTGCTAGCAGAGGTAGAATTACAGAAATGAGTACCTAATAGGACCATTAGCTGGTCCAAGGCGGAACACAACTATAAAACGAGAGCCCTCCTCATAACCTCGAATTTCTGTTCGCAAGAATTGTTGAGAACCATTCTTTTTCTTTAAGGCAAGTATGAAGGTGTCCTCCTTCAATATTTGAATAGGGAATGACCAATCTGTAACTTGTAGTCGTACCTATACAGTCACCAATAAACACAAGGGTAAACAATTATGCATCCATCCAAGAAATCAGAAAAATGCTACATTAAAATATATAATAAGGGTAAAAAACACTAACCATGCATGAATTAAAAGACTGTTAAGTCTATACAATTTTCTCTTTTGATTATTTACAGTCCCACAAAAGTAAAGGAAAAGGAGAACTATGCAGATACAGAAAGGCACCTATACAATTACAGGATCCATCATGTGATTAAGTACTGAAGAGTCTCTAGTAATATCAATATAACTCCAGCTTCCAGAATATTATCAACAGCTAGAAAGCAGCATTTTATAATCAACTTGATCTTAAAACATTCATTTTCCTTCCAAAACTTAAAAACAAGAAGCAAGGCACTGACCTGAATTTCATTAGGCTTGTCTTTCTTACGTTGTACAAACGAGACTCTTGTATCTGACACCCGCAAAGTCTTAGGTTCATCTTCACTACTGAATCTCAATAACACATTTTGGCCAACTCTGTTTGTGAAAGTCATAAATGGCCGAACAGAGATTACCTGGAAACGAAAAGCATAAGTTACATACAAATGCAGACGTGAACTTAATTAAGAGTTTAATTACCTTAGTTGGGACAGATTGGTAGGCGCAAGGCTTTGAAGATACAAAAAGTTGCATACTATTGCCGTCCGGATCATAAGCAATGACATCCAGAGAGCCATCCTAAAAATGAAGCAACAATGATGAGATAAACCCCTACATGCAGCATGGTGGAAAAAGTTATGATAGTTACCATGTCCCCGAGGGGTGAAAGATCTTTAACAGGCCCAAACTCTTCTTCTCCAGATTGACCTATAGATGCACTGAGACCCAGAGATTTAAAATTCAAAGCAGATGCAATTGTATAACCTTCATGTATCTCCTCTTCAGTGATCTCCTCAAGGATGACTTCTTTGACCCTTTTGGTGTGAAATGACAGTGGGTTCTTCTTCGACTTCTTAGCACTGACATCAACAAGCCTGAAACTAAGTGGTGGGCATCTGGCGATCCCAAACCAGTATGGTGAATAAACTTTAATAATCTTTGGTTGCAGAGGCGCTGCATTAGTATGGTTGTGCTCAAGAATGATTTGAACAATCCTACACATGGAAAAGATTAATATCAAAAAAAAAAAAAAGATATGACAAAGTGAAAGGGTACAATTAATATAATATGAAGTTAAACCTTCCAGATACTGAACTTCTTAAGCTTATTGTCTTTGATGGTAAATTGTTAGGATGTGACAGAAGAATGGCCTCCTGGAACAGAATATAGAACCATCAAGACAATCACGCTGAGGAAAGCTCAAGTTTTTTATAAACAAAAGACTTACATGTAGCGGCAGCCATCCTCTCTGGGGAAGCAAAGAGAAATATAAATGATTTCTAATATCAGTATTATACACCTTGACACTTTCTCCAGGACCACATAACCCTCTATAGGTGGAAAGAAAATGACCAGTGGATTGCATTTCAAGAAGAGAAAGTTCAGCCATAAGAGGGAGATAATTAGCAATTGATACGGGAGGTCTGACCACAATCACCCAGTCCTGTATTGGGTTAAAATGAATGTCCTTCGCGATTTCAGTTGCCTGGATGCTCAAACAAAACCACATACCACGTAAATTGTTTGACGAACTTTCACCTATCTCAGGGGCATGTAAGAGTTTCTCAGACTCCATGAGAGTCGAAACACAAATTTCAGAAAGTTCTTTTGACCTCTCCACATCCTGTAACTGGGGTGAAGTATCCATAACAGAACTCCATGAATATGAATCAGCGCCTTCTATATTTGAAGGCTTTAAAAGCAACAGATATGAAGTTGACTGGTCTAGGCAAGGTAACGGAATAGGAATAGTTTCACCAGGTTTTAGGGGCCCAATCATTATGTGCGACTTTAAATCCACAGTAGTATGTTTCCTGTGTCTTATCCACCTCTTTTGCCTCGCATAGTTTACATACTTTAATGAATCGTAAGACTCAGGCCACTTCAAACTTTCAAAATCTGGAGCATAGACCCATCCATCAGCTGCACGGACAGATGTATTATCCACATGCCAATCATCTACCCATTCCCATCCTGATGGCAAGTCCACTCGAGATACTTCCTGTGGCATGCATATGGTAAATAAGATCATTCAGCCTATCCAGAAATATAACTAATTCTCGTACAGTAAGCTTAAGTCTCAGGCCTTCTCAAAGTATGCAAGTATTCCCCAGCATATAGGCAGAAGTCAACACGAGATAGTATATAGCTTAGAAAGCATGATATTTACAGGAACACTATTTTTTAATATAGTTCATTCAATAACAAATGGATTTGACATTCTATTTATTTATATCTTGACTGTACAAACACATAGTTCTGCTTATTGGCTTACCTCCTCAAAGTTAGTACATGGGAACCAACCAAGAGCAGCATTATATTTCTGAGATTCAAAAAGCTCATCCATAGCCAATTCACTCCTTTCATGCTGAGCTTCCATCCTTTCACCATTTGCTGGATTTGAATCTTCATTCGCAGCCCTGAGCTTGAGGCATAAATCCAAAGTAAATTCAGTATTATTTCGAACAGACACCAGAGATCTGATGCTGACATATCTGTTCCCATCATTTACACTGACTTCACTTTCAACAACATCATTTCCTAATCGCCAACACGCAACAGGAGAAGCATAATTTAACCTCATTGTGGTCCATGGTCCCTCTTGTGTCGCGCTAATCTGAATCGAACCAAATTTTTTATATCCGTTAAATGATTTTGAGCTCTCAGTTCCAGATCTAGATGGCAAGAACACAGCACATTTAATTCTGCCTACTTTTCTGCATCCCGCATCAGGCTGAAATATTAAAAAAAAAAAAAAATTTGAGAAGTTACCAGAAAATATGCTCCCTATACTTTTATTTGTTAAACAGCTCAAGCTCTCAATATAGACTACAACAGAAAGAAGAGCAATTCAATTTACATAAACAGCTCATGCTTCCAATATAAACAGTGACAGAAATAAGTGTAAATTCAATTTACGCCTATACAAGCGTGTGTGAGAGAGATAGAGAGAGCCACCGTGGATTCTCCAGAAGATAACTCTAGCCAAATGAACTCATTTGAGTAATTCTTGGAACTAGAGTTGCCTTCAGCCATAGTCAACTGTTTCAAGGAAGAAGAATAGCAGCAAACTGGTTGACCTGAAAAGTCAAATTAAAATCAACTGTCTTGTACTCCAATATTAACTTCTCTGGGAAACTCAGATAACTACAGTAATAATTAAGGAAACCAGTAGAAAACATAGATATCACAAAAATCCTTCAAAATTAAGGTTTGAATGGTTTCTTTTGTATTTTCAGAAAAGTAAACACTAGTGTAGCTGACAGTAAAAATCTTAATTCGATAAAAAATTAACAAACATATGCAGGAAAGACTGTGAATTGATAAAGCATCTACTGTTGAGGGTGATTTTGCTTGTTCTGTCATCAAGTTCCAATCCTCATTCCTCTGACAGATCCAAGTTGGACCATAGTTTAACTACAAGTTCTTAGATTCTACAGGCCCCTTCTTTTCCTTCTCTCTCCTATCAAAGCATAGGAAGCAAGGAATTAGTCCTCCAGTCCCTCTCCTCCCAGCCACGTATGTTGTTTGGCTTCATTGTTTTGGCTATGCTTTTCACTTTTCAGAGATAATTCAATCAAATAAGTTTACATGCTGAAACATGAAACTTTTCCAAAGAATGACTGCTAGTCTCGAGCAAGTGACGCACAGTTTTGACATTAAATAACTCAAAAACAGAATATTAAGATTATGAGAAACAGAATGACTCAACTTCAAAATATATAATCTAGATAAATTAATATTTAGAAAACATAAAATCAGAACACTATGACATGAACTAAAAAACAATTGTTGATATGCTTTTAGAAATCACTTCGCTTCAGAAGTATAACTTCCATATTCAAAGACCTATATCCTACCACCATTATTTTAGGCATGAAGAGTCCAAAAGTACCGAAAATTACCTCTTCCAGTTTCAGTTACGGAAATTTCCAGCTTGCAGTGGTCCTGTAAAACGTACGATACGAAAGGATGTAAGATAAGGACTGAATATCAGAAAATAAGCTGATAGCAACAAAATAAATAAATAAATAGAGATGATAATCCCAGTGTTATACTAAGGAAATGGCTAATATGTATGTCAAGATGCACCGCCAGAAAATGAAATATCAACATAACCACAGCCAGGTGGCATATATAGTTGAATACACACAAAACAGTTACTTATGGTCCTCAGAGGTTATTAAGGATTAAGTAATACTAGTAAATTTGAATCTAATTTTAGGGTTACCAATAATAATAATAATATCACAACCAGCTAGATTTGGTTCAAGTTTGTTAGGACATAGCTAACACTAATGATTAGGGCTACACTAGCATCTTGTGGCTTTAATCATTGATGAATTGTGGGACTTAATATTGATTTCATCAATGATTAAAGCCACAATAACAGCTAAGGGATGTTCATTGAATGAGATAATATTAAATTGTATCATACTACAGAAGAACCTGATACAAATGATTATGGAAACCTGATTATCAAATAAACTTTCATGTCCTCAACCCAAACTAGATAACAAAATAAGTATTATTTCAATAACTACAACTATATGCTTTCAAATCTGATTAAAAAACTGAGAATACTGAAGACAGAAAATTCTGTGTTATAAGTATTCTCATGTTTGCTGCCCACAATTTTGAAACCTACCCTGGCCCCTGTAGACACCAAAATCTTTTACTGTGGGGCATAGGGGAGGGGGGCAGGAAGAAGTGCTGAAGGTAGGATTTGGAAGGGTATATTTACAACAAGTTGGTTGGTCAATTAAACATAACAATGATCAATAAATAGAGCCCTAACCCAATAATTCATTATGTATAAGATAAATATCTAATCCAACCTACTGAAAGGTAAATTAATCTATTTCATGTACATATTTATTATGTGCATATACATTAAAAAATGCATGCCATGTGCAGATATATACAACTAATAAATTGAATAAACTAAATACGGCCTTAACATATATTTTTCAAAAGTTACACCTCTTAAGTCTTAACACTACTCACTACTAAAGAAGCTTATAAACGAACCATTGTATCCACTTTGAAGAAAAATACTTCATTCCACCTAACCAATGTGATACTCGAAGATTCAGAGCCATCTGATGCAGTTGCACAAGTTCGTACGCTTTGTTGGTTTAAGAATGTGTCGCTAGGGTTACTCTGATCATTATAAAGACGAACTTGAATACTGTACAAATGGGAGGACAAACCCTCAAGCTTCAAGAGCTGCACATTCAAGCAAATAACACAGATGTATGGTGAGACAAAAAACAAATGGAATGCGTTCAGCAGACAACAGAACCTATATGAGCATATACCACTAACTTGAAGTATGACAATCTAAACCTTGCATCTATTCGCTGCCTTGGGTATTTTTAAGAAAGATGGGCACTTTCTATTACCCAAAACCAATATAGCAACCAATAATGGCCAAATAAGTCCAAAATTAAATCTTATTATGCAAGTGATGCTGATAAAAATGAGTCAACTGTTTTTCCCCTTAATATCAATTATCTAGGATGCTAGCTAGGATCATGCTATCAATGCTCTAGCATTTCATATACAGATTTAGACAGAAAACTAGATTCAGATGAACCCAAAGAAGCTTCTGTAATCATGTTTTTGAACCCACAACAAGCTTTTATTCTGATGATGTGTATATTTCTATATGTTCTAAGTGATTCAAGTGACTTGACGTGGTGAAACATTTTAGATAAAGTGCATTAAACTCTTGCTTCATGAGGAAAATGGGGGAAATTACATAATCATTTACATAATCCAGTGAATCTTCTTTCTATATGATGACGACAACAACTACACATTTATCCCATTATGTGGGTGGGTTTTATGGATCATATCACACTATCATGTTTAGTCAATACATTCTCATTTATATCCAGGTTCCACATATCTTTCATCTAAAAGGTCTTTATAGGTCTTCTCCAAATGAATTTTTTGGTCAGATCAACAAAACACTCAAACTAAGTTATTATCTATTTACAAAGATGAAGCAATGATATTAATAGGTAGAGGAGTCTAACACCCTATACAATAACATCATCATAAGAAAACTGCTTGAAGATTTGAAAACACAAATTTAAAGGAACACACCTCAGCCTCAGCTACGATTAATGTCACCATGAGTCGCTTCTTTTTAAAAAGACTTCCTTTCAAATGAGAGTCCAGCATGTTCTTTGGAACAGGTAGTTTAAGGGCCTTTCTATCTCCTGCTGGCATCTTAATTATGTTGGGGAGTCCCCTGACATCAGAAACCCTAATAAAGATATCCTTCCCAAGCTTATTCTGAGGAACAATGTAGTAATTTCTTTTTTGATGAACAGCAACCATAGATCTACCATCAGCAGTGCGAGAGTTTGCTTCCTGCTGACGAAGTAAAAAATCCAATTGGTAGAGACGCATTGTTTTCTATATTTATATATTGATATTGATTCTTAGTCTACCAAGTAAAATAGGTCCAATGATACGATAAACATGTAAACACCAGAAGGTTCAAGCATGTGGGGTAAAAGTAAACCTCGCTTGATTCTTTGATACGGGTAAGGTTGTTCCAGCTTGAATATGCTTGTAATATCATATTGGTATTTGAAACAGACACATTCAGATTCAGATCTCTTGTAGAAGTAATTCGTAGCTCAGAAGCAACACCAGGAGCATTAGGATTATATTGGTACCTATACAAAACAACAATTCTTAAAAAGATAAGAAAGCAAAGGAAAACATGATTATATACAGGGGGCAAGCAATAAGACTTCAGTGCCATGTGTCAGGAAGTAAACAGAAAACCATAATGGATTTTCTCTATGAGATTGCTGGTGCATAATGTTCTATTGTTAGGAATAATTTTATTGTCCTATGAAGAATGTTCGAGAAATTTCTGAATGTCTAAAAGTGGTTAAGGACAAATCCAAACCAAGTCCATGATGACTGAGGTCTCCAACCTAGTGAAATAGGATAAGAACTGCTGAGACTCCGATTAGCATGGGAAAAAAAACCAGATATATATAAGAGCCAAGAGGAGATCATAGGCTGTGGAAGAAGTAAAGCATCCATTCAGGAAATAGTATTGTAAAAAAGGATGAGATAACAATACAATGTCAGAACAAAGAAAAGCAAATCAAAATAGAATAAATAACAATGCATAATCAGAATAAAGAAAAGTAAACAATCAAAGATGCTCAACATAATACTGAAGACCGTAATGACATTTAATCCATGACATAATCGCTTTATGATAAAATACTTGATTCAGCTACTAATCTGGAAAGAATGATGAAAGATTTATAATAAGTTTTACCGCAGTGATCCATCAACTGGCTCAATAAGAGGCTCCCACGAATCATATTTATCATTGTATGACCTTGCAGCTAAAGAAAATGTAACGGTGGAAACCAGAGAATCATTTCTTCCATGCAAGCTGAATCCTATGCCACTCAAAGAGATATTACACAATGGGACTATCTGCAGATGAGAACAATAGTTAGAATATAATAGACATATGAATATAAAAATCTATTGATAAACATATTTATTATAATATGCTTTAAAAAAAAGTTTTAAGACCATACATGGTCATATGCAGATGATAAACTCATATGTGAAGTTTCTAAGCAAGAATCACACAAGCAATAAAAAATAAACATATAGACAGACAATTCAAGGATACATATGCATACACGTACTTCTCAATGGACAAACACTAGATGAAAAACAAAAAAGCATCAGCGCTACCACATACTACCCCACACTGCTTTGGAAAATAGTAAAGAAATAAAAGAGGGGGGGGGGGGGACCTCTATAATTATTAATTATGCATCATTTTTATTTTTAACTCCTCAAATTAAAAAAAATAATAATAATTTTTTTTTTTTAAAAAAAAGCATGTTTAAGCTGAATTCAGCATTTGAACAGACCTCATCAACAGCAAGCTTTACCATAAAACATATCAAATGAAAAGTGTATTCAGAATATTTCCAATAGAATAAAATGAATTCTTACCAGACCACCATAATCATCAAATAGTGCAGCAGAGAAGGTTCTCATTTCTGCCTCAATCACAGTATCGTCTGAACCACTTGGTATATCTGGACCACGGAGCTTCAAAGCAAACCTTTTAGGAGGTTTTTTTAAACCACTCCAGACAATAAAGGTTCCCAATTCATTACCAATAGTCCATATGCTAAATGGTTCCTTTATATGCTTGGAGTCAGAAGTGTCCCATATACTTTCATCAAGAAATTGATCCGTTGAGATAATATCAGTGCGAATGCATCTTAAGAAAGTGAAATCAGATTGCTTGGGCGTGCCTTTGCAAGCAACACATCCTAATGTAACAAAGCCAGGTGGAGCCTGAGGCATCCAGAAAGATATGCTATCTGTTTTTCTTTGTCTTTTTAAATGACCAACAAGTTGAAAATCGGAAGGTGCTTTATACAGCTCACCATCTTCTAAATCTTGAAGAACAATGCAAGTATTTGGAGGTTCATACCTGAAAGCCATTATTTTTTAAGAAAAGAACAACTTTTTTTTCCTGTAAAATATGATATAGGCAGAAAGATTTAAGAAAACTACAACAATCCATTTCATACCCTTGGACTGCAATGTCACCAAAATAAACCATTCCTTCAGGCACTACTGGGCGCCATATGGATAATTTCTTTCTTGATCCAGAACCTTGATTCCACCATATTAATCGAAAGGTAGCAACCGCTTCAAACCTCCTTCTAGAATTAATGGATGACCTTTCTGACTGCATACTATTGTTGCCAACAGAAGAGGAAGGTTGGTTCTCAATACCCTTTGGTCTTTCAGGTGATATTTCCCGAAACCCAAGACAAACATGCCTCAGTTCATATGCTTTCCAAGTTAAACCCAAGCTAAAAGGATCAGCAGGCAGAAACGTTCCAACAGAATTATCCACCCGCCAGAATGCCAAATTAAGTCCCCTGCAAGTCAACCTTTATAAATCAAACTTAATGATGGAACAATTGTTGCTTCGAAAAATTGTTTGCGGAGAACCAGTAAAGTAAAAGGTATAATCAAAACATATAAAGTCATGAAACATAAAAATATAAAGTACTTAAAAAAATCGTACCAAGAGAGTGACCCGATACTGATGAAATCTCTCAGGCCACAAGGAGAAACTAAAGATGCTGAGATGCAGAACACTGAGGAAATTGCAGGTTGCGTCCTTCCAGGAGAAGCCACACAACCCAATGCTACATAACCCTTAGGGGCTTCAGGAAACCAAATCGAGCACATTGTTTCCTCAGAGCAACCTTTATTCTCAGTCAACTCAGCTCCAAGGATATTGTCTGAAGGTGGCCAAATCAAAGTGAAAGATTTTGGTCTTTTAACTCTAATTAAGCTATAATTAACAGCAACAACACCTTTGGTTGGTGGCTTGTCACTGTCAAACAAGTCATACACACTCAATGGGGTCACCTGACAAACTACAGATGAGATATGAAGGAAATTAGAAATTTACTAACATCGGTGTCAGATAATCTCCGAGGATAGCAAAACCAGTTGGTGCACGAGGTCTCCAGAACGCATACACTTGACCACTTACAGGATCTGCAGAATAAAAATAGTTAATTTAACAAGAACTCACACAAAAAGCACTCCATTTCCTTTCACTTTCTCTGAAAATATTCGATTATTATTATACAAATTAATCAACAATTTCATAAACCAGACACTAATTATGTAGCAAATATTACGTATGATAGTTCCAATTCTGTCAAACTCAGAGCACAGAACAGTTGATTTCTTTGATGTTGTTCGTAGAAATGACAAAATATCCTCTTCCACAGCCAAAAATAATCTCAAGTTGCCGAACGAAAAATTCATGAATATGTCGGAAACCACCAATTTCATGCTTGTTCTTCCAGAAGCATTGGAGAACTTTACTGATGTATCAAAAGGCTCCAAAATCTTTATTCCATTACTTTCCATGGTTAAACCAAGAGCTTCAGCATCCATTTCAACACTATCTCCATTTAATACAAGCCTGCACAAGCATTAAAAACCACACCGGTTCATCAAGAGAGTTTGCCTGATGCATTTATTTTTATATTATCATGTAGAGATGTCTTGATGATGATTCTCCCAGAACATTGTTGAGACACAATGCAGAATTATGCTCGCACTACTGCAGTCAGAGCTCAGATTATAGATAACACAAGTATAATAGAACTCTCTTATAAATTATACATAGGGTTTGCGACCAGTTAACAGTTGCATAAATGGGTCTCTAGCCATAATCCAGATCCAAAAGCTAAAAATTTAAAGTTTACTGGTTCAGTAAGCTTCATAAATCAGACACCTAAATCTTAAAGAACCAGATAACAGCATTTAAAACTATCAGAATCATACTGCATACTAACCCCAACTCCAAGAAACGATTAAGACTACTAGATTTAACCTACACTACAAAGCTACAACTGTAAATGTGATGCATCCATCACAGCCCATGAAGTTGGGTTTTGCATTCCAAGTCTATGGAGATCTCATTTCAGCCTTTATTCTGAAAGGTCCAACCAAGTTTATCTTATGCATTAAGTACTGAGTACTTGAAGGGAAATCAATTGCATGGTATAAATGTTACAAAATAAACAAATAATTGTTGGTAAGTAGTTGACAACATTTTTAAACATTTCTAAATATTTTCTTCTAAGCATGCAAACTCGTCTCAAGGTAAACTAAAGTACATGTTAATATTTTAGTTTTTCTTCTGTCGTGTATAATCTCAAAATTCACCTTTTTACATGCATTTGGTAGAATACAGATTTGCTTTCATATTTGATAGGTTACTGAGTGTATACTAAAGATACGAGATAATATGATTAAAACCTATTAAGTGGAGCATGAAATGAACTAGAATTATATACTTTTTTTTAATAAGAAACAAAAGATTATTCAAAAAAATGGGAATAAAGAGCCAGGGAATCTTTAGAAGACTAGCAAGCAAATCTAAAGAACACAATTATTGGACCTAATTATAATGCATACCAGATATTGTTGTCCAGTGCTTATAAGATTGGTTTCACTTGCAACATATGAGATTTAAACTTTTCATTAAATTTTAATTTCAAGTCTTGACTTGCTCACTGTGAATCAAGAATCACTTTTATTACACAATATTGACCTTGGCACTGCATTACATATTTGGTCTTCTTAAGGATCAGGGATAAAGATCTATTCAGGGTTAAGTAAATATAGTAGAGATCTATTCTGGAATTCAGTAACAAAAGGTGTGAAACTGAGAAAAGAACATCCTTCAGTGCGATTTCAACATCAAAAATAAATGTAAAGCAGGAAATCAGCAAAATAAGGGCAGAAACTAGTAGGAAGACAACCTGCAGAATGCATCCATCTGTGCATGCAAAAGCTTGTTAGAGAGATTTAGTTCCCCTGCATTTTTTGATTTATTGTAGAAGGTGAGCTCAGGACCAATAGCCTGTGAAATAACATTTAATCAACAAAAATGTTTATAAAAATACATTGGAGAAATAAGTTTGTATGTCCTCTATATATTTAGATTCTTATACATAGAGAAAAATTTGATTACTATGCATTGTCAATATCTATATCAGAAGTTAACAAAAATATTCATATTTTTGGAAATCCATTAACATGAACAGATGTTTCAAGTATATACTATCATCTTATATGATCCAAAGCTTAGACGCTTTGGCTTCAGAAGCTGAACATTATAACATGAAAACTCTCGTAACTGCTAATCCCTAGGGGAGATTTACTTTACCCAATTCCTTCTTTCCTTGCAGAATTTGAGCTTAGCTTAGGTAGTATAATTATAATTTTTATTATTCACCAACAATCATCTGAAGAACCCATGAGTCATGAATGCCAATACATCTAACATTCAGTTTGGCTCCAACACTTATCTTGTCACTATTATACTTAATCAACACTTACTTGCAGAATATACATCAAGATTCCAATAGATGGCAGTGTATTGTATGCCGTTGTCATCAAAGAAACCAAATATAAAAGAAATAAGAACAACACCCAATAAGTTGGCAAATATAAAAGAAACCTGCAATTCAAATATCAATTCTGCAGATCTGCCGGAAACAGCACGTTGCGACACCACAGTACTCCCAACTGAAGATTGATCACATGGAGACTCATTTTCTCCATCAAAAAATACCTTATCTTCCTCATTAGCCGAGTAGCTACTGTTGGCTCCAAGTAATATACATGAATCTAGGTAAGCTCCACTCTGAAACAATGAATGAACATTGGAATATCAAATGGAATTAAAAATTGATTATGTATAGCAAAACTAACTTTAATTAAATACAAAGGCCTACCCTAACAGTAACATTTCTGAATTGCAGTTTCTTTCCATTCCCCACATAAACTAAAGCTTCCATGCTGGGGGACGAGATATCTGATCCATGTCTGTCTTTTAAATACAAAACCCCACCCTCTCCATCATATATAAAGAGGTTAAACCTTTCATCATCAGCAACTAAAGGTTTCAGTGGAGAAATTGAGAATTCAGCAGAGGGCTGATGAAAGAGTGGCTGGTCAAGTAAGACTGCATCCAGAAATTGTGAAGAGTTTGCATCGTCATCATGTAACGGCTCACCACGAACTGTTGGGACAAAAAACTCAACAACTGCAAGCAAAAAATCAAGGGCAACAAGCAATTGTGGCCTCTGGATGCACAAAGAAACAAAAGTTGAATTTTCATTAAATCTGGCATCAAGAATTAGGATTGCTGGGGTGTAATTTCTAGCGCTGTCCACCGATGAGGTGCTCTCAACAACAGTATTATCCCTGTTATCAATCACAGTCTCTGTAGGATTGTACTCATCCATATCAGGCTTCCCAATAGCCAACCTAAGCTCCTTTTCTGTACCTTCACGATCATCAACAATAATCAAGTCCTTCAATGTGGTAGACAGAAGACCTTCCCCCACTGTGTTAGATATATACAAAAGCCACACTCCAATCACCTGAAACACACAATCTTCACTGTAGAACTCAAATAAAAGGAAGCAACACAAGGGAACATCAACTTAGAAACTATCATAAGAAAGGTAAACTAGATCAAAAATTAGAACATAATTGCAAAGAAGAAATTAAATCAATAATTAATCTACATGAAGAACCAAAAAAATAAAATAAATGTACCCAAAATGTAATGACCGATAAATTTTGGAATGACATTTTCGATCGCAGAAAGTATTAAGACCAAGGTGCACTACTTTTTACCATAACAAATGAAATCCTACCATACCAATACCAAAGAACCTGGTGCTCAGATTTCATACCACTCAAATGCAGCTCAAACATCAACAATCAAAGGCTCCACTTACACTCATAATCAGCAATATTAAGCAACTTCAGCATTTTTTATGGCTTATTAAATAATGTTTTAACTTCTACTTTCAGTTGGGCTGGTTAATACATGATAATTTCCTTAAAAAGTAAGAGGAAATTAAATAGATCAAGAGCTAGACATAGGCCACAAATTTGTGCTCTTCCACATCCTTTAAGCACCCAAATCATGATAAATTTACAAGACAACATAAATTGGAAGTTCCTTAGTATAATATGTCAGTGCTAATTTTAGCTAATCTGCTAAAACTAATAAAAGTACAGACATTTTAACATTCAGCAGCATGATACTATGTTCATGCTTAAGAGTTTCACAGAAAATTGTAATCAACAACACAAAATAGGAAAGTTTAGGGTAGATGATTAACCTGTAGTGTGGCAAGTGAAGTATCCCTTGTATCGCCATAATGAAGACTAAGTTCAACCACATCAATCTGGACTGAAACCTTAGTAGCAATCCATATTGCCCTTGTTTGAGATTCAGATTTTGCAGCATTTAAACCTTCAGTACTATGAAGTTCCACTACATCAATCGACGTGGAAGAGGTTTCATCTTTCAGTGAAGGTACAAGATTTGGGGTCTCTGAAATATTAGACTGTGTACATTCCATGATTATTTGATACTCTTTGTTGGATAAAGCTGCTTTCAGTTCTTCAATCTGAAATTTAGTGAAACATCTCAACATGAAAAGATGAAAAGGATCACAATGTCATTAATTCTCATTAAAATTACATCTTTGATATTGGAAAAGATTTTTAAGCTTGGAAAACAATACCTTAACAGTGACTTCAATGCTTGGAATTTGATGCAACAAGTCACGAAGTGTTCTCTGTATGGTAAAAGAAATACCTCTCACATTTTTAATAATGCTTTCACCCAACTCAGATCCTGAACCAACATTCAAATTGATATCTTCAACCTGAGTAAAGAAAGAAGATGTATTCAGGAGACCTAACAATTAATGTTGAGCAAATGACATTTCCCCTAGCTGAGTTTGGCAAGACTTATTTAACTCTTGTTAGACCAGCAGAGAACAATTAGGCTAAGAATGTTTCTTCATGATTCACCAGCTGAATAGATGGACTACAAAACATGAAGGATTTTCCAAATAAACTAAACATGGTCAATTAAAGAAACATTCAGAAAGAAAGGGAAAAAAAAAAGATACGAAAAAAAGATTTATTAATTAAAAAGAGTAGGATTGAGGAAACCCTTACATAAAATTAAATATCTACATCGCATAACAAGAATTTCTATCTAAATCCGAAATAATAAGACTTTTAAAACTTCTGTGACCTTTGACAGCATTTTCTAAATACACTAAACCCAATTTTTGGCATTTCAATCCCAGGACTATTACCATTAACTTATGCATGAGCAATAACAATGGTTAAATTAAAAATCCCAAGTTATATAAAATTTCATGTTTATACTTTCCTCTGCTATAGGTATTTACCTTTGCTTATACTCCAAAAAAGGTAGAAATAGTTAGCAACATTAAGTGCAGAGAAATTAACTAGTGCATAAACTTAATAAATCTGCAAAGATGTAAATAATAACTATAGAACCTAATATTAGATAATATGTTGAGTAAATCTTATAACTACAGAAGACGAATTCTCAAAAATCTTTCTGATCAAACCAATTTATTCTATCATGAGGGCAGATCTTCTGACCAAAACAATGTCAACTCATTTAAGTATTTTCACAAGTAAATACATTTGTAGAAGCATCTTACAAAAATTTGTAGAATGTCCACATGCACAGCCTTCATCTCGCTTTTGATACCACCATACCATTTAAACGTGTTCTGAACAGTGATTTGAACTACATCAAGTTTTAAATAACTGCAACCAAGGAGAAGGTCATGCATGCAAGTTACACCACTGAATTTAAATCATCAAATGTAGGTTAAACAACACACAAAGATATATTGAACTCAACTCGATGCTGTTTGTTCGCTTAGGCATTAATATGATTGGTTTTTTAAAAGAAAGATCCAATTTCACAGCAGGTGATCCTTCAATTTCACTTATTGGAAGCCACGTCTCCGAGTTTGTCACTTGACCATTTATTTGGACACCATCTTTGGAATTGCTAGGAACAAGACCCATAAAGTAACTGATAATCTGCATATGATATTATGATAATAAATTTATTTATTTATACTATCAAATGGACTGTTAAACCAAGTTAAAGAAAAAACTAGTACCAGATCAACTAACCTCTTGGATAAAGCGATTCAAATACACAACTCGCACTTCTGACAGCTGTCCAACGAGGCTGTAATCATAACCCTCATAGTCTTCATCATCAGCACTAAAGGAACAGAAAACCAACTGCACCATTCACAGAAAGTCTTTTCATGTTAATCATGTAAGCAACAAACCATGATAAATCTAAACTCAAGATTAAAGGATCATCTGCATGTATATAACTTGTATCAATTTTGTGCTGATTTATATGGTTAAAAAGAACTAGAAGAATTAAGTTTAGAGTTCCTCATGGCCCTTGGTGAGTCAAGTTGCAAAGACGGAAAATTCATTATTGGTAGACACTATTGAAGGTTAGGATTGTGTGTTTCAAAAATTTTTAATAGTGTTTTAGGGAGAATTATAAACATCCTTTAACTCATAATTTTAACGTTACATATTGGTTATGCAACAGTATATTTCAAAGCATGAATACATTTTGCAGAAATTGTGAAATTGCTAGGGAGATGTTTTTAGCTGTGTTATGCATACAACTGAAGGAGAAAAGGACACAGATAAGTGCTACACAAAATTACAATTTCTCATGCAGTAGATGAATAAATCCTGGCTTCAAATTATAAAACTAAAAGACTAGCAGATGCAAAATAGAAACAGAAGTAAAAAAACACTATTACCTCCACAAATGAGTTACCACCAGGATTTCTCATGTCACAGGCCCAGAAATACATATGGCTTCTAGGAAGACTATCATCACTTATCTTCAGATTTCCAAGGGATGCCTTTATACTAAAAGATGAAGGAAACACCTGTCACACAAAAGGAAATAACTCAGACCCATCTAAAACAGTAATAAAATAAGTACATAAGAGAATGGCAAGCGCACCTTAATATCAGTAAGAAAATTATCTTGAGCCAAAGTAGCAAGTTTTGAATCATTTTCCTTCATTAAAAATATCTCAGCCCGAGCCATATTCAATAATAAATAGAAAATTACTCTGGACTTCCCCTTTCCTAGCAAAGATTCTAGAGGCTCTTCCATTGGAGTTGAGGACATACCATCATTCGCATTTTCCTTGGTCTTAATAGGTGGTGGAATAACCATTGAAGCATTATCTCTGACTGAGTCAAAGCTATCATCCTGACTGTTTATAGCATTTACAAATTCCATAATGGCTAGAATAGTGGGTCTACGACAGTAAAATGACAAAGTGGATAAAGTTACTGCAACCTGCAGCAGATAAAGAGATGAATAAAGCATGGTAAATTTATATATATTATATTTTGCATCCTAGAGTGTATTAATGGCCACCATAAGATGTGAATGCATGCCATTTAGACCCAATGAAATATTAATTTATCCAGTGGTAATTGCAAACATGCTCATTAATCCAAACAGGGTTCATTCCACTAGTTCTTCAAGATCACCTCAGACTGATAAGGGCCCTGTGGCCCAGTCCCCACCACAAAAGGAGTAATTATGGAACTGGGAAATATCAGGACTCAGATGATTTGAGTTAGACAAGATCCTAGATGCAAAAGCCATAATATACTTTGACTGGGAATAAATATATGAGAATAAAATAGAAATTTCAATTTTTGAAAAAATTACTGTTTTTCACTAGAATTAGCGCACCATGGCAAATTTCTGATACTACATCAAATTGAACTCAATTAATTTTTTAATTTGTTCTATTTCTAATTGAGGCATCATATGACTAAATCAAAGTGAATTGTATCAGAGATATAGCAAGTAATTTAACGTGTAACGTGTATCAGTTATAACGGAAAGTTGCAACAAGCTCACAAGAATTTGCAACAGACCTGTTTATCAACATTGGCATAGCGTGACGAGTTCAGGTCAAAAACAACAATCTGAGCTTTGACAAAACTGGTGAATGAATCAGGACCTCCAAATTGACCAGCTTCCAAAGGGGTAACATCAAAAGGCAGTAGTCCAGGGACACGTACAAAACTTGGGGCCTTCAAGTCTGAGTTATCTTGTGCAATAATTGGAGAACTGGAGTGCTCAATTTGATCAGCTTGTTCACGGGGGCTACCAACCGAATCATTAAGATTATCGGATGCTTCATAAAACTCATCATCTGCTTCGAATTGGTTGAGGTCACTACCTTCTTGAGTTAGACTATGAGTATTATCCAATGGGAAAGGTGTATCTGCATTCTTGATGAATGATCGTGCAATATAACATATCTCAGATGCCCCCCTGTGGCAAATTAAATCCTCTATCTCCAAAGCTTTAAGGACTGTGCCAATGAATATATCATTCTCTGTAATTGACAGTTCTACCTGCATTGTAGTGATTCAAATAGGCAAATTTGAAAGCAGTAATTCATGATAAACAAGATGAAATACAGATTTGAGTGAACTTCTTACTTGACCACCTATTGCTCGAAACTCAAGCAAATGCTTCTCTTCAGCAAGAAGCATCTTCAAAAAACTTTGGTCATGCTAAGAAATTATAAGCACAAGCACATGTTCAGCAAGTGAGTAGGTATACATTGCACATATAAGTCTTAAGAAAATTATTTTACCTGGCTACTGTAACTGATACTAATCTTTAACTCGTCTAATAAACCAGTCAAGAATAGCTTCTCTGCAATTGATGAATCTGTTGATTCATGATTGTTGATTTCAGAGTCTTCAGAATCAGATAAGGATCCTATAAGGCCAGCAATAGAAGCAGTTCCCTGCACAGGATTGGACATGAGAATATCACTTTAGCAAAACAGAAAAAAAGAACACTCTTTTAAGTTTTTTTTTTCCAGAAACAAAATACTTCAGGTGGAGATAAGCAAAATTTAAATTTTAAAAAGATCAAATGCCACAAATAGTACCGATGCACGATAAATAGCCCCTTGAAGATAGCTTTGCCATATTCTTCTTGAACTTTCAGAGTCACAACGCAAAATTAGAGCACTCGCATCTTCCACAACCTAAAAGGTCAGCACTCTATGAAAGCCAACCCCACCATAAATCAAAAAATTCCATCCACTCATTATACACGCTAAAGTGATGTTAATTTGTTATTCCTACACTACCTTGAGATAGGTTCGGTCAGCATCACAAACAGCCAATACGTGTTCCGCATTACCAAGAAGATCAGCAGGAATTTGATATAGGTGTTTACCTCGCAGGCTAAAATGAGAAAAATCACAGGACCAATCAGGCAATCACCAACATTAGAATGTTTAAGGCTTGCATTGATACAGCCATGGTGTAAAACAAGAAAAATGAAGCATACAAAAGCTAAATTTAATTCGTATCTGATATTAATTTTGAACGGATGATATCAATTGGAAAAGTTAATTTGTTGTGTATATAAAGCTTTAACATCTTTCAGAAACTCCTCTGCTCTTATTTTACCATGACTATCGAAATAACTACTTTAGAATCTCATACTTACTGACATAAACAGCTTTGCATAACCACCAACTTCAATCAGTGCTTAAGAATGAGCACACTTAGTTCCATTCATTTTTTAACTTGTCACCCAATCACCATAAATACAAGCTTCAGCATTCAATGCATCCCCAAGAAAACCATAAAGATTAAACCTTCTCCCCTATCCTATTAAAATCTCCTCATTACTGCTTCCTGATAGCATCCCTTCTCACAATTCACCATAATCATGATATCTATTTTCTTGAAGCATTTGCTTCCGAAAGACAACAAAGCTTGCTAACACTAATTCTAACAAGGCGGACTTTATTTTCTAAATAAGTGTAGAATTTGATCAAAAGGAATGTATGTTGTCAAGTCCAAACCTGAAGTAATGTTTGTAATTTCTGGACTCAGGTTGTTCCAGCCCATAAAGAAAAGGTCCAACTATACAAAAATATCTGCGCTGCCATACAGCTTCTCTACCTCCAACACCCTGAACAATAGAGGAAGAAATGAGAACATCAGGAGCCATGGAACACAAATCAACATTGTTATATTAAATAATTATCAAACAAAAGAACATAAGATGTAACCTTCCGTGAAAGATAATAGAGCCAGCCTGCATAATCAGCTTCGTCCCACGGACGAACAATAGCGTCGTGGTCTGAAGGCTCTCCTTGAAAAAGTTTTGCAACTTGCATTAAACGATGATAACGAGATGGAGAAAAATGAAGCCCTATTGAAGGCAATCGCATAGCAAGTCTTGTTGATGGATGGGAGGCAACTGGTGATCTAATCTGAAAAGTCAATGAAGGTACCAACTATATCAGATGCAAAATATTTCCACATGCAAGAGTAATCAATTGAAAACATAACAACTTTCACCTGCTGTAGCTTTAGAAATACTCCGCACTTGTCAATAACTGGTAAAGAACTAACAAAGCTCCTTTTGCTTGATCTATCTGTCTGACATGCAGAAGATTCACTCCAGCTATAATCACCATCAACCAAGAAAGCAGATACATCTTTCAAGATCAGGTCAAATTGAGTATACATATTCATCTCTTCAGGTGAATCATATTCAGCATCATCCTGCACATGAGCTATCAAGGTAAACATATTGTAACCCCAAGTATCAGTCTAACCTATTTTGAAGCTTGGGAATTAACCTGAGAACGAATCACTAACTTTCCCAGGTCAATCAAGAGCTTTGTAGGATGGACATTATCAGGGCAAAAGTCAGTAGGAATGGTAATTTTTGGTGCCGCAATATCCAGATTTAAGAAAAACCTGAACATAATTTGAATAAAAGTTTCAGCTAAGACTAGCGAAACAACTTGTGGTAACATTATTTAACAGAGTTGTTTTTAAATTGCTTGGATATCTCAGACTATAGGATAAGTAAAAACAAAGGATATATTTTAGACACGAGAAATATAACCATTATATAATCTCAATGTTATGTAATGGTCATATATCACCTGCATCTGACTCCAAATCCTAATGATACAGACTATAAATTGATTCAGTATTCCAGATCGTTAATACAGTGACACCAGTACATTTCTTTAATCTTTACAAATGAATGAAAAAATATAGACATTAGGCAAAATCACAATTTAAATGCTTTGACACGTTATTTTCCATGATTCATCAGCAAATGGATCTCAAATCAAGAAGATTCGTTCAGCCACTAGGAGTTGCCTATGTTATTCTTTTGCCTGATAAACATTATAATAGTATATTCCCATTGGCAGCCAATCAAGATTGCTTTTTCACACACAAGGTGTGTCCAAAATTTATTTTTTGTAGCTTGGCCTTGGATGAAAAACACATAATATCCAATAAGGTAAGGAGATGACAAGGTTTACAGCATAAATCACTTAAAAAATGTCACACCATCGTTAACCTCTAATTAATTTGCACTATTGCTCAATAACTTTAAAACGATGAAAAGTACCTGGTGCGCTCCTTCAATGCCCTGTTCACTTCTTTGGCTGCTGTGCGCTTTACTTCATCAAATGTCACCTGGAAGGATTACATAGAAACATGAAACACAACGCACTAATGTGCACAACGAATTTGAATTCAGGTGCTACATCAGGTCTTAACTTTAAATATTCCATAGTAGTGGCCCAATCCCCAGTTGCTCAACATCCCAAAACCACATTTAAAGATGAATGAATAGTCTATACTCCTCTAGCAGTGAAGAGAACAAAGAAATCAAAGCGCAACGAAGACAAGATACAAACCTGCACTGCAGAAGTAGTTTCCTGGACCAGAGTCTGACTTACAGGAGCACTGCTATGAAAAAAATTAATGATTTGATCGACAGAATCCTTCAGATACTGAATCAAGGCAAAGAACCATTTCAAAGTCATGCACTGGAACAACACTGATGGACAAAAATACAGGAATATCTTACAGTCACATAACAGGGTGAAGCTTTAGCAACCACACTCCAATCTATATCCTCATTTAGAGGCTTATAGCAAAAATTGGCAACTAACGAGTCACTGGCACTTTCACTCTGAAGAGAAGATTCATGTAGATAATGTGGAGTCACTGAACAGTTGACTGGAGTATACAGTTGTAGCATATGAATACAATTAGCAAATAGGAAGAGAAAAGATGTCATACCTCAGCTAGAAGACCATTTGGCGACAATAATCTGTATGATCCCAATTTTATACTGACAGTTTTTGCCTCTGAATAGAGTTTTATGAAGGACTCAAGATTATCACAGGATAAGTCAGCAAGGAACTCCTCAGAGTCGATTAGCTTTGACGCATTATGTTTCATGTGAAGCTTCAATGAAAAATATGGCAAGTCCCCCTCAGCATGGGTCAGTAATTGTTCTTCATCACCTTTATATCCAATAATATCGTTCAATCTTTTCCAATCTTCCACAGTCAGAGCCCCTGGTTCATTTTCATCCATAACAGGTTGACTGGTCCTGCAACACCATGGAAATCACTTAGGTACAAAGAAGGGAGATCAAAGAAATATGAGCACAAAGTATTCTTATTCACCATCCAAAAGACCACCATGATTTCTTTTCCTTTTGCCTTTTTAGGTAGAGCTCAGACCCAGTTGATTGCTCAACAAACTTGTGAGCCAACATCCTGTTTGAAGAAAATAATGAAGTGACTAAAAGTTGGTCGGAAACAGAGACTGAATCAATTGTAGAGTAAAATCTGAACATCTTCTTACATCAATTAATTAACTATTAAAACATTACGCATCAGGCGCATGTGTAGTCAAATATTATTATATTAATCATCACTAGAAGACAAAAGGTACTCTCCTTCCAGAACACCCAAAAAAGCTTTCTTGTTGGGAAAGAAAAATTTTGAGAAAAGGATCATGGAAAAAACTTCTTATGCATGTTGTGTAATGCCCTAGCCGTATTAAAAGAGCTGCAACCCTCCCACAAAGTACCAAAAAATATGGCATGTCAAGCATATTCAAATTTCCTCTTAAATTAAAAACATATACATAGTACTACACAACTAGGCAACTTGACATACCTCCACTGAAGAATAACTTCAATATCAAGTTCTCGATCAAGTTCCTCTATGTCTTCATTGTCATCAACTACGGTGCGCTCAAGATCTGATTTAAGTAAGGCAGCATAGAGAGAGATGTATTTCTTACGTAATTTTGCATATCTCAAGACTTGTTCCCACGGCAATCTTCCACTGTTGATGAAGTTAAAAAGGAATCATATGGGTCTAGCATTTTTGCTTGATGATTGACAGAGTTATATCTTTCGGCAATCAGGAAAACTAAATTCATCTTAATATTTCACTAACCCAGAGGAATCATTAAAAGGAACAGGTTTATATATTTGAACATTTAGGTTACATCACAACATCTTTAAATTAAAATAACTAGTTTGGAACCTGGCTTTCTTCATTTGGTCTAAAACAGCTCTGCTTGCATACTTCCACCATGATCTTGGGTCATTTTTTACAGAAACACGTGGTCTATAATGAGCAAATTTCAGTCTCTGATTGAATGCTGTGAAATTATCAGCTAGTTTCAGAAAATCTCGATAACCATTCTGCATATAAATACATAATACTTAGTTAATGAAATTAAAGAGCAAAGAATTTTTGTATCCCAGAGAATGCTAAGAATTTGCACTTAACAACCTTTGACAAGCACAGAGTTACATCATCGAGATTCACTGCAGCATTTTGCTGTGATTGGCCTTTGCTTATAGATGCGTCTGAGCGGTCTTTGGAATATTTAGCATTTCCACTAACCGGTTGCAAAATATAAGAGTGTTTTTCCAAATTACTGGCTGCAGGTTTTCCATCTTCCGTGCCAAATTTAAAAACCTGGAACTCATGGATTAGGTATACATTATAGATAATTGCACGCAATAAGTGCACCATTTCAAACTGCAGATACCTGTTCCCACTCAGATCGTTTTAAATCCTCCCATGGTTTCTCGATATACCATGGACTGATATCAGAATCCAAATAAATAGCCATTCGCTCCAGTTCCACAGACTAAAGAAGTTGCAAACAATCATATATTAAATAATAGGGCAAGGATAAAATGAAATAAGTACATCGGAATGTAGAAGATATTCAGAGAAGGCCATCAATTATGTATCATGAAGCCTATTAGAGAAAAGGGGCCCGCTCAACTGCTTCTCTAAGTTCTAACCCATATATAACAATCAGTGCATTATATATAGGCCTGGGAATAAAAGGCAGGACATAGGACAACATAGGAAATTAATAAGTCAAAATAATTTCAAAAATTGTAAATATGTTTCTACTTCTTTAGGGTTTATAAAGTACTAGAACCTTTTGGATTCTCTCCAATGCACCTCCAGTAATGAAACTCTCATCCCCTTTATCATCAACTGTGAATGCTGAGAGTTTATCTAAGGTCACACCAGCAGCAAATGGGTGGCCTGGATTACTGTAAAGGTTATACATTAGTACCTTGTCAGAGAGGGCAAAAACAGGGAACTGGGAAAGGGGCAGATGGCGCATCCAAATCATGTATACCTCTCTAGATCCTCATATCTGATGTGGATATTTGATATAGAAAGCTTTAAATTACCAATCACCGTATTGATCAAAGATCCAAGCCAGGACTTATTCTTAGAAAAGAACAAAAAGCAAAGAAAATGCGGTCAAATCCTCATCAAAATACTTCAAGACAAGTGCTTGAAAATTATATAGCTATTATGAAACGTGATGACTGTGGCTGTATCAAGAAAAAATAAATCCATAAACAAGTAGTGCATCAACACCATATTAACCAATGTCAGCTAAAATTGAAAAGGTATAAACAACAAATCAAATTAAAGAACGATTCATCTCTTTTCATGTGGAAGTGGTGTTATCTTTAGTTACCAAACTACCACTTCTAATGAGAAAATGTTTATTAACGAAGTAGAGGCTTTAATCAGATCCATGTAAACATAGGATCTATGACGTGGTCACAGGTCATAGTGTATCTGAAATCCTAAATGTTTGTAGTTTACATGATTCTGAATAATAGGAAAAGATGGGGAGTTCTAACTAAGACTGTTTCAGGTCTAGAACTAAGTCAAATAGCTCAAGTCATTAACAGAAGCACATATCTACAACACGTGCATAAGCTTCCAAATGTACAAGGTACCAAATCCACATCCAATAGCGTGATGGACTTTTACATTATCAGATCTAATGTATTCTACTTGGTTCAAGTGATTGTACAAGTTCACGACGCAATTTTGGGTGTTTTTTTTTTGTTGTTGTTGTGTGTGTGGGGGGGGGGGGGGAGGTTGGGTTGAAAAATTATATATATTGAATGAAAGATAGCCAGCACAAAGAATCAAGTTATTCTTCACATTAAAATCATGTAAACTTAAAATGCAATTCCACCCTTTCATGATATATGATAAATCTCCAAGGCTTGGAATCCACTAAGCAACCCCAAGTTAAAACCCATCCCAAGCCTCCTCCAAATGATCCTCATAATCTCCTTTTGATATTGTTCCAATCAAATAGACCAACATAAAGTTAGGAAATTAAAACCCATATTTGATGATTTGTCCTTGCAATGCTTTCCAGAAATTGAATAGCTTAACAAATACAATTACACTTATTAAAACCTGTACTTAGACTAAGCCTGATAACAAAAAGAAAGAGGGATATGATATTGGTCTTTTTGCATGCGTTTTTAAGAAAAATCAGGATATACTATTTCTGAATTCAGCACTTGTCGACTCTCCACCAGCTTCTTTTCCATTTCCTGTTGACATATATATATTTTCCACATTATAGTTTACACAAATAACATGAAGAAATGGTCATTAAGGAATCAATATATAATTCTTACTCTTATCCGGTTCTTCTTAGCTTCTTGGATAGCATCCTCACTAGATCCCTCAACTTGGGTCGCAGGCTCAGCAAGTAAAAAAATGCTATCCAAGTAAACTAAAACAGGATCTTGGCCTAGCCTGCTCCATGGAACCTGCACATGACAATTCTGAAGTAACTAGAAACAAAGATTAAAAAAATTGTTTTTATAGAATCTCCCAAGGATTGATAGAAAATATATCAGACAATGCTTACGTTCATGAAGATGTTATAAATAATCATTCCTAAGTTATAAGCCAAACTCAAGTTACAAGTTGAGATGTTATAAATCATCGTGCATTACCTAATTCGTATGCTTCCAACATGGTGTTCTTTAGCATCACATTAGTACTTATCAAGTTCACTTTCCTCCAACAAATTTGACAATTTGTGGAGACACTCCCATAGTACACCAAAAAGAAGATGAAACCTTATTATATAGTTATGATATTAATTTACTTCCAGGTGAAGGAAAAGCCCATTTCTCAATATATATATATATATATATGAGTCATGTAAGTAATTAGCTTATCCTTTCGGAGAGCATGTATTAGCCTACATCCATAAAATATGAAGGGGAGAACAATATACATACTGAAATAAATCAGGTAATCAACATTGTATTAAGCTTTTCAACCATTGGAAACATATAACTTGTAGAGATTAAGGAAACATATTTACTATTGCACAAACCTTGAGCTTTACTGATCCAAGAAACCCAGCCTTCACCTTCACAGGTAATTTCAACGCATTGAGCGCCTCTGGTTTCAGTTGCATATTTGTTAATTCTACATCACCTGTTAAATTGTCAAGACATTAATAAGTAACAGAAAAATTCAATGCAAAGGAGCAACAGACAGGTTTCTCATTACAACTAGAATTATAAACGTGATTAAGCATGTGTCATCAACAAAGAGTTATATCGATCCTGTGCTAATTGTTAAAGAAGGTTTTCGCTTATTCATGGTAGTTGGTATCGGCAAAGCTAATCAAAAGTGGCACGCAACAAAGATGGTTTCAGCAAGTCCTCATATGCCAAGTCCTTTGGTACAAATGAAGACCCAACAACATAATAAAATTTAAAAATAGTCTATTATCAATTCGCAAAAAAACCCAATTAAGTTAAGCGGAATACAATGAGAACCAAAAGTTCAGTAGACAAGCAGTTCACCTTCCTACACACGGCACCGATAAAAGTGAAAAGGCAACCAAGAATTAAAGAGAGGGAGAATTGATGACCTTGCCAGACGCTGATCTTGAGGGCTTCTTTGTTGAGACCTCTAACATAGTTCCCCAAATACCTCTGTAACAGATATGCCACTTGATCCTCCAACATTTTACAGTCTTCTTGATATCTCTCCGCTCCAAAATCAAGTCATTATTTCACATAGAATATACGATCACATAACCTTTACTCGCCCACCGTGTAACCCAGTTCGTTCGAGTTGAAACTGACGAAGGCTGGGCGAGAGAGAGCGTGTGGAATCTTGAAGTTTCTTGGTTCTTGAAGAACAAAAGACTTGCTATTCACAATTCGACGAAAGAGAGAGCGTGTGACCTTGAAGTTCCTTTCGTCTTGAAGAACAAAAAAGACTTGGCTATATACAACTCGGCGAGAGAGGGAGAAATCTTGAAGTTTCTTTGGTTCAGAGCAGAGTAGGCAATATACAATTCTGTGCGTGATTCGGTGTCATTTGAGATTCATCATAGGGTAGTGCGCAAGTTAGTGAGTCGACACGTGCCTTTATGGTTATTTTTGTAAATCCGCACACCCATTTAATATAAGCTTAATTCTTACATGAATCTGGCAAAATATGTAAATTTTCCTTAATTTTTCAATTTGAGGGATTTAGGTTTATTTTTTTATTTATATATAATATTTTATTTGTTATTTCAATTTAAGATGTGATGTGGAGGGTGAGTCATCTTGTTATAGGACCCAACATGTTTTTAACTCTCAAGATTCAAGATTACATCGATTTATTTCAATTTTTAAATAATGTTACTTGTATTATATACCACATGGACATGTATTAATTTAAGACAATGAAACACTAACATAAGTAAACATCAATTCAACCTTCATGCAGGTGAGTTTCTGTCACCTCCGATGGCGTGTAGGATTTCCTAAAGAGAACTAATTCACCTATTGGCTATATATACAATGCTCTTGATCGACATTGATCGTAGAGTCTTCCTATACATTGTAATACAGTATTACATCTCGTGTTACACGGGTCCGTGTATATTTATATAGACCCAATGTGTGTACATGAGCTTTGATCACAATCTTGAGTGATGATCAAAGTTTCAAAAGCATCAACTATAGCTTTCACCTTGCTCGTGGTAATTTGTGTTGTAGATTTTGCAATCACATTGTTGGTCGAGTCGAGATTCTTCGTTTTTCGCTCAATTTCCGTGCGACGAAGACCCTCTCTCTTAGAATCTTCCATCTCTCCATCAGACACAACTCTCCTTAGGTTCACACCCTTTGAACCATCTTCTCCATTTTCGACCTCAAGAGTCTTTCCTCTCTTGAAGTTTTTCACTTTTCTTGAACTAGAATCTTTATCTTTCGCTGCATTTTTTCTTGTTCTCACAACAGGCACGATCTTTTCCGGAACTTTTTTATGTTCCGAAGAGCTCGTGCCTGTCTTGGTCCTTACGGACGAACTTGTAATGGGCAATGATCTTGTCCGTTTCACTGGGTTATCTTGACATGTTTTTACATTCTTTGTAGTTTTCAAGAACCTTGTTGAATGATCACTACTTCTTATAGGAGGTTTAGGTTTCAACTGATCATTAGGTTGTTGTCTTGATGAGGACAAAGGTACTAACTTCTTCTTTCCGAATGACTTATTTCCTCTGCTATTCGTCTCTGTTCTTGTCTCCGTCTTAGCCACCCTCCCGACTCTGTCGAGTTTCGTATTAATCGATTCGTGTTTAGCACCTCCATATTTGCAAAAATCATGACAAGATCCTATGGAAGCTCTGAGATAGTTTGGGATGGGAATGGGCTCACTGATCTTGATGATTTCATTACCAGTTGAGAATCTCCTAAACTTGCCTGATTTTGGTTTGATCTTCTCTAGGTTTGTTGGAAAATCAATCACCATTTTAGCCATTAATTGAAGAACTTAAGACACAAGCTGCAGGCAAAGAACAAAGGGTCATTGATATGTGAATATTGTTTACTATAGATCATAATATTGCATGCTAATTTACATCTTTACTTTTCCATAAAACAGTGAGACGGATAAAATGTAATATTATTTTGCAAAAATTGATACTAAAATTAATGAAATAGTAGCAGTGCAGTGAATTATTTCGTGAACCATTTATAGCAAATAAAAAGTGATATTTATTTTAAAAAAAAAAACATAGAAATGGTCATCTCCCTCAAATGCTGTCCTCTCACAAAAAATTGTGTCCTATAACTTATGTTCATGTCATGCTTATTAGAAGAGAAAAAAATACAATTTAGAACAAGAATATTAATTTTGCTTGTAGATCCTAAAACTAAAACCCAATTCATTGTCATTCCTAGTTAAATAACCTTATTTATATTAAAATTATAATTTCATATTAAAAAAGGGAGAGATTTGTTAAACATACCTCTTCACTTATATCTTACTTTCAGTCCTTAGAATAATTTGGTCTTTTGCACCTACAAAAACAACAAATTAAAATTCTTAATAGATATATACCTTAAACACTAAACCTATCTCCTATTTCATACTATATATTATTTCATCATATATTCTAAAATGGCAAGATGATATAAATCTTGAAATAGGAAATCAAATCGATTCTAACAATTTTGGGTTCAAAACAACCATTAATTCTTACATCAAGAAAACCCCTAACAAAAAAGAGGTTTTCGTATTAAGAAAAAACATATGACGACATTAGAATGCATGTCGGATAATGGAAGATTTGACAACCCTAAAATTATGCAAGAAATTATCTTAAATGAAGACTTTGAAATCGATCAAACTAGGGTACAACATTAATAACTCAAGAAAAGCAGAAATTCAACAACCCTTTTTATTAGAATAAATGTATCAATGAATAATAGTGCATTTTATGCAGCCTCTGTAGATAAAAACAGAACATCCACATATCCATTTTCATGTCTGAACTCTGAGAATTTACCTTGGTAAGATAATAATTCCAAGAATTGTTATTTAATTCTCTGTAAGAGGTTTATGGGGACTTGCCTATGATGATGGCGCCAAATTTAACTATAAAAAGAAAAAAAAGACAGATATTTAATACATGCAAGAGAGAGAAAGGGAGAGAGAGAGAAAATGAAGGATGGCCAATAGAGAATTTTGTGTTGATTTTTTTATTTTTTTTGTCTTAGGAAATATCTTGGACAGTTGTAGATTTTGATGGAAACTTTGCTAATATCTTCAATTTTTGGCATTTTTCATGACAGTATCGGGTGATGATATTAGTTTAAGTTGCATGTTAGATTAGTTTAACTGTCATATCGTCTTAATACTATTTTTTAATATCAAATTAAATATAAATATTTGTCATGCAATGAGAACATAATTTGAAGGTATTAAGTTTGGATATAATAATCCAAAATAAGTATCAACAATTTTTAAAATTTGTGATTAAAAAAAATCATTTTATTAATAAAATAACATAAAATGTTAAAAAGTTGTTAAACAATTATATAGTAAAAATATACTCATTTGTTACATATAAATTTCATACTTTTATTTTTTATGTCCCATTTTCAGGGTTATTCTTTGCACTCTGATAATTTATAGAGTAAATGAGGTAGTTAATGGGTGGTTATTGTTTTTAATTTTAATTACTTTATTTTATTTAGTGATTTGGACTCTAAATTTCATTATAAAAAAAATCACCTAATTTTTTAATTTCAAAATATATTTTAATTTTAAAAATTCATCTCTACCCAAAATGTACAATCAAATTATGAATATTTACAATGGAGTCTAAAAATGTACAATAGAGTCAAAAATATATTTGGAGTTTAAAAAAAAAATACAAACCGAGCAACGGTATTTACGTAAACTCGGCCACTTTAAAATATAGTAGTAATAACTTAAAAATTAGGATGGAATTGGGCACTGTCCCATTTGTTCTAAATAGTAAGACCAAAGACCAATATATACACACACAGTAATACTGCCAAAAGTTTCTTTATACTGAAACCAGGACCAACATACACTTGTATCAAGATTGAACCATGGGACCACCTACACTACATAAATCACAAGCAATCCCCTCTTCTAAACACCTAAACTTTCCAATTCTGGTAATGGCTATCAATTGTGCTCAACTAGGCAAATTCATCATTAAAGAGGTGGTGCATGAGTTGCTGTTATAATTAAAATAATAAAAAAAAAAATAGTCAGACTTTGGAGCTTAAAAATCTAATGGAGTTCATGATAGCATCTAAATCTCTGATGCAAAGGATTTGATCAACAAGATATGGAACAACACTGACTTTTTTACATGTACAAGAATGTTGATAGCTGTCATGGTCTCAACAATCAGATTCTAACATATGCTAATGCTATAGTGTTACACATCCACTACAATGAAACATATGTTTCACTTCACTCCCTAAATCAACTCAGCTAATAAGAAGGAACTCATGGTCTACGTCTACGACCTCCTTGTCGTTTCCTTACTCTTCCCCAGCTATGCAGAACGCCCTGCTTGCTTCGGGTAACAGGTTGCTTCAGAATCGTCTTGATCACATCCGGAGAAGATAGCTTGGAATGTTTTCTTGGTTTTCCACTAGCTTTTCTCCCCGGTTTTCTCTTCAATCCTGTTTCCACAAATTCTTTGATAGTGTCTTCAGAGAGGGAAATGAGGGAGGGTAGCACTTCAGCGTGGCAGCCCTTGCGTTGCTTTGTTCCCCTTTTACGGCCCTTTCCCGACTTACTAGCTGACGAGTCTGTTTCATTCTCTTTTTTAACAGCTCCAACGTTCTCTAGTTTCGTGATTTCGTTTTCTAGATCATCCCCTGTAGACGAAACAATTTCAGCAAACCAACACAGAGTGTTCATGTATTCTTCAACTCCAGAAAAGATCATGACTAAAGTCTGTGCAGCAATGGTATCAAGTTCAGCAGATAGCTCTCCCTTTCCTTGTAATTCTGATAGACCAGGTGTCTCCACTAGAATATCCTCAGACTCTCCTCTAGGAGGAGAGCACTCCTCATTCTCCGGGCTCACTGGACCCTCTAACTCAGTTTCTTCTGCAGGCTTGATCTCTGGACTTGAAAGGGGTAGAGAATGCTCGTCCTGTATGCCCATATTCAAGTCAATCTCAATTTCAGATTTCACAAACTTGTCATTCAACTTGTGCACAACCAGATGGTCTTCAACACTCTTATCTTTCTTCGTCGCAGCATCCTTATTTGTAGACCAAAGGTTTTCCACAATGATTTCTCTCTCAGGAAAAGAATCCAGAGGCATAGAATTCAGATCAATAGCCAATGATGAGTTTACACCGTCTGAGCTATCATGACAGTTCGTCTTAGGAACCACAGATTCTGGTTTTGTCTCCTCAGGAACACATGATAATTGAACTTAGTCTCCATGTGGCTACTTTCAAAATGGCCAGATGAACTTGAAGACAATGATTCGAGTGGTATGGGTTCATTCAGATCTATAAAGCAATCAGTTTTCCTGCTTTTTAAATAAAAACAAGAAAAATCCCCAGATTTAAGAGAACCAGTATCTGCAACACCTGAGTGTTTAAAATTTGGCCGCTCCCAAGCAGATTCAAAAACATTTTCCTCTTTAAACTGCTTCCCTTGATCAAACTCAACATTATTATAACTATTTCTTCGTATAAGGGAATCTGGTTTGCGTGAATGATCTCCAAGGAGCCAGCTCGTTGTGTGCAAAGGGGTGTGAGAAAAATCAGGCCGCGCATGGCACACAGAATGAACTGTTTCTGATGTTTGCGATAGCAGATGCTGTGCAAATATTTCTCTCACCCTCATTTCATCCATCAGCTCCCTTTGTTTTCTGTATAATCTATGTAGTTCCTGGACCTGTGAGAGCAAATGATAACATGAAGTTGTTAGAGTACCAAGTAAATCTGAGAACATAAACTCAAAACTCAACTCAAAACTCAAATTAGCAAAACATTTCAAATTACTCGTCACTTGGAACAAAAATGTAGAAACCAGATGGTCATGAATACAATTCCATATCAACGTTGCAGCTCAATCAGAAAAGTAAACGGTGAAACCATAGGTACCTGATATCTAAATGCAGCTTCATGATTCTGAATTATCTGCTTTAGCGCTTCCTTGTCATAGCATAAATATGAATCCATATTATATGTTGGCATAGCTATTTCATAGCTTCTTTGTTCTCCACAGTTACCATTACCATCAAAAGGGTGGATGTAAACCCACTTCCACCTGCATTACGATCCCTCGCATGGTAATATAAAGGAATATAGCTAGTACACTGCATATTTGCTCCAACCCACCTAAAAATGGTGATAAAAGAAGAAGAATCAGGTACTCAACTACTTTGACCAAAAGATTTATTACTTGAAGTTGAACACTAACAAGATATTCATAAACGAAAAAAGTGAGCATTAGTCACAGAAAACAGTGCACAAACTTAGCTAAATACAACAATACAAGTAACGATGTTCAAATTTTAAAGTGTTAATACACAAAAAGATGGTAGCATTAACAGTAGACTACCCAGAGTTTGCCTCGAGAAGTGAATATTTCACGTTGTTCTCTCTTTCTTCAATGTTCTTCTCTTTAGCAACTTCAATTCAATTTGCCAGAGCAACAGATACATATATATGGAGGTTAAACTGATTTAAAGTTTGATAAAACAAACTAATAAGGAAGATCAGTAAAATGAAATATGGTATTCCCTTGTATACTAAATGAAATCAGAAGAACAGCACAGAGATTTCAAAAAACCACTGATCACATATGAAAAAACACAGTAGAAGCTAGAAAGATCAATGTTTTAGAGAAGAAAACATAATAGAATGTACTAAGCATCTTTGGGAAAACGCATATCCATCATTTCCAAACAGTGTCCACGAATATCTTTTTTCATCTGATAAGATTAAACCGACATTTTTCCAGCTAAGCGGAATAAAGAAATTCTGAAAGCAATAAGAATGGCCATTAATAAGATTCCTCGTGTTGAGTGTTGACATTAGGCCAAAAACCCAAACGCAGATCAGGTTGCAATAAGACAAGAGAAAAACTTAAACAATACAAAAGTGTGCAGCAGTGGAGCAAGAAATTCAGGAAATCAAGGAGAAGTAACATGGAAATGGGGAGAATTATTCAGCATATACACACTTGAAAGAGCATTTTCACCAAACAAAAAGGTAAGAAGAGATAACACAAAGATCGCATCAGCAGAGCCATCAGCTCGCCATCCAAATCTCAACTGCTTCCAGCCAAAAGATGAGAAGCACACACACTGACACACACACACGCACACACAAAAAACACACAGTCACGCATTTCGTAACATAAAAAAGACGAAGAAGAAAAGGGAAAAAGAACAAAAGATCAAATCCATAAATCCTTTTCACATCTCGCAACAAAAGGAGCAGCAACATAGAAAATTCACCTGAATCAGCAGACAAGCAAAAAAACGAGCTCAAATCGCAGCTTCAAAATCCAGCACAGAACAATCCGCTCATCATTTCAGCACCAGCTCACTCCTCATTCGGAATTCAAACTCACTCGCACAAAAGTGGAAAGAGAAAAGGAAAAAGCATCAAACGAAACGAGGAGTACAAAAAGTAGCTAGAGGAAGCGACGCCATAATGAAGGAGAAGCAAAATGAGGTCAGAAACTTTGGGAAAGGCGACATTGGGAGAAAGAGAGAAGGTGTGTGATTGTTGGTGGTATGGAAAAAGGAAAAGAAGCCATGAAAGGAGGCTTAAATTTGTCAACAAGCAAAGGCAAAAAGAAAAAGGGGGAGAGAGAGAGAATTGGAGTTTCTGGATCTAGTGGGGGCCACACAGAGTTTGAAGAGAAGGTGGAGAGAGAGAGAGAGGAGAGATTAGAATAACTTACATGAGAAGAGACATGGGATTTGTCAATAAATGGGGCCCATCTAACTTGTCTAATTACACTTCTTAATGGGATTCTTTTCTTTTATTTGCACATAGACAAGAGGAGGTTTATGCAAGATCACTTGTGGTTATTTTATTTATTTATTTATTTACAACTTTTGGTTGGCCTTTTATAAACATAATCAATTTCCAGAGTAATTTTAATTTAGATAATTGATTTTAAGATATGAATGTTGAGCTTCAATTAGAGCCTATCACACATTGTGTATAAATGCAAATATTTGCGTGGGATTGCAATTAACACTCGAATCGACGTTTTTGTTTGCCGATCTATGGGGACCGACTAGAATCGATACTTAAATCAATGAATCGTCATATATTGGTGGAGGATTAATTGGAACCAACACTCAGTTTGACAAATTGTCTGTCTGTTTGTAGGTGTGGATCGACTGAAACCGACACTCGGACTAAAGGATCAACGTTTTTCAGTCGGTTTGTGGTGGCGGACTTATTGGAACCAGTACTCGGACCGATATTTGTTGATAGGTTTGTCGGTTGGGGATCGATTGGAACTGATGCTCGTGCTGACAGACTTTCGGTCGGTTTGTTTGTGGGGACCAACTAAAACCGACACTCAGACCAATGTATTACATTTTTCGATCAACTTGACAACAGACCAAATGGAACCGACACTTGGACTGACGAATCGACATTTGTCGGTGGAAAACCGATTGGAACTGATCTGGACTAGTTAAATGATTAAAGTCAAGTCAAAATCAAAGAGTATTTTTGTCCAAAAAAAATGTCATTTTGAAACTTTTAATCACAAATTGGATATACTTTTTTTATCATAAATTAAATTGTTGTTGACAAAAAATTCCACTTAATTTTGTCTAGTGATGTAAGCGAATCAAATTGTTCTCGAACTATTTGAATCTCGATTCGATAAAGTATTTTGTTCGAACTCCTTCGTGAACCTAAACGAGTCAAACTAAGTTTAAAATTTGAGTTCGAATAGTTTATCAAACCAAATTCAAGTCTAAGGCTATTCGACTCAATAGCTTGCGAACATATTCGTTAATGAGCTCGCCAATTACTCGCGAACATGTTCATAAATTTTATTATTATGTTTATATAGTGTATTATTATTATTTTTTATTACTCCATATCTAAAAATTAAATATTTATATAAAATCACAAATATGATAATAATTTAAATAATTATTTAAATATTTAAATATATATTTTTAACTTTTATTATTTTCTTTTATTGGTTTATTTATTACTCATTTATAATAACATTAAATGTTAATCCACAAAATATTTTTTAATGTATACGAACAAAATTATTTATTTGTTAATGAATAAACATTCATGAAATAGTCACCTTACGTATTTGTGAATACGTTTGTAAGTCTTATCAAAATGTCTCAGTTTGAGTTGAGTTTAGTATATTTTTTTCTTAACAAATTCAATTAGGTTTTAACAAATAATATTCAAACCTAGTAGTGTTCGACTCGACATTCCTATTTTTGTCTATTCACTCAGAAATTTTATTTAACCACGATGCTTAAATCATAAAAGTTATAAGCTTGAAAATATAAGTGAATAATGAATATCACATTATATATAAATAAGGATAAGGATACACTCTTATGAAATGGATATATGTGAGACGTATTGTGAAACGAGACGAGCCATTATTTTAAAAATATGCTTTTATATATATATATAAATATTTGTAGTAAATCATATTATAGCATTCTATAAACATACTTTAATGTACAATTTATCATACTTTAAATAACATAATTTAACTATCAATAAATTAAGTATATTTTATTTATATAATAATTATATTTTGATCAAAATGAGTTTTTTTTTCTAGACGCATTCTCATTTCATAAGAACTGATATTAAACTTAAAAAAAAAGTTCTACTAGTCATAAATTAAAATAGATAAAATCTCTTGTTAGTTTGTTTGTGAGACATGTTAAATTATACATATTATACAATTATATAATATGCTTATTAATCGTTAGAGTATCATATATGATACATTAAAGTATGATTTTATGGTGTTATTAATGATTCATTATTAACATATTTTAACCATAAGCATATTTTACCAATATAACAAGCATATTTTAATAATAGGTCAACCCATTTTACAACCGTCTCACATAAACCCGTCTCATAAGAGAATTCCCCATTAAAATATTGGAGATCGAAAATTTTTATTTAAATTTAAAAATTAATATAAATCTTAAAAATAAGAATTAATATAAAAAAATAAAATATATATGAATCACAAAGGTGTAAATAGTAAAAACAAAAAACAATTTGTCCAAATATTTTTGTAATATATTATATATAAGAATAATTTTAGGAAGAATTGTGATAAAAAGTGATATTGATTTAAATTATTTAAGTGTTTTAGTATTTTGATTTTTGATTGCAAATGGGATTAACCACTCAATTAATTTATTATCAACATTTGGATTAAGTAAATTACTATTATAAAATTGCTGCAAGACTTGGATGAGGGGGAAAAAATGTCACCTACAACTGAATTGAGAAAGGCAAAAACAAATAGTATGATTTGGATTTAGAATTGCGAGTTGGAACACCTTTAAAATGGCATCTAAAAAATTAATACCTTTACATTTTGGGCATTCTCAGTTTACTCTAAAGTATATACTTATATAAGTTTATTAGCATATAAAATATATTTGTGGTATACATTCTAAAATTATATTTTAATACTTTATTTATTATATTTTAAAAATAACATACTTTAACTATTTATTTATCACTCATACTTTTTTTAGCACATATCACGTAAATATCGTTTCTCATAAAATTTTGTCTTAAATTTGTTCTAAAATTTTTCACATGTGTTCGCATTTTCATTTAAGACAAAAAAAAAAATTACATCAATTCTAGTTGTTATACTATTGTTCTAAATCTATATTCTCATTTTACTTTTCTTACAAAAAAAAATGAAGATTAAAATATTTATCACGGCTAAACACATTTAGGGGTCAAAATAACAACATTTTGCATTTTTTTTTAAAAAAAAAAAAGTTTAAGAAAATTCTCACTGTTCCAAAATAAAGTATTCGATTAATGAACAACATTGAATGGGCTAGCAAAAATTGATGTTTTAAAATATTCTTGAAACTTTTAACAATGTACAATAAATGAAAATAATTGTAAGGTGATAGTAATAATTCTCTGTAGTTAGTAATTGTGAATGAGATCATTACATTTACTGTTTGGTGATCACATGTTGTTTCATTATATAAGACCACATAATCTTTTCCTTTTTAAAATAGACAGGATCTTTATTCTTCCAACACTTGTATTTTATTTCACTATTTTTACATTTAATATCTGCCTACTCTAATAATTCATGATCCCATATCTCATCCATGCATATTATGTGGAGTAGAATTCGGGTTAATTTTATAACAATTAAAGGAAATGCATGTGTAAAATGTAAGAAATGGGATCATATGTTTCATTACGGTGTTTCATCTCCTATTTTACTAATTAAATGATCGTCACATGTCATAATCACTCGCATGAGATCGTATCAATCAGCGTATATTTGAGTTTCGATATAATATGTTGATTAGAAAAAATATGATAGAAAATAATAAGAATTAAATTGAGTCGAGTCAAAAGTTAACTATTTTTCCTTAAGGCAAAATTGCCCCATTCTGGTTCTTAAGGTTTGATGATAATTATCTCTAAGATACGACTCACGTCTTGTAATAGTAGCGCTACAAATCACAAGATACTGCGAATCAATTGATATTATGAATTCACTTTATGAGTAGAACGACATAGGAATATACTACGAATTTTTTAGGCAACTCGAACATCATTTGACATCTACGACACATGTGTCTTTGAGTGAATAAAAGTTTGAAAATTAATATGTATTTTTCAAGTGACGTTCGAGTGCTGGATTATGGAATGGGAGGAATTATTTATTGATTTTAAGGGTCATTTTATAATGTGATGCAACCATTGGATTTGATTTTGAATTTAAATTCAAATGTTCTTTCATGAAAAGATGTAATTATTCAACAATCATATATATTTATAAACACACTTTAATCCAATGGACATCATTTTAAGATGATTTTTTCATTCACCTTAATTTTTCAACAATAATTTGTGAAATCATTCTAGGGACACATTCTATAATACAAATAAAAAGTGATAATATTAAAAAAAATAGTAACATGTAGTTAATATAAAGTGATAAGGTTTAGTAACCTACTTTATGATCATTTTATTATGATAAAAACAAAAGGCAATGAGATTTATAATGAAAAATTGATAATATCTTTATTGAGATATAATAATTAATTAATGAAAAATAAAACGACGTCATGCAAGTATTGCCCAATATAAAAAAAAGTTGAGGTTATTGTCGACTCTTTTCTTTAAAATAATAAAATTATACCGAGTAAAGAGACTAGGATGAGAATCGTATACTATTTTTCTATAAGATGACATTATTATAAAGTTATTAATACATGATTCACCAAATCATATTTCGTTATAATATTTACATATTACAATTTATACTTTTAAAATCAATTTATATAACATAATTATTTGATGAATTATATACACAATAATAACCACTTTAAAATTACAATGAATCGTTTAACATAAATCATCTTCTAACTATTTATAATTATATTTCAACTATATAATAAAGGGATGAAATCATGACTCTTAATATATCATTTCGTTTATGGGACTTTCACTATGGTTTGACTTTTTCTGCTTTCTGACAAAACAACCAAGAAAATTTATGATGGGTTGAGATAGTAGATTCGTTTGGTCGGCTTTTGCTAAGAAAATTATCTAATCTTGTGACCATTAATATTTGGCTCTATCTCTTTAATTCTTTTTTTTTCTTTTCAATGAAGAAGAATTATGGGTAATTAGTTTTCTAGCATTTGAGATCATTTTAGTTGATTAAATTCATATTAAAAAAAATCATATTTAAGATAAATCTATTGTTTAACTGCATAATATTATACGCCAACTTAATTAATGTGATTGACTATGTTGAACAAAAAAGTTGAAATTAAAAAGAGAAAGGCTACTACTCGAACTCTTAAAAAAAATATCTTGTAAGGTGTTACATATGTGAGACGGTGCATGAGATGTATTAAAGTATATGTACTATATAGATACGATGCATTAAAATATATATTATATAGATAAAATATTATTAATGATTGTTAAAAGTATGTTTTCTAAAGTGTGTGGCGCGGGTTAAATTATGATTTATGGTGATATAATATGATTTATTATTGATATATTTTAAGTATAAATAAATATACTTTAATTATGTAATAGACATATTTTAGTAATGAGTCAACACATTTTACAAGCAGGTATTGCGCTTCCTCCGCTCTATGCTTTACGAGAGCTGATTCCTCCGCTGGAGCCGGACGAGGTACACATTTCACAAAGAGATTGTCAAAACAACTTAACCTATTAAAACAAGAAAATATTTTAATTAAAAAAATATTTTTTATATTAATTTGTATATGGATCTCATTGGAAATACATGTTAATTCGCCACTCATATAGTTTATTTTATAAATTTTGATTGAGTCATTCTTAATTAAACGAAATGCTTAAAAACAGAAAGAAATTCTTTCACCAATAAAACTATATAAACACATTCTCATATAATTGTTCTCCATTTAGTGCGAAAAAATGTTAAAAATAAATAGATATTTTCCCGTCTGATATTTTACTTTTGTATTAATTCGTTTTCAATATTTATTGCTATCACAATGACATAGCGAATAGTCCAAAAATGAATATGAGAAAGGTTTTGATATAATTGACTCGTATACTTCACTCCGTTCTTATGTAAAGTGGGTAGATGTATTAGAAAATGTGATGGGTAGTAGTGGATCATTTATGAATCCTTTTTACTAAAAGAAGAAAATTGTGTAATTTGGACAAGACGCTCAATATAGTAAAATAATGTTATTTGGGCGGGACTGAGGGGAGTAGTATTTATTTATTTTATTTTGATAATTCTCCATATTATACTTCCTCCATCTCGAGTATTTTTACACGTTTGTACGAGTACGTAAATTAAGAAGTGTTGTTTATTTAATAAATAATATAGAAAAAATAGGAATTAATTGGTAATATTGAGAGAAAAAATAAATAAAGTTGCTGGGAATGATGAATAAAGTGTAAAAAAATAAATAAAATTGTTGGGATTGATAAAAAAAAGTGTAAAAAGTAGATAAGATGTGTAGTGTATATTTACCATTACTAGGATGAGAAAATAAGTGGGACACCCTAAAATAGAAAGTGTGTAAAAATACGTGGGACGGAGGAAGTAGTATATATATCAGTGCCATGTTTCAACACAAACTATACTCCCTCCAATACTCCCCCATCCGACCAAAATGTCCTTATTTTATTAAATTAAGCGTCTCATTCAAATGCTCTAATTTTTCATTTTTAGTAAAAATGTCTCATATATTCATCAGTTATTGCTAATATAATTACTCACTACACATAAAATAATAATACTCCCTCCATTCCGAGCAAACAACATCATTTGCTTTTTGCACATAGATTAAAGAGTATTATTATTTTATGTAAAGTGAGTATGTGTATTAGAGAAATGTGATGAGTAGTTGTGGGCCATTGGTATGCTTTTTCACTAAAAGAGAAAAATGATGCAATTTGGACGAGACACCCAATATAGTAAAATGATGTTATTTGGGCGGGATGGAGAGAGTACTTCTTAATCCACGAGCAAAAAGCAAGTTGTGACCTTTGCCCAGGACGGAAAAAGTACTTAAAGCTAAAACTTGCGTGCCCGGGACACCATGACTCCAAGTCCCGCATTTTTTGAATGAAATACCCTTTAGTATTAAATGGATACTCTTTAGCATAATAATGTGTACCCTTTATTTTCTATTTTTATTTCTTTTTAAAAATGTACTCTTATTAATTAAAATATGTACCCTTTAATAAAAGAACATGAATCATTGTTAATGAAAGTGTATATTACTTTTAGAACAATACGTTTATAACCTTTGCACAAGACACCAACTCTATAGTTAATTATACTTGACATGTATTGGTATCTTGAACCGTTACAATGCAATATTAATTTGTTGCAATTTTTGGTGAGCAATTAATATAACTATTAAATACTACTCCGCTTCATATATAATTTACTCTCTCTACCCATTTAGAAGGTAACCATTTATTTTTTATAAGTGAGTTAAGGAATATTATTATTATATATGTATTGAATAGTTGTATTAGAAGGAAGTGGTTGACATGTGGTGTACCTTTTCACTAAATATGAAATATAAATACTTTTGAAGTGGTCGTCCAAAATGATAATGAATACTTTGTCAGTTGTTTGAGGAAGTATTATATACATATTGGAGAAATAGTTAGTCTCCTTTTACTTAAATTATAGCAAAATATAGGATATAATAGAATTAAAAAATTGTCAGTATATTTACGACGTGAACTCAGTTTACATATACTCCATCCGTCTTACTCATAGAGTCTCTTTTTTACCATTTTAGGTGTCCCACCTAGGGTTGACAATGAGACAGATATTTTCGGATTCTCAGTCTACCCTAATCCTAATGGGTAGGGTACGGGTAGTTGTGAAAAAAATTATTAGGATTTGGGACGGGTACAGGTAATGCCTCAAATACCCGCGGGTAACCCGATTATATATTTTTTTTATAAAATTTAATATATATTATGTAATTTATATATGATAAGATATTTTATATATTTAATTAATAGTTATAAGTTTTATTTAATCATATTTATTAAATATTTATTTAAAATAATAGAATATATATTATATTTATTTTATAATTAATTAATAATAATTTAGTAATTTTTATTATTATACTTATTTATATAATAAAAAAATATATAAAATAAATGAATATTAAACGGTATGGGTCCACGAGTATTGATAAACGGTAATGGGACGGGCACGAGTACCATAATAAATTTTTTAAACAGGACGGATACGGATACGGGTAGTTGCTTTTTTAATCGGATACGGATACGGGTACCCCACCTGTTGTCATCCCTAGTCCCACCTAAAGAGCCCCCTTTTATTTTGTACACACATGAGACCCACACATACTCACTAATACAATTAAAATATGGGGCACACACTCCCACTAATACAACTACCCATAATATATTAAATAATAATACTCTTTAATCTACGTACAAAAATTAAAACAACCATTTGGGCAGGACGGAGAGATGATTTATTTGGGAGAATTTAGCTTTAGGGGGTGTTTGGTATTTTAAAAAGAATGAGAATGGTAATGGGAATAATAGTGTTAAGGAATGGGAATGGGTATGAAGCTTTTAAGTGTATTATTTGATTGATGATAAGAATTACTATCATAGTCTATGATTTTATTTGGTTGTTGTGGAATTGGAATCAATTTATTATATTTTTATTTTTTAAAAAATAAAAACATTATTTTTATAATTTATATTCAGTTTATATATTATTAATAAATATTTAAAAATCAATAATAAAAAAATATGTATAAAAATATAGCGTCTTTATTTTCCAAGGGAATGATTCTCATATACACCAAAAAGAGAGGGAATGGGAGATTCCTTATTTCCAAGGAAACAAAGTAATGCTCCCTCGTCCAAGGTTAAGAGGATAATTTTTTCATTTTTATCGTTCCACTTAAAGAGTCTCCTTTTTTTTACACATGTGAGACTCATACACCTCCTCTAATACAATTAAAATATGGGACTCGCACTCCTACTAATATAACTACTCATTACATATTAAATAATAATATTCTTTAATCTACGTATAAAAAAATAAATGGTCCTCTTACATTGAGATGGAGGATTATGAAATAAAAGTTTATTAAAAAACATTCAATCTTTTTCTCCTTTCAATTCCACCCTCCAAAGCCACAAACCAAACAGCCCTTAGTAATTTACCATAGTACGTCATTGATTTGAATGTGATAGTAGTGACATTGGGAAGTGTGATTAGAATAGAGATACTTGTCAATGCCACAACGAGACACGACTATCCAATTAGCTACTGTGTTTAATAGCCACTTGCTATTGTTCATCTACTACTTATGATTTGGCCACCTGGAAATTTGTTTGATCCATTAAGGTCTTTCCAAATGAAAAAAACAAAAAGTAGGTTTTTTTGGACGGGTCAGCGCTCACTCAAAATAAAAAAATCTTACCTCCAAAATAAAATTCTTCCCCAACAATAACACAAAAAAGTAAGTTTTTTTGTAAGACTCATCCAAATTTCATTTTATTCTTATTTAATTTATCAACTATATATATCTAATTTACAAATAAGTTATAAATAATTATGTATTCCAATTATTTAAATTTTTATAAAATAAAAAAAGAAAAAAAATATTATTAATTTTTTTGAATTACATAAAACATAACAACACAAATAAAAAAGACACATTAAAATATAAAAGTAAAACTTCAAAAAAACAACAAAGTAAAATTCACTCCGACCAATTTAATGTGTAGATAATTATTCCCCGGATTGGTTCCAAACATGGTCAATTAAATCTTGTTGAAGCTGGAGATGTTTTTGCTTATCTCGTAATTGAACACATCTCCTGGTCATTGAATGATTCAGTTGATCCTTGACTTACTTGTGGAGGCGGAATGACCACATTTGGATCGTCGAACCAATTGATCGCTGCATTTCCTTCATTTCGATTATCATGTTGCAATATAATGCAAAGTTAACATTATATCCTTCAAGTTATTCTTTGTACCAGAAACGAGTTGGACCGCTAACATTGCCCAACGAGCTTGAAGCACTCCAAAGGCTCGTTCGACATCCTTCCTAGCAGCCTCTTGAAGTCGTTTGAAATGTTGCCTCTTTGGATCTTGAGGACATGGAAAACTTTTCACAAAAGCAGCCAATTCTGGATAAATTCCATTAGTAAGATAATAACCTTGATGATATTGCTTACCATTGATTGTGAAATTAACATATGGAGCGCGTCCTTGCAGAGTATCCGTAAATAACGGAGATTGGTTGAACACATTTATGTCGTTGTTAGATCCTGCTACTCCAAAGTAGGCATGCCATATCCATAAATGTGCAGAGGCAACCGCTTCGAGCATGATTGTTGGAACACCATGGTCACCGCGGGTGAATTGGCCTTTCCAAGCTGTCGGGCAGTTCCTCCATTCCCAATGCATGCAATCAAGGCTCCCAGCATTCCAGGAAATTCGTGTCTTTCTTCGTGCATTTGTAACAACTTTGACAATCAAGGGCATTAGGCTTTCTCAAGTAGTATCCGCCAAAGAGTTCAATCATACACCGACAAAAATTAAAGAGACGTTCTACAATGGTTGTTTCGACAACACGTAGATATTCATCCCAATGGTCTGCAGGTCCACCATATGCCAATTGGCGAATGACTATCGTGTACTTTTGTAGTGGAGAGAACCTTTTTTTCCCAACTGCATCTACCCTCCACCAAAAATACTCATCGTGGGACTCCAGTGCATCAACTATGCACAAGAAAAACTCTCTTGACATACGGAAATGACGACGAAACATCTCGCTTCCGTATATCGGATCTTCAGAGAAATAGTCGCAATAGAGTCTTGCGTGCCCCGCTTGACGATTTCGATCCACGTACGCTCTTCGCTTTCTGGCACCACCAGCAGAAGACCCAGCACCGCCGCGTAACTCATGTTTTTTTTAAGAACCGGCATTATTTCTTCCTCTATCGTGTTACCAACCATGTACTCAAGACAACTATAATTTTCAGAAGAAGACATGTTTGAGAGAATGAAAGAAATGGAAGGATAAAGAGTTTCTATGAATGTATTGGTCTCTGGTAGGAGTTCCAACAATCCAATTACATCCTTTAAGTAGAGTAGATTTTTTCAACGGCTAGTTTTATAACGGCTAGTTTCACAACAGATAATTTCACAACGGCTAGTTTTCAAAACAAAAAGAAATACAGGACTGAAAGTAGATGTCATGCGACACCATTAAATTTTCATTAAAACACACCGGTGTGTTTTAGTATTTTAATGTCATGTTTTAAAAAGATGAGATGGGCGAAAAGCAGATGACCATTAAATTTCCACTAAAACACACTGGTGTGTTTTCAAAGCCTGACAATAATACTCTTTTTTCATTTTATTTTTTAGTTGATATTTAACTTAAGCTTACACATTAAAAAGATAGTTTTCACTAAAACACACCGGTGTGTTTTCATTAAATAAACTGTGGATTCACAATGGATAATTTCACAAAGGCTAGTTTTCAAAACGAAAAGAAATACATTGATGAGTTTTCATACGAAACGAAATACATTAACTAACATTACAATGCTGAAAAATACAACGACTAATTCTTCAAATTTACAACCCCCATTCTTTCTTGATTAGATCCACAGCATGAAGATGGATACGTAGTTGATCATCTGTCATGTTCGAGGTATCTTTCATGAGTATCTTATAATCTTTATGTCAAGCAATCTTAGTAATTCCTTCGTTCTTTGTCTTGAGTGCTCTTCCAAGTTCTTCAGCCTTTTCTCAAGAGCTCCGTCACTTTCTCCTATAGATGCAATTGCTTTTCCTTTTCCCTTCCCGATTCACCTTGCCGCATTCCTCCCCATTGGACGAGGGGGGCTCCGCACTATCTTCATTTGTAGCTTCCGAATATCAGTGTGTGAAGATACCATATACTCTCCTGTCGACGAGACTATCGTTTTTTTTAACCACAAACATCATCATCCGGATCGACAAACTTTGGATTGTCATTCAATACTTTCCATGCCCTGATTTGTAAAAAATTAACCCCATATTTCACTTTAAATTGAGCCTTAGCCTTGTCTTCAATATCAGCATCAATGCACCCACTTCCCCATGTCTTTTTCTCCTGATTGTGGCAAGCATTGAACCGCTTCACTTGTTTCTGTAGTGCGTAGTAATGTGACTTCAATTTATCGAGAGTTCTATATATCATGTCTCCTGAAAGGTTAGCATTGTACGTCTCGGCGATCCGAATCCACATTTGCTCTGACTTTTGATCATTTCTGACCACGGGGTCCGTGCTGATATCGACCCAACAACTTGCGAGAGAAGAGTATTTTCATAAAAAGAATAAAGATTCCTTTTAGTAGCGGGAGCCTTTGGTGGATCTTCAGCGTCCTCACAATCTGCAGAGAGATTTACCTGCTCCAATCCTGTTGGAGAGAATTGAGACGAGAAAGACGAACGTTGAGAGTTCAGAGATGCAGAGTCTCTGTCTCTGTCTGTATCCGAAATATTTGTGCCAATTGGCGGATGAAATCCGTATTGATAAGGAGGATGAGGAGACATATAAGGATTTGGATACATGAAAAATGGTGCGCCAAATGAATTAGAAGAATTGAGTTGAGGGAGACTACTTTCTGGAAAATTAGCTGGAAAATTTTGGGGCGGATAATTACTCGAAAAATTTGTCGGAGGATTAGTTGAAAATTTTGAATTTTGGGGATGGATGTTGGCACGTGGACGAAAATTCACATTTGGAAGCATTGAATTTTCTCTGGAATTTGAAGAGTTTAACTGGAAATGCATCCACGGATCTCTATCCATTTTTTTTTGTGTGAATGAGAAGATATATGTTGAGTTATAAAATATAAGATTGAGATGGAGAATAGAGATAATGTAGAAAAAAATGGATTGGAAGTTATATTTATAGTGAGAATTTAATATAAAAAATAAAAAATAAAAAATAAAAGAACAACGGCTAGAATTTAACGGGTGTGAAATTCAACGGCTATCAACTTTAATATGTCACATTGATGAATTGTCAAATTGAATTTTGTCTTAAAAAAAAAAGAATAAAAACAGCTTGAAACACACAGGTGTGTTTTATAATAAAAAAAAAAGAGAAAAAAAGGAGAAGCTTGACACAAGCCTGCACACATGCAGGTCCCGCCATTTTCTTTCTTTCACTTGCCCGTGCATGACACGCGCCACACTGTTGGATAGTAGCTGCCACTTTCTTCTTCTCCACTCTCCCTCATTTCTAAAAACACTATAAAAAAATCTCTCACCTTATTTCAGGCCCAACCCCAAATACAATGATAAAAATAAGGTTCAATGAGTGCCATGACCCTAAAACATGACTTCGAGAGCCGGGCATAACCCTCGACTTATCCTAGGGCTCTATGCTCTTACGTCGACAAACTATTTGACTCCAATTACCAAGCCGACTCTACGGAGATTCAGCCTCAGGCTGACTGTAGGTCTTGTCTGTAATGTCGAGTGAAAGCTGAACTAAACACGCCATCAAATAAAGAAGGCACAAGCAAATGATAAGGACAAGTCACTCTTTATATCACTCTAACATAGATAACACACTGTAACAACAAAATTTGTATTTATTAAATAATAAACACAAAAGAAATTACAAAGATAATCCAAGACGGATTTGAACTTGAAAATTGATATGTTTTTAGTGAACAGTCTTAGCTGTCCTCTGATTCATCTTTGATTTGACTTCTTTGACTTTATCAACTTTCGGATCCGGATCTTCGATATGAAGCTTGTCCGAGCGCGGATTTGACTTGAAACTTTAAAAATATTTATCCAGAGGCATCCAGCCTTTGTTTGGATCAACCGTTGACTTGAAGATTTATTGTAAAGAACGCCGCGTTCAATTTGGTAGAACACCGTTGACTCACGAATATTACTGGGATAAACTTGACTTGAAGAAACGATGAATCTGAGGAACTCCGCACCTTGATCTCAGATTGAATGCTGTTTCTAGATTGATCTTCGAAGAATGACTTTGATCTTTGTAGAGATTCCAAGTTCCTTCAGAGCTTT